>CM036249.1:15658664-17141164 GCA_020698575.1 Bostrychus sinensis | reverse complement strand
GGTGGGTAATGACCTCACGATTTGGACACAGACAGAAGGATTCAAAATGCCAGGTGATGCAATTAAAAGTGAGTATTCAGCCTATAATTATGAGCAAAATCATGAGGAATCCCAAGAAGAAATTGCTCAAATACAAAATGATCTCAAAAGGGATGAGATGCAAATAATAAGAGAGGATTTAGAACTAAGTGACATGTTGGATCAGGCAATCAGTAGTTCTTCAATGAGTGACAAGTCTGATCCGGTCTTTATTGTTTCCATTGGAAATACGAAGGCACCAGGGCAAAACCATAACCTTAAATCTAAAGGTAGTACTATAAAGAAGGTGAAGGCGAGCAAAGACGAGACACAAATTAGTGCAATGGGCAGCAGGCAGGGGGAAGAGGGCAGGAGGAGCGGTTCAAAAGCGCCCTCTGGTGGCACCTCTCCCAGCGATGAGACGCTGCTGGATGGGAACGAGTATCTGGTCCAGGACCTGCTGCACGAGGTGGTGCAGAGCCACGGCCGCTGGACCCGAGAAAGGTGGAGGCAGACCCACATTAACAAGCAGCATCCGGGACAGCAGGGACAAAGATGGAAAATGAATTAACTAAATAAAAATATGTTATAGGTGTTCCACAAAAATTGATAAAATATTTTAATCATTTTATCTTGTTTTCTTCTACATGTGATTTAGTAACGTTGTTTAGATTCTGTATGAATACTCTTATATAGCCATGATATTATCATATCTGACTTGTCTTGAATGGGATAAATAAAATGATCTGTCCTCTGAGTTGATCTGGCTGCATGCAGCATTTATTTGTTTAGATTTTATATGCTGAGAAGTGCTTCTCATTAGAAATAGTACAAAATGGATCAGCCACCTTTTAGACAATGATTTAAAAACAGAAAATGGAGGTAAACATTATACATAGGTAGAACACCTAGACATGCACATTCCATTCATATAAATACACAGTATCAAAAAATTACTAGGTTACAGGCATTTGACCAAGTATTGGTTTCTTTAACATCATTAAAGATGTCCTAAATGTCCAGATGACCTTTCCTGACAAGCTGTATATCAAAACATGCTTTTAGAGTTAACATGCCCATAGTGTTGTGTGTTTTTTTTTTTTTTAAGTATAGGCCTTAGGAGTGGACTTGTGGAGAGGTTTGCCACAAGCGAGGACCAGGAAGACATTACATGAATGGATCAATATATGAAACCTATCTTCCTGTTGGTTGTTCACTCTTAACTCCTCAGCTCTTTGTAAACTTGTAAAAGTACCTTTTAGGGGTGACTGAACAAAGTCCAAACCTACAATTAAACAAAAACACTTACAATTAGTAAAACTTCATATTTCAACCGATCCCTTCTTTTGACATCAAAATGGAGTGTAAAACGCATGTGACTGTCTTTGTTTCACATTGATTGAATACTGTTTGTTGTGTGTAGTTTCAGATTAAAGGGTCATGCTGAAATGCTCATCCCGCAGAGCTTAGTGCAAAATAGTTCAAGTCCTTTTCATAAACAAAGAGAACATTAGCAATGAATATACAGTATCAGCTTCATATGTACAAAGATCCAACCAAATACAGTCATGGGATATAAATAAAGATAAATAGAGAAAGAGTGACACTGTCTAAGTGTGGCCCATATAATTTGAGGAGAGTGCTTTAGTTAAAGGTTAACCCTCATCCTACCAAGTGGGGTAAAACATGACCACAGGTGTTTATTTTATGTCATATTATTCTGGAGATAATTTGTTTAATAGCTCTGTTTTTTCACGACTTAGTCTCTTTATTGTTAATGACTTCATATAGTTGTTTTTGGTTTCTGTTATTTATAAACACAAATGTATCAAGGTTACTAATGACTCCTATCAACATATTTGAAAGGGGCTCACTGCCTGTTATTTTTAAGGATGTCCTGGTTTATTAAGGCTAACAGGACCACACTTTCTACTAACAACAGAGTGGTCACAATACGAGCCTTGAATTAGGCAGAAAGGTTTTTTATAAAGTTAAAATAATTTAAAGAATCTTTAAAACAAAATCTTGATAGAGTCTAAACTAAACCAGGAACATGTTTGAAGTGACCCAGGTCCTGCTCTGGTAATACACAGACCAGACACTCCTGGCCCTGGGTCCTTCTACAGGAACCACAAGCACCAAAAACATGCAGCCTGTACAGACAAAGAAAGTAAGTCCAGAGATTCCCCACCAGGTCAGTAAGTGAGTTCTATTATCCCTATTTCTGAGGTCCATGAATGGGCTCAGTTACTGTACCTGATAAATCCATGTTATACTGATTCAGCCCTTATTATTAATAAAAAGAGACAAATTGCGGTTTTACAATTTTACTTAATATGATCTTAGTGGATTATTCTTTACTAAAGCGAATATGGCCCGCCCAATTTTACCATAAAAAAAATATTTATAAACTAAACCACATCATAATCAAAAGTGATGGAGTCATGATCTTTGTTTGCATTATTGTGGATTGTTCCTGACATAAAGCATGCACTTTCTATAACAGCAAGTCTAAATTTTCAAATTATATGCCTTTGTTATTAAAATTTCAAACAATGTTTGTCACCAATGATAACTAAAGAGAAATATCGCAGTTTCAGTTTGCTGAGAATTTTCATCTGTGGGGTCCCAAGGTCCCCCACTCAGTAATCTATGTAACCTATGTATGTAAAAGTGTTTGGTAGGATGAGGGTTAAATACAGAACATATGTGATGATTATTGTGCAAAATCATACTGCTACCAGTGAAACTGCAACTCTGCAGATCAAAATAAGTATCTTCTATTCTCAAGGGAGAGATGTAACATTTGTTATGACCAATATTTTACATTAAACAAGGAAGCTTCACAAAAAGTATGCTTGGCACAAACTAAGCAATGCACCATTTAAAATGAATACATTTTAAATCTCAAAAGAGAAATTAAATGTGATATAAAAGTCATACGTCACTAAATGCAATGCAATATGGGCCACAAAATATATTCACATCAATTTCAATTTATAAAAGTGATAATTTTGTATTGATCTTTGATGTTTCATTCACATTTGTTTTACTTACTGGCCAGAATCATATGCACAGATTACTGTATGTTGCCCTTCATTGTACTGTACCCTAAAACTTAATACTGATATAAATCAAAGCAAACAGCCTTTGAAATATGGCACATAAAGTAGAGATGCTTAAACAGTAACATTAATGATATTCATATATCATTATATAACAAATGATTAGAACAACGTGGTGTTTATGGCTGATAAAGTGCCACTACAGTGTGTGTGTTCTCAGAAGACTGCTGAGAAAAGTTTGTGCTCATAAAGAAATTGATATCCTTAATTTACTTAAAATAACTTCAGAAAAGTATCAGTGTGCGGGACAGCTTCATAAATGCTTCAACAGATTTACATTCTAAGCATTTACCCAGGTTCTTCCAAACAGGACTGATAGAAAGTGATTCAGGATGCCACTGAAACAAAACTTCACCCTCTGAAAAACACAACACCCTTGATTCTCCATTTCTGATGTGGATTGAGAGTGAAGTGTTAGTACACAAGGTAAGGTGAGGTGTGGATGGCGAGGCACTCTCCATGCATCCGTAGCAGCTCAGTGGACACAGTGGCTCTCATTTTTCTTCAGTGTCCAGTGTGTGTGGAACTGGACTGAGAGACACGTAAAGCACATTCACTTCAAGCAGTTTGTTCAGAGTCTCAGATGAGCTCTTCAGTGTGCAATGTAACAGTCTAACAAGGCAGTCAAGGGTCAAGTGAGATTTCAGAGGTGAGTCTCATCTCTGGTCTCTGTGCCAAAGTCCTGCTGATGCCGTGTCCCACGTGTCTGTCCCACCTGAGAGTCCTCAGGCATGTTCGCTAGAGGGTCTGGCCGAATGATGTACCTGTGAATAAAAACATAAATTAAAAACACTTAAACAATTTGACAGGGAGAGTGAGTAGCAGTGATATGTTCTTGTTCTTACACAATGTCGTTGAGCTCCAGCATGGTGTCAGGTGGAGGGTTAATAAGGACATAGGAAAGCGTGTTTTGGTGGTCGTTTAACTCATCTGTAAATACAAAAGAAATGTTAAGAGGTGCTCTGGAGACGGGCTTCATCCCTCGCCAATGCATATGTTGTGAGCCAGGTAATAAGCCTTGTAACCACTGCGATTTCACCATGCCCTCTTTAGGCGCAGAAAACCCAGGCAGGTCTAATGAAATGAGAGGCTAGATACAACTGTTAACTGTTGTTAATTACCAGTAATTCACCTTGTCGACTGGTATTCGTTAATAGATACTGGATGTATTGGTGCAAGTTTAAGATAAATGTATAAACTTATTATTATTAGAATTTTTTTTTTCTTCTACATTTTAAACTAGATTCATGTAGTGCTTTGCTTGTTTGACACTTTATCAGTCCCCGTCTACAGTCAGTTGCCCAGTGTGTTATGCATGTTTATGTGTTGGTAGTTTATTGGCAGCTGATTACTTGTGTGTGGGAGGAAAAAGGAGGGCGTGTCGCTGTGACAACCCACCTGTTTGTGGCCCTTTACAAAGCCAGGCAGGGTGGAAGAGAGAGAGCTAACTGTTACTGATAGTACAGGGCACTTGGTGAACAGGGGAGGCCCATGCTGCTTGCTCAAATGCTGCTTGTTGACCGAACCAGCAGCCCATGCGCAGCAACACAATGGAGCCAACATGCACACAGTGTCCGCGCTATGCGACAAACTCATCACCATGGCATTCCCCGGTCTCCTGTACATTCCACACCGCACCCACAGGCCGGACAGGGAGAGTTTGCCATGCCAACAGACGACACTCAGCCCCATCAAGAATGACCCCTGACAAACGCCCACAGACATAGAGGACATGCTCCAGCATCCGTCAGACTGGACCAAACGCAGAGCGACTCAAACCAGACGCAGCAGAGCACAACACATCTGAGTGTGAGATTGGAAGATGTCCATGCTGCTGGACACTACTGACACTATGGTAATTCTCAGTCCTTTCAAAGATGTCACTATATTAAATTTATATGATGAGTGGTATGTAAAAACACAAGCAATAATTTTACAATAATTACAAACAAAACACAAAAATGTCAATAACTGTATATAACAGAAAAGGAGGCTATGCTGTCTTTATGTATGAGTATATTGAATACAAAAGCAGTATTTTTAGAATCTTAGGTCAAAACTGTTTATGGAAACCATCTTTTTGCTCCCCTTTTAATCTTTTTTTTTTTTAAACCGTGCTGCATGCAATGACCAACAACAAAAAAAAGTTGTTCATGTGAACTATTACAAACTTATTTGTTTTTGTGGTTAGTCTATTATACTTTGTGGTCATCTGTTTAGCAGTTCTCTATAACTCATTCCCAATACCCAATATCTTGTGATTATTATTGTTCTCTGTTGTAAACTTCCATCCACAGACAGAATGTGTTCTGCTCCACTCTTGAAGCCATACGCCGCGGCCCTGCAGTACTCTGACCATTCTTACATTACATGAACACAGTGCAGAAAAGACCAGAAAGATATGGAGCAAATAGTGAGGACCATCTAGTCATTCAGACACACACACTCATGCATATAGTGGCAGCACTGTGATCAGCCAGCTAACCTGACGGCTTGGTCCCCTCTGTATATGGGTGCTCTGAAATGTCCTGCAACTCTAAGCAACGCAAGTCACTGTTAACTTAAATAACCTGCTTTATGCATTTCTACCTGTTTAAATAAAATTTACACAGTCACCATTAGCAGTTCTAGCTCTATAGACGTTATATGTAATCTAAATATACTGTATAAGAGGATGCTGGTGAAAGGACAAGTCCTTTCTCTACAAGATGTAACCACGCACTTATTGTAAATAATGAGAAACAGCACACAAATTACCTTGCAAATATCCTAGATTTACTCGATTCATGACATCGCTCGCAGTGAGATTAGACACATCTTCTACAAGCCAGAAGAGGAAAGACAGAAGAGAGAAGAAAAAGGAGGGAGGGAAACAGGAAATAAATCAGGCAGCCAGGAAATGCATTTTGCACTTTCAAGAGTGAAGGAGGTGAGCGCATTGCATGCCATGCATCAATATATGCTTAAGAGAAATATGAGGCAGAACCACTTCCAAATCATTTATTTCTAAGATGTTGACTTGAGTCAATATGTTAAATGTTTTTTTTTCATGCAAATGACATGTGGATTATGATTCTGCTTTGTCATTTTGCAACACAAAGCTTGAAGAACAATACTAGAAAAAGTAAATAAACGTAAGGAGGAAACCAGGCTTAAGTCATGCAGCAGAGATGACAGAGATGAGTCTAGTGCTCCTACATCTTCATGCATAGTGCGGTCACTTCCGTGTTTAGGATGTATTCCTGAAGTGTGTGTGAGTGATGGACATGATGACAAACAAGAGGAGTCAGAGATCTTAAAAGCTGTGCAATCAGAATCCACAAGACCATGGATTATGGGCAATGAGGATGAGATAAAAACAAAAAACATTTCAGAAATACTAAGCTTGCTAATGCCAAAATGGTAAAAAGGTCTTATGCCTGAAAGACAAGTGTATTTTTTGTGCTTCTCCATAAAGTAAATCAATAGTAAATGACTAAGAAAATCCATTCCAGTTGGTTAAACAATGCAAGAATAATATTTTAATAGTACACACTAATACTTGCTACTGTAAACCTATTTAAAATGTTTCTTTAGCATTCACATACAACACATACTCCCTACTCTTTTTTACTAATCTGATTTGTCAGCTCAGGGCCATCAGCAGGTGCACTGACCGTATCCCACAGTGGGCAGACCCAGGTGCTTCATGCGGTTCTTGACCAGTTCTGACAGCTCCTGCCTCTCGGAGCGCCTGTACAGGTTGAGCCTCTGCTGTGAGATACGCTCGGCTCTGCTCGGTGGTTTGGCGGTCTTCCTGCTCAGCCTCCTCGCCCACTGCATGCTCTTCTTCCTCAGCAGGGGGTGCTCCGATTGGTCGCTCGTGTTGGAGTTTCTGTGGGCCGTCTTTTCCTTCCAGGTCTCGCTGTGTTCGCGCTGCTCTTGGCCGTGTTCCACATTGATGGACACCTGAGACTGAAAACAAATGTCAGTGATATTAGTTGAGAATACTGTGACACAACATTTAAATGAACATACAAAAATATATCTTACCTGTGCATAACTGTCCTTGCCCTGTAATAACACAGGGACAAACATCCAAACAAAAAATGCAATGAAAGATGGGAGCATCCAAAGCAAACAAAATCTTAAAAGGAAGAAACAATCACTAACATAAGCAGCTAAAAGCAAATAATTCTTTTTGTAAAATTGCATTTGAGACATTTCACAGCCAACCATACTTCCTCTGCTGCCTAAAGGGAATGGGTAATGTCACATGTACATGATCTGAATGACACTGAAAATGAAATTTTTGTTTTATTGTCCCTTAAACCATGTTTTAAGGGGTCAGCTGTTCTGTAAAGTGTTGGATGTTGGCCTAGATTTGTTTTCTATGTTGTTGAAGACGAACTTCAGTTTCTGTTTAAGTCTATTGTATTTAAGTTAGCTCAGTTTGTGCTTCATGCTTGGCATTTGCATAAGAGGACACTTTCCATTTGATATGATGTCTGTCTGCCCATGGTTTTGATTTTTAGTGTCTTTTAAGCCCATGCAAGCTGGGCACCTTTATCGGTGTAGGACACAAAAGGAAATTACTACTACTACTGTACTGTAGTGTACTGTACTACTGTACAAGTAAGTAGCTTCATTATTTTGGGCTATTTAAGTTATGGCTCTGATAGTTGGTGATAATGATAGCTGTTTTACACATGCAGTGTGTGAGTCATGAACTACAACATGGTAGAGCTTCAACTCAAATTGTCTTCAGCCCTAAATTGCATTATTTTTAAATCTAGCTATTTGAGAGAGCTGTGAGAGTCTGTGATAGCTACAGCATATGCAGTACCTGGGTAAAATAAAAACGGCAACAAAACAGTAAAAAGGCAAACATAGAAAAAAATCCAGAAGGCAGAACTCAAGAATAACTTAAAGTCAGCCAAAGCTAAAAAGGCGGGGATTGACCTGTATCAGATCTGAACTTGCCTCTGCGGTAGAGAACATGTGTGACTCTGTGCGGTAAATCCCAATGGGGATCTCAGCGCTGGAGGAGCAAAGCTTCTGGAAGAGTCTTCCATACGTCCTGATCCACAGGTCCTCTTCTGTGATCTTCATCTGAGAGGAGAGACATACCTTACAAGGTGTACTGTTGGATGTGACTTGTACAGACATATATAAAAAATCTACTCACAACACAGAGATAGCCAGAGCCAGGCGTGGTGTCTAGACCAAGAAGCAGCCTTGCAATTGCAATCATATAATCCTTGACAAATGACTGAAGAAAAAAAAGGCTATGTTAGCTGTATCCTAAGTCTATTCATTCCCACTGTACGTGGTACATATACAGGTGCATCTCAGAAATTTATAGTATCATTTAGTACACACAGAGTGATTTATTTGTTTTATTTGTGATGATGTGGACTATTAACAAAAAACCCACACATTCAGTATCTGATAAAATACAAATATTACATAATCCTCATAATTATTATGATTAAAATAAAAACGTTTTTTAAATATTTCACTCTGCATGTTCTAAATCTATGTAATACTATACATGCACTTCACTGTTTTAACTGAATTACAGACATACTTTTACTTCTTGAGATGCACCTGTATAGCTGAGTTTTTAAAGTGTATGCCAGTGCTGTGTTACCTGATAAAGCAGAGTATCTAACATGCTGATACTAAACACTCTGCCAGCAGCAAAAGGCAGGCGGAACATGAAGGCCAGGTTAGAGCCCTGGTCTCGTTCAATCTAAACAGAACAATGAAAGTAAATGCTTGCTGTTACAAAAGCAACATTAAGACTGTATTTGTTGGTGGAGCATGATTACATTCTCCTGCTGAATCAGCTCACCTTCTCCAGTTTGGAGAGAGCCTGTGAGTAGCAGTCCTTCGCCCTGAACTGCATAAATCTCATGTTGGATGGATGTGTGAGCTCAGTGATGATGCTGAGGCTGGGGAACAGTCTGAGTGAAGAGGACATGCAGAGGATAAATAGTTCGCACTTGAGGGAAAACCCCCTTGTGGTGTGGATAAATGCTTTTAATTTAGGCTGTTAAATAAAAGAGAGGTTTCACAGCTTTAGCATTACTGATGTGTGTTCTTAACATAAACTCATTGGGAAGTCTTGTAAACACTTTAGCAAACAGCACTGCAGACAACAAATGCAGTTTTTGCATGTGAGATTCAGGCTGTTCATAGTCAATACCTTGAGGATTTTCCGGATAAAAAAAACTTTTTAATACTTTGTAATGCCACAACAGTTTAATACAAAATTTACACCCAATTTACAAAAAAGGCATGATTTTTCTATTTATGAAGTATTACTCAAATATATATCAAGCTTCTTAAGGAGCTTACTTCTAATTTAGCTAACATCTTGTATAAAAATAATAATAATACAATAGAATAATACAGTATTAAAAATAGCTGGATGACCTAAATAACTTCAGCATAAATGGCAATGTTTGCAGCATATATATATATTTTTTTCTTTTATTTATTTGGGACAGCGTGTATTAATGAACCGCAGCTAGTGCCGTAAATACACCGGATTATAGCTCAGAGCTAATTTCCATCCGTAGTCCCCACTCACTCACATTCACACCGGCTTCCTGGTGTTCCCCAGCGGTCTCCCATCCAGGTACTGACCAGGCCCTACCCTGCTTAGCTTCTGAGGTCTGATGGGATCGGGCATCCACAAGGCGGTATGGCCTTATTTACTAATTTACACAATGGCTCCAGCATTTAGAAGCCTAGAATAACATTCCAACATTCTAATACACAGATAAATGCAATTTGACATCAATCTTTTAACACTTTTAAAACCTATGGATATCCTGATAGCATGATTCTACATTGTCTGTTACCTGAACATAGTCTGGACGTTGACAATAGTTTTGGCATCTGCCATGTAGTCCTCTTCAGCGCACATCGTGCTCTCCTTGTCCACTACTACCAGGTTGTCAGCGTAGATTATTCCACACTGCAGCAGATTGTCCAAGCTGGGCCAGGCAACACAACCAATGTTTAAGGACAGGGAGTTTACAAACTGGATCAGTATTGTATTATTATTTGAGCTCATACTTGTCAATAGTGCCCTCCATGAAGTAAACCATCGGGAAGCAGCAAATGGCCTCCAAGAAGTGGTGCTCTGGTCTGCAGAAATAGAAACAGTATTTCTGTGCAGGGATCCCCTTTTATTAATAATACAAAACACATTTCTCAAGTGAAGTAGAAACTGTGGGAAGAATTCTGCTGAAAACCTATAGGCTGCAGAGACAGAAAATGTTTATTTTGTTTATTATGTTCTTTAGATTTAGATTTTGTTAGTAATATTTCTGAAATAGTGAAGCGAATAAAACCAAAACTGCAAAAAGCACTTGCAAAAAGGAAGTAATGATATAGTGCCCAGGCATGGACTCCTCTAGTTCATGGGTAAATGCTACATCCACTGAGCCACAAAGGCCTTATACTGTATCTCACAATGGTTTATTAATAACTCACTAAAAGTAATTTGTTCCTAGCACACTGTGGGAAGTTTTCTGCTAAAACATATAGGCCACAGAGACAAAAAATGTGTGTTTTGTATTATATTTATATTTTTATATTTCCTTTATATTTTAAACAAGATAACCTATAAAGTCACAGTAAAACATGATATAAAAGAGACATAATTCCATAACTTTAACTGAGCATTGGCTTCCTCTAGAATTTTTTCATGAAGATTGACAATTAATAAATAACTTCTTACATGTAACATACAGTATATGGCAAGGGTAAACTATTTACACTTTAAAGAACCATCACATACAAGAATCTACATATGTCCTTTTTGTGTTTTTCTGTCATTTAGACAGTAATTGGTTCTGCTGCTTTTGCAGATAAAAGATCAATGATATTTTGAAGTCAGATCCTGATTTTTTTCAAACTTCCTGATCCAGATAAAGAAGGTCTAAAAAGACTATTTCTTCTTATTTACTTGATATACTCCACTTGCATTGTTATAGGCTGGTATATGTTAGCGAGTTCACCTATTAAAACCTTATATTTTCTTACTCAGTGGGCGACAGCATTGAGACTAAATAGGCCCCTGGGTTAGTCGTCTTACTTGTTGTCAAGAAGCAGCACAATGGGGTTGAGCTCTTTCCTGGGCCGATAATAAGCTCTCAGTGGAACAATAAAGTTGTAGAGTCCATTCCCTGCCGTCTCTGCAGAAACTATAATCAGCTTATTCTTGAAGCCATATGCCTTGGCATCCTCAAAGCTATTGTGTGTACAGCCCTGTATGGTGACAAATACAAAAGTACATATGGGTTTAAAATCAGAGAGCAGTATGAAAACCAATAGTTTTATATTACAGAAACATAAAGGTCTATTTGTGGACTTGCCTTGTCTAGACGGAGGCAACAAAATGGAGCCTTCTGTGGCAGGAGGTGGCACAGAGTTGGAGAGCTGCCGATGTATGGAGAATTTGGAGGGTAGCCCTTAACAAAACTGAAACAACAAAGATAAAAATAAACAGAAATATTAATATAAAATTTCATTACAGCAAAGTTCATCAGTAAGAGGACAATGGCCATAATAATAATAATCTAAACATGCTTGACATGAAATATTATATTGCTCAATATTATTATAAATGTACTGCAATTATATGTGGCTCCATTGGGTCTTCAGTGTTCAATACAAGTTCTATGAAAAGAGACAAATCATATCTATAATCAGTTTAGCATCATTCATCCGTGTGTTATTTTCTTTTACAACTATTGTATTGATTTAGGCCCTATCACAATCACAATGTGCCAGCTGCCATTACACCATTCATTTATATGGTGCCCTTTAAGTCAGCAATAAAAATTAATACTAGATGGGTATGAAACCTTTCTACCACATGATGGCACTGTTGGACTTTGACTTCTGCTTGATGTCTCCACTGCCCTCATTGCAGTTACCCTTGTCTCACCAACCACTGTGCTTGACAAGGATTACACAAGAAAAAATACACAACAACCACAGGGCTAAAGAATAGTTGACAGGGCTCAAACTAGTAATATTCTCGAAGCTACTGCAGTCTAACTGAAACAATGTAGAGGGTAGTACAGAAAAAATAGAGAGGTTGAAATAAAACATGTTCTTTGGGCTGCTAATTTGCCATGAACAGAAGCATTTGTCTGACCTGCTGACAGATGAACGTCGAAGGTATGCAAAGGACACCGTTTATAGGCTTCACCTGAGAGCAAAGTGCTGACCTCTCAGTCATATTACACACATTAATCACTGACAATGCACCATCTCCTTAGAGCATCATGACATAGATTACACGCCTATTTCAGACCAATCCATCTCATGCTCTCCAACCACTGAGACATGAAGGAGAGTGGTGTACAGGAGATCAATAATTTAGAGACTACTGTATGTCTTAATGATGACAACAATATTGCAGGTTAAATCAATCTACTAGAGACACCAGGCAGTTTGTTTGATGTTTATATCTTGACAACGTTACCAAATTAGCCATTAATTACTTTTGTATTTCTTGTATGTGCAATCAATACATTTCCCCCAAAACCCATTACATCAGATAATATCATTATTACAGTATGTTATTGCTACCTGAGTCTTGTTGTTCTCATGTGGACTTACTCTGATCCCACTGAACCTTCCTCGTCTGATTGGTTGGTTTCGTCCTCTGATTGGTCACTGAGGAGGTCACAGGGAAGAACTACAGAGGAGTCAGCAATTTCTAAGACTGGTGCAATGCTAGGTCTGCGGCTTCCGGCACCATTTTCTTTCGGCAACGCAAGTTTGCCACTTTCTTCAGGAGGATCTGGATTTTGCAGATCTATAGCTACAGTGCCTGGAAATACCACAAGGATACAATGGTAACTGCAGTATAGCAGAGGGTATGTATACAGCAGTTCATTAGAGTAGCAGAAATGGCACATTATGCAGTAGTAGCAAGTATTTGCATGTATAAACCATAAACATAATTACATAATTTGCTTCTACCTATAGCTTCTTTAGCATTTTAAAATCCTGCAATATACCATCTTATGCTTATGTTGTACATTATAAAATGTCTTTATTTACAAGAAATAACATGAAAACCTCTGAAACTAGTTTTTCAAATATCTGCCACATATTTGGCATATATTTGCGAATTCAAAAACTATGACTGTGAAAAAAACACAATTAAAAAGTGATGTGTCATGCAAAAAACTTACCATATGAAGTGGCCTGATCAACTTTCACAGGTCAAAGAAAAAGCACAACACAATAAAGTCAGCCAAGAAAGTAAAGTAAAAAGCATGTGTTAAAATCATGCATCACAGTCAGTGAAAGCATTCAAAGCATTCACCAAAGCAGCTGAAAATATTCAGTCAAGGTGGAATTGAAACAATGGCAAGCATACATAAACTTGAGCTGTGTCTCACCCATGCTGGCGATGATGCTGTGCACAGGCAACCTGGAGGGGGCATCATAGATGCCAGTCACAGGCAGACCCTTGTTGTGCTTTTCTTCTTGTTTGAAAATGAAAGCCGAGTTCTCCTCCTTGGTGATGTTGATGTAGTAGCAGGTGTCAGTGGCAGCCATGATGTGGCGAGGGCCAGGATTAAGGAGGATGCTCTTGTTGTCCTCCCTTTTGACCCCAATCAGGCACACACCATACCTTGAAGCAAGGAGAACAAATTCTGATAAACTGCTTTCTCTACAGCGAGCCAAGGTAAAGTTGGTATACCAACAACTCACTTTTTATGAGCATGGAAGGATGCGTAGGTGAAACTTTTTCCATCATACTCCCCAAAAAATTTGCTGTCATCCAAACAGATGTGATAAACCTCATTTCCAGAGCAGCGCCCGTATGTTCTCTGCCACTGTTCAGGCGACATCTGTCCCTCTCTGAAAAAGGATTAATTCAGCATAATTACTATGATGATCAATGCCTTTTTTCATGTGTGTTTATGTTTCTCTCTTCTTTTATATTTTTTTATGTATGAATATGCAAGTAGGTTTGAGTTTTAATCTTTTTAATGAACTCAATTTATGTTACAGTTCAAGAAATGATAGGATGTTGAAGCTGCTATGTTGACACTTCAAAGACCTTTCACATGTGCCAAGACAGTCTAGTGTCTTGGTACAGTCTTTTCCTGCAACTACTTCACAACTTTCAATCAGTTTGACAATGTTTAAATTAACTAGTAGACATCTATTACAGAGGCAGTTTCTGTTTCCATAATGGAAATTCTAATGAATGTGTGTCTGTCTCTGTTGTAGAGAGCTGCAGAGATATAGTGATCACCTTGAACAAAATGCGGGGGAAAGATTTATGGTCTAACAAGGAAAAGTGTACAATTTATTGACGTGACAGTGACAGGTCCTTGCAGCAGTGACGGTTCACTAAACTACGCACTGTCTAGATGTCTAAGAAAAAAAATTAACTGGAGGATAAGGCCAACTGTTCCAATAGCAATCTTGAAGTGGGATGGAATCTGCCCAGAAGAGTAATGGAACAATAGCCCAATAAAGATCTTATATATTATAGAATATATTTTTTCCAGCTATCGAAGTTGTGACATGTGATCAGTTACAGTATTTAATATATCTATACAGTCTAACATTTTGTATTTTGCTATTGTTTACATAATCACTATTCATTTCTTCTTCCATAAGTCTCCAACTGCTGTTTTCTGAACAATAGTTAATAGTTTACTTACTGTCCTCTGGAGGTATGAACAAGGAGTGTCACTAGAGTGGACGTGGCTGGACACACACAGTTCAAGGCCAGCATGGCGTATTTAAACTCCTCTTCACACACTACATGATCTATTAGACAAAACAGTTGTACAAAACCATGGTTAAAAATTATAACATGTAGACAATGTGAACAATACAGAATTTCTTATGTACCAGCAAACTTGACATGAAACTTGTTTTCTGGTTTGAGAATCTGGACATAGAGAGGACAGTTTGGAGCAAAGTCTTTGGCAGCCCAAGCTCTCAAAATTGTCTGATGATCCTATAAAAAAAAGAAGCAACAACCATACAGACCTAATCACTTACGCATAGTAAAGCAATCGTAATTTTATGAAGCTTGACTTGGAGAGCCAGCATATTCTCAGTTTCAATAAAATCAAAGCAGCACCACAGTATCTCCAAGTCTCTCAGCTAATTTGTAAAGGAAGCAGAGTGTGAACGGAAATTGCTCCACTGAAATTAATATGGATGGCTGACAGTGGAAACATGCAGAGTTTACAGCACCCTGATGTTTTGCTTTGCACCACCGTGCTGAAGAAGAGACTCACAGCAGCGTTGCGGTCCTTCTCGTTTCTGCTGCTGAGGATAAAGCAAGCTTCTGCGTCATCCATTCTGAAAAAATATATACAGAGAGGGCCCATGAGCTGTTGTGTTTAGGCAATTTAACAAAAGATAGTATTAAAAATAAGCTATAAAACAGATAAAACATGAATGAATGCTAGTTTAATTAATACAGAATAAGAAATGGACTTATTCTACCATAAAAACAATCTACCTATTAATAAGCCCCCAGACTGATTTTATAACTTAATAACTGAAAGAATTTATTTCTTTTATGACCTCAAAATTTCCACCGTCACTACAGCTAATAGATACTAATAACACACTGAAGGAATTAACTTTGAGTTATACAGCATAAGCAAGTCATACCTCAACAGTTAGAAAACAATAGAAAAGTGAATTTCAATAGTTCAATACAATAAGTGAGTATATTGATATAGTTCATAAATGTTCAGTCAAATTTTTCAAGCATTTATTTCTTGTTTTGGTGATTATGTTGAGTATGTAATATTAAATACTAGTATATTTTATGAGCTTTGGTTGTCATTAACTGTAAACCACAAAAAAAAGCCTGATATATTTCATTCTGTGTTTACTAAATCTATCATCATCATCATCATCATCATCATCATCGTCATCATCATCATCTTTATTGTCAGACTCAAGGTCCATATAAAAAACATCACAAAACAAACCCAACACACAACATATACAATAGAAAGGAAGAGAAAGAAAAAATTATAAAAGACACTTATACCAGTGTTTCCATAGAGAGGACCGGTAATGCACTGCACTAAAACTGGGATTCACCAGCATCAGGACAAGACTGTTCTCAGAGTTATTCAGGCGACAGATAAATATGTACATTAGATTTCTCATTAGTGCCTGAAAGGTACTAACATGAGCAAACAAAGGACTGGCACTACTGGACCTGGGCTTCTTGAGCAGAAACCTTAAGGCATCATTGTTGGCAACTTTAAGCTTCTGTATATGTCCTCTCTTATATTTACACCACAGTGGAGTAGTATACAGAGGTGAACAGTAAGTTCTGAAGAGGAAGTTTTCACATTGTCTGAACACATGTGAAATTTCCTAACCAGGATATTAGCTTTGGCATATAGACTACACACACACTTTATATTTGTGTTACTTTGAACTTAACTGAAACAAATGAACTTTTCTATCTAATTCTATCTTTTTCTTTTCCGTAAGACTGTAAATGCAGAAAGACAATTAAATGTGATATACTTTCCATTGCTGATAGCCATATAGCCATTGAGATGTAGTAGTTTTAATTCTCAGTAAAATCACTTTATACTGTCAATCCAGCTAATTGGATGTAAGTATCTCAGTTCTCCTAATGCACAGTGTGTCTTACTTGGCAAGGCAACTTAAATCTACATTTTAAAACACCTGGCTGCAATCCCAAATTGGATTAACATAAACATCACTTAAAGCGTTGTACTGCTTAAAATGGGAAGCTCAAAGAGAGTATACAACTGCTCTTGCTTAAACCCTGTTGTCTGGACATAATGTAGGGCTCAATAAATTCCAATATTTGAATGATACCGTTCAAAACTATAAAAGTGTGCACACAGAGAAATTTTAAATTAAAATGCCTTGTGGGGTGACCACCCACTTGGCTCTCATGAGGTCCTGGTCTTTGAGTGCAGATCCTTGCAGGTAGATGACTCTCTGGGACCACAGTGGGATTTGCAGTATTCGCCGTACTTGTATGTCTATCTCCGTTGGACACAGAATCACTACATAGTAGTCCTGTATCACATAGCATATAGTTCAAAATGTTATTAAATTAACATAGACAAGAGAAATGGGTGTATGAGATGGAAATAATATAATCTTTACTATACTGACTAAAGGAACAGTAAACATTAATGCTATTGTTTAACATGTTGTGACCTCTCAGTACTGTACCTGTAGTCTCGGATGAGCGTAGAATTCATTCAGGAAATCCATCAGGAGGTCAATCTTCAGTGAGCTTACACACAAGACCACATGCTTCTCTGTCTGGGCTCGATGGCGGCTGTAATTTCCTCCCAACTTCTGACTCTCCATCCACAGGTAAGCCAGTTCTTCAAACTACAAACAAGATCATGTCAAAACCAAGCATAAAGAATAAAAACATAGAGCAAAAGGTGGAGGGTCTGTATGCACACAAGAAAGTGAGAGTTTAAAGTATTGATGTAAAAACTGCTAACTCATCAGTTTGTCAACAGTGGAGTTTATTTCTATTCCTTGCTCCATTAGCTCCACAGGAAATTATACATCTCTGAAGTGTTTGAAATGATGAATATGTTTGAAGTAATTAGAATACAAAGAAACATTAGTGTTGAATTGAAAAATGGGATGCAGAAATTTTATGTAAAAGCAATTTAAAAATGCAGGTATTAAGTGATTATGTCATTGAGCATGAGCATCAAGAAAAAATGTCTAATTCAAAGTAGGTAAGAACATTATTAGTATTTCTTACCTGCAAAGGGAGCACCACCAGAGCAACACAGATGAGGATGACCACCAGCAGCTGTGAAGGCCAGATCTGAGGCGTGACGTCTCCGTAGCCCACGGTGGAGAAGGTAACAATGCAAAAATAAAAGGAGTCGAACAGGGAAAGGTTCTTTCCAGCTCTTTCTAGATGTTGGATCCCACAAGCTCTGGACAGAAAAAGAAACTTGTTAGTACAGTGTTGGCAGTAACATTTAATTTGTCTCCTGTAATTTAGCCCAGTGTTCAGGACATTCAAATCAAATTAATACAAGATCAAATGGACTATTGCTCTGTATTTCAAGGAACACTATTGATTTTGGTGCCTTTTCCACTTCGCTGCTAGTGTTAATTCATTTGTGTTTTATTGCTAAGATGGTGCTTTAATGAATGAGAGAGGAGTGAAAGTGGATGTCGATCTGGCAGTGTGCAGTGTATACAGTAACTGTCCAGGGTGGTGGCCAAAGTAATAAACTCCTGAAATCTACAAGCTTATCTCTAACATGGTAAAAAATCTGGCAAAAAGATATTAGCCTGAACCTAGCATTTAATTTCCTCCTTTTACATAGAACAATCTTCTATGTGCTTTATCCAATAACACTGCAAAAGCTTCTGCACTTCAGCCGGCATGAAGTCATTAAAGCCACACGGCAGAGACCACAGCGAGAGGAGATTTGAAATGAGATCAGTGAACAATGCCGTTAGATATCTGTCAGTAAAAGAAATCACACTCTATTACTCACCCAGTGAAAACCAGACAGAGTAAGGTGCAGATGAGGATGAACACCTGGTTGAACATGGCAGAGTGGGTTCTCTGGATGGCACGATGAAAATCATTCTGGATATGGGGAAAAAAAGACATATAGCACTGTGCAAACATTTAAAGAGGTGCAAAAAGTGGTATTAAAAAAGAGTGCCTTACATACAGAATATATATATATATATATATATATTTTTTTTTTTGTGAGTGAAAATTTCAGGAAAGGTCAGTAATGGTCCACAGACTTTAAGACAAAAGATACTAACTCTATAACTCACTATAAAAACAAATGACAATTTCTTACTGAATTTTTACCATTGTGAGTGAGGTTTAAGGGTTTTGTGGCTAAATGGAAAGAGCATCTCCCCCTGATCTTGACTGAGATCTATGCTCTCTAGTTTTGATGTATTTTGTACATTTATAGACCTTTCTTTGTTCAGGCCTTCCTTAAAAACCTGTCTAAGGATTTTGTGCAGTACTGTAAACTGCATTAGACTCAAGTATTGTAGTGGTCTGTTCTTACTAGAAACTATTGCTGTACAACCAAAAGGACAGTCATGATTCTGGCCCTGAGGTGCAACATCAAAATTGTTTTTGTCCACAAGAAAAATAAAAGCAGCTATAGATATAGACATTACATTACATTTTGCGGAATCAGCACCCTCTTTTAATTTGAGGCTGTGTGTTTTTATTTTTAGATTATTTGTTATTTTATTTAAATAGTGGAAAGTCCTATTTTTCTAAAGAGAAGAATGTTTTTTTATTTTGTGGTGTGGGCTTTTTTATTTTTAGACAAGTTTATTTTTTTATAAATGAGGCAAGTGAAGTGAAGTGAAGTTTTTTTTTACAGAAGCTTTTTAAAAATTGAGGCACGGCTTTACTTTATTAGACTCTTTTTAATTTTTAGAGGCAGGTTTAATTTTTGAGGCAACACTTTAAAAATCTTCATCTGCCTTCAATTTTCTAGTGGGCAAAACAATTTTGATGATGCTCTTTTTTAATTTAAACATTTTTCTTTTTCTTATTTTATTTGACGGATGGATTTATTTTTAAGGCATTTTCTTTTGCCCCTTGTTATCATGCTCTGCCTGTCTCTGCTTCTCCACACTGCCCTCGCTTCCTCTCCATGTGCTACTTTGCTTGGACTGTGTTTCTACCATCTGCCAAACTGTAGCTTGGCATGCGGCGGCTATGTGTCAGGGTTTTATCTGTATCACAGCGAGGAGACACTCACTACACCAGTTGGATGTCCTCTAATTGCCTTGAAATTTAAATACAGCAAACACTGAAGCCTGGACAACGGTCAATTTGCAATTCCATAGGGCTGCACAGTTTTCTATGCATACAGTAGTGTATAGGTAGACTAACAGATGTATGTTGGCTTAGTCTGTTTACAGCCTAGACATGTTGCTCTGCTGCTAGCTGAAGATAGTAAAAGATATCTTGAAATGCAATGGCTGCTCGATAATGGAAAAATTCATAATCATGATTATTTGGGTCATAATTGAAATCACAATTATTTAAAATGATGATGTACAAAATTTTGGACAAAGACAAGAGCGTGTGTAGCTTTGACAGCATTGTAAAGTCCATCTTTCACTTTTAACATTCACTTTTACCCCTGAACAGCATGCTAGCGTTAGCTTCATAAGCGTGTGAGTAAATTAACATACTCTCAGTAGTAGCTGAGAGTGCTGCAGGTTTTGGGAGGGCAGAGTGAGCATACTTATCATTTAGAGTCCAGTTTAATTCATTGTTTTTTCTCGAATATATAGATTTTGTAATCAATGGGAGCCAATATAGTAATCACGATTAAAATTCGATTAATTGCACAGCCATATGAAATACATGGGTTGCATTAATTATAAAAGAGAAGAAACTTGACGGGCAAAATGGTGACTCTTCAATACGTATATATATATATATATATATATATATATATATATATACAATCATAATTTATAGTGATACTGTACTATCGGAAATTACAATTTTTAATACATACGATCATGTTCTCCAGGGCTCCTTTGGCAAGCCAACAGTTAAGAAATACAGGAACAAATATGTCTCTTAAGGGATGCCAGAATATCTGAAGGAAAGAAAAAAACAAGGAATGTCAACAGCTACCATGGAGTACCTAGAGTAGATCATAACAGAAAATCAATAATGTATTAAACAGGAAAAAAGTGTTGCATTAAATATTGATTTTTATTTAAATATAAGTATTTAAATATTTATTATAGACTCGAGTTAAAAAAGCAGGGGACACCTTAAATGCATGGCAAAATAGATATAGATAGTACATCATCACTTGAACTCATTTACTATCTACTTACTGTTATTATAAATGGTACAGTATTAATCATCTCCAATATGAAGGACACCTGAAAGATCTGCTCCCAAATGTTTCCCTAGAGAAAAGAAAGCTATGGTCAGTGAAGCTGGAGTGAAATAAACACAAAATGAAAGGTTTTTAGGTGCGTTGGTCTGTTTTGGACTTGGTGCACACAAAGCATAGTGTTTTTTGTCTAATAATGAGCCACAAATTATGTTACTAGTGTGTACTTGTGCAATCATGCTGCAGATTGTGTTTGTATTTACAAAAGTGTGGAATATTACATCTGGGTGCCATTCCAAAAAGCTTAAAGTGCATAATTAAATAAACAACTTCACACAATTTACAGAAGAAATTTAGAGCTTATGTTTATGCATGACTCAAATTCAAAAACACTCATTGTTATGTATAATTTGCTTGAACTATTCATTGTGTTACAAGTGGAAACAACACAGAGTCAAGCAAAATAAAGCTGAACAACATAAAATCTTTGGTCAGTTCTGAAATAAAATGAACATGACACAATAAAGATACATATAGAGAAAAAAATAAGCCATTTTTAATTTTTTTACCTTATAGCTGAGATATGTGATTAGCATGGTCTCCAAAAAGCTGATTAAGGCCACTGTGACCTAAAGGAGAGAGAGAGAGAGGCTACACGATAAATGAGCAAACTTATCTCTTTTTCCTGTTCAACCTTGACTGGAGAAATGCTCTACGCTGCAGTGCTCTAATCTAGTAAATGCATTTTACCGTGTTTGGGCTGAAATTTGCTTCACAATTCAGTTCTGGGAATGAAATATGATTAATGTGCACTTTCCCTACAGAGTTCCTCTCACCTGTATAGCCCATACAGGAGCCCTTCTGTTAACCCAGAATATCAACTTCCTGCAAAATGCACAAGAAGAAAAATGAAACATGCAGCACTTGGGAATAACTGCAGCCCTCAAGGACAAACATAATATGGTACGAGCATTATGACATACCAGTTGATTTCTTGTATCTCTGTGGAATTAATGGAGCTACTGTTCCGACACATTGTGCTGTGGAAAAGCACAGGAACAAGGGAAACACAAAAACAGAATGAGTGTCTGTGAATGTGTGAGGGGAAATGTGCCGAGTAGGACATTTGGTATGTTGTCATCAAGAACAAACACAACTTGTGAATGAAGTGAGTACACAAACTGTAGTCTAGTGCATTTTAGCCATTGCCAGTAATAAGTAGTTTGACTTGCAAAATGTTATGCGTTATCGATAAGGAACATTTATTAGGGGTTTGGAGCAGCCTCTCACCTGTTGTTACTGTTGGTCTCCTTAGGATTATCCAGGCTCACTCTCAGGATGTAAAGGGCGCAGGTGAGGATCTTCAGCGAGAAGTTGAATAAACGGATTCTCAAGCCTGTAAAGCAATGAATGCATTACTTATTCTGGTTAAAAAACAGCATTTTAAAACCAATGAGGTTCATTGGCAACAGGGAAGTAATGTGACAGGGTATAAAAGAAGCATTTTAGAAAGGCTGTGTCTACATAAGTGATTTAGATGTGTTGTTTAGATGCTTGGGATAGTTGGGTCCTCATACAAGCATGATCCTGTATACTACTGTCACAACTTTTTTGAGATGTGTTGCTGCCATGAAATTGGTAAAAAAATTGGTAAAATATCTGTTTCTGCACCACATATGTTGTTTGGTTTTGTACACTAATATTTTGAAAATGCATTACTTGGTTAAACTGCAATACTTACAGCTTGAATGATGATTTTAGTTGATGAGAAAAGCTTACCACAGCTAAAATCAGTTCT
This sequence comes from Bostrychus sinensis, assembly GCA_020698575.1. Classification (NCBI taxonomy): domain Eukaryota; kingdom Metazoa; phylum Chordata; class Actinopteri; order Gobiiformes; family Eleotridae; genus Bostrychus; species Bostrychus sinensis. Next base: position 17,118,323 of record CM036249.1, on the reverse strand, counting down.
TTAGGTACAGAATTAGCACAAGCAAGGGCCTAAAGTTACCAGATCTCTGGAAGCCCTGAAGCATGGCTAATTCAGCACTTTGCTGCTGTGGCACTCTGTCACAACTAATTTTCCTGGACCAGTAACTTTTGAATCTCTATTTAGCAAGATGAATGTGAGATTTACAGAAATGACTGTGAAAGACAAAATGTGTAATAACAGTTTCCTGTTGTGCATGCTTACTAGAAGGACTGACTACCAAAACATCCCATATATACACCCAGAAGGGAAGCAAAGCTGTGTATACAATGCTTTTCCAGAACTAGGTGCTAATTTGAACAACGTCTCCAAATTGCTTTAGTTGCAACTTAATCTACAGTGACAGAAATGCTTTGGACGAGACCAGCATCGATGTTAAAACAATTTAAAAGTAGACAAATAGAAAAGCACTGCAAATGGAGAGATCAACGGATGCTTGTAGCCATGTGTGACATTTTCATTAGACTGCGTTGCTTTGTGTTTGAGGTCGGGGAGCGATACTGTGACAATGACAAGTGGATGCACAAGCAGCCTGGTCAGTGCAAAGGTCATGTTTACTTGATGAGCTACTACCATGGACACATATTACTTAACCACAGGGTTGTAAAATTTCTAGGCTAACCATGAACAATGTTTCTATCTGAGATGGTCTGGTTTCTTTCTAAACGCAATTGCTGTGTCAGTGAACAAAAGAGTTATACATTATTCCTCTATTCAGGCGGATGTGAAAGTGTGCACACCCAAAACACAGCAATATACAATGAGGCAGCTAATGGAATAATAAAAACCCTAGCTGGTAACAGAATTGGATATGCGTCATCACAGGGTGCAATTTCCTACATTATGCTTTTATTTGCCCATTTAGCTCTCATAATATCTAGAGGCAGTCTACTTTTTGCATCTGCTTTATGAGTGTTGTTTGGGTTCTGTTTTAGTAACAATATGGGCACACTCAGCAGATGTTCTTATTCTCAAGTCATTGAAGATCTACTAAATTATGTGGGTTTATTTAAATATCCAGGCAAAAGTGATGTTGCTGTGAATTACTTACTTGACCTTTGGTTTTTGATAAAGAAAAGCTTCAGCCTCTCCTTGAAGGTGTTCTCATTGACATAGAACTCCACCTGCACCCTGCGGAGAAACGAATGTTATGTCTCACAGCGAGCAGACATGTTTAAGACAAATTGACAGTGCTACATAAACAAAACAAACAAAACCTAAGCCACCTATACATTTTGCTAAAAGCTCAGAAAAAGTGATATGTCTATATGCTACCGCTGCACTTTATATCCCTGGCTCACTCAAGTTGTTTAATAATGCAGATTATTACATAAACGCAGACCTATTTTCCATACAATGACATCCAGCCAGTGTCTATATTGGTGATTCCTATACTACTGTCAACATTGCCACCAAATTAATCTGAGCTAAATGTTTATAATTGCTCTACTGGGACATACTGTATACCATAGTAATTAATTTGTGTACTGAGACAGCTAGATTGTACATTTTTAGCATTTTGGGATTGCATTACTTAGATTGATATGAGATTGTCAAAAGTGGGAAGAGAACAGTTAATGTTGACAATATGACATGTAGACTTCTTGTCTCATGCTAAATCTTTCATCCAAACAGTCATTAGTGATAAACAGAAACAGATCAAAGCTATTACAATGCTTGACTTGACAAGATCACTGAGCGGCTTTAGGGGCAAGACCAAATCACCGCCCAACCCCTAAGAGAATGTAGCTATGGAGATTAATGGAGACTTATTAAGATCCATGAATTTCAGACATGCTGTCACTAATGAGCATGGAGGAGAGTGGTAATAACTGTGTGGTTACACTATGCACCCTAGAGCATCCCCCGAGATGAATATACAGGGTGCAATAGGCAAGAGACAACACAAAAGCACAGGGGTAATTAGAGTCACAATCAGACCCATAGGGAGGACATATATGTCTAGAGCTATGTGTAGGCGGAGGAAAGAAGGAGAAATGCACTGTTTTCCAGATACTGCTCCCCCCATCCCCTCACTTCATCTCCATGGAGACAGCTTCTAAGGCAGGAAATGTTCCCACACGTGTCCGTGTGTTGTGTGCCGTGAGAATATGACATTAGGTGTTGCTCTATACATAGTGACATGTTGCTGTCTACGTAGGACGAAAACACACTCCAGCCCCCGTAACGACAACCTAAATCTTACATGAACACATGGATCTGAATGTAATGCAAAAGTATTGACTGCTTCTTCACCTGAGGAGCAGTAAAATTCAACCATAAAAACTAATGGGGGAGAATCAGGTGGTCAATAATGAATGCTGCTCAGATGAACATCAAAGCAATGCATGCAAGTTCAGTTTACCTGCCATGTCGACAATAACTACACAAGATCATATTTGATATGATCAGCAAAACCTGAAACTGGAACTTCAGAATTAGTAATTGGGTTAAATTTATACCGGACATAAACACATACACAGCCAATAGCAATAAAATAATTATTACATTGTTCTAGGGTTACACTCACTGTATTATATAAATGACAATAGAAATGACAATATGTACAAAAAAAACAACAACAACAACAAAAAAAGCACAAGGCTTACGCTAAAGCTGAACCATTTTGGAAATAAATAAATAAAAACAATTGGATTTGTTATGGAATTATTTTTCTTTTTCTTTCGTATTATTCCAACCTAAACAGATTTTACTGTGGGACTTTTTTGTAATGGTACGTTCACACCGGACGCGAATCAGGCGTCAAATTCGCGTCATTCGCGTCTAGTTGGACGCGTGACCATTTTGAATTCACTCGCGTCATTCGCGCGTGAAATTCGCTCTATTCGCGCGTGAAATTCGCGCGAATGACGCGAATTCACTCGCGCGAATGAGGCGAATTGGACGCTTCATTCGCGTCAAATGAGGGGCATGGCCGCTAGGGCTACTCCCAAATGAGCCTGTCTGGGTTTGGTCACCTGTGTCCTGTGTGGCTGCAGGACCTCTCCCCAGGACACTGCTGCTGTACAGCAGCATTAACCCCAGAGACAGAGCTGAGACACCTGGGGTTATTTCTTGTACATTAGCTCTCTCTAGTGGTTTTGGTTATCCCCCCTTTATATTTAATTGTATTTATTTGTGTGTTCTTGATGTCACGATGATCAGAGTGAGCCTCTGTCACAGGCTTGTATCACAGATAACAGCTATAACCACACTCACACAAAGCCTAAACAGCCATATTTATATTATTTATAGTGTTTTCTATCAGGGCTGTTTTTGTTTCCTGTCATCATAAAAGTAGAAGAGCTGCTGTAGGCTGCAGCTTTTATCTCCGGGTTCACTCTGAAGCCTTGATGATTGTTTTGCTGGATCTCCGAGGCAGGGATCTCCTCCTGTTACGTCGTACGTAACCACGTCATTGCTACAGCAGGTCCCTGATTGGTTAACGCGCCGCGAATGTTCGCAGAAGTTCAAATTTTTCAACTTCCGCGACCAGAGCGTTGGACGCGAATCTGCGTTGTTCGCGTCTTCCGCCGATTCGCGTCTCCGCCTATTCGCGGGACTCGCGCGTCAAACGCTCAATTCGCGTCATTCGCGCCGCGCTATTCGCGCGATTCGCTTGATTCGCGTCGCGCCATTCGCGTCATTCGCGCCGCAGGACGCTTGTTCGCGCCTGAACGCGGCTCTCCATAGACTTAACATGGAAATCACTCGCGCCTGACGCCTGATTCGCGTCCGGTGTGAACGTACCATAAGTCAATATAGATGTTGTATGAACTTAAATGAATGACTTATTTTACCACAGTGTCTTGTAAACAAGCAACAATATTGAAAACAAAACTATTTCTGTGTCTCATTCTGTATAAAATAATTATACAAAACTAAGCAGTATGTAGTAACAATGAAATTTATTAGCTCTACTTAAGAAAAATGTGTACTTACTGTGACATAACAACTGTAAAATAACCCGTAATTGTGGTGGTAATACAATTAATTGTTTACCTCTGCTGTACACCTGTAACAGTAGGAAAGGTTGTTTTGTCAAGTTTATGTATTTATCAAATGAATGTGTTGAATAAAATACTTTTACACAGCCTGACAGTATGGAAGTAAAGGTGTCACACACACCTCCCTCTTTTGATATTGATTTAATAGTTTATATATCTGCTCCTTATCTCAATCTATAATGGTAAATTAAACTGTACCAATCCAATTAGGTTGATGCAAAGACAGGTACAAAGTACAGCTGTTGTAGCTGCTGACACAGTGATGTAAAGCTTTCATCCATCAAGCATCCTAAAACCCAGTTACCATTCTATTCATGGCTTATTACATTAGAACAAGTGAGGATATACATCATAATTACTCGTACCTTTCCACAACAAAAGGAAAACGTGACTGATGAAACACACACTGTTTACTATGATGACTCATACCCAGTCCCGGCTAAAGTCATAAATATTTACCATCTATTCATTCATGGAGCCACTGCCAGTGAGAAAAGCCCTAAAGCAATACCTTTTAAGTACTTGCACTGTCTTTCTTTGGCATCCTTGGCTCTGTAAACTATTACAATAATTTTCTATAGCCAAGCAGTCTAATATAAATAAAGATGATCTGCGACAGCCCTTCTGCTTTTCCCATAGGTCCTGGTTTTGACTTGAATGGGACCAGCATCTGATGATTTACTATGCAATCTTGCAGCTTGCTTAGAGAGCTGCACAATACAAAGCATATTCATTGTTATTGCAATATCAGCAAACGCAATATCTGTATCACAGTAAACTATATAATATTGGGATAATAATGCATTAAGATATCTGAAAGAAATGTACCCTGTCAAAATACACAGGAGTATTAATTCAAATTCATCAAAAATGATGTTATGAAAAAATCTTTTCTAAATGCTGGTTCACTTCTGAGACTTGCTTAGACTTAATCAAGGTCCTTGGTAAGTTTTGATTTAGTCCCAGTTTTGACCACTGTCTTGTATCTTGTCAGGGGTTGCCACCTCTGCCTCCATTTAACCCAATCATCAGTACCTCTCACTACATCTATAAATCCTATTTTTGGTCTTCCTCTAGGCCTCCTTAAGAGTATTAACCATAATCAGGGTATCAATCTACATAGTTATCACATGTTTTCTAATGTCATGCAGCTCTAATTATTTACTATTGAAAAATGCCAGACATGAAACAATAAAAAAGGAAAAAAAGAAAAAGTTGACACAAAGATACATAGTATTTGATAAGGTATTCAGCGTGTTGAGTAAGGACATAAGCAGCAACAAGATTCAAAATATATTGCCACCTTGCCCTAATCACTAGGAGACCATAATTGCTTTGTAGAGTGTCTAAACAAACATCAAAGAGTTTGTTGACCTCGGGACACTCTGGTTGGCAATAGAGTGTTTTTGAGTACCTGCTTTCATTCTAATGACAGTAAAACTATTGACAACAACAGCCAGAAGCTCAGTGCCACAAGGAACATGTGTCAGAGAGTTACAGGAAAGAGCTCAGAAAGAGGAGTTCTTGTGGGCTTTCAGTGACCACAGAGGGAGTTGGAAGAGGCTGCACCCCCTGGCTTGATTAAGTTAAGGAACAATTTCCGGTAATATGGTTGAGCGTTTTATAGAGAGCATAGGTTTATCATTGCTAAATAACTTGATTTACTTCATACTGTCAGGCTACATCTCCAACCAATCACGTTTCACAATCTGGTTGGAAGGCAAAGGACCACAGTCTTTTTAAACCCTGCTTTAATATGATGTGCAATTCTCACTGCACACTCTGTAGCTTTATCATTTGCACATATTTTACAAATGCTATTACTTTTTTCAATGTATACATTCTGCATGTTGTTATTTAATGTGTGAACATACTGGTCACTTTTGCTAGCAGATCACCCTCAACGTTGTACCAAAAAATCTGCAATGAAAATAAAAGCTTATTCTATTCCCCATTCCCAATAATAATTTCACACTGACTCTCAAACATCACAACCTTCATCTACTCTTTGATTTCTGTCTCTGTTTTCTCTTCTTCATTGAAAGTTGAGAACATTTAGTGCAACACTGTGTGAAGTGTGTCATATGAATGTTTTAGAGATGCTAAAAATACCAAAATACTCACTCACTTTTTTCAGCATCCCGCAAACACCTGGTATGACCAGCAGAAAACTTTGCAGAGTTTTGCCCTGTACCCTGACTTATTTGTTCTAACACCACAGGAAAAAAACAAGAAATGGGTGAAATGCCAGCTAAGGGTTGTAACAACTGTGCAAGCACTTTGTCAGTGAAGTAGTGAGCAAGAAACCTCATGAGGGACGTCTAAGAGTTTCTCTTCTATAAAGCTAGTGGCAGGATAATCTCCTTAATGGGACCTAGGAGGCCTGACATGAAAGAGCTGCATTGGCTCATCTCGGCTCCACTGAGATGCACTTTGTAGCAAGAACACTGAACAATAAACACCTAATGGAACAGTTGTACTAGGAAAAATAACAGGAAACCTAATAAACTTAATAGCCAAATTTTAGCAAAATTTATTCTGTTCTAATGATATAGTTAGGAGTTGTCTTTAGCCATATATAATTATTAACTTCAATGTCCATTTTCTTTAGAAGCCTCAAGAGACATGCATTGTCCTCAATGCATTTGAAAGCATCACTGAATCTCACCTCAAAAGCTTTTTCAGAAAGAGGCCAGAACCCTTCGGGGCCCTATACCACACTAATGTTCTCTGCAAGGGACAAGAGCAGTCATCGCCACCAGAATGGTCTTTGTGGCAAAGGTGCCTTTTGACCTTTACTTCACTTTTCTCTGTCTCTGAGATGCATCACCCAAGGCAACATCACTCTCTTCTCTGCTTCTCTTTTCAGCGGTCCCCATCAGGGGTTGCCACAGCTAAAAGTATGCCTCCATTTGACCTATCCCCCTATCATTTCTCACATCTACTGACTTCACGTCTTCTTTCACTTAATCCAAAAATCTGCTTATTGCTCTTCCTCTAGGCCTCCTGCCTGGCAGCTCCTCAGCATCCTTTACTATGCTTTCTCTGTACATTTCCAAAATCATCTCAATCTAGCCTCCCTGTTATTATCTCAACTAGCATGAGCTGTCCCACAGATGTACTCATTTCTAAACCTATCCAGACTTGTCACTCAAATAGAAGGTCAACATCTTAAGCTCTGCTACCTCCAGCTTTGCCTCCTGTCTTTTCCGCACCACCACTTTGTCACTGTCTCTACAATACAGCATAATTTTGCATCTTTCCTTTTACAGGGTGTTGTGAGACCATCTCCCTGCCCTAAATGAAAATTACTCCTGAGGTTATTAACTGCATTAAACAACATTTGATTAAAGTTTGGTATTAAAATGCTGATCTACATAGTTGCCAGTCACCTACACCTAGTTCTGTCAATGTCTCGAGACTATTTTGCATAAACAGCAAGATTCAGACTGCCTTTTCCTTCCCCGCAATGTATTTATTTGCAAATGTTTACTGAGAACTAAATTTCAGCATCATCAGTTTTAAAGTGATGAATGATGTGCTGAGCGGCCTGTCTGTCAAAACTTTGCATCCCGGTAAAATCTTCATTCATCTCAAAGGGCAAAGCAGGTTACATAATGAAAACTGTGATCCGAAAAATATCAAACACTAAAAACATGTTTGATGTTGCTATAATAAGCTCTCTGACAATGATGTGGCACAGCTTTGTTTCTTTTCTTTCCTCAGCCTCTGCAAAGAACTACACAGATAATCAGGTAATAATGTATTCATCTTAACCACATACATAAGACACCATTACATAAGCTAACTTAACATATGTATCATCATATTAATAAAACAATTCAGGGGAAATTTTTAATGCTAAATGTTATCACTGTAGTTTTCTACAGAATGTCTATGTGCACGTTTGTAGTTATAACATATGAACATACCTACAAAAAAGATTTTTTTGTGTGGATGCAGAACACTAGAATAAGAATTTTAATGGATTCTTTGCCATGATGAGACATAACGGCTTTGTGACTTACGAGATAGCACATTTAGCACTGATTGATAGATATAGATAGATATAAAGAGATAGGGTGCTTCAAGTGCTTCTAGTTGTAATTTTTCTGTAATGCATACTGTATATATGTTCAAGTAACTTCTGCTCTAAAAAAAATCATTAAATGGGAAGAACTATTTATGGTATGGCACTCATACAGTCCTGTGTAATGTCCCCAACCTTCCACTTTCAGTTGATGTTACAGGAAGAATTTAATTATGACAAACCACAATGAGAAGGTCAGGTATACCTGATGTTTACGTTAGCTAAAAAGTAAACATTCTGCCCTAACTCCCTTTTGTGAGAAGATGGTTGTGATAAAAGCTTCACGCACATGGCACAAATGTTATTTTTTACCATTAACATTCTGCAAACAACCAAATGCAATATTGTTGGGAGTCAGAAATCCACTTAGTGATCACAACAAAACAAGACAATTGTGATAAAGGGAAGAGTTACATGTCAACACACTTATGGCCTACCACTTAGGACCTCCCTGAGGATCAGAATCCTTTTTCTGCTCAACATGGCTCCCACAGAGACCTGAGCACTAACGATATAACAGAGACTGACATTTATTGACTTCACAGCAAAGTTTGGAAGAGCAAATCAAGCTGTAGAAAAGATGCTGTCAAGGAACCCCCACTTTCACACAATGTTATCAATTTAGCAGAAAGTACAGTCTTCGGGTTATGATTAATGACTCAGCAGCATGCACAGTGGACAACAACTGCATTTGACATGTGGGTGTCTATTCCGGGTCCTTTTATTGTAGTTTGAGGCAGAAATGATTAAAGGTGTTATTTTATGCTAAACATACTGACGAGGTAAAGACAGGTGTGCAGAGTCAGTCAAGGCACTCACAAAACACTGGGAGTAAACAAATTCAAATTCAAAGGCTACCATTACAGCATTTATTGTAGCTTTCAAATGAGGAAAACTGCAGCAAAAGTATTTTTGGGACAACAATTGGTATAAGGGTAGCCAGGTGGGATTAGTCATGAAGTTTTTTTTTGTTTAGTTTTTTGTTTTTTTTACTTGGATTGAATACACATACAAATTTCGCAATCTGGCCTGTGTGTATTAGCCATAGGAGACACAGTTCATGCCATGCAAGCATGATGCTGCCAGGAACTTACTGGGCATTAGTGGAGTCCATACTGTATTCCTCCTGATACCTAGACATAGCACACATGAACACAGATATAGGCACAAGGTTAGGAGACAGCGGGGTTCACAAAGCAGGTTAAAAAGGAGGGTTAGCGCACATATCACCACTGCAATTCAGTCTATTTACTTGCTTTGGACTGGATTTATGAGCATGAATGAATGCTTCGTTGTGATTTGTGCAGCAAGAAAACCCTGGAGTGTGAATGATGTGGCACAGTATAAATCAAGTGGAAATTCAATCTTAATTTGATTGAGAAAAATTTTGTCATCTTTTTTTTTGCATCTTCTTACAGCACAACAGGTCTTTTCAATCAAAATTTTAATGCTCAAACACCAAATGCAAGTAAACGTTTACAATTACAGTAGATATGAACTGTATTAGAGTTGGAGGAGAACACATTTGGAGCTCCTCTGACTGCACAGTTCATGCAAAGCAAAAACACATTTAATAATAAGAACGAGGCTTTAGCCAAGAAAGGAGTGACACTTAATGCAAACCATGGGGATTAGTGGACACAACCTCCTGGTTAATCTCAGTCGGCATTATTGAGAAAGGAAAAAGAAGATAAATGTGTGACACCGGAACATGTGACAGACAGGAATTGATTTTAAGGACTGACAAATACACACACACACACACACACACACTGATGACACTGAGGTCAAAGGTTAAAGTCAGCAGTTGCTTTCAAATAGTTTGCAAATCACTTTCTGTCCGAGGCAACCTACTATTATGCTCATTTTGTTCAAATATAATGGCCAAGCAAGGTATAGTCATTGTGTAAATTAATTTTATGCTGTATACTGTTTTTCATTCAAAACACAACAGCCAACAACATTATTTTTACATATGAATATGACAAGGCAATACATGCTTGAAAGCAGTCTAGTTGTCCAAGTGTGAGAAAATTAAAGACTTCTGGCAAACATTAAACACTTAAGCCCAAGATTACTGGATTGTCCGTTAGACCAATGATGTTGCTATGTCACTAAGGGACTAGGATAACCAAGATCTTAGTGAATTATGCTGCTTATAATGTATTATAAATATATCACAATGTAAGTGTTGATACAGTAGTCTAATAGTCCAATGCACATTGCACTTGTTCGGTCAATACAGGCAGAGGGTGGTAGGCTAGGTTACTGTTACATTTACCTTATTATTGTTCTCAAGGCTACTTGAGATTGTTTAATTTAAAATGTATGAAAATATTACACTTTGTTATTTCTATTGTTGAGCCAGTGTGTGGAAACATCCAAATGGTGGCTGCCTTTGTGATCTGTCCATTTGGCAACTGACAGAGCTTTAATGAGCAATAAAGATGATGAGCCGATGGTACCTGCTGCTAAGAACTCAGAGCTAGCAGTGCACAGTGAAAATAAACAGTGCACACTGTGACATGTAACTCATACACTGCCATCCTGTCTTCATCTAAACACTATTAACATGCTTTTAAACTAATGTCAAAATCATGCAGCTGTCGCCTTGGTGACTTTCACACATCACTACAGCATTACACAGTATTCAAAAATAAACAAGAGCTTTATCATCCTCACCTCTCCACGTCCGATGTGCTTATGAGCTCCCACAACAAGTGAAACTGACCAGCGCTTTCCAAACTAATGCCTTCAATTACTGTACATTTCCTGTGGGCTGCCTCTAGGATATAAATCAGATGGCTTCACACATGCATCTCTGCAGCAGTTTCAAGGATGATGGGATTTGTAGTTTCCAAGCTATCTACTTGCAATGGGAATATTGCCAACATTTCTACACATGTTAACCCTACTGATATATCCTTGTTATATTAATAACAAGTGGCATACATCTATACCAGTCTAGATGCTCAATTAGTTTTAATTATGGTATATAGTGATGCTGTGTTTGCAACTGACCAAAACAATTATGTCCTCTTAATATACAGTATAAATGTGCTATAATATAAAGTTGGTGGGTGAAAAGTTCAGGTAGAGGAATGTAGAAGAACACGACATATACAACAATTTATAAATAAATTGTTAAAGTACTGTTATTAGTACCTATTAGTGCCATACTATATTATATATAGTATGGACTATATATATGGTCGCCATGGCAGTGCTACATCTGTACAACGTTATAAGTGACACAGAACTATAGTAGTATTTTCGGAACATAGTGACGGGTATTAAGATCCTGGTATATAGAAACCACTGCAATCACAAACCTACTGTACATTAACTATGTAGATCAACTAAGATGGCCATACATGAGCATAGAATTTATTAAACAAAAATTAACCATTTTTCAGAAGGGACACATCCATCCATTTTTAAAGTCTTAGTGATTTATTTATGGTAGTTTAATTCTGGAAAAGATGAACAACATGTAATGTACTCGAGAGAGGATGCATTTAAACCCCTTATTAAAGCCTCTCATCAAAATGAAAGTGTTAATTATTCCATGAAAGAGGCCTGCTATAAATATACCCAGAGACAAAGAAAGGCGGACATACACTGAAATGCTAGAATTAGGTAATTGGCATTGATGTGGAGGAGGATAAAGAGTTGATGAGGACATGAATATGCATTTAACAGAGATATAATAGAGTTAATAACTGTAAAAATGTATTTTGAATCATATTGAAATTGACTTGTAAGCTATATTATACTTAACCCACCATCTTAATTGATGTATGCTTAGTGGTACCTGGTACCTGTCAATTTGAATTTGATTTTATGGGGCTAGAACAAAAGCATGCAGATTAAATGCAACTGTATGGATATTTAACAATCATAAAACAAGAGGTAGTACCAGTGTCTGTATGCTAGAAATACACAACCAATTGGAGAAACAAAGCATCATATAAAGGCTGTCCTATTTTAGATAAACAGTTATGATTGGTTGTTTTATGAGCTTGGAAGAGGGTTTACATGGTGAGGTTCAAGAGCCACATCCTAAGAGAGTGAGCGGGCTAGCAAGCTAAGCTATCTTATGTTCACAGCGGAGGTTTAAATTAATCCTAACTACATTCTAGCTTTGAGAGCATTGCAATGGGATAACATAGGGGTGCAGAGTCATACTGAGTTAATGCTTTTATATGAAAACTGCCCGGAAATCCGACTTTGGCAGGTAATGCTTCCCTAGATACACTTTTACTGGTCTGATATCACCTTACAAGCATCAAACTTCATTTAACTTTATGGGACGTGACTAAGATTTTAAGGATATCTCACCTAGTGCAATTGACATTTTGTGTTTGAAAGACAGCCCAGTCTTCTGTTTATAAAAATCTCAGGTTGCAATTAGTCTCTGCCAAACTAAACTGTCAATCATGTGCAAAAATCCTATACAAACAAACAGGAGGGTGTTGCCTAGGAGGTCTAAATTAAGCATTAAATCCCTACTTTATGGGCTGTTCTTTTCAATTGGTCAGTTTATTGATTTCCTCAGCTCCATATCCACATCCCACATCATTAACTGCAAAGAGACACAAATCCTGTACAAGCTGTAGTAAGCTCCTGCTCGTGACAACATCCTGTCAAGCTCCAGGAGTGGACAGAAACATACATGTATTTATTTTTCACAAAAGGTAGAAATGTACGAGAATGAATTATTCACAGAGAAGTTCTAAGTGAGCATTGATTAATGAAAACTTTTCTAATCAATAAAGTGAAGACTTGAAAAAACTGTGCTGATGTGGAGCACAAAATCTATTGAATACATTGGCTGAGTAGGGTCATGTTTGAATCATGCCACATAGAAAACTAATTTGAAATCAATTACACCAACTTGTTAAGAGGCCATTATTTAATTATTCTGATTCTAATATCACTGAAGTACGAGTTTCTCCATAATGCTGCTATTCTCTGTGCAGCCCAGCTTTCGTGTTCTTGAGTGAAAGGATGTGGATTTCTCCCAATGAAGCCGTCATCAGCCTAAGCTCGTTTCAACTGACCAATCATAACTGTAGCGGTGGGACAAGTATAGAGATTGGGAACCTATGTCATAAAAAGTTGAGTGATGAATCGGCCATTTTGGTGGTCACAGACAGAGAAATACCATAGAGTCGCGTTAGAAACAGCGGCATAAAAAAGTAAACAATAAGCCTTGAAACAACTCTTTTAACTGATTTGTCACTCTTAGTGAATATTTATCACACCCTAAAGCATCAGAATACTTTTGCATTAACCCTAACTCGAGTAATTTACATCCTGTTTTGCTATTGAAAATACCCTGTGTGACCACCAATGTGACATCACTAATCCTGTTCTCTATACAGTTATATTGTCCAACACAGTAAAAGCACAAGAGATTAATTGATTGTGGCTATTCTTTTATGGGAATAATTGTTCATCAAGTGAATTGTCATTATTCTCATATGAGAGAGCTGTTGTATTTGCTGACTGCAAGTACATTTCTGTTTGTATGTGTATTCTGAACTCCCACCACAAGGGGAGCCTGCATCTTTGCAAACAAGTATTCTAAAAGCCTAAAGTTGTTGTTATGGGACCTTTTTGTTACCAGATGATTCATGTCCTTAAGATAAATCCTCTTTGAACAAAGTGCATTGCAGAATAATTCCAGTATGTTTTATGTGATATTTTCAAACTTGTAAGCATGATTTGTGGATTACCATTATACCGTTATAATCGAGTGGCCAAGATGTCATAAAGTTGTAATGTTTGTCCCATAGGGCAGGTTTTATGCAATACCTTTATTCTCCATATTTTCCAAATTATCGCCTGTTCTTTTCTGTAAATGTCTCTCCACTTGCATTTAGTCTGAATCCTGTTGTTTCAAACTTGAATTGACAGGGCTCAGACAAAGCCAGAGTTACCCTTTTCTTTAATTGTTCTGCTTTTAATGAGAGAGCTTGATCTTTACCATTCTCAGAACAATCCCCTAACAACACCGTGGGCTCTGACATTCTCACCTCCAATCACTGTCAGCACTCTGCTCATTACTCATTTCTGCCAATTACATGACACCTGTGCCTACAAGCCACTGCTGAAGCTTTTTAATCATTATATCCCTGCGTTATTTTAGATTGAACTGATGTAAATATATTGAGAGAAGTTATACAAATAGATAACCAAACCAGTCATTTGTTCTGCATGAAACCAACTCAAAAGCACTGCAGTGTTTACAAAAAGAATCACCTAAAGGCTAAGAGTAATTTAAAAAGTACTAAAATGCTCCGATCTTTTTGGCAAAACCACCATTTTCAAGGCCGTATGTTGATCATAATTACTGCCTCATTTACTTACTCTCTCACTAAACATCTTGACATAACTTGATTGTTGCTATTTCACCATTGTTACTGTGATCAAATGTGAAGTTAAAAATATGCCAGTGAGCATAAGCTGACATTTAAATATATTGTGTGAGGGGTGTCAGAAAACAGAGAACTGAGATGCCTGATCAAAAATACCTTGCCCGTGGATCCGAAAAACCAAAAAGAAAATGCTATAAATATTATGAGACTGAGAGCACACTGCAGCAGCAACACTGGCTGGAAATTGGCTCTGAAATCAAGCCAAGCAGCACATTCTTTTTGTTTCAGCGAGTCCAGTCAGGTGCAAGCTACCCAAGTGTGCCAACCTAACAAAAATAAACAGGCTAGCTCCCTCCAGTTGTTATGAGTTTAGCCCCAACCACAATCTAATTTGTCTACCAAATGATGCGATAGTGCCCTTATGGTGGAGCAGGCTCTGTCCACTGAATGTTGCAGCCCAGATTTGAAGTACTGATTACATCTGAGGGATCCCAGTAAGCTGAATCTGACATGTAATAATGCAACGTATAGTGTACTAAATGAAAAACTTCAATTGTGCCGCACCTGCAGATCAACATTAACCCGATGTAAAGGAACACATTCATTTGGAAAAGACCAGAAGCAAAAATCACTGCACATTTTGACATTTTTTTTCCAATAAAGTCACAATCCTGTCACAATTTTCCCACCAAAGTCTGTTGCATTTTGGTTCAGCCCCCCTCCCCGCAGGCATATATGTTGCAGTACACACTGTCTTATTGATTCTCAAACTGTGAAGGCATGTCTATTTAACTACCCATGGTTTGCATTTGTATCTGTGGTTTTACTTACAGGACAAAGTCAGAGATAACTGAATTCCAGCATTCATAAAAATGTAGCTATGGGAATGCAGCATCCATGCCATTATGTAATCACTTAAACTGCAGCCATTAAAGAGCCGGAGTGATGCTGGAAGCGGAGTGATTGACGGCTCAAGAAGCTGTAAAATCGCTCAGCCATCAGTCATCAAAGTGACTCATAAAAAACGGCAGCGCGTGGCTCAGGTTTGAGTCCACTGGGGAAAGCAGAGCCCACCAGCCGGTGCGTAAAGCATCACTCACACTGCGCTCAATCCCTGCCCGAATCAGGCGGCAGAATTAGGCGGGCTAGATTTACTGCTCATGCTCAACTTTTGCCTCGGGATAATTACCACTCAAGTTATTACAGGGACTTTGTGCACTGTGCCCGTGGCGTATTGCCGGCTGCTGCCTGTGTGTAAGCAAGCTGCATTGAGAAAAATACGTGCGACTTGTGCCGATCTGCGTCAGCTACCTTTGGCCGGCATCGCTCCCGAACGAGCCCATGGTCCGGAGCGAGTTGGAGGGATGAACCCAGGTGGGCTCGGAGGTTTTCTGCACATCAGTCTTCACGTCCGGGTCGATCTCTGAGGGCGAGGGCGTGAGCTTGGCGCCTGCCATGACTCTGGTTTTCCCGCGCGTTCCCTCCAGCAGCGTGCCGGTGCGTTTCTCTGCCTCTGTGTCACAAGGCGCTCCGCATCATCCTCTTCTCCTGTCTCCCTCCCCCCTGCCGCATCACGGGCTGCTCACATACGCGCCCACGGCAGTGTCTCCGGGTAGCCGAGGCGCTCTCCGTCCGCGGGAGATGTGAGGGCTCCAGCGTCACGACTTAGCGTCAGGGCGTTGGGCCAACCCAGCGGGGCGCGGTTATATAACCACTGTCATGATCAGCCTTTATTCCCATCACTTCACCTGTCGTCGAAGAATCACGTGATCTAGCGGCTGCGTTACCGCTCCATTGATAATAAGCGACATATCACAAAGGCAAGCTTTCTATGTTACTGGCAGAAAGCAGAAAGCCACAAACAAATAAGCAGGCGCCTTTTCTCCATCATCATACAATGTGCATGGCAACATACAATCTAAGCTACACCTCCACTGGACACTGTTACACAGATTTTACTATCACGCTGCAGTGTGCTTTGAAATCAAAGTCACTCACACAATGATCAAGTGTTTCCCAACAAACTGTTGCAATTCAAATAAATCTAGCTACACATCACTATGAAGAGCCAGAGACACAAAGGGAGAAGGATAAGCACAGAAAAGTTGTACATTAAGTACAGATTCAAAATAAAAATGGCAGTTGAACCAAATATGCAGGATGTAGTTAATAGTATAAGAGGATGAGAATAGAGGAGTTGACTTCATTTGATGAGATATGTTACTGTGCCTTTGGAAGCTCATAGTCGAACAACTTGGCTGCTATAGTGCATCGTTTTCGTCCCTCTATGTGAATAACATCAAAAGACTTCTATCCTACATTATTTATATTTTCACTGGCAGTCATATGGCTGTGGATCTAGCCTTTTGAAGAAATTAAGATTTTACTTATTTGGCTACATCTTAATGTCATCATCAATAATGACAAGTCTAAACAAACAGCCCTGCTTCTGCATTTGCATTTTCCCATTTTTATAGTAAGATTAGATTTGGCAATTAATGATTCAATTAATAGTTATGTAATTTCCTAACATGTAATGACCAGACATCAGTCCATAGTATTTGCAGTGATCTGTTTTTGGTCCATTTCCGTTTGTTATGAGCTGCAGGCCGAGCAGAAATCTTTGTTAATTCCTGATGTGGTTGTATCTGCTGCTGCTTTATTAACAATGCACTGAGGAAACATCATACACTTAACATTCATCACAGGAGGCATTTTGAGCTCAGCCTCTGGATACACATTTAATCATCACTTTATAGTAACCTTGGGATTAGAGAGGCGACCTGTGACTAGAGTTTATTCACCATTATAATCCACGCCTCAATATAAAGAGCACCAGGAACTCTTTTCTCTACCGCAGCTATAAATATGTTTGACAATGGCACTTAACCCTCCACAGTAGTCCTCGTATAAAACGGACTGTTTGGCTCCATGGCTCTCAATTTGCAATGATTTTTACATAGTTGCACTCTTTGCAACTGGAGAATAGTTCTGATAGTTTTCAAACAATAAAGTGTGCAATAACTGTCCTTCAAATCATATGTATTTTGGAAGGACTTAAATCAGATATTCTGCACAGTAAACATCAAACAATAAAACTAGATCTTTAATGAAGAACAAAATGCCAAAGAGTGGAAGATGCACTACTCACTGTACAAGCAGTTCATGTACAAATTTGTGCACAGAGACACTGTGTGGTGAAGCAGGGTATTGCAGGTTGTGTGTACAGCCTCATCATCACATCAGCAGTGAAATGTGAGACATGCGGATTCTGCATGTGTGTGACATTGGAAACCACTGAAAACCTTGTAACCTTAACCTTGACGCAGCATCCTTCAGCAACATGCTAACTGCTGCATCCAGGAAATGTAAAAGGGGCAAATCACACAGAATTACACAAGCACCTGTTTCAGTCCCCACCAAATGTGTGAACTTTTGGATTTCACAATCCACAAATGTGGTAATGATATTGTAAGACCTGGAGTGGTAAATAGTTAATACTGCTCAAGGTTCAAGGAATCTTTATTATCCACAGAGGGGCAATTTGATTTGCAGCCAACAGTGAACATAACAGGCATATATATACATACATACATACTTACAAACAACAAAGCACAAAAAACAAAAGCAATAGAAATACTATTACTATACTATTAAAGAGAAGCATTTAAAAGGCAAAATGCACTTGGGACAAGGGACTTTTTAGCCTTGTTGGTCCTGTACCTTGCCACATATAACGCTGTTTTGATGGTAGCAGCAGTGTGACTTCCTCCCAAAAGTGGTGGGCGGGGTCAGCAATAATGGCTTTTGCCATTTCTGATCTTATATACCTCACTCAGTCATTAAAAGTAGCGCCTGCAATTTTGCTGCACGCTTTCACCACTGAGGCTCGAGCCCGACCAATATATCAGCCGGCCAATATCATCGGCTGATATAGCCATTAGAAAATTATTGGTTATCAGCCAAAATCTGGCCGATGTCCGCCGATATAAACAGTACTATTTTTACTGCGTGCTGGAATAAGACCTGTTTACTTGCAAATGATGGCCTTCTGCTGTCCAGCAGAGGGCGCTGGCGCCAACTCAGCGTGTTTCCCAGCAGTTTGGCTCTTACTCTGCAGTTCATAGGAAACTACCCAAATCTTCTCATGGCCTGAAAAGCTCAAAACGGCAATACATTTTTAAAAATGAATTTCTTTGCCATAAAACCTCATTGAACAAAAATTCAAAATGCATTTTGTAGTTCTCCCATGCTTTACTTGCATGGCAAGTTTATGACGTTTAAGTTAAACAAATTTAGTTAAAGCTAAATAAAATAAATTAATAAATCTAACGCATAAAATATATAATAATACTGCCCACACCAATGCCCACTACAACCTAAATATCAATCAGCATAAAGAACAATAAGCAGCTTTCTACAACATTTAAATAAATAAATAAATGAAATTTAAATAAATTTAATTTTTTTAAAAATCCATATTGGTCAGGTTCTAACTGAGGCAATTTCTTTTTTTTAATTGAAAGTGACCCGTGCCAGCAGACAAAAAAGAAAAAGGTAAGAGCAGATTCAATAAACCAAGAATAAAACATTTTCATTAAAGAAGTGTCCACATTAAAATTACAAAGTTTACAACAAGAGTGCATGCGTTGATAGACGGCATCAATCTGGGGCTCACCTGCTTGGTAATAAGCTTCCTAAGTTGTATTATTAATTGATATGTATGTAGAATGTGCATTAGATAGAACACAAGACTACTGATTTATGTAAAAGCAAAGGTAAGCTAAAGATTTGGACACACACAAGAAACACACTACAAGATTTTTTGCCCAACTTTATCCACGATTCACAGTCAGGCAGAGTCTGGACAAGTCAGCACTATAGTTGGGGACAGTTGGCATGGCTAGTTGGCTCAGAAATCTGATAGTATGTGAGGGATAAAGACTGGAATCCGAGAGTGTGGAGGGATCAGTCCCAACCTCAGCTGCAGTCAATCCAACATGTTTGAATTTTAAAGCTGACTCTGCAGCTTGTGTAGTCTGTGCTGCTACAGAGTTTGATGCATTTAAGTGGCTTCAGTTGGTTTGATAAATCATGTTGTCTGTGATCCATCATCAGGCGCAATAGTTAAATGTGCAATCCCAAGTCTTTCAGTCGTCATAAAAAATCTGCTGAAACCAATCTGTTTGTGGGTACTACTTTTCAAAACTGTAAAAGTTATGTAGAGTGTCCACCATATGTATCCCCTACTTTTCATGAATGCTGGTTTCTAGGCATAGCTCTTACATTGCCACAACTCAATTCTCATGTACCTACTGTAGAAGCATGCAGAGAGCGCAGTGGCATTGGTCCTATCTCGCAATGGTAAACATGTAGTACTCAGACCTGGACATGAACCAGTAACTGCTCCATCCATTACGTCATAATGGTCTTCTAGTCGATGAAGAAAGAACTAATAAATGACCAATGCAATAAAAAGTCTTTTGGAAAATGTCTGTATTAGATGTACTTCCAGATCTATATTGAAAACTTGATGGCCTTCCCTAAAAATCCCACAGTTAATTTTATTTTATCTTCCTGCAGCCTTAACTTATCAACAATCAAACAAACAAACAAATCAACTGACCAATGGCAGCAAAAGATTAATTTCCTGGTGTAGGTAACAATCAACTACATAGCAATTACAAATCTTCACTTTGCACTATTAAATCTAAAAATTGGAGATGCCCAACAGGTTAAATGCAGGAAATGAAACTGCCAGGGTGAAATTGAATACTGCAGGTTCAGTGCACAAAGCCACGAAGTTCAGTAACTTCAGTATACTTAACACAGTAATTAAACTGAAGAGAGCAGTCTTTCTGCTTCTTGGCTAAGTGCATAGCTATGAATATTAAAGCATTAGACTGAGATTCTTGGCATATCAGCTTGAATCACTTCCGGCTTCAGCGAGATGAGTAACTGTTACAGCTCTAAATAAGAGTCAGGCAGAAAGGCAGATTGAGAACCACTCATGTCAAAGGCTTTGTTCAGTTCAATAAAAATGTAATTACTTATGTTTTTAATAAGTATAAGTAATCTGTAGTTTGTAGTGATAGCTCCAGAAGAAATCCCTGAAGAAATGCCTTGCCTTTTATTCTAACTGGACACTCCATATCCATGCTGCAGATGGGCGACGAGGGTGTGATAATGCTTCCTCTGTCAAATCGTATTAAGGTAGTGAGCTGGCGCTGCCGTGGGCGAGCTGTCTGTCTTTATGGTGAAGGAGAGGGTCCATCCTGACACACAGCAGAGAACACACGCACTCACCACTTCACATCACTCACTCCTGGGGCTACTGATCCACCGCGGATGCTTGGCCAACAGCTGTTTCATGCAACGACATTCACATCCTGGTTTACCTGCTGTAACCTAATGTTGCCATACAGAAAGTGATATTGCCAGAGAAGAAAATTCATATACAATTAATTACATTAGTGCTGGACAACCCATCAAATAAGGCCGCACAGACCCACTAATGTCAAAAATACTAACTTTACTTCACTGACAGCAACATTTTGTTTAATAAATATTTCCTTAAATATACATTTTCTACAACTAGAAGCACTTGCAGACCTTCACTCAGCCACAGGCCCTATCTTGTAATGGTAAAGGTACAGTATACTGTCCAGAATCAAAGACTCTCAAGTTTAGGGGTAATGGTATATCCATAACCTAGTTAGCCAGCGTCTCCTATTTGCTTTTGCAGGACAGTTCGGTTCCTCTCTCGGACAGAAGCATTTCGCTCCGGTGGATTTGGAACTGGCCTATCTCAGCCGTTTATCTGCAGCACGTCTTATGATTGCGGTAGCTTACCAAGGTAGTGATAGCTACCGAGATAATTTTATAACTTGTCTGACCTGATTTAATGGCATTTAGTGCTTTCCTTCATCACCTGTTGATTCTGCTGAAGTCCGCGTTGTTGTTCAGTCCTCTGTGGGATTTTTTTTCTTTGTCTTGTTGCCATTTTAACAACAGTAAAGCCCCGTTGATGTTCAAAGTTACTCTTTGCGCAACAGGCTTCTGCTGCTGTCCCCATTCAGAAATAAGTTCAGAGCTGTTCATTATACAGCATATTCTGGTGGTTTATGGAAAAAACATCAATAATCAGCCATGTTTGTTTAGGATACAGGTCAGCGGTGTACCGAGTACGTCCCACATAACGTCCCGCCTTTTGTTTCTCTGATTAGTTACTCCGCCTGTCATTGTTCTGCCACAGAAACTAAATGTAGGCCAAGGGGCAACAGACTAACTTCTTTGTATAGAATAGGAAAAGAGTGTGTCTGGCCTGCCAGGCTAGTATATTCAGCCATTGAGCTACAAAGCCCTTATCTCACAAAGAATGTACTAAGACCTGTGGCCATCTGTGATTGGAGTTTGTGTCTTTGGCCCTATCACAATGATTCTTCTTTAAAAATGTCTCGAATGAGACAGTGTCTGGAGCCACATCAAATACTAAACATACTAATCATACAAATTACAACAAGTACTTTTTTACAATTGCTCAGAAGGATACGTTTGTACCCTTGAAAAATAAACCAAAATATACAAATAAACCCTTGTGCTTTGCTTTCGCAGTACAGTACTGAGCACAGAGCCACAGAGCCACAGAGCCACAGAGCTGTACTCCTGAGTCTGAATTTGCATTATTTCAGAGCGAGCAAGTGGAGCTGAATCATTTCTCAAAGTTAAAAACCTGCCCTACATTCTGGAGCAACTTTTTATTAGGCCACAATAGAGGAAACAGGCCAGGGTTCCATGAATAAACCAAAAACTCCCAAAATGCCGCTCAGCCAAAAAGCTCTAGTGTCATATTTACCAGCTTGGAACCCACAGCTGTACAAAACACATTTAACAGGAACAAAATGTCTTATTGCAGTGAGAACTCGGCTTGGTTCATTCACACTGTATTGATCCTTGTGTGGGGGACACTTTGAAGTGGCCTCCCAACTTTACAACTCCCAAATGGTGAGGTAAGGCAGTATTTATAAATCACAGATGATTACTCTGTCCAAGCCAATGCAATTTAGCCTTAAAAACTATTCCCAAAATCTCGCCACTCAAAATTATACAAATACAACTAGAAATCTCCGATAAAGGGCTCTTGTCACATCACCATTTGTAGCACGGATATTAATTACATATTTATCTCCATTGTTACTGGCATTAGTTGGTTTGTTTACTCTATTAGCAAGAAACCTCAAAACAAAGGGTGAAATGTTCATTACATTTTCAGGAAATGTCAGTAATGGGACAAGTAAGAAGTGGTTTGTATTTGGTGTGGCTCCAAAATACCACATGCTTCCGGTAACGTCTTAAACAGTTCTGCAAGATAGGGCGAGCAATACAAACTCCAGCCACAAGAAGCCACCAAAGAATCAAATTATTTGTTTTTGTGGATTGTTAAGGAGATATAAGGGCTTTGTGGCTCAATAGATGGATCACTTACTCCTGAACTAGCCTTGGTTCAAGTCCAGGTCTGGGCACTGGGCATTATTTTTACCACTGCGATATAGCGCTAATGGCAGAAGCCTGCACTTTATGTTTGCTTCTACATCTAAGCTGTTAATTTCTGACATCAAACTTAAAACAAACAAACAAACAAAAAATAATCCACATTATACCCCTTGAGTTGGAAACCTGAATGAATTTGGATACGTTACAACACAGCTGAGCCTAAAAGTACACAGCACAGGTGCAAAAGTAATCACTTCAGTGCCAAGCCCATGCCACTGAGCTGCTGCGTAAAATAAAGCTGCAAATCCAACCCCGGTGAACCTTGGCAGTTATGTTGATTAATAAACATTTGCCTGATTGCCTTGGACTGCTGGAAACCAAGCAGAATTGTGGGAATAACAGAGGTGCAAGTATAATCCTCTACACCTAGGTCTTACATGTACCCAAATGCAATTGAACAGGTAATGGATAAAATGCTCTGGGAAGAATCCTTCCTGGCTTTAACATACATATTTCATCTCAATTTCATCAGCTATTCATATTTGATTTGAAAACTCCAACAGTTACAATTAAGCTGAAGAAAGCAAAAAACTGCAAATGCACCACATATTTCCAGGCCAAAGATACAGCAACCCAAAACACAAAAGAAAGACAAAAAGGGTTTTATTCACTGAGCATTACTAAGGCAATAATTCTTTCATTTTAGTTGGCCTTTTGAGGCTGTGCAATTTCACATAAAGACCAGTGAAATGGCTGCAAGCGCAATTATTTTCAGTTTAAGCTTATTTTTCTCACCAAGGATTTGAAAGCACGCTGCTGAAATTGAGCTCTTTTACCTGTGATTCTCAGAAAAGCATATAGTACATTATACATCTTATGCACTTCACTGCAGCTCTCAACCTGACACAAACTTTACTACCTGTTTCTGACATAAGGGAATATTTAAAATAATATTTATTTACTGAGTGTATTGATGTTGAGTCTAGTGACCTTAAATGTCGATCACTCACTCCGATGCTAGACTAATGGCACATTTGGTTGCTCAAAACTGGCTGCAAGACAAAACAGTCCCCAAAATAAATGTATTATTTAGCATTTATTTGCTAAATTTAAAAAAATTGAAGATTTCTAAGAATTATTATAAAATACAATATATGTTCCAAAAGTATTCACTCACCCACCCAAATAACTGAATTCAGATGTTCCACTCACTTCCATGGTCACAGATGTATAAAATCAAGGCATCTAGGCATGAGGCTTTATGGAAAACTTTGTGAAAAAGTTTGGGGATGACCACTTCCTGTTCCAACATGACTGCATACCAGTGCACAAAGCAAGGTCCATAAAGACATGGATGAGTGAGTTTGGTGTGGAAGAAGTTGACTGGCCTGCACAGAGTCCTGACCTCAACCTGACAGAACACCTTAGGGATGAATTAGAGCAAAGACTGTGAGCCAGGCCTTCTCTTCCAACATCAGTGTCTGACCTCACAAATGTGCCTCTGGAAGAATGGTCAAAAATTCCCATAAACACTCCTAAACCTTGTGGAAAGCCTTCCCAGAAGAGTTGAAGCTGTTTATAGATGCAAAGGGTGGGCTGACATCATATTAAACCCTATGGATTAAGAATGGGATGTCACTTAAGTTCATATGTGTGTAAAGGCAGGTGAGCTAATACTTTTGGAAATATAGTGTATAATTAAAGGTATTAGGGAGGATCTTTATAAATAAATTTGTTGCAATATTTATTAAAACTACCTTCATTGCCCTGTATAAGGCTTATAAATTGGTGTATTAGAAAATATAATAATATTAATAAACTGTGGACTCTGTGGGACTTAAAAAACCTCATCCAATCGTTTTCGTCATGAGTACGTTAACCATTGTTCCACGGACTCACCAATCATTCCGACTTCCTAGTGCGATAGTGCGCATTCTTGTGCCTGCGCATGCGTATACACTGTGTTTATGTAGTCCGGCATTAGCGCCGCGTCAGCGGCGTTAACATCGTAGTGCGGACAGCCTGACTTCGAAGAGCACAATGGCTGAGGAAAACCGTGAACTGGACGGTCACAAAAGGAAAACTGTTTTTGAAGTGAACCAGAGGAGGAGGAGAAAAACTGTAGAACAGCAGAATAAAACCTGTGTGGTTATTGGCGATTCCTTCAAAGGACGGCGTGCGCTGTAGGAA
Source organism: Bostrychus sinensis (assembly GCA_020698575.1). Taxonomy (NCBI): domain Eukaryota; kingdom Metazoa; phylum Chordata; class Actinopteri; order Gobiiformes; family Eleotridae; genus Bostrychus; species Bostrychus sinensis. The sequence continues at coordinate 17,093,142 of CM036249.1, read as the reverse complement.
CAGAAAGGGCTTCAGACCGATGCATTGGTCACCAAGTTTCTGCTGGACAGGTACGTTTATCTTATCGTTTGAAAAAAATGCCTTTTTTCTTTATCTGTTGAACCGTTTCAACTGTACAGCAGCGTCAGTTTGCTAATGCTACCAATAGCAGGAGGACATATTTTTGATCACATTTAGGGAGTGTGCATGTGACTGGGTCTGTGTGGGGAACTAGGTCAAAGGTCGCGCAAACAAACAATGCTGGTCTAGGTTTAGGCGAATCTCTGTTGATGCCGGCTGTAAACAAACACTCGTGTTCCAACGCTCATGCACGTCGCTGTGGAGGAGTTCCTTGGAAAGGAACAGTGAAGGGCGGGGCCTGACGCATGCGCAGTATTCAAAAAAGGACAAACAGTCGCTGGTTTCTCAGCAGTCGAAAAAAATCCTCCCTAATATCTTTAATGTTAATCAAAGCATTCAAAAACTGAATGAAATGATAAGGAGCTAAAGAAAGAGACAGTTCAGATACAATCCTGAATTTTGAGCTGACCACAAGGGACTGCAGCGTGAACATCTACTCTTATGAGCTATTTAACCTAGCATATTTTATGGCAGCCACTGTCTTACAAATATCAGTGTCAATGTTTGCCTCTTTCCAGACTCACTTAGATGGAGATGATGTAGGCATCAAATCCCAGCAGTCATCTCTGCCGCAGAATAAGGTCACACAAACAGCTGCTGCCAGAACAGCAATTTCAGGAAACTTATTCCACAGAGGTGGAGGTTCCCTTCTATTTCTCTTATCTCAGTTGTGCAATGTAGTACAATTATGCAACATGGCAAACATGACTAAGACACATGGCTGAATTACCCATCAACTTATTTTCTCAAGCCCCCCACAACAACATAGGGGCAACTTGCCTGCTTTATTTTACATAAAAAAATAATTAACTGAATCATTTCCCCTCCACACAAGGCTAATACTGTAAGTTGAATTAAGGTAAAGTTTTAATCATTATGATTAAGTTCTCCTCCTAAAATACATGGCAAAAAATGTTTTTCCTTTTATTGCACTGGGATAGCAACTTTTCCAGTAGGTATAGCAGACAAGAACCCAAAAAGGACTGGCTATAACTTGTGAGCTGAACATTCTCATCTATTAAAATATAGAGAATAACTATAATAATAAAAATAAACATTTCTCCACATTGAAGGAATGATCCATATCAAACATCAGCTGTTGTGGGACATGCGTCAGTGCTGTTTCTAAGTGCCACCATTTGACTCACTGTGAGGTGCTAACAGTTGATATAGTGACCAATTAATCCAAATCATTCTATTACCATTACTCCCATCAGCATCCTGCTTTGATTAGAGTTGAAAAAACAACAACAACATGATTAGACATGCAGCGGCAAGGATAGATGGAAGCAATTTTCTCCCTGCTGTTTTTTCTGTTTTCAACTCTGTCGACATGGAGAAAAGGCATTTGCTGACATGTTTCTATTTCTGACTTTGACTGGGGCTGCCTTCCTTTCTGCTGCCTGACAGGCTGGGAAATAAATGCACATATACACACTCAAATGAGGTATAATCATGAGAGGCACTCAGATACACACGGCATTGGACTTTGCACATATACACCAGCACCTGTGCAGACAATCTTCACACACACACACACACAGACCAAGTGCTTGTCAGGCCCATGACTCGAGTGCGATGGCTCCTCTTCAGCCCACACACAGCCAAGCAGTGATTACGGCCCTCTGACACCCAGCTCAGGAGATAATGAGAACTTCAGGGGGAGGGAGACACCCCACACTCCTTACGCAGCCCCCCGGATCATCTGCCCACCACAACACGGAAACACACTCAGAAATGGAAAGACACCTACAGACAATTGTAAGCCAATATATGATTTTCGGTGTTGTTGAAGTAGCACATACTGTAAGCACAGAACGAGTGTTAATGAAGCTTATCTGAAGAAGGTACAGACTTACAGAAGGTGGTGTAACTAAAATATATGACATAGTGTATTCATTGCAAAGCTTATAACAGAAAAAAAAAAAAAAGTTGTGCATGGATAATACCACTCAGTGCTTCGTAATGCATGTGCTGCCCGTTTTGAAAACTATGGTATGCAGAGTAAGGTGTCAGATATCTTGTGTAGTACATTCCTGGACACTGAAATCTATGTTGCAGTGTTTAAAGTGCATACAAAACACTGCTCTTGCAAATAAGCACACAAAAATTAAATGTGTTTCATTACTTCTACCAAGAGGTTATGTTTTCACCGGCGTTAGTCAAAGGTCAAAGGATTGACATTGTATCATTGTGAGATAGAGACAAAGGTACGAATTCCGGCCACAAGAAATTTGTAAAAAACAAGTTGTAGTGGATTCCTTGATATTGCAAAATACACATTTGTTGCTCAACATTTACCCCTGAACTAGAAAATTCCTAGTTTGAGTCCCAGTATTAAACAATGCAAGATAGGGAGATTAGTGCCTTGGCAGAGGTCTGCACTGTCTGAGTGCTTCTAGTGATTTCAGTTAGAGTAGATAAACAAAAGAACATTTCCAATAAAAACAAATCTATGAAAGAAGGGCCAACTGATTATTACAGAGGTGATGGCAACTTCCATTAATCCAAGGCTTTAGAGTGATTAGTTTGTGTACTGTATGTGTGGCCCTTGTATGTAGGGTCTAGGCGTGAAATTTTTATATTCTAAGCATTAACGCATTGTACTTGTGCAAAAAATCTTATTGCTAATTCATCCGGACAGTATTTTGGTATATTTTGTCATGCTTTGTGATGTTTTTAAAAATAAAAATGTTCCTAAACATGTATTCATATAATACAGTGGGTCTTTTCAGTATTCCCTGGGCAATATATTGACTGTTTGTGATGTGCATTATGAGATGTTATTGCTGCCCAAAGGCATTGACCTCCTGACTTACTGTGCAATATGACAGGTGCAAGGAAGCAGATACAGAAAGCCATAAGGCCGGAGAGGTTGAAGGGGGCTGGCTGTCCCTCTGATGGTTAATTTGTTTTGAGGCTTTCCACTCGACAAGGCTTTAGCTCAGGAAATAATCAACATCACACAACATGAGCATGCGGCAGACTGGCCATCTACTACATCATAAAATATCCCCAAAGCCTAGTGATAGTCGTCTGTGTGCGTTTCTACTCGAGAGCTCAAAAACAGACAATAACAGTCATACAAGATGTTCTTTCTCCGCATCTTCATTCGCTCATATTGTGAATGAAAAACTGTCTGTCTGATTAGTTTTGAAGCCAATATGATAATGCATTTCATTTTGGCTACTGTGATTTTTAAAGCTCTGTGACAAAGCAAATGCACACATGTAATACCCTGCCAGTATTGTACTCTATGGCCATACTTAGATTTGTTGTCAAGCAACAAGCCCTAATTACCCTTGGTAATTAAATTGTGATCGGACAAGCAATTCACAAGGGACATGCCAAATAACATACAAGCGCACAAAATTTATGCACACACACACATGGAAACCTGCTTATATCAGAATGAATGTAATGAGTATAATGTCGTGTACTTATGTAATCAAACCTTTGTTTATCTTTGGTTTCAAGAATCCTTTGTGTAAATACGTAGTACAATGCAGCCATAATGTGCTCTACTGAGAACTCATTGCATTCACTGAAGGTACACAGGGTGGGGCCAGTGGACAAGTTCTCTCAACATGATATGTAGACAAAGGCCCTAGCAATCAAATAAAGCATTCTGCCAGCAATTTACTGGAGGAAGTGCTGGGGACAGAAGAAAAGCGCACAGAAAGAGCCAGTGGTCAAAAACGCCATCCACTAAAGGTTATCGACTCAGGGCAGCTGCTAACAACCAAAACCTGGGTGGCAGAGATAACATAGGTTTGTCAGGGGAAGAAATAACAATGCACATGAACAGACACACATGTATGTCTAGCATTATATTGCCCTCGTTTTTTGATAAAAGCATCTTAGACATATATTACAAGTCTCACTGTACCGTTGTGTCGAGCATTTACTGCTGCAAACAGCAATGGGAAACAAGAGTAAGGATAATGCACAAAGTAATATAACTGAAGTTAGATGTAAGGCATCAGGGAGACCATAGTGACACTCTCCATTTGTTTTCAGCAAGCCATTATTGAAGCAAGTGCTGCTTCTTTAGTGAGATGACTCTCTGGTACCATGGAGAGCTCCCCTGCACTCAACTCAGGTTGAAGCTCCCCTAATTTTACACTCTTGGGTAGTAAAGAGCATATGTAGCCCTCCTACCAAAGCAATAACAAAACTCTTTGGAGAGCGGCACCATTCAAGGGCCAAGGAATGGGTCAATTTCTGCTTAGTACAAAGCAAAACAACAGAAACATTTACACAGGGCTGTTAAAAGCTGCAGTTCGAAATCGTCTCAGTTCTGGTCTGTTCTCCCCATTCAAGTTCATAGAATTTACTACTTTTGAGAGAGATTGGTTACTGACAGTGTTTCTCTAGTCCTGGCCTAAATGAAAAAGGTGTGGCATATTCTGGCATATACAGTATGAGCGTGTTTACTTTTTAATGCTGAACCATGTTATTTGTAGCTCTTAGTGGTATCAACAATATTAAGCACAGTTAGTACCCTTGCAACTGTAGTATTAATTTGCTTCTAAACCAAGCAATGCAATCCCTGCTTTGTCGTTGGTCTGGTTACACTGTAAATTAACAATTTTGAGACACTGTTAAAAACCAAACCACTAAGTGAAATAACACAGCTTCCCAACAGTGAACATAATAAGCCTTCGAAAAAGAGTCCATTGTTAGATACAGAATGATGATTTATGCATACACAGTCACACACAAAGCGCAGAGAAAAATAAGCCTATTACATAATGTACAGTGTTTTCCCATGCTACCTGTCATCATTCTGAAATGACTGATCTCCCAGCAGCAGGTCCCTGAAGCGGTAGCGAGGCGGAAGAGGAGGCACCTCAGAATCCACGTCTGCCATCTTGAGAGCAGAGATGTCCAGGATAACACCAGAGTTGCTGCTGTTGTTCTTCTGCAGGGTCTCAGAAGACATCCTGTTGAGCAAATATACACATCCACTTTTTGTTTAGTCAAGTTCTATGCTAGCTAAAAGAACATGTATTTTTATTCAATAATTTAATAAACAAGAACAATGCACAGAAAACATTAATCTCCAAATGAGCAGAGATGTTCTGCATCAGATTTAGGTAGGTCACACACAAACTACAACAACCAGGATTACAGCAGTAACTAGTGCTGGGTACCGTTAAATGATACCTTTATGGTATCAAAAGAAAAGTTATGATACTATTTATTAAAAAAAAAATAAAATTAAATACGATACCAAGTTTCAATACCTAGTGGGACCTTTAATGTTCCAATGCATGTATGAAACCAATAAATAACACAGAATAAATCATACAAGCTACTGGTTTTAACTTAGAGCTAAGAAATTCAATTCAATTATTCAATATTATTATGTTTTATGATTGTAGAAGATGAATTAGCACATGATAGGTATAAGAAAATGTATCACTCAGGAATCGGTATCGGAAACCAGGTATCATTTAAGTACTGATATTGAAAAAATCTGAACGGTAACGAGGCCTAGCAGTCACTCAACATTCATTCAAGAAAAATCTACATTTATGCAACAAAAGTCTACACGATACATCCATAGGCCTACATCAACATCATACAATACTCATGTATCAAATTCATCCAGTATTCTTACTCTCTAAAATACTCACAGTGACACAGAAATATTTTGTACTTTTGAGCACAAGACAACATTTTAGTTTTATAAGGCAATATTTGACCAAAAGGTAGAATAAAAAACATTCATATACAACTTTAATTGAATGCACACAAACACTAAAGTTTAGCCATTTTTGAATGTGCGTATCTGCCTGGTGTTATTATTCATGTACGAGAACCCAAGCTTCTGTTTACATTTTCCCAAAAGGCACAATTCTACAATTCTCTGATAAATGTGAATGCTTTGATGTAATTGTGCTTCTATGACATGCACCATGTATTTAGTGTCTGTTTGTGTGGTTTGGTTCCATATGGCTTTTTGTACAAGAGCACTTGTCATGCCACTCTGTGCTACATGTAGGGGAATGAAGTGTTTCAGGAAATTACCTGTCACCATGGGAACTCGATGACCGCCGTGGAGGGCTCATTACTGCCTCTTGCGGGGCAAATATAGGAGAAGGAAAAAGAAGCATAAAGATGAATACAATTCAATAAAGATATTCATATATAAAATATTTAGATTCAAGAAGACGGTAGTGTGGTTACATTTACAGCCAACATAAAACTGTTTAATCCAAACACAATCATGTGGTTCCCAACCTTTTTTGCCTTGTGTACCCCCCAGGCTTTTAACACAATATCCCCCTTAAGTAAACAATGCTTGATTTTTCAAAAAGTGGTCATATCCTGTATAGACAATGGATGTTTGATAACTAAATATTAAATGTAATGAAGTCTGTCTTTATTAGTACAAACATATTTTAAACTTTTTTTTGTAAATAATAATAATATCTCTCTAATTCTCAAAAGAAAATATAATGTTAGAAATTACTCCATTTTACATTTTACATTACAACATTATTATCTTAATTATCCTTAAATAAATTATGAAGAAATTCCACATACACCCTGCAATGTGCTTGTGTACCTGTACCCTTGGTTGGGAAACACTAGTGTAGGTAACATAATAAATCTTGAACTAAAACTTTTATATAACATCCTATGAAGCTATTTGACTACCATAGTGACTTCAAAACTTCAAATTGAGAAGCGTTGTAATATTGGACTATATGCCATAAATTGTGCTTGAAACAGAGCCAAATTGTTCCTGCCAATTCCTGCCATACACTTTGGGCGTAATTTTTGCTACTTGTACATAATTGCTTTTCTGATTTTAGCTCAAAAGAGAAAACAATATGTGGTCACAAAGAGCAGCATATTTGTATGTTTGGTCATAATGGTAGACTGTGGCCAGCCTTGAGTGGGCTTAATAGCACCCACAGACATGCTCTTTCTGATTAACAGCCCACTCTCAGAAAGCAGAGAGAACAGAGAAAGGACAGACGACAAATGATGAGGGAATAACAGTGGTGAATGCTGAATTGTGGTTCTGTAGAGTGAAATAATAAAAAGGATGACTTCATTCACTTCCACAGCTAGAGTTAAATTTACCCATGCCCCCTGCACAAATGGTGTTCAACCCTTAAAAGCACACGTAATGAATAAGGCACAGTCACCACAATAATAACAGTGAGGCTTCTGGGAAGAGAGGTCTCTAAAGAGATGAGTAGTGGCCAAAGAAAGCAAGTTTCAAGAGGATCTAAAATAGAGGAAACCATTAGTGTGGTGTTTTGCTTTATAGATAGCTAGATAGTCTTTCAAGTTAAAGTAACTGCATAAGCTAAAAGATAGCGTATAGAGAGTAGACCAACACACACAAATAAACCTACTCATTATCTTAATACTGCCTGACATAAACGTATCTTACGAAAAAATAGACAGAACAACATTTTACTAACATTCTCAATCAAAACCCATATGAACAAATTTTCAAGGGTCATGTAGGCCTAAGTTTCTTGACAAATTGACTAAACTGTCTGACATTTGCTAAGTGAATTCCGTACAACGTTTCAAACAGGCTAAGCTTTAACACAAAATAAGATGTAAACTAAAACAAGCATGACTTTAAAATGGTGCTAACTTGCTTTACCTGATACTTCCCGTTAAAGTCCTACCATCATAAACACGGGTTTACTGCACTCCAGACCTTGTCCATGCAGGTTTTTCTGTGAGACTCTGACAGAGGATGTTTTCCATCAACGCATCTCTCTGCCATCATTAGGGAAAAGGTAACAGCACGAGGGAGGAAAGTCCACTCCTAGAAGCTGTAGGCAAACAACAGTCCACCTGAGTTGGGTCAGCGGTTCAGGCAAATCTAATCAGTCCATTGAAGGTCTCTTGGTGAATAATTAGAATTAGGCTAAAACAGATGTTAGAAATTGAGCAGTGTTGGACAAGCTAGCTATGGTACAACTTCGCTGTCTGAAGGCGCGCAGACATGAAGCAGTGTTCATGAGATTTTACAAAAAAAATAAAAAAAATAAAAAATAGTCCCGGTTCATGCCACTGATTGGTTGCCTTCAACAGCTTCAGTAATTAATAGTACACCTGACAGTTAATTCAGATATCAGTGCGCTATCTGCTTCTGGGACTTCAGGGCCCAACAGCAACGACTTAGTTTGAGGAACTACATTGCTAAGCGTAAGAAAGGTGTTTTGGGTCATAAACTTCATTTATTTTGCGTGCGTCGTCTGGTTTTAGTCAGCTTGTAAGTCCGGATATGTGGTCCAGAAATGTCCTTACGCCACGGCGTCCTCTCGTCGCTCTACAGTGAGTATTCCTGTCTCTGTTGTCCTCTCGCCGTAGAGGTTGCGTAAAATAAGGACATCGTGTATGGCGCTATGTTTCTGTCTGGTTCCCATGCTTTTCTGTCAGCATCAGCATCCTCTCCCCAGCATAGAGCAGAAGGAGGGAGCCGACTTCGCCAGACTCACCACAGCGCCTCGCCATCTACCGGACAACCTTGAAACATCCAACCGTGGAAAATGATGGCTAAGTGATGATGTTGTTTGGCGCTAGGAAAACTTCCCCTGGTAGTGCTTTTACTGAAATTAATAATGTAATTTTGAGGGTTTACACTGATAAAAATTAGATTTGCTGTACTTTAAAGAGGAAACGCAGTGGTTTTCGGAAGGAATAACGCTCTTCCGTTGTTACTACTAGAACAGTCATAATGCAAAAAGATGGCTCGTGCTTTATAATATAGCCTAATAATATAATATCAAGACTCTAACATAGCCTATATTTAGCATAAAAAATTAGCAAAATATATTATAATATTAGTCAAATGATTGAACACATTTTTACTATGAATTTATGTTTTTAGTACTATTGACTGCCCATAGACTGATGTGATTTTCTGTTTGTAGTTAATAAGGTAGCCTATAGGACCTTCAGTTCTCAAATTATTTATCATGGAAAAACTCAATAAAGAAAAGTCTGGAATAAGTTTAGTTACGTACCTGTGGAAGGTCTTTCCTCTGCGATTTGCCTGGCAAATGTTCCTCTCCGACTGAAATAAATATTCATGGTGCACACAGTGCAGCCGGTGGAAGACACTGGTCTTCTATGCGTCCTCGGTAAAGTCGTGTTGATCTGTGTGGCTTGTTGAAGCTCAGCCTCTCCATGTTTCAGCCCATTACTCCTCAGAGGGAAGAGCTGTGAGCGTCATCACTTTAAAGCCCACACAACCACTTATATGGTTTCCCATGCTAGCAGTCAGATCTCACTCATCTCAGTCTCGATTCCCACAGAATTCTTTTGCACAACACGATCCAGCTGATTTAGTTATTTCTGCTGCCCACACTGTTTGTCTTCTCTAATGGTTAGTGATTATTTCTGGGAGCAAGTACTATTGCACAATAGCAGAATCATCTCTGATCTGATACAAGAAGAAATTGTGACTCAAGGGAAGAAGAAAACTTTCAGTACACACAAACAAGGTTTAGAATGAAAGTCGTTTGGACTTGTTTTTAGAGGAAAAGACATTTTGACTTCTTTTAAACCTTGTTTGTTGTGATCTAGACAGTATGGGTGACTGAGAGTCTTCACACTTCTCAGATATTTTAGTACATTTATTAGAGCATCTTAGTTATTTTACACATATAGAAACTATCTATTTCAAACAACTGACCTTCGCATTCTTAAAACATACATCAAGCCATAAATCAGTCACTTATCTTGTACAACCTTTACCTACATAGTCATTTCTGTCTTTGCCATGCATTTACATATTCATTTCTCAAAATATCACTATTTACATTTTACACTTTTGTGCAGACACTCTAAAACTTAATTTAGTACCATACACCTTTAAGTAAAAGTAGCTAGTCCAAAGCACAGTGAAAAATACTAACAAGACTAATACTGTAAAAAGTAAAATATAACTGTGGTGAACATCAGATTTAAAAAAACATTTGTAGTCATAACATTATTAATGTTAACCTGAAACACTGTAATGTGCTTTAATTGAATGTTGTTGTGAGAGCAGCTCCCGGCTTTGACTAATGCAGAGATGCCTCATTGTACTGTGAACTCTTAAATTATTCAGCCATTTAGTTGCCTTGCCTGAACCATATCACAATGGATCCATGAGCGTGGCGTGTATCCATTAGGCTATCTCTATAACACTTGTGTTCTCTTCATATATTATGACTATGGTGCAGCCTCAGCACAGCACAACCACTCTCCCACCTGGATGTTTTGTCTTCATGCTTCCAAAGTGTCTAAAAACAGACAGAAAGAAATATGTATGAGAGAGCCTGAAGCCATATATTTCCAGGATATGGGAGCATTACATGAGTTAAGTGCATGAATCATCAAGCGGTTGCATTTGTTGTGCCGCGGGTAACAGACAGTCTTCATTTAATGTATCATAGTCTTAAGCATGATTCCTTTGGACAGTCAGTGGGAAGTTGACATTAATTAATGTAATGTCACTTTTCTCTTTAATGAGAAGGCAATTACTGTAGATGAAAGACTCCGGCAACAATTTAGTCATCAATTCAAACCCATTGGCGTGACAGGTCACCGCTAACAGTCACCTAAGCAGAATTTTTCAATTGAACTTTTCCTTAATTACAGTTTTTAGCCATCTTTCTGTCTCACTTGATGTGCACTTAAAAGGCGTATTAGTAAACAAACAAGAACTGAATATGTATTGCTTGGTAACAGAGTATTTAGTACTTGAATCTGTTCTTGGCAGTAGAGGCAAATATTAAGATTAGATTAGATAGATTCTTGATTGATCCCGAAGGAAATTCAAGTTAAGTAAGTATTAAGTATTTCAGTAGTTGATTTAAAGTAATTGATTACACACAGGATTAAATATTTCAAGCATTTAGTTATTTTAATAGTGATTATTATGATTTACATAATAATTTCACTTTTCTATGATAATCTAATGTAAGATGCACCTGTATTATACAAGTTCAGAGCCATGATAGAAATGGCCCTGCATTAGTCCAGATGATAGATAACTCTCTCAGATATCTCTGCATTTCTCTGTGTAATGCTCTATAGCAGGTCAAAGTTATTCCTCTGATACTTCTAAATAGGAAATGTTACTTTAGATGAAAAAATATTGCCACAAAGCAAATTAGCATAGTGTAAAAATAAATATATACACATAGATATGTTTACACATTAAATAATTTACAGTATGGCCTTTAAATGACAGATTTGAAAATAGACCACGAACAGGTGCATCTCAGAAATTATAATATTGTGGAAAAGTTCAATTATTTTAGCATTTAATTCAAAAACGGAGACACATATATATATATATTATACAAATTCACTGCACAAGGAGTTATATATTTGAATAATTTTTTTATTTTTATCGAGATGATTATCATAATTATTTATTATTATTTGGCATTCTAATTTCATAAAATGCTGAGATTGGGGTTTTCAGTAACTGTAAGTCTTAATCATTTCAATAAATAAATAAATGCATAAATTATTATCATTTGGTGTGCACTGAATCTATATAATGAGCATTTCACTTTTTTAGATGCACTTGTACATCACTAGTGTGAACTTTTCTAACAAATTCAACCAGGTAAATTTGCTTTAGCCATAGCTGAGACCCAAGGGTATTGTTTGAACATTTTCTTGAGCATAGACAAAAATTCATTCATTAATCAGCAGGGAAGGCACACTGAAACAGCTGTTTGTAGCTCTGAGCTCTCCAAGGACTCCGCATCTTTAATGAGCTACTTGTGCAGGTTGAATGCTTTTCTGGGTCTGGCTATATGTGATGTTAAATAAAAACACATAAGGTATTAATAATTCAAAAGATTTACTTAAGTTACATAGCGTGAACACAAAATGAGAGAAAAGTTCACTTTTGGCATTACATTTTTTCACAGTGTGTTAGAACAGGTCAGAAAAGACACAGTGTTTGTCTCTGAGCAGAAACAGCTCTCAGTGTGAAGCAAATAAACAGGCTGTTCCAGGCTTTTTCAGTGTAGCCTCACTTCATAGTTTTATACTGTAATACTGCTGCCTTGCTTTTTAATTCCAGTCACAGTTAAATGTGCGTGGCATTTTCTTAATTGTGCCATTTTACAAAAGGTCCTAAACATTTTATAATAGCATTGTCTCTTCTTGAGTAATGGGACACAGGTACATGACAAATGGAGAGCTTTTATAGTTTTGGCATTTTGAATCTTTGCTTAAAATACTCAACATGTCTTGTGCAACTGAATAAACCTTATGTTTTCCACCTAATAATAATCTTAGAAACTGAGGATTTTTACACATTTGAATAAGGAATTTACTGTTGACTTTCAGCTCATATCCTAAATCCTCGAGGCCTCTCTGGTCTATTATTGAATGTGATCTTTCATGTCATGTATAACTCAAGGTTTATAGGTTTTAACATGTTTAAATAGTATTGTATAATGCAGTTTTTAGTGTTTTGTTTGTAAAGTTAACATTGAAATACTGTAAAGCCAACAATATTATGATTTGTTCCAAAGGCTGGTGATTTTTATAGATGTTTGTATGTTATACTTTTAGACTATATGCATCTACTCAATTTTGCATTGCTGATGTCATTTTACTAAAGATATTAGCATCATGTTAACACAAAGTAATTTTACCTCCATGTATTGGACTCATGGCAGTACAATTCTATAGTTTTCAGATCAGTGACTTCATCTGAGCCTCCAACAGCCAACAATGCTCCATTGAAGACCACAAGGGACACCTGAGATAAAAATGCACAAAAGTAAGAGAAAAGTTTTACAGAAAAGGTCATATCTGCAGAAAATTCAATACAGTTATGGCTTAAAATCACTGAAGACTGTGATGTTTTCTCTTACATTGTTCCTCTTACTCCTCATGCGTTTGACAGGGGTCCACCTCATGTTTTCCGGGTCAAATCTCTCGGCAGAACACAGGTTCAAGTGGAGCTCGTCTTTTCCTCCCGCCACGTAGATGTGTCCCAGATACACAGCACAGCCTGCGTTCTCCCTGGGACTGAGCATGTGGGCGCAGATCGACCAGGTACCGTCCACTGGGTTGTAGCACTCCACTGGGGGACATTTAAAGGGCAGTGTATGTCACATAAACCTGTATACATCCCACAATGTATAGCTGCATTTTTCATGAATGAGTAAACCAGTACATCTACTGAGTGGGTAGTATTACAAAACAAATTCACTAGACTTTAGCTCAGTATTTTCAGTAATTCTCAGTCAGTTTTCTGTAATTTTCCTGGTCCAAGACAAGACCTAAAAGGTTATGGGAATTTTACTGGCATGCATTTCTCATAGACTGAAATAGTCAGTAAGTGTCACCATAACATAACCCCAGTTTATTTTTGCCAAGGCATGCATGTATGTGTGTGGATGTCCTCTAAATCAAAATTTTACTGTCATGAAGGAGATTTGTAAAGTGAACAATACGCAGGCCCCAAATCAGGCCAGAAATATTGGACATAATAGTGCCCCTTATGAGGAACAAAAAATCACTACATAAATCACTACATTTGACGTTAATAACAAGATTAGCTAAGCATTCAATTGATACAATGATAAGCACACTTCTATTTTTTAGTATATAGTGTGGCGTCATCACTTTTAACTAATTTTCTTAGTGAAAAAAATATATTACATATTCATCTACCCATCTATCTATTAATCTGTGGGGAGTTTATCTCAGCTACTTTGGGCATTAGGCAGGGTACGCCATTAACAATATATACTTTTTCACATTTGACAACCCGTAGTGATGTCCAAAAGCTCTTGGGGAGTGTCATGCTAACACAGGCTTTCAAACCACACAAGATCAACAACTTTTGACTGCTTACATCTGGCCCATATTCACCTGAGTTTAGTGTCATATCGCCATCATTTCCTCCTATCACATACAGTTTGCCATCCAGCACAGCGGCCACTGCTCTGGTGCGTCTGGTCAGCATTGCTCCTTGCTTGATCCATGTGTTCATTTTTGGATCATACCTAAAGTCCACAAAATAGGTGAATGTTTTGTCAGTAGGATGCCATTTTGTTGTTCCCTCTTGAATAATTTACAGTGCAAAGCAATCTCAGTCCTAGTGCCAATGCTCTGCCGTACCTTTCCACAGTATTTATAGCCGTGATGCCATCGTGTCCTCCAATGGCGTATAGGTATCCGTCCATTTCCACCAGACACACTCCACTGCGGGGGCTGCTCAAGGGTGCTACATCTGTACTCCAGCTGTCTGTGTCTGGGCTGTACCTGCCAGGAAGCAAGCCCACCGGAGGGGGTGTCAGAGTGATGCTACAAGGTAATATCTACTGCTAAAAAGAAATAGCTTAATGTGGACTCAAGCTCTCATTCATAGCACGCAGCAAAGTTGAATCTAAAATAGTTTTCGCTCATTATAAACCTTATCAAAGGAAGATAAAACAAAAGGCTTGAAAACCACTTGAAATAATGCAAAATGACCACTTGATGATGTTAACAAGTCCTGAAAGATTGGGTGACCCCAGGTGACCATACTAAGGGCATTTTGGGGAGATTAGTATGGACTGGGTATTTCTCCACAGGGTCAGCTGGCAGGCATTCAGCAAGGGAAGGAATAGCTCTCTGTGGGAATTGGGAACACAGCCAGATAATCAGCTCAGCTCAGGAAATAAAATGAACTGTGCCACTATATAGAGCAGTCTATGTATGTATCTGAAGGGAATATTAGAACATAAGCAAACAAACAAATGCCAGAGCATATCATATGGATGGTTACTTAATCAAATACAGTATCTTGTGGTTAGCTTTGGGATATTGTCCAAATACTGTGTTATACTGACCCCTACTGTTTAGTGATGCAAATGGCCATAAAATACAAGTAAATTTCATCTTAATCGTTTTAAAATAAATAATGTCAGTAAAGGGCAAGTTAATCAACAATTCATAGGCACAATATAGCGCATGTGTATTGCGAAGATTATGTATCCTGATTCTACCCCACCTTTAAAACTCTTGGTGGCCCCAAGTTGTCACACATTCAGCCTCCTCTCTGCTTTCCCATAAATGCACTCAGCAGTCACTCCAAAGACACCATGGTGCTCACTTAAAGCCCTTGGAAATCTGCACACTGCAATTAGCATTATATTTACATCACTTCCCCCTCCACAGACCTCTCCCTGAAGATCAGTCTGAGTCAGTCATCTGTGACTATTTCAAAACCGCCAGCCCAGCAATGTGATGTGTGCATGCAACCAGACAGCAAATAATTAGATGCCAATTCTTAAGCTTATATTACCCGAAAATCAACTCAAACTAAAATTAAACATTTTAATTGCTTCTTCTTATGGATTTAGCTGCACTTGGCATCAAAAGCAGGATGTGACAAATTGAAGTATTAATTGTTCCCGGGGGATGATTCAGCCTTTCTATAGCTTAGTAATAATCCCCAGTAGAGAAATGTTATTAAAGAATGGGAAAAGTGCTCACCGCTCTACAGTACTGTAACAGCGGACATGATCCTCTCCGCCCACCGTGTAGATGTGACCCCCAAGAGTGCCCACTGCCACACTGCCACGACGGTTAACCATACGTGCAGCGCCTCTCCATTCATTGTACTCAGTGAAGAACTGTTCAACCAAACATGTTGGGTCGTCCCTGGTCCATCCACCCACTGTCAACACAAAATAGGTTATATTTTGTACTACACTAACACATACCGCATACTGTTATAATTAGATGGCAATTGTCACAGACTGTTATGCACTGGAATGTTTTAGTATTATGATAATTATTTGTAGTTAGTAAATAGTTGTAGTATTTGTTACCTAGGTAACTCAGAAAAATAATGGTTGGATTTTAATTAAATTTTCAGGCCAAGGTCAGTAAAAAAAATATTAGACAGGGCAAAATATACTAACTCCAGCCACAAGGGGTCAGTAAAGGAACAGTGTTTTGGTGGATACTTTACAAGTGTGACATTTAGTATAGGCTCATTTGATAGAGCATTTACCCCTAAACTAAAAAATCCCCAGTTCCCGCTGCAGTATAGTTCAGTAGGTAGAGCTGCGGCGCATATGCACAGCAACTACAGCCTGCCTCGGCATCGAGTCCAGACTCCGACACTTGTCTCTCCCTTCTCTCTTCCTTTCCATTTCCTGACAATTCTCGACTGCTCTATCCAATAAAGCCAAAAAGGCTTAAAAAAACTTTGAAAAATAAATAAATAAATAAAAGATTCACAGTTCATCTTCCCACTTGGACACTACATTTTTACCATTGAGATAGGGCCTTGATGGAGGTGTGCTTTCTTATAGTTTCTTGTTAGCTTATATGTACTGTACATTGAGACAAAGTTTTCATTTGGCTGCAATATACAAGCAAGCCACTCACCAAAGTAAATACAAATTGTACATTTACAATGAAACTTAAACCTACCCATAAACATCATGTTATCAAAGACATGTTTAGGAAGGAGTCTGCTGAGGCGTTCATGTTTGGAGCGGGGTGATGGCATGGATCTGCGACGTTTGGGCGATGCTAAGTTTTCTTTGATGAGCATGTGGCAGGGCTCTGGCTCCTGAATGGCAGCCCTATAGACATGCAAGAAAAGAAAATAATAAATAAAAATATAAGTAAGAGTCTTTTATGATGAATGAGAAAAAGACAATAAAAATGTGAAATATCTGCAAGCATTTTTACAGAAAGATAAAAAAACTCCTACCCTTGTTCATCGTACACTCCCATGTCTTATGTCCTCTGCAGGGTCTAACTCAGTGCGGCACTTCTGTGACTTTGGGAAAGTTGTTCCACTGTACTCTTCAACTCAAGCCACTACCTTCCCTCTAGTCAGTCCTTAATCTACTGAACATCACCAGCTTTATGCTTGGAAGGACATTGCACTTGACCTCCACCGCTTAGCAACAGGCCACCCACCCCCCCAAGGACTTGCCCCAGTGATTCATCCCACCATCACTGTGACCCGAAACCCAAGACGCCTCTTCCACACCCCAGCTACAGCTTCCACCGGACAACTGGCATTCCAAAGGCATCAGGTACCAAGCTTACTTTCTGGTCCTCATATGGTACTTCACATGTCTCCTAAAAGTTCCTGTGTCATTATTTGTTGTTAAAAGTATAGCCCAGAATTTCTAAACAGAAATGCTAAACAGTGTTTTTAGTGAAAATTATCTTACTTTTTTAGATTTTAGATTTTCCCTTTTCACATTGACCATACATGTAAGTGGAACAGGCTGTACCTTTCCAGTCTCCATTACAATGACCCGAACCTGTCAGATACATTCTAAATCAGCCATGACCAATTTGCCCCACTAAGATGCTTTTACGGTATATATTTATCTTGTTGACACACCTTTTAGCTACATCTCAAAGCTAAATTTGTCACGGGAGAAGTGTTACATTACCTTGTATAAGGCCGAGAGACAGTGACTCATCTGAGTTGGATGCAATATTAGATGGTTAAAAGTTACATTTGTCACAGCACACAACATACACAGACGTAATGAGGCCACACACTCATAAAGGAACTGGTGGATAGAAATGAGCAGCGTAAAAGTGAATCTACAATGGAAACAAAGCTATAAAATATTTTATCTACAATAATTACAGCAATATAGTGCCGACATAAAAAAATAAACATTGAAAGAACCTTGAGTATGTATTTTTTATTTTATGGCACAAGCACTATAGTCTTTGAAAAAATGTACAGAAAAAAGCCAACTAGAACCACTCAGAGCGCATAGACCTCCACCAAGCTATTGTAATAATTAGTAAATGATTATTTCCTTACAGACGCCTTGTGACTGAAGTTAGCATCTTTGTAGAAGGTGGGATTTGACCCTTGGTCTTTTGCCCTGAAATGCAGATACTGGACACTATCTACAGAGTTCTAACATTTGGTGTTTTGCTGCTAACAGACAAAACTGGCAGACAAATCTCGCAATGGTTAACAATCTTTTAAAAAATTCCTTGATGAAGGCAGTGTTTTAGATCCACACCTAAAATGAATTATTTCCTCTTTGGCCCATTACTGAACATTCCTAAAAATGTTATCTAAACATTACTTTTTGAGTTTTCTAGCACGCTAACAAACCAAACCATAACAAGCATGGCTAGTTTTTAATTGTGCACCAGTGGCTTAAACACACCTGTTGCTGTTCTTGTCTTCTTGAGTTTGAAAGATGGGATTCAAATTCTTAAGTAAATCCTTAAAATTATCCAGACACTGAGATGTCCCACAAAGAGGATTTTTGTTAAATTATTCCAATTGTGCACTCCTTGACACACTGCAGAGGCCCAGCATTCGCCATTGACCTCCCACTTTCATTTGAACACTTTTGACTTGGCCTAAGTGATAGCATCCCTCTGGGCTGTGCAGCTCGAGCTCTTTAGCTGTAAAAGACAGAATTTAGAAGGTCAAAGGTTTATTATCATAGAGTGCAAACATAAAATCTGGAAACAAAATATGTCTTGCTAGATCATTAAAAACACTATTTTAAGGGGTGATTGCTATTTGGACATATACAAAATGCACAGTAATGCCTACTGTGCATTATTTGAGTAAATTGAAAACAAAATCTAAACAAGGTTTTTACTATGTAGGCAAAAGGAAACTTAGCTACTTTCACTGTGAAACACATTTTTTTTCCTCAGGAAAACAGATGGCAGACTGATTAAGCCTCCTTTTGTTGCAGTTCCATGATGTTATGAGATAATGCCTGAAGTTTTATAAGTTTGATGGATGGGAATCTGATTAAAGGGCATTGTAGCAGTCTTTAGTCATACTTGTCATATACCCAGTAAACACTGTGCTACACACATAAATCTAACTTCAGTGCAGTGAAGGACACAATACTGTATGGCACACATGCCTCTTGAACACAGAATACCTTGTACAGTCCAACACCTGTGTGCCTTATCGTGCTTACAAAGCCATGACATTATGAAAGATGCCATTGAAACCTGTTATGCAGGTTATGCATCTACACTATTTCTTCACTCACAGCTGTGCAGCTCATAAACTTGTATATAAACAGAAACCCAATTCTCAAAAAGCTGATACAATGTACAAAATATATTTAAAAAAACAGAATGCAATTGTCTACAAATTTTATAAAACTATATTTTATCTACAAGAGACTATAAACAATATCATATGTTTTGATGGCAGCAACACATCTTAACAAAATAGGACAAGCCAACAAAAAGTTCACTGTTTGCACAAATGCAAGTTCTGCATCATGCAAAGAAGAAGCCATATGTGATTGTGATCCAAAAAGACTACTGTCTTATTTTTATTAAATGGGATAATATCTATGTTTCAACACCTAATATATTGCTTATGGTTTATTGTGAATAAAATATATTTGCAAATCATTGCATTATGCATTGTGTTTTATATTTTACACATAGTCCCAACTTTTTCAGAATTGGGTTTGGTCAGAAACTGGACTAGATTTGCTATGTACTCTATGTATTGGAGCTGCAGTAAATGATCTATCCTAAAGTCCTTTAGACTGGATTTGAACCTTTATAAATGGGGTCTATGACATTTCCTAGTCTTTTTTAGGGGTGCTAATACAAGACATGTCACCACTCGTTTCTGATGGAAGTCTTCTAAAATCTTTCTTGACTGATGATGTGAGTCACAGCATCAACACAGCCATCACACAAGGTGACCCTCCAGGATGTGACCTATAATATGCATAGATACAGAATGACTCATTTATGTTTCCTCGCCATCATTCCCTCTGGCATGCTCTCACATTCCAGAGACTGTCTGCCACCCGCTGAGGCTCCATGCAGCTGTCTTCAGACACTTCCTGCCAATCACCCAGGTGCAACAACAATGAGACATGTGGCACTGCTCTCGTGCATGTGATCCCTGGCCTTCACACGTCATCTCCCACTGCAAGTGGGCTGAATGTGTGAGAGGGGAAATGCTGCTGGTGCAAATGCGAAAATGTTTGCTGATGAAATATTTAAAAGAAAAAGTGACTAATTTTCACACCTAAAGAGGAAATGCACTGATAGCCATTGTATTGTCATTATGCACAAAACAAAACAGTGCAAATTTCACTAAGATTTTATGCCTTCGCAAGATAGGACCAAAGATTTAAACTTCAGCCTTCAGAAGTTTGTTAAAGAGCAAATTATTATCTTTTTGGTGTGGATCATTGTGTATAATGGCTTTGTGGCTCAATTATTAGAGCCACTATGTCTACCATAGAGAGACTTGACGAAGTATAAGGTTGTAAGTTTTTCAATGTTTTTTCAACCCTTGATAAAAGTTTGTTTCAAATAAAGAAATGCAGGGCTCTGGTCAAAACTTGGTTTAAAACTAATGAACTAAAGCATGTCTGTATTTAGGACTGAATCAGGACTAATTCATGATTATTAAATACATTTGCTCCATTAAATTTGACAGTGCAAATTTCTGTCACATGAAACACCATAACATTATTGCAATATATGATATAAATATTGCGTATGCCATTATTACAACAATAAATTTGTAATATATTGTGCAGTCCTCGTGAATGCCATGATTCCAAGTGTAAATGTTCCACATTATATTGCAATCCTTGTCACCTTTAGTTTAGAAATCATTCAAATATACAGTATGCTGAATTTACTAAAGTTGTGCTCAGTAGATTTTTAAAAAAGTAGGTTAGGTAGGTGCTGATGATGGTACCAACAGGATTTAGATCCCAAAATATCTATTTTTTAAATGATTAGACTTGAAATTTGACAATGAAGCAAGCATAACTTTTATCATCAAGTCAGGCTCACCCAAGGGGGATTTGTAGGTGTTTTCATTTTTAAGCATGAGTTGTGCTTTAAAGGTGTTTTGTAAAAGACCTATTGATGACTTGAATTGAATAACTTGTAGGATAATATTGAGCTAAGTAGGACCATACAAGATATACTGTATGATGTAAAAATATCCTTTGCATTTCTTTTTAAAGTTACCCCTAAAAATGAGCGTGACTTCTTGAAGTGAAATGAATACAATCTCAGTGGTGTGACCTTGCATGCCAAGTGAGATGTTCAAAGTTGCAGAGACGTCACATGTTTTTGGCGTTGTAAAATAAAGTGCTACAGTAGACGCAAAAAACTAGTTCAAGTGAAAGAGATCCAGGAAACTCCACAGGAAGAGGATTCAGACACACTGTAAAATACCCAGCTGTCCTGTTTTGAGTGGTGGACATGTGAAATGATCTGAGGGTGCAAAGAAAACAGCTGATTTGCATAACATAACAAGTTTTTCTTTCCAGTCATTTATTAAAGATGTATTTTAAATGCATTGTCATGAATGCTGTCACGATGTAGTGGCCCTTGAATAATGCAACATTGGATTAATCATACAAATGTGATCTCAGTCTTGTTCCTACCCGCTACTGGCCACCCACTCATCTATTTAAATCAAATTCTGAATATAAGCAGGACTTAAGTGACAAATACATGTGTAAAGCAATCATGTCTGCTTAAGCTGTTAAAAATACTTATTTCATAACTTCACAAACATTTAACCATAGACAGCCCTTTATGCTATGTTTCTCACTTTATTAATCAATACTAAAATCACTTGGAGAGTGCGGACAGATCTGGACTTGAACAGTGTAAGTAAAATTGGTCCATACTGAGCGACAAAGACTGTATATCTCACGATGGTAAATAGTTTCTAAACTAATCATGTCTGTTTTCTTTACAGAGTTCATGAGTCAGGAGTTAGTGTGCTTGACCCTATCTCGCAGTGGTACAGAATCCTTTACAAAAGATTCCTGGATCCAGTTGCTGTTCTGTATTTACACCATTTTTTCCCTTGGCCCATTATTGATCTTTCATGATAATGTAACCATTACTTTTTGAGTCATGTTAACCAACAAGTAAACAAATTAAACAACACAAGTGACAACATCATAAATCAAGCTTACAGATAAAATGAAGCTTACAGATTGGTTATTTATCTGACAAACTTAAATCTGATCACATTTCAGACAAAATATTACTGAAACTGCATTGCTCTAGCTTGTGTTACAGAGTGAGAACATTCAAAGTGTGACTGTGACTGCTATAATCGAACATGGCTGAGGGAAAGCCATTAGACAGCATGTGTTTGCAGTGTGGGCAGCTCTGATGCTGCTCTGCCAACCAGACACACAAGTTCATCAGTGCATTCCTGAAACATCCAGGCAAAGTAATCACGATCACATCCTGACTGGCTTTTACATCAGCCCACACACCGCTACAAACCTGTGTATCTGCATGTTCCATTTCTAACTTCAGACAGCATCACACCGAGGTGCAAAAAGCTGTGCTAGACACGAAGAAGAAAGTCAAATTTAAAAAGTAAATTAAGGTTAAGGTACTTTATTCCCTGTGTACCTGTAGGGAAATTTGTCCTCTGCATTTGGCCCATCCTTCAGTGCCGCTGGGACAACTGGTCAGGGGCTTGGGACCTTTCTCCAGTATTGTTTTGTGTTGTTTTTGTACATTTATCAGCTTAATCATGGATTATTGTTTTGTATATAGTATAACATAAGGGCTTTGCAGCTCATTGGCCAGAGCCATTACCCCTGAACTAGAAGATCCCCTGTCTGAGGTCAGGTCTGGCCACTATATGTTTACCACTGCAAGGGCCAATCTCTTGGCAGATGTCTGCGCTCTCCCAAGTGCTTCTAGTTTTCATGGGCATTTACATCACAAAAAAAAAAATTTGTTGACGGGTTTTAAGTATATTAAACTTTTCTCACAAGATCTAAAAGCAAATTCCCAAAATTATTATTATTATTCCCAAAAGCCATTAATCTATATTTTGTTATTTAAATGTGGGAATGTTTATTTCTTTATTGAGAGTGCATTTTACAAAAACAAAAACAGTACATGCACATGTTAACTACTCAGATACAGCTTAACAATATGACACCTGTAAAAAAAAATTGATTTATTAATTAATTAATAGATTCTCTCTAGACTAAACCTTTAAATGCTCTTGTTTTCAAGTAACAGTACAAGCCCCAGAGACACTATTCACCTCCATTAATGAAACAATGTCCTTGACTCCTAAAGTGGAAATGTGTGGCAGCTGAGATATTGCACAGTGTAAAAAAACCCTGGCTACAGATGGTATTCATGACCATCATGACTGTTGAACTTTCCTGAAATGTTACTTTACTTTACATTACTTTACAATCTAACAACCAGCAAACCAATGCCCATGAAAACATAACCCTCTTGGCAGACGTAAAAAGCATTGGAAGGAATTGAAAAGCACTAGATGGAAAAGAAACTACTCCCAGAACCCCTCAAATGACACAAAACATGACAAGAACATAGACGAGCTAATGGCGTGTCCAAATTGGCTTTGAAATATGCCCCCTTAAAAGTTTGGAGATACAGGGCTATTTTTGCTACTAAATAACCATTTCGACACATTTCTGTTGGTGAATACAAGATGCTGTTTGCTGATAATTTTTGTTCATTGTAGAACTGAGAATAAACTAATCCAGACATCTTCTCTGTCTGTCCTCTTCTCGTCCCTGTCACAGAAGGTCATCTCTCCACATGGCTCTGATAACATCCAGTAGGACATGCTGCCCCACTGCTCAGAACAGATGGACCAGACCACTGAAGCCACGACCAGGCTCGGGACAGGGAGCGTCTGTTCACAGTGGGCTCCCAGGGTTGTCGAATGGGGCACTTTGTAAGGTAATTCTCTGGGCTAACTCTCCAAAACCTGAAAGAATAAGGTTAACAAGACATGCTATGAGCTACGTTTTGTGCAGTACATACATTAAGACGTGTGCAAGTCAAAATAGTGTGCAGTATTTTTTAACTGTCCTCTCCCAGCATATGTATGTAACACCACCTTTTTTGTATTAAATTACAAATGAAATAAGATAAGTATAACTTTATTGATTCCACAGCAGTGAAGTGTAAATGCAAGAACTCTTACAAAAAAAAAAAAAAAGTGTATCAAGTATACCATCTAGGAAGAAACAACAAAAGCAAAATTACAATTTCAGGAAGATTACAAAAATAAGAGGTTGTAAGTCACTTTACATTTGTGCACACATACAGGATATTATAGATATAAAAGGTATACTCAAATCTAAAGAACAACAGTTTATTTACCCCAGGACCTATGCCCCCACATTAGACCCCATGGTGCCCTTTTATATATAAAGGTTAAGTTAAGATGGAAGTATTGATTTTAAAATTCTCCATATAATGTGCATTTGTTTTGGCATTATGCAATTTGTATTTTTTCTCTGGTTTAATCCTGGTTTAGTCCTGGTTTAGTTCTGTTTTTTGCCTGGTTTAGATCTGGTTTAGTCCTTGTTTAGCCCTGGTTTAGTCCTTGTTTAGACCTGGTTTAGTCTTGGTTTATTCCTGTGTTTTTCCTGGTTTAGTCTAGCAATCAAAAAAGACCGAGGTCCGGACCTCTGTGACCTCGATGGTGTGTATGGCCATGCCTCTGTTTGTATTACCCAATGCTGTAAGCCTTAGTGCTTAGTGTGAACTGTAGACATAAGAGAGTTAACGTTACAAGCATCCAAGTGGAGGTCAGGGGTTAGAACAGGAAGCGACCACATAAAGCAGACACCTTTCCCACACAGCAGAAACTGATGATGCCCCTTTTTCAAGGATAGATAATTGGATGCAGCTGAACTGAACGAGAGACCACCGAAAACACAGCCAGTCCAAGTCCCCTTAGAGCAATAAAGTAACATGACCCCAATATGACAGCAACCAGGATGAAATGGCTGGGTAATTGGTCTCTTGGCACCCTCAAGTGGCCAGACACCCAAATGACATTGGAAATAAGTACTTGGGTCAGCATTTTAGGTATACTCAGTTTTATTGTACTTTCTAGACTCTTATTTGTACATACACATTGTAAAGTGTTAAAAAAACAATAAACTGAATGGTTTCATACACATTCTATAGAGGAGATACATTACTGATTATGATTTATGATGTTTTATATTTTAAAGGGCCAAACCGTGTATTACTTTATAGTCACTTTAACCACATAATGTACAACGATATATACTCAATGTATCTATATGCATTTAACTGTAGCGCTACCTAGTGTGCATTACATACATATTCTATTGATTTAGAATATTTTCTCATGTTAATATAACAATAGTAAAATTTCAGGTAAAAGGGTCAGTGACTGTGATTTATAACACCACTTTTGTATATCAGTATGATATCACAATCAGCCCAAGTAATAAGCAAATAAAACCGGTATGCTCAAAGTGACCACCAGAGGCCGCTGAATAGCACCTGTATTCCCTGAGCCATACTTTTGCTGATGTAGAGTGATTTACGTTATGACTTTCAGTGCATTATTATGACATTCAGTATGCTATAACCGTCACTATAACCAGTAACACTGACCCTGTTATAAAGGATTAAAGCCTAAATTGTATTACATTAGCTGCAGGAAGAGGCATTGGCAATTGTCACAACTGGCAGTGCCAAGGCTGGGTACCATGAAATAAATTGTCTTTAGAGTCCCATAAAGCTTGGACATGACCCTGTGTGAAAATATAGCATAGTCGAAATGAAGGTAAAAGTGAAATATCTACTTGGGGTTTATGGTTATAGAGGCAGAACAGAAAACAGGATATCTCATATGCTGTATATTAGTCAATGATATTCTAGCTACACAGCTAACATTAACAATTTTAGCTGCACAATCACTCCCTTATTCTCTGGGCTAACTTATTTTTCCACATTGATCATTGATGACGTTTACAAATCTCAGCCTTCAAAAGATGCTGAGCTAAAGAGAATGACGAATCCCCCGCCTGCAAAGCACCGCTTGCATAACGCCTCACAATATAAGTGAGTAAGAGGGAGTGGAGGTGCCTAATAAGTAACCCCATAATAAAGTGACAAGCTGCTTTAGTGAACATGGCAGGAGGCAAATGCAGAACTGCCAAGCCAAGTACACTCAGGCCCCCCATCAGTTTATGAATGGAATGGGGCCAACAGCGTTTTGGCCTCCACAAGCCCTCTGGACGTGCCACGATGCATAAGAAACCTCAGGGAGCCAGTGAGCATAGCAGGTCATAGTCTTTAACAGAGAGCTGAGGCATGCACAGAACAAAAAGGGAAATGTGAACCCAGAATAATCAAGTCTTCAAGACAGGCATCCAACATTACTGAACCTATAGTCTATAGTCAAAAGGTATGCAAACTGATATTCTCAAGTTATTATTTTTTTCCCCATAAATTTTCAATAGTAGTTAAGACCTGATTTCAATTGATTCCCAGACAGTAATTATGGCAAGTGCCAAAGATATGTTGTTATTTTGGCAGGGCTTTAGTTTCTTTGACGAAGACAGCAGCCGTAAAATCTCTATTTTAAACAACAAAGCCTGATGCTTCATAGTTATTGACCTGCAAAAAACAAATTAGAACTAATAAGGCAGTAAATAGAAGCATTTAAAACTGTACTGCTGCACAAAGGGAAAATGCAGTCTCTGCATATTTTGTCGAAATTGAGTTAAGACTGAAAAGAGGCTAATTTATGTCCCATTTCAGAGAAATCAGTTAAATTTGCAGTAACAACAAATTTCACACCAATGCTGTGCATATGCTGAATACAGTATATGCACAGCTTGGACTATTGATGATTTCAAACGGAGATACCACACTGTCTTTGGTCGAGTGTGAGTTTTTGTAGTTACTGCAAAATGATCAAATTGTTTTAAAGCACATTCTGTCTAAAGTGCTATAAAAGCAGATGTTTTGGTGACGACTGGTAATATCAGTGGTGATGATTGTGACTGATGAAAAGATATTACATAAATACAGTACACTTTATAATACCTGTAACATAATTTGAGAGATGACATGGAAAATTTGAAGCAATTTTTCTCAATTTTACTGTTGATAAAGATACTGTGTTTGCAGTATTATCCACTGTTTCATCTGGATTTTGATTTATGTGAAGAAACTGGGTTGATTCTACATAAAATCCTGGATGAAGACTGATTTCTGCTTTAATTGTTTGTATGGGTGATACTTAAGTACTTCAAAATAATATTACTCAAGTAAAAATTAAAGTATTCAATAAACATATTACTTTAATAAAAGAGAAAACAAAGTATTGAATATATATATTTTTACCTAGGTAGAAAGTACTACTACCCCTACTACTACTAGCCTACTACTGCTACTAACAAAACTGGAATGGAATCATAGGTGTGTTGTGGGTGTGAGGTAAAAATTTACTCTTTTAAATGTATGTTTCAGAAAATATACTTAAGAAGTACTTAAGAAAACTAAAACCAAGACCAGACAACTTCTTTTTAAACCTTTTTCTTGCAGTTTGTGTTTCAAATAGCCTGGATGACTGAGACTGTTCATAGTCATCATAAAAACTCATCAGAAAAGTCTCCTGGACTTTCTCATTAGTTAAACATATTATGTACAAATTGTCATTGGTAAATTCTTGTTGCATAATGCCAGGCTTAGACTTATAACCATGTCTCTTTCTGTGCTAGAAGCTTTGCAGATGGAAAATATTCAGTATTATGACGACCGGCGCTGGCCTGGGTCGTTGAGATAATTAAATTTGAATGAGAGAGCAATGGCAGGTGGCGGGGCTGGGTGCCAAAGGTGGTGTCTGCTCAGGTGACACCGAGCGAAGAGAGCAGAGAACAAGAGATCAGCAGTCATGGATGTATCACATTCACACTAAAGACATATTCAGCTCCAGACGTGACCAAGGTGACAGGTAAGCTGGAGTGTTTTGTTTTGTGGTTAAAACTGCTACTTTGTGTATTCATGGTCACACAGGAATCTAAATTGTTTCAGATATGTATCATATTTTTTACCTCTGCTAAGAAAGGTATGTTTTCACTGGTGTTGGTTAGTTGGCGATGTGTTTGTTACTCAAAATAAAATTGGCAGATTTTGAGAATATTTACATACATAGGGAAGACAGTGATGTGGATGAGGCATTTTGAGATATAGCCAAACATACCAAAACCAGCCACATGGGTTCAATAAAAAACAAGTAATTAGTTTTAGTACATTCTTTACCATTTTGAGATCTTAAGATTAAGAGCTATGGGGCTGAATGGCAAGAGCATTTACCCTTAAACTATAAGACCCTCTGTTTGAGTCCAGGGAGGGCACCATATCTGTATTATTGTACGATAGGGCCAATGACATAGATTTGCGTTCTTTTAGTGATTGTAGTTTTATTTGTGTCTTGCTTTTTGCGATGCAATTCTTCATTCATAAAAAAATTGTTATTGGACTATTGTTATGATCCTTCTTCAAATTAGAACACAATGTAATGTTTCTTATGCACACTTGTTCTGTTAGAAGAAACCACATTTTAAAATTACTCTAATCAAAGTGTCTATTAAAGTTGAGTCATTATTTATTTTACCCTGGTGGCAAAGGGGGTAGTTCGCCTCACAATTAAAATATCCTATTACCTTGAACGGTAATAATTTTGTGGCTTGCTTTGACTTTTGACTTTTTTATTTTGTACTTTTATTTGGAGAACTTTTTCCATTTCAGCTTGAATGACAGAGGAGTGATGTACTATAATGATACTCCCAAGGACAAGGAACCCTAGACACAGTGCTGTTTCCCAGTCCTGACCATCTGAGGCTGCAGTGCACTCATGCATACACAGAGCACTAAAGTAGAGTCCTAATCTCAAGACAGGCCTGTCAGCTACTGCCTCCTCTCCCCTCTCTCCCTTTCTCCCTCTTCTTCTCCTCTGAGCCCAGCAGATGACATGTCACAGTGCTGCGATTAGGTTACATTTGGTCTGCTGTAGTTCACTGACACACAGAAAAACAGCAGGCTTGTTAGCTTACACTGGAACCACTAATCTATGTCATCTTTATTTCTCTTAGACCAGTTCATTGCATCATTAGTAGCTACTATTGCTCTATAGGTGGCAATGTCGTTCCACTATTTCAATCCGTACTAAATCCATGCTTCAGTTCTAGGTTTTTTTTTATGACATTTAGTCAAAGGTGGAAAATAACTAGAGACATTTACTCAAGTGATTTAATTTAGTACATGTTTAAGAAGATGTACTTTCTAATAACATTTTGGAATCATTTACATTTACAAACATTTAGTTTTACTTGTGAAACATTTTGATGTTAAAAAAATACCTTTACTTAGATATTTTAACCCTTTATATGGGTGGATATAATTTGATACACACTTATTCCCTCACCTGGTCCTGAATTAAATACCAATTTTGGCAATATAGTAACATTACTAGAAGTTAGTGGTGAGATGTATTGAAATAAAAGTACCTAATTACTTAAGTACAATTTTCATGTATTTGTACTTGAGTAAATTTTACAAGGAGTACTTTCACTTTTACTTCACTACATTTTAGAGCAAGTATTTCTACATTTTTGAGTTGGTTTGAAGTGCAAAGTATTTTGAATTTTTGGTTTAAAATCATCGTTTTTTTGTTGTGCACTCACTGTAGAAATAAAGTACTTAAATTTAAAAGATGCAGAAAAGTAGTACTTCTTCAGAAACATCAAAATAATAAAGACAGAAGACCTCAGCGACAGAGTCAGTCTCTTCTACTGCAACAGTTTGTTCTTTTCATCTGGAATCAGCACATTTTTTTTTCAGAAAAATCCCTCACATTTAACACATTCATGAGTTGTTGAGTCTGTGCGAAATACTTTTTACTTGCAAGTACATTCAAAAGTGAGTACTTTTATATTTTTGCTTAAGTAGAAATTTGAAGTTGATACTTATACTTGAGTAAATTTTTGCTCCTTTATCTGTACTTTTACTCAAGTAAAGAAACTGAGTACTTCTTCCACCTCTGCTAGCAGTAATAGTAGTAGCAGCAGTCAGTGTAGTAGCGGTAGATTTAACAAAATAAAAATATTTTGTTCTCAACCTTTTTTTTTTTTTTACTTTTGCTCAAATATTAATTTGTTGAGTACTCTTCTTGAATATTATTTTGAAATAACAGTACTCCTACTTAAACACACATTTTGATATTTTCTGGCTCTGCCATTCAAAAATACAAGATGCATTATTTCTGACTCCTTCACTTACCTCCATAAAAGACATTGTTGTGATTCATTCATTTTTAGCTCATGTACCATTGCTGGGTCACTTTGTTCCTTTGTAGATTTACGGTACCTACCTGTGCACTAGAAAACGTCCTCTATCATCTCCCTATTTAGAGGTTAAACATATCAACATTTTACATTTTAAAATTGCTTTGTCATATACAATATTATATAACAGTATATAATATTCTGAATGGTGCTATTAGTCTTGAAACTTTTGTGCCTGCCTTGAACTGCAGAAGCACCATGACCTTACAAGTTCAATCATAAAAGGGAATCCATTTTCGCCTGTAAATTCTCATCTCACTCCTTTATATTACCATTGTCAGACTGATTTACAGCATATTTCACACATCTTCTGCACAATCTGAAACCTATTTTTCTTTTTCTCTGTCTACATCATTGCTTAATTTCCCCACATTTCCTTCCCAGCTCCATTAGGAAATAGTTACCACTATATATTGGGTAATAATAGAGGAAAATCATATTTTTATTGCTGGTGGTATAATAGGGAGGACATTTTTTATTGGTCATCAGCAAGCTACACATCAGCTGTACAAAAATACATGTAGTTTTGTAATTAGCAGATGATTTGTTTGGGATAATATGGATTCATATCAAAGAGAATCAACGCGAAGACTAAGAAGAAACAGTAAAACTCTTCAGGACATTATTCACAAGGGGATCCATGAAGCAGGCAGAGATACTCCTGTAAGTCTACATTTGATATGTAGTAGTCTTTTAATGTAATCTTAATTATGGATATGTTTGATGTGCTTTTCTTGTTTTTATTTCTTCTACAGATTCCTGCTAAGGCTGGAAGAGATTCCAGAATGATACACTCAGTTGCAAGTCTGATCCGAGCAAAGAGTAAACTGCTCCTCTTGGAAAGCCCTGACACTGTGGAGATCTATAAGGTCAGGCCTCACTACTCAGTTATTAGACTGCTGCTTTATAAATGTAACTTTTATAATATACAGTTTGTTGTGACTGTTAGCAATATAACTCAAAAGTAATAGCTGGATTTTAATCAAAAATGTTGGTAATATTGTGTGGTTTAGGAAAAAATGTCTGGA
Organism: Bostrychus sinensis; assembly: GCA_020698575.1. Classification (NCBI taxonomy): domain Eukaryota; kingdom Metazoa; phylum Chordata; class Actinopteri; order Gobiiformes; family Eleotridae; genus Bostrychus; species Bostrychus sinensis. The sequence continues at coordinate 17,061,818 of CM036249.1, read as the reverse complement.
TCCAGAATTTTTTACCATTAAGAGAAAGTGACCATTTTTGTGTTAGAAAAATCAGATTTTGAGCGTGGCACAACTATGGGAAATTTTTTTTCTAGGTCACATTGTTATATTATAACACCATAATACAAGTGAAACCAATCACAAATGATCACAATCCAGTGTACTCTTTGTGTCGATCCCAAACCAGGATAAATAAACACGCTAGAAGGATAATTTGCTGTGTGGAAAACAATTCTCTGTTTTTCCTCACAAACCTGAACAAAAAGTTTTCATTGTATCATTACACTGGCCCATGTGCCAGCTGCAATCAGTATGGTTTCATTTTAAGTAAAAGATGAGGTAACCTTTAAGGGTTTTAGTCAAATTAACTTTAGATTGAGTGAGTATGGCTTGGTATTATAATCTTTTTAATCCTGTTAGTGTTGTTGGTTTTTCTAAATTCACAGCTGGATGAGCCACTAACACGTTCTCGACCAGCAAAAGATGGCGTCTACCTCCCAGCCATAGCTACAAAGGCCTCAAGCCTGACGTCACTTCGGGGCTTAGGGTTAGGCTCTCTGAGTCAGTCCTGCCCTTACCTCTATGATAAGCGCAGAGGCTCTTTCTCCTCTGTTGCATCTCAAAGAACTGGGAATCAAAATGGAAAACAGGTATGGCACAAAGTAAAGCCTTTCAAACTTTAGCTAGAGATCAATACATTATATGTATTTATAGTGTTTTCTCCTCATCCCAGAGCACTCTGAAGACTCGAAGAGAGGCAAAGAAATCCAATGTGACAGTGTCAATGACCTACCTAGGACAAGGTCGTCGGGGGTCCACGGTGGAGGGGGCTCAGGATGAACTCAAAGTACTGCAGCAGGTCAATGGAGGGGAAAACATCTGTGTCTTCAAGGGCCTGGTGACCCCAGGAGGTAGGAGATGTAAAAGGCAGTTCAATACATTTAAATATGCAGTCACCTCTTTAAAAAGCTATATAGGGGTAAATAGTGATGCTTTGAAAAGGCCCTATGGGTGAGTTAGGGCTCGGCATTGTGTATTTCTCCACATAAGGGCTATTAAACATATATTCCCTGTTTTCACGCCTAATTACTTATGTGGCCTCAAAGCAACACTGTAATGAGGAAGTGCACAATTGCTTTAGCCAAAGACACACTTATAGCAGCATATAAAGCCACCATTGTCATTACAGTCAGTAGTCAACTCTTCAAGTTCTTTGCACACAGGGTTAGTTGATAGACAATACGTAGCCTTCACTTCTGGAAAGAAATCACAATAGACCACTGTCTTGACATTTGTATCATGGGAATATTTTAATTTTCTTGCTCCACTTAAGCTGTAAAGAGATCGCTCTGCATATTTAATACTAGTCATGTGTTTACATTGTTTTGATATAAAGTGCTATAAAAAATCCAATCCGTTATTATTATTACCTTTTAAAACAACATTTTTTTGTAGCTGTATTTGTGAAGAGTTGCTAGGAAATGCTATCACACTGCCTATGCTTTCAAGGTTGTAAAATGCTAGGTATGGGGTCAAAGGTCAAAAGGGTCAGGAAACATGGGTGTATGTTATTTATTTTTGCAGTGTCTTTTAAGTTTTGTGAGTCAGTGAAAATCAATTCCCCTGCCTACTCACATACCCTTCCAAGAAAAATAAGCCTGCATGTATTCTGTAAATACCACTTGATACGACCTATAGTGGAATAGGAGCCAAGATGAATAGAAAAAACACGTATTTTTCAACTTCTATACTGTATTTCTGTATTGTGTGTTGCAGAGCAGTTCCAGTTCATTTCCCAGAGACACAGAGGTTACCCATTCAGCGCTACCTTCTACGTTAATGGCCTCATGGTGGCAAGAATCAGCTCCTGCTGTGAATATCGCTACTCCCCAGGCTTCCAGCAGGGCAAGAAAAGCTGCTTCAGACTGGCGTGGTTGGCTGGTGGAGTTCCCTGTTACAGGTCAGATTCCACCCACCGGGGGCCACACTCAAGACATTGACACAAAATTACACATCTCTTCTCGTGAAAACAGCTTCATGACAGTAATAGGAGGGAAGACCCACCTCTCTGCAGATGTACTTCAATATGTTGCCAGAAAAAAATGTATATTGCATGACATGGGGGAATAGTGTTTGAGGTGTGAGCTGTCAGCTAGAGTCACGCTGAAAGCTGATATTTTATGTTTTTCAGATGTACAAGCCTTCGAAACAAATATAGCTCCTGCCAGCAGCTGAGCAACAGCACAAAAGAAAACTTCATTCTCCCACCAGAGCAGAGTCTTGGACGTGTTACAAAGCCTGGAAATGAGGATCTCGTTTTTCCAATGCTTCCCAAAACTCATTCATCAGCAGCTTTCTGGTAGGTCCGACCGTTATTTACTGTATATATCACCCAAATTCCCAAAAAAGTTAGGGCACTGTATAAAATGTAAATAAAACATACTGCAATGATTGGCCACTCTCATAAACCATAATGTATTACAAAAAACATAAACAACACATCAGGTGTTAAAAATGTGACATTTTACTATTTTATGAAAAATAAGTTGTGACAAAAGCAGCAGCTAGAAATATAAACCATACCAATAAAAACAGCTAGAGGAGCATTTTGCAACTAATTAGGTTAGCTGGCAACATTTTCTGTAATTTGAATGGAAAAAAGGAATTTTTTAGAAAAGGATTTATTTTATTATTATTGGATGCTTGTGATCTTCAGGACCTCGGGCACTGCATTAAAAACAGGCATGAGTGTGTCCTGGAAATCACTGTGTGGGCTTTGGAACACTTCCAGAGATCATTGTCTGTGAAATTAAACCAATCAATACACGCCAATCAAGACTCTGCCTTTCCAAGATGCTCTTTTAATACCCAGCCATATCCAGCCATGAAGTGTATGGTTTTATGACATTTGAAAGCCTTTGCATTTTTTTTTTTTTTTTTTTTTACATTTACACAATTGCCAACATTTTTTAGAATTTGCATATTCGAAACAAAACAATTAGTATCACATTGTCTCACTCAGTTTGGCTTCTTGCTTCTCTTAATCAGGTGATGTTGAATCATGCCCATCATCTCCACTGTTCATCCCGGCAAAACCAGAAAAGAAAGCTGTCAGAAGGACAAGAAAACATGACAAGAATAGTGGTAATGCCTCCACAGACAATGATGAACAAATTATCGCTGAGCCTAAAGAGGCATCAGAGAAGAAGAAGCGGCGTAAAGGTCAGTCTAATCAGAAACGGAGCAAAAGTAAAACAAGTGTTAATAAGAGAGAGGAAAAGAGACTGGACAGTGAGGGATCTGAGGTCTCACTGGGATCAGCAGTGATGGACAAACACAAACATCCTGTGGTGTCCAATGGGCTGGAGGAAAAACATCAGAAAGAGCCAAAAGAGCAGAAAACTTCAAGCCATGTGCCACCAACGCACACGATGCAACCTACATCACCACAGCAAACAATGCAAGCAGCTCAACCACACCACCCAACGCAAACAATGCAACCAGCACAGCCGCTGCAACCAATGCAATCACTGCAGTCACAGCAGCCACAGCAGCCACAGCAGAAGCAACAAAACAAGTCAAGCAAAGTTCTTGGTGAGTGTGGTACATTTTTATAGCATAAAGACAGAGGGCAAAGAAGTACTCAAAATAAAAATATACTGTTACTCATGACTTGAGTAAAAGTAGCATTTGTAACTCAAACATTTCCTTGTTTACAGAAGTGTAAGTAAATGTATCTTCTTAGTTACTTTTCACCGCTGCATTAAAATAAAATTTTAGTAGCCAACTTTACTTAAACTTTACATAAAAAAAATATTTGTAGAAAAATACAAATGGCAAACAAATGTCCTTTTTGAAGTTTCCTCGCAGGTTGAGGAACCACTGACTAAGCAGAAAGCGGAGAAGCAAGAGGAAGAGCGATCAAATGAGAAAAACAGAGCCGGTGAAAGACAGAGAGACTTCTATGAAGAATGTGTAGAAATGAGCGCCGCGTTGGAGCAGGGCCCAAGCAAACAGAACTGGTTCAAGGCAAACAGTGAGTAAAGAAACTCTGGTGCAGCAAAGACTGACTGGAATCCCCGCAGTGCTATAACTGATTTACATAATAATACTTTAGACTCAAGAGTCACATATTAAACAATGTCAGCTTGGGGGAAGATGGATAACTTGTCACAGGTTAGGCATACATTGCTCAAGGAATCAGATGCGCAAACTAAATATTGTTATTCATATTCTGTACAGTATCAGAGTTTGTGCATCTCTCTTTTTTTTCTCTCTCTCTCTCATTGAAGTCTTGGAAAGATGCCGGCTTCAGAAAAAGTTGTTGTCAGGTCCCAAAAGCCCGGGTTCGGATGTGGAGTTGAGTGCAGAAAGCGACACGGTGCAGCCTGAAGAGGAACCGGATGAAGAGGAGGCAGAAGAGGAAGAGCCTGTCCCAGAACAAGATCTGGAAGCTCAGGTTTGTGCACAACTAATTACCTGTAAATTATATGCTGGCTTTTATTGAATGGTGAAAAGTGGTGGAATAAACACATCATTACAATGGAAATCTTTGCAAAACCCTTTTTTATTACACAGCTGGCCAGTATTAAGAACACATGCAATACAGGGTTTAATTGTTTTCAGGAGGTTATTAAATTGGGCTGAAAAAAATCTTGATCTGATTGGCCAAATATTTTAACATTTAAAACACGAATGCCCAAGTAAAGAATATGCTGACATTTTGAAGGAGGTTTTGTATTTGTTCCATGTATTGTTGTATGTAATGTATATGAACATTGTGATAAATTTTCAATAATCAATAATACAGCCATAGTGCAGCTGCAATGCCATACAATCACTCAGCAATGCACATGGTAGTTTATTGCTTTGCTCTTAAGTTGTGATAGTAAAATTGTGCCTCAGTGTTATCTGGGACAGGCAGGCTTTTGGCTGTTATAACCATCATAGTGAAAAAAGCTTCTTGCAGAGCCTGAAAAATTCCTCAAGGTCTAGCAAAGTGGCACAGTGGACATGGCCAGCAGCCAGACCATATGTCTCCCTGGACACCCACCCTGTCTCAGTGTTTAGAAAACCTCCACCACCTGCTGCACTCACGCCAGAACATTCTGGACTCATGAGTATAAATATTGGACATCTTACAGCTTCAGCTAATGCATGGTAGTGCATGTACCTCTGAGTGAACTAAAACAATGCTTTGGCACAGCAAAACCTCGCTATGTATTTGTTACTATGCTTTAAAGCCTGTGCTAGTAAAAAGGCTTACAATTTTATCAGAGCCAGTTATTCTGATTTGGAAGCTTGATTTATAAAGCTTAGCCTTCATACAGTATACTGTAAAATAACTTATACTATCTTTTTTAGTGCTTAAGCTAGGTGGTTGTGGGGTAGAAACCTGGGCCGGCCGACTACAGTCTCTGAGTGGCGTGCATCTTCTGTGTTAGCATGGGTTCTCTTCGGGTACTCTGGCTTCCTCCCATCATGGAAGTGGTGACAAACAGAAGACATGCATGTGTTTGGAGAATTGGTCATTGCCCTTACTGAATGTGAGAGTAAATGGTTGTCTGTCAGTATATGTCTCTGTGTTAGCCTTGGAACTAACAGGCCATTGTCTAGTGTACCCCACCTAGGTAGAAGTTGCTGGGATAGGCTCTGGCCACCTGCGACCCCAACAGGAATAAGCAGAAGAAGATGAATGGTTATCCTACATTTCTACTACCATATTCAGCCCTTTAGCACAGGATTTTAAAACTGCATGTCAACTTTCACCTACAGCTGAGCTCCCTTTGTTTTTGACGGCTTGCACTAAGCCAAACCACTCCTCAAAATGACAGTCCTATGCTTGACTCCTCTATGATTTACTCGTGGTTGCCTTTGTAGGTGGACGCCATGATTACAGTGCTGAAGACGACTGACGAGGTGGAGCAGCTGGTGCTGAGGAACACTGACCTCACTGATGACCTTCTGCTGAGCCTGGCTGGAGCCTTAAAGAGCAGCCCCTCGGAAGTCACGCTGCTCAACCTTAACCTCAACCTCATTGGCCCATATGGAGCACACATCCTGCTAGAGGTCATGAGGGTCAAGCCTCAAATCAAAGCCTTACAGTAAGTTTCACATTCCTTAGCAGAGATGCATAACAGAATTAGTGAATGAATAAAGCACAAATACACAGTGAACACATAAAATAATAAAATAACCACACTAACAGACCTAGTTATTTGTAGCAATGAAAAGGGGTTAGCAATAGTAAATAATTTTATATTTATAAAAAAAATAGTGAACCCACCTGTAGTTTGAAGAACCAGAGTAACCCAAATGCTAAACTGATATGCTGTAAAATACCTAAATATGTGAACACACAAAGCATAAATACCATATACAGTTCCAACATTTATAGCAGTTCACGTATTTTTTGCATTCCAATAGAGTAATAATACAAAGTTTTAGTATTCTGTGCAATGCATAAATGGCCTTGGCCTTATTTCACTGTTAAAATATGATGGAGATATATTTTTAGTGTTCCCATTTATGGTAACTTACTTAAAAAACTGACCACTTATCACTAGTCACCAACTAATTGTTTTTTATGAAAATATCATTAAATTATTAATTCTGTCTTTTTCCCTCAGCTTGTTTGGAAACAGATTTCGAGACCATGGATTGCTGACCTTACTGAATGGAGTCGCTGAGCTGCAGGAGCTAACAGCTACAGCTGCCACTGCCATCCAACAGGCCATGCTTTTCCCGATGGAGCAGGAGGCATTTCTGCAGCAGGCAATGGCCAGCCTCCCCTGCGAGTGGAGCTCTTTTAGGGTTTTTGCACTTGTTGAACTAGATATTGGGGGCAATGGCTTGGGCAGTGAAGGGGTAAAACTGTTAGCATCTTACATTAGGCATCACTCGTACTTGCAGTACTTAGGGCTGGCACAGACTAGTGGAGCTGACCTGGCTGCGTGGAAGGAACTTTTCGAGAGCCTCAAAGAAAACGGGTCACTGACCCAGATCATTCTAGATGAGAACAACTTAGGAGACCCTGGGGTAAGACTGCTGGCCGAGGTGCTAACTGTGAACATGAACCTACAGCAGGTGGATCTGGATGGGAACAGCATCAGTGACGTGGGAGGAAATGACATTATGGGGGCGCTGCTATGCAGAACACAGTTTCCTCTGAGACATCTGAGCCTCCAGGACAACAGCATCAGCGCTGGGCTCCTGAGCAGGATACAGGAGGAAGTCAGATGTAAATGAATACTGTAAGAAGTGTGGAATGCCTTGCCAACCATAAAAACCTATGTCTGTAACATAATAAACCCAGCTGTGAGACAACTCATTAAATTTTCTGTTTACATTTGAGTCAGAGAGAGGAAAACATGACTCATTTGACTTGTGTGACCTTCAAACTCACACACACAGGTCTCTCACTTCATATCACTGGGTGGGCTGGTAACACATGCTGCATCTGAGTTTTGCCCAGGCTGGTAGTGTATGAGTCATGTTTGCTTTAGGGCCACACTCTGGTTTGGATGCAGTTTAAACAAGATGAATTAGGCTTTTCTTTTTAAGTTGGCTTACATCTTCACCTCGACTTTTTCTTTTCATCCCACCACTGTTACCTCCAATGATTCCACAACTCGAACTTTGCTACATCAGCAAAAGGCTGTGTCTCATTTTATTGACTAATTCGCTACCTCCTGACAGAAACAAACCACAGTGATTCATACTACCCACCCTATTTACGGGTCATGACGACTTACCCATAGCTTCTTTTTTTTTTCCCTCTTTGGTACCTTTTAGTATCTTTCTCTTCTTGAGCAACCATGTCAAAGCCTCTCACATTCTGATCCTGTTTTCCTGCATTTCTATTCACAATATATGAGAAAGAAAATCTGAGGCATTTTTATCAAAATTTCTGCCATCATATCAAGCTTCCATCAACAGCAACACTCTGAAAATAACTGTATGGGATCAAAGCTTGTCAAAGGTAATTATCTCCTCTTCTCAGGGCTGTCAGTACGATTCTGCTGAAACCAATCCGTCCCTATATCATCTGCAGACTTTCAAATTCCTTACCGTCAAAGCTTGATAAAGAAGCTCTCTGACGTCTGGAGAGGATGAAAGATAAATGAGATGCACCTGAAGATTACATCTGTAGACGTTCTCATGTTTGGCACTATCACACTCACTAAGCTATATACTCTTGTTGTCAATTCAAAACTTCAGACAAGTAAAAGTGTCTCAGGCTTGTCTTACGGTTCATATTTTGAAATTGCAGCAGCAACGCAGGGCTGAAAACGACACCATCAAGCCCGGCTGAGCATAAGCTGGCAAACAGAAGCTGCACTGTAATTCAGCTAGCTTTCTCGATAAGACATCCTCGTGTCTGTTCAGGTAAAACTCAGATCAGTGACCCCATTGTCTGCCTGGCTAATGTTATCTTTACCTGGGCTGAAACAAATCCCACAGTGTTACAAACCCCTTTCAACTCCTCTTCCAGAAACAAGGCCTTCAATCACAGCAGCTCAATCTGTTAGGAATTTACAAGTTTGCTCCAGGAACGGGTTCATCTTTCAGGCTTTCTGAGGTAACTGTATCGTGTCCCCGTCACTCGATGCTCATAGTGGTGAATTTAGTAGTGTACAGTGCTTGTATTCAGGTTTAAGGCATCATTTATTCATGTTTTGCTGATAAGGAAGTATTCAAAGCACTTTGTATTTTGAATCTCACAGTGATTCCAGCATATTTAGCATTTAAACTGATTGAGCAACTTTAGATTTATTGATAGTGAGCTGTGAAGAAAGAATAAATTGTGTTGTGGATGCTTTTCTTCACCTAATAGGAAAAAAAGTGTGTACTAATTACATGGGAAGTTCAGTAATTTAGACCTATACAGTACATATAGTCAGAGTTGGAAGAAGTACTCAAAATCTAGTAATAGCACTGTTACTTTAAAAATATAACTCAAGTAATAGTAAAAGCTGTATAATGTAAACTCCACCGCTAGTACTACAACTTCTAAGAGTACTGTTACTACTAACTAATTTACTTTACAAAAAAATAATTTACACAGCTACTACTAATACCACCACCACTACTATTGGCGGCATTACTACTACCACTACAAAATCTACAGATTAAACCTAGGACCCCCTGGTTACATGGCAAGTGTGCTGCCCCTTTTGACATTTTTGCTCATTTAGATTTTTATGTTCTTCAATAAAAGTAACATTTTCCCTCTAAGATTTACCCCATTAAAAGTAAAAGTATGATCTAGAATATTTATTTAAATGTATTTGGACAGTTCTGACTTTTGCAAGTATACTTTAATGTTGTTTCGTGTAGTTTCCACACTGTGTCAATAACTTCCAAAAGTGCTCACTGAAGCATTCTGGGACAACTGCTTCCTCTCTGATGACTTGTGGCTTGAGAAAAATCTGAATGAATCAACCACGAGTCAATATATGTTTATGTACAAGTGCCTAAGCCTTACATTTGAAAACCAAGTCAGTGGGATTTGTTTACAGAAACCTGAGGAATAGTGAATCTCAAAACACTTATTTTTCTGCAACCACCATTTTCCACTGCATACTAAGCAGAACCACACTAATTTCTTATTTCCTAATGTGTCTTATTCATCTATAGCAGGCCAGTTGTCATTTATTTGAAATATTTGAAACAATTCAATAGTTTATTTCATTATACCAAAACATTGCCAGTGTTTTGGTTCTGGTCTCCAACAGTCAGAAGGAAGCAGGAAGTTGGTGTTGGCTCACTTTCCAAGCTGTGTGGAAGAGGATGTTGGCTAAGGATGAGTCTGGAGAAATCTGTGTTTATAAAACAACACTGATAATTATTCTCCATGCAAATCTTGTCAATACAATGGCAATCTGTATACAGTAGTACTGAAACTCGATTAAACCAGGATGGACTAAAGCAGGACATAAACAGAACTAACCAGGGCTTATCTAGGCTTAAACCAGGCTAAATGATATACATGATACATGATATACATCACATTTAACCCCCGGCTGACGAAAACAGGAAGAAAACCATTCTAAATTAAATTAAATCAGAACTGCAAAACACTCCCGAGTACCACCAGGAGTAGTCTGCATCCATACCACAGTTTGGGAACCACTCGTTTAGATAATTGTTTACATCTACTTGAGTCTTACACGTCTCTTTTTTTCCCTATTTAGGTAAAGGGCTGTGAAATAGAAGGGACAGTGTGCCGAACAAAATATCACTATATAAGGCGCACGATGTAAACAAACTAAGATATTTGATAACAATACCTAAGCTCTGCTGTTAATACTATTGCAACAGCTGATCACACACAGCTTCATTTTCAGAGCAGCACTTCTTGCCTCTTTTATTACGACATGTGACAGCTTTGTGAAGATGATGAATACAAAGTTTGAATCTTGAACAAAAGCCTGTGCTGTTGTTTGACATTTGGCAGAAAGAGCAGCTTTTTAATATGGATTATTCATCAGTGGTTTGATCCTCAACTCAAATGTCACCACAACAATGCATCAAACTTGGCAGCAGTGCCTGTCTCTTCTGCAGTGCTGTAGGCTACAGGACTGGCAGTAATTATGACATTTAAAGTGGCCTTCTGAAATATCTGACCTTGTTTTCATAGGGTTTTGTGGTTAAATAGCGTTATTAGTATTTTATTGACTAGCAAGCAAAAATATGCTTACTACATCTCTAAATCACTGCCACATCTGTATGTGCTTATGCTCTAAATGAGGCCTAATTCAAGAAGTCTATAAACCTATGCAGCATAACAGCAGGCCACAAGTAGTAGGTGCTGTAATAGACCAGAAGCCACAAAATAAATAGTACATATATTCACTGCCCCCAGCTTAACCTCAAACCATGTTCATATTGCAACAGGACAGCCATTCATAAAAAGTTATTTTAAATCCCGTCACTCCATTTTTGTTTAAATGTTGTTTTAAATGACCTGTTCAGATGAGTGAAGTAAGTGATTGACCAGTATGAGAAAATGTTATGTTGTGTTTCACAGTTATCACTTAAAATGTACATACATTTATATTATACATACAGGACTGTGCAAAAGACTTTGTGAGGTGTGAAAAATGACGTTAACCAAGAGTGCTTAAAAATAAATTCTTTTTTTTTTTTTTTTTTTTTTATGAAAATTGCAGTGAAGGTCAGTAATGACCCAAGGTGTGGGTCTAGATTCTGTTTAGATCCAGGAGCGTTTTAAGGGATTCTGTACCAGTTTGAGATACGGACCGATGATACTAACTTCACTCACCAAAAAATAAACAAATAATTTTGGTAGATTCTTTAACATTGTGAAATATATGGGTTTTGTGGCTCAATAGAAATAGCCCCTGAACTAGAAGATTTTCAACTTTGAGTCCAGGTCTGGTCACTGCAGGATAGGACCAATGCCTTGGCAGGGGTCTTTCTTGACACTTACATAGCCTTTCTAAAAAATGTCTTTTGCTGTACATAAAAAAAAAAAAATATATATATATATATATATACCCTGCGGGAATAATAAGCTGGCCAAAGGAAGAGATTCAGACCACAGATGTGAAAACACGGAAGCTCCTAACCATGCATGGAGGGTTCCACCCCAAATCCAGCACCCTGAGACTGTACACTAAGCGCAAGGAAGGAGGCAGAGGACTAGTGAGTGTCAGAACCACTGTCCAGGATGAAACATCCAAGATCCTTGACTACATCAGGAAGATAGCCTCAACAGATGAAGTTCTCAGTGAATGTCTCAGGCAGTGGAAAACAGAGGACGAGGTGCTGGAGGAACCATCATGGGAGGAAAAGCCCCTACATGGGATGTACCATCGACAGATAACTGAAGTGGCTGACATCGAGAAATCCTACCAATGGCTAGAAAGGGCTGGACTGAAGGACAGCACAGAGGCACTGATCATGGCTGCACAGGAGCAGGCCTTGAGCACCAGAGCAATAGAGGCCAAGATCTACCATACAAGACAAGACCCCAGGTGCAGACTGTGCACGAGGCCCCTGAGACAATCCAACACATAACTGCAGGCTGTAAGATGCTGGCAGGGAAAGCATACATGGAGCGTCATAACCAAGTGGCTGGTATAGTGTACAGGAACATCTGTGCAGAGTACAGTCTGGAAGTCCCGAGGTCAAGATGGGAAACACCTCCAAAGGTGATAGAGAATGACCGAGCTAAGATCCTGTGGGACTTCCAGATCCAGACAGACAAAATGGTAGTGGCGAACCAACCGGACATTGTGGTGATGGACAAACAGCAGAGGAAAGCCGTTGTGGTTGATCGCAATACCATGCGATTGTAACATCAGGAAAAAGGAACACGAGAAACTGGAGAAGTACCAAGGCCTCAAAGAAGAACTTGAGAAAGCCTGGAAAGTGAAGGCAACAGTGGTGCCCGTGGTCATCGGAGCACTCGGGGCAGTAACCCCCAAACTGGAAGAGTGGCTACAGCAGATCCCAGGAAAAACATCAGACATCTCAGTCCAGAAGAGTGCAGTCCTAGGAACAGCAAAGATACTGCGCAGAACCCTCAAGCTCCCAGGCCTCTGGTAGAGGACCCGAGCTTGGATGGATGAAACCGCCCACGGAGGGCGAGAGGACAATTTTTTTTTTTTTTATATATATATATATATATATATAATTATGTAATCTCACAATAGTATGAATGAAGAAACATTTGTATTTTCAGCAAACATCCTGTTATAATGTATGGAATGGGTAAATGCAGCACAAGAGGATGCTCTTATTGAATGCAGCTGTGCCTGGACACCAGCAGACTCAGTTGGCTACAATTCTCGAAGATAAGTGAGTGAAACAAAAGTGTTTATCTTGCATTTTCCACAGAGCTTGTTAAGGAGAAACACATACTCACATAATTCATATTTTAAAGCCAATAAATGATCATGCTTTCCACGTTTTCATAAAAATCATAATGGAATAATTAGACTGTAATATATGGACTACAAATAAGTGAAGATGACTGATATGGTGAAGGCATGTTACGTACTTACACCAACTGTCTGCAGACAAGGCCTCCAAGTTCCTGAACCTCTAATATCTATTGTTAAGTCAGAGTTTAGGCCAGCTGGCTCCTTTTAGCTTCTACTGGTCTGGAGTGAAAACAGCCACATTGTCCCTCTCCCACACCTGACAATAGTTACAGCAGGAGCTTAGAATAGCAGACATGAGTGATGAGTGGAATAAAAAATAAAAGAAAGATTCTTCACCATACTGTCACAATTAATCTTTCTAATATCTTTTTTCAGGTTTCAAAAAAGAAATAAATGTAGTTTGGATGGTAACCAACCTCTAGCTCTTGTGTAAAGGTGTTTTTTTTTTTGCACATTAGACCGCAAACCTCTACTTTATATGTCCCATGAAGCCATATCTTACATAACAATTACATAACTTCCCACTGCCTACAGAAAAAGTATAAATCCTGACTATTTCATGCACTTTTGTGAGGCTATGATATTTAGCCAGCATCATCGAAGTTAAGAGCATGGCGTTTCTCTGACATGCTGCAAGTTGCCAGCTGGGCTTAACTGAAGCTCTTCTTCTTGCTGTGACCACCTTGGCATCTCTGTAAAGACCCCTTGGCAACCACTGCCAGCTACATGAGGACTTCTATAGAGCGCTGTGAAACCCAACACCTTGCACAGCAGTCTTCCTCAAACCGGGGGAGACACTGGCCTTCCTTGTCCCCGAACTGGAAATTGCAGTAACAAAAGCTCACATCCGACGTAGTTCAGACAGGTACAAGAGGAAGTGCTCTTTTCAAGGTGGCGAGTTCTCTTCCGTCCCAACCCAGTGCGAGGGGGGCTTATGGGGCAAGCAGGAGGAGGAGGGGATCCAGTTGCAGGCGGCTGAATCGGCGCTCTGTGTTGGCTCTCCCCTGGACACTGTCATAGTCTGTTTGCAGAAGGCAGGTCAACGAGGACTTTCTTTGGCAGGAGGAATTTCACAGCACACGACAGCCACAGACATACACACACATACACATAAACACACACACATGCACCACTGCATTACTCGCACCGGTGCAGCTCTGTCCTGCTCTGTTGAGGACGGAAATGGACATACACTGTTAGTGAGGCATAAGGTGCAGAGAGACAGGTGACTTTGCTATTTGATAAGAACATTATGACAGTAGTCTGTGCGCACTGCATCTGTCAGCTCTTCTCACAAGAAATTACTGTGCTTTTTCACTGTCACTGTAATTGCTGTGATTGTCTGGTTTCTTTGCTGTATTATATAGACTGCGTTGTGGAAAAAAAGACGAGGTTTGCTGTAAAGATCTTCTTATCCAAATCTGTTTCATTACCAGGCACTTGCAGAAAATTGAATGCATTTTTTCCAAATCCAAACATCCAGAAGAAGTTGCTGATAATAGACAGATGTGGGCATTGTGCATTAGCATGGCATTTTTAATTTATTGTTTAGCCAACTCTGCACATTTTTACTTTTTTTTTTCTTTTTTTTGTGTGCAAATCACCATATTAATGTCACAAATATTCAAACAGATATACAGCTAGTAATCCTCATAAATCTGTCTGTGTTTGGCCATTATATATAGAGAAGCAGGGACATTAGCCAGCATCTCACTAACCATAAATGGAAGTAGATAGTAATGTATGTGCATTTTAATAAATAATGAGCATCTTCATTTAATAATTGGACAGCACAAACGGAAATAAACTGCAAAAACTCAAGAAACAGACAGTGACTTTTGATAATAATAGGCTATTAAGAAGTAATAAAAAACAATGGCAACAGTATTGGTTGAACTGAATCTTTGAAATTGATGTTTGCTTAAAATGTATCATAGAGTAGGTAATAGCTTTTGTGCTCTGATTGCTGTTGGCAAATGCAAACAATCCAAATAATATCCTTCCTACAAGTTAAAGCATTTTTTAGGCTTTAAGACAAACGTGGCCATAAATCCTACCATCTCCTTATGTGCTCATCACTCATTAAAAGTAAAATCAAGTCATCTTTAGGCTGGCTTTTGAAGGATTTCCAGCCTTCTGTTATATATTTCCCTTTTTTCTCATAGCTGTAATTGGCCAAAAGCTTCACCCTCAAAAACATCCCTTCTGTGTAAACAAATATGATAAAATACATAATGAGACCAACTGGTTTACTTCCACAGGGACTGGCATGAGTGTGCAGTAAAATAATCAAACTAGATTGACTTTATTTGTCGCCCTTAGTCATTTCCCTGGATGTCAGCTGAGGGCGACAAAGGGAGGTGTTCCTGATTCTACTCAGTCCACAATAAACTTTCTTTTAGGGAAGACTATACACACACACACACAGACACACACACACATCTTGACTCACGCACACACGCAGCGTCGGTCGTCATGATGTCCTATTAAAATTTTCCCGGGAAAGCTGCACTCGAGTTGACTTGGCGCTTGTTGCTGCTTTTACTTTACAAGGAGAGGGATATTATTATTAACACACGTGGAGTTTACAGTAACGTCCTTTTTACTTGGTGACAACTTCTGGAAAGAGGCGAAGAAGAAAAAGAACAAGGAGCTATGTGGAAGTTCGGCTGTTTCTTTGGTTTGTCCCACCATTTTTTGAATTATTAGTTGTTTTGTTTTCGCTTCCGGGCAGCGGTTCCTCGCGCGACCCCGAGGTGCACCTGGGATGGAAGAAGTTTGCGCGAAATTTGCTTCGACAGGACCTTAGCAGAAACTCTCCACAAGAATGAAGTAACCGCTATGGAGCCGGACAATACCCCGCACTCCTACCAGAAACGCACTGGAGTCGGGGGGTGAGTATTCTTAAGTTATTCAGATATTCTTGCTGTTTATTGGGAATTACAGATCTACAACGTTAAACTTAAGCTCATTATCATCACCTGTGTCAAAGATGAGCGCTAAGAATAGTAGTGCAGGAGATTTATAAAACTAAGAAAAGTTGAAATGGTTATATCAAACAGTGCTGCAGCTGTGAACATGTGGGCTTAACAGTTGTAGGTGGCTGTATATATTATGGAAACAATTTTCTGCACTAGACAGTTGAGGGAAAGCTTGTGTAGTCTGTTCTTGTCTTTGCAGCTTGTATGAGACAACTGCCAACTGCTCTGGGACTGATTTGAGGAGTATGTATGAGAGGAGGAGACCGCCATATCTTCCCTCTCCTCCTACTTTCCCCTGTTCTTCCCGTCTCGGCCTCCTACTCAGCTGGTTGGCCAGATGTCCCACTGGGAGGTAGTCTAAAAGTAAAAATGTTGCATCATATAGCAACTTTGTATTCAGCAAACCAGGGGAAGAGCCCCCTCTCTATATTCAGTGTTATGTAAGAGCTATGAATGGGGAATGAAGGGGAAAAGAAGAAACTTTTATACCTTCAGCTTGTGGTGAATGTGTCAGCATTTGACCAGCAGTTTTACCAGCATTGGGAAACCACACATTTACAAGGTTTGCTGCTTATGACTATGGTATTACTGAAGCCATTAAAGTTCAAGCTGTCGTCCCGATTTAACAACAAAAAGTTCCATTCAACAGTAATATATTATAATAAATAATAAGTAATAACTGTTCAGATTATTGTGTATACATGGCTGGCAGTTTCACAAAGTTCAGATTTAGGGCTGCAGCAAAATATGAAATGACCTACCTCCATCATACAAGCTCTGGTCTGTCCCTGTAAGGTTCACATCTAAAATGTGAAGCCACTGGCGGTCCTGCCCTTTTGTATAATAGATACAATGCATTTTATTGTTGTTATTTTATGTTCTTTTGTGGAACAGGTGCTCTGTGTCCTTAATAAAGTTTGAATTAATGAATTTGTCTATTTTGATTAAATACTCAGACTGGCGAATAATACTACAAAAACTTGAACAATAGAGTCAATAGTGTGGAAAATATTTGTGGTAAACATAGCAAAGTTGACTTTTATAGAAATGAGTGGAACCATGTGGTTTTGCTGTGAGCTTGCACACTTTGTTCTTTGTTAGTTGAGTTTTTTATTGGGTACAGAGAAGTTATTTGACTTTTATACTTGCATACAGGTGACCAATCTAGTGCTCTAAGAAAATCTTCTTTACTCCTCCAACAAGGACAACACATCTGGTCAATACTCCTTTTTATTCATCATGTGTATTTATTTCTGTTTAAGAAATCAGTTTTGTTGAACAGTATTTTGCAACATACTGCATGCAATGATTGCCTTATTTATTTTTCACAGAAAAATCTGGATTTTTTGGACTATACTTTGTTATAGTTGCATTGCACGACTGATTCAAGCAGAAGGTGAGTAATGTAGTTTTTCTTACACTCTTTACACTACAGCACATTTAGGAGAAATTTAGTGTTAAACATTAGACAGTGTCTTTTATGCTTACTTGCCTTTTACTAATACAATCAGTCAATAAGGCTTTATTGTCACTCTTCTGTACATACACCGTAGCACAGTAAAATGAGAAAATGTTTCCTCTAGGGTCAGCAATCACAGAATTGACAAACAAACTCTAAACTCTGACTCGTCTGGCACTCAGACGTGTATTATTCAGATGTATATCCAAGTCAGCAGTTTATCATTGTAACATCTTGTGTGAGGAAGCGGTCAATCAGTCTGGAGGTACAGAACAATATTATACTGGAAACAGTGAAGACATATTTAAGTTATATAGTCTGCTTTCCTCCCTCTTTAGTCAAGTGTTGGACTACTAAAAATTATTATTTTTTTCTCTTTACTTCTCATCGGGGGTTCAAAAAGCCCTGGGCAGAACGCTTACGAGCTGAGAATAAGATTTATAAGAAAAATCACAGCTAAATAAAAGGGCAATTTTGTTTTCATCATATCAAATTAAGAATTCAAATTCATGGTGTATTAGTAATGCAACTCAAGAAGATTTAATTCTTTTAGTTGCCTTTGATGTTCCTCTTCTTCTCACTGTCTGCACAGACTCAGAGCAGGCTTTCCCTGCCTTGAAACAGACCAATGTCTCTAATTATTTTTTCTTTTCCCAAATCTAAATGTATTATTTAACAGTTTAGTTAACTGCTGTGCACAGTTAGAGTTTGTGTTAAGAGTTCATTCAGTGTATCTACTGCTGTCGAATTTCTTGAACTAGATTACACATAGAAATAGAAATTGTAAACATCCGGGACACTTTTGTGTTTGTTTTGATATTGCATATAAAGTATCTTTTGTAAATAGTAATTTGTAAATAATATTGTATAAAGTATATTCTACTTTATTGAAATAATTCTATAAAGTACTGTTTTTGCTACAATACATCTACCTAAAACAGTAGGAATACAACTACTGCACTAAATAGAGCAACATGTAAAAAGTATTTATGTTTTTATAACTACATCTTCTGCAGCGATTTCTTGGTTTGAATCAAAGCTATGTATCACCCTAACCCAAAACAGAGTGTGATGGATTTTGTTTGAGTTTTCTAAGTCCCAAAGCCTATACACAGTCATCTCTAAAAAGAGTCTGCCTTTCATTGGCTGTGATTGGTTTGATGTAACCACAACATGATTTATATTTACTGTTAGCCGTTGCTGATGTGTGATAGTATTAGAGGTTGTGTTCATCCTGCAAATGTCTAAACTGTGTTTTTTTGTGCTGTTTAAAACATGCCTTGTCCAAGGAGTGTTTAAAAAAGATGTTCTCATGTTCTCATTTCTGTTGTTTCCTTAAAGATGTGGATGTCCTCCAGCAACTTGGTTTTTTTGGGAGAAGGACAGCGCTGTCATCTTCAGGCAACTGGCCCAATGGCGTCATCCCCTTCAGGTCTGGAGTTATCCTCACCCCAAGGGCAAGGATCCAGGTTCCTTTGGACTTTGTTATCCCGTCTTCCTTCAGTGTTAACAATCTCTCGCTGGTCTTCAGCCTGTCTGTTCATCGCATCAACAGTGCGTTTCTTTTCTCAGTTTTGTCTAAGAAAAGGAAACTGCAACTTGGAGTTCAGCTTAGTCCTGGGGTGGTTTTAGTCCATGTGGGGCAGAGAAGCTCTGTGAGTTTTGACTATGATGTTCATGATGGCCAGTGGCATAATATGGCTGTAAATATTGAAGGTCAGCGGGTTTCTTTACACACATCTTGTGGAAAGAAAAACATGTATTTAGAACTGGATTCTAAAAAAGTGGAAGCCCTGGACCCAGAGGGCTCTTTCTTGTTGGGAAAAATCAACTATAGCACAGCACCATTTGAGGGTGCTATCTGTCAGTTTGACATCTATCCCTCTGCCAAGGCAGCGCAAAACTATTGTGATTATTTAAAGAAACATTGCAGAGAAGCTGACACTTATCGGCCTGTGTTTCCACCCTTGCCACCTCTATTATCTACAGGTTCAAACATTTCTGTCACACACAAAACTCTGTTTTTGACAGAGCTTTCCAGGGATCTGGAACCTACTTCTGCTTTTATTAGACAAAGCTCAAGGACTACAGTTGTTTCGACCAACTTCCCAAAAATGTTGAATAAAACAATGATACATCAGGATTTAAACACACTGAAACCCAGCACCGTGTCTGCTGCATCACTGGTTCATCAAGGATTGGAAAACCCACTTAAATATCAAACTCAGTCTGTTACTACACCTCTTAAAACAACACATGACAGTGCTGGTGACGGCTTGAAGAAGAAAGAACCTCACCTGTCCATAAAATTATCACCATCCAGTGCATTGTCAAAGGAGAAAGTATACTTTCAAACCACTACAGCATCTTCAACTGTGTTTTCTACAGATAACTACGTGCTTAAGAAAAAACACCTGACCACAAAGAGTCATGAGTTTAAAATGGACAGTGCCAGTGAGCAAGATGCCAAAGCCACTCCCCCTTTTCTTATCACACCACCTGCTGCAGGTGGCTCTCAAAAATTTGGTCTGGAACCAACTCAGTTTTCACTGCTGGTGGGACCACCTGGATTGAGGGGAGATAGGGGAGATCCTGGACCTCCGGTAAGTGTGTGTATGACATTTCATACAAATATTAGTGAACACCGTACAGTGCATGAATTTGTTTATTTTTAACACAGTATACAATATTTGGTTTGTGATACCCTCCCTCATCTTTTATAGTTATATGTACAATTTAAAGGTACATTAATATCTGATTGTATAATTCATTGGTCACAGTTTATCATCATCTTCATTCTTGTGCTTATTACAAAAACACCTGATGTTAAATAAGCTGTAAATTGTATGATTCTTATCATCAAGTATTGATCTGTCCTAAATATTCAGGACCATGGACAGTGCATAGTTGGTGGGGGTTGGGGAGGTCAACCTTGATTTGATAAAGCATCAGTAATCTGCTGGGTACTCCTGTGAGCCCTGAGTCATGTGCTCACAGCTTTATGGTTACAGTTTAAAAAAAAAACAACATTTTGAGCCTATAGAATAATAATAAAAAAAAAAAAAAAGTACATGTTTGATAAACATGCCCCCTGCACTTAAGATCACTACCATGCCCCTTTGTAAACTGTTCTTACTTGAGTTGTGGATTGAATAGTTTTTGCTTTATTCTTTTCTTAAGGTCTGAGTCATGGGAAAATAACAATTTTAACATTTGAACCAAAGTCAGACATCTCAGATCGACCTTCTCATTAGATTTGACCTTTCAGAGCTTTGCTAATCCATGTATGAAATTGTTTCAAAGCTAGCTGATGCCCATAATGAATGTGAGTGGCTGAGGCTAGAACACACTCAGACCTCCCTGCCAGTGAGTCAGACTTTTATGTGCTGTAGTGGTTTGAGGATGAAATAATACCCGCTGCAGAGGGACAGCAAGAAAATCCTCTAAAAAGATACTGTCATGTCTGCCAACATTTCAGCTGTTCAGCCTTTTGTCAGAAAATTTGC
This sequence comes from Bostrychus sinensis, assembly GCA_020698575.1. Classification (NCBI taxonomy): domain Eukaryota; kingdom Metazoa; phylum Chordata; class Actinopteri; order Gobiiformes; family Eleotridae; genus Bostrychus; species Bostrychus sinensis. The sequence goes on along the minus strand of CM036249.1, from coordinate 17,040,958 downwards.
TGGAGAAGTAGGATTTTGTTTGTGAAATACTTCCTAAATTATTCTTACTCTCTGTAATCAGGCTGACTTTGACTTGCCTGATAGTACAGTTACAGTTGTCCTTCTTTTATTTAACACTTGGCATTTTTCTTTTAGGGACTTCAAGGGCTTCCAGGGTTACCAGGAAAACCAGGGAAAAGAGGACCAGGTGTAAGTGTCTGTCTTGGCTCTCAGTATTTTATACTAAGAAAATCTACTGTATCAATACCTTAAATGCCTTCACCTCGTTACTCTTGTAAATCCATTGGATAGATTGATGTAGAAGATGTTTTGATCAAGCGCTGAGTAACATTCTTGGCTCACTTTGGTTTTTATTGGCACTGAGTTTGATCACACTGCTGCCAAGATCCATTTGTAAAACTGGAGAGCAAACAGCCATAAGCTCCACATTTGTTTCTAATATAAAATGAATTGAACACATCAGATAGGTATGGAAAATTAGGCAAGATTTAGACATTACTTTAAAAAGTGCCTTTTATATCCAAAGTCAGTCAGTTCATCCAGTGTTTTTGATTGAGTGCTCTGGTGCTGTCTTTCATTTTCAGACTTAATGTCAGTCTACAACTCTGAGCTCCCAGAGGTCTAAATATAGTGCAGATGTTATAATTAGTATATTTAAAAACACCATCATCTCTCACAGTAGGTTATTTACATGTTTTTAGATTTGTTTGATTACTAACCTTTGACTGAGGTTAATATAGATCAATCTGTTAGTCCGCTTGTGCATATAATGACTCCATGTAAGAATTACCTGCCCATAGGACTATGGCCTGTGGTTTGGCCTCAGAGGAGTGGCCTGGGAATGCAATCACGTAAAAAAAGAAGAAAGAAGGCTTTGTTCCATTCTTATTAAAGCCATTTAAGACCCTTTCTGGAGCTCAGCAACGTGATCCAGTGGTACACTCAGGGTGCTATTTGCTTCAGGGGAAGGGGGGGGGTCTGTTTTTTCTGTCTCTGCCTCTGCTCCTGTTCTCTCCATCCCTCCCTTTGCTTTAACCTCAGGGGGGATAAAATAAGTTGACTTTGTGTATGACTCCAAATGACACGTTCTGCAAATTTGGTCTGTGTCCCACATTTTACTCTTCTACTCTTTGAGGTTCTACCATGTTATACCCTCTCCCTCTCCTTCACAGTGACAGCCAATAGCACTGCATTCTCGCAGACAACCTCCTTTGTGATTGGATACTCTTCTCTTAAAAGCACGTCTCTCACTCTCAGATTCATATGGGAGAAATGGGACAACAAGGCATATGAAGAAGTCTCGCTAACACACTCTCACTACATGCAAAGCAAACTCTGATCTCACCCCCCTCTCTGTGTCTCCTGTGGGACAGTGGTGCTGTGAGAGCCTAAGCAGCACGAGCACATATCCCTCTCAATTGCTCGCCCCTCCCTTGTGGTGCACGACGACAGGGCAGAGAGAGCTGTAAGCAGCAGAGGACAGACAGCGCAGACACACATCCTTCTCCACTACTTTCTACACCCTAGTAGAACCTAGTAGAACAAAAATTTAAAAAGTATTTTGTAGCTCTCCCCAAGCTCTACTTGCACATCAAGTTTGATTGAGATTGTCCTGTTGGTTTTCTCAAAAAACTAATCTTTAACTTTTCTCACTGTCCCATTGTAATGCATTTGCTTGTGTTTTAGTTTTACAAAGACGAATGGCTATAATGGCTATATTAATTTCTTTTATAAAATTAAGAAAATCGACCTTACATATTGGCCCAAAAATATTGGCAGTGTCTATTGGCCATCTGCGTCTCTAAATTTTAAAAATCGGCATCGGCGTTGGCTAAAGAAAAACCCATAATGGTCGACCTCTAATCCAGTTCATGAGTCCTTTTGGGAAACAGCATTACTGTTTAGACATTTTATTATTTTTATATCTCTTGTATTATAGTTAAAAACGTCAGTGTAAATAGTAAATAATCTTTAAAAGAGTATAATAAAATGTCTCAGCCTCATACTCAGAAAAAAAGGTTTTTGGACTTTTTAGACAGCAGTTTTGGGGCTGCACCTCTCAGGCAGGTACTGACCTGACAGCCTCACTACTGCTACCATCAAAAAGTACCTTATACACATGAGCTTGTTTTGCTTGATCCAGCCGTACGCCTGACAAAGCATCGGAGAACTGAGAGTTCACCCAGCTCTGCGGGTGAGGTTTAAAAGTGGATAAAAGAGGGCTTTGTCAAATAGAAGTTTACTTCCCAACGAGAGACCACAATTTGACACTGCATTAATGTGAACTTAGTGGTGGATGCGCATTGTCAAAAACAATAGATTAATTGGCTGCAAAAAGGGATACATTTTTTATCACCATGCAGAGATGAAATGTAATGGCCTCAAGTTAATGGCATGTAAAAACAGTAGTTCCATAAGTCACTCCTTTGATAATCATTGGCTGACATTGTAAAAGGGGTCACAGGTCTGGCCTATGTCCGCCTCTGCAGGTGCAGATGTATGCACGTGGACAGACTTTAAACATTTAGGCAGTTTGCTCTATTTTCCTTACTACCTTATACTTTGAGTGAGAATAGATTTCATAATATTCATTTTGCTGAGGACCACATCTCTCTCCCATATGGAGGTAATGACTTCCATATGTTTAATATATAGTGAGGAAGTATCCTGAATGGTCAAATAGAGGATGAGAAGGAAATTTGTTTCTGTGTTTCCGTTAAGTGTCTCCATATGTCCAGCAGTGAATCGCTGCTACAGAAGAAGGCTGGTCTGTTTGAGCACTCCACAGTCTGGTTATAGCATACAGCTAAAATATCAAGTGAGGCTGAATCATCCAGCCATACGTTTGGACCTCATGGTCTGCACCGTCTGTTGGACTTAGTAATGCTACACCTTATGTCCATGATAACACAGGGGAAAAGTCTCTCCTAAAACACATGAAAAGTTAAAGAATAGGCCAATAATATTAGGGTCTCTGATTTTGAACATATGACTATGTTTCAGTACATCTCTATTGGCAGTAAAATATTTTTCTGTATTTTGAACCTCCCATCTGCATATTCAGTGAAACTGGCTTTAAAGTAGGGGATGTATTTATGTCACTATGGGTTGCTCAAATTTATGGATTCATCATCTGGTAAAAGACAACCCCCCCCCCCCCCCCCCCCCCAAAACCACCTGGCCTAGCTTGCAGTTAATGGTAGATTTTGATAAAAGATTTAGCAGAGGGCCCTCAGTAAATCATATCTAACCACATCATAAATCACATATACCGTAAGCTATTGGGGAATATGGTGTGATGGATGAGTGGCCTTCACTTTGTGGGACCCCTAGAAACCAGTGGAAAGTGAAGGGAGGAAGAAAATCACATCCGTATGTCATAACCTAGACAGACAGGTCGTTGATGGAGGCAGGGCACATAGTATGTCTCATAGAGAACATACAACTCAAAAAGACCTTGGGACATTATGGCCCTCTATAACAGAAAAGAAATCACTGTGTGCCTAAGTGTGAATCCCATTGAACATGTACTAAAAGCACCATTTTCTGCTAGTGACACCTATCATGTTTCTTGTAGGGTCCTCCCGGCCCACATGGAAGACCAGGCCCTCCTGGACCTTCTGGACCAAAGGTACAGCACCAAAAAAAAAAAAAACATAAATACCATGTTGTTGATTTTCAAAACACAAAGAAGTGAATTTTGTACTTTAACAAGAACCATTATCAACTAATAATCTGTTTGTTTGTGGGGTTTGGCTTTTTTTTTGCATTTTAGTTCATATAATGGTATTTGTTTGTGTAATATGATTTTAAAAGCAAAATCTTTGAACATTAAACAAGGTAACTAGCACCAGGCTTTAGCTACTTTAAAACAAGTAAGACTGCAACCTGCAATTATTATATTGTACTTGTGTGTCAGCTAGAGCATTACAAAACCTTGGCAAAGAACAGTTTGACCCAGTTACACAAAAACATCTAACAACAGACTGTTCTGACATCACTTAAAAGGAGAGAAGAGAACATAAGAAGAACATATAAATACAGTGCAATTATTTTGTACTTATCCTATGCTAACTTCCAACAGATACATTCAGTCAATCATTTGGTATATGACATAAAATTTGTAATCAACATTTGAAATTAAAATTACAGCTAGGCTAGAGTTAGGACAGTCCACATGATTAATTCCTTTAACTGTACTTCTCTTATGTATAAACACTGAAACTAAAGTGAGTGGACAATGATTTGCTTGTCTATGGGCCTGACTTAAATTCTGCAGTTGTTGATTTCTGGGCTGCTCTTTCACTACTGTGATTAAATGTTAAAGACTGACCCAGATTGAACTGACAGGATTCCCACTGCCTGAAAAGGGAAAAGAATGTACACAGTCACTCCCCAAGCACTTCTTGTTGGGCTGGAGTAAACCGAGGCACCAAAGGGCATAAATAGACCTCATGCTTGTGTAAATACTGTACATCTGCTTGCCTCACCAATGAGTGGGATGAACTGCTTACTGTAAGCTTTTCTGTGTTTTTTTTGCAATTGCTGTCAAAAACCATCATGTGCACTCCTTTTATCTTGTAGGGACAGAAGGGAGATCCGGGAACATCTCCTGGTCAAGCATCTAAAGGACAAAAAGTATTCAGTGACTTTATTGCTTATAGACATAAATATTACACATTTAATATATCTGATTTTGAACATTAATTCTAATCCTGTAGGGGGAGCCTGGTGCTATGGCCACCCATGGAATAACTGGCACTACTGGAAGAAAGGTATAGAAAATGTCCAGTTGTTTTGTGTGGTTTGTTCTGTATAAAGCATTACAACAGGTCGTTCAGGTGCTACTTGTTTTTACACTGGCCATTTCTACATATATTAAAGGGCCCATATTATGCCTTTTTCATATAAATTTGGAAATTTTATAATGAAAACATCTTTTAGGAAGCTGTTTCTTTCACTTTGCAGAAAGTGCTGCGAATGTCATGCGGGAGTTTTACTCCTTAGTGTGGTAAAACTAAGTGTTTTCAGCTCCTGAGAAGGGCTGCGTCTCAGCAGACAGGATTACTCAGACGTGTGAATAGAACAAAATACAACTCCATGTGTGTTTTTGAAGTGGAAACAACATTATAACATCTTAAAAAGTTTTATCGATTTAGCATAATAGGGGACCATTAAATAAAATTTTTGTGTTGATTAAATGTTATTTTTAACAGAACAGAAACTTATCTTTCTTCTTCTCCAACCCATGGGAGAGTATTGTCTTGAAGACTGGAAGATTTTCACAGGTTATTGCTATTACAGTAGTAGTAGGTGATTAAATAATCATAAACACAAAAGAGTAAGCTGAAAAGGTAGACTAAGTACCACCAGCACAGACTCAGCTGTAAGGTTAATGTTTGGGAAATTGAGCCAAACATTGATGTTGGAGATCTTGTTTAGAAAACGCTCCAACAACTGTAAATGCAGCTGTTAAAGGGTGTACCTGTGTTGTGGCTGCCCAGGTTTCTTAATGGCTTCTATTCAAAACTGTAACTAGGATTAGTGAGTAATTAATTAGAATGATAGCACATATACAGTATTTTTGAGTATTTTTGCTTAGACATGACAACAATGGTATCATGGACAGCCATAAAATGTATGACAAAAAGATTGTATGCAGTTTATAAAACAATGCAATCAGCTTAACAGCACAGACATCAAATAGCACACCACAATGCTTCCAGCTGTTGTAAATCCCTCTGAAAGCTTGGGCCGAGACAGGAACAACTCCTTACAGAAACCATTGTATTAATTTACACTGAAGTTCAACCATCTGCCACAGATGAAGTCTAACATTTGCTCCTTTATCTGCTCTTGCCAAAAAGTTAAACAGTGACCTGAGCAGTTTTCAGGGTTTGTGGTCATACTTTGGACCATTGCCCGAATTTTTTCTCAATGTGGGAAATGTGTAAAGATGTAACAGGAATATCGCCAGGGAGCCATTTGTGAGACACAAAAAGTGTTACTACAGCATAGTGAAACATTTAAACCTTGCCTTTACTCTTCACACCACCATCTACCAACTGTGCTGACTATTTGATTACACTACACTACATGACATTATACATACAGTATGAATTGTCAATGCCTCTGGTATTAGTTTGTCAATATGATTATTGTAATTTGCTTGATTTTAGCTTATTTAAGATTATTGAATTATTTGCAAGTCATTAAATGGTTCCAAAATATTCATTTTTTTTAGGCTTTTTGAAATAATTTTAGCCACATTTGCATTAGTATTTAATGTTTAACAACTTAAATGTCCCCTATTTTGCTAGCTAATCCACTTGTTTGAGCTTTTAATCATGTCATAATGTTGTTTCCATCTTAAAAACATACCTGGATTAGTATTTTGTTTCATTCACATTTGTTTGAGTAAGCTGTGTGCTGTGGCCATCCCCTTTTTAAGGGCTGAAAACACTCGGGTCTCACTGCTCAGTGCTTCTGCACATTTCTAGAGTGGTTTTAGAAGTAAAGAGTTTTTAAAAGTAACACCCCCCCCCCCTCCCCCCCCCAAAAAAAAAAAGAAAAAAAAAAGAAAAAAAGACATTTTCCATACTTATACATAATTTCAAATTATAAAACATGAAATATTAATGCAAAGGTGAAAGAAATATTTAAAAAAGCTTGACAAAAGCATAATATGGGACCTTTAACATAATGTATGGAACGTCTTCTTTTTGGGAGTTGTTACTTTGACTTTGCAGAGAACACTTGGATTAGGGGCCTAATGCCCCATGATGGCAATGGTGAGAATGGACAGAGCACAGCTATTCACAACATGTGTCAGGGGGTTGGAGGGGAAAAGGACTCAGAATTGCTGAAATTTAACAGGAGACACTGGAAACACAGGAGGCACAGACACAGGCAATTCACAGCAATGAAACCATGAGAAAACGGGGAGAACACAGGGTTTAAATACACACGGACGGGGCACAGGTAAAACACATTCGGGCGGGGCAGGCAATCACAGGAGGGCAGGAAGCAAAACAGAAAAACACAAGGACTAACTAGACATCAAAATAAAACACAAGGGAAACAAGACATGGACACAGAACAAGACAGACAGGATCATGACAACATGATTCCACAAGATAGATACATGAGCTTACTGCTTCATAGTGATGGCAATTTAAGTGCTGAAATTGTCAGATTGAGTCTGGCATTGGTGTATGGACCTGGTTTCATGTGTCTGTGTGGAGCGCTGAGATCAGAGCATTTTCAGCTCTTAAGATGGGGACAGCATAGAGGATTTTTCAAACATGCGTGAATATAAAAACATGCTGCTCCAGGTGTGATTTGGAGATGTAAACAACATATTAATGTTAATTAAAAGCTATAGAAAAGTTGATTTAGCATAATAGGGAACCTTTAATAAAAATGCACTGAAAGGAGAAATATCTGTTAATGCAACACTGTGCGAATTTCAACAGGGACAGAAGGGTTACTCTGGTCCATGTGGTCATCCTGGGGAACCTGTAAGTAGTTTCCTTTTCAGCATCAATGACCATTTCAGATGTTTTGCTACATAGAATAATGTTTTTCATTGCTGCCCTCTCGTTTTGTTGTGCATAAAATAAATATATTAAAGACATACATTTATACTGTATTACACAGATTTTTTTCTTTCTGCACACAGGGTGCACGGGGAGAGGATGGAAGCTCTGGTGCCAAAGGCTATCCTGGCAGGCAGGTGCAGTGAATCTAGTGTTAGGGTGCAAGTTAGGCTGGACCACACTTTCTCACATGTTCTGCTCACTGTCTGTGATGAATAAAATATAAATTATGTTGAAAAACAAAATGATATTTAAAGATACTGAATGCTGGTGTGACATCTTCACTAGTGGCAAATGCAGGACTATAATGTAACTGAATCCCAAATTAAATTTTTGTCAAAGCGAGGAAGGAAATGGTTTTGCAATACTGACAAAATGAAGCTACACTTGTTGGGAGCATCCTGGATTGAGTTTTAACAGCTGATACAGTATAACGATGAAGGAGAAGGTGATAAAAACAAATGACTCGTTTGCTTGGGATAAAGCTGTGCTTTTCATTTTAGTGAGTGTATTTTAACACTATAGTACATACAGTATTCATTACCTATTTTATATGTAACAAATAATATTTAAAAAATAAAATAACTTTGAGTTTTGAATGGTCAAAGTAAAAGGAGCACAGTAGAGAATTACATCAGAAACCTAAATTTGAGAAAATTCTTGATGTAATCAATTGGTCTTTAGCACCCCCTACCCTTTGCAGACTGGGAATCACTAGATCTCTGGTTTATCTCTCCAACAGTGCCTTTATAAGCCACAAAAATGTAATTTTGTTCATGTTTTATTATCCATTCCATTTAGGGTTTACCTGGACCTGTAGGGAAAACAGGACCAAAAGGAGTCCAAGTAAGTTAATTCATCAAATAAAGCCCTTTGTCACATATTGAGTGTACGGCCATCATGGCAGATTTGTTGAATTAAAATGTACAGTGCATTTTTTTTATTATAACTTTCATGCATTTAGTTAAATTCACTGTGATTCCTGTTTCATCCAGCATTATGGCTGGTTCTGCAGAGCTCATCAGAGATCCCTGATGTGAGGGTATGTGCCCTTGGACTACATCGTGGAAGCCAGCACCATGCAGTCCATGGGCATATACACTTGCCTCAAGGCTTGCCTCTTCAAGATTTACTTCTACAGAGACAGTTTGTCAGTGAAGCTGTTAGATAAACCAGTCTGGAGAGTTAGAGATTTTAGGCAACATTTTAGTGGGACATCCTGTGGTATTATGGTGATGTGTCATTGATTTCATAATTATTTATTCTCTTCTGTCAACTGCAACATGTTTATCCTTTCACATCTTTTTAATCTTTCTGTCTGTGATTTTTATTCATCCTCTAAGGGGCACATTGGCATTCCTGGGCTTTTTGGCCTTCCTGGTCCTGATGGCGACAGAGTAAGTATTACTTAATAGGTAGGAGTGAAGTAACAGGATATAGTTGTACTTCGGGTCTAGAGCAAAATTAGTATAACTAGGGCTGGTTACCTTTCAGATTTTTTCGATATCAGTACTTAAATGATACCTGCTTTCCGATACTGGTATCTGAGTGATACATTTTCTGATACCTATGATGTGCTAATTCATCTTCTACAATCATAAAACACTATAATATTGAATAAAGGCCCAATTTTTGGAGCAAATTTCTTAGCTGTAAATTAAAACCAGTAGTTTGTATGATTTATTCTGTGTTATTTATTTGATTCATACATGCATTGGAACTTTAAAGGTCCCACTAGGTATTGAAACTTTGTATCAATCAAATTTTTTTTCCCGAAACCAGTAGTATTGTAACTTTGTTTATTTGATACCACAAAGGTATCATTTAAGGGTACCCAGCCCTAAGTATAACCCACCCCAAGCCTCAAAGTCCAGATGCTTTAGATTGAATCTAAGATTATTAAACAGATAGTACTGATGCAATTAGAATGTGTTTTTTTTACATTTATATTGTGTTTTTAGGGATTTCCTGGCGTGCATGGGCAGAAGGGCCAGATGGGTAGGCCGGTAAAGTTTTCTTTCCCAGTACTTACAGCATATGACATTACCTGTCTTGCCACAAGGAGAGGTCTATATACTCTTAATTATTCTGTTCTGTCTTGTGTCTATCAATATCAATATCAGTCTGTTTTTACTGTAATGAAATAAGTGTTCGTGAGTTGATAATGGGCCACGCATGGTTACAAAATTATCTGTTTTCACTCCGTTAAATAGATTATTCTCCTTGTTTTATTTGAATAAACTATGACGATGATTTTAAAGCTATTAGTTTAATCACTTTAAGAACCCTTTGCTTTGTGAACCTTAAAAAAAAATAGCATTAGTAACCACAAAAACGCCTTGCATTAAATGTCGTCTTTTCATACTTTTAATCTGAATTGGCTAATTGTTAATGTTGGTGTGCCATACAAAGACACTCTCTGTCATTTTGTGTTATTTTCTTGTTCCTAATGTGCAGACAGAGCACGTATATGAGCTCTCTGCTATTGTGCCATTTGCCATTTGTCTAACCCAAGTTCCTTCTGTGGGTGAGTGCTGAGCCGTGATGTGTGGTGCGCGTCTGTTGACCTTGGCATGGTGACAAACACACGTTCAGCGTGTGGCCCCGTGGCTGCAACACGTCTCTTGTTTTACCTTTCATAATGGTATTATGAGCAGCAGTCAAAGGAAGGACCTAGTCAGCAGTTCCTGGGCCAAACCGCTTTATACAAACGTTTAGGCAAATCCAAAGCGTTGGTTTGTGGGCTACTCAATACCAGTATGTAGTCTCAGAAATTATCATGAGAGGAATTTTCTGCTGGTTGCTTAGAAATTATATGCTCCAAAGCATTTGATGGGATATGCTTGACTTTTACCACATAGAGCTTTGTTTAAGGAGCTCTTTGAGCTCTGTTTTGCGTGACACACCATATATTTTCTTAACCAATAAAACTCCAAACCTCAGTAGAAATATGAAAAAATGTATGTGCACACCTCTTAAGGTCAATGACTATTCTGTTTTTTGTCTTTAGGGGTTTCCTGGTGATACTGGGGTGAGGGGACCTCCTGGCCCTGATGGGAACCCAGTAAGTGAAAATCAGTAAAGTAAAATTGAGGATTTCAAATTACTTTATATCATTACATTTACATTTTAGTAATGCACAGCCAGTCATTATTTAGGTTGGATGACACTGACACAAAAATTTTGTAATATTTAAAACAGGGCATTATTTGTTTTAAATTCTGCTCTTGCCCTTGACTGTCACTGACTGACTCAGCAGTCATTCATTTTTGTTTCTTTTTCTTTAGTTTGACGTTTACTTACTGACTAACATGGGCAATCAGAAGTGATGGCTGACCTGTGCAAGCCTTATTTTCTCCTCCTCTAGTGGGATGAAGAAATTACTCTTTACTAGTCTGTTGGTTTCATATATAGAAAATTTAGGAGGCAACAGAAAGGCAACACTAAGTTGTAATTCCTTAATCCATCCAGTAGATATGTTAGTGAGAGAATATGGGCATGGCATACAATGAGGTTAAGTAAATTAACCTTATTAAGTAAATTATTTGTGCAACTTATCAACTGTTAAGGCACTGTGTAAACAATACAAACAACATATTAGTTGGAATATCAAGAACAATCAGCAGACACATTTTTATTAATTTCAGAATTTAATCTAATTGTATATTGTTTTTCTTCTTTTGTCTGTTCTTTTTAACTTCACTTTCCTATTTCTAGGGTGAACTGGGAGCTGCAGGTCCTCCTGGGGTTTCTGGTCTTATTGTAAGTCTTCTTTAATTAATGTATTTTATAACTTTTGTAACCATTATTTAATTTTGACTCAGATACATATGAATTCATATAAAACAGAAAACCTTTGGTTCAAAAATCCACCAAAAGGTACAGTATTAAAGATTTAAACTTTGGTTGTTACTGTCTCTGGCAGGGCGACATTGGTCCCTTTGGCAAGATGGGCTCACCAGGACAACTCGGACTCAAGGTGTGTTTTTGCAGTGTTGCTGTCTCACATATTTTAATGCTATTTGATTCATAGTGGTTGATGCTACTTTGATATAATATAATATTGTATTTTATTGTTGTAATTTATCAACTCAAGTTTGATTTGAAAAACTCACAGCAAAGCTAACAGCAAATAATTATTTATATTGTTTTACCTCAAAGGGCGTACCAGGAAACCCCGGAGAGCCAGGAATGAAAGGTGATAAGGTGATCTCCTTATGCCGTTCTTAATTATAATGGTGATTTACAAATTAGTTGGAGAACCATACTATATCTCTTACTTTGTACAAACTAATTAGAAATACTATGTAGTTTTGTTTAATTCTTAAAACTAAGTGTAATTTATACAGTCTTTGTTATGTACTATAGTTGATATTATTTTGTTTCAGGGGGATCTCGGCTCACCAGGAGCACCTGGAGAACGTGGATATCAAGGTGACAAGGTATTTTGTTTATGTCATCTAAAATCATAGCATGTATTTCTGTTAAGTAATTTTATTTGCCAATATTTTCTTGTCAAGTTAGTATTTAAGACTCATAAAATGTTATGTATCATTATCATTTAGGGTATTCAAGGCTCACGTGGGTTAAAAGGTCCATGTGGAAAACCTGGACCACAGGTGGCGTTTCCTTATTTTCATAATATTATTTATAGAAAGCATTCTTTGCAAGGTCACAAAAATGTATCAGTTAATGTTTTATTATTTGACCATGTGTGAAAGATATAACTAGAGTACCTTTAAAGGAAAGTTTGAAAGTACTATACTTCCTGTGGCATCCATAGGGCACAGCTGGTGAAAAAGGCCCTGGTGGTTTTCCTGGTCCTCCTGGACAAGAGGTGATTGATTTTTGTGCATTTATCTTCAATACTTTGTTCATTTCAAACACAATAATTGCAACAACAGTAACATTGCACACAAATGTAGCCAAACAGATACTGAAACAGGCGCTTACTAACTGTATAAATGGCACATACACTGCCTGACCCCCCCAAAAAAGTCGCCACCTGGATTTAACTAAGCAAATAGGTAAGAGCATCCCTGCAGCAGATCTGGTCAAAGAATGAGGTCAGGTAACTACCTGAATATACTGAAAGACCAGGTTACTCCATAAATGGATTTTTTTCTTCCCTGGTGGCATGGACATATTCCAAGATGACAATGCCAGGATCCATCGAGCTCACATTGTGAAAGAGGTTCAGGGAGTATGAGACATCATTTTCAGACATGGATTGGCCACCACAGAATACAGGCCTTAACCCCATTGAGAATATTTGGGATGTGCTGGAGTAGGCTTTGCGCAGTGGTCACACTCACCCATCATCAATACCAGATTTTGGTGAAAATCTGACTGGATGGAAATAAAATCTTTTGACATTGCAGAAGCTTATTGAAACAGTGCCACAGCGAATGTGTGCTGTAATCAACGCTAAAGACGGTCCAACGAAATATTAGAGCCTGTGACCTTTTATTTTTTGTAGCGACTTTTTTTTGGTCAGGTCAGGCAGCGCATTTCATGTATGTAACCATTTTACTTGGTGTTGAATAGATAGTTGAATAGTCTGTCATGCAGCGGCAGTGGCTGAGAAGGTCCCTCTTCCCCCCAATTCATACTGCTGTGGGGCAAGACATTTTACCCAACTTACTTCCATTGTCTGCCACACTGATGTGTGATGTGTTAGTGTGATTGTATTGGTGTTTGGTGGTGGCCAGAGAGGTCATTGGACATTGGTAAAGCTGCCAGGTTTTATCAGTTTGCCCCAGGGCAGCTGTGGCTACAGAAGTAGCTTACCACCACCATGGACTGAATAAATACTGCACTCAGTTGAAAAGCGCTTTGGGTGTGTTGAAAAGCACTATATAAAGCACTATACTATCTAATCCGTCATCTCTTTATCATAGGGATTCCCAGGGGATATTGGCCCACCAGGACAAAATGGCCCAGAGGGGCCCAAGGTTGGTACAGTTTGAGAACAGTATGTGCAAAAGACATAATGAACATCAACAAAAAATATTCAGTGTTTTTCCACAGATATATCTTTGAATTGCTGCAATTCGTAGTGAATCAAATGTGTCACGTTAGATGCTTATAATGTAAATGGTAATTGTCTAGAAATGTTATCCACAGGGCAAACAAGGAGGAATGGGTTTACCAGGTCCAACAGGAGCAACTGGACTACAGGTTGGGAATATTCTATATTTTTAAATGGGCAAAATCACAATGCAGTTGTTTTTACCTTGACATTTGTGTAACTCTGGTCTAATCAGGGTGATGATGGACCTATTGGGCCAGCTGGACCTACTGGACCAGAGGTATGTGATGACTGACGAAGCATCCCATACAAAGGCATTACATTGAATCAATTTTACTGAGTAACCATTGTATCTAAAATGTGATCCAAACTACTGCTCATTTGTAGTTATTCCCAGCATAGACGTACATAGAATTTACCTGTGGGTTTAATGCTTTGGCTGACTCAGTCCCACAAACAATCCAGTGACTAAATGCAGTGTTGGGGTTGCAAACTCATTTTTTCTTCTGGATTATTGAACGTCTTTAAGGCATATGTATCTTTGTTTTGATATCAATCTGTTTGCTTTTATGGCAAAGGAGAGCAAACTCACATACTGTGTTTTCTAACAGAAGTCTCTCTGGTTCGTTTTTGCTTTCTGTTCAGGGGAGACCTGGGAGGCAGGGATTCCCAGGACTGACAGGCCCAGATGGACCCAAGGTCAGACACACTTTTGTGATGTGACACTTGATTATGTGTAAATTAGATGTTAATTTTCCATTAACAGGGAAATAGGGCTCTAAGCATATTTTAGTTTTCTGAACCAGAAATGAAAGACTTGAATAAGTTTGTGATATGCTAATTGTTTGCTTTGCTGTAGGGTGACTGTGGGACAACCGGTGAGGTTGGAAAAGTTGGCGAGAGGGTAATGGCTGTTTTTTTATTGTCTACTAATTTCTCTTTGATGTACAGTTTGTCTCTTTTTGTGCCTCCAAAGCTGTGCAGCATATTATGAGAAATGTTACATCAATAATCGACCATGACAACGCAGGCCAATAAGGACACAATATGTTTTGTTTTGTTTTGTTTATCACAGGGACTGTTTGGTATTATTGGGCCTCCAGGAGAGACAGGCATTACTGGAGAAAAGGTACAGTATACTTAAATTTTTTTATGTTACTTTGTTATACTACTTGTGTAATTTATGCTATTTTGTGTAACAAACTGTATCAATGGAATTTTTTTGGGAAATATGTGTCTAAAATATCAAAACACATTGGAATAGACTGCCATTGACTAATCTGAATATGGCTTGACAGTACTGAAATAAGTTAATCATAAATATTGACAAGGCATTCACCTTAATATACACATTAGGGTGATCGAGGGGAAATGGGTGCCCCAGGACCACCAGGGGAACGAGGACCAATGGTACGAAGTTTAAATTATTGTTCTTCTGCCAGTTTCATGTTTCTGTATTTCAAATTAATAACAGGAACCACTTCTGTGAATGTCAGACCACTTTGATAAGATTTACTTATTCTTCAGGGTCATGAGGGGCTTCCTGGAGACACTGGACCACCTGGGCTGCAAGGGAATCCTGTAAGTCTATGGTAATTTTATAAAAGTGTAAAATTGATTTGATATGCCACTTTAACAATGCATTTACTGAAAACATGCTTTTTAAAGTTTGTTTAAAAAAGTTTGGAAAAATTGTGAATTGTGAACTTCGGGACTTTGTTTGGACATAGGGCCCTCCTGGCTCCAGAGGGTTCAGAGGCATCAAAGGACCCAAAGGTAGAATGGTGAGAAGATACATGACTAAATATGGCTTTTCTTCATTCATCATTTTCATGTCATTAAAAAAAAACATAAAATGTATTTAATACTGTTACTGTACTATTTAATAAGTGTTTTGTCTGAGCTTACTCACATGTAAATGTTTTGATGCACAGCATAACCTGAAACATGCAAACTTTAACACTATGCACACTAATATTTTCTGTGATTACTATTTTTTAAATGTTTTCAGTTAAAAAGGGGATATACTTGGTAAAAACAGATTTCATGCTTTTTGTAGGGTCCAAGAGGTCTTGATGGACCAGTTGGAGAGAAAGGCCCCATGGGAGAAAAAGTAGGCACAATATAAAATATATTTTATTATGTGGGTACTTTTGATTACCCATGCATGCAAATAAATGCATTTTAAATTTTGTTGTACAGTTATGACAATGACAATGATGGCATATAATGATGATTCTTTAGAGAAGAAGCAAAGCAGTAGTGAAATAGTCTGCACTTCTATAAAACTGTATTTCACAGTTCACTGTATTAATTTAAATTTACAATATGCAGAATTTTCAGATGAAAATTTCAAACAAGTGGCATCATGCTTTCAGTTTTGGTTCATTAATGAGTAAAAATCGAATTCAGATTTACTTTTGGCTTTATACTCTCTCTTTTTCAGGGCTCTGTTGGTCTACCAGGAAAACTGGGCCTCCCTGGAGAAAAGGTAAGATTTAATATGAATATTTTATTATTGCTTTTTACTGTCACAATAGCCTCTTACAAAGTGATCACTGCAGCGGCCCCTCTCAAAATCAGAAGCTCCAATTTAGTCATATATAGTCATATGTAATTTAGTCATATATCTCAATATGTTACCCCTCTACATTTGACACTTAAATTTAGACACTAATCTCACTGATTTTTAATCATCTGATTTTAGAGAGAAACATAATTTTGTTCTGACTGCACTACTGCTGTATGTATGGCAAAATAATAATAGTGTGTGACTGGATTTTTGATTTATTTTAGTACAGCAATCACAATAAACTTCAGCATTACTATATGGCTCATGCAGAAGTAGTAGGATATGATATAAATTTAATGGCATTCTGCTATTTCTAGTTCAGATAAAAAATATATATATACAGTATATTCCTCTACTCTGAGGGGCTCTGGGTCCACATTAGGTTTGCAGTGGTATTTTTTAGATGTTTTTCTCTCTTGCAAAAATCAAGTCAGGTTTTTTTTTTTTCATATTTAAACGTAATTGGTAAGTGGGTATTATATTGTTACATTAATCTGGCAACATGTCTAACACCATAAATACTTAGCACTAGTACCTGAAATACAAACAAAGATTATCTTACTCATGTGTTTTCATGTTGCGTTTGTGCAGGGCAGCCTTGGTGAACGTGGTGAAAGTGGACCAAAGGGATATCCTGTAAGTCGTTTAGACCAATTGATGTTTCTTTTACATCAGGAGAAATTTTGAGATGGACGCAAAGGTTTTAATTTCTAAACAAATATTTAATTTTTAGGGTATTCAAGGACCATCAGGACCACCAGGAGCTAAAGGAATAGTAGGAGACAAAGTAAGTTAAAAAATTCTGCCATTTTGGCATTGTGTTACTGAACATATACATACAGTCTACTGACAAACAGCATCTTTTCTACAGTTTGATTTTGGCTACTTATAGTATAGTTATCTTCAGCATGTAGCTGCAAATATTGAATTTTGTCTACTGTGTTACCTGTTCCAAGACCACCAGCACCACCCAGAAAATATTTTTGTGAGACAATTTTGTTTTACCAATTTTTTTTCCACTTCCAGACAACTTGACTTGAGTTTTGAAAACCTAGATTTAATTAATATCATTGTTACTTTTTACTTTTTCGTTGAGATTGCTGTTTTTAAAACTACTTTTAACCTTTTTGTTGATGCTTCTACTTCATCACTGCAGGGAGCAACGGGGCCAGCTGGAACAATTGGGCCTCTAGGGGAGATGGGATTGAGGGTGAGTTTGATCACATTGTTGTCTGAGAATTCCCACTGGCTCTTTCATTAGCACTAAAGACTAAAGACGGTCTCTGTTTCTAACAGGGGCAACCAGGAAAGGATGGAGAGAGAGGACTGCCTGGTGAAATTGGAGAAAAGGTTTTCATTATATCTCAAAGTTTCAGATGAAAGTGTTCAGTTCACATATTGCTTGAAGTTTATTGATACATTCTCTCTCCTAAAAGGGTAACATTGGTCCAGCCGGAAATACAGGGGATCAGGGTATGACTGGCCAAAGAGTGCGTGGACCCGCTTCTTATTTGAAAATACAATATAACAAATATATTTAACAAATGAATATTTTATTTGTTTACAAAAATGTTTTTCATTTATCACTTGCAGTATAGTAAGTTTATATTAATTGTGCAAATTTTGCTCATTTGCATAGGGGCAGCCAGGCATTGAGGGGGAGGCTGGATCAAGAGGACCAGATGGACTAAAGGCGAGTAGAAATAGTTTGTGGTTTGTATATATAATGTCCCACTTTGCCCACTATTTTACATGTATTGAATTTGCTGTATTAATCTGCCATATTGCCATAATATTGTATTATTATTATTATTATTATTATTATTATTATTATTATTATACAAACTAAATTCCAAGGAAGTTGTTTTTTTACCATTTCATGACAAATAATTGCTCATTTTGAATTTGATGACAGCAACACATTTAAGAAACCTTGGGACAGGACAACTAAAGACTAAAAAGTAA
Source organism: Bostrychus sinensis (assembly GCA_020698575.1). Classification (NCBI taxonomy): domain Eukaryota; kingdom Metazoa; phylum Chordata; class Actinopteri; order Gobiiformes; family Eleotridae; genus Bostrychus; species Bostrychus sinensis. The sequence goes on along the minus strand of CM036249.1, from coordinate 17,022,792 downwards.
AAGTGGCCAGAGCAGCATTTTGAAACTAATTGGAATAATTGGCAATGTTTCAGTGAAATGTCTGGGTATAAAAAGCAAAAATGCTTGTTTATGTTCTGTTGTGAATAAAATGCTTTTATGACATTTGCAGACCATATGATTTTGATTTTATTTACATTTTACACAGGGTCCCGACTCTTTTGGGAATCACAGTTTTAAACTGTATAGCATTTACTAATACTCTGACATGATGTTACACTGTACTATGGTTTGTTTTTTCTTCGTTCAGGGTGAAAAGGGGGATGCTGGATCAGAGGGTGCCAAAGGAGATCTGGGTGAAATTGGACTCAAAGGAAAGGAAGGAAGCGCAGGGCCTCCTGGACTGGTTGGTGTAAGGGTGAGTTTTAGCCGCCAACGCCTAATTTAATTTCCTTCTCATGAAAAGATCTTCTTGATCTAGTTAAAGTCATTGTTCACTGTTATTTTTCTTTTAAAGGGTCAGGAAGGGAAACCTGGTAAAATTGGTGAGAGAGGAAAGCCAGGAGAAAAGGTTTGTTTGTTTTCTAAATCAGGGCTAAAATACCTGTTTTGCTGTTAGTGTACTTTTTACAAAATGTCTGTCCGATAATGAGTGTGTTACTGCCTCGGTGTTGTACAGTAGATAGGCATTTGAGGATGAAGTGTTGAGTTAGTGAAATTATTTGTAACTGTATTGCATGGTCCACTTGTTGTTTGTGTGTTTGAAGGGAAGCCAGGGTTACCAAGGTCACCTGGGCGAGAGTGGACAGTCTGGTGAGCAGGGAGAAAGGGGGGTTGTTGGACAGAAGGGAAGCAGAGGAACTACGGGACCAGTGGTAAGACTTTTATGAACATCCCAATTAAGTTATTGCTCATTGGTAGAGTTGTTATATATATATCTGTTTATTTATACAGGGTCCACCAGGGGCAATTGGAAAGCTAGGGGATTCGGGCATACCAGGTTATGAGGTAGGTGTGTGTGAGTAAATTGATATAAAATCATGCTATGTTGTATATATGTTCCTATATTTTACGTACACATTATTTTAAGCTGTGGCATTTTTGATCATTAACACCACGGCAATGGTGTCTTTCCTTCTACAGGGTCATATGGGAGCGCAGGGCTCAGTGGGACCTCCTGGGACAAAAGGGGAAAAGGTAGGCTATGTTGCTAATAAACTTTTAGCAGTTGTTTCTAAGTTGAATGTCTTTGCTATTTAAAGATATGTAAAAAATGATATACTTTTTGTGATTGGACAACAACCAGCCACATACTGTGGTCAGAGCGGGAATTGAACTGAAAAATCTGTAATCTGCTATCTTAAAGCATAAAGAAATATTTGCTAAACAATTGGTACATACATTGTTATTGTCATTGTTGTTATCGTCAGTCAGTGTCTTTGTGTTTTAACAGATATTATTGTCTTATTTATTTTCTTCATTCATGTGCCTCTTTGATTAGGGTGAACATGGTGAGGACAGCAAAGTTGAAGGTTCACCTGGTCCAATGGGTGTCAGAGTGAGTGGCTTATCTGGGTTGTATGTAGTTTATTGGTGGACTGTTTGTGATTTCATCTTTTTTTTTTACTTCCAGGGCCCAGTTGGAGACAGAGGAGAGCGAGGAGCACCTGGTGACCCTGGAGATGTTGTGAGTGAAATGAGATGTTTTCACCAGTTTTAAACTCACAACAGCTGTAGGTAAATCTCTGTACACTGATGATTTTGGTTTTACATTGTAGGGTCAAGAAGGTATTGATGGTGAGAGAGGTGTTGTAGGATCTCCAGGGAGACCAGTGAGGATCTAACTTTATACTTTACTAAAGAATGTGCCCATCCATGCTATAAAATAAAAATACAAACTAAATGTATTATTTTAGGGAGATCCTGGACCAAACGGTCAACATGGACAGAAAGGACATAAAGGTGATCAAGTAAGGAGACAAATAATAGGAACATTAATTCAGTCATCCTTTATCACATGGACCCTTTAGGTGTAGTGGGCGGTTGGAGCCTACACTACAGCCCACTAAAATTCATAAAACTGCAAATTAAATTTTTTCTGCACCAGGGTCAGAAAGGAAAATATGGGATAAGAGGAGCATCTGGATCTAAAGGTCCACAAGTATGTTTAATTTAATATTTATAAAACAATAAAGAAAGAATGTTGTCACTCAATTAGTGAAAAATGTGAAATTGACATTGATGTTATTACTCTTATACCCAGGGTTCAGATGGGCCTCCTGGTCCAAGGGGCGTTGTTGGTAGAGAAGGACCTGAGGGTTCACCAGGAACAGATGGACTTCCTGGTAAAAGTGGAAGTATAGGTATAAAGGTGATGTACACTTCAACCTGTCTGCACTAGGCAAAAATACACAGTGGGCTATCTTTCTTCAATGTTCAATTTTTGGTTAGGGGGAGCAAGGAGATGATGGGGAGCTTGGATTACCAGGTCAAACTGGATTTCGAGGTCAAAATGGTGCAACGGGGCTTCCTGGAACTCAAGGCTCCCTTGGACCAAAGGTGGAATTTAAATTGTGCCTTTGTAAAATATATATATAAAAAATGTTTTGTTATCCAGAATATTTTTAATACAGAGTAAAATCTGTTTTATTCAGGGAGACAGAGGTCTTCCAGGCCAATCTGGTGCCATAGGAAACAGAGGTTCTGCTGGAGGAGTGGGATTACCAGGAAAGCAAGGCGCCAAAGGAGCCAAAGGACAACCAGTCAGTTTGTATTGACAGTTACTGCTCACATTATCTTTACACATTTAAAGTAATGTGCATGTGTGCTTTATACCTTTATGCATCAGGGGGATATTGGTGAACGAGGATATCCAGGTATCTTTGGTCTGTTTGGCCCAAAGGTAGGTATTATTCAATATTTCACTCTAGATCTATCATCTCTAGATCATTAGAGCATAACATATGTTGTTTTTCATATATAATTTCCCATCAATTTGGCAGTATGCATTTAGTTCAATGATTCAAATTCAGATTAAGGTTCTTTTATGCTCTTCTTCAGTCATAGTAGTACCTCCACCCTGGCAGCTGCTTTAAAAAACCTAACCCTTTGCACTCGCATCACTGCAGCACATAAAGCAACTGCTGATCTTTATCTTTTCAGGGACCACAAGGAGATACTGGTCCAACAGGGATACAGGGACCAAAGGGACCATGTGGTCTGATGGTAAGATGAAGATAAATGATACACTGGTGACTTAATGAAGAACCACAAACAGCACTCTTCCTCTGACAAATAGGGTTTTCTCATAAGCTTTCCCCTCATACAGTATGCAGTATGTCCTCAGTCACTAACATTGCCCACTGCCTTGCAGGGTATGGGGGGAGCTGTTGGCCCTGTTGGCATCACTGGCCCCAGTGGTCATCCTGTATGTACTTCGTATCACATTTTGTCTATCAGGCACTATGTTACTTGTCCCTCTATCTTGGCATTTATAGAATGAACCTCTGTCTCTATTTCTCTCCTTCAGGGACCCCAGGGTGACAAAGGAAGTCAGGGAGACACGGTGTGTGGTGCTGTTTTGATGAATCTTTGTCTTAACTGTGAGCACAGGATAGGGTATTTAGAATGGAGGCAGCGCACCACCCAACCTACTTTTGCCTTTAGCAATTTTCATTTCCTATTGTGCTTTGGTGTTTGTTGTTACACTCACAATGACACTTAGCTGCTGTGGAATTCCTGTCAGGGTGATGAATGTTGGCTGCATACTGAGGCTTTTAAGAGGTTTGTTTGGTTCTCATATATAGTTGTAATTCAGGAGCTTACTCCTAAAATGGCAACATTCATGTAAGAACCTGCTGTGCTAAAATAGGATTTACTGTGGGAGAATAAGATTTGTGAGTGGAGGTTTTAAAAAAAGCCCAGGGCCAACTGAGAATACACTCATACTGTATTATACATAATGCACTAATATGCAATCTGTTATTATGTGTGGTATGTATAAATTAAAACTATTAAAAAACTGAATCTGTTTTGTCCAATCCTCCAGGGACTGCAAGGCCCAGTGGTAAGTTATGTTATTGTCATAGTATGTGAAGAAAACATTCACTGCTCAGTCACTTGACTTTTCATATTTTTCAGGGATTTCCTGGTCCTCAGGGGCCACCTGGACCACCAGTAGGTCCTTCATTTTTTATGTGCATATTTTGATATTTATTGGTATGGTTCAATTGACAGCTGTATAACAGGTTATGGTTTGAACTTGGAAATAAGTTGCAAATGCTTAATATTTGATCAAACGTGAACTTATTTAGCTTTAAATCTGTGGTCTGTCTGGGTCTCTTTACTTTTCAGGGTTTACCCAGTTCTGTCATGTCATTGGTGAGTCCATATTTTAATATGTGGAGGTAAAAATAGCTAAATTTACACTAAACATACTATTTTAATCTGCATTGTTGGTAGAAAAATGAGGCTTTTGGTGCGGCTTTAGAAATAATCATGGATTCCTATGCTATTCTCAAGTCAGAGGTACAAACTATTTCTTTTTAATATTTTTCCAGATGCTAGCTAAATACAGTATATATTCTTTATTGTATATATACAATAGGTTCTACAAAAGAAAAAATACAGTATATTATATTAATGCCAATCACTGTCAGAACTATCAGAGCATGGAGCTACCGATGTTGGACCAGAGTACAGAGATCTTCCAGACTCTGCAGCACCTCAGCACTCTGATCCAGAATCTAAAGCACCCTGTGGGAAGCCACAACAATCCTGTCAGAATATGCAAAGACTATTACAACTGTGAGCACAAAATGAATGATGGTAAGAACAATTTATTTCTATAAAACTATTCTTTTTGCTGTAAAAGAAAAAAACAAAATATTCTCCTAGGAACTTACTGGATCGACCCAAACCTTGGCTGTTATGCTGACTCTATTGAGGTGATGTGCAACTTTACTGCCGGAGGACAGACCTGTCTAAAACCTCTCACAGTGTCCAAGGTCAGAATCAGATCAGGCAGTAAATAAACATAATGCTTTTAAAATGTGTCCTTGCATTTTCTCACTTTGAACTTAGTACTCTGAACATATAACAACTCTTGTTTTTGCATCACTTTATATAAAATCAGTAGACACCCAGCATATTTAATTTTTTACTAAGTTTAGTAAAACCTAAACTATCGATTTTATAGTTGGAGATGGGCGTTGGCCGTATCCAGATGAATTTTATCCACCTCCTGAGCACCGAGGCTGTGCAGCACATTATAATTCATTGCCTCAACACGCCTGTGTGGGCCACAGGACCCTCACTGCTGCCTTCAAAGCACACTGCGAGTTTCAAAACCTGGACTGGGGAGAAGATTGGGGCAGGAGATCTTCTGGGGCCTCTTGTACCCAGGGATGACTGCTGGGTATGTGCTTTTTTTAAACAAAGACCATGACTGTTATTTGCACTGTGTGTTGAAGCTAACAACTGGTCAGCGGTTATTCACAACAGAGTCACATTCTTAGATATCAGTTTGTTTTTGCAGTTTTAATTGTCCTCAGTTCTGGTGCTTTGAAGTCTTTAAACATCTACTGATCCTAACATTGCAATGTTATATTTCAGATCAAAGATGGCCGCTGGCACCAGACACACTTCATCTTCCAAATGCAGGACCCAAACTTACTCCCTATTGTTGATGTGTATAACGTTGCACCAACAGAGCCTGATGCACGTTTTCACCTGGAGGTTGGGCCTGTGTGCTTCCTATAGTGTGGACATGCTGCACTGAGGAGGAGCACTAGGGGAACACATTTTGAATTTCCCTAGGACAAAATATGCCAGGACTGCAAAAAAAAAAAAAAAAAAGATGAAACTTTTAAAATATCCAGAGAGAGACTGGAACTGGTTTATCTAGAGAAAAAAATATATTTTGCATAGACTAGAGTGCAAAATCAAGCCCTGAATTCCTCCAATGGAAGGAGTTTTATATCCTGCGTTCACCAGACGATATTACCAGCAGACTTTTATTTTACATGTCCTGTAAATTGTATTATCAAGTGTTATGAAGACTTCAGCCTAAACTGTATCAGAAGATTCAGTTATCTTGGATGCCTTAGACACAATGGTTTACTTTTTGCAGGTACATCTTTCTGAGCCTACAAAAACTATTCAAAGCTGTAAGAGTTTGTGTATTTTCACACAACTCTCTGTCAAAGTAAAAACAATGTTTCCAAAGAACGAATAGTGAATAATGTCAAGATGCTACCTCACACTGCACCTCTCATCTCACAGCAAACCGTGTATTTCCTGAGCTCACCCAGGACATCGCTCAAGATACATGTAAAAATGTTTAGCCTCACAAAATGTTCTTGGCAACCTGCAACAATGCTACAGCAATGCTTCATTTTAAGTGAAAGACTCAAATCTATTGTGTGTGTAATAGTTGTTAAATTATGTGTATATACATGCTTGTTTAGTCGTATTGTAAAAGGTTCAGTTTTGTTGTAAGAGCTTAATGTATTTGTGTAGATGTGATAATTATTAAACTTAACTGCCTGCTGTTTAGTAGTTAACTGACTTTAATCAATTGGGCAAGTGATTTATCATCTTAAATACCTGTTTGTAACTATTAATTGAACTGCAAACTGCTAAAATGTTAGGTTAAATCAGAAACACAGGCAGATTGTTTCAAAGTGCTGTAATAGGTTTGCTTTCAACACACATTGTCTTATCGTGGACACATGGCATGGCGGCCTCCATCTATTGGTAGGTTTACTCCAGTAATAAAACTAGCTGCATCTGATGCCAGGAAGGCGATGGTTTGGGCCACTTCATCCACCTCACCAGGACGTCCAAGGGCATGGGTTTGCTTCGCTTTTGCTAAAAACTGGTGCAGAATTAAACAAACATACAGATGAGGAATACCTCACATAAGAGAAATAAGTAAAGACACTGATAAAGTGGTATTTAAGATTACCTGAGCATACTGCTCCTCATCCAGTCCTGCCCTCTTATGAACCTCTGTAATTATGACACCAGGGCTGATAAAAGAGAAAAAGGGAAGATTAAATAAGGTTTCAATCAAGGGTTAACTTAAAAACTCATAATTAAATATATTTAACCTACCAAACTGAGTTCACTCTCACTTGCTTAGATGCCAGTTCTAAGATAAAAGAAAACAGTTTTGTTACACCTGACAATAAAAAGATCTAATTCACCCACCACTTAATACAAGAAAAGGGCAAAAACTAAAAGTTTAGTTTCTAATACATTTGCCAATTCTCTTAAATAATAGCACTTTTGTTACTGTTTGAGGCGGCGCAATTAAGTGCTTGTGTGGTAAATATGCTCAGTTTTAAAATGTAAATCAAATAGAAAGTCTCAACTCACCAAGTGCTATGCAGCGAGTAAACTGGTCAATGGCAGACTTAGACATGCAATAGGCCAATACGCCTGGAAACTACAAATAACATGGATAGTTATTCATTAGAGTATTCATTAGAATATATAGGGTACAGTACAAAGCTGCAGAACACCCACTGATCTCTGCCCATTAACACTGGACACGTTCACAATATTTCCTTTGGTCTTGATGAGATGTGGTACACAAAGATGAGTAAGGTGGTACACTGATCTGGCAATGCAACAAACATATGGTCAGCTCATGAGACACACATTTTCAGTTTTATAACCTCAGTCTTAACCTGAGATGTCTGCATAGAGTTGGAGTCAGTTGGGGATCTCACCTGACATTGATGTTCATGACCTTGTCATACTGAGCTAGGTCAGTGGTCTCGATGCTGCCCATGACCAGGATGCCTGCACTGTTGACCAGGACATCCAGTCGGCCAAAGTGAGCGATGGTGTCCTCCACGGTTTTCTTCACTGTCTCCTCGTCAGTTAAGTCTCCGGGTACAAGCAAGGGCTGCGCAAAGTATAAACAAATACTTTATGTTAATGCCGGACTTATTTTACATGCATAAAACAATTTCTTGATATTGACAGAAACAATTAATAGTCTCAAGTTCTGGTTTACGTAACTGCATCATGTAAAAAAAAAACATTGGACCAAACCAAATAAAAATCAGTCTCTTACAGCAGAAGCCATACCTCCACTGCTCCACAGGCTTTGCACTGTTGGGCGATTTTGTTGAGGTTTTCCAAGTCACGGCCATTCAGAGCTAATAAGGCTCCAAGTTTGGCGAATAAGATGCTTGTTCCTGCTCCTATACCCGAGCTGGCACCTGTTATTAGAGCCACCTTTCCTTTCAGAGAAGATACCTAAACGAAATCCATAAACATATCCTTGACCACAATCCCGACAGACAGACGGTTTGGTGAAAATACTTTTTTTAGAACGGACAAACGCATTATAACCCACCTTACATGCATCCTCTGTAGCCATGTCGGTTTAGCCTTTTAAATGTTTGACTGAAAGTTTACAAAAGTGAAGTTGAGCGACTGCGACGCAGAGGCGTGCTTTGTCCACTAATGATGACGCAGACGCACCGGCATCAGCTGTCTGCCGAAGAGAAACGTGATTATGTGTATAAATATTCAATTTAAATTTTCTGGGATAGGCATACTGACTTTTTTTTTTTTTCATCAACTGTAAGCCATTTCAGGAAAGTTAAAATAAATACTTTATATATTTTATCCTTTGTGTACTGACCCCCCCTCCCTTTTTTTTAAATCAAAGACTCAAAAAACAAAAACAAAACAGAAAACAACACAAGACAGTTATTTAAAAACGTTTCATTTAATACAAAACAATGGAAAATATGTACAATGCAAAAACAGTGATGCACAAGCTGGGTCAGATCTCCAAATCACTATTAATGTTAATGTTGTTGTTAATGTTTTTGTTTTAGGGTCTATCCAGCAAAAGGGTTGGCATGAATGGTCACATCTTTAATGCGGGTCTCAGTCAGTGGCCTGAAATTCTTTTCATTTACTGGCAGTTTCTCCAGTTCGTCCAGTGTTTCAAAGCCATCAATAATCCTACAAGACAGAGAGAAAATATTATGTATAGTGTGGATATGGTCAACTATTTAAACCCTAAATTAAACCCTAGAACAGACCTAGACTTTGTATTCTTTATGGCTGCTAACTGGTCAGAGAAAACACACCATTATAGCAAAGAAGACAAATAAAACTAAAACTTCAAAAATTACCATTGGTAAGTAAGTATGTGCATTTTTTTTACATGTGTACTTTTTATAGTTACTCCATTACATACATACAAACCCTGAACTTACACAACCACCTCTGTGTGGTCATCTTAAAAAAATATAAACTATTTACAAAACAATATTGTAGAAATATCCACTATGGGCCACAGTTAAACTGACACGAAAGTAGTTTATCGTTGTAATCTATTTTCACTGGACTGTTTTAGTGCAATGTAGTCTCTGTGGCATTTCTCCTGTCTGCTTCTCCAAACTGGAGGGAAGTAATTATCCCTTTTAACAATATGATATAAAAAGACAAGATGACTGACTGTAAACATACTTAATAGTTGTGTGACATCATCATGCAATGGTAAACTATTGGATAATATAAGTCATATTTTTGTATTATGCTTGCACTTTTACATCAGTTACGTACTTTCCAAAAACTGTATACTTCATGTCTAGATGAGGTTGTTTGGCATATGTGAAGAAAAACTGAGAGCCATTTGTATTGGGACCGTTGTTTGCCATCGAGACTACTCCTCTGACATTGTGCTGAAAAATTAAGAAAGCAATGTCATGTACAGCAAGCACAGTGAGTTAGAAATTGAAAATACAAAAATACAATGGAGGCTTACTTTCAAATGCTCACTAAACTCATCTTCAAATTTGCGTCCCCATATACTGGTTCCTCCTTTACCTGTGCCTGAATGGTGTAAAAAGTTACAAATAAGCAAAATGCAAAAGAGAAATATATAGTTACTGTGTCTGACAGATAAGTTTACCTGTAGGGTCTCCTGTTTGGACCATGAAACCTTTTATATTTCTGTGAAAGCTGCAGCCATTGTAAAATCCACTGGCACACAAAGCTAAAAAGTTCTGAACAAAAATAAAAGACAAATAGCAAATAGCAAATAGCAAATAAACATTTCTACACAGGGCGGTACACGGGATTTTAGAAATACTGAGGTTCATCATGTTGACAGCCAGTTTAGTCCTTGTTTAGACCTCATTAGTCCTGTCTTTTCCCTAAATGAGTCCTGGTTTAAAGTATTTTTTTCTGGTTAAATCCTGGTTTAGACCTGGTTTAGTCCTTGTTTGGTCCTTGTTTAGTCCTGATTTAGACCTGGCTTAATCCTGGTTTAGCCCAGGTTTAGTCCTTGTTTAGTCCTGGTTTAGTTCTGTCCTTTTCATAAATAAGTCCTGACTAAGAGTATTTCTGATTTAATTCTGATTTTGTTCTGTTTTTAATCCTGATTTTTGGATTTGGTTTAGTCCTGATTTCCACCTGGGTTAGTCCTGTTTTTTTTTTTTTTTTTTTTTTTGTGTGCCTGGTTTAGACCTGGTTTAGTCCAGATTTATACCTGGGTTAGTCCAGTCTTTAGTCCTCTTTTTAGCCTGGTTTAGATCTGGTTTAGTCTAGCAATAGAAAATGACCGAGGTCTGTGTTTCTACTATAACTATAACCATATAACTTTCGCCCAGGAACTAACAACCGGCAGCATCGCATCTAACTCACCTCACACGCTCTCGGGGCGCGCTCGCAGAACAACTCAATTTTTACTTCCCCGAGGTCTGTGTGCAGAGTAACAGCCTGTAAAGTTAAAAATATTACGCATTTTAATAAGCTCTCAAGCTACTAATAAAAATTATCACGGGCCATGCACATAAAATATAGATCCATGGCCCAACATCAATATTTTACAACAGCTTAGAAGCTCAGGCTTCGCTACGCAGAGCTTCTCATGCGCAAAAAAATAACACCAAAGTTTGATCTTTAGTTTTTCAAAATCGCACAGCAATAAATAATCTATGCATTTGTGTTATTGTGATTATATTTGTATTTTTACCTACCATGGCAAAGTGTTGCGAAAAGTAATGGGAGTAAATGAGTGCATTCGGAAAACACGTCCGTGTGGTCATGTAACGCAGCTCAAAGGTTCCGCTGGGTTGGGCTGTACTGTTGCATAGTAGAAATAAGCTCTATCTACAGAAAAATGTCCCAAAACGTAAACTATATGTCCAGTTAATCTATGGTCAGGTGATATTTGTAATTCGCAATTGTGTGTAATATTAATTCCATGAAATAATAAAACCTCAAGTGGTGTGCAAGGAAAGGAGGAGACACACAAACACAATACTGTTTCTTTATTGAAGCAGCATTGATCAATTCAGTGATGTTTGGCAAACACTGGATTCACTCAAAAAGTACACAAGCTATCACTGGAATGCACGTGATCTTTAAAAAGAGGAAACAAAAATCTGTACCTAGAAAAAAAAAAAAAAAAGATTTACCAGGGATGACACACTTCAAGGTAAAAATCAAATATGATATGCTTAATGAGCAACTATTTACACAGCAAAAGACTTCCATACATACTAAGATACAGGCAATAGCAATACATACAACAGTAGAGCGCAATTTAAACATAGTAGCAGACAGAATTAAGATTATTTCAAGTGGTTCAATTAAAAAAAAAAAAATCTTATTTTTAACAGCAGTCTGTTCTATAAAATAGAATAGAAATGCATATAAAATATTATACAGCCATTGAATAAATGAATAAAAACACAAGGGATAAGTGATAAATGCAAAAGGTGAGTCAAGTTTCCTGAGAATTATACTGTAACTATAACAACATGCATACAATGACAAATACTTGTTTTTTAATACTGAATTAGACCAGACTTGTGTATGACACTGAAACTGTTTATAAAACAACTAAAGGACTAAAGAGGAACAGCTGATTGTCTTTGGTAGTGTATTGCTGATGGACTAAAATCAATTTTATTTTTAGTTCAACAACTCTTAAAAAGGAAATGCAAAGTTCTTAAGCCTTTTCATATGAACAAATATTGTCAACCTACATGTCTTAATGCAATACACGGAGAGGTGTTTCAGTACAAAAACAAAAAGATTTTTCAACAACCCTTCATCTAAATTTCCATGCACCGAAACATTATGTCTACATAATTTAAAAGAAGGCAATATTGCACAGTTCACATATTTAAAAAGTGTTAGTGCTAACTGTAGCTAGACGTTACCATTTCTGGTATGCTTTTTGCTTTGAGTTTTTTTTTTTGTTGACCTGACACAGGTGATTAAGGAAGACCATTGTTGCTGACATGCAAAAAATACAATACTATGAAAAAACTAATAGGTGTCCATAAATTAATGTAAGTCCATAAGTTGCAAAACTAATGCAGCTTCATATTCGTACTTGCTAGGGTAAGGTATATTTATTACTTCATGGTGTTTAGTTGAGTTTAGGTTATTTGTTGATAGTTTTATACAATGTTGGTCATGTATAAATTCACAGACAAAAGAAAGATGCTTTCAGACCCCAAAAACAAACAAAAAAACAATAGGGGACACTTTAAAATAACTTACAACTATGAAGCAGTAATAAAGCATATGCAATTAACAATAATTTCATACATTAACTGTTTAAAGATCCTGAATTACCATGGTTTATAATTTTGCACTGATTTACATGAGCTTATTACTAAAGAACACAAATTACAACTAAACACAATAAAAATGATGTTTAAAATTAAAAAGTATTACAAATGTAATGTGTTGTAAATAAATTAACTGTTTACTAATCCTTAACTAATATTTAATTAATGCTTAATAGTGAGAGTTATTCTAAAGTGTTACCAAACATTTGTTTTACAAATAAGACATTGATTTTCATAACCTCAGATTGTATTCCCGTCTTACTGTGTTCACACTGTTTTTACGGTCAGCAGAATATGGTGGACAACACTGTGCTAATGTTACTGGAACAAAGCTCCTTAGATTTCTCATAATAAATATTGGCTCCTATCACCCACACTACAGTATATTTAATTATAGATACTTGAAAGCCTCATTATGATGCTAAAAACTGAGAGAATTAGACTGTGGTGCCGCATTGCTTGCCATGAGAAAGTGTGTAATGTAAGCCATTTTTAGACAATGAAAAAAATAAAACAGAAGACCATTTTTTTGCAAGTGCAAAAATAAGAAAAAAAAAAAACTAGCATTTTCAAGTAACATGATGTCCAAACTGGACATCTGTAGGCATAATGTAGGTATAAATACTGTGTTGGCTTGTGTAGTTTAAGTTTAATTTTAGTAAATACTGGCATGATGGCATTGTGTTTTGTTTTTTGTTTTTTTCAAATGGAGTACAGTTAATAATAAATAAAAATGTCAGTGCAGCATTGCCACTGAGCTGAGTAGCCAATCATACAACATACTTATATTTGACACTGGGCATCACGAATGATCTTCACTCACTCCATGTTGAACAGGAGCTCTGCTTAAACATTATACACATGGTTTGCACTGCTATGCTTAATGAGCACAATTCACTTTTGCTCTTCCTCACGCAACTCTATTACTCTACTATTTTTTTTTTCTCAGTCTCCATTCAGCACACCTTTTTATCCAAAATCTCAGTAATGCACCAGCTGAACTTTTAATTTACAAACTGAAATTCAATTGTGTAACCCCAAATAGGACAGGGTATACTTTTCTTTCAATACAACACCATAAATGAACCTAGTAGTTGTTGTGTAATGTTTTTGTTTCCCTGTGCTTTTGGAAGAATGTGACTCATAATTATATTGCACATTTTATGGTACAAAAAGTGAAGATCTAAAGAGGAAAACAAATGTATTTCACTTTTTACTACACATTTACTGTGTTTATGATGACTGTTACTTTATGTATAATAAAATAACACAATGTCAAGCTTACTTAGACCAAAATTAATATGACGATGAAAAAAACAAAAAAACAAAACACCACTGGTCACTGCTACATAACTGCTAAATAGCATCATGAAATATCACGAGAAAGGCCTGAGAAGTTGTGTTTTGGAATAAAAAATTACCTAGACTGAGGATCACTTTTGGTTGTGCCAGACAGGCATCTGTTAGTCCAGGCTGAATACTGAGACAGGACAACTGCCTGTAAAACAAGCCCTCAGGGAATCAGATGGCATTACTGCTGTATCACTCATACCTTTAAGTTACTCAGTGTTTGGTTTTTGCCCCACTGACTGGTTTGTTCATGCTGGCTCCTTGTCTGCCTTCCATAGCTGCTCCTTAACCTCTGTAGGCAGAGTGTTGAAGAGGTCCTCCTCCACCACCAGCCCAGTTCTCTTCAGCTGTCGGCACTCACCCAACTCCACAGGCAGACACTCCAGACGGTTGGCTCTCAGCTCGAGCTGTGTGAGCGCGGTCAGCTCTCCAAACCGCGAAGGCAGAGTGTGCAGGCAATTGTTTCCCAAGTTCAAAGTGCGTAGCTTTTTGCACTGAAACAGCTCATTAGGCAGACCCTCAATCTTCAGTTGAAGATGGAAGGAGAAAAAGAAACACTAGTGTGAGATTTCTACCACAATCACAAATAATTTCTTTATGCACACTACATTAAATTAAGTTCATATAAAGAAAAAGAATGATACTCACTCTGTTTGCCGTCACTGCCAGGTACTGGAGGTTCTGGAGGAAGCCAATGTCTATAGGAATATTTGTTAAGTTGTTATGGCTCAGGTCCAGGAAGCGCAGCTTACGGCAGTAAAACAATTGGCTGGGAATTTTCTCAATCTTGTTCCTGTTTAGGTACAGTTTCTCCAGGTTGGTCAGTGTGCCTATCTGGATAGGAATATAGGCTATCTGGTTGTACCAGAGTTTAAGGCAGACCAGTCGGTGAAGATGCTGGAAACTGATGATCTCCTCAATAGTCTTCAGGTTGTTGTCTTTCAGATCTAATTCCTGCAAGTTGTGCAAGCTGAAAATTGAATGTGGGATGCGCTCAAGATCACAGCGAATAAGCTCCAGCTCTGAGAGGTTGACCATCTTCTTCAGGCTGTTTAGCACCATTAGCTTGGTGCCCTCATTGTTAATGGACAGTTTCTGAAGGTGCAGGCCTACATCTGTCACTACTTGAGGTAGCTTGGTCAGATTGCTCTTTAGTCTAAGAACTTTGAGCCTTTTGAGCTCACGAAGCCCATCAATAACGATGTAGCGGTTGTTCTCAGCACTGAGATTACCAGTCAGGTGCAGCTCACTCAGGTTCTTCAAACTGTAAATCCATAATGGAATTTCTTTAATGTCAGTAAACTTTATGTGCAGAGACTTTAAATTTTCTCGCAAAAAAGCTAGTGCAGGGGCCTCAATCTTGGCTGGTGTGTGGTATAGCCACATCTCTCGTAGGTTGATGAGCTGTGCAATGATTGGAGGGATAGTTACATCTGGAATTAACTCTAATTTAAGGACCTCCAGTTCCATTAAGTCAAACACTGTGTCAGGAATCCCACTGAGCATGAAAAGGTGCAACTCTAGCTTCTCCTGAGAATTCTTGGTGATCCTCTGCCTCAACTTATCTAGCGTCCACTCGTTGTTGAGATTGAGCTGCCTGAGCTTGTTTTCGCTCACCTCTGAGAGGAACACAGCAAAGCGCTTAGAGTACAGAGGGTCATACTGATCAATCATGTGCAACATAAATGCAAAGTCATTTTTCACATCAGGTATGTCACTATAGCTGCTCTCTTCCCGTATTGACTCAAAGGAGTACTTCTTCAGAGATCGCCGGAGCATCCAGCAAAGAGTATACATGCAAATCAGGCCATACACCCCCACTAAGCTAATGTAGAAACAGGCTAAGATTTTAAAAAGTGTAGCCAGTGGATGAGCACAACGGTACATCCTGTAACCTGTTAGACTCTCTATGTCAACCAAACAGTCCACACTGAATTTAATATCATGCACATAATACCCTGTATAGCAGATTATTAAAATGAACTTGATGACTTTAATTATAGTCTGACGAATGTACAGCCTGTACACAATGTCTCCTTCTTCCACATGGATACGAAACTTCTTAACTTTTTCAAACAGGGCTTTTGCCTGTTCGCCCTCCTTCTTGTCTAGAACTCCGGTTTCAGTTCGGTCCACAATGCCCTGCTCAAAACGAGTCTTAGTCCTTTGGAGCATAGGAACACTTGCTTCGACATCCTCACTGATAACAGATGCCTTGTGATCAACTGACCCATTCATTTTCATAGGTTTAGGGTCACTTTCTTCTACCACAGTTTCAGAAAGTGCCCTAGTTGTCCATGGGGAGTCAAAGCATTTGAGCAGTATGGATACAAAGTGCTCTAGTTTGGAGCTAGTCCTTGGAAATTTAAACCAAAAGTTGCTGCAAGCAAGAAAAATGAGTGTGTGAAGTAATACCAAGTAAGGAAAGTATTTAGCAAACCAGTGCAATCTGTTCTCATAACACACAGCATCCACATAGTTGTACTGGTGGCGATCCAAATCATATTGAATTCCCTTGGGCTCCAGAAGTACTGGGGTGAAAAATGACAAATTAAAGTCTTTCTTGCAAGTCTGATTGACCACCCATTTGCAAGGGAGGCAAATCATTTTGTCCTGGGTAACCTGCAGTGTTCCCCCGAATACAGAGATCATAAGCATCACGATGGAGATGTAGTCGGTGAACACGTCCCACCATGGCTTTAGGATGCGGTATGCAGGCTGTGTGTCAACAAAGTACCGCAGCTCAGTGATTGGGATCATGGTTTATCTGGGGAAAAAAACAACAACAAAACATTACAATGGAACACTAAAGTAAAGCTGTTTTTATGAATCAAGAGTTTTAATATAGAGGCTGAAGTAATGCTAGTTGATTTAAAAATTGCAATTTGCCAAAATCTGAATGACTGCAATAAAACATATTCTAACAAAGTGACGATCAGAAGTACATTGTTACTTTACAAGGTCAATGCATTTTGAAAGCTGCCAACAACAATGAAAAGGCACTTTCTCTTTGCACTATCAATCTTGGTTTACAAATTAGTGTCGCATAAACACAGTAATTTAATGCTGCTGCAAAATGGCTTGTCATCTAGTATATCTATCTATACTATAAAAAATCTGAAGTTTAATCTCTATGGTGTGCCATTTAATACTTATGTCATAAATTAAGTTAGGTTAGCCACACACATTTACTGCTGCATGACAGAAAAGAAAGTAGAAGCAACAGTAATCTTTTCAATCATTAAATTCAAACTTAGCATAGAAGTATGAAATAAAATGTGAGATTTAATAAAATACATACTGCACATGTCCTTAAAGAGCAATAAAAATCCATAAAGATATGATTACAGATCCATAGGTTATGTGATGTTACATATCAGTGCCTCAGAGAATCCGTTCAAGTCACTCTCCAGCTCTGGGTGATCTGACACACCCTGCATGCATTGCGCTGGAGAAGTGACGCTTTTAAAGATGATGTTCCGTTTTGGCTTGTTTAACCCAAACAACACAGCCACCAAAGGAGCCACCTTGCTCCCCTGCTCTCTATTCTTAGCCGTTTCCGTTAATAATACCCAGAGTATTGTCTGTGGGAGCCTTGAGAAGCACCTCCCTCGACCTTCAGTACAAGATCCTGTTTACCTTACAGAGGCTGCTGTCTCCAGCAGTGTCTCTCTGGAATACTCCACCATCACCTTTTGCACCCTCCCAAAACTACATACACAACAAGGCTTGAGTCTAGGCGTCATTACAGACTGTTCTTTTTAAGGAAACTGTAAAGATGAAGAGACAACATGCCTATGTTTCATAACAGCACTGTTGGCGCCACTTTGGAGTAACTTTAATCAATCTTGTCAGAATTTAGACAATCACAGACTATCAACATAGCTACTTACTCTCAGAAGTGTTATCTGTGCCCCAGTGCCTGATTCTGTGCGTGATGCATCAGCCACGCTCTGTGGATTGAAAACTTCTCATGGATCATTGCTTTTCTTAAAGCCATAAAGTTTACTCCAGGACCTGTAAATAGAGTTGGTGATAAAGTTATTGTTACATTTTACCAGGCTTTTCAAAGGTATGCTTTACACAAGAAATAATGCAAACAATGGCGTTTATAATTACATGCAATATAGTATTTCAGCCGTAATGAAGCTAAATTATCAAAGAAAATATTTCGTTCATGTGAACATCACCGCTGTCTCAGACTCAACAGCGTTAGCATGGGACGTCTTTGTCATCGGGATAGGTAGCTTTCAGCATGTGTTGCTCCGTTATCCAAGAGGTGCCAAGAGTTTAAATGTAAAAACGTCGAGCCGAAATAAGTACTGCTGTTATATATAAGAGTGAAGTAGTAACTATGACGCTTTTGTGTAAAACGCTATGCTAGCTACGAGCTAACCGGGGGTCTTTTGCACTTTTATATTTAGCAAGCTCTATCCAATATAAAGGGGCAGCGTGTATACATAATTGTATTTCTAGGGGGAAAAAAATCACTTACTACGTTTGGTTTAGTGGCGTTAATTCCAACAGCAGTAAGGTATTGTTTACAAAATTGTAATACTTTTCTTAGCATATCTGCTCGCTATTTATTCCACTTTTGGCCACGTTCCATGCCAAGCCAAGTGGTGGCGCTGTGTTTGTAACAAGCGTAGAAGAAGAAGAAGAAGAAGCAGCAGGAGAAGGAGGAGAAGAAGAAGAAGAAGAAGAAGAAGAAGGAGGAGGAGGAGGCGGCGGCGCTGCTTCCCTTGACTTTCACAGACTGAGAACAAGGTTTATTTTGTGTAGAAAGTGCCTCTGTAAATATTTAAAGTATCAAAATGATGCCTATGAATTCTTTGCGCATTGTGGGTAGAACCCGTGCTCTACTGCAGGCCCAAATGGCCCTTGACGAGTAAACTTGGTGTTTCCAGAGGTGTTACATGTGCACTACAATGCAAATCTAACTGTGAATCCAAGAAGGACACCAACTGTCGCATGGGGAATCTCAAACAACGGTTTATCCATCAAGAAGTTTAATGCCATACAAGACGTGGATGTTCGAAGTTTTTGTATAACTCAAATAAAACTGAACTGCTGGAACTGTAAACAGCCTCTTGATCAAAAACCTGCATTTTTCTGTATGTCTTGCCAAGTAGTCCAACCCCCTAATGAAGGTGCATCCTACTTTAAGATCATGGACTGGTGAGTAAGATTTCTTTTGGATTATTATTTACATTTATTCCACACATTTATTCTCACAAGCTAAACATAGACTGTTGCTTTTTTTTAGTGACAGCACATTTAGATTGGACACACATAAGCTACAGAAGAAGTATTTGCAGCTTCAGCGATTGCTACATCCAGACAACTTCAGCCAGAAGTCTGTGGTAGGCAGTGGTACATTATCATCTTTCTTATCTAAGCTGACTGGCATGGCATGACCTCTGAGTCAACTCAAAACTGCCCTATCTATTAGCAATAATGTAACTTATTAAATTCTCTGACCTCTTCTCCCTATTAGCCCACATGATGTGTGTGTGTGTTTAGTATGTTTCATTTTAATTGGCCACAGAAAAAATGGTGGGGCAAAGTTCATGTTCAGAAAAGCACGAGACAAAGGGTAAAAAAAAAAACAATGTCTTGTTAGTAGCCAGAGAAACTATTTCACACAGTATTAAAAGAGATGCAGATAAAAAGAGTGTGTTTATAATCTGAACTTTCACACACAATAATTCATAGTGTCAGAATCTTTTTTTTTATTTTTTTACAATTTTTTGAGATTGACCATGTCATTTGTGTTTAAAAAACATTACATACATTTTTATATGACATAACATTTAAATGTTAATAACAAGTAATCCTTTCCAAGAGAAAATAAAAAGTTTAACCCTCAGGCCCCCTGGCACTTTTTTAGGGTTTTTCAAATGAATTTTTTCATTTTGTCATTTCTTATGCTATATGATGATATTTGACAAAGATGTCTATAAATAAATTAATTTTAGAATTTTAGCTTCACAACTGAAAAAACAGAATATTCTCCCAGCTATACAAAAAACACACATTCTACCTCTGAAAACCCTTTTTGGTCTCACTGACTTTAGACATTAAAATCACTTATTTTCACTCTACTGCCATTGCAGGACAGAAATGTTAAATCATGTTAATTCCTCTGTAACTGTGTCAGTCAAAGGCTGAAAAAAATTAATAAAAACAAAACAAAACACCTGATCCGCCATTTTCTCATTGCATTGTGGGAAATAATTCCCGTTCTGTAACACTGACAATAGACCAGTCCTTTTAAGGCTTTAAGGAAAGAACGTGAGTTTCAGCCTTTTTTGTGTGATTTTCTGCACTTTTTTTGTAATGGCACTAAAAGTAAAAATGTATCAAAACCAGTGTTAGGGCTAATCAGAGACCTATCTGGGCCTGGTAATCCATGCACAAACAAAAAAGCACTTTGTATGTTTAAATAGTAACTAATGCATGTTTATGTTTATTTACACATTTTCAGGAATTATATGAACAAACTGGCTTTTAGGGGGTTAAAAATATTTTTAAAAATCACCTTTGCTGTCTATGATGAGGACAAGTTAATGATCAATAAAACAAAAAAAACAACAACACTTTTTTTCTTAATGTTTCATATTTTTAAATGTGACCCAGTGACCTTAAAGGGCTTGAAGGAGGGCCCGAGGGTTAAATAAAAAAACCAAAAAAACACTTGGGACTGAGAAGGCGGTAGGATTTGACTTTGTTTTACATAATAAAAAGCTTGACAAAGATTGAAACTAGAATATGTTTACAGGTTATTTTCAAGTGGTAAACAGTTGACAAAAAGTTTCCTACTTTCTTCCCCTTGTGGATCATTATAAGTAATTGCCTGGCAGTTTAGAACAATAAGCGCACGTTATGAGTACAAGAAGGAGGTGTGTTGCTTAGCTCGTAATTTATTTTGTACACTCAGGTGGAAAATCCCTATGCAGAACATTGTCATGACATGATATGAAAGCTAACTTATATACAGCAGAAAAAAGAGAGGATAGAACACCTAACCTGTCCAATATAATACTGTGGCAGTTTTATTTATCAGCACCTTTGGCCATTTTCTCTTAATTAGACATCCTTGCGTCTCTGGGGCCTTCATCATATATGGAATACCCATTACAGGTACAAGGCAGCCACTTACTACACTAGTTGTTATTATAGAAACAGCTTCACATGACGGGCCCGTGGGCTTGAGACTATTGATTTTCACCAGAGCTGACAGACCTGATAGCGGCAAAGTGTACTTAGATCTGCCAACCATTTCCACAGTATTTCCCCCGTCTTGTTTCTACACATCTGTCTTGTCAAAGTCACACCTGCTTTCCTCAAAAATCCCCAAACTGCTCCATTACAAAGGACCAACAGCGTGCTATACTGTCTAATTGTCATTATTGCAGAGGTCCTGGTGTTTTACAAATTGACAATAGATAGATTGTGATGCTGAAACTGCTAAATATCCAAGCTGTTATCCCATTTGTTGCATGCTGCGCCTGCCCCGAATGAATGGCAATAAATGGTTCCACATGTACACTGATCAGGCATAACACCATCACAACTGTCATTTGAAGTAAATTTTATCTCTTCACTGTGGCTCTTCACTGTTCACTGTTTGTGGGTGGGATATATTAGGCAGCAGGTAAACATTTTGTCCTCAAAGTTAATGTGTGAAGCAGACTAAATATGAAAAAAAAAATTGAGAGTTGACAAACACCAAATTGTGCTGGCTAGACAGCTAGGTCAAAGCATCTCCAAAACTGCAGCTCTTGTCTGGTGTTTTTGGTGTGAAGATGACAGTTTCAAAGTGGTCAAAGTAAGGAACAGTGGTGAACTAGCTACAGGTGATGCACATGGATAGCAAAGACTGGCTCCTGTGGGCCAATACATCAGACAAGCCACTCCCATTGCTGGTTCTGATAAAAAGGTGTCAGAATCGAAAGTGCAGAGTTTGTTGCTTTTAATCACCAGTAATAGGCAATGTTGTGCTTGATCGGTGTATAGCAAAAAGATAACCTTTTCCTGTTGTTGGCTATAAATTGAAAGTGTATCAAACAAAATAACAGCAAATAATCTTTTACAGAAAGAACAGATGTATTCAGAGAGCCAGTCTGCTCTGGTGAACAAAGCGTACAAGACTCTGCTTAAGCCTTTGAGTCGAGGTCTCTATATGGTGAGTTTAAAATCCCATATCTAACTTTTATTTACATAGCAGCAAACATTGTGAATCTGTGTGATCTTTTGAGAATTCTCCTCACCATCTGCCACAGAGTAGACACTGCCCTGCGTTTTCTGAGCAGATTAGCTTGGTGAACCCTTGCCATATGTTTCAGCTGG
Organism: Bostrychus sinensis; assembly: GCA_020698575.1. Taxonomy (NCBI): domain Eukaryota; kingdom Metazoa; phylum Chordata; class Actinopteri; order Gobiiformes; family Eleotridae; genus Bostrychus; species Bostrychus sinensis. The sequence goes on along the minus strand of CM036249.1, from coordinate 17,000,509 downwards.
AGTTGCAGGGGCTGAATATAGAGGAAGGCACAGATTCTGGAGTCAACTCTGAGCTTCTAATGGAGCTGATGGAGATCAATGAAGCCCTTGATGCAGCACAGACATCACAAGAAGCTAATACGATTGGCCAGGACACAAAAGGTATACATCTGTCCTTAAGTTGATTTGACTTCAGTGGAGTTTCTCAATGGGATTTGATCTCAACACTAATGGTCATACATGAGTACAGATGTAGGACATTGTTAATTAGCAGGGAAATGTCAGATATCAATTGATACACTGATTGACGAATGAAGGTAATAGGATAAATGAACACCAAAGCTGCTGTAACGACAGTCCTTTTATTTTTTCCTAGCCATATTTAATGTGGAGGATAATTTGTAAAGGACTTTACTAACATCTAACAACAACCATATAGTAATATTTTACCAGGAAATAGAAATGTTAATCTGATTTTTGAGATTTATCCAGATCTATACAGCTCAACACTCATTTGATTTACTGCTGCCATTCCTCTCTCACAGCAAAAAATTGGGGGTCTCTTTCTGGGTACTTTCTCTCACTGTCCAAGCCATACATGTTTAGGTGAATTGATGAATTGGTAAATCTAAATTGCAGTCAAATGGGAGAGAGAAAGGCTGTCAGCATATGACTCTCTGCTAATTGGGTATTGTCCAGGATGTATCCCGCCTCAAGCCTATAGTTGCTGTGGCCCCCTGCAACCCCTAACAGTAATAGGTGAAAAAAAATGAATAAATGGTAGAAATGAAAAATAACCTTTTATTATATTAAAATCCTTAATTTTTATGATCATGCCAGAAGCAGATCATTTTTGTTCAGACTTTATTTGGTAGTTTTTTTTTACCACTTTCTGTAGTTCAAGCTATTACTGTTGGCTTTGAGGTTACTAGGACTACAAAGCACCGTGTTCTCACTTAGTCGCGCACACACACTGAGAACTTGTGCTCTGTGCTTGCAGGGAAATTGGCAGACTTGACGGAGCAGATAGACACTGCCCTCAATAAAGGTATTATCCACAGACAAATGTTCGCTTTTCTCCTACTCCTTTTTCTTTCGTCTTGTAATCTGAGCCACTGCCTTCTCTTAAGTCACAGAGAGAGTCACTGATTGAACTTTCCTTTTCTTCTATTTCTGTAACAGGAGAGCTTCAAACTGCCAAAGTGCTGCTCACACAAATGAAATACTTTGCAAACATCGAAGAGAAAGTAAAAGAGAAACTTTCTAGGTTTATGTGAATGTTCCTCTTTTTGTATCACCTCTTATTTATAACCACTTTTAAAATATTGTACAGGAAAGTTTATGCTTATTTTGTGATTATGTAAATGTATTATTATGAATTAATAATAAAACTTTGTGCAGTGGATGATTTACAAAGCAATGATGTAAATTCAATTTTTCTATACAAGCACGGTGACATTTGCATTGATATAACCAAGCTGTAATTTGATGCAAAGGACATCTCACCTGAATTCTGCTTATTTCACAGGCCTAATTATATCTATTTGTACCAATTGTATCATTAAATGCGACAGAGATCAGTAATGGGCCCTCATTAAGATGCTGCTCTGAGTGTTTATATGATTATCCTGCCTATCAGTTCAGCATTTGTCATGTGGGACCCACATATGCGCCACAGACCACAGTTCCTCTTCTTACCTTTAGGTGGAGACATAACACCTTGACAGCACTTGTGCAGAGTACATATTGTACAAAGTGGATGCAAGACCACAAGGAAGTCATTTATCGAGGTAGACAACCTGTTGAATAATTAATGCTGGCTTCATGTGTAGCATTAATGGTGTGATAATAAGGAAAGGCCTCACTGAATGATGATTACCAGATGAGCTGGAGATTTGTGATCCTTGTTAGTTCTAGCTCCTTTATGTACTCGGGTCTCTCTGCCTGCAGCACAGTGATGGGTGCATTAGAATAGAAGTCTCTGCTCAAATTTCCTCTGTTTAAATAAAGGGAAATCTGTAATTACTCTACAAATTGAAGCTCAAGTCACATCCATGCGTCTTTTGCGAGTAACTGATACAGGAGGAGTATGGGGCTGTCGTGTAATCGGATAAAGAGAGACAATGCATCACAACACATATCACACAGAATATCTGTGACATAGTAATAATGCAGACCAAACCAATATTGTATGTATTGGTTTACACACACGCAAATCTTTAAAAGCGGGGCAGTCTATTGTAACACATCCTGACTCTTTGTTTATTAAGCCAGGGAAATCAGTGTCATCTGTCTGAGCCTGTTTCTGTTTTTCACCTTAAAGAAGCACGCCCCCTAATACTCAGGGATGGACACAGAATTAAACAGGGCTTCTCCCGGCACAAGGAGACTTAGAAGCCTATTTATTATTCATGCTGTAATCGGAAGGCATCTTCGGTGCCTTTAAATGAAGGAGAAAATGTGATCGACCAACAGCAAGGCCACTGCTGTCTCCCAGAAGTCTTTGAAATTGAGTTTGAGAAGGGGGAACAGGAAAAAATCTCAGTAAATTCCACACTGTAAAATTGACTTTGATAGGAAAACCTGGTCAAATGAAGTAGCCTAGGTACATCGAACCTCCAATGAATTAGAAAGTGTTTTAATCATTATTCAATATGATAAGACTAGAAGCAGACCCCTGCCAAGGTATCATAATAATTATTAAGTAATGTGTAGTTCCTATCTGATCTCCCAGCAAGGAGATCATGGTTTCAATCCTCGGGCCGGCCAACACACAAACTCTTTGGGTGCAGTCTTCATGTCCTCCTTGAGTTACTGTGGGTTCTTTCAGGGTACTCCGGCTTTCTCCCACCGTCCAAAGACATGCATGTGTTAGGTGAACTGGTGACTCTAAACTTCCCCTAGTGAATGACTGTGAGGATGAATGGTTGTCTGTGTGTGTCTCTGTGTTGGCCCTGCAACAAGCTGGCCCCTGTCCTGAGTGTCCCTGCCTAAGGCCCAAAGTGGGATAGGCTCATGTACCCGCCACCACTAATGGGAATAAGTGGATGAAGATGAATGAATGACTGTATAGTTCCTTTACTGACACATGTAACTTAGGTCAGTGTCTATTTTGGTAAGGGGTTGAATGAATCCTTCATTTTCAACATTACAGCTTGACGCGGTGATCCATGGATTTTGGGAAAACCAGTGTTGTTTTCTTACTATAAAGAAAAAAAGTTCTAAAACCCTTGCATCAGCTGATTGTCCAATCAGAAAAGGGGAAAGAGCTGCATGCTGTGGTTGCCACAAAAGCCAGTATATAAATGCAGCAGTTATGGATAACAGCTAACAGCACATTTACAAAACCAGTTGGCAAAAAAGCACACTGTGACTGGCAACCCACGAGACCATTGTATTTATTTACACTTTATTGACATTTTTAAACCAGTATGAGCACATGCTGTTTCCAGTACTTTAAAAACTCAACACCAATATAGCCTACTTAGCTAGCAACAGCCAAAATGTGCAAAGCTAGCCAGATACATCATAATGTAATAGGTGAAAAGAACCTACTAAATTAACTTTTCATGTTGTTTGAACAGAACTAGCTTGTTAGCTAAACAATTCACAAATGCTGGAATGCTTACCAGTTTTAAATATAGGCTACTGTGTGGTACCTTAAAAATCTACAATCCAATTGCTAGCCTACTTCTTTAACAACCAACTGCCACAATGAAGCCTGACAAAACTAGCTTGTGAAAATTAGCAATTGCATACTATAAACCAGTGAAAGTAAAAACCCTTTTGCTTCTTAGTGCCACGTTTGTTGCTTCCTTGCACTAAATTACAAATTTCGTCTGTGGAGCATGGTGCTTGAAATTAGCCTACTAGGGTTGTCTGTGTAAAATTGCATTTGCTCTGCTTTTTGAGACCGTTTGAACTAGAAAATTACTGAGAACCTCAGTAGTTTTACCTCGGTTAGCTTGTCTAAATAAGCAGAAGCAACATAACTAATCACTGCATTAATAATCTTTGTAAACCCAGGCCAATCATTATAAGATGTGTGTTCGCTCGTGACCCTTGTGCTCAGCATAAAGTTGTTCTAATTACATGAGTATGAGACAGTGTTGTTCCTACGATGCTAATTGAAGTAATGTCCTCGTCTATAATGAGAGGACATACACACAGTTCTCAATGGAAGAAGTGATTGACTCAGGTCAGAAGCAGGTGAGGATGACTCACAGGCTCTGATGTCTTTTCTCTCTCTGTCTTTATGATGGTCCCCCCGTGCTCAAGCTCTCTGTGACTCAGATCCATCCCAGCATCCCACAGACACCTTGACATGTGCACAATCCTAACCAGGTAATGCCATTATAATCTTGCACTTGCTTCCTGCCCTTAATCCATGTTTTTCCGCTGTTAGTGTCTTTCCCAAGTCAAATCTTTACCTTCCAGTAAACCCCAAGAACTATACAGCTTTATACCTTTGCTCTTCAGATGCACTCTCTGTATTTTTCACCTTACACCTTGTTTGTCTTCAGTCTGAAACAGTTTATCCTCTGTCAAATGCTCCAAGCTATCTACTAACACTGAAATTTCAAAATACAAGAATGAGGCATTTGTTGCAATGAAGACGAATGTGTTTTACACTTACTGTGAACACCTGCTCTGCCTCATATGCTGGCTAATGTAATCTAATCTGATTTACAACATACTGAACATATCAGCTAATAGAAGCTGGCACTACGAAACACACATTTTGGCCTGCTTTGCTCTTTTAACACAAATTAAACCTTCGTCAATTCTTAATGGCGGTCTCATTTTAAAGCTTATCTTTAATAGCCTATTTCCCTCAGATGGTGAATCAGATTAAACTGCTAACTATTCTCTTAAGCACATTAGGCTTCTTTGTTTTTCCTCATTAAATGTAATTATATGTTCAATGAAAACCTTTTTTGACAGTAAGCCTTTTTTCTTTCTTCTTTGTGTTTGTCATGAGAATTCCCAGTGGTGCAGCCTGACTGTGGCAGAGGAGTCGTAATAAATGACTGATAAAAGCCCTGCCTTCAGATTTATGCTGGAATCAATGGTCTTCTCACCAAAGTAAGCTAAAGACATTTTAATAGAGCACACATATGGTCCCGTCTCTTTGTCCAGGCCTGACCTAGTGCATTGTGTAAAATATTGTAGTTAAAAGCAACAAAATAAAACTATTTCTCAGTTGCTGGTGGCCAGTCAGCCCTATACACCAGGTGTTTCTTTTTACATTGCAGCCTATGGAGAAAATACTTTCTGGGCAAAAATGATTATTTTTGCTGCAATATCCTTAATGTCTACTGGTAAAATTGACAGCAGGGGAGAGGGGACAGCACCCTATGCAGTTCCCTTAAACTGTACAGCCAAGGTATAGCCACAATCCAGTGGAAGTTCCATTGCGTCTTTTTCCTACAGTGCCCATGAGAGGACAATCTTAGCTACTACTTTTTTATTTAGTTGGCATTCTTGAATAATGCCACGGATGTCCATGCATTTATATGGCAAAGTGAAATCACCATCAGACCTTCTTCTACTGGGCATCTTCAGATAATCTCTTGTCTCTTCACATGCTCTATAGGGACATGTCTGGTGTGGGATTGCAAGCAGCAGTTTCACCAGCAAATATCCTAAAAACTTTAGACCTCACCTCCACGTTATCACTAAATTGGTAGGAGAATGCTACAAAGACATGGAGCCATTTCCCTATTTGGCAATGATTACACATGAACAACACAGTTAACAAGTTAGCTTTCATTATGCTTTGGGTCCAAACGAAACACTTAGAGACCTTAGTGTGTTACATTATGCTCTAGTTTTGCAATCTTGTTTGCATTTCATTATTTTTGAGTTAATTTAGCCAGGTTTAGATTGCAAAAGCTTTTAAACATTTTGCTTAATGGGTATTCTTACTTCTTTGCTCAGTGTAACAGTGGTGCTAATAGTGGTGCTATCTGTTGTAATTGCCGCAACATACCTGCTTGGAAATGTTGTTTTTGTATTAACGTTTACAAAATAAAGTTGCACTGCTTCCTTTAAATGTGTATTCATGGCAGTTTCAGACTAGAAAATGCTTCACTTATGGAAGGCCACTATTAAAAAACTTGAAATTGTGACATAAAAATATTACTCCAATGTCCACTCTATACACTTGGTCAGGAATTATCTATACTTAAGCAATGACCTCTCCTTGATTAAACTTTTTTTTTTTTTTTTTGTTACTTTTTAGGGCATGTCCTACATTTAGTAACAGTCCCAACACACACACACACACATCATACTTGGAGAGTAAGTTGGCAAACAGGCGCATCCTTCGGTGACAAATGGGGTTGACATCGTGCCAAGTGGGTTGCTATAAGTCAAGCCTGTCTTATTCAGTGAGTTGTCCACTGTGATGGGAGGGTCTTCACACAACACACTTCAGCAGTATATTTTGGTGCATATATACTGTAGTTGAGTGCTAGCTGTCATTGCAAACTTTATTTCCATGGTGATAACTTAACAAAGGTAACTTTTGTGTTCAGAAAGTATCTTGCTGAGTGAGGTTTGCCTTTCTATTGTTAGCACTGTTGTCTGTTTACTGTATATAATCCAAAATAACAAATGCTAAAAATGTTTATTTGTGGTCTGATGATAATAATCCAGAGACAGTGCACTGCAGCTTTAATTAAACATGTTTGAACCAGCAGGATGTGGGTGGATATGGTAGTTAAGAGGGATTTTTGGTGTTGGCTGTCCCATTGAAACACCAGGAGATATCCCTTCAAACAGCTCCTTTGTGCTTCTTGCGCTCAGAAAGCTTTTGATGGCACACGACTGTGGGGATTTAAACAAGGTGTATGTGTGTGGATGCCATTCATTTTCAAAGGAGTCGAGTGGAAAGCACTTACCTCCAGTGAGACTTGGTCAGGCACCTTATCTCATCTGTCACACTGCAGATGCCTCACACACTTATCATGCACCAATCACATGGTCCACACTTCCCATTGGCCACGTTTATGTATCATAATAATATCAGATTTGGACAAGACAAAAGATAACCTCAAGCCAAAATCAGTTCTAAAAATATAACTATAAGCATCTGTTATTCGCAATTTCCAAAATATGGGTGTCAAAAAATAGTAGTTTAAGGATTCTTTAACAAGTCATAGAAAAAGAGAACTGCATGTATTAAGTAGTCACACTTTGTATATTGCAACAGACAAATTAGTGAAGTGTAATGGATGATTTATTGACTAAATAAACTTTGGCACTTAGACCCAGTCAGAGGGAGAGTATGATAGATTTACGGGTCTATACACTGGTGGTGAAGAGGAGGAGAAGGAGAGGCTGAGGAGGCTGAGGAGGTTCTGCTGCATTGGAGTTAGGGGTCAGAGGAGGGTTGCAGCTCGTGACTGATGGGAGAGGGCGTATAAATATGAACGGATTGAGAGGTGACTGTGGCAGGCTGTGACAGAGAACAAAATGGGGAAGGGAAATAAATCTAACTCGATGAATTTACACATACAGCTTCATTTAAACAACAGCTTATGTTTGATGACACATTTGACTTTAACTTTAACAACTTTTTTTTTTTTTTCTTCCATGATCCGTCTGCACTGACAGAGTTTCAGGTCACTTGAGAGAACTTGTAACGGAGCAGGCACATTTAAAGTTTCGGCTATGACCTTGAAAAATTCCCCATAGCCCTGACAGAAACAGGAGCTCTGGATCTTTCAAATTGTCACTTTGCTCTTCATGGCTTTCTGCTACAAGCAACAGAACAATAACAACAGTGCATTTGCATACTTTCTGAAGCCAAAATAAATCAGCCTAGCCCTTTCATGACTGGACTGATAAACTCAGTCAGGACTTTTTTTTCTTCTATTTTTCCTTCTTTAACTTTTTAAATTTATTCTTTTAGTTGCTCACAGAGCTAATAGCTTGTAAAGAGCTAAAGTGTCAAACCTTGGTCCATGGATGAGGATGTCCGCTGTTTGCTCCTGCATCGTAGCATGTTTGGATTTCATCTTCAGTGAGCAAAGGATAAGTGGTATGTAATTTATACCCTAGTTTAGAGAAACAAGCAGGAGCAATGTCACAGAGGCTAAAACATATCCTTTTGTAGTTAGGGCCAGTAAAAATACATTTTTATGAGTGGACTGAAGTTTTAGAAAGTGATAGTAATCTGAGATGTGGGTGATGACCTAGACCCTCTCTAATGGATCTGTCTACTTCAGAGTTCAGTCAAACTGATTTAATTTGTAGAAAATGCCAGTCTCTTTGATTGAGTTGAAATAAGTATTTAAAATCTGTACTCAAGTGTTGTCAAAATAATTTTCATTCATATAGAAGTCGGAAAAATTCTCTCTCTCTCTCGCTCTCTCTCTCTCTACTATTATTACTACTACAACAGCTAGTTTTACTGCTGCTACTTATACTCCCATTTGCACCAACATAAAAAAGACTTATACTCATGTTTTAAAAAAGTATTATGTACAGTATGTTTGCATATATAAAGCAAACAAATATGTTTTTGTTACCTGCGTACTCTGGTACCAGTACTTTGGTGATGTTAACAGCATTAGTGGTGAGGCAGTGGGCATCCCGGCTGGATCCTTGAGTAAAGAGACAACAGGCTTGAGGTTTACTGCTGGTTCCTCAACACAACTCAATTCTGGGAGCAACGCTGACAGGATGATTGCATTGTGCTGCAGGTACAAACAAATTCTAGACTTTGAAAAACAAATTCTATCAATAGCCTTTATTGCAACAAAGAAATTCAACCCAATGCCTGCACCTGTGCCAGTTTATTGCCTCTGCTGTATATTGCCTCCCATATTCTCCAGCATTTTTCCGACATAAGGAAGATGGCTTGCAGTCACTGTTGTGCATCAAATTTCTATGGCCTTACTTTTCAAGCAAATAAAAGAAGAACAGGGCCCTTTCTGTTTGTGTGACTAGAATCTCACATATAATGATGACTCTCGTTACTCCATGCATCCTACCAAGTTTAACAACAACCTAACCTTTTTCTATCGCGGCTGTTTCTATGACAACACCGGCCCACTGCTGCAACTTTCGACGCTGATAAACAACAAAAGCCAGATAATGGATCTGATTGATCTGGCTCCTCTCCGTGTGACTGATAGCAAGGCTTGATAGAGCTTGTTTGGCTAACACGCACAGATCAAAAGGTGATTAAATTTGAGCTCCGATTACAAATTTGCCACAGTTGAATTTTTCTCATCAGCGTGTCAGATTTGTGGCTTGGATTTGTTGGAGCTGTTGTCTGGATGTGCTTTCCAACTTGATATACGATGCTGTGCAAAAGTCAAAATTTTAAGAAAAGCTATAAACAATGAACAGCCCATAAATACAAAATATACAAGATTAGATTACAAGAAAAAGAAGTAATGGTAGAGACTTGGAAGCTCTTCTAATTTAGGGGTAAATGCTCTTTCTATTGAGCCACAAAAACATTATATCTCATAATCCACTACAATTAATCATTTATTTTGTGTGATAAATGTTAAAATCTTCAGTTCCTATTAAAACACTCCTGGATTTAAACAGTGCTCTGGATTTTGTCCTTGGCCCATTGTTGACCTTTCCTAAAAGCAAAAACAAATAAAATTAAAATGTACTTTATTAAATAATTTGCGTACACTGATGATGTTAGCAGCAGTGGTGAAGCAGAGGGCAACCCGGCTGAATCCTTTTGTAATAAGACAACAGGCTTGAGGTTTACTGCTGGTTCCTCGACACAGCTCAATTCTGGGGGCAGTGCTGACAGGATGATTGCATTGTGCTGCAGGTACAAACAAATTCTAGACTTTGAAAAACAAATTAGATCAATAGCCTTCACTGCGACACAGATATTCAACCCGATCCCTACACCTGTGCCAGTTTAAAATAAAATTCAGTATTTATTAGTTCACAGCATTTTTACCTGTACAGTACTGCACTGCACGATCACATTTCCCCATGTTGCTGATGTACCAGGACCATCCCTCCAAAGAACCTGTCACCCTGTTATGATGTCATTGGTTTGTTTGTGTGGTTGTAGCTCTGCAGATAGCTGCAGAGTCGCTCAAAACATAGAAGACCAACCTATCTCTAGCTAGGCGGGCCCGTGAGTCATTTGTGTAAAGCACATCTGCTGTCGCCAGTGAGAATTGTCAGACTGATTAAACAGAAAGCAGTTCATACACGGCTGACGCTGTTTAGGGACTACAACATCCATGTGAGGTTTAATGCCTAAATGCTGTATTTAATTTATTGGTAAAATAGGGGAGTTTAATATGGGATTCTGTTGCCATAAATGGACAAGATACGTAAAACACAGTGCCTTAACATAACCAGACACTGTTTTTATTATCTAACCATAACAACAAAACACTTAACCATGCTATTGGAACCCAAAACAAGAATTCTACATATAATTTGTTAATCAACATGGTTAAAACTACAAGAATTTTGTACTGCCATAACGTCTTAAAATCTACTGTTTTTTTTCCCCCAAGGCACAGATTTATGACATCATAATAAGGTGACTGGCTCTTTGCAGGGATGGTCCTGGAGCTACAACTAGAAAGACCTTCCTGAAATGTCAGCAACACACAGGGAAATCAGATGGTTTGCAAGGTGATATTCTTTGAGAAAACGGATGCAAAGCTCTTCCTTTTATTAAAACACAGCTGCATTATTGCCAGGAGCAGATATTGGATCTTTTTATTTGCTTTGGTCGTGCAGAAGAAGAATCCTGGGCTTCTCACTGCCTCGCTTAGGTTATTGCATTTGACAGGACACTGACCATATAACTCAATTTTGTCACCGGCTTCAAATTGTGGCCTTTGAGAGAGAGAGAGAGAGTGTCAATGACCCTTGGGCTTCACTCAGTGCCTCTTTCAGTTCAGATCACACCAGATTATGTCTTGTACGCCGCCACGGGCCAGTATCACAAAGTAAGAGGGATTGGAGCTGTAATCCAGATTGTGAAAAATGCTATGAGTAACATGGCGTGATGCGTGGCTCTATAATGATGCGCCAGCCTAGGTTTGAGTCTCTTGCCAATCACCGGAGTGGAGTGAAATTAATCACTCTCGTGGGCTGTCAGTCGCCGTCAGCCAGCAGACATTTATCTTTGAACCCATGTCAGTAATTTGGCAATAAGGCTTCCTTTGATGAATTCACTGCCTGAATGTGTGCCAGGAGAGCAGGGGGTGCCGAGACAGTGACAGATTGATGAGACTGGGATCCTGTAATTCCACGGCCCTCAAACTTTACACTGATTAGGCTTGTGTAAAAGAGACACTACAGATAAAGGCACAGCTCTAAATGTGAATTATTGGGAGATGTAATTTATTGCTTCAGTTGCATTCACTGCCTTTGTCCAAAAGCAATCATATTTTGTGTAAATTGAATGGCTACCTCCTGGAGTGATCTACAGTATATTTGTATAATGGCTAGCAGTGTCCTGTTCAGAGTTTAGCCTGGCATGTTATCCTAATTGTTTTTCCCATATGAAATAATATGTCTGCTCCCTGTCAAATCAAGCATAATTTCCAGAAAATGGAATAAATGGACACAAACAGACATTTAACTAATAGTGGAAAGTAAGTAGATACTAGGAGCATTTTTATGATGCTATTTTACTAAAAAATGAAAAATCAGCTGTGAGGAATCAGTGGAAACTGCACACCATGAATGGGAGCAGGCTGGATATAGAGGGTTTGTTGATTGGTCAGTGCTTCCTGGAGTGGGCGAAGGTTCACAGGAGAGGCGGAGGCTCATAGAACCGAGCATTTTGAGGCCACAGAATGGCTGTGCCAAAGAATAGAGGATTACTCAAACAGGTGTGAATGAAACAGAATTCAACTCCAGGTATGTTTTTGATGAGCGAACAACATTATAACATGTAGAAAGCTCAGAAAAGTCAATTTTGTATAATATAGCCCCTTTAAAACACACTTTTAGTTTAAGTAAAATTTTGAGGAAGAATCATTACTAGTTCTTGTACAAGTTCTTTCTTCTTAAGTACACTTTATTCTCCATACTTTTTAACTTTTACTCAAGTAACAGTTTTGTTGAGTGCTTGCTACTACTTCAGTTATTAATAACATTTTAAGTAACAGTACATTTATTCAGAATAAATATGTGGTTTGTTTGTGTGCTTTGTTTGACCTCTGTAATGAACCAGTCAGACATTACTTTCTGACTTTACTTTCATTAGACTTGTGTAAAAGAGACACTACGGATAAAAGCATAGATGTAGCAGTTGGATATGTCTGCGGCTGCTACATCCACTGTCTTTGTCAGGAAGCAGAAGTGGATTTCAGAGCTGTAATGGAGCAGTGTTGTTTGCCGAGCGCCTTGTCCTCAGATCAGCTTCAGTCATGCTGCTTAAGCAGAACTGTTGACACTTCTCCTGCTAACAAAGTTCCTCGCGGCGCCTTTCCCAAAAGTTCAGCCAAGAACAGAAAACATCGCCATAATTTGTCAAACCCGCAGGAAGAAAAAAAGAGCTCATTCAGCAGGTGTCGTTCCACATCGGGCCACCTTGGCTTGATTTGCTTTTTGGACAAAGTTGATGTTTACTTCAAGCCGTCTCGAGGGCTTTTTCTAACAGGTAAACAGCACAGTGAGGATATCTTATTCCATTTGGTCTGGCAGCTGTGAAGGCAACATGGCTTCTTTGTGCTTTTGTGTTTCCACATGACACCTTTTCACTGCTCCAAATGAAAATTAATGACTGTTATCTTCCACTCAATTAAATCTATTAGGCACCAACTGAAGAGTCTTCATTTTGGCAAAGGGCTGTTATTATTTCATTTAGCCATATGTCAAGATGAAACATTGTTCCAACTGTGAATTGGTTTACTTTGTGTTAAGAAATGTCTCTTAAACCACAAACAGTTTTCAGCCAACTAAAATGACTAATTAAACATTATTTTGGTATAATATTTCTAGCAAGTAGTGTTGATTTTATATTACTGGCAACACATTGTTTTAATGAATCATGCAGCTTTGTGCCTTTACAGTGGGAGAAGTACAAAAAAACTGTACTCAAGTAAAATGAAAGTAGTGTTACGCCAAGGAAACTCCAGTACAAGAAAATATAATGAGCAAAATTATTATTTCACTAAATGTAAAAATGGATTCATCATAGACTTTACTTTCAATTGGAAGACTGTTCACATTGGCACAGTAAAATTTACTTGCCTACTACTACTACTAAAAATATCTTGCATTATTTAAGACACCCAAGGCACCTCTACTATTACTACCACTAATAGTTTTACGAATATTGCCCCAAACCTTGTTGAAACTCAGAACTTTCTTGTTGCAAGGTTGGCGTGCTACTCACTCTGCCACGGAGGTCAAAAAATACTTTTAATTATTTCGAAAGTTAAAAAAAGACTTAAGTAAAGTAAAATGGTATTAAATGTACACAGTTTTTCAGTTGCACAGTAAAACTACTACTACTACTACTACTACTACTACTACTACTACTACTACTATTACTTCAAATAATAATAATAATAATAATAATAATAATAATAATAATAATGCATTTATAAAAGACCTTTCAATAAACCCAAGACATCTACTCTTACTACTACTGCTATTACTGCTACTGTCCCCAAACCTGGTTCAAAACTAGAACTTTGTACTCAAAAAGTGTATTCTTAAAAATTACCTGAGCAAATGCATCTAGTTACTTCTTAGGTAACTCTGGTTTTACAAATGTATCCACTCATATCTCACTTGTTTGTCAGTTCATTTCCTTTCGGTCTCATGCTGCTTGATTGTATCCCACTTTCCCGGAGCAGGTCATGACAAAAAAGTAATTCCTTCCAGCACATGGTCCCCTTTGGCTTATCAATGTCGTCCCTACCTCAGTGTCATCTCACTACTCTCCCTCCCCCGCTCCTCTGTAAAACATCTTTAATGTATCTTTTCATTTGCAGCTTTAGTGTTGACAAATATGGCCTGTGTGCTTATGTCTCCATCACATTAACTTATCCCTCACTCGTGCTGGTCTCTGCCTGACTAATAACATTCCCTTGATGAGTGGAGGAAGTGACATCCCGGAGCTTGTGTAGGGTGCGTGGGCGTCACATTGCACTCTATATTTCATTTAGCTGTGGGTTTTCTGACTGTCACCATGGAAACGTCACTGCACTGTGACCCCTCCCACGGTAATACCTTATTAAAGAGAAATTTTGAGAATCAGTGTAATGCCATATAGCCACTATCGCATTAGTCTACTTCTGCAGCCTTTCCTTTACAGCTCAGCACAGAGTCTTGGCACAGTCATAGCTGGGGCAGTAGCGCTACCAAGATGTCGACCACAATTACAAATACATGAACTCACTGATTCTGATCTTAACAACTACAATTATTATCCCACCTTTTTAATCATTTAAGTTTTTCCCATATACTGTATATCTTATGCATGTAAATCCCTCAGAGATTTGGACACATTTTCTCCAACATAATACAGAAATGGTTTAAGTTGTTATTTGAACAGGTTGCTTTCTCTGTGTGCCTCTATGGAAATCTGTACTCAAAGAAAAGTATTGTACTGCAGCTACCAGTACTACTTCTGTTTTGTTTGAACAGTACCAAAATAGTGATTTGAAAGACTCTCTTGGCATGAGATGACAGTTACATTTCTACATTTCTGCTTTTGGAGGCAATAAAAACAGAGGCTTGTAGTTTTTATTCCACACCCATTTGGAAGTTTAAATTAGCCTTGATTGTGTTAAGCCACAATGCAAACTTTAGCCAGAGAGACTCTAGGGGCCCCAAAACACACACAACTTTGTGTAAATGAAATATTAACACTAAATTCTAGCAAAATTATAGCCTGACCAGCATCGTAACCCTTTATATATATATATATATATATATATATATATATATATATATATATATATATATATATATATATATATATATATATATATTTTTTTTTTTTTTTTTTTTTTTTTCAGCAATCAGTCACATTTTAAGAGGATGAATGAGTTGTCAGCTGTTACCCCCTACAAGGTTGGAACCCCTTCCCTAGTTGAATGTGGCCACCTAAATCAGTAACATTTAACAGTTTCTTCACTGTTTTTGCTTCATTTTGCTCTATGGAGCGCCCCCTATATTTTGGAGTAAAGCATTATTCAGGGTTCGTACAGTCATAGCAAACCTGGAAAAGTAATGGACTTTTAAAATGCAATTTCCAGACCCATGTAAAGTTTTGGAAATGTAAACATTCTGAGTAACATTCGGCCACTACTAGTTAAACCTGCGCCAGCCAGCCTAGATGATTACTTTATATCTTAATTTACTTTTTAAAAATGTGTTCTGAACCAACTTACCAAGCATAATTATCTTTTAATCACCAGTGTGTAGGCTATAAGTGAGTTAAATTAGTGGAATAATATATTTCTGGGGGAAGAGCCACAAATGTTTTTGTTTATTTTCCCAACTGACTAATTTCCAATTTTAACAAATGAAACTGCAGAAAATGTTTCTAATGCACTACACTGGACATTTTGAATACTGTTTATAAATTATTCCAGTTATTCAGCTCTTGGAAATTTAGTCAAAATTTTTGGAAAAGTCATGGAAAATTCTTGGTAAAAAATGTATGAACCCTGACTATTGTAGAAACTCAGAAGCTGAAATAGACCAGTATATGATCCCTTACTCGGCTTGACTCCACTTATCCATGCAAAGGTTTTTCTGTTATTTGGTCACTCTACCATGACAAAAATCAAGAAATAAACCCGTTAGCTTGTTGTTAAGTTGACCGTGATGTGCTGCTTTTTTGCAAGAGACTCAGGACTCCCTTGACACCGGGTCAGCGACGCTCATACTTGGAAGTGTTGTTTTCAGCCCAGAGATGCAGGAGGACGATTCATTGACCCCACAACAAGTCATTTAACCATCACACGGACACCAAAACTGTTTGTTAAGCAGCATTTAGACATATTACATGACCCCATTTGTTGATAAATAAACAAGGGTTAGGGTTAAAAAAAAACACCACTTTAAATGAAGATAAAATGGGCAAATACCTGTTTTACACTTTACACCTTTTGAAAAATGGTGATGGGGTTGCAAATGCACACAAGGCTGTCCATCCCAGCTGCCCGCTGGAGGAATTAGAGAGGCAGAGATTTGGACAGTGTGAGTGCATGTAACAGCTGAGTTGACATTAGCCGGCCTGGAACAACATGCCGCTCTGATGGAGAGAAATGCTGTGCACTGGCAACTGGATGGCTTAAGGATGTTGCCTACTTCATTATGTTGCGGACCAACTCTTGTCAGTTGCCGGCCAAAGTGTATTTTCTGCTCTCTGCCTGCATTTATTTTAAGGGATGTGTGGGAAAAGCTGCTAGACCTGCAAAATGTCCCCCACCTGAGTTGACCTCAGACTACTGCTGTCACCTCTCACTGGAGACCTGTCGTAAATGAAGCTTTGGTAAGTTCCAGGGTAAAGAAAACTTTTCCCTCCAAAAATGTCAAAAGTGAGGGATTTGGGAACGGTGGTGTCACAAAAAAATGAAAACGAATAATTCAATATGGTATCAGCTGAGGAAGTACAAAGTCAACATGGTGACATTTAATCAACTATTTAATATTTGTTGGCAGGTCTCAGTGCGATGCTTTTGTTGAGATGGTAGCTGACGCAGTCTGTCTTGCAAACTGAAGAATCACTGTCCAAGTATGCTCAGTGTTTAGTCTTACTGCTTTTGTGAAATACAAACTCGATTCCAAAAAAAGTTAGGACATAAAATGCAACCACAAACAGAGTGCAATTTGCACATCTCATAAAACCATTTTGAATTCACAGTAGCACATAAACAATATATCAGGTATTATATTTATACATTATATATTATATTATAACATAGATATTTTACCATTCACCATTGTATATGGATTCTTTTTTGTATGATACAGTTGAAACATTTGTGCCAATAAAAAAGACAGTGACCGCTGGAAGTGTTCCTGATCCATGCAGTGATTTAAGCACAGAATCATGCCTGTTCTTCAAGAAGAGTATAAATATCCATCCAATACTATAAATATAGATTCTGCCTTTCTAAAATGCTTTTATACATATCTAACTGAAATGTTGCCAATTAACCAAATTAGTTACAAAATGCTACAGTTTTGTTGTTAGATTGAGCTATCATTTTTAATGAAATTATAACATATTCTGTTTCAACACCTCATATATTGTTTCTGGTCTATTGAGAAAAGAATATGGTTTATGAGGTTTGCGTACCATTGCACTCAGTGTAATTATTTATTCTGTATACTGAAAGATATCATATAAAGTAGATATTTAGATTTGCCCTTTCAATCTAGTGAATAAACTCATATTCTCTCTACAGATCATTTTACTATTGAAAAGCCTATGTGTTTATATAAAATATATATTCTGCATCCATTTGAGGGTGAGCCGTAGTGCAGTGAGTTCACCAGTAAACCTGAATAGAAGTATTAAATATTCATGAAGGTTAAGCGGCCCACTGTATGCATGTGAGAATGCAAGAGAATTAGATTTGTTCCACAGAAAAAGCCCTTCTAATGTGTGCTCCCTGCTCTGAATTATCAACAAAATTATGCAAAAACCTTGAGATGCTCCATGCTAAATAATCACATACAATATTTAGTTACTCATCTCAATGGACATTACATGCAAATTACACAAATTAGGATGTTTAATGTTTAAATCTTCCTCTGTGACCTTGTAAACACAATAGTGAATATTAATTATGATACTAATGTGCAAGATTAACATAGCAGTATAGTCATAGTCATTGAAAACCTGGAAAAGCCATTGAATTTTAAAATGCAATTTCCAGGCCCTGGAAAAGTTTTGGAATTTTATAATTTTGGTTTTGGAAATTTAAACAGTCTGAGTAACATTGGGCCACTAGTTAAACCAGCACCAGCTAGAATATAGAAAATGTTCTCACAGGAGGAGAAAGTGACCTATATCTATTTTTTGTCAGAATATTTGAATTAAATAATTTTTATGCTGGTCTTTGGCTCTTTTGGTTTTGGTACCGGCATAGATCATTGTTTTAAATATAATATAGCATAATTATCTTTTAATCACTGTGTATAGGCTATAAGTCAATAAAATTAGTGGAATAATATATTTTTGGGGGAAGAAGCCCCAACAGTTTATTTTTGTCAACTAACTAATTTCCAAATTTAACAAATAATATTGCAGCAGAATTATGTTTCTAATGTACCACCTTGGACATTTTGAATACTATTTAAACACATGTAAGTCATTTTTCAGGTCCTGAAAACTTTGTCAAATGTTTGGAAAAGTTGTGGAAAATTCTTGGTAAAAAAGATTTATGAACCCTGACATAATCAGTTAATATTGGTCAACACAAATCAGCTGCCTCTTATTATGCATATTTGTGATTTATAGCCATTTATCTGAGCTTGGGACTGGCAGACACATTACACTTCCTTGTGGCTTTATTCAAGATGGATTCCAGACCATTACAAAACCAAATGAAGAAATGTCAAAGTTTGTATTTAGAGAGCACATTTTCAATTAATTCATCTGTTTTTAGTGCACACTGACTATTACTATGTGGTAGCTTTTTTCTTTCTTTTTGCCCAGTTTAATACTACTAATACTTAATACTGTTTGAGACATCCTCACAGTATTGAAACGTGTTGGCGAGGTCTTGATCCTCTTCTATCCTTTTAGCTGTGGGGTCATTAAATCAAATCATCTGCCTTCCAGTGTGCAGTGACTTGCATTTTGATTTGGCATGCTGGTTTTAGGAAAGGCTCTGAACAAATAAAGGTGTATTGATGGTTCTAGTTCAGAGATCTTCAGGTTCAGGGGTAAATGCTCTTTCCATTGAAGCACCAAACCCTTAAATCTCACCATGGTAAAGAAAACAAATCATTAGTTTTTTAGTGATTAGTGATTTAGATAGATGGATAAACTTTATTAATCCCGAAGGAAATTTGTAGTTTATCAGTTGCTCTTACAAACATTAAAACATAATAATAATAATAATCATACGATAAACATTATTACAAATGTATAAATAAACGTAAAGCAATACATATCTCAAAATCTTACAAACTACAGAGTGAGTGAAGTCAGTATCATTCAAAAATATCCTTCTGTACATTTTTCACACCTCACTAAAGCTGCTGCTTGTTTTTATGCCCTATGCTCCTTTTCCAACCTTTTCCATTTATCTGGTTTAGGATCAGCACAAAGGTTACTGTGGCTTCTGACTCCTTGTGTCCGGATTCCAGAGAGAGGCTTCGATCTGCGCAACACAAATCTAATTGAGTGCTATGATAGGGGATATTATTTTTTCACATTTTATCACCAACATTAACTCGGCTCAGTGCACATCAGCTACAGAACAGATCAGATCTTGCTCTTGTGCAAACTCAATTTCTGTTCGCAGATTTCCATTTTGTTCCATGCTTTGTACTGATTATAACAACTACCTTCAGCCTAAAAGGTGTGTCTTGTGCTTGATGACACAAACTGTGCATGATTACATAACAGTGCATCAGGCTCACAGACTTATTTTTGGTGAAACGGGTTCATTCTCTAAGTGGTATCAGTCTCCCAACAGGGGCTGCTGCAGGAACAAATAATTATCTTTCATTTCCTCATTAGACACCCAGGTGTTTAATGGAGGTCTCACAAAAAAGCACATGCAAAGAATGAATACATCCCAATGGAAATATGATTAAGATGCCAAAAAAACCTTACACTTTTTTCCTCAAAATACACCTCTGGATACAGCAATAGTGTGTGAAGATATTTCCTCAAAATGAGTTTTAAAGCATCAGCCTTGTGCAGAAATATGATGGTCATTCGGTGCTATGGGGCAGTAAAAACACTCTTATTGCGCCCTTTAAGGCATAGCTGGGATCTGTAATGAGTCAGTCTGTTTCATAGCCAGCTGAGGCTTTCATCCCCAAATCTCCACATCAGTAGCACACACCACATTTGTTCAGGCACTTTCTAAAAGCTCAGAATAAACATCTTTTTCAAACAAGCTGCAAAACTTTATTCATATGATCAAACTGATCAGAGTTCTTACAAAAATATCTTGCAGTTTCTTTTATGTCCAAACACAAATCTCGCAAACACATCAGCAGGAGTTAACTGAAGGATGACGTGGGACATTGCAGAACAAGACCTTGTGGAGTGAAACCAAATAATGAAAGTGTAGTTGTTGAAATCCCACTGGACTGTATTTGATTACTGACAAAGTTATCTCTGCGTTTATCTTCATGCAGAGTAAAGTGGCCCTGGGTAAACCTAACTTAGATTCCTATCCCACCAAAGCTAACCTAAGGTTGTTGATTCGATCCCTGCTACCGGCATTGCGTTGTGTCATTGTGTCCTTGGGCAAGACATTTCACCCACCTTGCCTATGTATGAATGTATCAGTGTGACTGTGTTTGGTGGCAGTCAGAGCGCAGATTGGCAGCCACTGTCAGTCTGCCCCAGGGCAGCTGTGGCTCACCACTGTGTGTGTGACTGAATAATGGCAAATTGTGAAGCTTGTGAAGTGCAATTTTAAATCCAACCCATTACTGTTATAATTTATTCATAGTAGGCCATGCACAACATATTTACTATTTTGTAATGAATCAAATTTTATTGAATAGCAACACATCTCAAAAAGTTGGGTCAGAGGCAACCAAAGGCTGGAAAATAAGTTGTACAAATAAAACATTGCAACAAATTAGATTAATTGAAACATTTTAGTCACATGACAAGTTTGCCAGTTAACCTAGTTAGTTATTAGGGATTATTAACAATTATTAACAGTTTTTTTTTTTTATCAGCATCACCTCCCTTCCTTTTGTTACCTTGTCCCAACTTTTTTGTTACTGCCATCAAATTCAAAATGAGCTATTACTTTTCATCAAATGGTAAAATAGCTCAACACCTGATGTCTTGTTTTATGAGATTTGGAAAACAATGTATTCTGTTTTTATTTACATTTTACACTGCAGATTATTTTTAACCACACATTTTATTGTTACTATTTCAATCTGTCAGTCGTATTACATGATGATGATATCCATAAGTTATTCCAGGCTACTGACATTTTCCATCTTCTTGTTTAATAGACTTATCTGCTGAGTCACTCTCCTTTTGGCTGTGTCACACGTTGTTAACTGCCACCGCTCGCTGTCACTCTTTGTTCAGGCTGTGATCCACCTGCAAGAGCCATTAGGAAATAGATATTTTCATGACCCCAAGAGAATGGGTTGAAAGTGCATGGTTTCTGATAGGCAGATGTCCTATAGCACTATAGTGTGTGTGTGCACACCAGAGGCATAGACAGCTCACTTTGATACATCCACCTTCTTAACCACCTCATATTAGTCAGCCCATTAAGGTTCTTATCATAAGTGCAAAAATAGAATCCATTTGGTATAAATAAGACATCAAGATGTGGATGAGGAAGGTTTGCTTTTGCACAACTAAGGATCCATCTCTTGTTTGGACAGCACAGCGAGGCATTCAGTCTGTTAAGAGTGCTGTGAAAACATGAGAAACACTTAGGCCTTGTGAGAAAGGATTTGCTGTTTACAAAATGCAGGGGCTTTTATGGATCCTGCCTGGGTCTTTTTTTTTTTTTGACTCGCAAAAAGCTTTTGGGGAAAAAAGGACTAAGGAGCTAAGAGGCTGGCTCTCTGATCTGCTCCATTTAAATGTTTCAAAAGGCATCCTTAGCTCAGTCTGATTAATTCATTACAACCTTCCATTTATTTATTTTTTTTACATCATTGTCTTTCTTTTCAGCTTCTTCCTGTTACCTGTGGTTGTGGCTGCAGCCGCTGCGGAGGCTGTCCATTCTTAGTCAGGACCACAGCTTTCAGCTGCTGAACACTGGGGTCTGCAATCACCTCATGTCATACTCATACTCAAGCAGCATGAGTAGTTGTAGTAGTAATAGTAGTGGCAGTTGAAGCACAATAGCTGTTGTGCAGCAGCAGCAACAGTAATAGTAGCAATAGTTGCAGTAATAGTAGAGGTAGCAGTGATAATAGTAGCACTTACACACAACTTTACAGTCAATACTTTTTTTACTTTTACTTGAGTAACACTTTTCTTCAGTTCTTGAGTAGTATTATTTTAAAGTAACAATACGTGAGTTCTTGTTTTACCCCTGTCAGTCATACTCTGGACACTCTGGAGTCTGTGGTAGTCCCAGAGTAACACGCCTGAGGGCTCAGCTCGGCTCTTGTTCCTGTCTCTGACCCGCTCTGTACAGGCCTTTCCAGTTCCTCAGGGACACATTCGCCTTCTACAAAGTCTATCGCTGTGGAAATCCTGTGTAATTTCGGGGGCGGTTAACAGTGCGCAGGCATGCATATATAGCGCCCACTATCATCACACTTGGAGCAGAAAAGCACCCAGGGCACTATCTGATATTCGCTGCCTCTTTTGCCCAGTCTTTTGCCGGGCAACATAACATGCACCACCTCATGCGGGCTGAATAAAGAATGGACACAGTGGGAAGAGTGCAGCCGGGGGAACAAGATGAGAGCTAGATGGACTCTGTGTGTGTGAGTGTGTGAGTGTGTCTGGAACAAACTCATTTCCAAAAAGTTGTGACACTGCGTAAAATGTAAATAAAAACGGAAACGTTTTGCAGATCTCATAAAAACGTGTTTTATTCACAAGACCATAAACAACATGTCAGGTGTGGAAGAGAGACATTTGACCATTTTATGACAAATTATAGTTCATTTTTAATTCAACACAGAAACACATCTCAAACAATTTGGAGTAGGGGCAACAAAAGACTGCAAAATATGTGGTGCTAAAATAAAAACCCCAAAAAAACAGCTGGAGAAGCATTTTGCTGATAAGATGATTCGGTGTAAAAGGTTCATTTGGTCTACTAATATTAATACGTGAATTTGTTATAGACCAATATTTTTGTAACATTTCGGCCTCTTATTTTCTGTGGTCTCCTGATTTAAACAGGAGCAGTCTGACTTTTTTCAGAACATTATCCCAGGTGTGAGAAAGCTGGTATGCCCCCTTGTTCCAATTTACAGTTCAGGGAGCGCATTTCTGTATCTCGATCTTGATGGCTTCCTTGATCCAGCGATGGTGTTTTGCATTGTCCCAACACATCCTGGTCTGAAGATGTCAGACTGCAGATGTCGTCCTCCGCTGCCCCACGTACGAAGACACCATCAAAATTAGCTGGCAAGACACAATGTGGACTGGACAGTGCGTACAATAAAAAAATACTATGTATGAAATAAGAGAAAATATGTGAGAAGGGGATAGGGTTATTTAAGTTTTACTTCAACCTACTCCTTTTTGAACTCTATTATTATGCTTTGTTTGTTTTTTATTACATTCTTATATTACCAAATTCTAAATAAATAAAGCCAATCAATCCTCTCCTTTATCTTGGTTTGGCCCCAGGACACAGAGTACACTGGGTTATGACCTCTTGTGGTGTTTATGTTCTGTTGTGAATAAAATATTGTTGTGTGAAATATAATATTCCTGCCTCTTTTGCCCAGTCTTCGGCCAAGGCTGAATAAGGCATGGACACAAGAGTGGAGCTGGGGGAATGAGAAGAGAGCTAGATGGACTATGTGTGTGTCTGAAGAAAAGGATGGCTAAGAGAGTGGAATACTATATCAGAGAGAGATGGGGAAAAAAAAATTTGTGGATCCAGGGAGAGGAGCCTGAATCAATATTTATACTGCGAGGCGAGACAATTCTGAAGCGGTAATTAAATTGGCGTGTCATATTTCATTCCATTACGGGGCAGAGCTTGCATGCAAATGATGCAAAAGGCCTCCTTTTCAAGTGGATTTCATTTCTTTTATGACAGTGAATAGAATAGAGTCAGGCACAGAAAAATAAAATACTACTTCAGTATTCATGAGCTTATTGTTAGGAACTTGGGGGGGGGGGGGGGGGGGGGGGGGACTTCAGTCCTGCAGCAGAGAAGAAGGAAAAGGGATGGAGGGCGGTACAATTCCCTCCTGGAGGCTCTAAACTGTTTTACACTCAAACTAGGCACAGGGGTGGGAAAGCAAATCAATCTCATTTGAATAATGATTAGTGAAATGAGGCAGTGCTGACGGTGATTGGAAACACACTCGGATTCCCAACACAACGTCCCCTCCTTTCTTCTCTGGGGCCAAAAGGAATGAATAAAACATATGAAAAGTAAATGTTACATGCCAGTACTACATGCTCACATATTTTGGTCAGACACATCCCCTGTCATTTGAGAAAACTGAACAGCAGATGTGAAGTTAGTAGCTGGCTCAGTTTGGAAATGGCTGAAGAAAGATGCACTAAAAGTCTGTACTCAGGTAAAAGTACTTATTTTGTTATACTTGTTATACTGTTACTTATACTGTTAATAATTTTACCCAAGTAGCTAAAGTACTTATTTTTTTTCCTTTTGGCTATTCCCTTCTGAGGTCACAGTGATTTGCAAATTAATTTGGCATTTCTTACACTGGATGCTGTTTCTCACACAACCATATCCATTTATCCTGGAATAGGACATACACAAAGTGTACACTGGGTAGTGGCCCCCTGTGGCTGGATTCAAGTAATAATAGTTATTAAAATGTAAAAGTAAAAGTAGAGAAGTATGTGTTGCTGCTACTTCTACTATAATAACTACTTCTATTGCTGTTACAAGTACCGAAACTACTGCTACTACTACTACTACTACTACTTCTATTGCCACTACCACCACTAAGTGCTACTACAAGTACTATTACCACTACTCCAGACTTCTCCAACTATTACAGTAGTACTACTCCTGTTACTAATACTATTACTACCCACCCATAATACTTTTCATTCCTCTAGAGAACTGTGTTAAAACAGTTTTGTTATGTGAGTATACCATTTGTTCCTCTATAATGTGTTCAGGTAAAAGCATGTTTGACACTTTACTCAAAAGTACATTTTAAATAACTTGAGTAAAAGTGTCTAGTTTCTCTCTCCCTACATGAGCAGCAGTAGAAGGTGACCGCCGCCTGTGAAACCAGCTTCAGTGTTTACAGTAAGTCCCAGGTACTGCAGTGCCTCCCCATTACACTGCTCTCCACTTCTGACAAATGGAATTTGTGGGGCAACAACAAAACACACTTGTGCTCTGTGTAGCCAATTAAAAGTTTCCCCTCCACCTTTTTGCCTCCGAGTATTGGCTCCAGTTTCCATTCTACTGTGCAAAAATGGATCAGAAGACAGAGGAGAGTGTCCAAAGCTCTATTCCAGTAATTTTTTTAACTACCTAAAAAAGTGCCTCTGTATCGCTTCTCCACTCTATTCTGTGCAGTGGATTTCCGGAAAGAAAAATGACCCCCAGCCCAAGAGTGCCGGTGCAAACACTAAATGGCAATGGATGGAGAGGCTTTGGACTGGTGCCATGCTCAGGGCACAGGTTCTGCCAGTGGCATCTGAAGTGCTGCCAATGGGAAACGCAGCATTAACGTGGAGAGGGCTGGAGAGAACAGCATCTGCTTCTGTGGTGTGTTCTCCTGCCAGAGCCCATAGGCAAACGCTGTCACAAATCATGTCGGTATGTGAAAATGTCCACTGATTTGTCCTTACTTCTAGACTTACATACATCTTTTTACTTCTACCAGTAATAATATACACTCATTTTTGACTGCAAAGTAGGATAAATAAATGCATTTGCTTTTGGTGTTTAATAAATGAATAAAGCCTTACTCTAATTGGCAAAATATACAAAGGAAACCCATTCTGCACAAGGGACTGCTTTTAGTTTCAAATGGTATATTATTTGATGATTGCCCAGAGCTGTTTACAGGCCTACTTGAGCAGAATTAATTTGAACAGTAACTGCAACAGTGCATCACCGCTAACATATTATTAAAAACTGGTCATTGTAAAATTGCTTTCACCACTTTAATTTACTTTTTATAAGTTATGTTAAAGCTGAAAGAAGTGCATTTTGATTTAGATGTTAAGGTCTAATCTGAGATACAGTCATAAGTAATCCATTTTGAGAAGTTACATGCATTCAAATCAGCAAACTTATAGGAGTACCCAAATATATTGCACAGACATTTTTTTTACACATTTCATTTAATTTCATACACCTAAATACTGCTACACTAAAAACTGCTGTTAGGAGAACAGTCTAGAACTCAGATGTAATTAGAAAATGAATGACATACCTCTATGATCTTTTTTTCATGAATTATTATGCAACCTCAGAGTCTCTTTAGAGATCACCACAGCAAATCATCTCCATCTAACCCTGCACCCTCTTCTCTCTTAACAAATAACTTCATGTCCTCTTTCACTACATCCATTTTTTTTTTTTTACACTGACATGCAATGACCCATAAATGGTGAAGTGTGTGATGTGTTAGAAGCAGGAAATCTTGGCCAGAGCATCTCCAAAACATTACTTGTGCGGTGCTTCTGGTCTACAGTGGTCATTACAATATTGCGTTTTACTCAATCGCTTTGACACATTTCTCCATTCAGAATTGCCATTTGCAAAACAGATCACACAGAAAACCCAAACAAAATCAGGTTCTCAAAACTCTTGAAACATAGGTTTGAAGAGGAAGATCAAC
This sequence comes from Bostrychus sinensis, assembly GCA_020698575.1. Taxonomy (NCBI): domain Eukaryota; kingdom Metazoa; phylum Chordata; class Actinopteri; order Gobiiformes; family Eleotridae; genus Bostrychus; species Bostrychus sinensis. The sequence continues at coordinate 16,973,884 of CM036249.1, read as the reverse complement.
TGGAACTAGGTTCAAGTAAATGAGCTAAAACAATTGAGAAAAACTGTATACCAGCAATACATGTGGGGAGCTAAGACGAGATATTGTAGCTGAAATTGCTGCTGAAGAAGTTAGCTGTGGCTGTGATGGAAAAGTGTCAGGAAATTAAGTGCCTCATGTTGTTGCATATGGAGCATAACATAACATTATGGTCAACATTGCAGATGGTCATAGTTTTTATCTTTAATGGATGCATATCCACTAATACTTTTGAATGACAGGTGACAGATGCCTTCAAAATACTGGACAAGTGAATAAATAAAACAACAGCAGTGTGTCATAATCATTCTGGTGTGAACAAAGTGGACAGAAGTCTTCCATGGCTCGTGGTGGTGTCAGGAGCAGCCAGCCGGAATGGTGACATGTCTCCTCATTATGCTGAGGAGCATATGGGAACGCTCACAGCTGCTCCGCTCCACACTGGGGTCAATGGGCTCTGGGCAAGCCCTTTACCTCGACCATGCAGAGGAGGGAACATGCTGTGAAATCACATATTCTACATTTTCCTAGAGAAACATGGACTCCAAGCTTATGGATAATACATGCAGATATAGAGCAAAAAGACATGTGGGTACATTCTGCTTTCCTTTTCAGGGTCTAAAGGTTGTATGTGCGTTTAGAGTTTTACTTAGGTATTGCCCATAATGTTTTTTAATGCAGTACCACTTCAAAAACAAAAACAAAACAAACAAACAAACAAACAAACAAAAAAACAAAACAAAAAACATCCATTAAAAATTTATATTTTCAGCCTTTTGTGGCCTTTGTCCTATGATGTGTTGCTATAATTGAATTTGCTTATGAGCTAGTTTTTATGAGAAGTGTAGTATCTCAGTTTAAATACCATACCAAACATGTTTTTTATGTTCTGCAGTTGATAAAATGTTTTTTTGCAATCTGTTTGATTTAAATTTTACACAGACAGTGCAAACTTTCAGGAGAATTGGGTTTGTATATTTTATTGTTGTTGTTTAAATCTTTTTGAGATGTGTTACTGCCATCAAATGAATCTGAAGCAGTTTAAAGTCAAAAACATTATAAAAATACAAAATGTCAAATAATCAAATTAACAGTAATTCTCTAGCTGTGGGTCAGGGCCCAAAAGTGACTTGCAGGAAGGCTGAATATAGTTTAAATGCTCAACTTATTTAAGGCCTAAATATTAAATACATGTGTTTATATGGTGGTAGTAAAAATCATTTTGAAATATAACTTAATATAATAAAAAAATGAAGTCCCACAGAGACCAATTGAGAACCACTTCTTAGGTCTCTTAATTTCTTTATTTTTTAAAATCTACACAAAGACGTCGGACGTTTCCTCTCATCTTCATTATTAAACTTCACTTTTGGCTTTTGCCCTGTTTTCCTCCGAGTGACCTCTAGATGGCACTGTAGACCCAGAGGACTCTTCTCTTTATGTGAGCGTGCTGGGAGCCTCAAAAGCATGTGTGCATGTAAATGTGTGTGTGCGTCTGCGTCTGCGTCTGTGTGTATGCCTCCCAGATTCAATTATTCATCATTTCCAGTGCAAATATGCTTTGGCTTTTCTATGTCTTCCCTTTTTTCCACCAGTTTTGTTTATTATTTATTATGCTGAGGCTCACAATGTTTGGGGAGAATAGAAAGCCTGGTTGCAATAATGTCACTGTGTGGGTGTCATAATTATGTTCTGATACAAGCGCACACAAGAAAGGTATTGGCTCTAGGCTCCAGACACATTTGTTTTGCCTTATGTCTTGGTACTGATAGCCAGACTGCATTATTTTACCACATAACTTTCAAATCCTTTATCTGTCACTGACTTGGAATACTTATCTGTCTATAAGCGCTGATCAGGCATAACATTATGACTCCCTGCCTAATATGCAGCGCCATACACAACAGACTGAGATGCACTATGTATTCTGACACTTTTCTAACACAACCAGCATTTATTTCTTCCACATTCTGAGCTACACTACTTGTCTGTTGGATTGGACCACGCAGGCTGGCCTTTGCACCCACTGTGCATCACCACCTTTCGCCAGTTTACCACTTTTGAGGACAAACTGTGAACTTTCCATGGCAGTGGTCATAATGTTATGGCTGATGTGTGTATTATTCCCAGTGTACCACAGCCTGCCACTCAAACAATTCTTTAGGATTTCCATTCATGTGTTTCTCTGTATGGGAGTGTTCAAAGAATTATTCATAATGACATATTGACTTTGGAAAGAGACTTAGCCATGTTAAATTCATGAGTCACTCAGAGTGCATGGTAAATACATATCGATAATCGCTGCTTGCTGTTGATCGTCATAGCACCAACAGCCACTAATGATGCTCTCTGAACACAACATGAAGGAGGACTACTGTTTACTATTTATGACAAAACTTTGGAGCAAATTAAAAGTGACCATTTATACAGTCTTAGTGATGAGACATCAGCAGACCTGACAAGGCAAAGCAACATCACTTAGTACAAGGACTTACCATAGCATCTACCTGTTCTTCTTCTGTGACTGCACAATGATAAAGTTGTCAAGGTACGCCTGACCAGAGAGCTGGGAAATGGTCCCTGGGCGCTGCTCAGTGGTCGCCCACTGCTTCTGACAGGTCGTCCCAGTGGCTCTGGAAGAATGAGTCAAATACAGAGAACAAAATATCACTGTGAATAAACATTTGATCACAAGTTAAAATGGCTTTGATTTGTGCTTATTTTTGGACACCTATAGTTAACATATGCAAAAAAAGTACTTTTTTCTTGTATTGACCATTGTAATGTAATATAAAAAACAAGACCAAAAGATGTCATGTAGCCTCACGTTTTCCTTGTGGTTTTGTTTTCTTTTTTTTTTTGGTCTCCACTCATTAAAACATATTCTCCCATTGTCAGTGTTTGTGTATCATACCTGACAGCTGCTTCCTGTAGTTTTCCTCAGAAGGGTCACAGTAAAGTTTGTCTGCTGATTCAGACAAGAAGTTTTGTAGTGGTAGGATGACCAGTGCCATCCACAGTCTGACTCCTTCAGAACAGCTCCCCAGGTGTGAGACAGGATCTGTGCCCTCTAAAGGCTTGTTTCCCAATGTTTATAACCTCTTTGATCCAAGGATGCTGTTTGTTGTCCTCAGTTCTAAAAAATATTCCTTTTACCATCTCATTGAAAGTGTTGTTTAGGACCACCACAGTCTTCTCATCAGCAGATCAAGAGGGCTGGATTGCCTGTATGCTAGGTTAACTTTCCAATTTGAATATTGTATATATTACATTTTTTAACCAGCCTAGGTTTGTGAGCTTTATTTGATCTCATTGCTTTTTTTTACCCGATGCTTAAGAAACTAATTAATGAATGTGAGAGTGAATAGCTGTTTGTGTGTGTGAATAGCAGTGTGTGTCTCTGTATCAGCTCTGTCACTAACTTGCCGGTGTCCAGCTCTCAGTTGCTCCAGTCACCCACAAGCCCTAACAGTAATAAGGAGAATAAGATGAATAAATTAATGTCTGCCCCCTTTTTTTTTACTGTGCCCCTCTTAATAAAACACCATCAGTTCAATTGAACACATTTCAAAAACATTTAGTTGAACTTTATTTATCCTCATGGACAGCAACAGTGTCTGCTGCATCATAGAACAGCAATGTCAGCTGTCTCTAAAGCTGGGCACTACACTCGCTGAACACTGTGGGTCTTGGTTCCACCTGTAAATTATGATATCATTGCTTTTTAGATTTCTGTTTTGTGTGCATGCTTTTTTACACAGCTTTACTGTTCATACTTGCCTGTTCTCTTTGATGATGTTCTGCAACTCCAAATGTCCTGTAGCGGTGATTAGCACACCTATTACTTTTGTCTAGGTTTGTCTAGGTTTCTAGTCTAAGCCTGGACCATTTAGGGTTGTGCATGCTCGATGTCATCAGTGTCTCTAGCAGATGACTATAAGTGCAACTCCAGTTTGAACAAAAGTGCAAAGACATATTGTAAGATAGATGCAGCAACTGGCATAGTACAAGCCAATTTCAGGAGAAAGGCACATTTTACACAGCACAAAGTCACACCTGAAAACATACCCCAACAAATGCATGCTACATTTTATGGGCATTAATTCACTATGGGGCAGATGTTTGCTAAACTGTTGTATATGAAGCAATTAACATAGACCTGCTTAAATGTGAATTAAGTAGTCCCAATGCAGCAAACATCTGGATGAATGCTACTTTGTGCTTTTTTTCCTGGACCCCAGTTGAATTGGAAAATGTAGGTTGTTACAGCACTTCACTGAAGCCACACTGTCACCCACCTGTTACGGACAATACACTGAAGACTTACAATTACTATGAACAGCATTTCTGTGACCTGGACTATTTTTTCAACAAATGGGGCTTTGTAACTGTTGATTTTCTCTACAAACAGTAAGTCAAGTGTGGCATTTACACTTATTTTGCTACACCACTTTTCATTTTGACTTTGAATTTTAGAATTTTGGGCTGTGTCATTCTTGAGTGATTTGTCACTGTCCACATTGTCCCATACTGCAGATGTTTTAGCTCTTTTGAGTGCAGCATCTTCAATTTGTGGAAACGTATCTGATCTTCCCTTTATTACACCCTTATGAAATGGGACATCTTTCATTACATCCAATGACCTGGAGGCACAGCTTGCATCAGGTGTGGGATCAATCAAAATACTCCTCAGATTTTTTCATATTTTGTGGACTTGGACATTTGTTAAACTAGAAGCATAAGAACCACTATATTTAGCCTCCAAATCCAGATTTGTATATGATGCTTTGTCCACTTCAGTGTTTTCAAATCTATGACCCGAGACTCTAGAGCCAAACTCCTCTGCATCTTCAATTGACTCGATGTTATGGTCAGCAAAAGATTTATCATTATTGGATCCAGTTTGAGAATGCTTGATTTTATCTACTTTCTGAATATTTTTAACTGACTTGCCATGTGAATCTGTGAATTCTACTTCATTACAGATTATCAGTTGGACTTAGGGCAATTTCATCACCAAAGGCCAGGTCTACTCTGTAGGGCCTTAGGCTTGAACCAATGTTATCCTGTCTGTCAAATGAACTTGTTGCAGCATGGAGATGAGCACACAGAGGTGACCATTTAGATTGGCTAATGTTTTCTAAAGCTCTTCTTGGGTTACCATCATTGGCCATGACATGTAAGTCAGTGCCTCTGCCCAATGACCTGGTGGTATGGCCAGCAACAGATACGGTATGACAACGTGCATGCTTGCATTGGTCAAACTTCAGTAAGCTGTCTGTGATTTTCATAGCATTAGCATAGCATTTGTGTCTGACATTTCACTGTCAGATGAAAAGAGGGAAATGGCCTCATCAAACACTAGAGTTCGACATGGGACACCTTACACTGATATTGTTATTGTATCTAGGTTCTGACACCACGGATTTGACCCCACGACTTCTGCCTTATTAAATGAGTTATCAACTTCTGCATCGGAGATTTCACTTTCAGACGTACTGAAGCCAATAGACTCATCATAAAGTTGAAATATGTGGAGTGGGACACCTTTCTCAGATACTGCTTTGCAATTTGAGGGCACCATTGATTTGAACCTAGGTCTTCTGAGCTCTCCATTGAGCTATGAGGTTCCAGTATCTCATTAGTCTGGTTAAATTGCTGTAGAGCTGTAGCCAGTTTACCTCCAGGTGACTGAGTAGAATCAGAGCCAGCCAAACCTTCATGTTGAACATCTTTTGGTGATGCTGATGGTTTTCCTCCATTATTTTTGTGGAACTGAATGGAAGACATTTCCACCTGAGTGGCATGAGTGGGGCGGTCAGCAACACACAACTTCATGGCTTTTTCAGAAGCTATTAAGCTGAAAAAAAAATCATCAGTTTTATAAGATTTGTATACAAATAAGAAATTATGCAAATTTGTAAAAAGACATGCACACAGTATTACTACTCACTGTCCTCAGTCAAGTGGGTCATTGTAATGAAAGAGTGCTGCAGAGCTTGTTTTGGTGTCAGTCTAAAGTTCGAGTCAAGATGCAGCAACCCTTTCAGTAAGTCCACAAACACTTTGCAGCCTTCAAATGCCTCAGGGTCCTCCATTGGAAAGATCTGCAAAAGGACAGATTTTCAGCTGCTACAGCAAACATCGTTAATTCATTCAGAGCTGACAATGGCTGACAGTTTAGAGAGAAGCAGTACAAAAATAAAAAACATAAATGGGTGAGGTAAAGGGAAATGCAGATAAATATACAGTATACAAAGCATTTATGCCAAGTTTAACCAGGCCAAGCTAACTGTGGGACTGCATGTTCTAAGACAGGTCCAAAACTAATCCTAAATGCATGCATTAAATAAAATATGTGTATTTTAAATTTGGTTGCCAAGAGCACTTATGTTAACAAAATCATCCAATGACTGTGGTTCATTCTCAACTTCTGCCTTTTCAGTGCTGTCTTGGACTGGCATATTCCAGAGGAGACAGGAGCCTCCATGTTGTTTATGGGTCCTTGCCCTTTTCCTGAGTGAAAAAGTTATTAGTACTCCGTATAGTACGGAGTATACTCCGTTTTGAAGGTGTGTGGGTAGTAGTCCCAATAACTCCACCATTCACCTGTCAAGATAATACAAGATTAGCTATCAAAACAAAGCAGGGGTCTATGACATATAAAGTAAATGTGTGAGGAGGCTATCTCACTGATCAATAATCGGAGTTTGGAAACAAGTGTTGTCCCAGAAAGAGCCTAGCCAAGTTGCAGCCCAAGCCCCACATGTCAATGCCTTCGTCCATGTTGTCCAAAGTCACTTTTGGAGCCCTAAGAAAACACACAATAAACAACAAGACAATAATTATAGTTTTCATTTGCATTTATCAATATAGTTTTGACAAATGTATAAATCATGCAACTGGAGCCTCTCCTCATCTTCAGCCTCTGTGATGGTTGCAGGATCTTTGAGGATTTTGATGGCCACGAGATTTTTTTGGCACATGGCTACTATTCCAAAGCTGCCTTGGCTAAGATACCTCACCACAGAGTAAGTGAGAGTCTGAGTAAGAATAGCCAATAGAAATGTTGTCTGGTGTTTGGGGCTCTGAGAAAAAAATTAGTATAAGAAGACATTTTACTAACTAACAGAAAAAAATGATGATACCAACAGTATATAGTTTCAGGGTCATTGTGTATATGTTTTACCAACAGTGTTTTTAAAGAGAAAGAAAATGCAAAAAGCCTCAAAACAAATATCCTCCACACAATCGACTTCTACTATTTTACTGTCTGTCGATGATGTGGATGTGTAGCAACTTCACTTCATGAAATGTACATTAAAGCAAAGGTCAACTTTAAACAAACTAATATTTGACACCTGTTTACTTGTAAAACACATGAGATTTTGTAAAATAAAAAAAACCCAAAAAAAACCCCCCCAAAAAAACCAAAAAAAAAAACCAAAAAAAACCAAAAAAAAACAAAAAACAAACAAACAAACTTGAAATTGTAATGCTCTACCAACTCAACACACTGGCAATTCACCATTACTATATGACTACATGTTAGGGTTAGGGATTTTCAGGGTTAAAAAATTTACTCCCTAGAGATATTCAAGCATGCTGCTATTTCTTCCAAGACTAATGCTGACTATTTCAGTGCAAAAAGTAGTCTTTAAATAACTATATAACTAAATAACTATATACTTCCAGTACCAAAAGTGCGTGTTTCTGCATTTGAGGATTGAGGTCTACCACTTTTCTGTAACTTAGGGTGACCAGACATCCCCATTTTACTTTACTTTTGTACTTTATTTATATGACAGAAAATTGTATGTATTTCTGATACTTTTTTGTCATGTGGTGAATTCAAATGCAGGAAAAAAAACACCCAGTTTATGGGTCTAACAATCTGGTCACCCTACTGTAACTACTTGTCCAGCATAATGTAAAAATTCTAGCCTTTATCCTATATGCTAATTTTAGATAACTAATTGCTACATAAGGCTAAATAAAACAGCTAAACAGAATTACATTTGTTAATCTTCACCAAAACTCTGTTACATACATAACATACAGTTATTGATTGTCAGTTGCAAAAAAACACACTGAATTTGCCATAGGTTATTTGGTGGCTAATGCTAATTCCTTCATTAACAATAGAAGTTATTGTGGTCCGCTTATTTTGCAAATGCAGCCACTTTGTTTACAAACACAGGATCTGTCAGGGTAGTCAGCAAGATTGATTGTTTTAAAATTGTGCCACAAGTACCACTAAAACCGAATTTCTAATTTCCAGCAATGTAAGTTACCCCTCAGTTTTTTTTTTTTTTTTGCTATAAAATAAATACATGTTCATACGGTGAATCTAAGGAAGTTTTTTTTACTTGATATTGAGTAAATAAGCCTTCATGTGGAGGCTGTATGTCTAAAAAAAATAAAATAACACACAGTATGTTGACAGAAAGTATGACTAAAAGTCTTCCTCACCTCAGCGTCCAGACAGAACAAATCCATTGTCTCCTAAAGCTCAGTAGCAGTCTGCAGGTGTCACAGTCAGCTGATGGATTTCTGTTCTTCTCTGAAAACTTTAATCCCCGCTGACACAGTAAAGAACTGAGACAAAGTTTTACAGCACAGCCGTACCGCTTTATTGAAGTATTATCTGAGGTATTTTTCCACAAAATCTACCAAGACAAATCCTACAAAGGACTGTTGCATGGCACATTGCAACAATAATGTTAGAATAAAGCAATTGCAATTTTATATTTGTGGTGGTCATTTTTTGAACCAAAGTCTGTGCTTAACCATGTAGCAGTTAAAAACACCAGTCTTCACGCAATAACACTATTCCTACTTTTACCTTTATCCTCTTCAGCTAAGTTACATTTTTTCTTTCTGGAAATCTGGACACTGGACTTATTTGCCTCTGTAAATTACCAATTGAAGCTAGGAGCCTAACATTCATTAAAAAGAGATTACCTGTTTCAATATAATTCATGTCTTCAACAGATTTAACTTAAAAATATTTAAGATTTCTTGGGTATCAGCTGTAAACTGTGACTAAAAATATCTATTTTTATCCTTATCTTCAAACAGGATGAACACATGCCCATACTTGCCAGCTGACTCAACTACTCCAATACCTGAAGAGATAAGGCAGCCGAAGTGCTAATCTGCCAACTCAAGGAGAAGCAGGGCGGACATTTTCCCCCCGGCTGCATTGGTCTGTTTGCTGGCAGGCAGATCCATGACCTCGCTCAGGCCACAGGGACAACAGAGAGGCAGCAAACACGGCATCTGGCCAAAGAAATGGAAGTCCTTAGTGTTTTCTGGTCACGCTTGGCATCAGGACATGTGGGGCGGAGATAAGACAGAAGCTAGTCATTTGGCTTAAGACTATAAAAGGTTTTGAGAAGATAGAGGAAATAATGTGAAAGAAGCAAAGAAATACACAAGCATACAGAAATAACACTGGGCAGTGCAAACAACCACACAAGCTGGTCTAATATTGCTGTTTTAATAATACTGAACCTGAACCATTTTAACATAATTTTAAAAAACATGGACATCGATAAACACTATATCCTCTTGTCTTCAATTTAATATAGAAATAGATGAATGCCCCAGAAAAGTGATAGCACAATTTTAGCAGCCTTGTATTTAAGTCAGAGAGATACACAGGCAGTATCAGGATACAACTTCAAACACTGAGTTGAGGGAGAGGTTGCGTTGCTGAGTCATTTTCTCTGAGGAACAAGTGGGACATAGAATTTCAATGAAGACTAGACACAACTTACTTGCTGTGAAAGCTCCCAGCGAGGTTTTCTGGTCGGAGAGTTTACTTTGAATCATGCTCATTAAGAAGTCTGAGTCCCAAATTGTCTGCATTAACCAGTCTTTTGGTCCCTGGAAATCTCTGACTCTAATGTTCAGATATAAGCAGCTCAGACATGCTGCTGGTGAAAATGCACAAGCCTCGGAGGTGAGAATACAAATACAGAAGCAGTGTTTTGGGCTTTGAAATGTGTCATAATGCCCCAGGAGAGTTGAGCCTGTATTATTGAACCATCTACCATGAGCAGGAACAAGACAAAAGTTCCCCTCTTGTTAACATAGTTAATGTATCAGCTCTGGGCTGTACATCCACGTGACAATACAGATTAGACTTTCAGCACAATTTTGAAACTTTGGTGAAAGTTTTGTCAAAACACTGCATGAACTTTCCAGGACCAAAAGAATAACACGCATATTCTCAGAATGAGCCTTATTACCATTGTAGAAGGTCCCGTTTCTTTAAAGTGAAGAGAAAATCAACTGTTACAGCATGGATGTGCTTGTGCAGAGTTAACAGTGTGATGGTTCTTAAGGCACGCTGCGAGGGAGAAAACCCTTGACAATATTTTGCAGCTCCTGTGACACTCATCAGTGCACCATGAGACTGGAGCATCTCTGTTGACATCCCTCACCAGCACGCTGACATGTGTTACAGCCCTGACAGAAAATGTCATTTGCTCCCATCTGTCCTCTGCAGGGGTCCGGGCTCCTCTACCATACCTGAATAAGCCCCAGCAGGAACACCACAGGGACCCGAATGAAGAGAAGATATGTATTTTACATACGTTTTGTTTGCTCTTCACAGCGTGACACGTTTTAACATAACCTGTTTTCTCCTAAACAACAGTGTGTGTGTTATATTTGAAGGCTCTGTTCTTGAAGCTTGATGAGTGAACACTTATTTGTCCTTATCTTTCATTTGTTTACTTGTATTCTGCAGATGCCGAGTACTATCTCACTGATGACAGCCGTCTGATGCAATAAAAAAAAATCAAGCAAAGCAATCAAGTCGGCTCATTGAAATTGACTGTTATCTGCTGCTGATTCTCATCTCATTTGTCAACAACAGAATGACCTGACTATCTCCTTTTGAGTATTCAAATTAAACACTAAACCTCTGTAGATAGAGCACATTATGCCTGCTCTGCTCTTGTTCTTATCACCTGTGCTGAATGGAACAGTGTGTAAATCATTGTTCATGTAGTATACAATATATTATTAAGCTGACTAATGTCATGTATTGTGGTGTTGTGACATGAGAGTGTCAGCACAGACAAGCGAACAGTGAGGGTTTGAAAACAGCCAGAGGCTCTGTGGAGACCTCTGACAGCCTCCACATATGAGCCACCACCAGATCCCACCTGTCCATCCACAGCCATCATCCTCCACGCCTCAGTCTCTTATTACCCATGTTTCTACACTCAATTACACTCTGCAATTACACTCCATCTGATATAGCATAATAAAGATAGGGTACATTCATATCATTGGAAGACCTTCATTTTTTGATAACAAAGATGGTTAAGTATAATTCAATTCAGTGAGTATAATAGATGGCTTAATTGATCGTTGGCTACAATTACACACACGCAGTAATTGCTGTTATCAACACTGCACGCAAAGCAATAGTCTAATTAAGCTGTTAGCATAATCCTCCACTGACAGCTCCCTGTAATAATCCCAGGGATGTGACTGAAGTGTCTTGAAAGACAGCTGCAAAAATAGAGAGTATTGTCAGAAAAAGTGGAGGAGGAAAATTTGATTTCTGGGCTTGTTCATAACATAATTTATCCCAAAATAATTGCAGCGTGATTATGATGAGAAAGAGGCTGCTCATAATTTGGGACATCAATAATAAGCAAGAATTGTCAGCTTAATAATTCTGTATTCAGCACCGAATGGGGAATACCTGTCATGAGTGGTAAAACAGTACTGGAATATTTTGGCAGCAATATTTTGATGGGTAAAAACAATCCTCTGGGTATTAATTATGAGATCATTGCTTTAAAGTTTGTGTGGAACTGAAAGGTCTGATTTTAATGACAGTGGTGAGTGTTAGCAAGTGTGCTGCAGTCTTTCTGCAAACTTCTGGACATATGAAGCTATATAACCCAGGCCTGGTTTGAAGACTTGCTGCTTAATAAAGACAGACAAAAGAAAATCAAACATGACATCTACTGGACTATTTGAAATAACCCATCAGAATATCCTCCATGTGTGGTGAAACCGCAAGTAATAGCCTACATGAGGCGTGCCAACAGGGAGATCTAAACAACTAAAAATCCGCCTATACTGGTCTGCTACATTTGGTTTCCGGTTTTATCTCATATTAGTGGTAATTAGCAGCCATTATTATTATTATTCTCTCTGTCAATGAGTTTTTGTTGTCACCACTGTTCATTTGGTTGTTGGTTAGTTTGTCTGTTAGTAAGATAAACTATATACTGGGCAGTTTTTTACATTTTAGGGCAATTAAGGGCCAGTGATTAAAAGATTAGTTTTTGTCTGCTGGCAACACACTTTAAATGTTAGACCAGTATATATATCTTTTGCTACTGTGGGAACGCCCACAAAAACAACACATCAGATTACTCCATTGGAGGAAAACAAACCTTTTACAACAATTCCAGAGAATTGCTACGTGGTCTTTTGCTGAACATTTACACAAACAAATGCTGAAATTATAGATATTAGGAGAACAAAGGTCCAACAGTACAAATTTGTGTCTAAATAACACTTGTGAGCTAACATAGCTACTTAACATGCTAATCTAATTATTTCATAACATTAATGGCTCCAGTATGGTAACATCATGGTGGGTTTATTTAATCATATCTATTGTGGCCATGAATCATGACCCTAACAGAAAGATGCTGCATGGTGTTAGTGCAGCTTAGTCAGCGGCATTAGCTCAGCTGTATAAGCTCAGACCAGTCTTTATGGAACAGCTTAAGCCCCAATATTTACACTTTCTCTAACTCCAATATTTACACTTTCTCTAACTCCAATATTTACACAACTCCAGGTAGAAGTCAGGCCATAAGGCACACATTTCTGAATGAGTTTTATGGAACAGCCCTCCAATAGCAGAAAAGATCTGATGTTGCTGTAGGCCATTCATTTGTTCTGCCAGTCTTTTAACATACAGACAACAATTCATTTGATTTTCAAATGCAGCGTTCTTTTTCATGCCATAACTCTTAAAGGACACTGTGTAGGACATGACTTGTTTTAAAAATTGCCTAATTAGCAAATAAACCATTAGGAAGTCTAAAAAGACTAAAAAGTAGTGTTTCCAAACAGGTTTAAGGGTTTGTTTACCCCATGTCAGACAACACCACCAACTATGATGTGACACAGACACAGACCATAGTTAGTAATCAGTATCATAATCTGTACCTTGTATGGAAAAACTGCATTTCTGAAAGTTCTTCTGTTTTTTATTACAAACTGCTTGGAACTAATTGTGGTATGCCATAGATCTGTAACTCTGGTGTTTGGCAAACCACAGGAATTCTTTGTTAAAATGTGTTACATCCTTTAGCATGTAACCTTTAGCTTATATAGGGATAATTGTTAATCTTAATAAAATAAAATAGCTGAGCTTTTCTTTAAAGTTTTCTAACCCTAGCTGACTTCTAGTTTCCATTTGCAAAAACTATTTGTACATTCTGTGCTTCTGGCTAATGCTAATTTGTCTGCTTAAAGTGCAACTCAGTAACATTTCTCCTTATTTTACAGTTTTTACCCCATTTTTCTCTCTGGAGCTCCCCCTACATTTCAGAATAAAGCATAATTGTAAATACTCAAGTCCCACTGACTCCTATATAATTTCTCACGCACCCTCTTTGTATCCACACTAAGGGTCAGATTTATCAAAGATTTGCGTGCATGCTAAATTAATGAGATGATAAAGAATGCTAAAAGTAGAACAAACCCATGAGCTGCTGAAGTTTGTGTCTGTCACTGGAGCTAAATGAGTCCAGCGCAGATTTTGCTCCTGTGATTCAATGAATATGTAAAAGGAGGCGTTCTCACCAGATGGTGCAAAATTCAAGGCGGAGAAAATGCAAATTAAGTCGCTTTGCGATCGTTATTTGATTTATCACAAGTACAGGAGCTAAATCTGTGTGAAAATTTAGCACGATGGAGGAGCAGGTGTAAAATTTTTGGAGGCAGGAGTGCAGCTTTTAGTGCACAGATGAGGCGTTCAAAAGAAGTTATATTGTTTTAACAGAGCTCATTTACAAAGATACAGCATTAATGTGTTGATTTGAAGGTGGTGGAAACAAAGAGACTTTACCTGCAACACTTTTTCTTGATTCTTGCTCATATTTGCCTGAACTACTATCTTTAAACACTTCGTAAAGGCTACAAAAAGTCTCACTTATTTTTATCTCATTGCCTCACAATGTTCGCTGCAACGCTTGATTGACAGCTGCTGTGGCCCAAGGCTGCGCTGTGTGGATGTGGTTCTGGATTGAGTAAAGAACATCGAAAATATTTTTTCTTATTGTTATATTTATTTGATTACCTTCAGCACTGCATAGAGGCTACTTGATACATTTTGTATAAATGTTTGAAGGATTACTGGAAACTATGTCAGGTGACTCTAGTCTGTGCCAGAATCATGCGAGGCAAACAAGAATGGACTTAAAGTTCAAGTTAATAGAAGAAAGTAAAATGCATTCGTTCATTTTCTTCCTCTTATTCCCATTAGGGGTTGGGTGACTGGAGCCTATCCCAGTAACTTTGAGCCTTAGGCGGGGTACACCCTGGACAGAGGCCAGCTTGTCGTAGGGCAGTAGTAATATGCAATCAAATGATAATCCCTCAAAGACAGTGAACATATTCAGTCTGCTACAGTCAGTCCTGTTTTCTGAGGCTGGACTCTCATACTGACTTTTGTGTTGCTGTAGTCTACCATGGGGGAAGATGCAGTCGGAGCAGAGCAGCGTTGCTCTCGCTGTCAATGGGTCTTTTGCTCACACAAATTTTTCATTTACATATCAGATTTGCAGCAGCAGTTATTTGCACAGTTTCTCTTTGTATATCACACGCAACATGCACACAAATAGCAGACGCTATTTTTTAAGTTGCGCCCGTCTTAGTAAATATTGCCATTCGTTTTTCTGCCAATAGTAGAATCAAGCCTATAACACGAGTATCGAGCCGATACCGATTATACTAATGATTCTAACATTGGTATCAATCTTTGGATCAATCCCCCTAATGCTCATACTTTCAAGTGTTATTTTTGTCCAAGAGGAGGAAGGGGGAGCTTTATTCACCCGACAATAACCCATGTAACCATCACACAAAACTGTTTATTTAACTGTTTATTATGTAAAAAATTACTGAGTTACATTTGAACATTTTAACCACCAAGATATGTTTGCATCTCATGTTGTTTACAGTGCTGCTATATATTCTATATAAGTTAAGCTAACTCATATCATTTTACAAAGTTACAGGTGAACAGTGCCTATGCTGTTGAAAGTGCAGTATTTCACTCATTTCTGACGTCCAGGAGAAGTTCTCTGTGGTCCTAACCTCACTTACACCGCTCTAGTGACCTTTTGCTGAGGGTCAGTGTGTAGTGCATGAGCAGAGGGCAGGGGTCCGGGGGGTGTTGATTTTGGTGGTTCCCTGGCAGAGTGATTGCTGGCTGTCTGACTGCGGGCACTAGAGCGAGCAGTGGTACCCCCCCCGTGTGTGGACTCCTCCTCTTCTTCTTCTGCCCCTGTAATAAGCGCTGCTGGTGCAGAGCTAGAGAAAGTGTGAGTGACTGTTTCTGTGCACTGTGTCTGTGCGAGGCGACTGCTGATTGCTTGAATACAAATGGGATGTGCTCATTCACCTAAATCAAGGCCACATGCTTGCGCCTGGCAGTAAAGTGCTCAGAGCGCAATGAAGCGTGGTACTGTATCTGCCACTCAGAGCACCAGCGTGGCCTGCCCTACATGAGCCACTTCACCGATAACCTTCACAAAGACTGCTGTCACAAACTGACTATACCATTCATTACATGTTCTTATTTTAAATCCATTACAATACATGCTTTTCTGTCATTTGGCCTGCGTTCAAAGATAAATATGCACTGGCGATGGTTATTTAAAAATGCCAGGTAATAATAGGCCTAAATTATATATATTGTTGGATCAAATTGAGCTACAAAGGATTTCTCAAAGGATCTTTTTAATATTTTTCACAATTTATACATTCATACTTCACAGTGCTTTGAATCTCCAGTGGAGCAGTGGGTCCATGTAGAAAGAGGGAATAAATGAGCTAAAGTTAAGTTGAAAATAAAAAGTTCCTGTATTAACTTGTAGAGCATGTATTTTTCATCTCATATAACAACTCAGTATAATGATAAATGAGACATAAATAGCGTTCATTATTATTTATTTATGGGTGTAATTTTCTGTGTAGTTATCATCAAGGTTTCTGGAAAGGCTTGGCTAATAATCAGGGCTCTCTACCTCTCTCTAAGGAATGAATGGAAAACAAATCACTGCTGATTCTAGTTCAAATAGTGCTCTTATCTATATAACCACTCTTGATAAATATTTGTATTTAACATTTTTGTTTTCATTTACTTTCAGTGAAGTGGATGATTTACATTTGGATTTACAATGTGAAAAAGTGCTACTGATAAAGTTATACAAGTAATTGTTTATTACCAGGTATAGACATGACGCCATCACAAACACTCATATTACAATAATACAACATCTTTTTTTGGGGGTCATTCCAGAATTTCCTAAAAAAAATAAACAATGGTCACATTTATATAGTGCTTTTCTACCTCCATGAGTACTCAAAGGGCTTTACATCACCCATTCACACTCACATTCATACACCAGTGGCAAGGTTAGTTAAGTGTCTTGCCCAAGTACACAACAGTGGGAGTGTGGTTTGAACTGCTAACCTTCTGGTTAGTGGACAAGCAGCTCTACCAACTGAGCTACTGCTGCCCCCAAGCAACCACTCCTACCAGCAGCAACTCACTACTGTGCACACTAAAGTTGTTAAAAGCCCAGTATTAGTCGAGTGATTTGTCTATAAGGGTAATAATGTTTTGATTAAACATATATGCCCATAGGAAAGGATCAGTATTGATAATGGTATTGATTAAATTTCCCCTAAAAGAAATGGGTATCGTATCAAATCTTTCCTTCTGCATCCAACCTCTCACAGTCCAGACTGAAAGTTGTTTATGTAGAGCATGTTATATTATGTAAACATAAACATGTGAAATGATTGGTTTTGCTTATGAGAACTGTGACAAGAAGCAAAAACCTTTTCTCAATTAGTCTGATGTGCCAGTTAATTACAGTGTTTGCACATTTAGTGGTCAGTACCTAATTGATTTGTTTCTTGGACAAAATTGGACAAGATTTTACCCTCACTTCCAGAGCGGGTTGTAAGGTGTCCTCGGAGTAAATTGAACACTTCACTTTGGGCTCTGTCCAACTTTCACCAACGACACAAACCACTCTTGAGTCACTTGGCTTGACTCACTTGCCTTTACAATGATATATTGACAAACCTGAATTAACAATCACCCAGCTGTGTCAAACTGAATCAGCAGCTATATGGAGCATGAGGTGGCTCTGAATAATACATCACACATGCCCTGTCCACTAGCCATAGCCAAGATGGATACGAAGAAGAGTCGCAGAGTGGAAAGATAAGGGAATCCTCAGAAGCTCGTTTTTATTATCACAGATGTTTTTTTCCTTATAAGTCTCCTCTAAAGATATCTCCTGAAACTGTACTGTATTTTTCGGCACCTTGTTGGTTTTCTGGCATGCATAATACACATTTACAGAGGAGAAATATTGCTCAGTCATGTTTACTTCCTTTCCTCTGAGTGATGGTTTCTCTATGGAGCTGAGTATCACACAACATGATAATTTATCAGAGGCTACATCACTGACATTTGTATTGACAGAATAGTCGGTCCCGATAAGTGTAGTGGCAGATATAATCTTGTAGTACATACTGTCTATCAGATGTCTGAACATACATACATTACTGTGTGTACACTGTAAACAGGAGGAATAACATGCTATTTTCTATTAGACTTGTGATATGAGCTGACAGTGCAGCCTTTTCAACTTTGCTTCATGCAAGAAATTATTAATGGAAACTTGTTAGCTTTTGTGTTGACCGTACTGTGAACTAAATGCACAGAATACTTATATAGTCTTCTAAAGGTGGACTCTATTTATATGATGAAATCAAGTACAAAAATGTCAGTTTTTATTGGTCTATTAGCAAGAAAAGCAAAAAAGTAATTAATGCCATGGTCAATATAAGCAAAGAACTAAATGACTTTTGATTTTTGATGTAAAGCTAGGATCCATAATTTTTTAAAAGGATTATTACTATTACATTATGGGAATACCCGACACAAAGATGCTAACTTCAGCCACAAGAGATCAGCAAAGGAACAAATAATTACTTTTTCATCTAAGTATGGATCACTGTCTGGATCCAGGTATTTTTTTGTTTGTACAGAGCATTTTCCCCCGAACTAGAAGATGCTTGGTTTGAATCCAGATGCAGTGGTGAGTCTTAGTAAGCTAAAATATCTGCGTGCCTGGAAATAAAATAAAATAAATATTTTCATGAAAGCAAATAGCTGGATAGAGTGATCCAAAGGTGTAACATTGAATTTTAATGACAGTAAATCAATAACACCTTGTGAATGTTAGCTTTGAGGTACTGGCAGAAACACACATTGGTCCATCTGTACACTGGGCTTCCCTCTGACAGACTAATCTGTTTGTGTATTCTCCTTGATCATCCTTCGCTCGGAGCCTGATATATTTCAATTTGTATTTAGTGGCTTGTATTATTCATAGAATTTCTTTGATATAAATGGCTTTTATCAGAAAAACAAATCTATTAAATTTGTGAAAAAAGCTGTGTTTTTCTTTTTCTGTGGTGATAAAATGTTGTCTTTTATCTTCCTCCATTTTGTCTTTTTGAAACCAGATTCGTGACAAGGGTTGAGATGCACCAGAATATCAGTCTCCTATCCGGTAAATAATCCTTCAACTGGAATTAGAATTCATCCACCATGGTCATTTAATAAACGACACCATAATTCCTTTATATTACTGAGTATAACAATAACACAATGCATTAGCAACTGTTATTACTCCTATTCATTTTTATTATGGGACGATGCCATATTTCTGCAGAGCTGAGCACAATAAATCTTGATTTGATTTAGGTATCTGTCACCAGGACATTGCAAATTAATAAATTAATCTATGCAAATCTTTCCACACAAGTGCACCGCATGGTACGATGGAACAAATGATCATCCTATCACCATGCTCTGTGGCTCTGGTGCAGACTCTATGGCCCAGCCGATTTGGATCAAGATGTGAAAAGAAAAAGAGAAAATCAAAGTGACTTTGAACCAGAGTTCAGTGTTGGAGCAGAGGAAACAAAGCCCCATCACAAAAACTGTTCTTCTGGCTCATGTTAAATAGGAACCCAGCCACATAACTTTGTGGACATCAGTAAATATTCACTATTTGTGGTCAAAAATGCACATTTAATTATTGTGCAAGCATAGCTTCTGAAACTTTCTGATGGAGTCCTGAAAAGAAATAAAAAAAATTGCCCTCATTGACCTGCCACCATTTACTCCACTAGATAATTGTCTTTTGCTTCTGACTGGTTTACATCCTGGTAAAAATAAATCAGTTAAGAACTTAAGGGGTACAAATGCAAAGTTGCCAAATGCTGCCATGGGTTTGTATTTTTCTGACATTTGTTAACAGCAAACATAATAATTGTAAGAGTCATGATTGTGCACGTGTGAACATTTATTGTCATTAATGTACTATGATGGCCAAAATGATTCTATATTTTTAACTTGAAACACTTAGAGGGTGCAAACCTCACCTCAACCTCAGACACTAGTCCTATCTCGCAACGGTAAAGCATTAGTGCCCAGAAGGACTTCCAGTGTAGGGGTAACTACTCGGTTTATTGACTCAAATGGTAAAGAATCCACTATAACTAATCATTTGTTCCTTTAATGCCCCCTTTGTGGCTGGAGCTAGTATCTATTGTGAAACATCATTAAAAAAATTGGATCCTGGATCCTGACAATTTCAGATAGACACCAAGAACTCATCATTTCTTTCTTGGTTCATAACTCAACTTTCCTCAAATTCTATCAAAATCTTACATTTCTTTTATTTTTGTCAGCTCTATCTTGCTGACAAACAGACAAACCGACCAGCAAAACATATTGTGCTTATTCTGAAAACCACACTGTGTTGCTTTTAGGACAAAACAGATTTCCGTCTTGTCCTCAGGTAACTGGGACAGTCACTGAAAGGTGTGATGAGAGTCTGTTGATGTGCAGAGGGGTGTTGTAAGGCTATGGTGCATCAACCCCTTGTTATAAAGATGAATGACCATTCAAAATCTAATGGTGCAGAGACCCAGATGCGCAGATTTACAGAGAGTGAATGTTGACCCCTAGACTTAAGGGAACTGTTGAGTCTGTTCTGCTGTGGGTGCATTTTAGTGGCACAGTCTGGTCTGTTTGTCCCCTCCGAGTGTAGGGTCACTGCAAATCAATTCTTAACAGTTTACACAAATTACCTTTGACCTGGGATGACCCGTTCTGTGATGGAAGTGGCATCCTTGCAGCGACAATGCTCCCATACAAGAATTACATGCGTCACTGCATTGTGCTATCACGGCAATGTACTGTATATAAAAATGATCAGAGCTATATGTTGTGACATTAAAAGACACAATTTTTGACACAACACAGATCGGTCTGGTGAACTTACAAACCTGTTTTATGCCTCTTGAGTTCTGTTGTCTCACTTGTTTATGACCTTGCCTATTAAAGCCTTTTGATAAACTGGGATCCAGATCTGACCAATCCACCAGCCTTCTTTTATTTAGCAAAGTGATATATTTGAATCTTCCACTGCTGCTGGCAGTGTGAAAACCAGATGTTATATGGTGTCTTTGGGCATACTGTATTGTTATAATTACATCCACCAAAAAAGGTTAAGTTGTTGCTTGCATTGGTTAATTTGTTTGTAGTCTGTTAGTTCTGATAGCTTTGATAGCATTTTCATTTTCAGTAAAGGTCAGTAAAATATTTGTTTATGAGAGTTTTTTTTTTTTTTTTAGTTTTGTACAATTGTGAGACGAAGACAATAACTACAGCCAAATGTCAGAAAAGGAACAAACTGTTTTATTAGGGGATTCTTTAACATTGTGCAATGTACAAGCATTGTGGTTTAATGTACAGCATAGAGCATGTGCCCCTGAACAAGAAAATGCGTGTGTCAAGTTAAACATGTAGTTTTCTTTGTTTCTAGTGCCTTCTACACTTAGTTCTTCCATACTATCCCTGTACATACATTTTCTAACCTGGTCGTTGGGCTTGTGAAAAGTTTGAGAACTTAGTTATCATGAAGTTTAGCCATTGTGGCCATCAACAATGTCTTTTGGTGAAGTGAGTGACAACTCCAACACACTTTTTTCTCCGCATCTTGGAGTTGTATAACGTTTTCCAAAGGAGAGGGAGAAGAGGAACACTGACCTATGCCGAAGGCCAGCTACTTGTAAATAATCACAGTACTGTTGTCCTTCTTGAGAGGGACTTTCTCACCACTGCTACTCATTCACTCTTGTGTGATTTACGCAGTGCTGCTCTCAGACAGTTGGGGTTGCGCCTTTATCTCTACCTTGTCTCGCTAAATGAATTCCAAATGGCACCCTGCCCAGTTATTTGTCAGCACATTTGTTATCACTGACAACCACAACCCCCTTTAAACAAATATAAATCTGCAGAAAACAATCGCTGAGCAAGATGCAGCGTAACCTTTTGAAATATCACGCTGGCCATCAGTTCCCATTGCAGATCATTCCCCACTCCACATGTGAAACATGAAAGTAATGGGCGCAGAAGTCGACATTAGAAGTACTCGGCTGTCCCTCTTAGTGATGTCGGTAACAGAAAATATGACAAGATAAGTATGTCGGTATCATTAGACTGCAGGGATTGCTTAGGGGCCCAATGACAAGTGCTGGCACTTAAGTAATAAAAGTAGTTAATTTTATATCTCTTCACATGACACAGGCAGACATGGGACAGCAGAGCACTTAGTATGCAGGTGATTGAAGGTGAACAATGTACTAGCACATTTACCTAGAGGCCTTGAGTGGAGAAAATGTTAGGAATGATATGACAGCTCATTTAATTTACATACCGAGTGGTGAGTGCATTAGAAGACGTACAGTAGATATTCCAGGGGGACAGTAGTGAAGAGATTCAGCCCCACCTCCCAGACAGAGATGGCATGAATGCACTGCATAGTGATGTATACCACCAATATATATTATTAATAAGACTTGATAAGATTGATAGTGCTGGAACTGGTATCTAGAGATAGAAGCAATAGATAGTAGCAATGTTGCTTACTTGAGGGTTGAACTAGTGAATATATGGCCAGGCCCACAACTAAATGTCTTCAATATCTTATGTTTCGATTAACAACGTCATATAAACTCCATCTAAAAACATTGCTGTGGCCTTTACTTATTGATTTACTAATAAACTCACCCTTTGCCAAGTATTAGCAAAGCCAACTTGTTTCCTTTCCATTAGCTATAGCATACATAGCTTATACTCCTGATTAAGGTCTTGCCTTGGTCTTGGCATCTCAGCAACCACAGACCTCCACCAAAGCATTGTAATAAAAATAATTACTTATTACTTATACTGACACTTTGTGGCTGCTGTTAAGAACCTTGTAGGAGGTGGCTAGATGGTGGGTCTGGTGACTGGGTTACACCAATCAGGCGTAACATAACTTTATGACCACCACCGAGTGTGACTGAGGAGTGAATGAATAATGCACCAAATTGCACAACAAACTGCACTGTGTATTCTGACACCTTTCTATCAGAACCAGCATTAAAGTTTCCAGCATGTTGAGCTACAGTAGCTCGTCTGTTGAATTGGACCACACAGGCCAACCTTTGCACCCTTCTGTGAATCACCTGTCAAGTTCTATGATGAAGAGATAATCTGTGTTACTCGCTTAACCTGTCAGTGGTCATAATGCTATGCCTGATTGATAATTAAATCTGGCCCTCACAATTGTACAGAATCCTGTAAAAATATCTAGATCCAGACAGTGGTCCGGGTCCACTGTAAACTAACAAACCAGCAATTATATATACTTCAGACAGGCAATTTGCTTATATAAAATAAAGTGTTTTAAAATAAATCCACAGTTTTAGTTGCGTAGAAAAAAAAAAAAAAGGTTAAATCAGGGGTGAGACAAAGCACTCTTGTCTCAGAGCCATGAAGCCTCCCTCAGATGTTGCTATATTTTCTTTGACAGCAGCCACTGACTGCTCTCTGTGGGCTCAAATCAATTTAAAAGTATTAGTCTCAGTTAAAACAGCACGTCCAGTTTTTGAGAAACTGTAAAATCATGCACAATGAAAGTCCTATTTGTCACGGATTTTACATCTATTAGATCCACTTAAGTGGGCATTTGTTGCTGATTCAACAAAGAGGATGACAATATGCTGCTGAGTCTTAAAAACAACATCTGCAGAATTTAACAGGAAGAGCAAAAGTTGGACAGGTCAGCACACTGGAAAACTATCACAAATATAAAGTGGGATTTTGTAAACACAGGGGAGATAAAGCCCGTTTGTGCAGCTCCAAACTTGAGGAGGTGGAACTAATCCGAGCTGCCGTTCCAAGGGGACATCATTCAGAGTCAGACAGCGATGACACACAGGTGCATACAGAGCAGGGCGGCAGATAACAGTCTGGAGGGCAGCTGCCGTGACATTTGCTGTTGGTGGTGTGTGCCACTCTGAGCCAGCACCGGGAACTCTCTCTGTGCTTTCCCCGTCGTTGCATCAGACCGGCTATGGCAGCCACTGATCAAACACAACAGCATCAATGCCATGCAAGGCTATAGCAAGGCCTTGATATGTTGACTATAGAAGCATTATATATAAGCGACACTTCTTTTCTTTCTCCTCCCACGTCATTATCAAAGAATTCAGATTGTGTCTTGTTAAATATGCAGAAGAGACTAAAGCCGGCTCAGACTGATTGATGGGACCACACTGAAACGGATACAATTAGGCGTAATTACATCTTGTAAAGCCGATGCTGTTTGCCAGTTGCTCATTGCGAGACAATTCTATTTGCCAGGAGGTTTTTGGTAATGTTATACAAAACTCCCAGTTAAACATGAGAAACACAGATTCTTGCTCACCTTATATTTTCTCCTTTTGGTCTGAATTCCATCAGTTTTATTTCCTGCAAAACCCAGTGGCGGGAGCAAATTGACCACAGAGCAGAAGTAATAAATAATTCAGCAATTTCTTGATAGGCATTTATCTATTTTTTCTTTTTTTGTTCCTGAAGCCCCCAGTGTCCTTGGAACTACTGACTTATTAACGGTACTGCAGAAAAAAGACTTGAAAAAGTTCAGAGATTTGTCCACCACACGAGACTAGAACTTGACCTTGCCTAATGTGCAAGAAAGCACAGCTGACTCGGAGCACTTTCGAAGCGTGTTGTTTGTAAATTCATGTATTCAACTTGGTTCAAGATGCTGAGATGTCAGGATTTCTTTTCTTTTTCCCCCCTCCTTCCTGTCAGGAACTTTGAGGGCTGGCGGGTGCTAATTCTAATCCATGAAAAAGCAGAAATGCCCAATGCAATGAAGTAAGGGTTACTTTGAAAACAGCCTTGAACGCAACAAAAAGTAAACCAGTAAAAGAGGTGTTATTGGTCAGGTCTGTCTCTACTGACTGTATGCCGTTTCACCTCAATAAATCAAAAGCCTAACCCTGCATCAACAAGGCTCTGAGGTATTCCACTTGAGCCAGTGACAAATACAGTAGCTTTTGATCTGCCTGATTTCCCCCTGAAATGCTGTTACCTAAAACGATGAGGTCGCCCTTGCCTTGCATGCCCCTTGAGCCTCAGAGTACTTCTCAAAATTAGTTGTTCTCAAACTGTGGTGGTAGAAGTCCTTATTTAAATTGACTTTACCTGCAGTTTTATTCCAGTTTAAGTCCTGTTGTTGGATTTTAAACTCAATGTTTATACCACTGCTTAGTCCTGGTTTAGGCAGGGTTTAGTCCTTAATTCATCCTGGTTTAGACCTGGTTTTGTTCTGATTAATTTCTGAATTCGTGCTGGATTAGTCCTACTTTAGTCCTGGTTAATTCCTGGTTTGGTCCTGTCCTGGCGTTGTCCTGGCTTTGTTCCTATTTTTGAAATGTTTGTGAAAACAAAAGGCTTTTAAAACCTGCCCTAATAACTTCTTTTAAAACTTTCTGTTGGGCTAGTTTTGTAATACATTTACTGTTAATCCCCATGTTTACCCCTCAGTTTAGACCTGAGTTCATCAAGATTTAGGCTCTTTTTCCTTCATTGCCAATTTCCAGGATTCGAAAAACCAAATATTTTCTAAGATTGGTGTGCAAAGTTTGAGAAGCAGTGCTCTGGTAAATCTCTACCGTCAGCAGAGCTCACACTCGCTCCAAGTATATTTTTGACTATCTGAATGAGTCTTAACCTCTGGTCTTGAAGGAAACATTTACTCCCAGACAAGCCCTGCAAGCTGACTTCTCCTGCCACAGCTAATCAGGGTAGCAGCACTTTTGAGGATCGGCACGCTTCCTGCTGTGATGACTGGGGAGTGTAGAAGCGAGATATAAGCAGTTCCTATGTGCCAGTGCCCTTGACTGTGTGTTTATGTCACTGAGTGCACATATATGCTCCTCATGTCGAGAACTTCCTTCTGTTTATCTGTGGCTCTAAGCAAAAGACAGAGGAGCAAGCACTGCAGACTCCCCAATATTTAAGACATGTCTGCTAATTATGCAGCCATCCCCGAGGCCACACTCAATCAAACAGGCTCATTGAGTTGCAAGGGAAGTCAAGACTTTCTCCTCAACAGCAAAGCTCAAAGACTTAGTACATGGGCTGAAAAGATTCATGTTTACTTTGAAGATGAAGCTGTTTACCTAAAGAAGAGGTCAGGATCTCGGTCAGCGTTTTTGCACTGGTCAATGCACTCATGCAAAAGTGTGCTGATGTAGTAATGGGGGACAGAAGCCAGTGTGCTCTTTTTTGCCAGTCACAAGCCCAGATAAAAAGAGAGGGTTGAGCATCTGATGTAAAACTTGAGCCAAATGAGAAAAGCTGAAAAGAAAGAAAGGCGTCCATTCGCAACACTGTTCTAAAAATTATATTAAGATCAGGCAATTTTTATGCTGAGTTTTTGTCTGGTAATTCTTAAACTTTTCACACCAAGTACCACCTCAGAAAATGTGTAGTTTTCCAAGTACCATCTTTAACAGACTAAAATAAACCTAAATCCTGACTAAACCAGGATTTAACCAATACTAATACTGCATTAAACCAAGACTAAACCAGGTCTAAACCAAGACTAAACTGAAGTAAAACAAAGACTAAACAAGGACACATAGAGGACAAGTGCACAACTAAACCAGGAATAAACCAGAACTAAATCAGGTCTAAATCACAGCAACCCCAGGTCAAAACCAAGACTAAACCATGAATAAACCAGGTCTAAATCAAGACTAAACTAGATCTAAATCAGGTCAAAACTGGGACTTGCTCCAATAAAGGAAGGACTAAAACAGCACTAAAAACTGTCTCTAAGCCTGAGTACCACCAGAAGAAGCCCCATGGACCACCAGAAGTACCCCTAGCACCGTTTGTTTTAGTGGATTCTTTACCATTGTGAGACATAAGGGTTTTGTTGCTTGTCGGCTAGAGCAATTGCATCTTCCACAATCACACATTTTAATCCAAGGTAAACCATAGACTAGTGTTTTTTTAAATGTTGTTTTAATTTAGTGTGTCTAGTAATGTATTGCACTAAACACTGGCTAATTTCAAAGGAGCTCAACAACAGTGCTTATTTAGAGCACTGAACTATTGTTGACGGCAATTTTGGTGGAGACGATTAAAGCCAAGCCTATACAAATTAACGTCAGCCCTTTTGTTGATTGTATTTGGACTTCTAACAAGGACCGCACGGAGATAGCTGGGTGTTTTCATTAAGTCTGCTTCTGAAATGGAAATAGAAGAGTGAGTCTTTAACACTTGGCCCACGTAATTGACTGGAAAGAAGCCCAACGTTTAAGGATTGGTCCCTGCCCCCTCAGACCAAGTATCTTTCTGCAATGCCTTGTAATTAAGAAACACTGATTGCCATTTTAATGACTTCCTCCCAGTGCTCAATATATTGACATTTAGTTTGGCTGGCAGCGTGTGTGCATGTGTGTGTGCACAACATTTGTCTATCCTAGTGGGGCCTATTACAGTGATGCATACTGGCCCACATCTTAAGTCATTGTAGCCACAGACATCAAGGTGTCTATTGGTTGAGCACATTATTTGGAGATTGCTCTTCGTCCCTCTTGGCCTGTGTGAAGCATAAGACAACAATGACCTGATGGTACATAGGCAATGTTGTCCATACATCCATGTTGTTTGTCTACTTTTCTTCATGTTAACTAGTTATTCTATAGTCTTAGGGTAGAAACTGAATCTAGCTGCAATGCTGTTAATAAAGTACAGGCACTTCTATATGTAGTAATAGAAGCTTGTGCTATAACCAAATATTGCTGCAATAAAAAGGTAAGAGAACAGACACTAAAATGGTTTTAACTCACATTGACTAACATTTTCTTTCACTTTACACACAGTCACACACACGCACGCACGCACACACACACACACACAAGGAACTGTATTGTCTTCCTTTGGGTAAAATTTGATCTGGTGTTTTCACAGTCAGTATAGCTTGCTCACTAAAGGGAGGTTGGATGTTCAAACCCTGGCATACCTGTACCATAACTGCAGCCATTGTGTCTTGTGCTGACCCAAGCCTGGATAAATGTACAGGATCCAAAATGGCTTAAAAACCTATACGCTTAATTAAATACAAATCAGACTATTTGCAGTGGTATCACTGAAGTAAAAAGGCAGCAGCTGAAAAGAACATTATCATAATGTCATTCCCTGTTGTCTGACCCAGTGGGTCCCAAACACTGGCTCAGGACCAAAAAGGAGCAAAGTGCCAGAGGTGTGATCTGAGTGAAAGTGAAGAGAATCCAGTATGTTATAAAAATAAAAATGCATGTGCAGACTCTTGCCCACATTGCTCTGTAAACATTACACACACACAAAGCAAGGTCATAGTCTTAACTGGTGACATGTGGGTCACAAACAAGATCAGATACTTTTTATCATGAGTAAAAAAAAAGTATTTATAAAAGTAGCACGCTTACCCAGGGTATAAGCACAAAAGTCATGGAAAAATATCCAAATTAACGGGAGATTGTTAATTTGGATACATGTAGCTCTCTGTATTGTTTTCTCGTGAACTCACAACTTCCAGCATGAACTTGCTACTCTCCTGTAAACTTGTGGTCTTCCCAGCAATGCCTGCAAGAATACTGTGCCAAAGACATACTGCACACACTACATATTTGGCTAGTTGATTCTAGTTCTAGAAGTAAATTTTGGAAAAGCATGCCATGTAAAGCTAACCTCTAATGTACATTACTTTGTAAATATGCCAATTGTACATAACTATATAGTGCTTCAAAAATACAGGATGTACCATTAGGGTTAAAATGCTATGTTCTTTAAATATATAAATGCACTGGTGTAAGCGTATAGAGATTTCCAGAGTAAAAAATGTCCTTTTGTGTCTGCCTCTCTGGGGAGTCCAGGTGCCATTCGCAACTTATTATCAGACCGGATCCTTTTCATTGGCTCTGTCCACACCTGTGATTTCTTACTCCCCCAGTTCTCTCACACACACAGACTTTCCCACTGTATCAGGCACTCTATGTAGACCAAGCATATTATAGCATATTATAATATGGTCTATTATGTTGAATAGATTGTTTATTTTACATCAATGAACACTGCCTCTATATAAAATCTTACTATATTAGATTCCTACTTATGTGATATACAGAAACTGTGTGTAAAAACTAAAAATCCAAGACTCCAAAAAGAATAGCCCTTGGGTGCTGAGCCAGTGCTACTTTGAGATGTAACACCACCATGTCCCATAATTGCTGTCAGACAGGCAACAGCACTAAGGCAGCAAGAAACTAGGCTTTATGAACTGGATTGAACTTGTGCTATAGCTCTTCTTAGTACAGGCCACCAATAGACAACAATGATGAACTGGAGTTTACCTTGTAATTCTTATTTTTAGCTTGAAGTATTTACTATTGAGTATTTTCTGATACTGAGTACCGATACGAGACTTTATTGCTGTGTTGTTTTTTGGGGTGCTATCTATGACTTGTTTTGAAAGAAACTAACAAACAATTGTTTATAGTTGGCTTAACTTTTATCATCATCATTCACAATAAAACATGTCCAAACATTGCTACAAAGAGAAAAGGTTGAATACAAACTTTGCAGTGAGTAATGTACTTCTATGTCAGTACTTGAGGTCAAATAAGTGCAAGTATTAGAACAAGTGCTCCAATATTGGCTGAGTATTTGTTGCTGATATTTGGACTCCCCTAATTACAATACTAAATCTGAGTAAAGCCCATATTCTCCAGACAGTCCTGAGTCTGAAAATAATCTTACAGAATAAAATTTTCTCTGGGGTCGCAGGTTGCAACTATGGGCCTTACGCAGGGTACACTCTGGGCAATGGCCAGTCAGAGTCACACAGCTGACACAGATACATACACTGACAGATAACCATTCACTCTCACTTCTCTCACATTCATTCAATGGGGAGTCACAAATTCACCTATACATGTCTCTAGATGATGGAAAATGAGAGAAATCAGAAATCCTGTGTCAACCAGGCTAAGGATCAAATCCACAACCCCCTTTGTTGAGAGACAGGATGGCTAATCACTCTGTCACCACGCACCTACTGACAATAAGCAGATAAACACCGGGAAGTACATCCTTAGTACATTTCAAACATGTTCAGTTCAATTGTTGCAACATCCATTTTCAGATCCAGCATCAAGTTTCAATAATAATAATGAAAATTGATGCATCTGTCCTGCTTCTATTATCACTGATGAGTGAGCTAGTTCTAGTGGAGCAGGAAACTGCTCAGATCAGGTTCCATTTACCAGAATTATCTTGCTCTGTTTTACCTTCATTATCACACCTCTAACACCGGTGTTTGCTGGTGAGCCCTACGTGCCTCTCAGTGGTGTGGGCTTATTCAAATAGATGTGCAGGCGAGGCAGACCCTGCTGCCGTCCTGCTCAAATTAACTGCCTCCTGTAGTCAATGTTCTAACCTAATCAGATAGTGTAATGCATCATGTGTGGGCTCTCCTCTGGGGGTCAGGCTGTTTTTCACACACAGCTTGTTTACGGGTTTAGGCGGTTGACAGAGCTTAGCATTTGATATTGTGAGGCGTTAATGGGAACATTTGATTCTCACAGGAAGGAAGTAGGTTATAATTACTTCATTTACACTGGGTTGAGGTTCCAAATGTTGTGGGTAATGCGGTCCCAAAGCAAAAGTCCTCAGTGGTTTGGGCACTGAGATATATCAAGTGGCAAAAACTAAAGCGACATTATGTTTTTCCACATTTGTAATTGGCCTGTCTGCAATTGAACTTCTGCAGTGTTTCATGGGACCATCATATACTACATAGACTAGGAAACTAAAGGTGGGCGATATGGCAAAACCAAGATTTTATTATTTTATCATAATAAAAAAAGCTAATCATACATAATCCGCAACAAAAATGTAATTAAATGTGTCTAGAATAGCTATTATTAATTTACTGTAATTTTATAAACTAAACCCACACAGTTATTAATTAGTTTTGCAATATCCAACAAATCCTATAAGTCTAATTCAGTAATGATTACAGCAAAGTTAGAAGCTAGTTTCACACTTGTTTAGATTTTGCTTGGGAACTATCAGTGAACTTTGATGCTGCAGATCTTTTAATATAACGTTTTTTTAAGGGTGCTTATGTTGCAGAGTGGCCTCCACATGGGTTCGATCCCAGGTCCAGCCGCCGCACTCTCTCTCTCTATGGGGACTCTGCATGTTCTCTTTGTGATAGTGGGTTCTCAGTAAGTGTCGGCCATGCCATTAAAGGGCATTATTGATAGGTAGGGATAGGTTCCACCCAATGGATATGTGGGGTCATGAGAAAACATTTGGTTTTTGGATGGCATCAGCTACACTAAGTGTTAACAGTTCTTATGATGCTAGCATTACTTTAAAAATATTTAGGAAGAAGCAAATTCCTGCCCAGGGTACACAGTCGTTTTTTAATTTGGAATTGCAAACATTCAAACAATAAGAGGAAAACACTAATTCATTCCACAGTTGGTGTGAGTCCTCCACCAACTGTATCATCTGTAGCATTGCTTTCATACAATGAGCTCTGGGGTTATGCTCCCACAGTCAGACGGAGGAACAGTCCAAGCTTGCACCATATCTCTGCAGCACTCTCATCATTAGTGTCAAAGGTTATTTTACTCTCACTCAAACAAAAGAACTTTCCTCCCCAAAAGAACCCTGGCTTCACTCCACATTACTGAGATGACACCAGCTCATCCCTGACGACTGCAGTGTTGCTCCCCTTAAGCAAAGTTTGCATAAAGCCTCACTCATCTCAGCTGCTTACTTAAAGAGGCTCCTTGCAATAAGATCTATTAGGACAGGTTAGCATCATAGTCAACGTATTTTTCAGTCCCCTCAAGTGGGAGGTATCACGGCATATCACCCTTGAATCATACGTCCTTGAAGAGTGCTAACAAAGGCATTTCCTATTTAAAAACAGCACATTATTCCACACTGCAAAGTACTATTTACCTTATTATCATGACATAAGTGTGCACCATCTTGTTAGGTTTAGGCACTGTGTCTTTGTGTATCTTGTCGAGTTTAGGCAACAGTATTCCTTATTAAATTCTCAGTATTTTACCAGTAAATGAAAGTGGTTACTGTTGTTAAGGTTAAACCTCATTCAAATGTATACAGAATATTGCCCTACACAAACAACAAGTAAAAAATAAAGGTAGAAATAGAAAGTGCATAGTGCTACTACCATTACTAGTACTACCGTTATTGTTAATGCTATTATGGCTACAAGTGCTACTGCTATTGCTACCACTGCACCATTTTCTTTAAAAAAAATGTACTGAAATAAATTACTACAGAAAAGGTATGCAGTTGCATTGTACATTTGCAAATAACTATACAATTTCCAACATGTGTTTGAGTATAAATCAGCCAGACCCCCTCCTCTACGCTTAAGGTGCATACCATCATTATAAGGTTCTTTGCCAGGATGGTCCTTGAACAACAAATAGAAAGATCCACCTGGAATGTCAGCAACAACCTAGAAGGGTTCAGGTGAAATATCAGTGCATTGTGTGTATATAGAGCTAAAGGTCTGGATGTATCTCTTTACAATGTCTGCATTTTTCTTCAGCAGCCGTGACTTGCTTGAATTAAACATGGTCCTCTGCAAGACTTGTCGTCCATCTATCTAGGTCACGTTGATAAGCTCAATCAACTCTTTATACTTCTGTCAAAGAGGGAAATAAGAATTTATCATGTGCTGAAAGCATTCAACAGTGGTGCACAATAAATCTTGCAGCCTATACGCACCTCTGAATAAATAAACAAACAATCAAACACCTTTCTCGCAGCATCATTTTTTTTTTTTTTTCAAAGTACTAGATCTTCTCTTGATGCTTCAAAACAGTCACAGAGCTTAGCACCTCAGTGTGAATGCCCTGATGGGAGAAACCTCAAGAGGCAATCGTTTTTACAGTAGAATTTTCTACCAACTAATCTAATATGAGCTAATTAGATAACTAATGATTCACAGTATAAGTAATTGGAAATCAGTAGTTCCACCTGTTTCTTTATGAAATTTAATTTGCAAGCCCTTAGAATAAAGGGATTGAAGAATAAATTGGCAAGAAACAACAGCTTTCAGTCTCTGGGGCTGTTTTTTACAACACTCTTCTGTGACCTAGTCTGACACTGGGAATGATCAAAGAAAGGCAGCAAGGCACACCTCAGGCCATAGTGTGTGCATGATTAAGAACAATGCATGCCCTAAAACAGTCATGTATCACTGCACTATAGTATGCATGTGTTATATAAGGGCCTCAGGGAGGGAAATGAAGCGAAGAACAAAACAAATGGAAATGCAAAAGGGTAACATGGTAAAGAACCTCAAAGACAAAAAATAACTTGCCTCTCTTGTATGTTCTATATGTCACAATTTATTTATACACTGTTGCATGTAACTTATCCTTTTCCAAGTCCCACCAGACAAACTAAACTGCAGTTATGCTGGCAGTGATTCAACTTGCTTGTATTAAGTATTTACTCATGATTTGTTTTAAGCCAATCACAGCAATGACGAATTTTAAATTTTAATTTCATATGATGTAGCCTATAGTAAAACAATGTAATAAAAATTGTTTGGAGGATTTTTGCTTTTTTATTTCATATACTAAAGCAGCATTTATGCTAATGTTTTTCAGTGTTGCCATCTTGTTTACAAGCATTTCTTAGAGTGCTTACTGTCGGCCAACCTGAAACTCAAACACAACACTACCGTCAGGTGTTTGACTCGAACGGATAGGCTTGTGCTGGACAAGAGGGATTTCTGAAAGTTTGTAAATTCACAAATCTTGTGGGAATCCAGTCAGCATGTTGTAAAATTCAGTCTCTGTCATGGGTAAAGTAAACTTTTTCTACCTGAGGGAAAGAGACAAGTGCAATGGCCATTGTTGGTTAGGAATAAATTGGGAAGTGTTGGGGAAGTAAATCAGCCGTACCCAAATGTCAAATCTTATGAGAATTATTAGCACAGACATAATTAGCACGCACACAGTGAGTAGGCTTGGTTTCCACCAGTGTATACAGTAGCAGTAATTATGGATTATAACAGATATGTCCTCTTTTTAATCCTTTGGCTGCTCTTTTAACTTCAGGGTCGCCATAGAAAACCAGTCTCTTGGTGATTTGGCAGGTTATTACACCAGAGGGTCTTCCCGCCGCAAACAACCACATACTGTAACTAGAATACGTAATATAGGTGAAGTGTCTTGCCCAAGGACACAACTACAGTGACAGTATGTGCTGTGAGCTGGGATCAAACCACCCCTGACCCTTTGGTTAGTGGGTGAATATTTAACCCACTGAAGTCCAATATATGTAAAAAACAAACAAACAAATTTATCCATGGATATACTTGGGCATCTGACCTCCAAAGTAGTACTTCTATTAATTTTACTCATAATTCGCTGAGTAAAATGGAATCATAACAAAGACTTTAAACAACACACTGTTATTGAAGCGTATATGGACTGCTTTTTGATGGGCATGTAAAAACTAATAGAAGGTGAGTTGGTAAATATGTTGGTAAACATGTAAAGAAGGAAGACGGAGGAGGAGGAGAGAAGGCGAACAAAGCAGTTAACAGTGTTGTAGAGACTGCAGTACAGGCTCCCCCTGAGGGAGCTGCAGAGACGGGCTGGAAGACAAATCAGGGCCACGGAGGTGATTCTGCAGCTGCACTTCTTCCCTCTCTACTCTCCTCTATCCGGCCATTTCTCCTGCGGCCATTCAAGACACCATGGACTCCCGCGTTGGTGACCAGAATTAATTGAAATAATTTGCTTATTTACAGAATCACTATTCAAAATGTACCTCGAACCCTGAGTGCGCAACAACTTTTATTGCTGCATATCTTGATGAGAGGTGGAATCAGTCGGCCTTGGCGCATTTCTCACCGAGCTGATCGAACGGTGCCATCAAGCTGCGCCGGATAAATTGGAATCCTACTGGGTCTACGCAGGAGACCGGCTCACATACTGTTTGGAAAAATACACAAGCCTACAACTGTGCCGCTATCTTGTTAGGTTATGTCCATCACAGCTCTATTCTGGGAGAAGCAGTTTAGGCAAGGCAATACTAAAAATATACTCATGCTGTATGTGTAAGACTTTAACTGCACAAAAGCAAAAAAAAAAAAGTATTTCTTTAAAGGAATATGTAGTTTCTGAGTATTTTTTTCTAAAAGGAGTAATTTTACTAGAGACAGAAGGTCACAGGTTCACTAAAGGTTTGGTGCGTAGCGTAGTCATAGTATGAGTAATGGAGAGCTGTGACATTGCAAAAAGAGGCAACAAAATTTAAAAAACAACTTTAAGATCCCCTATTATGATGAAACCATTTCTCTGAGCTTTTTGCTAGATTTTAATGTTGTTTCCACTTCAAAAACATACCCAAAGTAGCGTTTTGTTTCATTCACGCATCTTTGAGTAGCCCAACGGTCCTTCACTGCAGCAGAGCTGATATAAACTATAGTGTATGCAAAGAGCACAGAGCTGCCATAAAAGTGGGTGGGGCCAGCAGGGCCTTAAAGTGACAGACACCTAATCCAATGTAGGTTTGTATGTCGTCATAACTTATACAGTATCTGCATCATTATGTCAAGTATATTTATAATATACTAGGACAAACCAAAAGTTACTTTATTATTTATTCTCCTGTAAGTAATGTATAAAGTACTGATGTTATGGTATGATATAAAGTTTAGGCAACTTTCTGAAAAGTAACAAGGAAAGAAAAGTGTGAACTGGATAGATTTCTACGAACTTTCTCAAAGAGACTGAACTTTGCTGTGAAGTGAGAGGTTAAATTATCAAAGTCGATGTGCTGTATGTACTGCAGCAATAAACAATAGAAGAACAAGTGTTTCTCAAAACATAACAATAAAGAGAAGTGCAAGTTTTATAAATTCTTGGAGTTATTGTTTCTTGAAACTAGTGTTGGTGCTGTAAAGATAATGTAGACCTTTAAATTCATGTTTTTTCCAACAAGCAATAGTTACAAGAGGGCAACTCTTAATAAAAATAATGGTATGTTGTTCTCTGACCAGTAATGAAAATGAGACAATATACATTGTTTTGCAAAAGCATTCAAAGAACTTATCACTCGCCCCCCCAAAAATCATTAGTAAATACTGTAGTTGTCTGCCAACCATTACCTCATAACATGCCTTAGCCTGCTGGAATAGGGTCCAGCACCCCACCATTGTAAAAAAGCATACGTAGTGTACTTTATCAAGGAGGTTTACACCGAGAATGTATTTGCCCAACGCACAAAGATTTTGGCCTCTCATTTACACAAGCACGGCATTCTCACTTACAAAAATAAACAAACTTTTGACACTGGCTATATTATTGCGTGTCTGCTCTACTTCCATCCATCTTCTTCCACTTTATCTGGGGCCGGGTCGCAGTCGGGGCAGCAGTCTAAAGCCAGATTCACACTGAATGCGTTGCGTGTGCAGTGCGTCTCTGGTGCAGTTTTCTAACGGACCCCAATTCACACCGAGTGCGTTGCATGTGCGGCACGTCTCCAACCAGAGCCAGCTGGGAGACCACGAGTTCACAGGAGAGGAGCGAGTTTAAGCTGGAAGTTATGAGTTCACGCGATAATAACCATGTATACAGAGAACTGCATGTAAAAAGAATGGTAAGAAGCCAAGTTTGCCTCTGACCACGATCTCTTGTTCATTTAGAGATTATTTGGCGATTTAACCACAAATGAAGCTCAAAAGTCACAGAAATATATACTTCAACCCTGGGTAAGGATGCTACGTATATAAATACTTTAATTTTACTCCCGTTTACTGCTGTCCAATATCATCTGTGACCCCGTGTCCTCAGTTAAGACGTAATGTTTACAGCGATGTGAGCGAGAGGCTGCACAAGCGTTTTTATTTTATCCTGGGAAACCGAGCTCCTAACCCGATCTCTAAAGGAGTGCCCAGACTCCATGGGGCTGCGGGGGGCCCCTGACAGGTAAATTGAGATTGCTTTGCCTTTTGCCTCCTTCTTCATCACGACAGACCGATACAATGACCGCATTACTGCAGACGCTGCACTGATCCGCCTATCAATCTCATGCTCCATCCTTCCCTCACTTGTGAACAAGACCCCGAGATACTTAAACTCCTTCACTTGAGGCTGGATCTCACCTCCAATCTGGAGAGGGCAAACCACCCTTTTCCGGTCGAGAACCATGGCCTCGGACTTGGAGGTGCTGATTCTCATTCCAGCCACTTCACACTCGGCTCCACTTCCATGTAGTGTTAATAGTAGAACATGTTCATTTTACCAGTCCTTCAGAGTTCCAGCTCCAGAAAACAACAGAATTCAAAAGTTGCATTTAGGAAGTGCAGCGCTATGTATTAAAGTTGTTATGAGCAGTATATATGTTTTATATTTCATAAAAATTACCCACATGTGCCCCAAGATAAGAGGTAAACATTTAAATTATATATTAGTTTTTCTGAGAACAATGGCACAGCTGATTTAAATATATTTTACATAATGGCCAAGTTGTGTTTGTTAACATTTTTTGTTTTGGTTCTAAAGCTGCATCCATTGTTTTGATTTAGACTGCAGTACAGTTTTCAAACCAGTAGAGTGCATGCTGATAACAGTACTTTTAAGGTAAACTTTGTTTTCTGCATTTGACCCATCCTTCATTGCTGCTGAGGCAACCTGTCAGGAGCCATGGGCAACCGCATTGCAGCATCTGGGGACCCTTCTCCAGATCTGGAGCCAGGATCCTGGTCAGGAGTACCCAGCTGGAAGATCAGTTGTGCATGTTTTAGGTTGATGGAAAAAACCCACTAACACAGGGGTAGAACATGTAAACTCGCCTGCCTGGTCTGGGAATCATACAAAGGACTACAGTGAGGCAACTGTGATAACCACTTTGCCACCACACTTCCATTGTGTGTAATAACTTTGGCAGCGGGGTGCACAACAGTCCTACTGGCCTGTCTTACACAGCTGAATGTATACAAGTGAACATAGATTATACTTATTGCAGGCCAGCGATTGCTTTTTGGCATTGTGAAAACTCTCAGAGCAGTGGTTCTCAAATGGCTGCCTGTTGGAAGGTTGAATATTGTTTTAATGTTCCATTTATTTGAAGCCTCAATATTGTTTTGTGCACAGTGGCAGGGTAGTCAGCTCTTTGGCCTCTCACATGATATAGTATATTATAAGTTGTACCTCCCTGCGCACCACATTGTGAGCTGTGATTGTTCAGAGGGTGGGGTGATGGACGCCATTTTCTTTCACTTCATATATAGCATCAGTGTCACTGTGTCATTATCAGCTGAAGGTTGTTTGGGCTTCACTAAGAGCACTGAGACAGATCTGATTGGACTGCAGTGTGGACAAAGTTGTGCTGTCCAATGCACTGAGTCAGATAAGGTTGCACTGGGACAGGCTGAGAGCAAACAGGATGATGGAGGATTGTTGGCGAAAGGTGAAGACCTTGATTCATGCGATGAGGTCAGCTTCCTCAGTCTGTAGTGTGGATGGACTGGAAGGTTGTTGACCAATGCTTGTCAAACTACTGGTTAGTTGGCTCTAAGCAGTGGTCTACATGTTAAGTCCAAGCCCCAAACAGAAGAGCAAAAGTTTTAAACCAGGAAGCTAAATCAGAACTAATCTTACAATAAACCAACCAGTCTGTATCTGTTTAATGGTTTATACTGTATCTTAAACTATCCCAGAGCCTGCAAACCACCTTTGATACTGGTACCACA
Source organism: Bostrychus sinensis (assembly GCA_020698575.1). Lineage (NCBI taxonomy): Eukaryota > Metazoa > Chordata > Actinopteri > Gobiiformes > Eleotridae > Bostrychus > Bostrychus sinensis. The sequence goes on along the minus strand of CM036249.1, from coordinate 16,935,332 downwards.
GTTTGACAAGCACTGCTGTACACATGTGTATACAAAGTCAAACTGTGCCTTAAAGTTGCCTCACTACTGTTGAAATCTGGTTCACAACTTCTACTGCGCTAAAGTACATCGTAGCATAACAAAGAGCCAGGGAGCGTGCATCAACAACAAAGGCAACACAGAAGCGTAGACCTAAGTTACATCATTTTGAAGGGCTTTGTTTAAGGAGCGGTCTGATCGTGTGCACTATAAGCAGTAAAAGCAGAGTTAGAGGGCTCGGGCTTGCAGCACACAAGTTGAAAGCGAGGGGGAAGGCGGTGGAGCTAGTGGAGCTAGTGGAGCGCTGGGAAAGATTCTGGCCCTGGGGGAGATGTGCTAGTGTGCGATGACATTTTTAGGGCAACTGTGAGAGTTATAGATGAGTATCGGATGTTCCCCATTCCTCGCTGGGAAAAAAAAAGTGATGATAGAGAAAAACATCAACGGATGGTATAGAAATAATAAAGAGAATTTATTTGAGGATGAAAACAAAGAAATGAGCTCAGAGAAGTCGCTCTCAGGGTTTTTCCATTTGTATGCGGATGCAGCAGAGGCTGTTCTGCAGTCATGTCGCTTTTAGGATCTTCCAATAAAATGCATGCATGGTCACAAATGTAGAGACTTAAAAAGAAAACTATATTTTTCTAGTTGCATATTATGGTTTTCTGGAATTGCGCTCTAGTATATTTTTTTATTTAAACAGTCTGATATTGCAACATCATTTTCCTTGGAGTAAAGTTATGATACTGTAGATGAGCTAATGGATTCACTCATCCAATTTAATCACAACAAAAAGTTTAAAAAGAAGTCATCTGGACTTGGTTTTAAAGTTGAAGATGTTTTTCCTCTTATCCTCATTCTTCCACAGTGTTCGAGTCACAAAAGACTGAATCGAGTCATCCATCCATTTTCCACCACTTATCCGGGGACAGGTCGGCAGCAGAGATACCCAGACTTCCCCTTCCCCACTTCCTCCAGCTCTACAAGGGGAATCCCAAGGCGTTCCCAGGCCAGCCAAGAGACATAGTTCCTACAGCATGTCCTAGGTCTTTCCCGGGGCCTCCGCCCAGTGGGACATGCCCAGGGAGCCGTCCAGGAGACATCTGAAACAGATGCCCAAGCCACCTCAACTGGGACGAGTCATTAGCACAAAAAAAGGCAAGCCAAAACTGAGTAATCTTGTCATCACTGAGTCATCAATTCAAATCATTTCCAAAAAAAAAAAAAAAAAAAAAAAGATCAGATATAGTAAACCTAACTGCTATAATTATGTTTTTGCTCAGACTTTAAATATAGTGCAAAACTGTCTCTGCTTTCAGTATAAAACTAGGCAGAAGTCTGACTTGCAAGCTTTTGAGCTATTGTCGTAAGACTAGGTCTGAGTCATCAGTCTCAGTCACTGCTAGGGTCCAAGTCACAATAAGTCACAAGTCATGGTCTGAGTCCAAGGACTAAAATTAATGAGGAGTCTAAATTGAGCAATTGAGGCTTAAATTAGTCAAATGTCTCAAAAAATACCCCAATGACTTGACATGAAAACCAGACTATAGTACTCCATCTCTAGGGCTGACGCGCAACAAAATGTCTCTAATATGTGAAAGCTTTTGTTGATCTGCTAAAACATGTTTTCTCATAGTAACATGCCTCATCACAATGACTTACATAATGGAAAATATGGTGAAAACCTTGCCTTGTCCTGATTGTAAACCATCAAACAATGACTTTGAGGCTACATATGTAAATGATAATTGTATGGCATATAACATAACTCTAAATAACACATTTTGACAAGTTTTACATAGTGGCTTGTGGTTAAGGAATGGATAAGAAAAATACCAATTCAAGTGCTGCTGAATGTTGTTGCCAAATTGTGTGAAAAAAGAGTGAACCTTCTAATTCCAAAATGTTGGTGTGTGTCAAAAGTTCAAAAGTGCTCTTGAAAGTTCTTCTATGTCTATGTCTTTTACTCTCCACCAGCAATAGCTAAACTTCATTGAGAAGTATCCACCAATTATTTGACTGACAAATCAGCCTTTTGCGTTTACAGTGCAGTTTTGTTTTCAAGGAAATACCATTAAACATTCATTGCAACCACAGCTTCTTCAGAGAATCCACCACAGAACGTTTTCTCCTTTGGTCTTGTGATTCCCACTTCTCTTTATTGTCTTCAGTATTGCTGGGGCTTGCTTTCCTGCATGAATAAACAATAGAGGTGAATGAGCAAACATTTCTGTTGCGCCCTGCTGTTAAAAGTGGAAGATAAATGCAGAGCCACACCGACTTGTTTATGGACTGCAGGCTCTTTTAGCCTTAAAGAACTCTTCAGTGCACAACCCCTTTGCTTCTTTCACATCTGAGTAACATGAAAACTGATATTGTGCTTCCAACCGTCTTATTATTTCCTAACTTAGGGATATGAAGCCTATTTTGCCTTGTAAATGCTTTTGTTTTTGAGGATGAACCTGCTCTTAGCTCTAATAATTATTTTACAAGTTCACTTTGAGCAGTTGTGCAAAGTGCTGTATTTTCAGTCACAGAGCTTCTTGGCTTGCAGCAAATCAGCCGTCACCAGAACAGAGATGCAGTGTGGCAATATCAGTGTAATATTCATGTTCAAACATGAACTTCAATAAAGTCCAAAGCCCAGAGGGACTCGGGCACGATTTCTCTGTAGAAGCATGTAATTCTGACATTTTATTCTGACATACTTTGACTTCAGTCCCTTGTCATTTTGCTCTGTGGCTTCATCCAGCAAGTCACTGACTCCATACCACACTGCTGTCACTGAGATAGCAGCAAGTCATTTTACAGCTGAAACTGGAATTAACAGTAAACTGGTAAACTTTTGCTCATTAATATTATATTTTATGTCATGGGTGGTAGTTCTTTACATTACACAAATTTCAAAGTCGCATGATTATTTATTAGGGTGCACAGGGACTGGTCAGCGTGCCATGCAGCAAGGAGACTGACGGGTCAATTCCCGGGCTGACCACCTATGATCTCTCTAAGTGGAGGTCTGCTTGTCCATTCTGTGTTATGGGACCTTTCTGCACACTTCAAGAATAGGAAGAATTGTTGTTAGGTAGAGCAGTATTAAATCATTTAAGAAGTTATACACTAGATGCCCTATTGGCAGTCTCTGGATGATTGTTTTTCTTTTCTTATCTATGGGGAAATTATATACGTTATTGTATTTATGTAATTAACATAATTATGTACTTTATTAACTGGTAACTTGCAATAAAGTCTGTGGCCAAAAAGACAATGTTAACAGAGAAAACACTCACACCTTGACTAGTGAAGATATTTTGATACCTTAAAGCAGCCATTTCCAAAGTCAAGACTGTCGTGGCCCCCTTAAATTTCTGAAAATCCCACACGGACCCCCAACTATAGAACTTCCCTCTATTCAGAAGACTGTCATATTTTTTCTCCATATATTTTTTATAAAAAAACATTACAAACACTGACTGCTGGCTAAAATTTGTTTTATATTAAGATTTTAAAACAAGTATATAACTAATTCATTTCAAATTAGATTTTTTTCTTAATGTTTTTAGGTACTTCATATTTTCATTGACTAATTGTCTTTTTATATTTTTGTATGATTTATTTGTTTTTATGGACCAAAACCATGTGTCTGAAATAAATAATGAATTGAAATTGAATTGAAATATGACTGCAGTAACTTTGCGGACCCCCAGGGGGCCCTGGACCCTCACTTTTGGAACCACTTACAATGTCAATGATTTACTTTGCTTTGCAAACTTCATGACACTAAAGCAACTACATTTACCTCACAAATATTCTTCAGCACCATCCATGACTTTTTATATAAAGCGATTCATCAAACTAAATGTTATTTTTATTCTTTTCATTGGTTGTCCCTGGTGGGAATTACATGCCACGTGTTAAATTCCCTTTGCTGTTAGGTTCCTGTAAGTTTAACCTAAAAGACAAGGACATGACCGCCAGGACGATGGACAGTTTTAATACGGCGGTCGCACAGCTCCAGGGGAACAACAGCAACCCCTGCAGATAATATGACCAGCAAAATGAAGCACATCCATTCTGTGCAGCCTGAAGGATGACATGTGCCAAGTGGGGCCTCTGATGGGGTTTATGGTTCGCCCTGCTCGTTGTACAATACTCACTGATTACCACTACAGAGTTAGTTCATGAATCCCGATGAGCGGCCGAGGAGTATCGATCCCATCCTTTGAACTGTGGTTACTTTGATTATTTTTGCCTACAGTGCAGCCGACAGGATACAGGAGAAGACTGCTGGTGCTGCAGTAATGGTTGCCACTGGAGGATGTTATGACTATTTAAGATTGTTATTACATTCAGCCGTTTTGTGTTTACACTTGAACCTTTTTATTGTGTTAGCCATTTACAAGCTAATACATATCTTTTTTTTTTTTTTTTTTTTTTTTTTTTTTGGCTTTTCACAGTAACTCTTCTGCTGTAGTAGTTTGCATATTGACTGGCATAGGTTTTATTCCAGATGCCATTCCAACCCTGTTCATTTGTCCAGGATTGGGATTAGCACAAAGAATACATTTGTGACAGGATTTTACAAGCTTTAAAATTTACAATAACAATTTTATAATACAATTTTTGGAACAAGACTTAATCTTTTTTTTTTCAGAAATTTCCATTGTTATGGATGAAACACTGTCACAAGTAATCAAGAATCAGTTTGAAAGAAAAAGGAACTTGCCCTTGTTCATGCTTTTTTTTTTTTTTTAAATCCCAGAACCTATTTATTTAAACAGGTAATTTCTCAAATTAGTCTGTTTTAGTTAGAAAATATAACCATGCAAAATCGGCTTTTCTGAACCTTCTACCAGGTTAATGTTCCCGCATCAAAAACATACCTGGATTTGTGTTTTGCTTCATTCATGCCTGTTTAAGTAATCCTCTATTCTCTGGTGTGGAGTTTCTGAGGCTTCAGAACGCTTGGTTCCACAAACCTCTACTTCTCCCACAAACCCCTGCCCACTCCAGGAAGCACTGACAATCAACAAGCCCGCTACATCCAGTCTGCTCTCATTCCTTTATCTGAAAACAGAATACAGCTCTGTTTCCATCAATTTTTAACTGCTATTTTTCATTTTGTAGAAAAATGGCATCATACAATTAGTTTGAGGAAATAAACAGCTTTTTTTTTCTATGTTTCTATTAAAAATAGCGTAACAGGTCTGCACTCTGCTGTCCTCTGCTGGTCTCTTCACCTGTTCTTTATATGACGGTAAAGTCATTTTTGGAAAAGCTTTCTTTTAGTCACATGATGTTTTTAAATTTGTAAAACGTACAGTGTGGGTTTAGAGCTGACCAGCGATAAATAAAAACATCGTATAGCCCCTTTAAACATTTGTATAATGTAAAGTGTAAGATAAAATGTTTATGGAGCCAAAAATAACATTTAAATAATGTTTACATAGATAAATGCATAACAAGTTACTGAATTATAATGGCTGTCCTGTATGCATTTTGGGCTGAGTTAACTCATGGGTCAACTATGACCTGCTAAAAGTAAAAACATGGTCAGCTTTCTAACACAATAAGAGGGTTAGAGGTTGGACAGGTAACTGATAAAAAGTATCTGCTGTAGGACAAAGACTACAAGAAGCCCCTCCACACGGAAAGATCCTAATGAGTCTATCCGCTGGCAGCCGTTCCCACAGGGTACATGAAAGAATATATATACATGCACCGCACACATACACATCAAACGTTCACACTGTCTTTGTCTTCAGGTGGAGGGCCTTCATGTACTCGCTGAATCAGGGGGTAAATAATCAATGCCCCGCTGTAATCCACCACCAGCTCTGTGTTACTCAAGAGTCCGTAAACATCTCACAAATGTCCCAATTAACACCTGCTCACACGCCTTACCGCCTTTATCGCCGTCACACTCACACTCTTGATGTTTGCAGATTCCATTTCCGACACTTGTCCACAACCTGACAACACCTCTCCTGTTCTGCTGACCCGCCGAATGCTGAAGTAATGCTAGCAAATGGCACTCAAGGAAAGAAAAAGTGAGAATGTCTTTATGGGGGTTTTATGATGTTGATTAGAATTATTTGTGGCACCACCTTTTTTCCCTGTAATGGTGTGTTAACGGCCCTCCAACACAATTAGACTGACTTATTATGACTGAAGGCATTTGACTGCTGCCAGGCTCAAGACCTTTTTTGAGTCAATCTTCATTTGGGGAATATAAAAGTCTTTATTACCCGTAACTTGTTGTGAATGGAAATAAAAAGAAATGCTTTGTTGTCTGATTGGCACTTTAGGCAAAGAAAAAGGAAAGTTAGCTTCAGCAGTTCAGCAACCATGGCAAGAAAGTGTTTAATTTTGCTTCTTTTACTTTATCTATGTTTTTATGTTTTTTTTTTTGCACTTTGCTGTGTACGCAGCAGTGGAGAAGCCATTTATAATTGCCCTTCTTAGGGTTTCTGACAGGATTCAGTGTTGCCAGCCGATGCGGCCATCCCTAACTTTTCCTGCCAATTCTATGTCAGTGTGTGATTGGCTTAGCTTGATAATTAAGCATTAAATATGTCCTAAGATGTCTAATTGTTTACCTATGATTCCTATTGCAGAATGTTATTAGTTTAGTTTTTGGTTAAATGCAAAAAAAAAAAAAAAAAAAAAAAAAAAATCACATACACTAAATATAAAGCATAGGATAAATTGCCAAAAAAAAAAAAATTAAAACGCCAAGTTAGGAAATCGAGTAACTTTCAACTAACTTTTAAAGTGTGACAAGGAAAAAAGCATTTCGTTTTTGGACCTTTCACAAATCAACATTTCTGGACTATAAAAAAGACCTTTAAAATTGAAAGCTGCTACAAATGATCCTGAGGTAAGCAGACTTCTTTTAACACATGATACATGTTGTGCATCTATATCATGAAATGTTTGCATCATGTTGAAGCTTTGATGCAACACAGTGATATTGCTACACGGGTGCTTCCTTTAACATCAGCAAACCTTTTACATCAGACCGTCCTGATTTAACTGCAACAAAAGGGCTTGTGGGATCATTGAGACTAACAGCGCAGAAGAAGCAGAAAATGTGATTTTATGCACACATCTGATTCTGGACAGGGGTGAATGCCGTTAATAAATTTATAGACTATTTTCCTTACATAGAATTAAAAAAAACCCTTTTGTTATTGACATGACAAAGCTAATGAATGAGCAATCTAAATGTCTTATCAGCTGACTTTAATTTTAGACTGCAAGCCTTAAAGCTTATACTTGAATGTCATACCACTAAATACCAGCTGATACAACAAGACATGGATATAACAAGGTCTAATGTCTCACACCTCACTGTCACCCTCTGCACACTTATACTATATCAGCAGGGTTAAGGAGCTGCAATGACGATGATGATCACGTCTACGTTTGTTTTTTCTCTGTAGAATTAACATATATGTGTTTTATTTGTGTGATGATGAAATCAAGTTCAGGACATATTAAAGTTAAATAAAATTGTATTTTTTGCTGTCACAAAAAGAGCAGATGTAGAACACTAAATCTAAGTTTTTGACAGTCTGCCTATTAACAAACAAAAAATATGCAGGTGCAGTTTTGATTGAACATTGCTTTACCTTTAACAGTAATGTAAAAATGTACAGTTGTAGACATTTCAAAAGTTCTTTCAAATATGAATAAATCACTATGTGATAGGAAAAGCAACCTCTGTGCAAATTAAATAAAGCACCAGTTTGATTTTAGTAACAAGGAGGCGCCACATTAGTGGAGAGGTTATTGCCTCCGCATGTGGAGCGAGAGATTAGGAGTTTGATTCCCAGACATGGAGCCAAAACTCCACAGTAGTATTCTGCCTGTCCTAAAACATTTTATCTATTGTTACACAGTCACAGAGAAGTTAAGAGAATATGTAACTGATCAGTGATGAGAAAATGCATTTGATTCTGTCTCACAATAGTAAAGATGTAATGCCCAGACTCAAACTGGGGATCTTCTTGTTTTGGTGTAAATGTGCTGTTTATTTAGCCACAAAAACTTATAGTCTCGTACTTGAAATGATACAGAATCTGATTAAAAATAATGTTTATTCATAGTGTTTTGGATCCACACAAAAACTGAAAAATTCGGACAATTACATTTTGATTTATGTTGCTAACAGACTAAATAGAGTACAAAACAAACCAATGTTGGCATGTATCTTTTACACTGCAGCACCATATGTGGCAACTGGACCAACTGGTTACTTGGCATAGTGTGCCCTCCTGCTCTCTCTCCAGCTCATCAGTCTTTTTGTTAGACTGAAAATATGAACAATGGCTATTAGTTTTGTTGCAAAATTTTCACTTGAGCTGTTTGGGTAGTGGTAAAAAAGTTAAACAAGAAAAGCATGTTTATTCAGTAGACAATTGACTAGCCATTAATAGTTATACTGAAACAATAATGGATAATTTTTTTTTAGAGGAGGTATTCTGCTTAACTTGTATCTCTCTTACTCAGGCTTACAGCTTTTTGTACTCCTCCTCATTCCCACTGGCTTTCAATTATACGACTTGAGGTTTCGTGACTTGACTGACTAAAAGCACAAAACATTCAGTGGGTGCAGAGAAGTGTGGATCCTCTCGCCTGCCTTTGCCCTGTCACTTTCCCCCACGCTGCTTTTCAATTAACAACTGTCAATGACTCATATCAGCGGTAATCCTTTTAACATGCAATTGACTGGGCGTACTCAGTCGATACCTTCGTCCGCGGTCGTGGCATTTCTTTTTGGAGGTCTTGTGTGTTTACCTCTCACAGCAGATTGGCCTCTGATCTCCAAATCCCTTGTTTAGCTAAAGTGGCCCTCTTGGGATTGCACCAAGCGGGGGGATGTGGAGACAGAAATACAGAAGCCAACCAGTCAGAAAGAGCAGAGCCGTTGTAGTGATGCAGGGAAAAAAGAACAAATAAGACAGAATAGAGAGGCGGCAGGAGGGTGGAAATCTTTCGGAACAAGACAGGCTTGGAACCCCGCTACCATTCCTCTTGGAAAGGTCTGATTGAACCTCCATGGTCGAACTCATCAGGTATTCACAAAGCCGCCTCCCCGACGCCCACCTCCCTGCCGCTCTCTGTCATGGATGGAATGAGCGGCTTATGTCCTCCGTGGATCCCTATCCCTGTCATATTTTGTGACAACATGGCCGTTCTATTTCAGCCGGTGATATGTGAGAATAAACTGGAGAGCAAGACAGGAGGGGATGCTGTATTTTGATTTATGGTTTCAGAAATATATACAACACGTTATCATTTGGCATTTCTGGTAAGTGGAAGAATAACATTTACTAAACACAAGACAAAGGACATCTGTGCGTGCCATTTTTTATGAACTGATCCATTATGTACTCATAGCTAGGCAGGTGCCCTATAGGTTTTATACTGGCTTATTACCTGAACAGGTAAACTGATTTGTCTATAAAATGTTGTAATCTTGTCAATGAGGCATTACAAATCCACTCTGGTTCCAGTTAGAAACACAGGGCCACACCATAGACTAAATCCTTGTTCCTTTAAACATTTGTGACCTTTCCTGTACGTTTCATGAAAAATCTTCCAGTAACTTTTTAGTTACAGTATGTTGGTAACAGACAAATTGGCCCTATCTTGCAACGTTGTTGAATACTACATTCAGATAGTGATCAAGCTTCTCATAAAACAAAACAAAACAAAACAAAAAAACATTTAACTTGTTTGTTGGTCCATTACTGACAGGCTGAAAATATTCATACAAATTCAAACATAACAATCTCCTTTAAAATAACTTGCATACTATATTTTCAGTAGGGTTTAATGACACCCCCCCAAAAAACAAACAAACAAACAAACAAACAAACAAACAAACAAACAAAACAAACAAACAAACAAACAAACAAAAACATTCAAAGCTCTATAGTAATGAAGATCATACTGTCTTGTTGCTTTTTTGGCTTAGAGTTGACAAGCTGAGCACTACTGGAGAAGTAGGCATGCACATATCTCTTTTTGAGCATGCATTTCTGATTTTACTTTAGAAAAACTTTAGGCCTACTTCAGAATGTCCTTCTAGGGCACCATAGTCATCATCTGATAAGGAGGCATTTTTAGTGTAGCCATTACTGTCACTAAAACAGCACACAAAACTACACACCTCACTTCAGTAAATAGTACTTTTTGTTCACTTTCCACTCTAATTGCTTATGTTGAATATACTTGTAACTACAGTGTACAGATCCTTTACCATATGCTGCCATGCATCATTTTACCTGCAACATTTGTATTTCGCATACCAATGCTTTCTGAAAACATTAGATAAATTTGATTTGGGAGAGCGAGCTAGTGTTGCTCCAGAGTTTTAGTAATGTGCCTTAGGATTTGAGCTTAGATCGTGAACAACTACACGCGCACACACAGCGAGACACGATTGCACCTGACAGCATCTCCGCTTTGCTGGATGACAGATGAATATTGCTTTGGTTTCACCTGCTTATCTGCGGCAACTGTTTCCTCAACGTGGCAACACACAAACGCCCTGAACTCCTGCATCTGTTCTGCTCGAGCCACAGTCATTATATGTCTTTGTGGGGGCTCTGGCGATAGAAGGACCCTGTATAGTATTCTTGGACAAAATGAAAAGCGATGATATTGATGTCGGCAGTACACACAGACATTGATGCAAGCATAAGAGGCGGAGAAGCAATGGGTGCGATCAATAAGCAAGTAATAAGGACTCAGATCAGGACAGTCATGTGAAAGGAAGTAACGTGTTGTGAGGCAAAGGAAGAGGGATTTTTGTCACACCCAAACAGTACAACAACAAGAAGTAATCAGAGTCAATCACAGTTTAGCCACATAGCCCTTATTTCTCTCATTAGTAAAGAATCCACTGAAACAAATTATTTCTTCCTTTACTGACACCTTGTGGCTGGAGTTAGTATCTCCCAATGCTCCCGAGGTTTTTATAAATGCACCATTACTGACTCATCCTGAAAATCTCTGACCATTGCTTTATGCAGTATCTTTTCAACGGACTAACAAACAAATAAATAAACCATTGGCGCTAAAACATAAAATTCTTAGCATTAATGTATTTATTGAAATAAGCAACAGAATCTTCATTACAATTTTTTGTCATATAATTTTTCCTGTTTATTAATCATACAATTTGTGGAGCTTGATGGGTAAAGAAAAGCTAGAGACACTTTACAGTTTAATGCAAATTAAAATTGTTGTGATGGGCTGGGTCTTGTCACGGCTACTTTGGGCCTGAGGTTGTGTACACACTGAAAAATGGGCAGTTACTTGTAGGGCTGACACTAAATGCACTGACAGAGAATCATTCACTCTCACATTCATCCACAAGGGCAAATTTAAGTTTCCAATTCATCCTGCATGCAAGCTGTATACCAGAAGAGAACACACACTGCAACACAGACTTCACTAAATATTGCATGGTTGTTATATTGTTGTATGTTTTAATAAAAAGTAAAGCAATCACAATACATAACCTCATTATTTAAAACAGACACTATGCTTACCTTAACACTGAAAATGTTATATATAAATGCAGTCATGTTGGGAGACAGGGTTGAAGAAACACGGAGATGAGAGGGGGATTGTAGGTCATGCATGATAGGCTGAGAAAAACCAAATGTGCATACAGTATGTACAGGCGCATCCCTCTCACCGATGACATTTGATAGCAGCTCCATTGATTGGTGTTCCCAGTGTAACCCTGGAAGACCTGGTAGTCAGCACAGATGTACTCTAGCACAGTTGTCATCGCTGTGTGCACCTCCCGGCAGTACACACACACGCACACAAACATACACAAGCTGCTGTCAAAGCCTCAGTGGGCTTTACTACACACAGTCCTACCTGCTGAGTCTCCCTGCTATTGCCCTAAACACTTCAGCCTTCTCCCAATTTAAAGTCTGCAGCATCATAAGGGCACATCTACAACAGCAACCAGAGCCACGATAAGTCAGCACACAATTTTATTTCACACATAATAATAAATAAAACATTACAATTTCCAACTAAAGCTGCTGTATGTACAGTGAAAAACAGACTGCACTGATAGACAGTAGCATCGTCCCGAGCCATTCAGATAGAATGAGGCAATCTTCCCCCTGCTGTTTTCTATTGTACAGAGCTTATAAAATAGAAATACAAGACAGTGTGTGTTGATGTCAAGGAAGCTTTTTCCCAGTATGAAGACAAGAAATGTCTACCATTGCCTGTATGAAAGATGTCAGGAAATAATGAATATTTTTTTGATAAACCAGGTCCCATTTTCTGGTATAGTTTGAGTAATCATACCTGTTCTGTGTACATTACTGGCCACTATCCCCACATGGTGCAAAATCAATATTATAAAAGATTAAGGAGATAAGGATACAAGGTGATTTTATGCCACTCAACATATTGTATGTATGCAATAGAGTAAAGTTATTTATTCTTATAACCTCTGGGGACAAGCTGCACTTTAGCCTTGTTCTGTTTTTGAGGATGAACAGTGTGTTTGGTGGGATGGGTCCTTCATGGTGATGGTGTTTAGCTCAAACATTAGATTTGTGCTGGGGCTTCATGCTATGTCTGGTTGTTTTGGGGCTTTCTGAGAACATATTGCTCAATTTGTCTGCTTGTGCTGTTGTCTGAAAAGGAAGTACTGTATAAGGTCTATAAGGTTGTAAAAACTGTAAATGTGGGTTTGATCCTTGGGCTGCCGAAATATGAGTTCAGGCTACATGTTTGCTGTGTGTTATCTGAAATGGTGATAGTATTTTAATGCGAGAGTGAATAGTTGTCATATGTCTTTGTGTCAGCTCTACAAATAACTTGCCACTGTCCAGAGTGTACCCCACCCAAGGCCCATGGCTGGTAGGATAGGCTCCAGCCTTCAACATTTCACACAAACCTCCAGTGTGCAACAGGTTGGGTTAAGGTTCCACTGCAAAAAAAAAAACAAAAAAAAAAACAACCAAACAAAAAAACAAAAACTCTTTGCACTCTGCCCTTAGTCTCACATAAAAAGCTTTGACTGGCCTAACATAAAACAGATCAGTAGTCTAAATGTTGCATAAGCGCATAGAGATGGCAAATTAATGCATGAATAAATCAAATAAATAAAACATTACTACATTAAAATGCCTGAGACAATGCAATGTTCAATAAATAAAAAAGGATTATAAATTGTTATATTACATTTACACTGGCAATATTTTAAAGTTAGTCCTTGCATTTCCAGACAGGCGGAAACTAATGGTAATCTGAAGTGATTGAATTGGAACTGACTTAAATAGGAGCCGACAGAATCACTTTTGGCATTTGTTGGCGCCTGGGCACCTGAAGGCAAGACATGATTGAAAGGTGCCAACAAGACATTTAACTGCTGAAAAAAATCCAATGTGATTCAATGTGAACTAATTATAAAGGCCAAAGACTGAGCAATTTGTCACTTAACACAAGCTCACTAATTGCTTATTGTGTAGCCTTTTCTGCAAGTGGCAGAGGGTGCACATGATTACAAGCCATCCCTGCCCTTACACACAGTCACATTATAGACTGATCAGACATGACATTATGAACACTGACAGGAGAAGTGAATAACACAGATTAACTGTTCATCATGGCACCTGCTGGGATATATTGGGCAGCAAGTGTGCATTTTGTCCTCAAAGTTGATGTGTTAAAAGTAGGAAAAATGGACAAGTGAAAGAGAGTCAGACCATCTCTTATGGGGTGTTCCCAGTCTGGTGCAGTTGGTATCGTTCAAAACACAACATTATGACCACCAACAACAGGCAGGTGGTTATAATGTCAAGGCTTATCCATGTATGTTTCTCAGCCCCTATTGTGTGAATGGTGTTTTTCTATACATCTGAGGCAGAAACACACTCATCCTCTTAAATCAACCCTAGTTCGGAAGGTCATATAACAGTCTGCGCTCAATTGCTTTCTAACCACTAATGAGCACCCTGTTGCATTGAACATTAGGGCCCCAATGAAGCAAATAACTCACAACACACGTGTCTAAAACAACATGAGAATGACACATCAAAAGGAGAAGCTATCATGTTCTGGGCTATAAATACGCCTACAGTCACTTGGCGGTTTAACTATGCTGCCTTTTCAAAGAAGCGCCACAGCAGGAAACAATAGAAAGAGCTGATGCAGATAATGGCTAAGCTTGCCTCATAATGAGTAAATTTTAACTATGCAGACAGACTAAGGCACGCAGAACTTGATTCCTGATCTCTAAAGAGTGTCTTTAGAAGGTAAGAAGTTCAGGATACCACTATAGTACCTTTAGGGGAATCTCACATCCCTTTACTGATAAAAGAATCCAGTCTCTTCTTTCGCTCACTAGGTCTTCTCTTTGGGTCTCTAAGTTTGACTGGTGGTATGTGGGAATATGCTAATTAGAATCCTAATGACAGACACGGTATGTACTTATACAGGCCACTTTTACATCTCTGGAGGAAAAGTAAAAATAAATCTATGTCGTGGAACTTTCCCTACAGCTAACCAGTAGTCTTTAAACACTTCAGTCCGACAAAGTTACTTCATTACTGTAAGTTCAAATTGTATGTATCGTGTGAAAACAGTTGTACACAGAACATAGGGCAATGGCAATTTACTACATGACTTTGCAAGCTACTGTATGTGCACATGCTTTAACAAGGTCAAAAGATTAAATATGAATTACTAAAAGTACCTTGGGGAAAATGGCAAAACAAGAAGCACTCAGGGAAGACAGACTTTTTATGGCCCTATCTCACAATTGTAAAGACATAGTGCCCAAACCTGGAGTGGACCGACTGACAATTTAGTTCAGGGGTAAATGTTATTGATTAAATCACAAAGCCCTGACACTGTACCTTACAATGGTAAAGCATCAATAAAACTAATCAGTTGTTTCTTTACAGACCCTTCTTGGCTCTAGTTAGTGTATTTTGCCCTTTTTCACAGTGATTACAAAATATTTTACATTATTACAAAATTCTAATAATAATTTCCACTTTGGCCTATTACTAACCTTTTTTGAAAATGTTATGAAACACTAACATTTCCTTTTTGAGTTACTGCTAACAGACCAACAAACCAAAAAACAAAAAATCTTATTGGTGGAAATAATTGCAGTTGGTTTAAGTCTGAATTAATTGTATATCAATATCATTTAGTCTAGGCACAATCAATGCCTCTGCCTTTAGATTCAGTGAGGTGAACAGTTATAGAGGCAAACAAGATAAAAGGTATGCATTCAGAAAAAATAGGAAATTTGTATTAAGTTTCTGTTCTTTAGAATGACGTGTTTTTACAAAGGAAAATGCAGCATAATAGATATGTTGATGACAGTCATTATTATGTTGTCAGAACAAGTGATTTCTTTTGTTGCAGAAACTCCATAATATTATTGTCATTGTATCATTATGTTGCCTTGAGTTGAATGAAATGTATAGCCAAAGGTAATGCATTAGATGTGTAGATAAAAGAATATACAATAGGTTACGAAATACAACCTCTTACACAATCATTGTTTATATCACAATTTGTATTTGTGGACTCAAAAAAGCTATTTTTGCAGACAGATTTGATGTGGAATAATGGGTCATATGTAATTTCCTCCTATCATTTGTAGAAAATTGTATTTTTATTATGGTAACAACAGGAAGTTTATTAAGCCTGATAGCAAACCAAATGCATTGTGTGCTACAGGCCATTGGGTATAGCACGCTAGCTCACATATTAGAGCAGTATTGTGTGAAGGCTTGTATACAGCTGTACACAGTCAAAGAGAAGTGAACTTACACTACCCCCGGGGTCCACATCGCTCACAACGCCAGCGCAATTTTTCATTATGACAACTCTGTTCATGACGCACTTCATATTGATTGAATGGCATCCTAGTTTCAGTTTGACAGTTTGAGATTCCTCCATGTCCTGCAGTCTGTAGGTGGTCAGTTGGGCCTGGCCGAGGATCGCACCAGACTTTTTGGCTGTGAGAGAGGAGGACTAACCACTCTGCCAATGTGTCATTTTGCCAGAGTGGACACAATAGTTGTTCTTATTCATCCATGTGAACGCTATCTAAGTCTGAGTTTGCCCTGACTATGACTACTTAACAAAATATTTTCTATTGCTATAATTACTGCAGTAAGTGTTTACAGAAAGTGCCATCATTATAATAAACACTGATTTTTATTCCAAACAAAGAAAGTTGGCTGTCACTCGAACAGCCCTGTCTCATTGTTATAGAGGCAGTCAAATGCCCTGGAAAATAGACACACTTCTGTTTGCATTCAAGCTTACAGTAATTCAGAAATGTCAGCATGACACATCCTTAACATAATAGGCCAAGCAAATGAGATCTTCAGTTGTTAGTGCTTGGGTCTGGAGCCAGTGATGCTTGAGCCTGTGATCTTCAGTGATCAGTTTCAATAAAGCAGGGAAATGAAAGCGCCAGCCAAGTGGAACATGAAAACAAGTCGCTTTTAAGAAAATCTATAGTTAAGCCATGAAGAGCACTCTATTGTACCATTTGTCATTTAAGTTCAAGTTCATCATAATTTATTTAGCATTGGCCTTGTCAGAGGAGGGATTTTCAAAAGATGCAGACAAATAGAGAAAGTGAGTTTGTTAAAGTAATTTTCACTTGTATTGTGCTGAGTTTGAGACTCAGACAGGAGTCAGACCTGAGACAGATTCTGAGGCTGTAGCTATAATACACATATAATACACATAGAAATATACTGCTCCCAGGAACATGCACTTATTCTGTGAAATAAATTAAGCACTGTTTACCTTCATAAATATTCACAACATGAAAACTATATCAATCTTAAGGCACTTTGTTAAAAACAGCATGGGCTGCTCCTGATTCTCAGGACAGTGGGTGTGTATCATATGTTTCTGCTGCAGTCCAGTGCTTTTATGTAAACATTTACATCTATGTTTCAGACAGAATTACAGGATTTACTGTTTCTGCTGACCTCTAGGTGACCTGTAGCAGCCAAGTTATGACTTTTCTGGATTTTAGCCTCCTTCCCACATTGGAATAAATCCATTAGGGTAATGGGTCCATAAATTCTAGTCTGGTCCTTTTTAGATTAGTACGATGTTTTTATTTAACATTTCTATGAATGCATTAAAAGACTAACTGGTACTGTTGAATAAAGATGATTCTTCCTTTTTCTAGATGGGTACTGAGAGACTTGGAAACTACTGTGTATTGTAATGTATATTGTATTGACAAAATAATGTATACTTCCATTATAAGAGAATGAAAACTACATAACAACTTCAATGTCTGTATCTACAGCAGAGCTAGTAGAAGCTGCAGTATGTGCTGCTGAACTCTGGATGTTCTTTAGCAGGTACATGCTCGAGTAGCCTAATCCTAAAAACAAACACTTGTTATTGCTCAGCTTTTGTGTGATGTTGTGATGTTAAATGCTTGTAACATGGCTGTACTAGTAACACATTCGACTCTATAGAGCAACACAAGGACTTTTCAGTGTGCTGCTGTAAATTCACATGGGACTGTGTGAGTGTGATGTGTGCTCTTGGGAGAGTTATAGTGAACTGTCTGTTTTTTTCTATGAAATGGTATCTTAGTGAACCCTTGAATGATCTTGAGCCTATATATTGTAAAGGCTATATATTTTAAAATATATCTATTTCTTTTAAAAAGTTATATGTTTCTTAGGGCAGTATATTACAAATGTATTGCTGTTGCAATATCTGTATCACAAATAAAAGTATTGCAGTAATGTTATCTGTAAAATCCTTATCCGTTAGGAGCCTTCAATAAAACTATTGTGAGTATCTGAACATTAAAAAAGACCAGGTTTTCTCTTGATTCGTCACTATAGCCCTAGTTTAGTCTGAAAGTTTTTGGACTCACTTTTGACTAAATACAGAGAATTGTATTTCTACTTACTTTAGCAGAAGGGATTATTTAAAATAGAGCAATATTGTGCAGCCCCTATTTAAAGTCCCACTGCTTGATCCACCTCCTATATAAATAAATAAAAAACTCTGGGGGTAACACTGAGGCTTGCAGTTTTAATGTCTGGAGGAGGATTTTATGACAACTGAGTCTTATCTTTGAGAGCTGGTAAAGGTACTCCATCATACTAATGATCATGGGACTTGTGTTTTGGCCATAAAAACAGCAAAAATAAATACAGGAACAAAAAATGGGAATTTATGTAAAATGCTAAATGTGTAGAGTGATATAGTGTCTGATTATGCTTGGCAACATTGGCGACATAAAAAATGACCTAATTTATAAATTGGCATGTATCATAATCCAGAGTTTCCTGTCAGTGGAGTCGCGCCATGAGAATAATATAGTATCAGTTTGAATTCTGGGGTGAGATGTGGTGCCTTAAAACTCCATCTGTTGCAGGACACGTGAAGCTATAAAACGCTGTTATAGTGTTCATTTAACATTCAAGAGGAGTGATTAGTAAGTCTGGCATGGCAACACAAATTTTTAAAAAGTCAATGTAAAAGTATGCATTCTATTCTTCTATTTTAGGTATGCTGTTCATTCGGCTAAGAGCATATCCATCTGTGATACAAAGCAGACCATAATAAATTATCTAGGTCTTGTTATCAACCTCCAATGGTTCTTTACCTTCTGTCAACTTGGAATTAATTGTTGCTAATAATACAAAGAGGGTGTCTATCCTAGCACTGGCTACATCAGCATATAGAAGGTCAAAGAAGAAAAACATAAACTTAAAATAAAACATGGATAACTATTGTCAAAGCACCCACACAACATTTAAGAAGTTTTTAGGGTAGAAGAGCATAACAAAAACCTTAAAGCTGTATTTTGCGGTGGCAAAAAGGGTCAAATTTTACATTTTTTGTACCTCCATCAAGAAGGTTATGTCCTGGCCACTGCTGGTATGTTGGACTTAGACTTTTAGTGAGATCTTCAAAAGTAATGGCACAAGTTTTCATAAAAGTTTGGTAATGGACCACGAATAAAAAAGGTTGGTTTATGGTGTGGATCCAGCAATTTTTAAAGGATTCTTCACTATTGCCAGATAAGGTCAAAGGAAAAAAAAAGTCTATAGCATTGTGAGGTATAAAGGGTGTGTAGCTAAAGGAAAAAATCGTTTACCCCTGAACTAGCAGATGCCCAAATTGAGTTTTTGGGAGTCCAGGTCTGAGTGCTGTATCTTTACCATTCTGAGACAGGGCTAATGCCTCGAGTGCTTCTGATCTTATAAAATGTAATTATTCTGTTGTTTCATGGTGGGTGTGTAATTGGCACAGATAAAATATTGGGTAATACACCTTAAAAGTCATGCTGCACAAGTTCGTTCATAAGAGCAGTACTCAATAAATGGTGGCTGAGTCATTGGAGCAATTTGAAATCAGCCCTCTCTGTTAATTCTTCCTCTGTTTCATGGTGGTGTCACGAAGAGTTTAGATACAAAAGTCAATTGCCTGTAATAAATCTTAAACATATAACTGAATGAAAAGCTAGATGATTATTTAAGAGACAGAAATATCCTCCCACCAGAGTCACAACCCCAACTCATCTCCCACTGGATCGTCAGTGTGGTCCTAATAGCGTGCCATATCGACATGTCATTCCCACCGCTGCCTCTCGCTACTGTCAGATGACTCACTTCAAATCAAAGCCCATCAAACATCAGCCTCATAAATGAATAGAGGTGTCAGGAGTCAGATGCTGTATTTTTTTTTATTTATTTTCACCTTTAACGCGCCTTCGCACTCTCTTTTCCGCTCAATCCCCAGTTTGGCATTTACCGCTTTACTTCAGATCAGCGAAAAAAGCCACTGGGTCATTCAATCACCAGCTCTTACTTTACAAGAAAAAACATCTGATGCTCCTGGGCGACTAAGTATATTTAGTTTCTTAAATGCTTTGAAACTTGACTTGGTCTATGGAGGACTGAAACTCACATTGTGGATAATGACAATAAATAAAAAAGAGGAGAAGAAATGAATATAATAAAATTGGCTTGAGTAAGTATCTCTCAGCAGCTGAGGAATACCTTTCTTGCAATGGTACAGAAAAATGTATAGATTATAGAAATTTCGGCTCATTTCAGTAAACTGGATCATTTGGCTCGGCTCACCAAAAAGAGTTGGCTCTTTTGGCTCCCAGTGATTCTTCATTTTATAAAATATACCTTATATATATATATATGTTGAATTTAGAGCTGTTGATAACTCAAATGCATGGTTTGTGATGAAGTGTTCAAAAGTTCTGATGCTTTGAAACTACTCAATGAACTGACTTCCTTACAGAACCACTCTACTAGAAATACTGTAGTATAAACACACCTATAGGCCCAATTACGCATAAAAATAGAAAAAGAACAGATGAGGACTTTTTTTAATTTAATCACACACCTTTAACAAAAAGCAGGGCTTTATTTAGTACTAAAAAGTAAAAACAACAGCAACAACTGACCTCAAAACAACAACAACAACAACAACAACAACAACAAAAACCCTCAACATAAATATATAATCTAATAAAAAATAAATAACAGAAATATATTGGACTGTACAATGCGCAAAACAGCAGCAACAAACCGCTTCAGGTGTCTCTCTCTGAACTAACAACCATCAACCATCAAACTGTAACTTTTTACTTCTTTTTTCAAGGCAGATTGGCGTTGAGGAAGGCCAAATGCCTCCGCTTATCAGGTTTCTTCTCTGTTAATATCTGCCCTGTTTTTTAGAACAAAACTACTTGTTCGTGACTGACCCATCCGGGCATGTCCCTCTGGGTGGACACCCTGGGGAAGACCTAGGACACGCTGGAGGGACTATGTCTCTTGGTAGAAGTAGAAGATGGATGGGTTATATTGCTAACAGAACCAGAAGACCAGAACTAACCAGAAGACCAATGCCAATAACCTTCTGGGAGGTAACATAATAAATGGTACAGTATTATACACTAGCATTGTAAAACTGCTGCTTTGTAAAATATAATACATAAATGATTTCTATGCACATTTATTATTTATAACTCAATTTCCCCTTTATGTATTTTTATTATGCCAACTTAGTCATCCATGTTGGTTGCTCCTTTTCCCCTCATTATTTTTCCACACTTATCATTTCTCTTTTCTTCTTTTTAAAATGTTTTTTCTCCATTAGAAAAGTATTTCTAAAAGCGACTGGGCTGACACCAGCCTCTATTTGCACATCACTGAACTCAAAGCTGTGGGTAATGAGACCACAATAAAAAAACGTCTTTTCCTGGTAATTACCTCCGATGGTTATGTGCCACAGTAAATATACCATAATATACCATTAGGCCCACAGTATGGTGAAGCCATGCTGCTTTTACCACGCACGTCACGTTGTTGTTGTAACCATTAAACCTAACATTAACAGGGCAGAACAGCTGTTGTCTGGCACTGCTAAGTATTCCACTGTGCAACCTATTGTTACATTAAGAGAGGATTTAGGTAAATTAGCGCTTAAGCATTAGGAACTATTAGCTGTAATGCATAAACACTTAATGTTAGCCTGCTAAGGAGTTGGATTTCAATGTAAATGTGTCACTTGAACATTCTGCATAAATTTGCTGCATTACCACATCACGACTGCACCGCTCCATTTAAATAATCTCTATTCATAAGAAATCAGTGTTTTTGCTCACATACATATAGCTTTGCAGTATAACATGGACTATCTTCTATGTATTATTCATAATGACATAATCAGGATATCCCAAAGGTTTTAAAAGCATTAAAACAGTATTAAATTTGATCTTTTCAAAACCAAGGCCTTAAAAGTTGTCATTTCATTTAGTTCTTAAAATATGTGAAAACATTGTTAATATTTCAAACAGTAGTGCCACAAGTGTTTTTTTTGTTTGTTTTTGTTTTTGTTTTGTTTTTTAATGTAGCACTTGAGTTCTTTAATTTGTATTAGACCTCTAAAATGAAACCCTTGAGTTTCAGAGACTAGTAGTGATAACTCCTTAGTGTAACATTCATACAGATTAGTGTTCTGTTGTTGACGATGCTGGCAAGTCTTAAAAAGGTCTTAAGACAAAATCTGGAGCTACTCTGATAATGCATGATGTGCAGTTGGAGCCTACATGTTAGGTAAAGCCAATATTGCCATTAAGGATATTAATATTTGATTATACTTCTCCCAGGGTGTTTGTTGGTTTGTTTGTCTGTGATCAAGATAACTCAAAAAGTCAGACTTCATTTTCAGGACTAGTCAGTCATCGGCCAAGGAACAATTGATTTTTATGTGGATATATAGATGCTATCTGGATTCAAGATTTTTTAAAGGAATCTGTAACATACTGTGAGATAGAGCCAAATATACTTCTGTCTCAAGGGGTCAAAAGGAATATAGTATAGTTCTAATGGTATGTATGAGATTAGTGGCACAATAAAAGAGCATTTACCCATGAACTAGATCATTGGTTTGAGTTCTTTACTATAGTGAGACATTGAACTATTGAGAATCTAATATGAATCCTATTTTTGGTGCTCATTTTTAATTAGGGCTAAAATATACAACAGTTGACTGTTTTCTTTTCCAAAATGAAATGATAATAAAAATAGAAGACGGTGGCATGACCTGAGGAAGACCAGTATTGGTACGTCTGCTTTTATTACTACATGCTAGGATGTCTCTGATCATTTCATTCATTGCTTTCTATTTTTATCATTTAGTCATTTGGCAGAAATCATTAATAGTCCTGTCTGAATATTCTGCCAGATTTTTACTTCACTGACCCTAAAATCTTCTGAGCACTATCCAGAGACTAATATGGTTTCCTTTTTAATAAAGCTATGGTTAATAACTTGCAAAATACTCTAAATAATTTCTTCATCTTTATAATTTGAATGTGAGTGAGTGAGTGGTGACTACGGATGGAAATTAGCTCTGAGCTAAAATCCGGTGTATTTACGGCACTAGCCATTCATTAATACACAATGTCCCATTAAAAAAAAAAAAAAAAAAAAATACATGCAGTTTTTGGACCAATAATTTACGTTACAACCATGAGCTTGGCACATTTACGTACAACACTAAAATTCTGATGATGTTGGCTGGAGCTATCCTTGATACTTGTATGTGTATAGAATTTGTGTGAGCATTCGCTTTTCAATTTAAATGTAAATTACATATCATAAGCTGTTTTAAGGGAATTTTGAAAAGCCTGTATTGCTGTTTACAAAGGCAAGCTGGCTGCATGATCTGGGGATGCATTAAAGTACCACTTAATTGAAACTATGAATCAAAGTGCGTCTGAATGACATTTATGTTTTGCCGCTCCATAGCACATAGGGATAAATGCCCTATGCAAAATGAGAGGCTACTGTGATCCAGTTAATAACGATCCTATTATTATTCCGTATTTACATTAGGGTAGCTCTATAGGACCAGGAAAATCACTTGGTGACTTAAAGTTTTACAGTTGGAATGGTGCAGCGGCACATTACAATGTCGTTTTTACATCTTGGAATAAAAATTTCTTGCTCTGCCTGGTTGTTCTGCAGCCTACTTTCTATTGACTTATGCTTTGCGCTGTGCTACAAGGGACAAATCAATAAATTAGAATATTATGGAAAAGTGAGTTTATTTCAGTAGTTCAGTTCAAAGTGAAACTCTTATATCCTGTAGATTCAGTACACAGAGTGGACTATTTCAAGCATTTGTTTATTTAAATTGTTATTATGGGTTACAGTCAATAATAATAATAGCAGCAAATCATCTGTCTCCTACAGTGTGCAGTGGTTTGTATATATATTTGGCATTAAGCTGAATACCCTGCCTGATGCAACCCTCTCTTCCAGCATTTATACTGGCTTGGGACCGGCACCAAGGGTAAAGTGGCTTGTGACCCCTTTCGGCTGGATTTTTCATGAAATTATTACGCAGTGGTTAGAATTATAAATCCAGCCACAGAGAGCCACAACCTAGTATACTCTTTGTGCCAGTCCCAAGCCTGGATAAATTGAGAAGGTTGCATCAGGAAGGGCTTCTGGCATAAAACCTCTGCCAAATCACTGCGCCCTAAGAGGCAGATAATTTTTCGATGCTGAGCTCAGAAGGGAAAAGCCAAAGAAAATAAGAAACATAATAATCATCACAATGAAAATAAACAATTGAAATATTTCACTGTGCGCAGAATCTAAATAATATTTGAGTTTAAATTAGAATTGAACAGAAATAATTTCACTCTTCAATACTATTCTAATTTATTGATGTGTGCCTGTAATGCTGAGTTTCTTCCACAAGCTTCTGGGTGTTTGTGATAAAGACGCACAGACATATGAGGCGCTTGGCTTTCTCTGCTTCACTGACTACCCATAATGCATTTGTGTTAACTAACCTGCAGTAAATGGTTCTCTTGTGTCCTCTTCCACTGTATTCTGTCACTGAAAATAATCTGCCATTATACATCTGTAAAAAGTGGTGTGGCGTGCCGGGCTGCAGGCTCTTACCCACCGCTGTCATCATGTCACACTCGATCTAAGAGGCATGCAATTTCCACTGATGACTGGCCCGGCTCATTCAAATATTCATTCTGAGCCCTTGAGAGCAGACAGAGGAATCAAAAGATGCTCACAATACTCGACTTAAGAATGGTATGAATAATCAGCAAATGAGTGCTTTCATCGTTCCTAAATTACAAACCAGCCTACTAATGTTGGGCTTTACTGCAGACAAAGAGACACATTTGATGTTGAACTATGTGGTGCTAAAAGTAGAGAATAACACAAGGCTAAAGTGACCAGCCAGCCCTTTCTGCTTTCTTTTCAAAAACAGTAGAGTCTGGATCCCCAACCTTAGAGAGCCGTTTCCAGTTGAATCCATAGATACTGGCCCATCACAGCCGTTTTTGTTTTTTTTATGTATTAAGGAAGACTTTATAGTCCCTATAAGGAAATTTGTTCTCTGCATTTGATGCTGATGTCCGAAGTGACGACCACATTCAAACAAACTGACTTTTTCTGGATTACTGTAAAGCACTTGATTTCAGAACAAGTCAGTCCTCCATCTCTCGCCCGCAGCTCGCACTAAATGCTGCGGCACGTGTTTTAACTGGCACATGCAAATATGAGCACATGACTCTGATTTTATTCTCCTTGCACTGGCTGTCCACTGTACCTCTCTGCGCTCCTGCACCCACACACTCTTTCATGGTTCCTCAGGTTGGCTGACCAGCACCTCCTGAGTGTGCCTAAAACTAACTGCAAGTTTAGAGAGGGCTGAGCGTTTGCAGTGGCAGCACCAAAACTGTGGGACGAGCTGCCCTTGCACATCAGACAGGCCTCCTCTGTACCTGTTTTACATCCCTTCTTAAAATCCAACTATTCTCATCTCGTCTGAGATGCTGACATTATTTATCTAGACTGTATTTATTATGTTATTTATTTTATGAATTTGAACTTTTTAAGTTTGTTTTTGTTTTTATTTCTATTTCATATTTTATCTTGTACAGCACTTTGGTTAACTTAAGCCCTATTTGCATGGGATAAACATTACCTCTGGACCTCTGCAATTTGTGTATTACCCCCCAACGTCAGTGTTTTTAGTCAGGCATTGGCACGGGATAAACACTGTCTGTAATTTACTTGATTTTATGGAGTTTATTACGAATATGACGTATTGACAATCGCACAGATTTATAATAAAAATCTGCAATTTTGTTTATGTTTCTAGCTCTACTTAATCTTAAGCTTCTATCTTTTATGTTGCTTTACAGTACTGACAAAAAAACAATCTTTACCTCACGCTACATGGGACTAGTATTATCAGAGAACCCCTGGGTTGGCTGAAATATGGCAAATCATTTTCGGGGGAACTTTTACTGACATTTTTACAGACATGGCAGATTCGCATGGGATAAAAATCACAGACAACATATTACAAATTACTGGAGGTCCCTAGGTAAAACTAATCCTGTGCGAAGTCCTCAAAGTTGCAGTTGCTCATAAAACAGAGAATTCTGGTGTTTTAAGGCAAAACCAGCAACAATTCTTCATAAGCGCCATGTTTGTTTTGGATACAGTTCAGTGGTGCACTGCTTACATCCTGCCGTCTGTTTCTCTGATTGGTTACTCCTCCTGTGATTGAGAGAAATCAAAATCAGGCAAAGAGATACCAGACTAACTTCTTTGTATAGAAACGGAAAATTGTTGCTAAGGGAATGAAGGCATGGATGCTGTGTCAATGCCTCCTCTACCAACAAAATATTTCATGCAGTGATATTTCGTCACACAGCCATTTAGCTCAACACAAGTGGCAGCTGGCGGTGATATTGGCTGGGCTGACAAATCCTTATCGATCAACTTCAGTAAGATCACATTTGAGAGACCAAGTTACAGAAACAACGTGCTGTATCAAGAACTCCACACCACTGAGAGATTTTATTTGTGTTCTAAATGAACCAAATGAATGCCTGAGTTCATAGTTTTCACTGTGCAATTGAATTATGTTTATTTGCACAACAATTGATTGCACTCGGCCAGCACTGTTCATTTGTCTCTAATAACAGATTTGATATGTTGGCGAATTATTTTGTGTGATATGCTTTGAAACTCTGCCTCCTAATTATGATTTCAGAGTTTCCATATTTTCTCATTAAACAGAAACAATCATAGTTTGAATTTCTGTAGCAAATCAGAAAAATCAGCAAGTGCAAATCTCTTCTTTCCAGGCCTTGTGTAAAATCTATTTGGTTGGAGATTGCACTAGTATTACTGTATGACTTGCTTTGCCATTACTGACTGCTCAGACATTTCCTGTGTCTTCATTTCTTTCATTTTCTCAGTTAAAAAGCGCAAAACTCAAAGTCAAGACTAAAAAAATAATCAAATTAGGCCATGTTAAATTTAAATAAAATAAAATACAATTACTTGCACATCCTGTAAAACTATATTTTATTCATAATAGAACATAAACAACATATCTAAAAAGTAAGATATTTTAGCCTTTCAGGAAAAATATTACCCAATATTTAAATTCATGGCAGAAACACTTCTCAAACAAGTTGTAACTAGGCACCTAAAAGCATGGAAAAAAAAAGGCTTAACTAAAGACAATAGGTTTAGTGGCTACATTTCAGTACAATAACTGGAAGCATTTTAGAAAAAAAATTATTTGTACTTTTAAACAAATCTTGGTTGCCTCTAGAATAGCATTGCATGCATTATGTGACTACGCCACTGGTGCCATAAAAAAAGAGACCAGCAGAGGGTAGCAGAGTGCAGACTGTTGGTCTTTTGTACATAATTTAAAGAATAAAATGAACTTCACTTCCTAAAACTTTTTGTATGATGCCATTTTACTACAAGATGAAAAATAGTTGTGAGGAGGAGCTGCTTGTTGATTGGCCACTGCTTCCTGGAGTGGCCGAGGGTTCGTGGGAGAGGCAGAAGTTTGTGGAACTGAGCATTTGGAGACCTCAGAAACTCAGTGCCAGAGACTACGGGATTACTCAAACAGGCGTGCATGAAACAAAACGCAACCCCAGGTATGTTTCTGATGAGGGAACATTATAACATGGTATAAAGCACAGAAAAAGACAAGTTTGTAGCCCTTCTTTTAAGCTTTATTTAACAAATAAAGACTCACCGAAATCGACATCTCATTTACAGGGGTGACCTGCCAAGAGATCAGCAACACTGGGATTGGATCCAGTCACCCTCGACCCCTAACACGAATAAGCAGAAGAAGATAAATGATCCAGAAACACTGCCGCCTCAACTTCTCCGCTTTGTACATAATAAATAGTCGGCCCTGAAGTTTACACGCACCACTGTTATGCAAATCACCAGGCGAGAAATAAAGTTGGAATCAATTGCATCATTGTGTGTGCTGAGAGCAGCTCAGGTGTAGCTTTGTATTCCCCCTTTTCTCTGCCTAAGCCCTTTAGCTTCCACAGAGGCTGAGTGAGAGGCTAAAGCAGCCGAGGCACAAAGAGGTGAGCTTTTACTTACCATCGAACCTCTCTCTGAACGTCGCGGCACTCTCAGCAGGGGAACACAGGTAAAAAGAGGTGAAGAGCAACAGCTTTCACTTTCACATTTGAATTTGTGCCTCGTAAACAAATCCCCAGGCAGAAAGTGACATTTGCACAGCATACAGATACATGCAGGTCAATACAGTGTCCTGTGATGACCGTCTACGGTTTTACTGTAATGGATAGGTCCAGGATGAGACTTTAAAGGGCAAAATTGAGCTATATATGAAATAAAAGTTTATGATGGGTTCTCTTTCGTACCAAAATATTGCAGTACTATAGCTATTTAATTTAGAGTTAGTCACCAAACACCAAAAGACTATCTTTGAGAATTCAGTCTGTGCCTTTTTGGCTCTAGTGTAAAAAATATGACATTAATGAGTAAACAACTGTGGTATAAGTGCCCTGCCTTCTGTATATGTGAATGCATTAGCTTTCAGAACTTAATTCTTTAGCAAAAGTCTGGTCAAAATGTCTTAATTTTTGCATATTTTGTAGTTTAATATCTATATGTTCTTCTGATTCAAAGCCTTTCTAACATCAAGTCAAAGTTATTTAGTTTTTTAGCAGTTACATATTCATTAATAAAACAAATTTATGTTAAAGTCACTGGATTAAAATTTAAGTCTAAAGAAGTGATGGTGTTCATCCGAGCACAATTATCATTAATAAAGTTACAGAACAGGAAGTCACTGGCAATAAATACACAGAACAATGTGACACTGCCATGTAAAACTGATGTGTCACTGTTCTGTAGATGATGAAGGCACACAGCTGAACAGTGAAATGTTTTCATTTCTAGTGCAGCGGTTTTAATAAAAAGGATGTTTTGTTTTTTGGGGTGTTTAAAGAACAAACCTACACAGACTGCTACTAACTCATGTCACTTTGTACTTTATTTCCAACATTTTTATATTTTTTCATTAATGTTGTTTGTAGATGTTGTAATGTAATGTCACAAAAGAGATTGGGGTTATGAACTTCAATGATTTGGCCCAACAGTTTTTTCTTGAGTTTTACAGTATACACAAAGTCATCACCTCTGTATCACTTTATTACTGTGTAATACTAGGCATATATTACACATTATGAACTGTGTGTAGGACAATATGTGTGAGGCTGAAACAGCAGAGTGGATGAAGCTCTGTGAAGGATTATGTTACACTAGAGACACATTATTATCATCTCTTCATTAGACATGGAAGATATTCTTGTTGGTTCCACTCTAATTAGCCTGCTTATTTGTGACTGTTGCTGGGTAATGTCAGCTGAAAAATGTGCCTTTAATGTTTGGCCCATTACAGGAAGCCATAAGTCAGCAGCGGATCAGCCCTGTCTGTGCTGCCACCAGTTACACGCAACAAGCCATTAAGACAATAAATTAAGGCTGGTTCAGATTACCAATGCAACTCTTGGCACCAAATTGTCCGACTTGAAAAGGCAATTTTAAGTCCTTTACTTTCTGAGATATCTGGCATCAATGTTTATGCATTTACAACACAGTAAATAACATGGTATACAGTTTTACCCTTAGAAATATAACAAAACCTTTAAGATGAGATGGTGCCCATGGTGGTAACTACAGATATATTATTATTATAATCAAGTTGGCTGCTGATTGTTGACATGGGTACAGTAAAATACTATAAATATATTTTTAAAGGTCTTATAATATGCTGTTTTCAGGCTTTTTGAAATAATTTTGGACACTTATGCATTAGAATTTCACATTTTATAACAGAGAATGATTGGATAAAAGACTGTATGTGAAACAAGCATGAATGAAACAAAATACTACTCCAAGTATGTCTTTGCGGTGGAAACTTTAATCCATGGTGAAAAGCCCAAAAGAGCTGATTTAGCATAGGGGAACTTTAAAGTTAGCTTATGGTAAATAAATAAAAGAACAAAAAACAAAAAAACAAAACAAAACAATATTAAATACTGTAAAGACAATTTAGTTATCCTCCATCTTTAGATAGTTACTTTATAATATTGTTTTGTAGGTCTAGTGGAGACATTTTTGTTGTAATAAACAAGCCAATAAATCTCAACAGGCACAAAGACCAAATTCATGTTTGACAAATGTTTGATTTAAAGCAGGGGATTGAAAATTAGGAATCCCTGCTGTGTCCAAATTCTCTCCTTTGTTTGGAACCCCTCAATTACTATTTAGCGATCGAAGGGTTCATATTTAACCTTGGTTAAATCTCTGAAAAATCTCCAAATGAACAGGAGACCGTGGTCGGACAGGCAAACGTGGCTTTTTACATACAGTTCTCTGTATACATGGTAATTATTGTGTGAACTCATAACTTCCAGCATAAACTCACTCCTCTCCTGTGAACTTCTGGTGGTCTCCCAGCTGGCTCTGGTCAGAGACGTGCCACACACGCAACGCACTCAGTGTGAATTGGAGTCTGTCAGAAAACTGTACCAGAGACGTACTGCAAACGCAACACTTTCAGTGTGAATCTGGCGTTATGGTCTATTTTGACCATCACTATCCACTACTTTTCATGATGCATTGCAGGAAACTTTGAGTGCACTACTTTTCAGTCACTAGACATCTAGACACAAAAATGATATATTTACTATATTGTGCACTATTCAAACTACTACTCCTTGTCAGGTTGTCCCTTTACCTCGAGTTGCACACAGACTGGCTGAAGTTTTCAAATTCAGAAATTAACATCAAAACATATTTAAGTAGGGCCTAGCTTTGTATCATTCAAGGAATGATCTGGTGTGGAGTAGTGGGCTGCAGAGCCTTGTTGTACCAGAGGCTACAAGCTTGTCTCATGCAGCCCCAAACAAATGAACTGGCAGCCCAAAGAAACAGAAACAACACAAACACAAAACAGTGGTGGTACACACAATTTTGTACATTTTCAAAGCTCATGTCCACAGCAGCATTTTTTAAACTAAAAGAGGAATGACTGAATTTTCTTTTTTAAATGTTTAGTCTGTCTGTCTGTTGGATCCAGTTCAGTCTTTCTGCTTAAATGTTTCCCATTAGCAAAATGACTTCCTTAAGCAGAGTATAATTCCCCATGTCACTGAGACCTTTGAAAGAACACATAATCGTATTCATGGAAGTAGTTGAGAACTGCGTACCTCCAGGGAATAAAACTACAGTCCACAAAGAGCTGTCTGCCCACATCTCCACTACTGTCTCTGAGGTGGAGAGAGAGAAAGTCCGGGTTAGCAAACAAAAAGGTCAAAATGAGTTTGTTTTGAGACAGGGGTAAGGCTAGCTGGCATTCTGCCCCGAGCAGTTTACATGAAGTGCATTAAGGATCTGTCACAACACTGTTAGACCCCACTCTGAGCTCTGAGATATCTGCGCATAGAGCTCACAGCGCAACCCACAGTCACACAGCGGTTGTATAGCTTTAATTAGCCACATAGACATTAGTCTTAGTCAAACACAGCCACATACTACTAAAATATAACAAAGCATCATGACCCACACCATTTATATCAACACTTAAACATAATTCAGAAGGAAACTTGTATTATGAAAACCAAACTTACCAACAACTAATATGTCTTTACCTCAGCACATGGGAAGTTCTTTATAATAAAATACAATACAAACAATATAATCCAGCTACAGAGTCTACACAAACCAGTTTACTCTTTGGGCCGGTCTCAAGCCCAGATAATAGGAGAGGGTATGCTGCATAAAACCTATGCCAAATCAATATGTAACTCACTGCACACTGCAAGAGGCAGATGATTGGCTGTGGTGCCCCCTGAAGGATAAAACAGAAAAAAGACCAATACTAGTACACAATATGTGAGGGACAAATGTTAATGTATTCAACACTGTAGGCACTTGAATACACATTATCACTGTAATACTTTCTCTATACAAATAATTAAACTTGCCCTTGTCAGTTTGAGTTAGATTTTCATGGTTAGGAAAAACTCAGCACAAATAATAATGCTGACAAGACATTTTACCAATAAGAAAACAAGTTCAGTGCCATCCAGTAGAATCCTTTTCTTTCATTTCAGCTGCCCCCCTCTTCTTCAGGGGTCAGCAAATCTGCAAATTCATTCCAGTTTGCTATAGGTTTTATACCAAATGCAATCCACTCCATTCATTTGGGCACAATCCTCTCATCTATAGGGCACAGGACTGGAGTGAAAAGTACACTGGCTTGTGGCTAGATTAACACTGTATAAACAATAAAATCATTGGGGAAACAAAGCATTGTATAAAACCAACCCTATATATAAACAGTTATGATTAGTTGGTAAGTCAAGACAAAGGTTCCATACCAACTTTCATTTGTTCAATATGTTTGGCTGACCAGGCTACCAGAAAATCTCTTTATACACATACTTTAAACCAGTCATCCTCAGCTGGTGGTTTCAGACCCAAAATTGTGTCGAGGAACTGTTTTCAGTGGGTCACGGGACATTACCAGGGTAAACATTTTTTTTCATAATAATAATAAAAGTATGATCAGTTAAAATCACTCTTTTTTTGGGGTCTTTATAGAGTGATGGTGGGTCCTTAAGCCAGACCAGTTGACCATTGTTTTAAACAATATTCTTGCAATGTACTACTACAATATACATTTTTGTTTAATCTTTTGACTGTTTCCTTTTGTGTCGCCATGGTAAACCAGTCACACAGTTACCTATAACATTTTTTTTATTCTTGGGAAAATTTAATATGGCTTTGCTAACACCAAATAGATAGAGGACACTGTATAACCCATATACCTATAGTGCTATAATGAAACCTTCCAACTCCGAGGTCATGTTCTATCATTTACCTCCTCATCTTAGCAGCTGCAGTTTTTTCCGGGTTACATAACACCGCCACCGCCATAACCAAACGCTAAAACAATGACACACCTGTCGCCCTCTGACTCCAGCCCTTCTGCTGCCAACCTCTTTCTGCCCTGTGGTTTTCTCAGCGGTCATGAGCCAGTATTGTGAAATTGTCTGTTCCTCGGGGAGCTATTCAATCACTCCGGGCTCCAGTCCACGAGCAAACGGCCAGTCCACCCAGGGAGAAAACCAATGTGTGCGATTCCCTCTATTTGCCATGGAGGTGAAAGAAAAATCTCACGTTTGAAGACAATGAATGGTGCTGCTTCCTGGGTTATGGGCGCTGCAATGAGTTGGTCCACTTCACAAGGACAAAATGAAACTTTCGGCTGACCAATTTATCTGATTGGTGGCAAGCCGAATGATATGTTATAGAGGATAGATGGATTCGGGTGCATCGCTCATCTCTTCAAATAAAAAAAGTCTGGATTAAATCAAATTGAAGAGAGGCATAGGAATAACTGACCAGCGCTTTGGGAGGCCATGTACACAGACAAGTCGACTTAGTGTCTTCATTAACGCCGGCCGAATGAAGAACACCACAGATTGGCTCGGTGTGCTCCTGCATAGTGTCCTTGTCATTAATTATAGATGCACTGCCCGGTGATGCCATGCCGTCTCCAACTGACCACAGATAATGAAGACTGAGAGTAAAATGTGGAGCTGTACCCGTGCACATTCGTATTCTGTTCATCCAAAGGCCAGTCGCAGGGGCTTAAGGTTAACATAATAAATGTACAAAGCAGTGGAACATTCAATTTAGTAATATTGCATTCACTGTGTGCTGTTCACTTCACTTTTGATTGTCACTATAATACGTTTAATTAGCAATAATAATCTTTTTTTTTTCCCTTCTGGGTTGCCACAGCAAATTATCTGCCTCCTAGCATGCTTTCAGTGTCACTGTCAAATTTATTTATAGAGCACATGTAAAAAACTACCTCAGTTGGCAATAAAAAACAATTAATCAATAAAATAAAATAAAAAAACAATCTTGTGATATATCAGACAGGCTAATGTAAAAATGATAAAATACAACTGAAGCCAAAATAAAAAGATATGAACAAGATAAAAGCCATGCTATCTAGTCTAACCAGTATTAATCGCCAAAGAAAACAAGTCTTTTCAGTCTGGCTTTAAACTCCACATGAGACTGGGTTGATCGGACATTAAAGGGAAGGCTGTTCCACAGTTTAGGGGCCACCAAAACTTGGTGGCCTCTGGACACAAGTCTGGATTTGGGAACAGCCAGGAGGAGCTGGTCTGCAGACCATAGAGCTCTGGCAGGAGAATAAGGCTGCAGTGATTCACACAGAGATTTTAGGCTGGATTCCCTTCCTGATCCAATTTATCCAGACTTGAAACCGGTCCAAACATTGTTAAATCCAATCCCCTCTGTGGTTGGATTATTAGTTGTATCACATGAAAATGTTGTTTGGTTGATATTCATAAGACTCTGAGCCTTGGGTATGTGATTACTATTTCCTGAGATTTTGAAATTTATTTTACGACATTTACGTGTGTTACTGTAACCTGCACTCAGAAGTATCAGTATTTAATATTAGCATAATTAGCATGTAGAACAGTTTTACACACTTTTTCCCCATCATCTTTAATGTGTATAAAAATATCATCCGAACCCTGGGTTTCTGTTACCAACTCAAGTGATATAAAAGCATTAATTCATAGATACTTGAACTTGAGGAAGTTCAAGAGTGCACACCAGTACTAAGGCAATGACTCTGGCAAAATATACTTTTTAGACCCTGACTTGGACTAGGGATCTTGTAGTTGAGGGGTAAATGCCCAATCCATTTAACCAAAAGACCCTATATCTCACAAAACATAATTTCCTTGGCAGAGGTAATTATAACCATTATAACCATTTTATTTATTGTTCTCGTAAAACATTATGGTCACTATTCATTATGCATTGTTGTAAACTTTAGGTGCCCTTGGTTTTGGCTACTAAAAAATCAGGCTCTACTATCAAATGATGAAATCCCAGCATACAGCATTGTGGAGTTGTCTAGGGAGGGGTTTTGAGCACAGCCCGACAGATGAGGAGCTTCCTTTTTCATTCTACTGTATCATCCTCTAGATATTAAGGGGTTTAGGCCCACCTCTGGCTCTCTGTCCATTCCTCCCAAGACCACTGTAAAGAGGTCTTTGTGTGGGTCTAAACAGCTAAAAGTTCATCAAAGGTTGCCCCTCTGCTCTCATCCTCTGGGACAACAATGTAGGAGCAGTGGTCTGTCACTGTATAGAGCAAAGGTCTTACGTAAAAAGTCAGATGATTCACAATAGAGCTGCACAATATAGCCCAAATTTAGCGCTATTGCAAAATCAGCAAACACAATATCCAGATCACAAGAGAGTAAATGTATTGCAATAATGTTATGGTCACTTTTATAATGAATATTTACTTCAAATTATGTTATGACTAAAATATTTGACCCAGTTTTGACCAAATCCAGCCACAAGGAATCACAAGCCAGTATACTCTTTGTGCCGTCCCAAGCCTGGATAAATGGAAAGGGTTGTGTTACAGCACATCTAACATAAATCATTAGTCAAGTCATGTTATTTGCAGTTGTGACCTTATGATTAATAAAGCCTAAAACTTATTAAGAGTATCCAAATATTGGCATACATATTGTCATTGCATTCCTCAACGTTACAAACATATTTTGCCTATTTTGCTCATATCAAGCAGCCCTAGTTCACAGTCAGTAACTTGAATTACACAACTTTCATCCTGGCCTGTAGCAAGGAGCTGGACATTTCCTGCAGTGCTTCTCTATTGGGGGGAAGACCCAAAAAGGCAACGTGAGTGACACTAAGATAGCCTGTCTGTGTGCTGAAGTGTTCTTTTTATCGCCTACAGCAGGAGGGAGTGTTCACTGCCTGTTTGCTATCATGACTTTGTTTCTTCCTGTGTCAGAGCTGGGCTTCAAGAGGAGATGTGAGGGGATAAGATGCTGACAAATGTGTTTCTGTGCTTCACTGAAGTCAGCTTGGTGGGATAAATTCACCATTTTATCTCAGCATCAAAACACTATTGTTTCATACAATATTATTGATGGTATGAAATATTTAGGCAGGTACATGTTCCAGAAAGTACACACAAACACCCAATTCAATAAAACTTTAAATGACTAAATCATAACAATATATCAACATATCCACAATTAGTTGTTTCTTGTGGAATGGCACTGTGCAATTGAAAATTAACATGTTTTTCTTTATTTAAACTTTATGTAAAATTTACCCAATTAGGCTAACAATAACAATTTTAATACTACTAAATTTCCAAGTAATTGTAAAAAAGGTACAGCACAAGTCATAAAAAAAGATCATAATAGTCTATTATGAATTTGCTTCCAATTTAGTGTAGGCATAAAGCCTGAGGAGGCGGATCCAGTCTTTTCTCTCTCTCTCCGTACCTTTGCCTGCCACAGCCTGTTCCCTCACCACTTCACCCCATCCCTCTTTCCTTAGGTTGGCTTTAGTTTGAAACCTGGAGTCCCATCTTACTCTAGTTTAGTTTAGTTATCTCCCCCTTTTTGTTGCTGGGATCCCTGTCTTTATGTTAGGTTATTTTATGAGTATTTTGTTGTAAAATAAATTATACTTTTGAGCACCTTATTCATTGTCTGTCTCTCATGTTATGTGTCCCTTTCTACCCTAGACGTTTGTAACAGGGACCTTAAAATTCTGCATAGGCATTACTGAAAAGATAAACACACATTTGGTCTGGTACTAGACTGGTACATAGTTAAAACTTTGGCTAAAACAACAATTTTCTGCGTCAAAGCCATCACTCCACTTCTACTTTAAGCTCTGTGCTATCATTTAAAGCTAACCTTGTAAATTCACTTGAGCTTCATTGTTAAAAATTTCATATAAATACCTGCATTTATTCCAGATCTCTTAGTCCTGCAGATGAATTGAAAGAAATAAGTGCAGAGGGACAGAAAGAGGTCTATTTCTGTCTTTTGTCAGTTAACATATGCATAGTATGTGTCAGTCACTTATCACAACAGGGTCGTCACAGCGGGGAAAACGTAAATGTGACGAATTGTCCTTCCAGGAATACTGTTACCATGGTGATCCATCACCCGTTTGTTCAGCTGTCATTTGGATTATCAAAGTGACCACAAAAGAATAAATAATAATATATAAAAGAACTGGCTTTAAAAAAAAAAAAAAAAAGTATTGCAGATTATTTATGTGGCATCCAGATGATTATGATATTTGTAAACAACAGCTAAGTTAATATTTTATTAACAAAAGCTTGGCAGGCTGCAATGCACGTTGAAGACCTAGAACATGCGCCATTAAAACTATTATTTTAGTCTTGCGTGTGTACAGCCCCATGGAGGATCAGAAGTTACATATGGATTGCTTAAGGATCGGATTAAATCAGCATGTACACTGCCAAAAACTGTATTTTTGGCATTCCATCAAATT
Organism: Bostrychus sinensis; assembly: GCA_020698575.1. Taxonomy (NCBI): domain Eukaryota; kingdom Metazoa; phylum Chordata; class Actinopteri; order Gobiiformes; family Eleotridae; genus Bostrychus; species Bostrychus sinensis. The sequence goes on along the minus strand of CM036249.1, from coordinate 16,897,951 downwards.
GGTAGAAGTTGCATACAGTAGGGCTACATGCATTGTACAATACATGTACAGTACATGTACAATGCATGTAACAAGTAGACAACACTAGTCAACAATACTGACTACAAAAAGTGTAGAAGTAATACAGTATTAAATGAAAGTTGAGTACATAGTTCTTTTAAAAGTTGTTTTTGTAATTGCACTGCCACTACTGCCGCTGCTACTTCCAGTACTACTACTGCTGCTTCTATCACTAGTACTACTACCACTACTGCTGTTACTACCATGACAATCAACACCGAACCTTTTGTCACCATGGTCAAAAAATGTGTTTTTTCATTTAGAGATTTTAAACAAATTGCTTGATTAAAAGTATACTTCTCATTGTTTATTAACGCCTGTACAGTATCTTAAAGTGCTGCACCACTTAGTTGCATTAAAAATACATAAACTCTTGGCAACCCTATAAGCTTGTTGTTCCTTCAGATGCTTAGAGGGGAGTGGGGAGAGGGCAGACTAATCTGGCTGAGCGGTTTTGGGACAGGCCTCTTCTTCAGGGGAGCACAACATGACGGAGAGCTGCCAGCTGCATGCAAAAGCACACTGTTATCCCAGGAGAGGAGAGATAGCGACACAGCCCAGGTCACAACCTGAAGTTTGTCTAAGCCATGTTGGTCTACTTGTGCAGTTGTTCAAAATGAGATATTTAAATAGAATGTAATTGAAGAACCCTTTTCTCTTTAATTGTACTAATTGGATAAATCAGACCATCTTTTCGTAGCAATTAAATCTATAATTATGCTCAACTATTCACTTAACTGTAGCTCATTATTGCATTTCTGAAGCATAACATCTTATAGCATCTTGTCTTCACAGAAAAGAAGATTGTTAGCCTATCTCTAAAAATCTTTTTGCATCTCATCCATATAAAGGACTTTTCCCCTTTGAACGCACAGACAAAACGATTAGAAATCTTCAGTCACCGTGGCTGCTTTGACCCGGCGTCGTGCTTGTTAGCCGAGCTGTTAATGCTTTTGCAGATTGTCTTTCGGCAAGTAACTTTTAAAGGAAAATAGATTCCCTTGGTTCCCTGGAGTTTTCCTTATCCATATGTTCTTAATGAGACTACATCAACCAGCTAAACACAATGGTTCGCTCACAGTTTGACATTGAGCTCAGTTATTTGATGCGGACCACATGAGTAGAAATTTGAGCTGGTAACTTTTAAGCCGGTCGTTATGAGAATGTTATTTCAGTCACGTAGTTCATTGGAATGTGAAGGACACCAAGGATAATTAATGAAAAACAATGGTCAATTAGGCATTTTGCAACTCCACAGAGTTTGTGGGTCACTAGTTATGTTATAAATGACAAAATATTAGTTTGCCAAAAGGCTGGGCAATTAATCATAATAACTGGAAGAACAAGGCAAGTGTAAACCTCTGTCAAGGCATCGGCCCTATCTGACAATAGTAAAAGTATAGTGCCCACCTGCACACAAACTGAGATCTTTTCCAAAGCCAGATCCAAAAAATGTATTTCTTTGCCCCTGTACTGACTCCTTGTGGCTGGTGTTAGAATCTGCAATTGTGTAGTATCTTTTGCAACTTGTAAACATACAAGACCCACCATGGACCCAAACCAGGGATCTTGTAATTCAGGGGTAAATTCTCTTTCCAATGAGCCACTTTGCCCTTATATCTGCCAGTGTAAAGAATTTCTTGTGGCTGATGCCAATATCTGTGTGGCAGCAGGAACATACAGATTGAACTAGAAGTATGTAGAGACTTCAGCGCTCCACAATGACACTGACCCTATCTTGCAATGGTAAACATATAATACCCAGACCTGTGCGTAAACCAGAGATCTTGTAGTTTCATCTAATGAGCCACAAAGCCTTTATATCTCCCAGTGATAAAGAATTCACAATCATTTGTTCCTTTACTGACCCCTTGTGGCTGGAGTTAGAATCTTTGACCCTATGCTGCAATGGTACAGAATCATGAAAAAAACAAACAAACAAAAAAAACAAAACAACAAAAACGAAATGAAACAAAACAAACTTCTGGTTCTTGACAGTGTTACAGATCCACACCAAAAACTTTTTCCTTGGTCCATTACTGACCTTTCCTGAAAATGTAATCAAAACTCCACAAGCAAACCATCGCTGACAGAGGAAATAGCAAACAGTCAAATCAACTTTCAGCAAAACCCTGCATGTTTTTTTGAGGACTTGATGTTCTTCTTGCATTATTCCACCTTGTTTACTGTACTGTCTATCTTAGTGTGAGTGGATATGTGGGTGTTGGGTGCCTACACGTATATACTGTATGTGTTCATTCATGCAGGTGTACATATGCCATCTGTTTGTATGAGATATCCAGCCATGCCTCACTCCTGCATCACCCAAAGCTCACGGACAACTGGGACTACTCCACAAACACCATCCTCCCTATCTGTTTTACCCTCCTCTCACAGTGCATGTAGATGGAAATTATGAATATCGAATTACGAATACTGAAGTTGTCACTGTATGTAAAAAGTGCTTGAGTTTATTTTTGTATAATTTATTACACTCTAATAAGCTGCACTTATTTAAATGACAGATATTAAAGCACACTGGGTACATAAGCACTGTTAATGTTCTATTTGGTAAAATTGTACATTGTTAAATAATATGTTTCCTTTAATAGTAGGTAATTATTATTGCAGTGGAGGTGTTTTGAGGTCTCCAGGGCAAGAACTAGCCTTTTGAGTTAATATTGTGGCAATACTGTGTTATTGTGCATCTTGCTGTGTCCATGTCCAAACATTTCAGTTTGTTTTGCTTATTATGTGGTAGTGTGGGTGGGTAGGTGTGGGACGGTTTGTTGCATTAGCCAAGACACTTGCATTTGCAGAGATGGCCTACAACAGTGTGTGCTATAAGTGCCATAACATCTGTTTATCTTTCAAAGCAGAACCATGGCACTTCTCTGCTTTGGTTGCATTCTTGTCTACAGAGTTCCCTCAACATTTCTGAGCACTATCACTCGGCTTCATTCCCATTTTCTCCTTGTACCTGTTCAGATGTTTCCTCTGCCTCTTGGCCGCTCTGCCATGACTAACATCTAAGAAATAAATCTATCGCTCATGGCTTGTTATTGTGGCTAACCAGGCTGTGTTGCTTTCTTGCGACACCCGAGATTTCAGGGACACTGGGTCCAGCTACCAATCTTGCAATGATTTAACTGTGATACCCTAGGAAGAGGTGCAGGGGGCTTTATTCACCCTGCAACTCATTTGGCCATCACACTGACTCTGAAGCTGTTTAATTAAGGTTAAAAAGTGACAATGTTCCTCTTCAATCCTATGGCAAAGTTTCAAAACTTCTTGTTATGACTTTGAGTAAAGCAGAGAGTAAACAGTTTAAGGTAAAGCAGCATCTGCTGCAATATACAATACATTTCAGCGATTTACTATTTTCAGACAAAAGTTCTGCTACATTTAAATGCAATGTGTACAACATATGCAAGATAATATCATAAACATCTGTTGCCACTGAATTCTAGATTTGTTTTAATAAAAAGTGCAATATTTAGCAGTTAATTATGAATATAATAATGAATAATGCACCAAATTGTAAAGCAACTTTGAGTGCCTAGAAAAAGCGCTGCATCACTTCCTTTTTATTTTTTGTTACAAGAATAAAATGACAAAAATATTGTAATTTCATGTTTCACATTTTGCTTCTCATTTTTGCCTACATTGTTTGTGTCCCACTGAAAAATGAGGAAACAAAGTCATACAGTGTCCATTTCACAAATTCTCATCACGTGGCCAGTGTCTTTATGTGACAGACATCATACATCTGCACACTGCATGGTGGTCTCCTGATGAGATTAAACACCATATAATGATATTATAGAAAGGCACTATGCATATCTTAGAGTGGCACCCCACTGTGAATAAGATTACAATGGTATAGACAGGTTTGCGTGTCAGACTGCCATCTTCTCTGCCCCTCCTGGCCTTCCTCTGCTGGTCTGGAGCTGCCAGGGTCACGTTCTGGATCAGTGCTCGGGCCAGATGGCTAGAAACACAGCTTCCCTTTCCCCTTAGTCCTCCCTCCATCTTTCACCTCCTTTTGAGCTACCACCTACTAGCACTTTTTCATTTCATTGCTGCAGTGTGTGCTCTCAGTTGCCAAGGGCTCTGCTGTCAAGCCTTTCCTAGACCTGATGGCTGCGTGTCTCACTCGCTGGCTCCTAGTGAAATGAAAGGGAAGCTATATATCATCACGATCCACCTCCTCATCACCAAACTGCTCTTGATCTTTCATACAGTCACTCACAGTAGCGTTAGCATTTAATGAGATAGAAAAAAAGCAAAAAGCAAAAGAGGTACTGTAAAGTTTACACTCCTCTGAAAGACCTTCTCAGTTTATAATCTTTAACTTGAGTTTCTAATTTACAAAACAGCACAAGCTGTAAATATAAAATACACACAAAATATTCATATTGAGCATTCAGACTGAGACAGCTTGTCAGTAAATGTCTGTGTCTAGAGAAGGTGAAAATTAAGTCAAGGGCAAACTCTCAGACAAACTTTTCACATAAGGAATAAACATTCGAAATAAACTTTTTATAGCGTGTTTTTCTTGAGATGATGAAACACAGTCTAAATCTAAACCATTTTGTAAATGTTTTACTCTGGGAAGAGTTCAACAAAAATATACAATTATACAATTCTTCAGTATTAAGAAGTAACAAAATATATATTGTTTTGATCAGTCTTGGGTTTAAATCCTTAATAAATACTTTACTCCATATGTGTGTAAATGCTGAAATAATGTAAAATTATGGTTACATCTAGTCTGTAAAGGTAACACTTGGGGTCTTCATGTGAAACCTGACTATTCTGGGTTTTCGTTTCTGGGTTATAGTTTTCACTGGTGCTTGTGTGTTTGTTTGTTTATTTATTGATTGGATTGTTTTTAAGCAAGATAAAAAATTAAGTAATACATTTTTTTTTTAATGTTATGAGGTGTGGATCTGTGCTTTTAATGGAGATATATCATGCAAAATCAAGATGTCTACCATGTAGTAATGTTATTTCTCCATACATACCTGGAGTTGTGTTTTGCTTCATTCATGAATGTTTAAAAGAAATCCTGCCTGAACATTGCACAACGTAAGGCATTAAAGTGTAACTAAACCCTGAATCAACTTTTTTTGTTGATTAACTGTATCAGTAAGATAAATTTTCGCACACTGTCATACTTGCAAATGTGCAAGTTTATTAGGACTCAACAAGCGACGTTTCGGCACTAGGCCTTCATCAGGCAAAAGGTGGAAAAGCTCTGGGTGGCCATCTTAAATAGGGAGTGGCTAGCACCCAAGGGTGACAGGTCATTCATTGAGCAGTGAACAATAAAATATACAATTATGATATTAATATTATACAAATAAACAATGAAAACATATTCCATTCGTTATATACATGACAAATTTTTGAATAAATACTGTCACTATATATATAAAAAAGAGCACTGTATATGAATACATAAAGAAAATGAATACAGCTAACAGGCAATTAGATGAACCTGGTAAACTATATACATGACTCCATGCATTCAATAGAACAGTCACAAAGTTTGAAGTGTATGAATCCAGTATGCCTTTTTCTGTCTGAGGAATTTATCATAGTCTCCCCCTCTGAGTGGAGGAGGGACATATATATATATATATATATATATATATATATATATATATATATATATATATATATATATATATATATATATATATATGTATATAAAAAAAAAAAAATTGTCCTCTCGCCCTCCGCGGGCGGTTTCATCCATCCAAGCTCGGGTCCTCTACCAGAGGCCTGGGAGCTTGAGGGTTCTGCGCAGTATCTTTGCTGTTTCTAGGACTGCGCTCTTCTGGACTGAGATGTCTGATGTTTTTCCTGGGATATGCTGTAGCCACTCTTCCAGTTTGGGGGTTACTGCCCCGAGTGCTCCGATGACCACGGGCACCACTGTTGCCTTCACTTTCCAGGCCTTCTCAAGTTCTTCTTTGAGGCCTTGGTACTTCTCCAGTTTCTCGTGTTCCTTTTTCCTGATGTTACAATCGCTTGGTATTGCGATGTCAACCACAACGGCTTTCCTCTGCTGTTTGTCCATCACCACAATGTCCGGTTGGTTCGCCACTACCATTTTGTCTGTCTGGATCTGGAAGTCCCACAGGATCTTAGCTCGGTCATTCTCTATCACCTTTGGAGGTGTTTCCCATCTTGACCTCGGGACTTCCAGACTGTACTCTGCACAGATGTTCCTGTACACTATACCAGCCACTTGGTTATGACGCTCCATGTATGCTTTCCCTGCCAGCATCTTACAGCCTGCAGTTATGTGTTGGATTGTCTCAGGGGCCTCTTTGCACAGTCTGCACCTGGGGTCTTGTCTTGTATGGTAGATCTTGGCCTCTATTGCTCTGGTGCTCAAGGCCTGCTCCTGTGCAGCCATGATCAGTGCCTCTGTGCTGTCCTTCAGTCCAGCCCTTTCTAGCCATTGGTAGGATTTCTCGATGTCAGCCACTTCAGTTATCTGTCGATGGTACATCCCATGTAGGGGCCTTTCCTCCCATGATGGTTCCTCCAGCACCTCGTCCTCTGTTTTCCACTGCCTGAGACATTCACTGAGAACTTCATCTGTTGAGGCCATCTTCCTGATGTAGTCAAGGATCTTGGATGTTTCATCCTGGACAGTGGTTCTGACACTCACTAGTCCTCTGCCTCCTTCCTTGCGCTTAGTGTACAGTCTCAGGGTGCTGGATTTGGGGTGGAACCCTCCATGCATGGTCAGGAGCTTCCGTGTTTTCACATCTGTGGTCTGAATCTCTTCCTTTGGCCAGCTTATTATTCCCGCAGGGTATCTGATGACCGGCAGGGCATAGCTGTTGATTGCCCGGACTTTGTTCTTGCCATTGAGCTGACTCCTTAGGACTTGCCTTACTCGTTGGAGGTATTTGGCTGTGGCTGCTTTTCTTGTGGCCTGGTCCAGGTTGCCATTTGCTTGTTGGATTCCAAGGTACTTGTAGCTGTCCTCAATGTCTGCTATTCTGCCGTCTGGGAGTGGGACCCCTACTGTATGGACTACCTTCCCTCTCTTTGTCACCATCCGCCCACACTTCTCAAGTCCGAATGACATTCCGATGTCATTGCTGTAGATCCTGGTTGTGTGGATCAGTGAGTCAATGTCTCTCTCGCTCTTGGCATACAGCTTGATATCATCCATGTAGAGGAGGTGACTGATGGTGGCCCCGTTCCTGAGTCGGTACCCATAGCCAGTCTTGGTGATTATCTGGCTGAGGGGGTTCAGACCTATGCAGAACAGCAGCGGGGACAGAGCATCTCCTTGGTATATCCCACATTTGATGGACACTTGTGCAATTGGCTTGCAGTTGGCCTCAAGGGTGGTCTTCCACTGCCTCATCGAGTTTGCAATGAAGGCTCTTAGAGTCCTGTTGATGTTATACATCTCCAAGCATTCCATGATCCATGTGTGTGGCATTGAGTCATAGGCTTTCTTGTAATCAATCCAGGCGGTGCACAGATTAGTGTGTCTGGCTTTGCAATCCTGAGCGACTGTTCTATCTACGAGCAGCTGGTGTTTAGCTCCTCTGGTGTTTTTACCAATGCCCTTCTGTGCTGTGCTCATGTATTGATCCATGTGCCCACTTATCTTAGCCGCTATGATGCCTGACATGAGCTTCCATGTGGTGGGGAGACAGGTTATTGGTCGATAGTTGGATGGGGCCGTTCCCTTCAGGGGATCCTTCTGGATCAGGATTGTCCGGCCTTCAGTTAGCCATTCAGGGTGGGTCCCATCCTTTAGCAGCTGGTTCATTTGTGCTGCCAGGCGCTCATGGAGTGAAGTTAGCTTTTTCAGCCAGTAGGTGTGGATCATGTCAGGCCCTGGTGCTGTCCAGTTTTTCATACCTGAGACTCTTTGTTGGATGTCTCGTGTACCTCTTTAGTCGGGTGGCCAAGGCTTGGAGTCTTTGCTTGGCAGTTTCCAATGCTTCAGGTATGGACATCTTGCTGTACCTCTTGGGTGCTTGTTGTTTCATTGCACCTTTCTGGAGCTCTGACAGTTGGCTCACTTCTCTCCGAGTTGCCTTGATTTTAGCTTCTAACCTTCTTTTCCATGGTGGATATGGAGCTTTATGGTTGCTCTTTGGTTGATAGCCAAGCTCCTCAAGGATCACTGCTGCTGAAGTGTATATCAGCTCATTGGTTTCAGTGATGGTCATCGTAGGTATTGCTCCCAAAGCTGCATTCACATCTTCCAGGAGACTTTCTGAAGGTACTTCACTCAGCCTGTGTAACTGGTGTCGGGGTTGCCTGGTCTTCATTTTAGCCATGATCTTATCTCTCAGGTCAGTTGCTGCCTCGCTCAGCTCGATGGTGCTTATTGGGGCTTCGTACCCAAATTCTGGATGGGGAGTTGGTGTTAACTCCCCTCTGACCTTGCGTCCTGGCTCCCCCTTGCCGTAGCATATGTGTTGTATCTCGTCAATCTCAAGTTGTGAAAGCAGGTGCCGCTTGTGGATGTTGGAACACTGAGCTACTAGTTGTTTAGCAGTGAGTGTTGATTGTGGGTTTCGAAGTTGCCATATTTCCCACATTCTCTTCATGTAACCCCTCTGACTAGGGTTACTGGAGTAGTAGCATTCCAACAGAGCCTTGTTCTCGCATCTCGTCCACTTCCGTCTTGTTCCAGTAGCCAACTTCTCATCAGGCTGCTCTGGTTCCCCAACACCTGACGCAGACCTTGTTTGACCGGGCGACGTCTGAGCCGGTATGTCGGTATGTATAGGAATGCTCCTATAGCTACACTGCTAGCGTCGCTCTGGTCACTCTCCATCTTTGAATATCTGTCAACTCAAGCTGCCGGTCACTGTCACTGTCACTGTCAATCACAGGTCCTAGACCACACCCCTTGCTCACCCCCCTTTCCTTGGCCCTGCCCCTCTGTCTCTGCTGGGAACAGCCCATATTTTAGCATTTTTCAAGTTTTGGCTGTGGGCGAAGTAAGGCTCTAACCCTGGGGTTTAGTTACACTTTAAAGTAATCGTGTAAGGACTGGGCAAATGAGTTGCCTGTGCTGTGGCTACATCGGTTCTGTGTCTGTTTCTCTTGTGTTAAAACTATCTGGATGTTAGCGCGCTGTAGGCTAATTAAACATACACCATCAGTATTTGTGTCACCTTGCACAAGTGCCCAGAGCGAACACCTAGTTCTCCCCAGAACTAAACAAGTAAAAAAAAAAAGTAACAAAGTAGGCTAGTAAAGTGCCCGAATGAGCAGCAATGAGAATACAAATATTGTATAGCGTCCTTGTTGTTGGTGTAACATTATCCAGTTAAACATAACACAAACACAAGGGATGTCGCAGTGCGTGAAGACACACAGACTATTTTAACCAAGGACTATTAGAAGCCTCTTTTGACGGCATTATTATGCATTAGTCTTACAAACAAATTTTTACTCTGTGTTGATTTATTATTGTAAAATGACACAAACTCTGAGATTTTATTTATTTATTTTATTTATTTAACCTTCATTTTACCAGGAAGTCCCTTGAGATAAAATGAATTAATGAATTGATGATGCAGAGGTGGTTTTCTCTCCACCTGTGTGCCCCAGTGCTGTGTGTGTTTAGACTCATGCAGTAGGCCTCTTAGATACTTGATTAGTAACATGCAAAGAAAACTAGAGGGATAATTACAAGAAATGTAGAAATGAGGTGAATAATATGATTTAGATTCAATTCTTGCAATTTTCTTTGCATTTTTTTTTCTTTTATTTAATTACTTTATAGCATTTTTGGAACATTTTTTTTTTTATTAACGTAGTAACCTATTTGAGCCACCAGGCCACCCCTCAAACTCCGCCAATGCTTTCTGAAGGTTTTTAAAGGTTGTAAAAAATAATGCTGTTCTGGAGGTAAACAAGATTTGTTTAAAATTAGCCTATAAATAAAAGCATACTATAATCCCTTTAAAAAGAATTCTGTACCATTGCAAGGCCAAATACACTAAAATACTGTAATGTATTATAACACTTTTGGCCTACTTCACCAGTTGTTAAAGATGTATCCTTAGTTGCACTCATGAGTGGTTGAGTCATCCGTTTCAACCATCAACATCTTAACATGATGTTAATTATGGATACCAGCAGGTTGTTTATGAATAGTTATTAGTCTACACTGACAGTAATGGGTTCCAGAAATAGGTTCAAAAACCCATCAGCACCACTATTTCAAAGTATAAATAAACCTGACACTTCCTGTAAATCACACAAGTTATATACCATCTATGAATAACTATATTCTATTCCAACTGTGCTATACTCGCCTAAAAGTCTTGCCCCAATCTGTATCACATTAAGCCACGCAAAGGTAATTAAGGCTGTTGACGGGGCTTAGAATAAAGTGTATTTGATGTAAATCGAGCTGTATATGTTTTGTTTTTCTTTTATTGTGAGGCTGGAATTAGATTTGACCCAAATCAATGAGCTGTAAAATACAAGAGTTTCCCGTGTGATCCCCAGTTTTTTATGTGAGAGCACTTTCCAGACCTTCCATGTGTCAGGATGTTTTATTAGGCTCGCTCTATGTAAAGCAATAAAAAGCTATTGCATTACAAGCAGGCCCAATCAATACATTATCGCTGATCATGGGATGTGGGATATGCACAATGAATTTACACAGGGGCTGCACACCTCATGATGCATGTGTTGTCTGTGTCAGCACTAATTATCCCAATTATGAGGTGAATTTGCTTAAGTGTGACCTCAGGGTGAGGTCACGGTGAGTGGGAGTGTGATATTGGCCAGAGAGGATTTATTTTCATGGACACGGTCCTGTACTGCTGCAACAAATGTCCAATCAATATTCAGTGTTTAGTGGAACACACGTGTTAAACGCTACATTTGAGTTTCCATTTGGCTGTTGTCTTTTAGACAATATTAGAGCACTGATCCAGCTGTCTGGTCATAATAATTTGTCCAATTTTGTCAAACAAGCACAATTTTTTTTACTTTCTGCCTTTTATATCTCACCCTCTAATGTGTGTCACTTCACCTATCAGTTATAATATTATTCCTGATTGGTATATACGACAGCCATTAATCCAACAGGGTTAAGATGTTTAACAGTGTAAATAACAACAGAAAGCAATTATTAACATATTTCATAAAACCATATCTATAAAACCATATCTATTGTTTACCCAAACAGATATCACCATCTTCTCAGGCTCTTGCTGATTCGCTTTAGGTCCACACCGGTGGCAGTGTGGCAGGACCCACACGAGTACACAGGATTTGGAATTGCCGACAACAACAAGCACTTTTAGAGATAAAAAAAACATAACGCATGCTGCTATATTTGCAAAAACAACATCAGCAACAACATTTCATTATATTGTTTTACCATCATACCAGCTTGTTGTTTAGCTGCTTAGCTGGTGTTTTATCTAATCACCTCTAAATGTTTTTCTGGAAGTCCCTCCCCTTTACAAACAATTTCAGTGTGAGGTATTCCAGATTAAATGGTAACTCTGTCTTAACATTATATCAACCTAGCTTTTCCGGGGTTAGTCATATTACTGACTATTACTGTTGCAAATAAACCTAAATATCTGTATTATCATACATTTAATTATTACCACTTACTTTTCCACCCTTCTGTTGCCCTGTCCCAACCTTTTGAGACGTGCTGCTGCCGTCAAATTCAAAAACAGCTGTTACATAAAGTGAAAATGTTATTTATTTATTTTATTGTCAATAAAATGTGGTTTTACATTTGATCTGCAAAACATTGTTTTCTGTTTTGTAACATTTTACAGACTATCCTACTAGTAAGTATGTTTTACTTTATTTTAAAATGTAGTGGTGGTGTTATTTTGTGGCCCCGACGGGATTTATTAACATGAACAGTCATGTACTGCTACACCAAACAGCCGATCAATACTCATCATTTAGTGGCACACATGTTAAAGGTGACATTTGAGTTTCCATTTGGCTGTGGTTATGTTGTAGGGCATATAGGATGGCCATTAAAATCTTTTGTCCTCTGCAAATAATGCTGCTCTTTGATGCCTTTTCTGATAGAGCAGGGATTGAAGGTGAGTGTGTTTGTGTGCTACACTCTTAAAAGCATGTAGGTGGATATGAGATAGCCAATTATAGCGTTACAGCTCTGACACTGCCACAAAGCCACTGTTTTCTCCAAACTTTCGATCAATACCTTTCAAGGTGTAATCACATATGCCCAGAATAAATGACAGACTATATGTATTTCTCTCTATCTAACAATCTTGAGAGCTCCATCCCCCAAAGCATATCTCACAGGACTTAATTACAACATAACCATTAGGAGCTAGGGCCTGCTGCTCTCAGCTGGAATTGGCTTTTAATTGGACCACCTTAATTGTTTTATTGCACTTGGAGGTAGAATTTAAAGTGACTGCAAAAACCTGCTTTGCGGTGGCAAAGTGGGATCTGAAATGTTGCCGTTTTTCCCTCCCTGCACCTCAGCCTGACAGACGTTCTGCATTATTAATGACTCTAGTTTCGTTGCATATGTCTTGTGGCACATGCTGTCTCTTGACAAACACTTACCATTCAAACAAATTGTACGCCCTGGCTTCTGAGACTCGAATTAATAATTGGTGCAAAGAGCCAAAGCTGTAATTTGTTAAATGGAGGCTAATGGTAGGGGTGTGTTCCCTCCTGACTGGGTTCATTCACAAGTTAAGTGGCTAATTTAAACAATTTTCACAGATAGGAATGTGTAACGTGCTATGATAAGCCCAGCTGCTCTGACACCATGACCTTTTCATCATCAATTACCATTAGGTTAGTCACCAAACGGTCCATCACCTGCCCTTGTCAACAGTCTTTACCTGCTGCGTCCTCTTTAGCGTGGCTTATCAGCACTCAGCATTAACAAGTGTCCCCTCAATAATGCAGCACACAGCCTTGTAGCAACACAACACGGCAGCCTAATGATCACCTTGAAACTTCAATCTGTCTCAAACTACACTGCAGATACTGAGGGCTGCACAGGAATGTATTAGTGCACAGTGTACATGCTAAACATTTATTTCCTCTTATTATTTATCTCTTTGAATCCTAGTCATTGTTTAGAACAAACCCAATAATACCCATCAATACAATTCCATAGTTGGATGCAGCCTAAGATACTAACTCCAGCCAGAAGGGGTCAGTAAAGAATTCTAAATGTCAATTTAGGCTGTGTCCGTTTAGTACAAATCCAATTCCAAATAGCTGAGACCCTGACAGAGGGATATATTCAATTTTATTTAACTTCATAAAGCCAAGTAACCCGCCGCCGGGATATTTTCCCATGTTCGTCAGTCACGTCTGTCATGCTGGGAGTTATGAGGACAATTATACAAACTTTTTCTTCTGATTGGTGAATCTCTGGCAAACTTGACTATGAGAGTCTTTCTAAAAGTAGAATTGTTCACAGTCATCACTAACCTGTTGCCAAGTAATATACCAAGCTTGTGTTGTTGGGTATGCACTGACGTCACTTTTCCAAGGGACATGCCCCCTTCGTTCGTACTGAGTGGCAAAACAAGCGGCTGTGTACATTACAAAGAGTGTGAGAGCGGGAGAAAAACAGATGCGTGTTTACTTAAACAAGGCCGTTGTACTGGACAGGGATCCACACAACCTCACCAAGAACCAGTTTTCCACAGACATTGGTATGTGGCCAGGATTTGACTTTCTTGACATTTGTATGTACTAAGACAGCTAAGGACATCATAGTTAATATTTTTGTATTACTAACTTTATTTCTCCTTGAGGAAAATGCCAAGCAATTTTAGTAACAAGACAAGGTTAGGTTGCAGCACAAAGTACTTTTCTACTACAATTTTCTTGAGTACTTATAAAAGAGGTAAACAAACTAAGCAAAAATTCACAGGAAGCATTAGACATAAATTTGTCTTAACATGGTCCAGGAATATGAAGCTTATTGACATACTGTTGAGTAGCTGCCAATATATTTAATAGAAAATGTTTAAAAGTGGAGCTCAGTTACCTGTCTCATTTCTTCTTTGTTTTTGTTTCCTTTTTCTCTATGAAGCTCCCCCTACATTTCAGAGTAAAGCACTTACTGTGACGTTACTCACAACAAATCCAGGTGACGCCTATATGGTCCCTCGCACAGCTTTAGTTTCATTTATCCCTCCTGATATCCATACATAGCTTTTTCTCCCATTTAAAAAATGAGAAATAAATGCATCGCTAACTTGTTCTTATGGTAGTCACAACTATCTAGGTCTAGGTCTAAAACTCTAGGTTGGAGGAACTCACTGTTGCAGTTGTGGTTTTCAGCCCAGATGCAGCAGGGTGAGATGGGGACACTTTATTCACCCTACAACAACCCATTTAGCCATCACACAGACTCACAAACAGATTATTTAAGGTAAGGACTTCCTCTGTGATTCACCCAAAAGTCACTTTTGTCCAGCAGGTTTGTTTACTGGAAATGCTACGGTTCATTTGCTTCTCCTTTTTTTAGATTTCAGTTGTCAAAATTATCTCAGATTTGTATCAGTCAATTTCATAGCAACTCTCTTTCCCATTTTAGTTGACTTTTTAAGTATTTGCGCTAACAGGTATCATTACTTGACGTAGCTATTAAAGCAGCTTTGCCACTCTCAGCAGTTACTTACGCAGGCTGTGGCGTCATGTGCAGACCTTCTATTGTTGGGTTTCAGATGATATCACTACATTATATAGGCCTGTAGTATTTAATGGAGATGGGGGGCAGGTGAAATATCATTATTATCATTATCCATTATTAATATGCAGATTTTTTTTGGGGTGTGGTTGGATACATACATGGACCTAGTCACTAATATAAATGATCAGGTTCAACATTTGGGAATTTGCTTTTTGGATATTTCTTATGAAAATAGCTTATACAGAAATGATGGCCCTTGCTCCCCATCTAGAAAAGGGAACTTTTAATAGTTTCACTTACTTTTCATGATTCTTGTTGGTCTGTGTCAATGTTTGCAATGTGTTTTTGCTGCCATCAAAGCATGTTTGACCATCTGGTATGTTGTTTATGTTCGTCTCACCCGTGGGGCATGTAACACCCACACTTTTGGGAATTGGGAAATGCAACCGAGACTTTATTTTCTAAAATAGTTTGAGAGACAGTTTAACTATTTTGTTCAAACTGACATACATCGCTCTGTAGCCTCTCTGTCCTGCCGCTGCACTCCCCACATCCAGGCTCTGTCTCAGCCAATAGCGCTACAGAACTCACTGACATGAAACCTCATCTCTGATTGGTTACTCTGTTATAAGGCCCGCCTTTTTCTCTCTGATTGGTTCAAATTCATGTGGAGAAATGCAAACGAAGAAGAAGCGCTGAATGACCTATATGGTTATTCTTATCGGCAATAAATATTGTTTTTTTCGTTATAATATATAATGAATGCATTTAGCAGGTGTTAGACAAAGTTGTGTGACTGCTGAGACACTGCAGCCTGGAGTACAGCAGGGAGAAAACAAATGGTATTGAGAGCCAACTACAGTCAAGTGTAAGTCAGTTTGCTAATGTGCAGAGACCAATAGTATCAATCCTCGCACAATGTAAAACGTTTTGCTGGTTCATAAAGCTAAACTATATTTTACATCAGGTTTAAAAACAGTCAGAGTACAGAGGCTCAGAGGTAAGTACAGGAATAATACAGTGTGAAGATAACAAGTCTCACCATTCTCATTCTCAGCAAATCACAGATTTTTCCTGTTAGCACATCACATAAATACTTTAATTAACAAGAGCTGAATAGCGAACAGAGGCTAAATATTAAATGTTAGAATAAATATAAATTTTCTATGACAAAATACAGGCTATTTATAACCTACCTATGTTCATAGAGCATATAAAACATACAAGCATACAACCATTAAGAGTCTTAAGTTGAAGGGGATCTCCTTTTACAATCCGAGTCAGTGGCATAAATGGATCTTACATTTTTTATTATGAATGTAGTGCAAATTTGGAAAACGTGTGTTATAGTGGTGTTGAGCTTATAAGAGTAAGTAGAATATAAAGTGAATATGTGCATTCATTTAGGTTGAATGCAATATAGAATAGCAATATATCTAAATACAAACACACTCATTTTTATATTATACAGAAATGTTATCATAACACAATATTGCAATAACATGATGGACCAATGTTGTCTGGTTGGGCATATATGAGTCTCTTGTGTTTGGGCCGAGTTTGCCAATGCAGTTTTGGTAGATTGGTTCCCAAATGTTTGTATACTCTCCAACAGAGCCACTCGGGAGTTTTCTCTCAGTTTGGCTTGTTCCTTGGTAAACGTGTGCCCATAGGACTGATTGAGTGTATCTCACCTAATGCCTCGAGCGAGTGGGATAAGCTGCAGCCTCTATGACCCAAAAAGGATAAGCACTGGAGAATGAGTGCTTCAGCATTTAGTGATAACAATCAGGCAAAATAGTCTCTATTACATTTCAAACACACACTTGAATAAAAAATACTTTCTGCTTCACCTCAAACTTTCTCCAACTTTCCTTTTTCTGTGCCAATAAGAACTATCATAATTCCTGGCTATTTATACAAAACTCTCTCTCTCATGTTTTTTTTTTTTTTTTTTTTACCGATCAGGCATAACATTTTGATCTCTGACAGGTGCTGTGAGAAATATTATCTCATCATCATGGTGTTAGATGTATTAGGCAGTACTTTTTCCTCAAAGTTTACGTGTTAGAAGCTGGAAAATTGGGCATGCATAAGGAATCACAGGGCCAAACTGTGATGGCTAGACAAGTGGGTCAGATCGTCTCCAAAACTGCAGCTCTTGTGGGGTGTTCCCAGTCTGAAGTGGTCATTATCTATCAAAAGTGGATCCAGCAACCAGATGGTCCGAAATAACAGATGAGCTCTTGTAGCTCAACTTAAAACAGAACTCAGTAACTTTTCTTCCTGAAACTCCTAAACTGTTTGGGAGTTTGTTTGGTGGTTAAATTAGTTGTTATGGGGTGAATGAAGCGTCCTGCAGGGCACCCCGTTGTCTCCAAAAACCACCCTTGCAATTATGAGCACCGCAAACCCGGTGTCATGGAAATCTCAGGAGAAAACGACCAAACAACAACCTAGAGATAGCTTTATTTGCAGATTTTTGTCATGGCAGAGCGGCCCAATGGCAGAAAAAACCTTTGTACAGATACAAGAAGGAGAAAAGGGAAGTAAAGCTGAGCGAAGGGATCACACAGGTATCAAGTGGACTTGGGAGTATTTGAGATGTAGGTGGCGCTCCATAGAGAAATATGAGGCAAAAACAGAGAAAAAAATAGACAAGTTACCTAGTTCTGCTTTAATGCTGGTTCTGCCTATATATATATATATATATATATATATATATATATATATATATATATATATATATATATATATATATATATATATATATATATAGGCAGTTGGTCATAACACATAACATTATGGTCATCATAATACTCTGCCTGATCGGTGTATCTAAAATGAATTTTAGACAGTGAAATTTGGAATAATAAAACATTCTTGTACAATGGCTTTGTTTTGTTTGTTTTGTTTTCAGCCTCTTTAATCTGCTTGTAGGTAAGTTGAAATATGTTTGGCTTTTATTGACTGGAAAGGTACACAATTAGCAAACCAACATTTTCTTGCTAAACACACTCCTATATATCTGATTACAATTCTGCCAAGGAGCCTTTTCTCTTTGCTGTTGTTTTCTTCAGTGGTGCCTCACTTTTCATGCAACAAGTCTGCAGCCACAGCGTTGTCAGAAGACGTTGTAGGGATTGTAAGACACAGCGATGAAGCACAGAGAGGAGAGTGAGGGTACTGGAGAAGTGAATTACTGCACTTAATCATAATACATCTCCTCAAATGTACTGTACAATATAGAATCCATAAAAAATCTGTAACCTGTGTCCACAATCCATTTTAGGTTACAGTGCTAGTTTTATACTGGTTCATATTTTCCCATCATACCCGGAGGATGGCTTTGAACACACACAGTAGCTTTACCTTGCTGCTTCTACTAATACATATACTTCTTCGTCCCTAGGTATTTTCGTACATTATAATGCATGTCTTGGCATTTTTATATGCAAGCTCATGCTGCAGCAAATGCCTGCATTAAAGCTGCAGGAGTAGGAGCAGTGCATGTATTAATATTGAGGCAGATAGATGAGTGACTGACAGTTCTTATGCTGCAGTGATGGAAAGAAAGGTCCTAAGGGGATTATGAAGGGCTGTAAGGCGCTCCATTACCCTGGACTGCAGATGAAGGGCTAATAATCTCATCTTTACACGCATCAGTGACTAGAATTACATAGCATATGTACACACCTAAAAGACCGACATCGCAGGGTTAAATGTTTTGACGTTCGCCTTGGGAGGAAATCAGAAAATATCACAACACAAATCAAAGCACAGGTTGTCAATACACAGCCAAACCTGTCCCAGCTTTATGAGAATGCATAGCTGTTTACAAATTCAAAGAGAACTGTATTTTATGTCTCATTTTCTTAGTGTTTAATGTCTTAGTTTTAGCAACAACAACAGATAAAAAACAAACAAACCAACCACTACACATTAAAGATACTCCCAGGTCACCAGGCAAGTGATCTTACTGCCACACCCTCTACACCCTCTCTGACAACTTTTTGGATTGAATGTTATTATAAAATTTACTAAATATTGTACTTAATATTCTAAAAGTGATAGGAATTGTTAAAGACTTGTATTATAATGATATATAAATGATGCAATGCATTTTGTTGCCCCTCTTCCACCTTGTTGAGATGTGTTGCTGCTATTGAATTGAAAGTGGACTCATTCATTCATCTTCATCTGCTTATTCCCGTTCTGGGTCGCTGGTGACTGGAGCCTGGAGCCTGTCCCAGTAACTTTGGGCCTTAAGTGGGATGCACCCTGGACAGGGGCCAGCTTGTCGCATGGCTGACACAGAGACAAACACAGACAGACAACCATTCACTCTCACATTCATTCACTAGGGGCATTTTAAGAGTCACCAACTCTCTCAAACTCTAGTTTTGTTAAAAAGGTTAAGTGTCTCAACACCTGTTATGTTGTTTACATTCTATTGTAAACAAAATATTATTTGTAAATAATTTTTAATTACATTTTACACATTTTAGTGTCCCAGATTTTTTGGAATTGGTTTTGGGAATTGAGATGTACTCAGATTTTCTGTAGTATTCATACTTGATAAATATTCCTATTGGATTTTATACAGTGATGCAGAGTACACTAGGAGACTGCCAGATTAGGAAACAAGTCACATCAGAAATATATTTCTTTATCACAGCACCTTATCTTTAGCTTTTAGTAGTATCACTTACTTTTCCATCCTTTTGTTGCCATTGTCCCAACTTTTTGAGATGTGTTGCTGCCATTAAATTTGTAGTGAACCGTTGATTTTCTTGAAAATGCCTGTTTCATCACCTCCTATGTTGTTTTTGTTCAACTTTGCATAAAATGGGGTTATTGTATTTTTGCAAATCTTTGCATTCTGTTTACAATTTACACATTTTAATGTTTCAGCCTATTCAGAATTTGTTGTGTATAATGTCCTGAAATGTACTCAGATTTTGTGTAGTATTCATACTTTATACATATTAGTGTAGTATTGTATACAACTTGTATTACAATTATATAATAGAGGTAACAAAAATGGTTCAATGCAGTAAAGTAAAATGTTGGAAATACCTACATTGGCCAAATAATTCTGAATACAAACACTCACATAATCCTATGCATCAGTGAGTGAAACTACATGGCAAACACTGTATGTACACACTTAATAGACCAACATCCCAGGGTCAAATGCTTTGGCATTTCTACACAGACATTCCCTTTGCAGAGTCCGTTGGGAGGCTGCCAAATAAGAAAATATCACAACACAAATGTATCTCGCAAATCAAAGTGCAGTGGAGTCCGAGATGCTTCTCAAAGCGAAGCATCCATCAAATTTAAGCCAGATGAAGGACTGAAATCAAAAAGCAATTTCGATGCGGATTTGTGTAGTGACACATATGAGTGATTTGTGGAACGTGCCCACAAAAAGATCTTTTTATAAATCCACTCGTAACATTCATGAACACCTGGAGAAAATCACAGTGCCCTTGGTGAGGTTGTAACGAAAAGAGAGGAAAGCATAAAACCAATGTCACAATGTGTTTTAATGGAAAAGCAATCCCTTTGGTTTTTCGGGTTATTCCAGCGGTATTTGGGATTTCTAAGCGCACACAACACAAGGTCGCACCTCAGCCGCTGAATAGACCATTAAGTTGTTTTGCTCAAGGATGGGGCCCAGTGTGAACGGGCACTTGGCTCTCAATAGCAGTTAAAATGCATGTCAAGGCTAACTGGCCTGAGTGAAAACACAGTGTAGAAGGCAGCGCTTCTCTGTCATAAACAGACTTTTTCAAAGTCATTCACAGGCTGTAGCCATGTTGTATATAAACATCTGCTATGTGTCATGTGTTACTAAAGCTAGTCTTCATTCAAAAAAGTGGAGTACAATATAGATTTACCAAAATAATCTTTTTCTAGTTAGGCAATGCAACCTCTTTTGACCTCACTTTAACAGCTCATAATAACAGCAAGCTGCAAAGGCCAAGAATGTTTTTATTTGTAAATGGTGCAGAGGGAGTTGGCGTGTGGTGTGTTAGAAGGTTAAAAGTGAAAAATTGATTGTGTATACAAATAATTCATGACTTGGGTTTATTTTGTTTTGGCACAGGTTTACCTTCAGGTGCAACATTTTAAAAATTGGAGCATCACAAACTCACAACTCAGTTCTGTACAAGCCTGTATATGTGGCTCTCATTAAATTCAAAATGAGCTATTATTTTTAATGAAACTGTAAAATATGTTCATGTGAATAAAATATGGTTTTATGAGATACTATTTTTGGAATTGGTTTCAATATAGTAATCTCATTATCCAGCTGCACCATGAGAGGGCACTGGTAGAATTGGTGAGGAGGTGAGTCATACACGTCTCACAATACAATGACAGAATCCACAAAAACAATTGAGATGGGGCGCAATGTACTGTATGGTAGCTCCAAGAGAACATTCTATACCTTCAAAGTGCTGTCTCCTTACTCATCATCTAAAACTGCACGCACACCAAAAATAGAACATAATTATGCATATGCTGTTAATTCCTCGACTACACATGCTTGATTGGCTGTAATCCCTCTGTATTCAGGTCTTAAGGATACAAATTTGCAGAAGTGTGGAAGGCGTGCAGCAGCGAGTACAGTACAGGCCCAGCCACGTTATAATGAGAAGTGTGACTGCCGGCTCCACTGAGAGATCATTAGAGACTTGCAGCACAGTGAAGGACATGCTCCCTGCTGAATAAGACGAATCTGTGTTTAGACCAAAGGGAGACCTAAAGAAATTACAGTAGCTCTACATTAAAAAAAAAAAAAAACCAGCTGTCTCACCACAAATCACGACGGCTGGCCATAATTCATCATAGGTGTACATGCAATTAGCTGTAGTAATCATGGTTGTGTTTTCATGTTCTAATTATGAGGATGTGCTTCTACTTTGGTTTTGAGATCACTGATCATCTTGGAAAGGTCTTCATCTGACAGGACCAATATGTTGTTGGCCTGACAGTTACCTTTAAAGCATGCATGTCCCACTTTTTGTCCCAGTGACTCTAATTGTCAGATTGTGCAGTAAGAGACGGCACACGAAGACAGCGGAAGCTCATTTATTTCAAGGATGCAGACCTGTTTATATTTATAGTCCTTTAATCTGAACACAACATGTAAGAGTGAGGTGGCAGGGGGAGGAACAGTCAGTAATGGCTGAATTGTTTGTTTACGTTTAACAATTTGCATGTAGTCACACAGGTCAATGAAAGGGCAGGAAAGAAATGACTACTTTTGGCTGTGGATTTGGAACACCACATGAATTCTGGACCATTGTGAGATAAGGCCAAAGATACTTCAGCCACAAGGGGTCAGTGAATGATTAGTTTTAGTAGACCACAACATTGAGATAAACAAGGGCTGTGTGGCTCAGTTGAGAGAACTTCATATTTTGCCTGTCCTTTTTACCTGTCTTTTTAGTTTTGAACAATATTAGGTGGCTGTGGTGGTTTTGTTTGTTTCTGTGATTTTTTTTTTTCCTGGTTTTGACGATCATAGTTGTATAAGTCAACAGCATTATTTGTAACTAAAGGCAAGATAAGTAACTATTTTAAGTGAATCATTTTTAGGTCATGTTGGCGCCCGGCTGTGACCTGTGTCTGTGAACAACCCGACCCAGATGTCCCTCTCGACGAGCACAGTCACACTGTACAAAGGTGTAAATGCATGTGTCTAATGACCCCCGCGGGAGACCAGGGTTAATTGTGGGGATGCTTTCCTTAATGAGCATCACAGTTACTAATTCTGATGCTCATTAAGAAAATGAACTGGTGCCAGAGCTAGCATTCGTAAATAACATGCAGAGCTATGGATCGCAGCTCTCTGCACCACGGCATGGCAAACATTTCTAAAGCCAAGGACAGTGTCACCTGAGAAATGAAACGCACTTATGTTGAGTGTAAGGGTGAAGGGCTGGAATATTTGCATTTTTAAAGTGGGATTTTTAATCACACGGCAGAAAGCATTCATTTCAAATCACAAGCTTAGGCAGCACTTCAGTGTCAAATTAGCTGCAACACTCTTTTCCCCTTCATTACTTCTCTGTTCTTCCACAGAACAAGCTGGGTTTAAAGTCAGTCAGTGTGAATTAAAAGCATGCTTTTAATAATATTCATGAGGAGAAAGTAGCGTTTTCACAACAAAAAAATAGACACCTATACTGTAAACTATGATCTCTTTAGTTTTGACACAGAATGGAGAAGTGGATGAGACAGAAAGAGTCACTTTTGACTTTTTTCATCATGGACTTCCAGTTTTTCTCTTTGGGAGGGTGCCACATCTTCTTCCTAGTGTGAAGTGATTTGCATATTGATTTGGCAAAGGTTTTTGCATCAGATGCCCTTCCTGACCCAACCATTCGCATTTAAAAGAGTGCATTGGTTTGTGACCCCCTGTGGCTGAATTCCTGTTATTGAAGAAATATAAAGCTATTTCTCACATAAAATTCAAAATGAGCTATTATTTTTCATGAAACAGTGAATTGTCACAGTTTCAACACCTGATGCCTGTGCAGTTTATGCTCAGTTATGAATAAAATATGGTTTTGTGAATATAGATGGGAGTTTGTGATGGCATTATAACTTGTTCTTTATGGAAACTTTGCATTGCCACTTAATAATTGATTGAATACGCATTTTACCGTAAAAATAAAATATGGTTATAATTTAAAGTGAAGAAATACCTCTAGCACAGCATTTTCAGCTGTTAGCGTCAAGGAACAGTTCAGTCAATATATGTGACAACATTACTGATATTTTGTGAGATTTTATTACCACTATGTAATGTAAAACTGGTTATCGTCCCATGCTTGTTTTTGAGATTTACAATCCATAGGATTCTGATTTATGTGCAGTTTACTTTGTACTATATGCATATTTGAAATTCTTTTATGTAACACTCTTTAGATAAATGTTTACATAACACAGCGTAAACAGCTACAAAGCAGTGTGTCAAATGGCAGAAAAGTTTACATACAGTAAATTGAGTTGAGAGTTAGGTTTGCATTTGGAAACTAGAACTTCCCCAAACAAAATGACCTCCCTGTTGAAAGTGGACATGTTCCATAACTGTACAGTGTCAAATGTTACCTCTCAGAAAATATTCACCATCAAAAAGAATTCTTGCGTCTTTTATGCAGCTTTTGAACCCTGTAAGTTGGGTGGATCAAAGTGTGCCACACTCCGTCTAATAGAAACCTAGCTACTTCTCGGTTTGGTAAAACTTTGCAGGGTAAATTTAGGACTCGACGGCAAGGGGATTGCAATGTCAAGCTGTATTGGCCGAGCAATGCATTATACTGTCACTTTTTCTCAAAGCTGTGGCTCTCAAATATATAAATGTCACACACTTTTTCTCTGAAAGGATTACTGGGGAAGAAATGGATGCTTCGGACACCAATGACACCAAAATAGACCCCATTAAATGTGTATTGTGATACGCAGACAAAATATTGGTTCTTTATGGTGCTGTCCATTCATTCCTCTGCATTATGTTTCAGCTGGTAAAAAGGAGACCATTTTTGTATTTCTAAACATCTCAGATTAATAAAAAAAAAAATGGTGCTATGAAAAGCAGACCATTGTGTGCAGTATGTTCGAGGGAAGAATTAGCAATAGCCACCCACCAAATATTGCAACTTGTAATGTCAGAGCCCGGTTTGAAAACATTAGCACATGTTTCAATGTGATTTTGCCATTTTAAATAGTATAGCATGTAAGCTATGGCTATGGTAAGGTTAAATAATAGGTTTGTGAATGTGTTATGATGTTATGCTGGACAAGTAGTTGCAGATATATGGTGGACCACAATAGTTTGTGTATGCTCAGAGTTAATCCATTATTTTCCTCAAATTCTACTTTATTAAAGAGGATATATTATGCAAAATCAACTTTTTTGAGCTTTCTACCATGTTATAATGTTGTTGCCTCAGCAAAAACATACCTGGAGTTGTGTTTTGTTTAATTTGCATTCAATCGAGTAATCCTGTATTTTCTGGCACAACCTTTCTGAGGCCACCTAATGCTTGGTTCCACAAAATTCTGAAAATTCTCCCATGAACCTTCACCCACACCAGGAAGCACTGACCAATCAAAAATTCCTCTACATCCAGTCTGCTCTCATTCATTAATTCAAAAAACAATGTACAGCAAATTCCTCATAGGTACTTTTTCATTTTGTTGTAAAATGGCATCATACATAAAGTTTAAGGAAGTGAAACGATTTTTTGGCTCTTTTATTCTAATTAAAAGAGTGTAACAGCTCTGCACTCTGCTGGCCTCCACCACTGGTTTCTGTATGGCAGTAGTATGGTAATTATTCGAAAGGTTGTAAAACATGCAGTGCTAAAGATGACCAAGATTGGTTTAAAAAGATTATTAAAAGCATAATATAGCTTTTTAAAGTTAATTTTAGCAAATGGAACTAAATATCACTTCTGGGTGCTATTAATTTGAAGTATTATAACAAACACAGTACTGTTCACAAGCTTTGGTGGGATGTGAAAAAAAAAAGTAGTTTAATAAGAGTGCTTTAAAAAAATACAGATTTTAATTTTTTATTTTTGTTAAGAATCAGTAAAGGTCAATAATCCTGGATCCCGGAGTGTTTTAAGGCATTCTTTACAATTTTTGAGATATTAACTAAAAATACTAATGTCACTCACTAAAAGAACAAATTATTACTTTTAGTAGACTCCTTGGCATTGTGAGATTTGAGGGTTTTGTGGTTCAATGGAAAGAGCATTTCTGCTTGAACTAGAAGATTTTGGAATTTAAATCCAGTCCAGGGCACTATATCTAAATTGCGAGATAGGACTGTTGCCTTGGCAGGGGTCTACACGATTTTGATACAGATTTTTATAGCTTTAAACAAAAACGGTCCAAGACTTTTGTGCAGTACAATCAACAATAACCATTCATTTTGTTGGTTTTAGTTTGCACCCTCAAAAAAATGGAAAAAAAGGTCTCTAGCAGACAGTAGGTAGAAGTTCAAGGAAAGTGTAGCTGTCGTTTTTATTTTGAATCCTTCCCAAGCCAAACGGCAGGTACTTGCTTAACAATTTATAACCATTTGCCCAAGGCTCTTCCAGTGTGTTCCACCATTAGCGCCAAACGCTTGTGAATAAAGGAATCAGCTGTAGTGGATAAGTGCTTTAACCTGTCATGATTTTCTTTAGCAGCAGGAGGGGGAGCAAAAAGAAGAAAGAGAGAGCTTTGTTGAGTAATTTAGAGCCTGCGTCCTAGAAGTGTGGATATACGATGTCGATTACACAAACTGAGTCCCTGTTATGTGACCCTCGTACCGGCAGCGAGAAGCCACTCCATCACTTCTGGTGGGCGCGGCGGCTGGATATACAGCCCGTGCCAGCGTATGTCTCGCTATTTCATTAAGCTAATATATTCTGCCAGGGCTGAGAGCAAATGCGGCGCTCCATTCTTGGCCCTGGATCTGCCGACGAGAGACACCTGACCTGAATGTTCCACACATCCATCAGCAGTGAACTCCTCCAGCATATGGCGGGGAGGCTGCATCACGGCCATGTTGTCTGATACCAGTGGTGTTATACCGCAGGGAGACATTGGCACACTGCTATCTGTCAGGATTAGCTGCTAATTTATGTGAAGCCTTTACCATAGCTCTTTATTTTCTATGCATTGTTTACTGTTAAATGAGCAGACGATTACAGCAAATGAGAGTGGAATTAGCTGCCTTTGAATACTTTGTTTAGAATACAATACTTAAAGTGTGGATGAGATTTCTCCCTTGGCATTCAGCCTCTATTTTTCTCAGTCCTCCTGTGGATTGCTGTAGTGTATTTTCCACCAATTATTTATGAATGCTGTTTCATAATACATTCTTAAGGTGACAGTGCTCCGTCAGATTCCCATAGAGAGATGGATACTTTGGCTTACATTCTGGTCGTATCCACCAGGAAGGCCCAGGCATTTGGTTGCAATAAGTAAACATGGTAATGCAAACAAGTTCTTACCATGGAAAAGCTGCATGTGACTTCAGATTCTGGAAAAATACTACAATATACTAATATACTGGGAAAATATTAAAAGCAGGGCAGGTGTGAAGACTTTGTAGTAACTTTGTTTGACCACATGGAGTACTGTGCACACCAGTCACAAAGTCATTACACACCAGAAGAAGTCTTATCACCACTCTGCAACTTTCAGTACAACTTTTATACCAGTGGTTTTCTGGGGGCAGTGCTGATAAAACTAAAAGCACCATTAAGACTAGCATAATGGTAAAACATGCATAACTAACAGTAAAATATTACAGTATAAATGTTGTTATTGTTGGCAGTCAGCAGGCAACCAAAAGCTTATTAGAATGAAGCTGTTATGGTTTTCACTGAAGAAGCTAGCTATATACGGAAGACACAAACATCTTTGACCAGCCTTATGTGTAAACAAAAAGTTAATCCACAAAACATGTTGTTGACGACCCCTTAATGTAGAGACACACACTCATAAGACAACCATTAACTCTCAGTGTCATTTACTTTGGGACATTTTTTGAGTATACATGTCTTTGAGAGGAGTACCTGACCCAGCCTGCCCAGGAATTTAACCCGCAATTTTCTTGTTGTGAGCCAGGAATTCTAACCACTTTGCATCTTTTTACACTGAAACCTTGTGTGACATATGTTTGCAACATTTAACTTTTAATGTGTTTAGGTCCCTGAAGTCCCCCTCTCTCGTGTGTTGATGTGAGGGCTAGCTCTGAGTAGAACTGATTTCTGAAGCGACACATACTGTATGGATGTTGCAATGCATCAGGGGCTATTATGCAACATTATTTTTGTTGTGTGTCTCCATTGGGTTCCTCGTATAATTTACTGCATCATAATTTATGATTCGTGTGAGGGGAAAAACATCTTTGATAACATTCAAATTGAAATTGCCATCTTTCTGAAAAGACCCTCCATTACTTTGGCAGCCTTGGTCTCGAATATCGCTTTGACTACTTAATGTTGTGGGTGGAAAGTACAAGATTACTTCTATACACTTACTAATGCAGAAATGGTGCAACTATAAGGCATCGCTTCAACATTAATGTACTCTTTTGTGCAGCAGTGTTAACAAGTGTTGACTGGACATACATTAACCCAGTCATGTCTTTTTCAAACACACACACAGATAATGGGTGCTATTTTAGGCCATTTAGTGGATTCCTGCATAATCTTCAGTCTCTTTTATGAGTATGTTTCGTCATAATGCAACACTTAAAGCCTATTCCATAAATAATCAATTTGAACAAACATTTTTTTCCCAACAAGAAATTTTAGGGCCAGCGTTTTCATTGCTAAAGAAAAAGACACCAATTAGCAATAATGGACATCCAGAACCTGCCATAAAAGTTCACCCAGCAATACAGATCACATGAAAAGACATATGACCTATTACATTCTGCTTGTGACCACAGATTCTGCGCAGTCTTTGTTGTTTATTTATATTGTTTCAGCTGTTGTTTGATATTCGTTGATTACTTTTCTATATTGGTACCCACATATAATACAGATGTCGTCTATTATTTTGTCTGTTAATTTGTATTATATTGACTATTGATTTAGACTTCGCTTGTTTAGAATGGTTTAAAGGATTTTTGTAAGCATTTGAGCAAAACTAAACAACTTATAGCATATAGTTATAATTTCTGAAAAAGTGTAGGAACATTGAGTCTGCACTGATAAACTTTTGCACTCAAGGTCTCAGAACTGAGGTCATCTTAAGAACATATGCATGTCATTGCTTTATTTTGTCTTTCCATATTGTCCTTGCTTGATAATACAATGTTTGGCAGCCACTGATACCTCTACTCTTACAGCATTGAGCAGCCTAGTATCATTCAAATGCAAAGCCAGACCCGCGGCATAATGACAAAGTCCCTGATTTGTTTTTAGATGAAGTTCAGGAGTCATATGGTGTTTGTGTACCGGCTCTCGTTAGGATTCAAATGCAGTCAAGCTAGTCATTAAGTTTCCTCCAATATACTGTTGCACAATATGTTTATTCCATATAACATTATGGTAATTATGTTGACACATTATGTAAAACCTGTCCTCTCGGAACACTGTAAAGCCAAACTAAGGAGGCATAAAGACAAAAAAATAAAAAAAAAGAAACAAAGCAAATCTACATCTAAAATGACATGGATTTGAGTTATAAATATTAAACATGAGAAAGTTGCATACAACATATATTCATATCTGCATTGTAAAAATGTCCTGGTTCTGGAGTTTTCTTATATTTAATAAAGAGTAACTTTATTCTGGACCAGGAATATGACACTATATACAAACTACATATTATTTACTGTATAATAAAGATAGATATACTACAATGCAATGGTAAAGATATAATGCCCAGACTGTTGGTGTATTTTTAGACCAAGATGCTGATTACTAGCTGCTGTTGATTTTCATTCACTGCTACCTAACAATCAAACCAAATAACCAAGCTGGCAAAACTGGATGCCTCACTTTTTTGTGATTTTTTTATATTATTTATTTTTCTCTTAAATACATTAAACAGTTTAAAGGTCCTACCTGATTTTTTAACAATGTGAAAAAAACTGTCCTCCCTCCTGTATATTCACATTTCATTCAGTTTGGTTTAAAAATATAAATTAATGCATATCTCCTTCAGATTTGCACTTTGCGCTTTTTTTTTTTTTTTTTTTTTGCTGTTTTGTGGTCTAAGCAGTTAGAGCCAGCACTGTGGTATCTTTCAGTGTATAACAACGTGCACGAGCTTGGACTAAAGTGTGATCTGATCCGAATGGGATCATCCATCTTTGTTCTGAGCCTGTGATTTGTCAAAACAATTAGGCCCCGCTTTAGTTCCCCCTCTACCAAAAACATGTTATAATAAAGCCCAGATGAGGTTGCAGAAATCTAATGTTTTCAGAGATGACTTTTATTTTGATGTGCTATTGACTGAATAATTTGTTTTTCCTCAAATACAAACTCCCCCTTGAACTGCCACCTTATCTTGGTGGGGGAGTTTGAGTGCCCGAATGATCCTAGGAGCTATGTTGCCTGGGGCATTATGCCCCTGGCAGGGTCTCCCATGGCAAACAGGTCCTAGGTGACGGGCCAGACAAAGAGCAGTTCATAAAACCCCTATGAATAGTTGCATATTAAGGACAGAGACGTTGCCCTGTATGGTGCAGCCGGGGCCCCACCCTGGAGGAGCTCAGAGTAGATCCGCTGCTCGGGCAGCTGTTTCGGATGCCTCCTGGATGTCTCCCTGGGGAGGTGTTGCAGGCATGTCCCACTGGGAGGAGGCCCCAGGGAAGACCTAGGACACGCTGGAGGGACTATGTCTCTCGGCTGGCCAGGGAACGCCTTGGGGTCCCCCCAGTAGACCTGGAGGAAGTGTCTGTAGAGAGGGAAGTCTGGGCATCTTTGCTTAGACTGCTGCCTCCGCGACTTGGTCCCGGATAAGCGGTAGAAGATGGATGGATAGATGGATACAAGGAAAACATTGGGTAGTGCATCTTCGAAACAAGAGTTAAAAAAATAACTAAATATAGCCATTTAAAGTTGATCTTGATTCCTTCTTGACAACATATTATGTTCCCTGATTTTTTCGTCCTACTCAGTGCTGCTGGAACAAGGCTCAGAACTCTCTCGGCTATAGCACAGTCACCGGAACATTTATTGGACCGCTACAGCTCTTTTAACCTTTTGTACTCATTCCAAAAATTAGAACTCAGTAAGAGCAAAGAGCAAATATATTTGGTTTAGTCGACACTTACACTGAATAGGCTTGTTCAGGATATGCCAATAGATCCCACAATATTGCCAACTGAATGTTAAGTGTTCTATGTGCGCAGGAGTATACTGAAAAATTAACAATGGGCACGAGCAGCATTATTCTAGAGGTTGCTTGCTGGAATAAAAGTCAAAAACAAAATCTACTATTTATGATTTAACAGATTGAAAAAGGGCCCATTGTTCTAATTATTATGGGATGGCAAAGAAGCTAAATGAGGCTGACAGTTTGGTGGATATACGGTGGGCTGCTGGTGAAGGTTAAATTCTTCTCAGAGGAGATGAGTGGGGCGGCGGGGGCACAGCAGGTAACAGTGCCAGGCGCCTGCTTCCATTCTAAGCCCTGCTCCCTAATTAGTGCACAGCTGTGATGCTTGTGGGAAAGCACACATCCATTTCCTAGTCGGCTCCTGCCCACTGCCACTGAGAGACCATTAGGGAGGCCCGCGGTGTTATGGCTGACCGGCTCGCTCTAAAGCTTTACCACTGAAGTTGAAGAATACCATTGGCCTACTTTTGTTAAATATCTAAGTCAGCCAGCGCTTGGTTCCCCTTAATAAATGTGAGCCAATGCAAAGATAGTGTGAGAGCACGAAACTGTGACCAAGTAAAGGAGATACATACAGCGCTGATCCACTAGTCGCCTTTGCAAATGTATAGTAATCTCCCTAGCTTGGCACACTTAGTAAAAAGGGGAGAGAATTAACTTCAAGCATGAATAGTAAGGCTTAGTGCTTTTCAGGCACTGAGGACATCTTGCTCGGAGTGATAAGTGAGGGCTGTTGTCTGACGTTGTCAAAGCAAAGCTAAACCCTCTATCTACACAGCCTCCATTATCCTCCTGTGTTCACAAAACAATTCAGTCATCACAGTTCTTAAAGGAGACCACAACATCATTACCACAGAAGTCCTTTACAGGCTTGTACTCTGACAGAGGTGTCTCACTGTCCTCTCCTAACCAAATTTACTTCCTACATTTTTACTACAAATAACATTTTTACATCTGTACAGCACAAGTGAATGGTGAGTATTATAAGTCAAGGATAAATGCTCTATCTATTGACCCACAAAGCCCTTAGTCCCCAACAACTTTTAGAGCCTTAGGTGGGGTACACCCTGGACAATTAGTTGCAGGGCTGCCACAGAAAGAAACACAGACAACCATTCATTCACTCACACACCACTATGGGCAATTTGATACACTATATTCACCGTTTCACATTTTCACATTTACACAGTGAAAGAAATGCAGACGGTTGTGTTGGGCTGGCCTGTAGATTGAAGATATTAGTTTTTAGAATTTTCTTTGTAATATTTTTAAAGATGTATGGTTGTTGTACAGTGCTTTGCCATGCACAGTGAATGTTATGGAATAGTTTGTTTGTTTGTGGGACAGGAATTTGATATTGGCTTTTTTTTAAAGAGAAATGATGAACTGCTGTAACCTAATGTAATGGCGATTGTTGACCTTCTCAGCCTTATTCATCACATCTCTCACTCCACAACTCTATCTTTGTCTCACTGATCTGAACTGTACCATTCCATTACTGCTGTCTCTCACAACCCCATCCAACATTTGACTTAATCAGCCCCGAAAGGTCACTTTAGGCTCATTCCAAAACCCAGATACAGTCAATACAAAATAAAAGCTGGATGAGCAGTGTGCACAGTGCAATGGTGTACTGTATTTCACATTTTACAGTTACAGTTCCTGGCTTTTCCTAGCTTTATTATTAGAACATTACCTGTTGATTTGTCCCCTATGGTTTATCTAAAAATGTAAACAAAGTAAATCATTTTATAATGAAGACATTTTTTCATGTCACAAGTAATGTTTACAATTGCTTTTTTCTTTTTTTTTTTGCTGAGCTGTTCTGAGCCTGTTGTTGTAAGGTAGGATCCCTCAAGGATCTTTTTTGGACCTCCAATGTCTGCCCTGACAATGGAATCATACTGAGAATCTGCACCAAGGCCAGCACTAACAACTTAGAAATGTTCCTATAATATAAAATTGGTTAACTATCATCTGGGTTCACAGAACAAATTTTGCTAAAATCTACACTATCTGACTTTCTGTGAAGCTTTCTTTCTCATTGTCATGACAACAAAAGTGTTTAAATGGCATTTAATGTGCTCAAAGTTGCCCTGTCCCAATACAAATGAATGTTCTCACAGGGGGGGGGGGGGGGGGTGCAGGTGCGTAAGGTATCCCTATTCTCTGTAACGTTCTCAACCACACTTCACTGCGCACTTCCAGCAAGTGTGGATCAGACTTTGCTGAAATATATTACCCAGAATGAATTTTATACGTTTTCGAACAGTGCTGTTTGTTTCTTATAGCAACTTAGCATTTGACAATAACTGGCAAAAATGTAAAGTTTTAAAAACACATTAACAGCTAAACTAGTACAAATTAAATGAATATGCCTGTTGTACAGGTTGTTAACAACAATGTATGAACCATAGAGAGATGTCTTATCTACATGCGAGCAAAATGATCAAACTATCAGCTGCTTCCTCCAACCACAGTTTAGCTAGCATCGCTAATAGACAGCACTGTGTTTGATCTAATTAATGTTTTCATCTTGTGGTGTTAATAACACGAGTTACCTGGAAGTGTGCAATGTCCCAATTCTCAATGTAACACTTCTGAAGCCTTTGCACTCACAAACTTCAAGCACTTAGTGCTTAGTGCATAGTGTGGCTATTGGGACAGGGCCATTGTGTCACTTCAGCGACTCATGCTAATAGTTCCAGATTGGTACAGAACCTATAGCTATTATTTTTGCTGACTAGATGCCCTATGTAAGATGCTCTAAGTATATATATATATATATATATATATATATATATATATATATATATATATATATATATATATATATATATATATATATATTATTTTTCTTCAGATTTTTTTTTAGATTTACAGTTTTTTTGTAATACAATTTTCTTAACTTACAGATCTAAGTTCACTCTAGACCTAGACTAGACACCATAATCTAGCCTCGAGGGCCATATCTGTTTTTATAAGGCTCTTAAAATAACAGAAGGTAGATTTATCACTACATCTCTACATCAGGTGTTACTTGGCTACAGAATCCCACAGTGTCAATAGGACTATATTTTCTATGGCTGTAAAATCCAATAGTGAGTGTCAGAGGCCAGCTCCAAATAAGTCCTGACATGAGGAGGGAGTGGAAGATAAGCCCAGCTGTCAGTATCTCTGTTAAGGCTAGTGAGCAGGTGTGGAGGAGCCCTGTTGTACTGAAGCTTCCTGGAAGCTCTCCAAGGATATCCATTTGACACATGCTAGGAAAGGTGAAAATAGTGAATTCTGAATATGGCTGGCAGAGACACAGGGGTGGAAATTTAAAATAGCCTTTTCGGTTGACTTTCATGTTATATCAAATACAAATGTGGGCCTTTTTCATTCTGTTGGTGCAGTCAAGCATCCAGCTTAGGGCCAGTTTCATAAAAGGGTTTGGACTGATAGAAGTTAGAAAAAAATATTTCTTTTTTTGTGCTAGATCTGCCTTGTAGTAAAGAGAAACAGTGCTAAATAGTTTAAAAAAGAGAGAGAGAGAGAGAGAGAGAGAGAGAGAGAGAGAGAGAGAGAGAGAGAGAGAGAGAGAGAGAGAGAGACAATGCAGGCATCATGTTTAATGAGATGGGGAGATAATTGCTGGTTTGCAACTGTCTAAAGCTAAACTCAGCTCTGGAAATTTAAGATAAGCTCCAGATGTCAGTTTGATGTCATATTAGTATTAGGCGTGACAAATTGGTCGGGTTTTACTTTTACATTAAAGGTGCTATGAGTAGTATATATTTTTTTAAAATTTTTTTTATAAAAATTAACCACATGTCCCACATTTAAGGTAAACATGTTTAAAACAAATATTAGTTTTACTAATAACAATGGTACAGCTGATTTATTAACAATTAAAAATATGTTTTTACATAATACCAAAGTTGTTTTTGTTTACATTTTTTTGTTTTGGTTCTAAAACTGCATTGCTAATCGTCCAATCAAAAAAGAGACCATTGTTTTGATTTAGACTGCAGTGCTGTTTTCAAACCAGTACAAGCGCATGCTGCTTACAGTACCTTTAAGCTAAATCAACTTTTTTTTTTTTTTTAGCTTTTACCCATGTTATAATCTTGTTTGTACCTCATGAACATATCTGGAGTAGTATTTTGTTTCATTCACACCTGTTTGAGTAATCCTGTATGCTTAAGACATATCTTTCTCAAGAGCTGAAATCGCTTGGTCATACAACTCTACGCAGACACATGAAACTAAGAAGTGCTCCTAAAGCCCATACACCATCACCAGACTTAAACCGATGTCACTAAAAAGCAGTCAGCTCATTTATCTGTATGATGTTGCTAATAGCCATGCTAAATACCCATTTTATGCTCTGTCAATTTCCCACAGTTGCCAGCAGGGGGCAACACAGACCTAACCCAAGCCTTCTCTGCAAAGTAACCAAACAAAGACATTTTCCCCGTATGTTGTTTTGAAATGTTAATACAAAGGTGTCCAAAATGATTTCAAAAATGCTGGGAAAAAAAGCATAACATGTGACCTTTAATAATAATAAAAAAAAAAAAAAAAAAAAAAAAAAAGCAGAAGAGTAGCTCTACTGTTGTTGGTAAGTGGGGGGTTGGAAATGCTAAAGGTAATAGATTTTGGTGCAACATAAGAAAGTAGAAGTATCAAGTAGTGCTGCTTTCACTCTAAACTTAGAATCAATAGATGTTTTTATGGTCATGGAAATGTGCCAGTTAATAAAAAAATACAAAGAAGCAAAAAAAAAAAAGAAAAAAAAAAGAAAAAAACAAACAAACAAAAAAAAACACTAAGTGGAGTATAGTTTATTCAAATGCCATATAAATCTTTTCACTAAATAGGACAGGGCATATTTGTTGCCTAGAAAACTTTGCTTTTGTGATATTGATTTTGACACACTTCACCACAACTACAAATAAATAAAAAAATTTACTCTGTTATTTACTGATTGTCTAAAAATACGTTGTGTGTTGGTGCCACCAGATCCTGCAACTGTGGAGCTGTACAATTTGGCAAGGCTCACTCCGTCATGTGGTGGATGTTATTCCCGATCTATTGGGAACACATTATGAAAGAGGCTTTAGGGAGCGCGCTCATCATCAACCTTTTCACACTCTTATAAAAGATTCATGGCGCTGCTTGTTTTGCTGTGGCAACGCAACAGGAGTCAGGGCTGCAGAAGAACAACCACCGAGAGGCAAATGGTGGCCTGAATAATACAAATAGGACTTCTATTTTTAAATAATACATTACGCTAAACGACAGAGCGCTGCTGACAGAGAGCTCCTCAATTTTATTACAAACAGACTAAATAATTTCCATTGATAATATCAGTCTTGGTGTTCAGTGACAATTTTGAGCATGAGACTGTGAATTTAAAAATGTGTGTTATGCTCGATATTCCAAAGTGCATTGCAGAGGTGGAAAAGGTACACAAAATCTGTACTTCAAATAATTTTACTCAGGCAGCAGCAAACCAAATTATTGCTTGTGTAAAATAACACAGTGCTGAGTGTAAAGTTTACTAAAGTCAAATAAAAACTACTATTATTACTACAAATGCTACTACAATTATCAGTGCTACTGCCACCACTGCTACCTGAGTATTTGGGTAAAGAAAGGTACATTTGGTGAAATATTGGCTTGTATATTTATTCAGAGGTTTACTATTCATGCTGTGCTCAAAGTGTAAATATAGGCCTTAAATGCTTATTATAATGTTTATTTATTATTGTTTAATTAAATGTTTTTTTTTCTAAATTAAGGCTGCAGAACCTATGATAACTTGATAAGAAATGTCTCTAAAAAATAAACAGTTTATTTTTGTGGCTTTTTGTTCTTTTTAGTTTAATGATAAAAATTTGTATATACTTTGAGGAAAAATAGAAGAACAGAAACATATACTACTGTTAAATTAGGGGTTTGCAGGTGCCAGGACTGATACGTTGACTTGAATGGAGGTCCTGAAGTCTTTTCTGGTAGATTCTTCCTGGAATGCTTAATGCATTTTCCCAAATGAATGTTAAATGTGTTGATAGAGTGTAACTAATCAAGTATGGCGGCAGCATTGGCAGTCAGCTGTGGCCCCACTCCGTTCTGCGGAGGGGCGGGGGGGTTGGGACCAACAGAGCAGGTGCCTGGTGATGGTGAAACATATAGCATCTGGGATGGTTCTAACAATCTCGTTTAGCCCGTATGAATTATTGATCAGGCAGAGACAAGAACACAGACTATCGTGAGTCAATATTTAATCAAGAAACCAGCCTTTCTCCACTGATGAGGGAAAAATATGTCTTCATTATTATTGCACAAGAGCCAGCCTCTTTGTTTGAGCTGACTTTCATCACACTTACAGCACACGACAAGCAGGAAAACTTATCTTATTATACCTGATCTGAAATCTGGATGGCTTTCATAATCCCTGAGCAGCTGTTTCCTTCCTGTGTGCTCCGGGCGGCCATGCTCTTTTTGTCATTTCCTGTTTCCTCGTGGGAAGAGGGTGAGTCAGAGCTGGAAGAAGCCCTGTACCAGAAATCTGAGCTCTCAGACACGGATCTGCCCTCGTGGGGTTGCAGGGTACTACTCAAACCAATGCGATCGTGGCAGTTAGCTCAACACTGACAGTCTGAGAATTGCTTGTTCAGTTTCTTGTGCCAGAAAAGAAAACGATATTCTCATGAGAGGAAAAGAAATTGGAGAGAATAATAAAAAGGAAATTAGTAACAGAACTAAATCTCATTCAACAACAAACAACGATTTCTTTGAATAAATAATTGTTTGCTTGAGACATGCAGACATACAAGCACAATGGGCAATCTGATTTCCATGTTTCTGACATCCCAGGATCGTCTTTCTCATTGACAAAGGGATAGTGGGAGTATTTGTGTCACTAGCCAAAATAAAAATCTACCTGCATCTGGCCGGTTGGCGAGTGTTAATGTCAAGCCCTGACAAGGTGCCTGGTGACTTTGCAGGGTCCTGTACCTGGAACAACTAAAAATGTTCATTGGATGTCAGCAACACTGGAAAACCAATTGTGGCAATTACAATATAAAGATTCAACTTTTAAATAAGAATTGTGTACAGTACAACAGTCACTGCATTAGAAAAAGGTTAATAATTACGCTTATGCCGGCACATTATCAGCTACAAAAAGTTAGAAAATAATTTAAATTAGACTAGAATGTTGCGCCCTATCTTGCCGTGAAAAAATAAACAGTGTTCTGCCCAGACCTGGGGCCTCATTTATAAAGCTTGCGTATGCCCAAAACGAGGCTGAAACTGGCGTATGCCACTCTCTGCGCCAAACATGGGATCTATAAAAATCCAACTAGGCGTGAAACCTTGTATCCCTACGCCAGCTCTGACCCTGGCGTGCACACATTTTGGAGACATGGCACAAAGGCGACCCTCACAGCGAGCTGCTGAAGTGAAGCAGGTTTGACAAATTCATGTTTGATACAGTTCACTTTCACTTTGTATATCTCAGAAAAAAACAGGATTTGATTCAGACATAATTTCAGCAGGTAGTGAGTAAAATTGAGGGAAGGACATTTGATTTCTCATAATTTCGCTCAGTTTTCTTAACAATAAAGCGGTTCATAACCGTGCACGCTCGTGCATGTCCACAGGGCACTGTGTGCTGGCTCCGTCATGGTCCGTGGAGTTAACTAAAAGTAGAGACAATCTCTGATGAATCCGTGACTGGATTTATGAAATAATGGTTGTACATGAGCATAAACAACTCCTACAGATGGTTTATATCAGAGCTGTGTGGTTTCATTAAAGCAGTTTTCAATTTCAGTTTACGCAAGACATGCACCTGCACCACAGCTCTGCCCCCTCCCTTTACTCACAACCTCAACTCGGACCTCTGCGTGCACGTACAGCGTGCACAGTAAGAATTACTGTATGGCCATGTGTTTGCGATGCAATGCATCCTGCACGCCTTTCATTTAAAATAAGTCTCAATCAGAGCGTGAGGAAATCCTTAAAAGCAATACAATAATCTTGATAAAACATTAGTTACATTTTAAACTTCTTTTCAATTATTTTTTAAGTTATAATCAGAGGCAGGGGGCATTTATTGTGTCATTGCACTCAAAATGGCATTCTCTTTACAATACAGATTGGTGTTTGTGTGTAGTGCGTGGAGCGTCTCGTGCCTTCCACTCTTCCATGTTTCTCGGTAAAACCCTCTCATTAGTGGCTCATGTTTAGGTAAATCTCATTCAGAAGTCACTTTGCATTGACCTTCTTTGGTGGATTCGAGGCACAGCTGTGTGCAGGTGTGCACACACAGAGTTTCATAAATCAGGATTTTTGATTGCGTGCCCCAGCTTTAGCCACTAGGCGCACGGCCTTGCTTAGTGAAGATCCTGTGCAACCTTTTATAAATGAGGCCCCTGGACTTGAACTGGAAAATTTCTAGTTCATGGGTAAATGCTTTATTCATTGAGTCACAAAGGCCTTACATTGCACAGTGGTGAAGATTCCACTGAAACTAAGCATATTTAAATCTGACAGTTTGAGAAATGCTTGTTCAGTTACTTGTGTGATAACAGGGCTGTAGCAGAAATGATATTCTCATGAGAGGAAAGAAAACAGCAGAAAATGATAAATAGGAAATTAGTAATGAAACTATCACACTCAGAAGCAAACAATGCATGACGCTTATTTAATGCTACATGCCCAAGTTGGTGCTGGCTTGTATTGAGCAATTCGGCATGTTTAATCCAAATTGCATGCAGTGGGGCAATTACAGCCAAAAGGGATAAGAAATATGTCAGAATGTGCCTGCAATGAAGCAATGAAGCACACATGACCTCCCCTGCTCTCCGTAGACGTACTCTAGCCCCACTAAAGGTTGGGAGTGAATTAGCAGTCCACAAACAAAAAGAGGAGCTGTGGTTCACTGGCTAACCTTTCACCTCTAAGAAACAACAACAAGCAGATGTGTGGCAAAGTGTTATTGTTTGGACAGACACGACTGGTTTGTGATTTCCATTTAGTAATTTAGAAATGTCTGGGTATAAGTGGCCAGTGTCTGGAGTGCTATTTAAAAAAAAAAAAAAACACAGCCTATTACATAATGCATGCCCATCAGGACTATTTGTCTATTTGCATTCTGTTAGATTGCTCAAAGTAAGTCATGCTCTGAAGTGGAAGAGCCAGAGGTTACTGTGAATGGTTTGCTGGAGAGATGCAGCCATGCAAACACTAGATAATAGCACAGATAAGGTTATTCAAATAATAATCTTGTACAGTACACTGTACAAGATTATTACTGCATTAAAAGGATTTAAAGTTTAGTGCATTACTGTGATGGACAAATATTAACAGACTATGTCATACCAAAATAAATGTTATTCGGGGTTTTAAATTGAAATAATGCATTTATTGTCATACTGAGGGAATCTTTTGTATTGGAGGCATTTGGAAAGCTCAAACCTTTGTCAAGAGACTGATCTTGCGATGGTAAATGTACTGCCCAGACCTGGGGTGTTTCTTATTTGCCAGGATCCTTCCTCTGGAGTCGGCCACTCTGGAGCAAAGCCGAGTGTCCTGCTAACGCCTCATTAGAACTTTTGGAACAGGCTGGGGAGTGTGTGTCACATGATCAAATATTGAGTGTTAAAAACATGGAGCTATAATGAAAAACAACTTCTTTAGGAGTTGAAAGTGGTCAAACAGCAGAACGTGAACATGTTTTGTAGAGTGTCCTCATGTAACAGCATTTTGGTATGAAGAAAAAAAATATCTTGCAAAAATGCTTCAAAAATATGTCATAAACAAAATCATTATGTACCATTAGCAGAATTTATTCCTATAACAAAATGTTACTGGGAAACTCCTAGTTAGATAACTGTCCTCTCAGTTGTCCTTATACAGACCTCTTGAGGCTGGAGTTGCTATCTTTGAATGGACGGTGCATCAGTATCTTTTTTTCTTGTCCCATTACTGACATTTTCTGAAAGATTTAGCTGCCATTTGAGTTTTTTAAGAAGTGATAAAAGGATTCACAGTGTTGCCATCTTCTTAGAAACATTAAAAGTATTTATCTTCCAAACAGCTCTAGGTGTTTGTAAAGCTTCTACCCGTTCAATATCTGAAATCAATGACTGTGTCTTTGTTTTTGACTCATTAAGATGTATGAGTCACCACAGCAGCAAAGCCATGCATGAGCTGTTTGTTCTGCATCTTCAAAGCCTGGTTTAAAAACATGAGTGAATTAACATGGCATCTGTATATGGTCATTTCCACCTATACAATTACAAAATAATATCTAAAGAGAAAAAAACCAAAACAAAACAAACAGTGATAACACTAACAATGGCAGCAATAGTAGAAATTACACTAATAGCAGCAGTTGAAATAGTAGTAGTAGTATAAATGGTAAATAATCACATTTACATCAAGCACTCGCACATTTATACACCAGTGGCAAGGTGGGTAAACTGTCTTGCCCAAGGACACAACAACAGCATGCACTGGAGCAACGATTGAACCGCCAACCTTCTGATTAGTAGATGGTTAGCAAACAACTCTAAGTACTGAGCCACTGCCACCCCTCGTATTAGCAGTAGTAGTAGCAGTAATAGTACGAATTGCTGTGCAAATGCAAAAACTACAACAAAATCCTTAGGTAAACTTTACATTCAATACTTGTTTACTTGGAAGACTTTTACCTTTACATGAGTGATATTATTTTGAAGTAACACTCACAGATTTGAAATGGTTGGAGCACAAAACATCACTTTATGAACACTAATTCAATCTTAATGCAATGCTGAGAGCTTGTTCTGTTTTATTTAATAGGTAATATTTCCAGAGTGTCACCACAGTGGAGGATTTGAGGACACAAGCATCACATCTCGGCCTTTTGTGACCTCCAGCTAGCATCCCCGGCTCTTGAACAGATGGGAATTGGCACTTCTAAGTCTAAGTCCACACTTTGCAGTCATAGCAGGGTGGTTTAGGGAGGAGCTGTGTCTCAAGTAGATTGTTTCAAGTGTCTGGTTGAGTGAGAGAATAATGGAGTAAGCCATTGTCGGGGGGATTGATTTGTTTGTTGGTCTGCTGCTAAGGCCAAAGTAAAGATGGGGATTTACTGGTCAGTCTACACTAAAACACTGGGATAAATTTTATCAGTGGTGGACAAAGTACTCAACCTGATTACTTGAGTAAAAGTATAGATCCTCCAGGTCAAATATTACTCACATTTTTACTTGGGGTAAAGTACTACAGTATGTGCTTTCAAAAATACTTAAGTATTCAAAGTACTTAAGTACTTAGTAAAAAAAAAAAAAAAAAAAAAAAAACTTTTTTTCACAATGTATTTCAAAAGAGTGCAGTCGGGAATTTTGGGTAAAATTTCTACTACATTCAAGTCACAATTTTGCAGCTCCAAAAATATGAATCAAATACATTTTCATACATTCTTAATCCTACCCTCTAAAGATGAGATGTCAGACCCATTTTAGTGATGAAAAGTGGGTATAAACTTATAAAACCATAATAAATAACGGAGGGTGTGTTCCAACTACAGGGGGATCACACTTCTCAGCCTCCCCAAGAAAGTTTATTCCAGGTTGCTGGAGAGGAGAATTCGGCCGATAGTCAGATTCAGAAGGAACAATGCGGTTTTCATCCTGGCCATGGAAAAGTGGACCAGCTTTGTGGATTTGGAGAAGGTGTTCAATCGTGTCCCTCGTGGTGTCCTCTGGTGGTGGTGGTGGTGGGGAGGGGAGGGGGGGCATTGCTGACAGTAAGTCCAACCTGTTCCCGGTGCATGTTGGACTCCAGCAGGGCTACCTTTTGTCACCAGTTCTGTTCATTATCTTTATGGACAGAATTTCTAGGCACTGGAGGGAGTCCA
Organism: Bostrychus sinensis; assembly: GCA_020698575.1. NCBI lineage: Eukaryota > Metazoa > Chordata > Actinopteri > Gobiiformes > Eleotridae > Bostrychus > Bostrychus sinensis. The sequence goes on along the minus strand of CM036249.1, from coordinate 16,855,415 downwards.
GTATGGGGACCACAGGATTTCATTTCTGCTTTTTGTGAATGATGTTGTCCTGCTGCCTTCCTCAAACCAGGACCTTCAGTGTGCACTGGGGCAGTTTACAGCTGAGTGAAAAGCAGCTGGGATGAGAATCAACACCTCCAGGTCTGAGGCCATGGTTCTCGACCGAGAAAAGGGTGGTTGTTGGGGTCTTGTTCACAAGTGAGGGAAGGATGGAACAGTGAGATTGACAGATGGATCGGTGCAGCATCTGCAGTAATGTGGTTGTTGTATCGGTCTGTTGTGGTGAAGAAGGAGCTGAGCCAAAAGGCAAAGCTCTCGATTTACCTGGTCGATCTAAGTTCCTACTCTCACCTATGGTCATGAGCTTTGGGTCATGACCAAAAGAACAAGATCTCGGATACAAGCGGCCGAAATGAGTTTTCTCTGCAGGGTGGCTGGGCGCTCCCTTAGAGATAGGGTGACGAGCTCTGTCACCCGGGAGGAGCTCGGAGTAGAGCCGCTGCTCCTCCACATCGAGAGGAGTCAGTTGCGGTGGCTCAGGCATTTGTTCCAAAAGCCTCCTGGATGCCTCCCTGGGGAGGAGTTCCGGGCATGTCCCACTGGGGAAGACCTAGGACAAGCTGGAGGGACTACGTCTCTTGGCTGGCCTGGGAACACCTTGGGGTACCCCCGGTAGAGCTGGAGGAAGTGTCTGTGGAGAGGGAAGTCTGGGCATCTCTGCTTAGGCTGCTGCCTCCGTGCCCTGGTCCCGGATAAAGCAGAAGAAGATGGATGGATAACATTGTTCTACAGCAAAAACAAAGCAATATGTATTATAAATAATGCTGGGGATTACAATCATACTAATCAATCATTTTTTAATTGGTTTATTATAGAATCATGCAAATAATGGTCAAAGCTAAAACTAAATCACTTCCAGATCATGTTCAGAGTTGCTTTTTAGTTTCTGAGAGCAAATATGAGTTTAGAGAGAAATGTAAATTTACTTAACAAAAAATCTTAAAGTGTAAGTAAATGATTATCTTTAGGCTGTTAAGTTTTAAGACAATTTGTCTGCAGAAGTTATTTTTACTTTTTTAGAAATGTAGTAGAGTAAAAACTATTATATTTATGTTTTAGATGTAGTGGAGTAAAAGTAGTAAGCTAAAAATACCACTCAAGTAAAGTACAGATGCTCAGAAACTATACTTAGGTACAGTACTCAAGTAAATTTACTTGTTACTTGTTACTTTCCATCTCTGGATTTTATCATATGGACTTTTCTTAAATCCACTCTAACACATTTGTTATAGTGGCAAGGGGGTACCTAATAATACTACTAATAATATACTCATCTTTTGGTATATTGACAATATATTGTTATGCTATCATATTGTGGCTTCTGGTGACATTGCAAACTTGGTGAGAGGCTGCATTAAAATGAACCTACCCTATTACATTTCAGAACGAGTCAAGGTGGGCCAGGAGCTTTGACAGGCTGTTTGCCTCTGGCTCCACCCATGTGACGGGCATGTCCAGCCAGAAAGGTTCTAAGGACAAAGCCACAACATAGGATGACCTTGTACATGTGTTGATCTGAAATGTTGAAGACACTGTTCAGAAAGAAAGGTCTTAACCTCAACTATAATGAGATTAATAGAAAGAATAGATGGACAATTCAACCATATAGAAAAATGTCATTAGTAAAATGTATTTCTCATTTGAAATGGACTGAGGACAACAATATTCCTGGCACTCGAGTATCATTCAAATCTATAATGAGACAAATATGCCTCTGGTGGAGTTTTTGATTAAAACAAATGTTTTCTGTCTGACCTTTAATGAAGAAACAAAATCCAATAAAGATTTTCCACATTCAGCTTCGACTCCTAGAGCTCACACCTTCTCAAGTGACCATTTTTATATTTTATTTTCACAGAATTTAATGCTAACACTACGCATATGAGAGACTGGTATTTTTACAAAAGTATCAGCTATGTTTTTATGAGTACATTAAAGTGAGTGAGAATACTGTTTTATTTGTACAAATTTGAAAGAAAGACATTTGTAGACCTCAGTGGCGTGCCTGTAGTAATACAGAAGCAGTAGTTGTTGTTAGAGTAGTAGTAGTGGTAGTGGTAGTAGTAGTATTGGTAGTATTGTGACAGAAGTAGTGAGGAACACTCAGTGGTGGTTTCAGCACTTGTAGTATCAGTAGTTGTAGCAGCAGTACAAGCAGTAGAAGTAGTAGAAAGTAAACATACTCACACTCAACTCAACTACCTTTTGCGCAAGTAATACTTTTTGAGTACTTTCACGTGTACTAGAGTAAAATTAAAGTATTGTATTGTATTAAATTGTAAGTTTACCTTCTTGAATACAGATGTTGAGTACTTTTTTCACCTCTGTTAATCCCAAAATAACAGCTACATAATGTCAGAAAGGACCCTAAGTTTTTCCACAGCACACAGGTAGCAGTGTTTGGGACGGGACACACACCCAGCGGGGGCGTCCTGCAGATTGTACAGTTGGACCAGGCCTTTAGAGTCAGTCCAGCTCAGTGTTTCCCACTCTCTGCTCTTGTATTGGGTCCACATGAGTAATACTAAAGCCCTTGGCAGGAGAGGCTGGGGTTACATTTGTGGTGGAGCAGGAAGGGCTGGAGCCAGCACTGAGCGACAGCAGCTATTGATCACACACAGACAGAAGAGGCTCCTGAATGCAACTGGGACAGCCAAGTCTTCACTCTCACATCTTTGATCCCCTCTTCTCTTCCAACATTAGAGCAACATTTGGTCAATCATCTGTTTCATCCTCTACTACAGAGGTGGGAGACAAAACTACATTTAAGTTACTTCAAAATAATTTTACTCAAGTAGAAATACAAATACTTACTCCTCGAGCAAAAGTAAAAAAAAAGTACTGATTGTAAAGTTTCTATAATCAATAAAGTATACAGAGTAACATCAAAGTAGTTTTGTAATTGCACAACAAATAATACAACTACTTGTGCTATCACTATTACTACTACTATTACTATCACTGCAATATTACTCCAACTGCTACTACTTCTACTACTCCAAATCTTGAAATTGGACCCAGGACCTTCTGGTTGTGAGATAAGTGTGTAATCCATGTTTAACAAATGTGCAATTGTATCTATTTTCTTTCCACCCCTGGCTCTTCACTGAATGTGCATAAACAAACTTTAACAAACTTGAGATGTATGTGTATTTTGGGAACAGAAGCTAATCTAACCAGGATATTAGGCCAGATATTAGTCACCAAAAATCACAAATTCTGCACAAACAAAATCATTTACTGGCAAATGGCCACCAACAGAGAATACCAGTAAGTAACTCTATGTTTAGCTGGTCTATTTATACAAGCCTTTATTACACTATTTAAAGGCTCAAAAATACTGGGCTCTGCTTTTACACACAACTCTACAGTAAATCACACATAGCCCACAGAGTGGTAGAATTTGTCATTGCTCTTCAAAGACTGAGATCTTCAAATATTGAACATTAACATACAGTGTTAGAGTGGTAAAGGACCAAAACCTTAAGATATAATGACCATTGCCATTATGAATGTACACACCATGCTAATCACAGAGTATTGGCCAAATATTGCAGTTTAACTATTTGACAAGGAGAGGTTTCATACTGTAACTGTACTAGAAATGTATTTACTACTATGTAAGCATAGTATGAAATGGATGCAGAAATGTATTTTCTGATTACATTTCTTTAAAACAAAACAAAACACACACAATTTTACTCTAGAATTTAAAATGGTATTTTGAACTCAGTGACAAAATGACGGTATTGTAGTGGTAGCAGTAATGGGTATAAATAATTGTAGTAGTAGCAGCAGCAGCAGTATTAGTATTAGCTGTAGCAGTAGTATAGTAGTAGCAATAAACATATTTGTAGTAGCAACAGGATTAGTAGTAGCAGTAAGTACTTTTCTAACTTCACATGCATTTTTCTTAAACTTTCAATCGTATAATACTTTTTTACGACATTTACTTCTACTGGAGTAATTTTATTTCAGTTGTGAGCACTCCTTCCACCTCTACTACCATCCTCTTTTATACTTTGTCTTTATATAATGTCTGAGTAAAAAAAAAAAACACATTCTTCACTTCTCTTTACTGCCAATCTTGCTGTTCTCCATCTGTCTTCCCTCCCCTCATCTTTCCACTGCACACTCATCTACTTTTTTACCCCGAGTTTAACACCACATGTTCTTGTTTTCCGCCTTGATTGAATCGCAGATGACTCAAAATGCACCTCTGCCACACGCCATCACACACCAACATCTGCACGCACTATATTTAAACCCAGTGTTACAACATCTGTGCCACCAGGGGGTAGTGTGAAAGGTAAAAGTAGGCCAGATTTGGCCCTGCAGCAGCTTCACAAACCAAACAAGAAAGATAGCCGGCTCTCATGTAACACGCTGCCTCGACAAAAACACATCAATGATTGAAGAGAAATGTACAGGCGGGTTTTCTTATCTTTGGCTGAGTTGTTTTGAAGGCTTCAAACTGACAAAACTGGTTTGTTTTATGAAACTGAGACTGGTATTGATTAAAAAGAGGTCCCCATTGTTACTTGTGCACTCTTTGGCAGACTATTCCTGTAAAGTGCGCCAAACAGCAGAGTCCAATCTAAGCAAATGTAAACAAGTTGAGCCTTTTTCATCAACTATGGGCTTTAAGCCTGGAACACATCAACCCAATGCCTGACACCGTCAGCAGAGGTGGGGCGACTGCTTTGTCTCCTCACGTCTCTCCTTCTCCTCCCCTAAAAGTAACTACAGACACACCAGGGCAATTCAGACCCAAGACTATTGGCACTATTTACAACAGCAGGTGGTGCTAGTTACTGAACTCCACAGTTCCTTAAGACTGCAGCTCTCACATGTTTAACTCAAGTATTTATCAGTGAATAATAGGCATACCTACTAAATTAAACTCATCTGATCACAGTAATGAATAAAAAGGACTAGATTTTTGCAGCTGTTTGCCTCAGAGTAGGATTATATTTTGAGCTGCACAAGGTTAAAGCTAAGGTAAGCTAACTGCAGCACATTCACTTCACAGACGTGGGGAACATAATGAAGTTGTTGTAGAACAGAAAGGCCCTTATGTTTTAATGTTAAACATGAGCTGTTTGACAAATTGTGAACGGGACACACAGCTAATCGGAGCTCTCACTGAGTAGGATGCCTGACACCAATTTCACATCAGCCAGAACTATGTCCAACTGTGTCCCACCACGTCCGAGGGCGCTGAACACATCAAACAGACTCACGCCACTGACCGTGTCAAACCATCTGACCGCGCCCAACAGCTGATAATCGCCCTGGTGTGTCCCAGCTTTAGGTGGGGTACATCCTGGACAGTGGCCAGTCAATAGCAAAGGTGACACAGAGACACAGACAGAGCAATGAACTCACATTTATTCACTAGATTTGGCTGGCTCGAGGATCAATGTGCACTTACCGTTCAGCCACCATACCCCCCTCGCTAAGCATTATTTAAAATATTGTACATGATATTACAAATCTAGCTATGAAAAGTTGTAAACACTGTGTACAAATGTAATGTAAAAATAGTAAACAACTCTCTGCCAAGGCTAATTTCTGCTCTAAAATAGACTATGGCAAAATGGAAAACTGCTCTGTGATTAGATGAACCAAAATTAGAAAAATGTAACCCAATTGGCCCCAAAAATTGGTGGTGTTTCTAGATAATGTTCACATTTGTCTTCTATTTTGCTCGAAGTACACAGAGCCCAACTTATGATTTCTAGTACAGAATAATGACTGTAATGCAGGGATGCTTGAGTTCCCAAATGTCCTGAGCATCTGATACTAACCTGAGATTTCTCAATACTTTAATTGCATTATGTACTGTTGACAATATGCAAAGTCATAACAATTTTATGTTGACACCATTATTGCAGATTCGTAGACCTTAGCTCATCTTCACAGACACTCTACCTTTGTAAAATGCCCCCTTTATAGCCATTCATGTTGCTGATCTGTTGCCAAAAATATTCTACCAGCTGTTTTTTAGTACCACTTTTGAGACTTTTCTTGTTTCAGTCCCAACTTTTTTAGATGCCACCATCAAATTCCAAATTCCCCATTATCCAATTACTGTTGCTTGTAACTTTGTAATTATACATTTACTATTATACTCTCAATGCATGCTTTCCATTATATCCCTTATGTCCCACAAACTCAACCTTTACCTCTACTTTACACATGCTGTTGCAATAAGTAACCTCCAGTATCTGGGAAGGTAGGGCAGTATTCTTTACATGTATGGGAATTTATATTTGATTTGTATTCAGTTTTACTCCACTTTCCTAATGTCACGCTAAAACTATGCATCGAATTAAAATATTTTGTAGTTGCAATCTCCCCAAGGCTGGTCCCCAAGAGATGCTTTCAGCCAACGTGCCTGTATATTTTTGTATGTCCCCATCTATTGATGCTAATGAGATGCTAATCGGTCCGAGGGTCATCAGCGCTAAATGCCAGTCATAGACATCAATCACATCCCAAGAGTAAGTGGCAGGCACAGCGACACATTTTCAAAACTCTATTTCCTTCCTAATTGAATTCCCCCAACCGTTTAGGAGTCCATCAAATAGCGCAGTGTTTAGGGGGCATATATTTGGGATCTGCCGTGTTTTTCTTGGGAATGTGAATGGCAGAAGTAATGACTGTGATCTAGAGAAAGTGTTGCTGGGTTACAAATGGACAAGCAGAAGCGCAGTACAGCCGGTAGTCATGGCGTGGCCTCTCTATCCGTGATGATAAACTTCCCTGCCACTGAGAGCCAATACCCACAGATACACAAAGAAGTTTCCGCTGCAAGATTGATCTTTTCTCTCAATGGGTCTGATGGTAATTACACTCCGCAGAACCAGCATGGCATCTGTTCCTCACTGCTACAAGTAACAATGCAACTATAGCACTTCAATTGGTAGCCATAAGTTTGATTCTTAGTTAGCAGTTATGAAAGAATGACAAAAAAGCCTAAGTATACATCTGTAACGTCACCCCAGTGTTTACAGCATTAAATGAAAGCCACCCAAAGAAGGGCAGGACAGACATAATAAGCAAAATATAAACTTAACCAACAAACTTGCACTGATGATTTAGCAGTCCTGAGTATAGATACAAGTACTTAATAATTACCGGTACCAAAGAGGCGATTTTGCCCATTTTGGTTTGTTGGGTGCCTTGTTAGATACATAACTCATTTCATTTCATTTTTCATTTCATATTATTTATTTTGAGGCATGTGCCTTATCCATATAATTAGGCAAATTAACTGTCACCATTTACACCGTATTTCACTCATCACCAAAATAACAACAACAACAACAACAAAAAATACATAAATAACAATGTCCAACAAGGACACATGTCCAAAAAGGAGCAGGGAGAAGTATAAAACTTATCTACCCCTTAATTACAACTCATGTTCACACAGTAAACAAGACCTTTGTCTGAGTCATATAAAGTACAAACAACAACAAAAAACTATTCCACTTCAGGAATGTTGCACTTTTCTAATTAAAAATCTATTTAAGGTTAATACTAAGTGCTACAGTCCTGGGCAGAACCTCCTCTCCTCCTCTTGGTATGATTCTAAGATATGATTTATATATTCCTTCTTAAATTGCTTTATATTACAGCTTTGCTTAATTTTCTCAGGTAAACTATTCCACAATTTTACACCACAGATTGAAACACTGAAACTCCTCATAGTTGTACGTACACTCTTCAATTTAAAATGTAGGTTTCCTCTAAAGTTGTATCCTCCTTCTCTGTCAAAGAATAATTTTTGAAGATTAAATGGCAGTTGATTATTTCTTGCTTTATATAATATTTGAACTGTCCTAAAATTAATCAAATCAGCAAATTTTAATACCCGACTCTTTAAAAACATAACATTTGTATGCTCCCTATATCCTCTCTTATTTACAATTCTTATGGCTTTTTTCTGTAAAATAGTTATTGACTGCAAGTTTGTTTTGTAAGTATTACCCCATACCTCAACACAGTAGCATAAATAAGGCAAAACTAATGAACAATATAATATATATAATGCCTTCTGATTAAGTACATACCTAGTTTTGCCCAGGACTGACACACTTTTCACCAACTTTGTTCGAATATACTTTATATGAGGTTTCCAGCAGATTTTGCTATCCAAAATCACACCTAAAAATTTGATCTCATCAACTCTTTTTATTTCTACATGATCTATACTTACTATTATTTTTATTTTATTTTTTATTTTTTTACCGTGTCCAAATACCATAATTTTAGTTTTCTCTAAATTTAGTGATAATTTATTTATGTCACACCATTTCTTTATTTTCTTCATTTCAAGCGTGACTCGATCCAAAACCTGCTGTAATTCCTCCCCTGAGGCAAATAGGTTTGTGTCATCCGCAAATGACACAAACTTCATATCTTTTGAAACAGCACATATATCATTTATATACAGTATAAACAATTTTGGCCCCAATATTGATCCTTGCGGCACTCCACAAGTAATACCCATCAAATCTGATTTGAAATCATTTACCTTAACAAACTGCTGGCAGTTTTCCATATAACTCATTAGCCAAGACAATACTATCCCTCTTATTCCATATCTTTCCAACTTCTTTAACAGTATGTTATGATTTATGGTGTCAAACGCTTTACTAAAATCAAGAAATACACCAACAGAGTACTTTTTTTTGTCTAAGCACCCTGCTAATTCCTCTACTAAATCTAATAATGCCAAGGATGTAGATCTTCCAGCCCGAAAACCATACTGGCTATCTGTTAATAAAGCATGTTTATGTATGAAACTATCGAGTCTTATCATAAATAATTTTTCCAAAATTTTTGAAAACTGCGAAAGTATGGAGACTGGCCTATAGTTAGTAAAACAATGTTTGTCTCCAGCTTTATATAACGGTACCACTTTGGCTATTTTCATTTCCTCAGGGAATATTCCACTTCGAAAGGATAAATTAAAAATAAAGCTTAATGGTTTTACAATAAGTTCAATAACATTTTTGACTATTACCATATCTATCTCATTCCAATCTGTAGATTTTTTTGATTTACACTCTCTAACAATTTTTAAGATCTCTTCTTCAGTTATTGCACTCAGAAACATAGAACTTGGATTAATTTCCACATTGCCCATTGCTTTTAACTCATCAGCCCCATCCTCTTTTATTGCCCCTGCTAGTTTTGGGCCAACACTGACAAAAAAACGGTTAAATTCATTGGTTATATCCTTCATATCTTCAATTGACTTGTCACTATGTGTGAAATATTGAGGGTATGTAGATGCTTTCTCTCCATTTCTGATAATGCTATTCAACACTGACCATAAGCCTTTTGTACTATACTTATTATTTTCTACTTTGTTACTATAATAATGAATTTTACAGCTTCTCATTATATTAGTGAGTTTATTTTTATATTTTTTATATTTCTGTTCAGCTTCCTTAGTTTTCTTCTTAATGAAGTCTCTGTATAATGTATTTTTCTTTTTACATGCATTAATCAGTCCTTTAGTCATCCATGGTTTTTTTGTGAAGGTTTGTTTTTTTCTATACTGTTTTATAGGACAATGTTTATCATACAAAGTTTTGAATATATTTAAAAACATTTCATATGCTTTATTAACATCATTTTCTTCATATATCATTCTCCAGTTTTGCTTTACCAGTTCCTCTTTAAAACTACATAACCCCTGCTCTGTTCTTATTCTTTTATATACAATACAATCCTGTTCATCCGTTTTAATCATATCCTCAAATACTACAAAAACTGGCAGATGGTCACTTATATCGTTCAAGAATAACCCACTTGTTGCAGTGTCCTCCAAGTTGTTCGTGAATATGTTATCTATTAAAGTCTCGCTGTATGACGTTATTCTACTTGGTTTTGTGATCATCGGCTATAAACACATGCTATGCATGGCTTCAATAAATTCTTCAGTCATTTTGTTCCGATTGGGGTTTAATAAATCTATATTAAAATCCCCACATATTATTGCAATTTTTTGATTGATTTTAGCAAACAGTCCTTCCATCTTTTCTATAAATGTTTCAATTTTAGACCCTGGTGTTCTGTACACAGCACTAACAATTACGTTTTTCTTTTTTTTCATACATATTTCAATAGTGATACACTCCATAACATCATTAACAGTGATAGACATATTATCCACGATTTTGTAATTCAGGTGTTTATCTACAAATAGTGCAACCCCTCCCCCCTTTTTATCAATTCGATCTATATGTAGGAAATCATATCCCTTTAATTGAAAATCAGCAGGCTTTTCTGGGGTTATCCATGTCTCTGACATTGCTACAATGTTAAATGGTCTCTTAAACTGATCTAAATATTCCTTAATATATTCAAAATTTGTGTAAAAACTTCTGCTATTGAAATGAATCACTGACAGCCCATTATTCTGATTTACTGCCCTTTTAAATTCCTCATCAGTATAGTACTTGCAATTATTAGTTATCTTATTAAAAAGGTGATTTTCTGGATCAATATTTTGCTCATGGTCAAACATACTATGATCTGTGTATCTGAATGAGTCTAAAGACAAGCCAATACGTGCATTCAAGTCCTCCATTCCACTGCAGTTGTTGTGTGTTATTGTGTGCTCCATGTCACTGTCCTCCACATTGTCATAGGGAAGTGGTATATTATCATCCTCAGCAATACCATTAATGTGTGTCTCAGTTTCAAACAAATGTTCATTCATCATAAATGACATAGTCAACGTAAACAAGAGCATCCAGGCTCTTTGCTTTATATTCACTGCTTAGCCATCCACTCATATTAAAAAGAAACAGCGATTACCTGTTGTTCAGGTCACACAGGTAGCATTACTGATACTTATCCAGCTCAGTCATCTGATGACTAGCACTTTTGCTTCCTCTGGAGTTCCGAGGAGTTTTATAAACACTTTACAGTTGGTCGTCCACGTAGCCTGGATTTTGTTTTGTTTTTTCAGGAAGCGCGCCTTCCTAGCGATATCCGAGTTCTTTTTGGTCAAGTGCTCGTTAACATAAACATTTGTCCCTTTGAGCTTTCTTCCCTGCTTAAGCAACGTGTTTTTATGCTTTCTGTTCACGAAGCGAACTATAATCGCAGGCTTGTCGCTTCGGTTCTTCCGCGGTAGAAGGTGACACCCCTCGATACTAGTGTGATCCACAGAGATACTCCTGCTATCAAAAAACGCGAGCACTTGCTGCTCTAAAGAGGCTAGCTCTGTATCAGTTGCGTCCTCACTAGTTGCCACTGCCGTGGCTCTGGCATACGAGCGGTGCCGTGTTTCCAACCCGCTAACAATAACATCATTTATGCGTGAATACTGCTCCAGATCTGACACGCGGGTTTCCAACATAGCGATCTTTTTATCCTTCTCATCATTTTGCCGTTTCAGATCGCGAATCTCACCAATCAGATCCATTATCATTTTCTGCTGTTTTGCGATGGTTGCAATCTCCCCAGACATAAAGTTTAGCGACTTTTTTATGTCTTAAACTTCCTCGTCTGTTACCGTGCTCCTCTTAGGTGCCATCTTGATGACGGAAATAACTCACAAAAGTAATGGTAGGATTTTGATTAACTTTTCAGGAAACACTGGTAATGGACCCAAGAAGATGATTTGTTTTTGGTGTGAGTCTGGCACATCATGTGGATCCAGGAATTATTTAAATGATCCTGAAGCATTGCGAGATAGGACAGAAAACACTAACTTCATGCACAACGGGTCAGTAGAATTGTAGTACATTCTTTACCATTGCAAGATATAAAGGCTTTGTTATTTTATAGAAAGTGTATTTATCATTATCACTGCCACATAAAGCCAATTAACTGTGTGATGTCTGAGTGCTTTTAGTACAATTGTACCCTGTAGTTTAGGACCAATAGGTTCTTCCTGGAAAACAGCCCAGTCTTAGTGAAGCATGGTATGGTTTCCGTACATTGTTATAACATTATTTAAACTTTGTCTCACATTTATTAAGACACACTATAAAATATATTCAGCAGTAAGAAAAGAGAAAATTGAAAGAGCAGTTTTTGAGAAAGTCAAACCATTCAAAGTAAAAGAGGAAGCAATTTCCGGAAGAAGTTTGCTGATAATTTTAAGTAAACACCACATTAATATGGTGTTTCAAAAACAAAAATAATACATAAATGTCCAAAGTAAATTTAGAAATACTATAAAAATATTTTTGCTTTTTATGAAATTGACACAATAAAGCTGCTAATAATACATTGTTTGCCATCTGTCAATATGCAATATGGTGACTCATCTGCCCAAAGTTTTTCTAAGCGTCTTCTGTCTTAAGATGTAATCACGTCCATGTGATGAACAACTTTACTGTGTTTCCTCCCAAAATACAGAGCAGCTTTTGGTGCAGATTAGAGTTGAGTGAGCGAGATATGCCAACTGACAATGTCCATGGATTTGGCAGCGATGTGCATTACATGATGTTCTTTGTCAGAGCTGCAAACACAGTGCCATGATTTGAACCATGGCTGTGTTTGCTCTGAGCAGCTTGCAAACGCTTGATAAATCCTATAAGTATCCGATCACATCTAAATCCAGAGCAATCTATTGCTAGTCCCGACGAGGATCAAAGCAGGATACGTGGGCGTTCTGGAAGCTCTTGAAATGGCAAAATGCATCTGCTTACACATGGCACATGCTAAGGATAGGATTTAATGCTAGCTTTGACGCATGTACACATATTTTGGATGGTCACTGAATAGGCAGCAGTTGGAGATTAAATAGCAGGCTTTAAAATGTTTGAGAAGTGAAGACACAGCGGAGTATTTCTTACTACTGAAGTTCCTGAACACTATGTCAGAGCTATTATTTTATAGCTGAAATATCCCAGAGCACAATAACATCAAGTGACTGCCTCAGCCAGAGAACTGAGTGTTTCAGCAAAGACTTAAACATCAAGGCTTCAGATCCCTCACTCTGACTTTAAGAGAATTTCAAATAAGAGAACTGGTTTGTCAAAGTTGAGAGAGAGAAAGAAAGAAAACCACTCCAAAGGTTTTTCACACAAGACTTTTTATGTGGACTCACAAAAACAAATGCACAAAAAGAACTGCAAGAAGCTAGTTTTCATGTTGGACAATGCCATATTCTCAGGGGTAAACAGAGAGCGAGATAAAATGGGAGGCTCTGTCCTGAAAACATGCCAAAAAAGTGGAGCCCATTAGGCAGAAAGTTTGTGAGCATCCTACCTCAGCACTTGATATTGTGCTCTATAGTTAAAATCTTTGCAGAGGTATGGGCCAATCAAAAACCCACTTCCCTGCACTCTCTTAGCTCTGTTTTACCCCACCGGAGGTCAGACACTTTTTATCTGCTGCCCTTTAAAGTACATATACTCAGCGCCCATTAATCTCAACCTACAGCGGCGCCATGTCAAATGTTATGCAACTGCCTCGCTGTCACCGCCGAGGGGCCTAAAGAGGACTGCTATCCTTCACATTGACTGTGACTTTGCTCATGATTGATTGCATGTCTCTTTCTTGACAGCCAATATTCCGTATAGGACTGTGAGGCGGGGACGCTACACCACCCCTGCACCTCCTCAATCCTGCAAACTAAACGCTCACAAGTGGCTAAGACAGAGGGGCAGGGCTTTGCATTTTAACCTTCTCAAAGTCGAGCTGAATTATTGTTAAAACGCCCCATGTGGCTCCGAACCACACTGCTCTATTGTTGTAATTTGCAAACATGTATCCCACAGTGACTTTCGGTAAAGAATGGTCCCGCATACGTAATATATAGTAGCGCATATGCAATGGAATGGGGATTGCATGAAGTGTAATGGCACTATTAAGACATATCATTTTGTCGGGCCTATTACAAGACAATTAGAGACTCGATTTCAGGACACGTGGCCCAAGGGGATGGAGACAACAGCTGGTGAGAAGCATATGTCAGAAAAAAATGTCCCTGCCGTGGTGCGAGTTTGTGGCTAACAACTATATCAGGCACTTTGTATTGTCTTGTTAATTCTCTCGGTTAGAACAAAGCAACTTTGTTAGCAAGCACGCCTCATTTCATTTACCTTTATTAGTTTTCGCAAAGAAGTAGGAGGCTGAAATGAACTGCTAGAGCTGTTTTATTAGTCTGTATTAACTGTGGGATTAGCTTGATATATACTTTTAAGAACTCAAAGTGAAACACAACAAGGTGCTTTTATTGCTCTTGGAGTCCTGCACTGGCTATGTATTGATCAGCAACTTTGTATTGTGAGATTGAACTTGGGCAAAGCGGTTAAATCAGGCAGAAATTTCAACCCAGTCTCCCAGTCCTCATGGTGTAAGAAAATGTTTTTTTATTGGTTATTTTGTCCTTAAATGAAGCTGAAGCAATCTTGTTGTGTCTAAAATTCATTAACTTTATGAATACATAGGATCTATAATATTGGCTTTTATGGAACTAGTCATGGGCAGTACATTCATCTTCTCGAGCCACTGTGAGCCTGAAGCAGGGTTCACCCTGGACCAATGGCCACATAGCAAGAGTATGTACTTGTAAAGTGAGTATTTTGAATGTAAAGGTTGTGTGCACACTTCACTGCTCTTTTATGCAGCCTCAATTCTTTCTATTTTACCCTTTAAACATTTTGTAGTCATTTTCTGTATGCATCCAAATAAAGACCTTCAGATTAATTTTATTATTTTAAAAACACAAAAACAAATGGTGGCACAGTACTGCACATTTATTCAAAACATGGATGATTAAATAAGAGTATCTTTTTAAAATGAAATATCTCATACCTGCAGAGAAAATACCTGTTATTGTTTTCTGGCATATTAAAGTGCATGATAGTCACCATGACCTTTTCTGGTGCTTTTATGTATAATTTAAAAATATAAAGGTAAGATGACAAATGGATAATGATAGCTAAAATGCACATATCCATTAAAGATGAACAGAAGGATGTTAGCTGTGAGAATTCTTAAGAGCGCAACCTTGGCTCACAAAAAAAACCAAAAAAAAAAAACATATCAAAAAAGCAGCTTATGTCTTTGCCAAAAAGAGTTTCCATATGCATATATTTGAAACAGGGGAGGAGTCACAAGCCAGAGTTTGCTTTAAGCCAGTACCAAGCCTGGATAATTGGATAGGGTTGTGTCAGCTGAAATGGTGAATCTAGGTTGCTCATAGTGAAGTAATGTGAGAGAGAGTAGTGTCAACTAATGGTGTGCAACGAACTAGCCATGCAGAATGTACCCCACCCATAGGTGCTGGGATAAAAATGAATGAATTAGTAGATGGCCATTATATAATTAATATGGAATTACAGTAAGTCTCAAATTATATCTATTTTATTTAAAAAAAGGTGTGGAAATAGTTTTATTTTGTTTTTGTTTTTTGGTTCAGAAGAGTTACATACAGTATCTTACAAGATCAAGCCCCTTCAAAGTCACATTGCAGATTATGATTGCGATAGGTTGGGGATCATAAATCAGATTGGAGAATTTGGGTGTGTTTATTAGCAAAGTTGTTATCTAGTTGTAGTAGTAGTTGGTTCATCACCTAAAACCCTAACATATCCAGTAACAAAGGTTGTAAAAAAATCCCATTGTTACTGCTTTATCACTGGGTTAAAAACTTTCCCGGTGAACACGCTCCATTATGCCTGCGAAAGCGAATCCATAAATTTTACATTCTAACATGGCGATCATAAAGTAAGTGCTAAAGAAACTGTTATTGCCTTCCAGAAACAGCCTTCAGACAGCCAGCCCACTCGTTTTTCCTCACCCTTTGAAATCTTTATTCATCAACACTTCCTCTGCAGTAGGGGGCAGAAGAGACGCAGCTGTCAGCACTCCTCATAACACAACAGCTCTCTTCCTCTTATATCTTCCCTGGGATTTTACACGCACACACACACATGCACAGAGAAGCGGTGGGTGGGAAAACTTTGGCACGATGCATTCCCCGACCCCCCCCCCCCCTCTCTTTCTCCTCCATCGCTTGCATTCCTATTTCTTTCTCCAGATCCCTTACATCAAGTCCCCAGGGTTGGTTCTGTGGTGGGGACATCCCTCCTAGTTCCTACACATAAGCCCCTGCAGCACTTAATTGCAGCGAGAAGATATAATGTGCCTATAGCAGCCAAAGGAACAGTGATCGTGCTAACAAGCAGGGGGTATAGCTAGACTGGTGGTGATGGTGGTGGGAGAGTGATGCTGGGCATGGCATCCTCTTGCGACTACAAAGCACTTTTAACACCTTAAAAAACAACAAAAACAACAACAACAAAAAAACAAAACAATCCTATCATGGGTATTTAAAAAATTTCTTTGAAGAGACAGGACAGACAGTGAGGTACAGGCAGTCCAATACACACAGCTGTAATAACTCGAGTGAAGATATAAAAGCGTCTTCGATTGTTAGATTCCTCTGCTCCTCTTAAAGGTGCACCGTTCTAAGAGCTTTCCATTGCAAACACTATTTTTTTTATCCACTTCACTTATCTCCCTATCTCTCTTTCCATCTAGCGCTCAGTCCTCCTCCCTAGAGGAGATAAGAGCTTTTTCTCACGTGTTCCCGGCTCATGTTGGGTGATGCACAAGAAGCTTTTCTCACAATGCTAATGGGTCACACTCAGAGACATGAGATGAACTCCAATTTTGGATACATTGTACTGTAAACACATTTTCTATTAGGTCAGGATTAATATCATTTTGGCAACTTCCTTACTAAATAGCTAACTTCACATCCCAAGATAGCATTTATAAAAGTGATTCTAGATCAGTTGTGGCCCCAGGAAATCCCCTCATGTATCCATAGAGACCATGCAGACTAATTATATCATAAAGACTGTTCAATATATTAATGTTAGAGAAAACTCTTTGTTAATATAACTTGAGGCACTCAGAGAGCAGATTTTCACCACAGTTAATGCTCTATCTTGCAATGGTAAAGTAAAGATCCATGGGCTCAAACACATGACTCAGAGGTGAATGCTCTGTAGGAGATCTGGACCACTGCTGAAGTTCTATCAAGGATGGACATTCCTTTAATAATAATAATAATAATTCATCGAATTTATATAGCGCTTTTTTGGACACTCAAAGACGCTTTACAATTGATCAATTATTCATTCACTCCTCAGTCACACTTGGTGGTGGTGAGCTACTTCTGTAGCCACAGCTGCCCTGGGGCAGACTGACGGAAGCGTGGCTGCCAATCTGCGCCAACGGCCCCTCCGACCACCACCAAACACAGCCACCCTAACACATGGGTGAAGTGTCTTGCCCAGGGACACAACGACAGTATGCGCTTCAG
Source organism: Bostrychus sinensis (assembly GCA_020698575.1). NCBI lineage: Eukaryota > Metazoa > Chordata > Actinopteri > Gobiiformes > Eleotridae > Bostrychus > Bostrychus sinensis. The sequence goes on along the minus strand of CM036249.1, from coordinate 16,838,032 downwards.
ATGGGATTCGAACCGGCTACCCTCCGATTGCTGGGCGAATGCTTAACCCACTGCGCCACCATCGACGAGAAGTCTGCACTTACCCACCAAGGATGCAAAACAAAGACATAAATCTGTCCTTTACGAACTGCAGACCAATAATAATGCCAGAAGAGGCCTCCTCTCTTCTCTGATAAGAACCAGAGGCCTGACACATTTCATCTGTTTAAAAGACTTTATATGCATTAACATGTTACTTTACAGGAAAATGTCATAGCTATGTTTTGTGCAAACTGTTAAATATAACATGTTTTAAAGGTACGTAAATTGAAGTGGAGTAAGACACATTTCTTTTTATGACATTTACTTTGTGTCTAGCAGAGGTAATTTGAGCCCTCTCCACTATCAGGTCAGAGGGAAGAACCAGGGACACCCCTTTTACTCCAGTCTTATCTTGGGGTGCGGCCCACATTCCTCAGTTCAGTTTAGTTTCGTCTAGTCTTTGTCTTTGTCTCGTCTCCGTCTCTCCTTCGTCTTTTAAGTTTAATTTTTCTTTTCTTCTCGTCATTTTTGTTGCGTTAAGTTCACCTTGCCGGTGACAGCATCTTTTCACAATAAGTCGCCCAAACTTTCGTTCAAGTATCATTTTTGTAGTTTAATTTGAAAAGCCTCGCGCCGCGCACCATCCGCCAGCTTTAACAATCGCTGCCTTGACCAAAGCAGCTAATTTAAGAAGTTATACTTCTAAAGTTTCGAATCGCTGTGAAAGGATTTTTATTGAATTTTTCATTTGGCATTAAAAGGGACATTTGCCATACTCTGAGACTTTGACGCTGCCTTACGCTGAACAACAGCTAAACTCTCCCTGAGCGGCATCACGCTCCTGTTCAACATAACGGGACACCTGGCGACTGGCCGTGGAGCTTGGAGGACACACCACGACCCGCTGTTTGGAGCCGGGAACACCAGCCCTGCTACACCCCGCGGCTCTAACAACAAAGACAAAGAACAACATCCGAGCCCCTGGCTGAAATCGGAGGCTGGCTGTCGTCACCACCTTCCCCTCCTGCTCCGAGCGCCATAAGATCAGTGTGGTTATGTATGATACAGAATTGGCACTTATAGTCTCAGAGTCTACTCCCTTATTCCTAAATTTTCAATAATTTAATAAGTCAATTTATAACTTGCTCCACTGCAATTCATCATTAGGTAATCAATAATTCTGCGTAACGGTTCTGTTCATAATTACATTCCTTTCGATATTTACCTGTGCCTCAGTACACTATTCCACCTTATTGTGTAAATAAACGTTATACTTAATCTAAATTAAGTTGAGTTTGGTGGTCTTTATCTATTAAACTGAGTCCCTCCTGGTCAATCCTTCCCTCTTAAGACATTAGTTTAGGTGTTTTAATCTGCACGTTAGCGCAAGGCTAACTGGTACCAATGCGGAGTTATTACTCTTAATCTTTGTCTTAGTTCAGTGTATATATTTTTATATATGTACCCTACAGCTCTAAAAGCCAAAAAGCTCTTATATGACACAATGGTAAATAATTAATTAAAATAATAATAATTATTATTTTTTTAAAGGCTGGCCCTGTCGCTAAAGTTGGTATCTTTGGGCTTTTCTTGCAATGGAATGTGATCTTCCACATCAAAATCTAATATTTTTTTTCCTTGGCCCATTGCTGACCTTTTTAGAAAATGTAATTAAAATTCCACAATTGACTTTTGGAGTAATTTTGCTAACAGACTAACAAACATGGCAAACATCTGTGGGTAAGGTATAAGGTGGGTGGTAAAGCTTAGAGAGGTTTAGGTGTGAATTTATTCAAGTCATACTGCAGACATTTTTTCACAATTTTCCTCTGGCCATTACCAGGTAATGGGCCTCATGAGTATTTTTGTATGAAGCTTTCTGATTTTTTCCCCCTGAGATAGTTTCCATGAGTCTCCATTCACCTAGCAGAAGCATTTTTCTATGTCCTTATGCATTAACTTAGGAAACGCACTAGACTTACGACGTAGGAAACTGAAGGTCTGTGTCCAAGTAAATGCAACAATTAAGCTATACATGTTTATATGTGCAGTTTACGGTTGTCCAAGACAACAAACACTCACGTCAATTCTCAACTAACAGGTTGGGTGGGAGGATAAAGCTGGACTACCCAGAGAGAACTCACAGAAGCAAGGAACATGTAGACTCCACACTGAACGGCAGTGGTTAGCCAGCACTGGAATTAAAACCACTCTCTTGTAAATGCTTAAGCTGATTATAACTTTCTCAATAATATCACAATACTAAAATATGGTTTATATCTAGCATGACACTTGAGACTTTATTTGTACATTTAAGTAAGTCTGTGTGCCAAAGAAGCTTAAACTTTCAGCATTTAGGTTTTTATTTGCTTTGGTTTGTTGATCTGTTAGCAAGAAAACCTAAAAAGTAATCCTTAGATTTTGATGAAACTTTCAGGAAAGGCGTAGATCTGAGACACCGACTGGGTCTAGGATTTCTTTAAAGGATTCTGGATCTTTAAGAGCCAGGGATAAAGATAATAACACCAGCCACATGGGAGCAATAATGGAACCAATGATTAGTGGATTCTTTACCACTGTAAGATATAAGGGCTCAATCAATTTAGCATTCACCTCTGAACTACAAGGTCCCCTGTTCAGGTCCATGACTTGGCAGAGGTCTTCGTTCTTCAGAGGTGATACTTGAACACTGAGGTTAAAAAGTACTTAAATAAACAAATCTACTAACTTTCCACCTCTGGCCCTCTCTAGGTTCTTCCAGTTTTAAATGTTATTGCAGTCTGCCTTGTGCTTGCTAAATCTGCCCAACATGGTGCCTCCAGAGTAAAAAAAAAAAAAAAAACGGCGCCTGCACTGCGATCCAAGCGTGGTGCAGCCCCCTCTGGGATGTGTGAACAGTGTCATCAGCCTGAAGCAGCAGACACCCGCCTACCTGTCAGCGCCCTGCCGCCTCGCTGCACCACTCCGCTTCCTGGTGTTAATTAAACAGGGATATGGCCGAGGCACCACAGTAAATAATGGTCTTTGGGAGGGCCGTCCCTATTCCTGATGCTGTGTGTCTTTGGATCCATGATGTGAATCCATATGTTGGTTTACTGGATTAGCCTGCATTTTAATTTAGTACAGAGCTATCTTGCTTTTAAACCCAATGACTTTGCTGGTATTAGGCTATAATCAAATCACTATGAGGATATTTAAATATAAATCTTCTAATTTGTGTGTCCAAACAAACTTTAATGAGGAATTTAATGAGCGCATAGTACTTTCTTAAGGATGCTAATAATCATAACACATGCATAGTTTGACTTTTATGCTATTGATTTGGAGTGTTCATTACAAGCACGCTCTCACACATACCGCAGGCTCTGTGGAACACCCCTTCAGCCATAATGCACCCGGCGGGGTAAAGCGATCCAGTAGTGCTGCATCGATCCTCTGGGCTTCATTCACTCTGATGAAGACAGAGGCCCAGTGATAACATTTCACAGCCAGCATTTGCCGGGATGGATGAATGAACAATGAAGAGGCCCCTTGAAATGCTGCTATGAAGAGAACATTATGGACCAGCACCTAAAGACGGAGTCAGAAAGCTTTAAGACATGTTGCTATAGTAAATGTTTCTATAAGGATCCTGGTTATGACAGTATTCTGGATATTATGTTTACATGTTCTCAGAGAAACGTGGCTTTTTAAACACATTTCTAGCAAAAGAGACACAAGAAATATTCAAATATACACCTAAAACTGTCGCAGTGGCAGTGTAAATATATGGCGAACACTTTGGCAGTGTCCCACGGCGGCTGTAGCGCTGTGGTAGTTTAGTCCAAGAGCAATGGAGACACTGCTTCTGTAACCAGCACTGAGCAAAAAGCAGTGACGTGTGGTGAGGTTCATGGCTGGTGAGGCACTGACATTAGAGCAGGGGTCTCCAACTAAAATTGCTCGGAGTCCACAGAATTAAACTTCTTCCTCTGCTTCCTCTGCCAAACAAATGTATAAAAAATAATAAATAGGCTATATTACAGTGTTTTTATGTATTTATTCTGAAGTAAAGTGTACAAAATGCGTATGATTTCTGATAGAAAAAACATGTAGCTATCATTTCCACTTTGACAGCAGCTGATGTTTGAACTTGGGTCAGACTCTGATCATACTGGAGATGGATTTATAGACAATTTTCCACTCTCCTCCAGGCAGCAGTATTTGGATACTATTATTTTATTCATACTGAATGCTAACGATTTAGGGGAGTCCAGCTTCATAACACAGGCTAAATGTGCAAATTAGCAGCTAATTAATATCTCTTGGTATCTCGGTCCATTCACGCCTCGTTGAAAAGAGCGGGTTATTTTCTGACCTGATGTTTGAAGCAGATCTTTAAGCTCTGGCATTGGTCTTCTTTTATTAATTAGATCCCATTTCTATTGGTAGTCCAGTTTTGAGAAAGTTTTAAGATCCATGTATCTTCCATGTTTGGCTTCATTTGTATGCTCTCATACGCCCCCTACAGTGTGGAAGAGTACTGTCTGCCTCACCTCGAGCTTTTTTATCTGTGGTTTTATGCAATTAGTAAAACTAAATATGTAACACACAGTATTAAATACATATATATTAGCCTGACTATGAAAAATTAGAATGCACTATAACTGCATTAAAAGTGTCTGAAAATATTATATTGAGACAAAGAGACAGAAACAGACAGTTGCCAATGAGAAGCCTCAGCCCAGTAAGTGAGGGACTGCGCAATCTGATGCGAGTCTTGGATGCTCATAGCCTCACTTTGCATCTCACCCATGTATTTGAACAGGAAATATACAAATTCTGCAATTTTGACTATGAAATCATGGACATTTTTGGATTCAAAAATAAAATCAATATAAACACAGACCAGAGAACTAAAATTGAAAAGAATTTAATGTAATCATTATTTGTTTATTTTTCACTCTTCATGATGCAGGTGCAGCTCTGCCTCCCCTGACCACACACCCCTGGCAAAAAGGTAGCCATATTGTTTAGTAGATTGTGCTGCTTTGATAAATATTACTAGATTAGGAGTATTGAAAGAAAGCCCAGGTACAAGTTTCAGTGGCTGAGGGAAAGTTGCAGCTCGCTCCATGTTTGCTTTGCTGCAGCTCTTGAGTTACCAGTATCCTGCCACAGTACCCTATGTTTCTATCAGTTTTCCAGGTCGAATACTGGCTTCTCATAACTGAGATACTACCTTATCCAGGTTACTGAATTTGTTTTTACATGCACAAGACAAAACCAGGATGCCAAAAAAAAAAAAAAAAAAAAAAAAAAAAGATATTAACCAGATACTCAAATGCATGTAAACACACTTTATACAGGCCTGGATGGATTGCAAAGACTATGGTCACAGAGAATTGTACCAGCTTCTTCATTTGTCTGCAACAGTGTTTTCCAAGGGTACATGCACTCTTTGATAATTTATGTGGAAGATCATAAGAAAATATTTGCTATCTTTTGCTATCTTTTAATGTTGAGCTATTGAAACTAATGAAAGACAGGCAAGCTCAAGTGTCTCAAAGACTGATGAGAAAGAATATTATTTGAATATTATATTTTGGCACTTTTTTAGGTTTAATAGCTTTTTAATCTTTCTTTGCAGTCAGTGTACTATAAGTTTGAGATTAGTATTTGTTTAAAAAAATAACTGAATGTTTTTAAATTTTGAATATAAAATATACAGTTAAATGTTCATGTAATCGAAGTTTATTATGTTTTTTTTTTTATTTTATTTTTTTTATGACCACCAAGAATAATCAACACATGAGTGAGGGGTACTCATGGTATGACAAAAAGCCAAAACACATGGATTCATGGGGTACAAGGGCGTGAGATTGAAAATGGTAGTGATACCCACAGAAAGTCTGGAGTCTGGAGGCAAGACCCGAGTAATCTGGTTGATGTTTGGCTTTTATCAAAGTTGACTTTTTCCTAATGCCACCGGGAGGCAGCTACTGCGAAACGACTCCATTCTTAGGGAAAATGTGCACTGAACTTGTTCAGCATTTCACCATAGGAAGAGAAGCTGCCCTTTCAAAGAACCACATTTCTATAGTTTCCAGAAAACCCACGGCTATGGAGATGTAAATAGCTGAGCTGGACGTGTCTGTCGTCACACTGCCCTTGGATGAAGAATATATGTCTGGCAGACAGTGGCCCCTGGGTGAACCTGGCATTTGATGCGATTTGTCTGTCCCAGGGCTGAATACACAATACAGCGACCTGCTTCCTGGTCAGTGCTCCGTCACTCTGTCAAAAACGTGTTATTTTTGAATGTGCTGTTTCCTGTCTGAAATTCAAAGCTGTATGAACAATGGCTCTCTGCTATTAAATCCTTGAGATTCTGAAAGAAGATCAGTCAGGTTTGTATTCAGTCTGTAGATATTACAAAAAATTCCTTTAAATTCTTCCCACATAGATTTAAACTTAACAGACAAGACTTTATGTTAAAAAAATGTATGTTTGAATAAATGATTAAACTTAATAAAGCATGGCACAAAAACCTTTTTTTTTTTTTTTTTTTCTAAATTAAGATTAAGTGATTTAATATGACTGTGGGTGACTAAATTAACTTAATTATAATGATACTATTTCCATTATGTGATCCAATTAGGAAATTATGGAGCATTAAGATAAAAAAAAATACTTAAAAGACTACATGACTGCATATTTAGTGGCTTTCCTGTTGCAACCGCCTCCATTTATCCAAGGTTGGGATTGGCACATGGGTGCTGTTGTGGCTGGATTTTGTCCTTTGGAAAGTCAAGCCCTGGTCTCCTTTATGACACACAGAGGAACTATCCACAAACCATCTGAGGAGACAACACTTACCAAATACATAATAGTGTAAATACTGCATTTCTGAAGTCTTCATATGTATGTTTTTACACGTTTTGTTCTAACATTTGACAATGTCTGTTGTGTTCATTTGTGACACACTGCTTCATCATTAAGGCTTTCAAACTAAGAACTGTGTATGAAATGATATATTTTTAAAAAGACAAGTTTGCTCACAATATATGTCTTATTCTTTTATGTCTTTGCCCGTTTGCAGGGCTTCTGTGGGGCATGATTCCCTGTTGATCAAAGGTGCGTTGTCAGCAGTGCAGACAGCTGACACCAGGTCAGTGTGCATGAGAGGACGAAGGTAGCAATAATACATAACACATGTCTCATAGGCATCACTCCTCCGAAGTTCCTGTGCATCAATTAGATTAAAGCTCTATATTACTGTGGAAGCAGTGCTGGGAGGAAATCAATACTAAGTCTCCAAGCAGGAACCATGAAACACAAAAGCCACAGTCAGTATGAGACTATGTCACAGGGGTCCAGTAAAAAGGGTTTCAATGACCATGAGTGTCTTTCAAAGTAGTTCCTTATAAAAGCTGTTGGGGTGGGACGGTGATGGGAATATAATAAAAATTGAGTAAGCTATTTTTTTATGGGTTTAAGGGTAGCCTGCTAACAAATAAACTAAAAATCACAAGACATACTCATTCATGTCAGTGATGTGATCTTAATGCTGTATGTATATTCTTTACATTTTTTTTTTACACAGTGTAGAAAAAATAGTAGTTACCATTGCAGTCTTTTCTTTTTCCATTTGGCTTTTTCCTTCTGATTCGCCACAGCACATCATTTGCCTCTTACTGTGCAGTGATTTGCATAGTGATTTAGTATAGATTTTTACACAACCCTCTCTCCGGTTTGGGACCGGCACAAAGAGTAGACTGGCTTGTGACTCCCTGTGGCTGGATTAGCAGTCAACATTTAAATCCTAATCATTTAAATTGACCCAACTTCGTGATTGTTACATTAGCTGTAAATTCAAATGCAAATTTAATAAGAAACACTTCATTACAAACTAAACATTGGAAGAAAAACAAGAGAACACCAAACATTTGGCAAGGTAATGAGCTTTGAGTACTACCTTGTCATCATTTAAGCAGTCGTTTCAGTTTGGATGCATGCCACACTCACTATGCAAGTGTACCCAGTTCTCAAAAACAGTGTTGTGCAAGATTTATACTATTCACCACAAGCAATTACTCAAGTTTCCTTTTCAAGCTTTGTTGCATGCAACCCGTAATCAAGTACAAGGTCAATAGAGATCGCAGGTCAGGACACGGCGCAGTTCTAATGGCCCTTTCAAAACATATTAATCAGAAATGAAAACTTGTGCTTTCGAGGAGCAATGTTCTCGCATCTGCAGCCCTCAAAGGTCAATGGCGGTGGATTGAAGAACATTTCCAGCGGTGCTCATAAATTATCCTGATGAGTTCTGTGATGTCTGAGCCAAAAAGGGTGGCACCAGTAACTCTATCAAACACACAATGGAACAGGTAGGGAGCGTTGTTAAAGACAGAACTTGCCAAGATACGCTGTTGAAAAATTAGAACACGATTAGGTCTCGGGGTAAAAGAAAAAAGCAAGGCACCAACATCAAGAAGCCGAGCCGCGATGCATCACAGCGGGAGGCGGAATTAGTTTTAATCAGACCTAGATGGAGTGAGGACGTGAGAAAAACACTAGTGCAATCAGTCATTCGGGAACGGGAAGCACTTTGTCTGCAGCACAAGTCGTAGATGAGTTACACAAGGCCCGTTTGACACCGAGAAGTAAACAGCTCATTGGGAGATGCAATGTTGAAAATAGACTTGACAAAGTCGAGCGGCATACTTACTTGATGGATGGCACAACAATCAGTGGGATATGTGTAATGTATTATAAATAAGGCAGACAATTAGCATTGCTAAAGATGAGGAACAGGAAACGTCTGGGTCAATAACCAGGAGGAGGATCTTACTGTACACAGAGGTGGTGGGAAAGAGAGTGAGTGGGTCATTAAAGATATAAACATGTACTGGGAATCCTGTTTACAGTAAAAAAAAAAAAAAAATACTCATGCTCTTATTCCCAAGTATTGAACAATATTTATGTTATGCGGAAGATGGCCGTTGGCAACCCAAATTCAAGGTTTGCATGGACTATCAACAGACAGACCAGAAATACTTGCGTTATATTAGGGGCTTGTATTATACATTTGCAGTTTTGGTTAAGGAGGAAGTGGGTATGTGTAAGAGAAAACTGGATTTAGGTAAAGTAATATCTTTCTTTATAACTTTACATAAAATACATAACCTATGAGCCAAGGCATCTGCTGCAGACAGACTATCACTAAATCCCAGACTCATGTCCATTTAAGAGTGTTAATATAAGACTTTCTGGTAATAATACATAGTCAGTTCTATTTAAATGCCATGTTAATGAGGAGCATGGTGTTTGAGCAGTCCCTGAAGTGACTTGCTGAGCTGAGAAGAATCTGGTTGCTTTAGAATTACGTCATTAATCCCATGTAGAGTTCTCTTGAGCAGTTCATAAGGGGGCTAACTTTCTTGAAGGGAATACATTATGATTTTATTTGTATTTTCAAACCAATCTTGGTCACCTCTAGAACAGCATTGCATGTTTTACCACCAAAACATTATGTGAAGAGACCAAAAGAGGTCCATCCATCTTCTACCGCTTAGCTGGGAATAATGGAATAATAAAGTGTTACTGATTGGCCCTTATTCATATTCATATTAAAATTATAATGAAAATAGGGAATCTCTGCTGCAACTTATATCATTTTCTAGTTGAGCCTGTAGCACTTCTAGCTCAAAATCTTGCATAGTGAAGAGGCGTTTTTAGTACTCAACTGGGTAAAAAACAAACTCCTTCTCTGTTATGACTGATTTTTTCTTTTATTGCATTTTACAACAACAAACGCCGCCTCAAACAAATAATGTCAGTTCGGCTCTGGCCCAGTGTTCTGGCAGTACCCTCACCGGAGTGACAGATGGAGGGTTACGCCGCTACAAACACAGGACAATACTGAAGGGAGGACTGTGGTGGAGGTGGTAATGGCAGAGTCTTTGTGGTCTCCAGGCACTTGGTGAGATATGCCCTGTATAAACAAATGAGAGCTCTGAGACGCTGGTTCAGTTGTGCATGAAACAGCAGGCCAGGTCACAGCAAAAACAATCAACCTCTTCATTAAGTCCAGGAACCACATGGATATTGTTTAATCAAAGTGTGTAAACCATGCCCTCAATGTAGATGAAGCACTTTTTTGTGAATTCTGAGGGTACGACTTTGCGCACTAAAAACAGCCTCTTAAGAATGTACTGAGCAAGTGCTGTGAGGTAGTTTAACTCCTGTGTAAGGAGGGTTGAGCAATATCAGTGGGGTGTGTATTTGTAATTTTTTTTTTTTTTTTTTTTTTCTATCTTTGACGTGATGGTTAAAAAACAGATCTCACTCTACTACTTTAGATAATGTGAACAGCACCCTGCAGGGCTATGCTTAAAAAAAAACAAAAAATTTGTTTTTTGAGGATTGTGACTTGACTCAAACTTTCAGGAGCTCAGACTTATACACTCGTCTCACAAAACAGGATTGGGACATAATTTGGACATGTGAACCAATGTGTCAGACTTTGACAATATTTCCTCTTTTGAGAGCTTCGACTTGGACTTGGATTTCTTTCAAAATGCAGTAGGAAGATTATTAACAGGAGCTAACAGAAGAGAACGCATTACTCCTGTGTTAGCTTCGCTTTACTGGCTTCCAGACAAATTCAGAATTAAGTTTAAAATCCTCCTCCTGACTTACAAGGCCGTAAATGGTACGGCCCCATCCTACATTAATGATGTTATAGTGCTGTACCAACCAAACAGAGTACTGTGCTCACAAAATGCAGGGCTATTAGTGGTTCCCAGGGTTTCTAAAAGTACAGTTGGAGGTAGAGCCTTTAGTTACCAAGCTCTTTAACGTAATTATTGTTCGTGTTGTTTGTGTGTTATGTCTGATTGTGTGTTTATGTTTGATTAACTGGTTGTAAAGCCCTTTGAGGTGACTGTTGTTGATATTGGGCTATATAAAGAAAATTTAATTAAATGTTGAATTGAATTCTCACACTTGTGATTAGATTTGGACCTGTGAACTGATGACTCAGACTTAGACATGGACTTGTGAATAAATTATTAGGACATATAGACACAGACTTGTGAACTTGCAAGATTTCATTTCGACTCATGTGCATTTAAGTGCAGTTCAGTGTTATATGATGTATCCAAAATGAAGGTCAAATTTCCCCAGTATGTATGATATTTGGAAAGTTAGTAAGATAGATTGTACTTGTCTGAAGAAGGGTGTATAAGTTATAAACCTGAAAAAAATTTCTTGGTGGGATTTCAAGAACTTAAAACACTTGGAGACTGCAGACCTCCATTGTTCCACCCTGGTAAAATGATGATGATCTGGAGCCACACCAAAAAACTAATTATTTCTTCCTGGGGCCATTACTGACCTTTCTTGGAAATGTAAAACAACTGCTAACTTCATAATGTATCTTACTAACAAACAAAAACACTGGCAGAAACTTGATTGTTGTGGTAAATATAATTTCCATCCAATTTTAGAAAGTGATTTTAATAATTGTGGTCTCAGAAGGTGTAGGTTTAATATCTACCATCCCCTGTGGCTCTGTGTGGAAATGTGTTTGATTCAAAGATTCTCAGAAAAAGTATCTCAAATGCTAAAGAACAGAGTCACTGCATTATCATGAAGCTGGGAATTTGAATACAATACAATCATAGAAGACTTGCCACAGACTATTAAATCATCAGGTTTTTCTTTTCCAAACCAAACTTAGAACGACCTCCAGACATGCTTTTGCATTACCTCCTGTGAAATGAGACTGTTTGCAGAGACTAATGAAGGACAGTCTGCTCTGGAAACAAAAGGCTAGTCAGTCACCCACCACGTGAGATGAGCACTAAAGGCAAGAATCGTTCTTTTAAAAGGCTGTAAAATGTTCAACCAGTAATTTGTGTGGAGGACCTGCATGCCTGTCCTTGTGACCTGATTATACTTAATGCATTTTATATGCAAAGAGGAGAGTGCAAGTTTTCCCAGCAGCATGCGTCGAGTCAGAAATTTATTTCACATCCAGCAGAACTGTAATGTGCTTCAATGGGATTACAAGTGATTTGCAGCCATGAAATACTTCAGTGTGGCGCTCTCAAACGGTTCAGCCCGCATTCAAACAAATGTTCAGTATTCTGCTGCCAGAAGCAAGGCAGGCCCTTTGCTTTTCCGACAGCTTGACATTTCCAGGACAAGTTTAAAGCATACACTGTGTTTTGTAGACAGATTTGAAATGATCACAGATGGCATTGTATAATTTGCACAGACTTCAATATGCCCCAGAAAACAAACAATGTGTTGATTTAAAACAATTAACTTTTATTTATTTTATAAATAGTAATAAATGTAAAAACATAATTATAAAATTATTACTTCTTTGGTATCAACATGTTCACATAAACACTTTCACTTTGCGCCAATAGATGTTGAGAGTTGTGAGCTACTGCAGCTCTGAGCATGCCTCTGAGCACGTTTTGACAATATTTCACAGCTGATATGATGGTGGAAAAGACAAACAGCTACAATAGAGTTCATGTTTGAAGAAACCTGACACTGTAATGTACATTTAGTTGAAACTTGAAAACCCTTTCAGTGCATAATGCTGGGTTGCTTTTGTGAGGTTATGCAAAGTACATATTTCTTCTTTAAGTGAAGGCCTGTAGTGCTCTCAGTCTGTTCATTATTTGGACATGTCAGTGCAGTGGTCATTTTCTGGAAGAAATGGAACTAAAATATCCATGAGATGGAGAATCATGGACCTGGCTTTTCAAGATCAGCCAGGATGGGGCATCAATAATGGATCAGCAGTCATCATGGTTGCATATTAGATGGAGGATGGGAGACAGCCTGCACTACTAAGGTGATTACCATCTGTAACCCTTCCCTGCTCTTTAACTGGACCTTGAATGGAAATATGATTTTCTTGGCAGCCCCCTACATTGTCGGGAAGGTTCGGGAGTTTTCAGAGTGCTCTGTTCCCCATCACTAAAGCAAAATCTTTAAAAGGCTTCACTTCAGTGAGTCTGTTTGTGAGAGCAGCCAGACTGCCTCCTGTTTGAATTTGTTAACAAGCTGAGCAGTCACTCTGCCTGTGATGCACAGCATGGGTTAGATCTGACCTGAAGGAGACTTACTTTTCTGTGACCTTGTAATTTTTATCATTTAGACTTGATTAATTTGTTTTTTTGATCAACACAACTTACTTTTATTATAATCACTATAATCACGTAAAATGTTTATTTTGGTATCACTAAGCTTCAAGCGCTTGATATGGATCAAAAACAACCTTCAGGGTGTTCAGAGCTAGTGGAATAAATGCGTTTCCGAACTTTGATGGAGATTTCTTTTCATACTTTATGGACTTGCTGGAACTGTAAAGGGGATTGGTAACTTTTTATTTATTTATTTACTTTGTGTTTTTTGTCACTAATAGTGTGCAGTCCTGTTTCGAATTTGTGACAATTAGCTAACAAGTGGAATAGGAGTATTGTCTTTTGCCAATCAGTCTGTGCCATGTTTCTGCTTCTGTCCTTGCTTGTTCATTGCTGTACACTGACACCAAGACCTAGACTCCCCAAATATGGTAAACTCATCTTTCTGTCTTCAAAGTATTGGAGCAGAGCTATCTCGTATATATACTGTGGTGTAACTTTGACTCATGGAGCTCCTCGCCACAGCCTCTATGTCATGTGAGATTGCATGCCTAGAAATAAAGAGAGGACTTCACATTTAAGACCCTTCCCACATTGAGACTCATAATTATTCCAACACAGGTCATTTTGACACACTTGACATTAACAGGTGACCCTATGATAGAATCCACAGACTTGTTTTATGTGTAATGAATACAAGACTCCTAAGAGAGCCCTAAAACACTGAACAAAATCAAATGTAGACGTTGTGTGAGTCTCAGATGAATGTTAGCTAATTGCTCTCTGCCAAACAGGCGGAAGATGGGAAGATGAGCTGTGGTTTGATTAGTGATCAGTGGATAAAGGACAGAGCTCCAGGTGTTAGCAGTGTCGCTCAGACTGATAAATCTATTCACCGAGGCGGACGGCCACATTAAGAATCAGACATACGTGGGAGTTCTCTCTTTGAATTCTTACATAAAAGAGAAAAGTTGATGTAAGAAATCCTGCCGAAGAACTTGTTTGATCTTGTGATTTATTCCCCCAGTTGGTGGATTATTTGCTGGGTGAAATTAAAGCCTATTCTTCATATCAAGGTTCCTGATAAATGGTGGTCTTGAATTGGAATCCCCTGAAGTGGTTTCATTCATGTAACGGTGAACACGCTGTGCCCTAAGTTACTATGAAATCTCGAGGAATAGCAGCTTGCTGCAACACCCTTTATGTACAACCCCAATTAAGAATAAAAACTGTTATATGGTCAGAGGAATCAACATTTGAAAAATACAAACATAGTTGTCTCAGAAAAGAGCAGGTTTTTGGGATAATGTTCACCTGTTTTTTTATTTGTCTATAGCCTGTGGCATGGCCAGCTGTGTTTACTGACAATTACTTTTGGTAATGTTCCTGATCAATGCTCTGATGCACTTTTTTTTACAATGACATGAGCTATTAATAGTCATGAAATGATCTCTGTTTTTACACCTGAAATGTTAATTATATTCTATGGGATTATACGATTTGCTAATTTTGATTTTTGCATTTTGATATTATTTACATTTAACATAACTTTGGTTGTAGACATACAAATAAATATAAGGTAATCATACTAAGCTCTTACAAACTTTTGTGTGTAGGTGTTTCTTTATGCAGTGTTCCACCATAACTACCAAAAGACTGCACCCAAAGGAATGAATTAACTGCTGTGACTTGCCAAAAACACCTTAAATGCATGCTGTTTGCTAAAAGCTCAACTGGGTCTACAGCAGTAGATGTGTCTCATTAAAGTCTGCTCATATAATGTGAGCTGCAGTTTGAATGTTTACGACAAAGGGAGATTGAGGGCAGGATGTGAGATGTGTGGCATGGTGCCCTCTCACATGCCCTCAGTTAAAACCTCTTTGGCAAACAGTTTTCTGGCTGACTGCTTATCCATATCCCAGCAAAATGAGTGATGCGATTTCACTGTTGATTACTTCGACTGATCAGTCTGATTGCTTTAGAGTTGGATAAATATAGCAGAATGGAATGATAAGTACATAGGGATTGAGCAGCGTATCAGGGCAAACAATGCATGGATTACAGCAGTAAGAATTAGGTGCATGAGCCGAAAGGTGATTTTAATAATCCGCATGAACTCAAACAACTTTGACCGGTAAGGTCAGAGTGTGACAGTAGACACTGCTGCTCAGAGAAGCTGGCTCATACAGTATGTGGACTGAAATGGCATGCAACAATATAGATATGGTATTTTAGTTTGAATGGACAAAAACTTTTAGTGATTATGGTTTAGTATATTCTGGTAAAGTCTATTTAATTAATAACCAAATGTAGTTATAATGTATTAATATACCAAATACAAATACAAATCTAAGCAGTATTGTGTATATTTTCTTGTATAGTCTCACTAGAACAAGATAAACCAAAATCACTTGGAGAGCACTGACCTCTGCCAAAACATTAGCCCTATGTTATAACAGTAAAGATATAGTGCCCAAACCTGGACTCAAGCCAAAGATTTTGTAGTTTAGGGGTAAAAGAGTCAGGAGGTAACCTACGCAAAAAAGTAATTATTACTAAAGTTTTTTTGTTTTTGTTTTTTTCTTTTACAAGCCCCATGTGGCTGGAGTTAGTATCTTGGCACCTGGGACATCAGAATCCTTTGAAAATAATCCTGGATCCAGATTGTGTCCTAGATCCACACCAAAAACTAAATTATTATTTTTTTCTTTGGCCCAGTACTAGCCTTTATTGAAACTATATATCAACCATTATTTGCTAACAGAGTAACAAACCAACAAACAATAAAAAAGTGAACATATAACAATGTTTGCATTGAATCTAATATGGAATTAGTTAAAAAAATTTTTTTTACTTCTATTAACATGATACCAGTCTAATGTCTTTAATCTTACCAAAACCCAAACTCAAAATTAATCCACATGCTTAACTTGTAATTTTTATCAGTTGCATCACTCAATCAGAACAAGTGAAAGGCAAAATGACATTTGGGGCAGTGTGACATGTCTGGGGCCTGCCCTTAAAGATTCTTTGGCATCTGAGCATTCCAGGGCAGTCCCGCTCCAACCAGGCCAGTAGCCAAAGTGATACATAAGGCATTGGATTGCACATGAGTACCAGTCCAAACAAGTTGTCATAGAAAGATATTTACTCCTGGCTTGAGACATTATTCACACACAACTATGCCCTTGGTGGGAAGGGAGCCGTCTTGGGTTGAAAGAAGAGTACTCTGGCGCACCTCATCTGTCCTGCAGGGAACAGGAGACACACGGTGCAGAGAGGCAGCCCAATATACAGCTGAAGTGGAGAAATGAACTAGGAGGGCTGGATATGGAGCCAAAGAGAAGGGCAAAACAAGGAAGTGGGTAATAGAGATACATGTGGATGGTACTATAAAGACAGAAGTTAGGTGTCAGAAACTAGACAGGACAGACAGGGAAGATACAGTAATTCAGGAAGTAAAAGTATATCAAACCCTCTCAGTGAAAATGCTGTTTTAAGTACTGTGCCGAGTTGCATTAGGATGGGAGGCTTGAGCTGGTTTGTTAGAAAGTAGTGATCCAATTTTGTAAATCAGGAAAGGTCGGTAATGTGTCAAGAGAGAAGTTTGTTTCTGGAGTGGATCTGGATGCCATTTGAATCAAGGAATTTGTGAAAGGATTCTGTGCTCTTCAAGTGCTTCTAGTTTGTTTAATGCAAGTTGTCTCAAACATTTCTTTCTTTAGAGAGAGACTTTAGATGAAAAGTCTTTGCTTTCCATATATTTAGAAGTAAGATTAGACTTTCTCTTGATATATGGACAGGTAATATACACTAAATCTTCAGTTGTTCACATAGTGTGCCTACATTTTGTATAATACCCATTTAGATTTAGGCAAAGTATTAATTGAGGGGGGTTATTGTGGGGTTACTTGCATTAGACAAAACAGCAGTGAACGGAGTCAAACTTAGATTTAAATGTTCATCTTTCGTATGAGGAGAGTGTGTCAGCCATCTCCGTGGTGTTATGTGCTCCTTTTCAAATTCTTATGTAATGGAGCCTTGTTCTCCACACTGTTGTTTACATAAGAATTTTAAAATGTTTTGTATGGCAGGCAGACACCCAGCTCCATGGACTATTTCTTTCTATAGTTTACAATTAAATTAAAATTATATGGGGTGGCAGGTGGCAGCAACTCAGAACCCCATAAGTAGAAGAAAAAAAACAAAAACATGAATGAATGAATATACAGTTTGTGACGTGCATAGTGACAGAGTTATTAGTGTTGAATGAAATGTAAATGAATGTGAGAGTGAATGGTTGTTTGGCTGTGTATGTTTCAACTGTCCAGGGTGTACGCCACCTCAGGCCCATAGTTGCCATCCAAAGACATGCATGTATGGGTGAATTTGCATGTACATATATCTATATTTGCCACAGTGAGTGACTATGAGAATAATTTGTCATTTGTCTGTGTACTGTATTTCTCTAACTGCAACTAAGTGACTATTGGCCAGCGTGTACTCTGCCGCAGACCCATAGTTTTTGGCATAGACTCCAGCCATCCCAACCCTTAATGAGAATAAGTGAATGATTAAAAATATGCTGTATATCCTATGCTGCGCATTTCCAATGTTCTTCCAGCGTTCGACTCATCAGCTCTGCACAGAATACAGACTCTGAGTAATTTAGGCCTCACCGATAATGCACCATCACTCATGCTTTTATCACTTAACTAACCGACAGAGTGGTCAGGGTGCTCTCAGACTCCACTGTTAGCAATAGCCTGTGGACTGTGAGCGGTGCATGTGTGTCTGTGTGGGTGCATTTGCTGAAGGTGTCGGTGACAGTGGGTTTGGCGGTGAGACGGATTCTTCCTCCCGGCTGACCGTCCATCCTGCTGGTGTAAATCAACTCTGTCACTCGTCGGCCATCTTGTATGCAGAGGCTCATTAGTCTAACCACAGCACGCGGCCCATGTCTCAGCTGTTCGTGGTGCATGAGTTCCCAGCAGATGATACTCCTCACTGCACATGCACACTCCAGTTAACCATGCACACAGTATGTTGAGCAATCCACAAATGTGTCTTAGGGGACAACAACAAACCAGCATTGTGAAGTTAATGTAAGGTCAGGGAGGTGGAGCCACAAACCGACCGGCTTCCGTACGAGAACCGCACTCAGAATCAGTGCAATGTCAGAGACAGGATGCCCCTAACCTAATGCACATGTAATGGGCCCATTAAAGGTCCATAAAGATGGCTGGCATGGGAAAAAGGAGTTTAGTGGTTTATAGCATCTCATGTTTGCGGAATCTAAAGGAAGGGGACATTGATGAGCCTCTGTATTATTCAGTATGGATCCAATAAAGGTATGCTACTGGGATTTCTTCATCTGTCCCAGTGCCAACACCAGCCCTAACTCTCAACAACAGCATTTACCTTTACTGCTTTGACTTTATTAAAGAAAAAATCCTAACATGACACCCAATCAAAGTATAGAGGTTAACTACTAGCTCTGAATTTAGTGCTAAAACATTTTCTCCACCTCATTTAAAATTGCTTACTTCACTTCCCTTTTTCTTTGTTTGTTGTTTTTGCTGTTTGTGTGTCCAAAGTGCAGCCCCGGGGCCATTTGTGGCACGAGTTGAAATTTCATCTGGTCCTCAGCTTCTTTGAAAAAAATCCAGTTCTGGCCCACCAGCACTTTTGTACAGTGTTTCCTTCGCTTTGTCTGTAAATTTGTGCAGCTCATCTAATACTCAATGTTTGTATTTTCAAATTAGTTTGTCAAAAAATGATTGGAGTTGCAGTTTTAATGTTCAAAGATGTTATTTTGCTTTGACTTCTCTTAGATTGTGTTGTCAAAGAAAATCGTTCATAGCTATTTGGCTTTGAAAGTACTTATAAAACAGTGTGCATTTTATTTATTCTGTATGTGTGTTCAGTTCCTAGAAAAGGAGGAGGGACAGTCGGCCCTTGAAGATTTGCACATCTTCAAATCTGGGCCTCTTTGAAAAAAACTTTTGACACCCCTGGTGTAAGACATTGCCAGTGCTGGAGCAAAGCAGTAACTTTCTCTGTATATTGGCAGCCACTAAGTTAGTGTCGACAAGTTGTAAAAGCCAATCAATGATAGCTTAAAATAAAAAAGAATTTAATTATGCTAATTATGCTAGTTATTATGCTAATTTAAAGAAGTAAAAGAAGAAAGCTTCAAAATAGCACTGAATATGTTCTAATACTTACACGAAATAGTGAGAAAGAACAACAAGGAGGCCGATCTTGTATCATGTACTGAAGCTGTGCATTAGGAGCAATTGCATTGTCATTATATTCTGTATGTAAACATGTATGCAGTCTTGTTTGGACAATAACCACTCTCCTTATGTGAAAATAAGAAACAAATTCATAAATCATAAATGAAAACATAAATATACTCTAAAAGTCCCCATATAGCAAAGCTCTGGTATAACATATAATCTGCAACATTAAGGCAACAGGGATTAAATGAGTGTGCTGTTACTGTCTGAGTGGCATGTGGAAGTGTTGTTGTTGCTGTTACTTGCTTTAGCGTCAGCCACCTCACTAATGTCAAAGTGCTCTGAGTTTAGAAAGCTATTGCAGCAGAGTTTGGTCATGATGCTGAAAATAATCTCACAGAGAGCCAGGAAAGAGAGTCATTCTGAGATGAGTGGGTGCAGGAAGGAAGGAACGCCCAAATACTAAGAACACGGATGTTTCGACTGTGTCATCAACAAGGATGCACCAATGCCAAACAATGACACATAATAGGCAAAACAGATATGGAGAGGAAAAAAAGCAGTGAGGAAGAATATTATATGGTACAGCTTAGGTCAAACTGTATAGTTTTTGTGATTCAGTCTGTATATGGAACTTGTAAGATCCCTCCATTGTTGTTTTTCCAGTTATTATATTCTTTTCAGTTTGACTTCCCACCGGGTGGAACAAAAGAAAAGAGATTTAATGGAATTGGACAGACATTAACCACATCAGAAACACAGAAAAACAGGAGGTGGAAGTGGGAATTATGAAACAGAAACAAAGCACAGCAGAAAATCTACCCTAAAAACTGTAATGATTGACGTATGCTGGTACAAAAGCTTAAACAGAAGGCAGATTGAGTGGGAAAAGGTCTGAAAAGACAAAGAGGTGGCTGGCCAGGCTATACTGTAGGTCCAAAGTTACTGTAAATCACTTAAAGAATGTATTTTGAGGCATTCATTTAATGGTAAGTTGCAGAGTGTTGTTGACTTAGATGACTAACACTCAAATCAATATGTCATTTACAGACATGCAGTACCCTCCATATGTCTAAACACCTCCATCACCTACGCACACGTTTTCACAGAAAAAATGTTTTAATGTCTGGATTGATCTAATACTTCTTGATCACTTCCCTGGGTGTGCGACAGAGGACACCACCAGCTGATGGCATGTCTCTTTTACTTTTCTTGGCTTAGTTCTGTTGTGCGTACTGTATATGTTCAAAGCCACTATTTCAGTTCATTCAGTGCAGAATTCATTTTGTCTGCTAGATTCATGTTGCTTATTCACCCCCCGCCGCTCAGTAAATAACACCTATATACATGGAGAGGGCTGAGTCAGTAAGGGCATCTGGAATAAAACTGATTTCAAATCAACATGTACATCACTATGCTAGAGGACAAAAGATTTGTTGTGGCGACCCAAGAAGGGAGAAGCCAAAAGGAAAGAACAAGATGTAAAACATGTCTAAGAATTTGTGATATAAAGATGAGCATCTGTGCAGTCTTTGTGTGTTTTGAGCTGTCTGCCTTCAGTCACAGTGAGCAGGGAAACACCCATCCCACCAGCTCTGCTCCCCTCAGCCTGCTCTGCATACAACACAATGTGAGGAGCTCTGAGTCATCCCGTATGAAGCTTCCTTCTCATCCCGCCTCCCACTTAGCGCCGCAGCGTTCTGTCTGTACGTCTGCCGTTAGCCTTGGCTGTCTGGCTGGGGAGTCACAGTGGCACCGTTGCCCCCAGGCCAAAACAAGACTTGATGAGTGAAAGTCGTGTTTTCTCCCTGCTGCCCCTCCCATATGAGAAGCACCTCCTGACGTGCGGCCACAGCTCTGCCCACACGCACACCCCAGATGCTGATTAGGTGTCATTAGAACAGAAGTGTTTAAACAGTCGCATCACGCAGAGACACCTGGATAACCTTTATCGGCTTCCTTCCACAACACAAAAACACACTGGAGATTTACATTCATTCAAACAAACCTACCAGCTTCAGGCTCCTCACAAGTATTGTTATGATTGAAGAAAAGCAGTTTTTGTGCTGAAATATTGTAATTTATCTTTTTGCTACCTCAGTCTGCGTGATCCTCTGTGCAGCACAACAGTCCTTGAATGAAAGCTCAACAAATGTTTGGAACAATATGCCAGGATGCCCTTACAGATGCATACATTTAAATCTGTCCGTTGGCTATTGTCAACACAGACTATTCTCTCACACAGAAACAAACCAGTGTGTGCAGTGGACAGTCTAGTCTTCAACAGATTTTTTTGTTTCAGTTATTTCCAAGCGCTCCACTCCACACACGCCAAAGATCTAGAAATGTATATATTTTACAGGCTCAATGACTCTTGTCACAAATACTGCTTGGTGTAATACAATAAAGCCACTGACTGGTGGCGGAAGTTTGCTTAGACAGTGACTACAGCCAGAAAGAACTGCTTTTACTTAATGCAAAAAAGTAATTTTTCTTTCTTTTTTTTTTTTTTTAAGTGCACAGTGATAAAAAGGAACAGAAGTAAACATATATTAGATCATTATTCATTTAGAGCTAGAAGATGCTTTGATTTTCCTGTTTCCTTTATCACCCCAATTATGCGCAAATGTTACACAAATGTGCTGCATATGTGATATAAACACTAGATACAGCACAATTACATACAAGAGGTCAAAATGGTGCCTTTGCCTGTCAGCCTCAACACTGCATGTCACAGAGGATTGTATCACACTGAGGAGTTTGAAAGGAAAGGCATTACTTGTCATCTTATGTTGGCCAGGGTAATTGGCCTTTAAGGACACAAAGATTGACACTTTAATTGTTTAATGGCTGGTCATTGAGATCTGTAACATGCCCATATCTCACTGAGACAATTGAGTCTATTACAGCGCCACAATAGCGCAGGGCTGAGATTGTTATCGCGTCAGAACTGCCGCTCACATAAAGGCACTGGTCTCTGCATCACGCTGTGAAGAGCCTGGTGCAGCGTGCCACTCCTCACCACTAATTCTCCCCATTAAGAGCCTCTAGCACATTGGCTGCTCTTTGTACACAAATCCCCTTTAATTATGGGATTTATACAGCAGCAAAGAGCAAACATGAATAAATAAGTATGGAGAGGCAAACACGGCGAGTTAATGCTTCTGCGGAGCGTACCATCGAGCAAGGTTGCTGCGGATAAGACGCACACATTATGACATGCACCAGTTATAACTGCACTAGTAATGTTTTGTGTTTATTGACAAGTCACTCATCAGAACTGTCACAATCACTTGCCACATCCACTATATAATGACTTTGTTTTATTTTATTTACAAGATATTTATTTGTTTATAAAAATAGCTTGTTGACGGTTCTGTGTAGAGTATCAGCCAAGTTCACCACACAAGCATACATGTGTCCCCAACATGCATCCCAAGTTGAACAAATATGTCCCCCCTACACCAGTTATAACAAATAATAATATTATGTGCTTATTAAGTCCACGAGTGACAACTCACTCATCAAAGCCTGTTTATTTCTTTCCATTATACACAATTTATTTATATTTATGGCACAATATTGATTCTGTGAAAAATCTCATCAAGCAAGATTGTTGCTGATGAGATGCAAACTTCATGAAAAGCCTCTCAAGTTGAAAAAATAAAAAATAAACACAGGATATCCCTCTTGCACCCGCAAAGTGTAGTGAGTGTCTTGTCTAAAACATGCATGCTATTTAGTTGATGGAGCAAAGGTGAGACATGGTGATTGTGAAAGTGACTGGATGAAATACATTTGCAGTGGTGGAAGATTATGTACATTTTAGAACTTAAAAAAAAAAAAAAAAAAAAAAAAAAAAAAAAAATATATATATATATATATATATATATATATATATATATATATATATATATATATATATATATATATATATATATAACATGTTTAATCTCTAAACCTTAGTGGCAAAGTAGCAGTAATAATAACAATAGTATCAGTGGTAAATGTACTAGCAGTAAGACAAGTTGCAGTGGTGGTAATACTAGCACTAAGCAGTTTTAGATTTTTTTATTATTACAGACTGATTAATTAATCATGTGATTTTCTTTAGGGCAGGTCAGTAGTAATAGTTACAGGAAATACTTTACCCTCAGTACTCAAGTAACAATTTTGCTGGGTACCTTTACTTTTATAAATGTAATATTCTAAGTAACCCAGAGAATAATATTTTAGACCTTGACAGTCATCTGATGTTTTTGGATATCTGCCTCATTTTAAAAGTTTTGAATGGGCTTGCCCCGCCACCATTAGGGACTTTGTGCATAAAAAACAATAGAGTAAACACTAGAGCATTAACTAAAGGAGACAGTAATGTACAATGGCGCAGGACTAAATTTAGCCAAATGGAGGTGTCTATCAGAAGCACACAGTCATGGAACACACTGCCAGCTCATGTTAGGAATTGTAACAATTACTTAACCTTTAAAAAAACTTAAACAATGGTTGAAATCAAACCAGCAATGTACCCATATGTAAATAACTGTCCCATCTGATGTCTGTTCATAGTGGCCTTTTAGTTTCTATGTGACTACTGTTTACTGTACCTGGTCTTTGTTGTTCTGTATAACATGTCTACTGTGGTTTGTGTTTTATTGGTACCTGCCTTAGGACAACAGATGAAATTTAGCTATTGTGCTAATTCCGGCATATTTACACCGATGCTCGCTGCTGATTTGTTGATGAATGTGCACTGTCCTAATTCAAATAAAATTAAATAAAATGAAATGAAACTTTACTATTTTGAAGTGGCAATACATTTTCCCCAGTGCAGATTTTGAGTACTTCTTGCACCTTTGTAATTTTGTCACACTGTTTCTGTCATGGCAGTGTCTTGCGGTTATTCAGTAGTGTGAGGACATTGGTGGTACAACAGTACGCCACATAACCCGCCTCCCTCTCCACCAGTGGGGAAGGCTATTTAAGATTCAAATAGTGTGGTACACAAAGAATAGGGAAAGCCTTTTTTGTGTCCATGAATACACAGGCAATCAAGGCATCAATTATTCAGGACGCATGCGGAGAGAGACCATCGCGAGCTGTCCACTGATGCTCAGATTCTCAGTGTTGTTCAGACAGCACTGGAACAATACCAAATGGAGTAACCGAGCTATTAGACAGGGGGAAAGGGAGGGGAAGTGCTGCAAAATTGGAGATAAGAAGGCCCTAACATGTTAATGAGTTAATCAATTATGAACTAGATTAAATCACATGTAAACAAGCAGGTAGGGATTAAGAGGGTGTGACCTCCAGCTCATTAGGGACAAGTGCAGCGCTAAAGACCGCCATCATGATAAAGTGGCCTCCTTTGTAAAAATAGCATACATGTCTGCGAGGAGAGTTAAAGTTCCATAAACGGATTTACAGTGGCCTGGTTGTGGCGCAAAATGATGCATCATCTTCACTAACAACCACAGGCACCATGGTTTTTTTATAGTATGCTGCAAATTTCTCCTGTTGTTCTGGAAATTCGGTGTGACAGCACATTTGACCAATTTACATAAGAAAAAAATATGAAGAGGTGATTTTGGTAGTATGTTGCTATATTGCATTTTATATGTTTTATGCCTATTATTTACCTACACTAATAATGTTTAATAATGTAATTACCAAACCAATCTTCTTTCCTTTTGACTTTTCTCTTCTGGGGTCACCACAGCAAATCACCTGCCTCCAGTCCGCAGTGATTTGTATATTAATTTGGGGTATGTTTTACGCAGGATGCCCTTCCTGAAACAACCCTTTCCATTTATCCAGGTTTGGGGTCTGGCATAACTATTGGATAAAAAGAAGAACTTGTCAGTCCTTCTACGTTTCAAAGGTAGCAGACCTCCTCCAGCTCTGGCTGGTGTTTCCTGTTTATGAGTCTGTGTACCTGTGTTAATCCTGGGTTTTCAGAATCACAAATCTGCTTTTGAGGTAGAAATGTACGGAAACCTTTGTTGAACAGATAAAATAAAAAGATGAGCTACTGACCAATCAATGATGACAAACGAGCTGCTAATGTGAAGGCATTTTACTCAGAATGGCTTTAATTGCCCACATTACACTGAGATAAACTGATAATGCACTGTTACAGTATTCACAATAACTGCCTCTGACCCATCATGGGTTGCTGTCATTGGTCATTTAGCTACGACTTCACCTTCACCACAGCTCCACAGAAAAACCCAGGGTTAACACAACCACCTGTTTATTCAGACCTTCAACTTCTCAACTACCTTTATAGCAGGGGGACCTGATTGCTAGAGCGGAATTTTATTTATGTATAGCTGCACCACTCTGCACTCTGCATCAAGTCTAGTATGTATATAACTTGAATGAAGGAAGATTAGGCCTGAATATCTTGAATCATCCGCTCCAAAAGATGATGCATGGGGTTGTTTACACATTTTAACACAATGCAGTGTAATGCAGCACTGCTTGCGGTGTTTGTTTGTTTCCCATGGCATTGTGTACAGTATGCAAACGTGCACAAGGACTGGGGGGAAGATATGCATCTCACTGATTCATTAAGGTGACTTTCCTACACAAACTTCTGTATTTTATTTATTTATTTATTTATTTATTTTTTTGCTGTGGCTGAGGTAGTGTATTATTAAAGTATACTGTAGAAGTAGGCTGCACTGGAACAATAATATGGCATCAAATCCCACAAGAGCCAGGGAGGATCTAACACACAGGGTGAGGATATTTACACAGCAGCAAAACACAAAAACAAAAACAGCTATGTGACAGACAAGTGCGGTTTCTTACATAGACCAACTCAAAGGTGTGTGGAAATATAAAAATATAAAAATACACACTCAGGCACACCAGTGACACTTAAAAATAACCAGACTTTGTGATCCCTCTTCCGCTCCATCAGATCTGTACAGGTGTGGACCCTGTGAACACGCAGATCCCATCATACAGTGTCTTTCACTGCTGTGTTTGGCTCCAACCACAGTCAATCTGAAACAGTTTTAGCGACAAACCTTTTATGTCACTATATTCACCTTGTCACAGAGCCCCACAACACTCAGGCACTTCCATTTACCCAAAAGTGACTTCTAGGCCAAACTGACCCTGCATGCTCACATGGGTTCAGAAAAATTACATTACTTTTTAAACTGTCAATGCTTTTTAAAGGTCCACTATTATACTAAATAGCTGTTTTTCACCTTTAACCATGTTCTAATATAGTTTCCACCTGAAAACATACTTGAAGCATTATTTTGTTTTTATTCACACTGTTTTGAGTCCTGTGTGCTGATGCCCTCTCTGCCTTAAGAGCTTAAAACGCTTGGTCTCAAGGCTTTACACAGACACTTGAAGCCCTGAAGTGCTCCTGCGTGTTTTTAAAGCACATACACTCATTCTGATCATTTCGGAGCTATAAAGTCAGCTCATGTTGCTAATAGCTGTGCTGAATACCCATTTTATGCTCTGTCCACTCCCCAGTGTTGCCAGCAGGGGGCAACAGACACCTAATCCAAGCATTAAGTAACAGCTCCTCAGAAAAATGTGTTTTGCATACATACACATTATTTTACAAACAAAAATCTTAAATAAGGTGTTTTTAGATGGCAGTGGACTTTTTTAAATAATAGCATCCACACCATTTAGTCAGTCAATCAGTTCCTTTTCATGAAGCTATTAAAGTAGGATTTGTGGTGTGGTGGGGTGAATAAATCTAAGCATACACTGACAAGCCATTGTAATCTGCACCATTTCTGTGGCTATACAGCCAGCATAGCTGAAAGGGCCTATAATATGCATTTTTGTGAGTCTTTTAAATTAATTTAGGACACATTAAGATTTTTAGTTGGTCAGGAAATTCAATAATTATTGCAAAAATTTTGTTTGAAGAAACTCGTCATTTGACTCTGTGAGAAACGCTCAGATTAGGTCCTTGTCACTTTAAGAGCCCTCCCACCCCATTGTCCCGCTGCTGGCACACTCCTTTAGTGCTCCTCACAACAACACAAACCAGGGCAGAAGCAGTGTTTGAGTGGTGTCCTGCAGTCCGTGGGTGATTTTTTGGTTGTTGCGGGGGAGGCGTGAGCTGTAGCAGTGCTTCCTGAATGGGACTGGCCCATGAGGGGGGGAGGGGCGTGGTCAGGTGGAAAAGGCAGACACAAGCCATTTTGGCTTCTCACAAACTCGATGCAAAAGAATAGAGGATTACTTAAACTTGCACAAATAAAACAAAAACATGACTCCAGGTATGTTTTAAATGAAGAAACAACAATATAACATGGTGGAAAGCTAAGAAAAGTCGATTTTTCATAATAATATAGTCCCTTTAACAAATATTAATTAGCCTTTAGCTTATACGCTAATTGCTATGTTGAATAAAACAACCAAATACTGATACTAGTGTTTGATGCTAATGTTTTCTAACCAGGCTCTGACCTTTACAAACATATAATAGATTGGTTTTCTTGATCTTAATTATTTATTTACATCATTATTTACAAACACTTACATGTAACCTAAACATTCATCGTAGAATAAATATTCTTTAGGTTCAGTAGTGAGGGGGCACTTCTGCATTTCTGCAGCGCCCACCAATTACCCTATATGGAACATGTTTTGACTTTGATTGACAGTTTTGTGTTTATTTTTGACATCATGCCACTTGCTGTTCATTGAACCACAAAGCTGTTGGAAATGTCTCTTCTACTGTTGCATCATCATTATTAGAGGAATTTGTCAAAGCCATGGTGCTTCTGGTTCATTTCCAATTATTTTGCACTCTTGTTTTAACCACACACATGCATCAATCTGTTCCCATCCCAAGTTGTAGCATTTGGTCCATAGGCTTCCTTTTGTTCTTATTGACATACTGTGAATATGCAATTACTCCAGGCAAGAAATACATTGTCTGATTTCATGGGCAATTGAAAATGTTTCCTCACTTCTATCTCACCTAAATCACATTGGTCTGTCCTTGAAATTATGTGCATACTAGTATCCAGATTTTCCAATGATGACTTCTGTGGTTGTATGTTTTCAGTTTTAATTATTAACCATGCACATTTGCAGATACAATTTGTTCTCATGCCAAATTGTGGACTATGTCACTCAAATAGGAGTTTTTTTCTACACTGAATGCAGCAGTGTAGCATGCCTTTAAGCAAATGATGTGCATAATGTACCTCCAGGGGCCCTGCTCACTTATCTGTCTGGATTGCCTAAAGTGACTTGCGATCATTTGAGGACACTGCTCCTGTCAGCCTGCAGACACACATCACTGTGAGGTGGCTGGGGCCCAGGGTTCATTCAGTCTACCACATTAAATTCAAGCACAGTTCAAGCACCACTTTAAAAAATCTATTTTCTTTGTATACACCGAATTGTGGAAATATTAGGTTTATGCCTGGCTTTAAGAAATATTCAACCTGATTAGGGTTTCAATGAGTTCATGTTGCATGGATTACAATAATTTGAGAAGTTGAAGAAGTTATAATAAACAGTACAGGGCATACCCAAGTATTTTGTCCAATATAACAATGGTAAAAGTATAGTACAGAGATTTGGATTGGATTTGGATGGAGTTGTATGATCTTCTAGTTCAGAGATAACTTCTCTATCCATTGAGGCAGGAGTGGCCAAACTTTTTTGGCTCGCGAGCTACTTTTAAAATCACCAAGGCCAGGAGATCTACCTAATTTTTTTTTTTTTACCCATTATTTCTAACAGGCACAGAGTGGTGGGCATTTATCAGGGTCATTATTATTGCATTGGTTAAACATAAAAATTAAAATATAAAATAACCACTTTAATAAAGTCAGATCTTATTAAACTGAACTTAAAATAATTCAATATTGGCATTAACTGAATCTGATAAATGTAGCACATAAAGTTTTGTCAGTGATATTTTCAACATTCTGTCATCTCCTAAAACAACAGATTATTGTGGCTTATAATAGGCCTACTGTATTTAAAATTAGTCTAGAATTAAATAGTAAATTGCAGCATCAATGTTGCTTATCATTAACGATCAACATTATTTTAGTATCATGGTGATTGATGGGAGCTCCATGGTAATGCTCAGGGGAGGAGCTTGTGAGACTTCAACAAAGTCAGCTTTCCTCACGGCTCACAACAACAAACTACTGAAGGACAAAAACAGAGCAAACAGGTAGGACACATCAGGCACTGACTCCTTCCTCACCTGTCTCCTCCATTTGTGCGTGTGTGTGTGTCAGTATCGTGGCAATGTTCAGAGCGGCCTCTAAAAGTGTGTGTGGTGGTCGAGCTGCGTGTCAATCAAATGCCACAGGCCATATGACAGACTTTATTTGGAAAGGCAGGGCTCCGTGATCTACCCACACTGCCTTTGTGATCGACCAGTTGATTGACAGATTGGGCACCCCTGCAGCCATTGAAACCAAGTATCTGTTACTTTACGGACCCCTTTTTGCTGGAGTCAGTATCTTTGACAATATCTTGCAATAGTACCGAATCCTTTGAAATGTTATATGATCCAGCAGGTGTTCCCAATCCATACAAAAAGACAGATCGTTTCTTCCTTGGTCCTATTACTGACCTTTCTTGAACAGTTCTTCAAAATCCCAATTAGCTTCTGAGTTATCTTGCCAATAGACAAAATAACAATAACAATATTCTACAAACCAATGGTAGCCAAAACAGAGGCTATGGTACAGTATTTTTAAATACTTATCCAACAACAATGCATTTTCACTCTTCAAATAATAAACAGCTTTCAAACCACAAAAAAATACAAGAAACAGTTTACTCCATTAAACGTTTTACTGGAGAAATAAGTTGCATTGTCCACTGTGAGTGTAGACTCGGAGTAATAATGTATTGATCTGAAGATGAGGACAGGACAGAAGAGAACACCCTCTGCGTGTTTGTTTCAGCATGAAATCGATGTGCC
The DNA here is from genome assembly GCA_020698575.1 of Bostrychus sinensis. Lineage (NCBI taxonomy): Eukaryota > Metazoa > Chordata > Actinopteri > Gobiiformes > Eleotridae > Bostrychus > Bostrychus sinensis. The sequence goes on along the minus strand of CM036249.1, from coordinate 16,807,667 downwards.
ATGCTGGGCTTCCAATCTAATGTGCTTTGTTCCCAGGGAAAGTGTGATGTGTAAGACTCACGTGTGTCCATCAACATTGCAATAACCAGTGAACTGTCACGGATCCACTCTCAGGGGACTGTGGTATCATTTATGTTGGATCAAGGTGTTAAGGTCTTTTCCGTAGAGTATGGATGTGCTACGCCACAATGTTTATGTTATATGACATCCAAAGATTTTTATTGATACCTGGAAATATTTTCTAAATTTTAAAGTCTTTAACTCAAACTGAGTGGTGAAAGAACAGAGTTTCTCCTGATAAGTTTATTTTATGTATTACAGCTTAGGAAGTGACTTCAGCTGTAATTGACTGAACCTACATTTTTCTGGATTGCACTGTGATGTGGGTTTAGGCACCACTGCCTTGTTTTATGCCTTGTTTTATAAAACCATGTTTTATGCAAAGCTGCAGTACATTTTTCTCCAGCACAGACATAAGTAAAGACTTCCCTACATCACTTGTCAACATGAATTAATGTCTGCTGATAAAGTGAAAAAAAAAAAAAAAAAAAAAAAAAAAAAACATTTTAGTGCTTGCTACAACAGAGAGACCCAGAGGGAAAAATAACAGAAATAAAGAAAAGGGAAGCAAAGTGAAACTTGGATAAATATTAGCAAAATATTGGCACACAACAGCAAATGGTCTGATTTTGGTCTTTAAAAAAAACAAAAAAAGTATTACAGAAGCTGTAAGCGGCCATGGATTCATAACTTTTTTTTTCTCCTGTTAGCTCGTCATAATGCCATAATTCTTTTGTTTTCCTGAGATAACAGCAGAATTTTCTCGTTATAACGAGAAAACAAGGTTCGTTTTTTCAAGATTATGACTTAATTTTCTCATTATAACGAGAAAACAGTTTGTTATTTCAGGAAAAGAAAAGTATTAAGTCATTACAACGAGATAACAGGAGGGGAAAAAAGTTATAAACTTATGGCTGCTTACGGCTTCAGTAGGAGTATAAATCAGACACGAATGGAAAATGTTTTGAAATTATGCTGAGACAAGACCATCCTAAATCCACTCATAGCAAATACTTATTGTGCATTATCACTATCGTTTTATGTTTGTTTAGTGTTTTACACAAAGGCAAAAAATCTGAATTCAGAAGTGTGTTACACTACATCCTCTTTTACCATGACACTAGCTTCCTCCCTGCAGTTGACACTTTAATATTGCCACTTTTCATTGATTGGATTCCATTGTGCTGTAATCAGTCTTGATTAAAACTCTTGGACCAATAAAAGCACCACATTGTGTTTATATTGATAATATACTGCACCGCGGCATGTTAAGAGAAAAGACAGTACTGAAAAATTGCTTTCTATATCTAATATTTGAACGTGACAGACTCCCAGAATAGCTGACAAATATCACTGAACCAATTAAAGTGCACATCTGTTTCATTAAGGGGGCTCATATCCATCCATCTCATCTGCCAATCTCATCTCACAAGACGTTCTCGCTCACGTCTGATGTCTTCATGCATGTGTGACTGTGCACATTAATTGAGCCTATTTCTCTCCTTCCCACAGAGAGAGAGGAAACTTCACGCTTCAGATTGCTGAGGTAATAGTTTTCCTTGTTGCATCTTAAGGTAGCATTTGCTGCAAAAACACTGATTGATTAACAGATGCATTTATGCATGCACTGGTGTTTTTGTTTGCATGTCAATTTATTGTCTTATAGTCTTTATTAAACTAATGTTATTGAGTTGTAGTAAAAGTTTTAACATCTAGAAGATCTTGAGGTAAGCACAGATCTCTACCCAGGCATTGGCACAATCTCACAATAATACAGAGGCTCATGTTAATATATTAGAAAATCAAGGCAAAGTACAATTATTTTTGCAGTTCAGTAAAAAAAAAAATAATGCAAATATTATATAGTATCAGTACACACTGACTGAAAGATTTAACTCTTAATACTTTGTGAACTGAGGCAGCACAATATATGAATTTAAATATTTATTCCAATTGTTGTCCCTGAGGTTTAAAAAAAGGTAAAGAAACTATTACCCCAGCACTGTTTTTTTGTTCTCCTTTTGTGAGCTTGGTGACATTGATGTGAGGAAATAGTCTGGGGCCGACTCTGTCACCTGTCACTCTCACAGACATGGCTTTTCTTCCCGCAGCTCAAGGGGATTAGTCTGTCTTAGTTTATAAGAGTTGACATTTAAATCAGGTGCTCTTGCAGAACACTCAAACCAATAAACCTGCAACATTATTTCATCAATGTAACTAAACACATTTTAGTGTTTATCAGAAACAAAATTCATTGACTAGACCAGTATTTTTTTTCCATTTGTAGTGATTTATTGATTAAACCAATTGGGTACATTGACAAACAATTGTTATCCACCATGACTCTGTAACTGCTTTTTCCAGTATAATCAAAAAAAAAAAAAAAGACTTTTTGTTTCCAGCCCTTAGCTAGTCTAGTGCTAATTACTCTATTAAATTAATTGGCAAAATAGCAAGACACTCACTAACGTTTTCTAACCAGGCTTTTACATTATGTATTCCATGGGCTGCTGGTTGCCAGTCTTGTTGATTCATAAAATGTGTTATGTGTTGATCTTCCCAAATCATTACCCTGTGTTGTGCCCGCAGCCATTTTGTTTATTATTTCTAAATAGTGTAAATGCATCATACAGCGAACAGTATAATTTTATGCAAGCACGGTTGGCTGGTTAGTTTGTTTATGTGGAAAATAACTTAGAAGTAATGGTCAGATTTTGATGTAATTAAAAAAAGGCCTGTGATGGATCATGGAAGAAATGAATAGTTTTGGTGCGGCCCCAGAACACAAACTGATGATGATTCACAAATGATGATTCACAAATTATTTCATGATGCAATAGTTCATTGAGTTTACTGTGTTGCTTTACTGTTTGTTTTATTGTATGTGTGCTTATCCAGAAACCTTTACGTTCTGTTGGGTGCGACGCTCAAAACAGAGGGAAATTCTTGTCTGTATCTGTATATTTGTGGACTTGCCCTAAAGCAGCAGCCCTGTATTTTATCTCACATATCTCTTACTTAAAGACTTGTGGGTATATCCCGTATCAGGACTGACTAAAAGCATCTCATCAGACTGCCGGCTTAGTGCATCCAATTGATTTTTTGCCCTTCATATATACTTCTATATCATTTTTCCAAACTACGACTCCAAACAATGCAAAGTAAGTGCATTTGCTTTTACCAAAGACATAAATAGCCCCAGATATTTCTTTATCATGGCCACCTGACATGCAGGCCCCAAACGTCTCTGTCAGAACCAGATAAGCTAGCTTGTCTGTGGGACTGAACCTCACAGGGCCAGCCAACCTTCCCCCATGTGTGTGTTCCTTGTACCACTTTTGATAGATACTGACCACTGCAGAGCAGCAATACCCCACAGGAGCTGCAGTTTGCAGTTGTCAGGCCATTACAATTGGGGCCTTGTCAAACTCACTCAAATCCTTCTGCTTGCCAACTTTTCCTGCTCCTAACACACAACCTTTCAGGACAAAATGTTCACTTGCTGCCTAATATATCCCTCCCATTAACAGAAGCCACGATGAACATCTATGTTTTTTTTTTTTGTTGTTGTTTTTTTTTGCTTTACCTGTCAGTGGTCATAATATTATGCCTGATCAGTGAAGGTGCTTTTCACTGTATATTTTAATGCTAGTATTCACTCAAGTTCAAATTGGACAGTACAGGGCAGACAAGGACAGACAGAACCAATTTATTGATCGGTTAGTGACAGTTTTGACCTCTCTTTGGGTCACAAGAAAATCAAGATAGATGGCCATAAACTTCCATCAAATAAAACTGAAATAGAACAAGAATAAATCTCTCTCATTGATCACATCATGGTAAATTTGAGCAGATGCCATCTTGTGATGTCCCATTGCCGCATGACATATGGCTGTGAGAATGCCTTGTAGTGTATCACCTTGTCAAATTGTTGTGTGCCATTTTGTTTTCTAGTGGCAATGCAGGCTGTAGACTGGCAAAGGAACAAAGTAAGTGGCAAAGAAATGGCACTGAGAGCAGTAAAATACAGCATGAGAGAGGATCTAAAGTGGAAAGTGCCCTTTTCTTCTCCTTCATTTTTGCAAGAGGCAAAGAAGTGCTGGCAGATTAGAACAACCAGTGCCATGGCAGTGTTTTTGTTTTTCACATAGCATCTCAAATAGTCTGTATATTATAATTCAATATTCTCTGCAATCTCTGATATTTCAACTGTCAGCAGAAGTCTTGCTGAATATTGTTCTGTGTTATCAAACATTAAAAGCAGTGAAGATGGGATAGGGATGCACGCTTGCCAATAATCTCTGTGTCTAGCCTGCTGCATAGCCACCAGATCAATGTTAACAAATCAACAATAACCTTTAGTTTTTGCTCCCTCTTGTCAACATCATGTAGGCACCATTTTTTCTATTATGTCACTTATGAAAGGGTCTATGTGGTCTAAAACTTGATACTAAATTACCTTTAGGGAATGTGTGTATGTGTGTGTTAACGATTGTCTCTGTGTATGCAACCAGAATTCAGCCTTGCAACAAACTGGCCATTGTCCTCATTGTAGCCTCAGGCCCATAGTTTTTGGAAAAGGCTTCAGTTTCAGCCATCACCAACTCTAACAGGGAAAAGTGAAAGAAAATAAATGAATGAAAAAACTAGTCTAAATGCCATCCACAAAATAATTTCTGTAGCGTCTGTAAGGAATTGATTCGTGTTTGTGACGGTGCATCCATTATTACAGCCTTGGCGCACTTCTGGTCATCACTCCTGTCATTATTAGCAAAATAGCATTGATCCAGCTCCAGATGAAAAGAATTCAGCAAGAAATGGAGCGCCACTGTCCTCTCAGAGAATCAAAGGCCAAGGACTCCGGAAACTGACCAGGCACTGTGTTTCTCTCAGCGCTGCTAGCCTTCATTTGTAGCACACAGCACTCAATTATGTGAATTAGGCTGTGCACTGATGCGGCTTTGAAGTTAAGTCAGAGGATTGAGCGTTTCTGCCGAGCGTCCCGGTGTCTCCACTGTGTGACCTCAGCAGGAAAGCCTTTATCTAGACACATAAAGCACGGCACGGTTTGCATCATCAGCTCACTTCTTCAAAGAAACCTGATGAAAGCCTGAACGCCTACATTATCAAAGTGAAATGTAAACAATTTTAGAAAAGATTCCATACATATATAAATACAAAAGAAAAGTGGGGTTGTGTTGTGCCCCCTGGCTGAACTCAAATTTCTTAGGTGTTTCTAACCCTGTACTACAGATTCCCAAACTGTGGGCCACAGCCTTCTGGCAGGCCCCAAAGATACTGAAAGCAGTCATTGTTTTTTATTTTATTTTTTTAAAATAGCTTCAAATTTCTCACAAGTGTCCATGTACAGTTATATACTTCTTATTTACAAATTAATATTTTTAAGTAATCTATATCCAGTTATATTGCTATATTTTTTTGTTAATACAGTTGTGTTTCAGGAAACTACTTTATTACTACGACTTGATTTAGTCTTGTATGTATTGAGGTGAAGATTGGGTGGTTAGGATTTGCTGATTTTTAAGGGCGATGCAGCACTCCCAACTTTAGGAATGGCTGCCATAAACAATGACTTGACATGATGAGCACTATCCAAATTGTAACTTCAGTAAGCACCGGTTATAAAATGAGCTTAAATTTTTCAATCTTGTCTCTTTTGGAATAGTCTTTGGATGTTTTTAACCAAATGAAAAAGGACTAGCATCCTACAATTCATCGCATCCAACTTTTGTCCAAAAAAACAAAACAAAACAAAAACACTAAGATACAATCTAGAATACAGCTTGTGTGTGTATTTGGGGCATGTTTATTGCACTTAGTACTAGGTTCTTGTTTAAACTTCTGGGTGATTGTTTTGAAACTTGAAACACGGCAATACACTTTGCTGAGTTGGGCAGACTTTCTTTAAATTGTCCCATTTATGAACTTCACTAAACTTGGAGGATAAGTGCTTTGAGTGTGGTGCATTTCAGAGAGTTGGTACATTTCTATAAAGTAACTGGGCATCAGCTTCCACCTTTGCTTCTGTTTCTGAGGTAAAAGCAGTCACATTTTTCAAGCACTATTTTTTCTCTTTTTATTATTTGAGAAACTTCCTTCTCCCTCTCTGTTGCCTTCATGATGTTCACAGAGGTTAATGAATAATAGTTAGGAAAGGATTTTGGAGCTATGTTTTCTTTTATTCAGACTGAGCTAAAGGCTGAATGACAGGAACTGTACAGGGTGGTTTCCAGAGGCTGGAAAAATCACTGCAACCTGCCTACCAGGAATCACCGCCTCCCGCTGCCGGTGCAGATTGCATAAGATCATATGGGACCAGTCACTCCCAGCACACCACCTGTTCACCCTTCTGCCCTCCGGAGAAGACTCACATCACACTAGAACCTGCCGACAGGCAAGAAATTCACTTCCTCCAACCTCAAAAATGAATTCTTCAGTTCATTTCTCCACACAGTTTGCATGTACTATATTATTTACGGTCTATGCATTCTTCCTTTCTATTACACTTGACACTTCATGTATCTAGGACTGTAAACCATAGACTTTATTACATCAGCATTTGTTTACTTGTAGGTAATACAATTTGAATTACTGTCTTGTTCCAACTCTAACCAAAGTTTTAAACTGCAAGTACACGTCCAGCTGGGTGACAGCAACTTTCTTTTAATCACGCTAACACACATGGATATTCTGGGTCACTCTGCAGCGGGGAAAACTTGTTTAAGTCTTTCTTTTTTTAACCCAGAAAGCTTGACTGCCGTAGCCTATGCTCGTGTGCTTATGTGGAGTTACTAAAGGAGGAACAAACTCTTTCTGACCTTGTTGTGTGGTATAAAACAATGTCAACAATTACAGAAGCATTGGGGACATTATTTTAACTATTATATATGTAAAATCTGAAAGTCAGGGGTTAGAGTAAGGGTTACACACACACACACACACACACACACACACACACACACACACACACACACACACACACACACACACACACACACACACACACACACACACACACACACACACACAGAGAGAGAGAGAGAGAGAGAGAGAGAGAGAGAGAGAGAGAGAGATACATTACTTAGATTATTCTGCTTGTATAGGGCAATGTAAAATGTCTTTACTATACCTCTCAAAATGACCTGGTGGTCTTTCTGCTGCGGGGTCAGGTCGGGACACTTCACAACACAGACAGACAGTGGGCAGAACAGGTGAGGGGGGCAGGGAACAGGCTGTCAGAGGAGCACTGTCAGTAAAGATGAGAAGAGCTGCTGTACACAGCCACAATAAGAACAAATAAGCACAGCAGGATGAGGAGCTGGGTCTAAGGCACCAAGCAGACTGGAGGTTTGAAGGAAGCGTCAATTTGGCCATTACAGTACTACTTTATCTGATTCCTTCTATATCTTTACAATTGCACTTAAAGAGAGTACATTCTGTCTCTATTAATACTGGCTATTGAAAATTTTACTTAAATTGAGAGAGATGACTGTTTATTTGTATACAAATGTAGAGTGTTTAAGTGGGTGGCAAGGCTTTTTAGTGGAAAATATATATAATCAAATTTTGTACTTGAGCATTGCTTTTCTGTGAAGGTGTGAATGTAAAATGATATAATGATATGGTTCCAATGTGCTTCTTTTTAAAAGCAGCTCTCACAAGTTAAACACAATCAAAACACAATACAAACAAGCTCTATCATCACCAAGAGAGAGGATTTTGAGCAATGTTTCCCAACCAGGGGTATGAGGACCTCTAGGGGTATGCAAGCACATTGCAGGGGTACTTGGAGTAATATGATGATTTATACAATATTAAATCTGGCTTTCAAAGACTAAAATAAACCTAAATCAGGACTAACCCAGGACTATACAGAGGGATGGGACACTAAAGAAGTACAAAACAGGGACTAAACCAAGGACTAAACCAAGTCTAAACCAGGACTAAATCCAGAACTAAATCAGGTCTAAACCACAACTAAACCAGGACTAAATCAGGTCTAAACCAGGACTAAAATCAGAACTAAATCAGGTCTAAACCAGGACTAAACCAACTAAACCAGGACTAAAGCCAGAACTAAACCAGATCTAAACCAGGACTAAAACCAGAACTAAACCAGATCTAAACCAGGACCAAAACCAGAACTAAACCAGGTCTAAAATCACGACTAAAACCAGAACTAAACCAGGTCTAAACCAGGACTAAACCAGGACTAAAACCAGAACTAAACCAGATCTAAACCAGGACTAAACCACGACTGAACCTGGTCCAAAATCAGAACTAAACCAGGAAGAAACCAGGTCTAAACCAGGACTAAAGTAGGTCTAAACCAAGTCTAAACCAAGTCAGACAAGGACTAAATCAGGTCTAAAACCGAGTCTAAAACCAGAATGAAACCAGTAATAAACCAAGAATAAATCAGGACTAAACCAGCAACAAACCAGGTTTAAACCAGAACTAACCCTAAACAAAGTCTAAACCAGGTCAAACCAGGACTAAACTAAGTCTAAACTTAGACAAAACCACGACTAGACCAGGACTAAGCCAGGTCCAATCCAAGACAAAACGGTCGGGAACCACTAATTTAGAATACAAAGTACGATCGAGCTTTCATATTCAAAGAGTTAATGGTGCAAGTATTAGTTTGTCCCAGAATCACAGCAAAATTCCCTCCATACTGTATATCAGTGGTACTGTATAGGCCAGGTGCATTCTCAGGATTGGGAAGTTATGGGGGACAGATCCAGACCCAGAGCAGCTGCTGGGACCATGTGGCCAGGTTCTGACATGACAGCCGACGCAACACACGCTCAAGCTGCTCGTTCAACCTCTCCATCTGCCTACTGGCTTCAGGGAAAACCAGACAAGAAGGTACAGTAGCAGAGAAGCCCTATAAACTGGCGGAGTAACATTGCAAACGTTGTGGAAGTTAAAGAGTAATTCAATTTATCTAGCACCATCTAAATTTACCCTCCCCAAAATGCAAAATAGCTTTTTTTTTCAAGCCAAACATGTCTTCAGAATAGATTCAGTCTCTACATCTTCTATATCTCTGAATACAAGTGCAATCCTTCCACCGAATGAGCTCTTGTTTCAAACTGTCTATAGCATGAGACAGTTATTCACATTGAGGCAACCTTGTGCTAAGAGCAGTGCCCTCTTGGAGAAAGCCATTATGGAGTAGTCCAGAGGTATCTGTTTCTCCACATGGGGACCAGTGATGGTGTCTACTCTCATTTTATCATTGACATCTTCTTGGAAAGGTAATCCAAGAATGTTTACTTCAAAAAGCATCCCAATGGAGTCCGGTTTCGTCAAGGAATCACAGAAAAATGTACAAAGTCTGGTACAGTAAGCAAAACTTCCTGGAATTTATTTTTAGATTAGATTTGACTGGAAGACTGTTTCTAATTATGGTTTTTGTCTATTTATGCTGCTGTAGACCAGTGGTTTCCAACCTTTTTGCTTTTGCGTACCCCCAGGACCTGATTTAGTCCTGGTTTGGACCCAGCTTAGTCCTGGTTTAGTCCTAATTTAGTCTTAGTTAAGTTCTGGTTATAGGCATAGTTTAGTCCTGGATTAATCTTAGTTTAGTACTGGTTTGACCTGGTTTAGTCTTTGTTTTGTTCTGGTTTTAGGCATGGTTTAGTCCTGGCTTAGCCTTAGCTTAGTCTTGGTTTGATCTAGTTTAGACTTGGTTTAGTTCTGATTAATTCTTGATTTATTCCTGGTTTTAGGCCTGATTTATTTATTTTTTTCCTGGTTAAGTTCCAGTTTTAGACCTGGTTTTGTCCTGGTTTAGTCCCTGTTTTATCCTTCTTTAGTGTCATAACCCCTGCTATAGTCCTGATTTAGGTTTATTTTAGTCTTTGAAAGCCAAATATATAAAGGTACAATAAATAATCATATAACTCCACCTACCCCTTGCAATGTGCTCACGTACCCCTAGGGGTCCCTGTACTGTTGGTTGGGAAACACTGCTAAAGACCTTTCTACGAGTGAAGTATTTAGATAAGTTGTGCAGGCAGCTTGGTATCAAGATTAGTGCTCTGTTCTATACATTTTATGATGATGCAAAAAGTTTTTTAGACGTTGTTAGATAGCAGGAACGCAAGGTTGTTGTTAAAATTGTGACTTAATAGCATCCAATCATTTTAAGTTGCTAAAATGAACTTAGGAAAAGAAGGATTTGTGGTGAGTAATTGTAGGGAAGGGAATGGTATTTATATAGTGCTTTACCTATAACACAAGTCACCCAAAGCGCTTTACACTGAAGGGAAGGGGTATTGCATTCACTCCATAGTCGGTGGTGGTAAGCTACATTTTGTAGCCACAGTTTCCCCTGGGGTAGACTGACAGAAGCAATTGTAACTACTACTGTAAGAACTTGTCCAGTGTAACATTAAAAATAAGAAAAGTAAATTAGGTAGCCTTTAGCTTATATGCTAATTATATGCTAATTATATTCTAGTTCAACAAAACAGCTAAACGTTGATAAACTCACTGTTATCTAACCAGGCTCTGATGTTATTTACATGAGGTCAATTGGTTGTCAGTTGCATCTTGATTACTCATAATGTGGAATGCTAATGCTAATTATTATGGTCTGTTTAACTTGCGCTACTATTATTTGGAACACAGATGTTTTGTTTACAAACACTATAAGGGTCTATATATCAGAGTTTATTGCTTTTATAAGCACATTGCTTGGCTTAAAACATATTTTACTCTGAATGTTTATACTGCACATGTGTAGCAAAATACCATTTTTGGGATCAATAGTTGTACTTTGTATATTTTGGGTGTATTTTTACCAGTAGAAAAAAAAAAATCAAATGTGAACATAATCTAATCACAATTATATATGTAAGACATTGTGTGATCTGGTTGTGACAAGTGCGCACAATGCTGCAAGTATTCATTCTTACATTACATGTAGGCCTATTTGTTTAGAATGGTGAATGCAACCATTGGGTTTACAATGTTCAAACACATAAACACAATTATGCATAGGGTAATTGTTGTTGCAAATTGTAAAACTAATAAATCATCAGAATGATCGAGTCTAAATTTAGTAAACCAAAAATAAACTAGTCCACCTGTGGTGTTTACACTGGAGCATCCATACATCAAATGCTTAGCAAACGGCACAAACACTTTGTTGCAAGGACTAGGCACTCAGTGGACAGTTACAAAGTGGGCAGTGTGTTTTTAATCGCTTCATGCCACACTCGTCCCGTTGGAGGCGGAGAACAAGCTTGTCGATCTGTTCCACTGAACATCAGGGGAGAACACCTTGAGGCCCGAAGCCGCTATCTGCCATGGTGCAGTGCTGCTAATGATTAAGTATCAGTCCAGCGCACTTCTCTCATTTTCAAACTATCACTTTCACCTTCTCCACTACATCACATTTGTGGAGCACAAGGTAATGATCCAGTTGGGTGAGTGCCAACTAATTTTCTTCCCTTTGCCTTTTGCTATGCTTGCTCACTCCCTGATCCACTCTGTATGTCTCCTTCTGTCTCCCCTTCGCTCTCTTCCAAAACATCCCACTACATCCACACTCTACGTGTTTCATTTTTCTAGAGTTGCCTGCAGCGATTAAGCAGCCATGTGCAAAAGGTGTGAGAGTCAGACCTGTGAACTGTCTCCAGCAGAAGGTCATGGGACTGGTTTTTCACACTTTTGTGTGGCTGTCGCTAAGCATCCAGAGGCAGCCATGGAGAAAGGATGTGCGCTACTATCAGCTCTGCATTCAAGCTTGCTCTTTAACTTTAGATATCAATCAATTCATCTGAGAACAGACATGTGTGTGTCTGAGCCAGTCAGCTGTAAAACTAATTATACTGAGATGTTGTACCAACAATTGGTTTATGGTGTCATAGATTTACAAATATGATTACGCCAACAGTGTGACTGGTTACTAGCTATAAACCTCTTTTGTTCCATGCACAAATCCAGATGGCATCCATACAGTCATACAGTGAAAGAGATAAAAAAACAGATGTCAATCCTGTAATTGTCAATTCTCACTAAGTAATCCTTCTGGAAATTCCTGGGGGGTTCAGTTTTTTCATTTGTAGCTTGAAAGTTTCTTTCATTTTTGTGTATAAAACCCATTTACCACATTATTCTTTGTTATAATATGGTGCTGTGCTTTGGTAAGTGGTCAAATTTGTAGACATGCATTTGTAGGTGCTCATCAATAGAATATTGCAGAAAAGTTTATTTTTTTAAGTAAATTACAGATTATATAGATGCCTATATATAGATAGACGTGCCTTTAAAACATTTTAATAATTGGCCATGCATGTGTATGTGTTTTCTGATTTACATTATACAGTCCTAAACCAGTCCCAGTCTGTTATATTTAGGTCACAGAGTCTAGCTCTTTTAAAATGTAATTCACAAATGATGCCACAGCTATTAGAATTCAGCCTGAAACCATAAAAGGTCAACATGAAGCTCAATTTCACACCTCAGACAGTCGCACCTAAAATATTCACAGCTCAGCAGCCCATTACACAAGGCAATGACATGGTCGCCTTGTCAGAATTCTCAATCTGAGCAAGATGGAAAAATCCATCTACAAATCACATATCTGCAGCGGCCAATGCTTTTGGGTTCGGATGCACAAATGCTGACCCTCTTCAACCACAGTTCAAGCAATTCTCCCACAGGAATAAAAAGACATGCGACTTCAAACAGGGTCAAAAGAGCTGGCTCATTCTCATACATCTTGTGTTGTGTTCGGAGTGGTACCTCATGAGTGGAAATCCTGAGTGAAATCCATCCCCTATGTGCCTTATGTGGTGTGAATTCAAAGGTGCTGACATGAGTAAAAAATAAAATAAAATCATGACGCCAACATCTGTTCTGAATTTAACATACAAGATGAGGTCACACACAATGGAGGACTGGGCCATAATCCTCCACAACGTTTGCTGACCACATCTCCCTGACTTAGCACGCAAGTTAACTGTAAGCCCCGGATATCCATATGGTGACTTTACTGTCGGTGCGTGCCGCATTATTCGAGTGCACATCAAAAAGGAAGGGCAAGTTCTCTCTGTAGATTAAAGGAATTGAGAGGATTACATTCTCCAGTCAGGACCATGTACCTACCTAGTGCAATTACCCTTTTAGAGGTTAGCCCATGCATTTCAATTAGGAGACCTATTTCATCATAACCTAGGTGAAAATATGCGCTTAAAAGACAGGTACCAAAATATATGGGTTGAATACATTGCGTGTTGTTATAGATAAGCCTTATTCATCCCTCGAGCCTTGTCTTGTTTATCTTCCCTGTGCAGATAATCCTCTTAATACAATAATATATGAAACACTGAACAAGGGTGATTTCAAGTTTCCTGGCCTATATTGCTCAGCCAGGCTACAATTTTCATAGTGTGATATAGAGAAAGATGAGAAAGAGGGATTTGGAAGTAGTTCAATCAGTTTTATAGTGAATTTTCATTGTATTGCTTTTACACCTCACCTTGACCTGAAAAGTCCTTACCTGGAATGGTCAGGTGTGATAGATCCTGCTTTATTTCACCTGGGAGACAGTAAAAGAGGTAAGACAGAGCTCTGCATGTACAAATATGTGATGTGTTTATTTCTGCAGGATACCCATGTTCAGTCTGAATTGAATGTATGTAATAATTGTATGCAGTTTTTACCATAGACATTTTTTTTCCCTGTTCTGTCAGCGTGTGAGATGCAGTATGTTATACAATGCATTAGCTCCCACTTGTTTTTATTTGGGAAAGCTGGCACACTCCATAAAAGCTTACAACAAATTGATGTCTCAGTCCACTAGTGTGAACAGGGACTAATGTTACACGATTGTTGCGGATGCATTTTGTCTGGTTCACTATCCACTGAGCCCTGTCAAATGAACAAGACTTTCACGAGCATTCATCAACTACATTTGTCCAAGGGCCAGAATTTTTCTTGGCAGACACTGTGAGGGCCAGGCACTCACTAAAATAAAACAAAATAATATTGTACCCTAAGTACTATAATTTTATATATACATTTTCTACTTGCACATAAGGCTCATTTCTAATAACTGAGGCCTTTTTGTCATCTGTGTCTATTTGCTATAGCAAGGCTTCATTTACAGGACCTGCATTGACGGGTTGAGAGGGCCACCACAATTGTGCCTTATTGTACGGAAAAAGAAAAGTCCAAACAAGGACATTTGTGAGAAAGTACTGTAGACCCACCAAAATAACTCAGTTTGGATTATGGTGTGGGGTTGTTTTCAGAAGCTGTTTTTTGGACAATTCCATGCTCCCAACTTTATGGGAGCAGTTTGGGAATGGCTACTTTCTGTTCCAACATGACTAAACACTAGTGCACAAAGCACGGTCCATAAAGACATGGATGAGTGAGTTTGGTGAGGAAGAGGTTGACTGGCCTGCACAGAGTCCTGACCTCAACCTGACAGAACACCTTTGGGATGAATTAGAGTGAAGACTGCGAGCCAGGCCTCTCATTGGTGACTGACGTCGGACGCAAATGTCAGACACATCGATGTCTGACGTAGGTAGATGCAAAGTATGAGCCTATGTCATATTAAACCCTATGGATTAAGAATGGGATGTCACTTAAGTTCATATGCGCGTAAAGGCAGGTGAGCTAATCCTTTTGGAAATATAGTGTAAAATGAGCATGTAAAACCATTTATAAATGTAAAATGAGAGCAAGTTTATCCTAATTTATGACTGAAGGTAAACTACAACACACTACTTCTCAGAAGAAAAAAAAATGCTCGGCGCCTGATGTTTGTGCTTAAGTGATACTCTGGGGGCCAAATGAAAAACTGTGGTGGGCTGGATGTAGCCCACGGGCCATCAGTTGACTTTCACAATAACCCTGTAACACTCATTACCTGTGGATGATAGTGCATGCAGTTTTACTCAAGTGATACCAGAGAAGAAGAAATCTGGCCCATCTATTGTTCAAAAGTCTATACCTTCAGCTGCAAAATAAAAATAAAAAATATTACCTGCAGAAGAGAGCAATATCTGCTGCATACAGTCTAATCCAGCCACAAGGGTCACAAATAATATATATAATAATAATAGTATATTGGTGGGCTAAATTACGACACACACAACAGGAAGGAGGAGCTTTGAGTGTTTCAGAGCTGACTGACAATGAGTCAGGAAATAGGAAGAAAGCTCTAGCGCCTCAGTTTCCCTTATTAATAGGACAGTTTACTGAAGCACAGCTATCTTTTTTCTTTTAGTGAGGATGCAGCCAGGGCCCAAAAGACACAATAACAGTGGAAGATCATAAGCAGTTTGGATAATGACCCTAAGATAATTATGTGGGAGCTCCAGCACAGTATGTTGCATGTGTCAGACTTCTCGCTGTAATTAGGAGCCGTTAACACTAAACATCCCACTGTTACTGTGCTAACTGTCGCTTTGATTGTGGACTTTATTAATCAGGTTTTGTCTGTGACCTCTCCTAAAATGTTAGTGTAAGACTACAGCATGGATTAGGAGAAAATTAGCCACCCAAGCTGTGAATACATTAGGGCATTGTGTAAAATGTAAATAAAAACAGAAAGCAATCATTTTAAAATCAATTTCATAAACAACAAAAACTGAGATATTAAAAAAAAAAAGTTTTGATTTTCAACAACAACAGCAGCACAGATTAAAGAATTTGGGACAGGGACAGCAAAAGGTACCAACAGGCATGACTGTGTACTTACTTTTATTTTTTTTCCAAATATACATACATAAACCACATATCAGGTCTAGACATATTTTACCATTTAAACATTTTTTCAGTCCATTTAATTTTATTTTCTTATTATATTTACTTATATTTATTTATAGCGAATAACATATGTCTTCAAGTAGTATGCAAAGCATTGCATTCTCTTTTATTCACATTTACATTTTTCAAAATTAGGTTCGTAGGTTATTGTAGTTTATTGACATAAACTGGCTGCCACGGTCAAATAGCCTAATTACACAGAGTGTAAGAGTATTTTCTTTTTCTTCAAAGACCTGTTATACAATAAAAAAAAAGTGGTTTATTCACTTAGCGGTACAAAGGTATCGATGTGTCATGCTTGAGGATGTGTGAAATGCAAATGTAACCGGAGCCGAGGTCCAATGTGGTCAGCATGTAAATTAGCATGAGGAATGGCCGGGAGGCAAACAGCACTTCTGACCTGCCGCTGATGCATCCATGCTGTGCTCCTGTTTGTTTCCCCGAGCCGTTTGCAGCCTCAGGGCCATTAAGCAGTGAGTGGGAAGAGGCCATTCAAAGAGAAAGCCTTGAGGGTGGCCACAGTGAGCAGCTGCATGTTGGGCAGAAGAAGATTGGATACACCTTGATGACATTTGAAAGTATCACGGGTAATATTTTGTAGCACTTGAGCATCTGCATCATGTTTGTTCAGAACTATGAAGCAAATTGAGTGGGAACTATCTGCTCACACAATCCTCTGAATACTCTGGTAGATTAGTTTGGTTGTAGGCACATAATTGTTTATTCATGGACACAATGGACCCAATTCTATCCCTGATTGTTTTGTTGGGATACACTTTTTACAGAATAAAAAGTAATATTTCTAAATCCTCATGATTCATCAAAATCCATTTCACAATTACTTCTAGTTAAAAAATATTATGTAAATTGTAACTTTGAAACCATATTCTACCCAGCAAATAAAAGTCTTAGGGGCCGTTTAAATCTCAAAACGCAACAGTCAGTTTTTATGCTTGTTTTGAAACCAGCAGATGGCGCTGTTTACCCTGCCGACAAAGTCACCACTGCAGAAAAACCACAACTTAACATTTTAACTTTAACTTTAACCTTGTATTGTCCTCTTGGGCAGAACTGATCAACTCTGGAGCACAATTAACAATTTATTCATGTATTCCTAATGGTAAGTTATCAAAATATGATTGCAGCATAAAATTACCAAATTTTTTGTGCTTGTTCAAGCGGACACGTACAAGGCTGTTACATCAACATTTTCAGTGAGGACTCATTTTGCCAGGTTAGTGCCCTGAGTAGCTCTCCGCTACACCCCTTCTAGCGTTTTCAAAAGATTGCAGATTCAGAAAATGGAAACTCTGTTCTCACGTAAACAAAAAGTCAAACGCAATCAAAGTTTTTGGCAAAACACGCTGTCATCTAAACAGCCCCTTAGAGTTGTGTGGCCTCTGCTGAAGTGAAAGGGAGATTGGTTGCCTACTTGAGGACCATTTATCTGCTCCTTCGGATGTTATGGCCTGAGTAAAACGGCTTCTTCCCAAATTTCAGATTGCTGTAGATTGCTGTTGTAAATGGAGAGTAAACAGAAGATTATATCCGAGTCCACCTTCTCTGTTTTCAGGATGTTGCTCTATTTTGACAAAGATGGCTTCTTTCACCCCTCTTTCAAATCATTTGGCCTCCTTGGCCAAAATGAAGGTGTACTGCACACTCCAGTCCATTAAGATTGGCACTCCTGGCCCTCCTCATTCAGTCTGAATTATAAGCAATCTCCACCTCCCCAGCCACCTCCTTTGTTATGGAAAGCATGTGTAGCACTGTGGGCAGCAGTGTGTTTTTTTTCCCTCCAAACGGCACAAGAAAACATGACCTTGACTTGATTTAACATGTATTAGAGCGTGCAGTTGTAATGTAGATTTTTCACTCTTTGTAATGCACTTTTGATTCCCAGAAGTTTACTGCATATTTCTTAATTACAAAACCATCAATTTTAGTTTACAATCCCTCATATGTCTATTAGTTAGTTAGACTGAATTAATTTAGAGAAAAGTAGAAAAATATTTATTCAGATATACATGAGAAGATGAAGCCCAATGAACTTGCAAAAAACACTACTTAAATGACTAAGAAGTGTGTGAATATTATATAACATGTAACTGCTATATGGCTGATAGACTGCCTCTGTATGAATAACGTAAGTATTGCAATCTTATTCCTCCAAATATGAGATGATTTCTTCCAGTGCAGAATCTTCAAATCTATTCAAATGAAGACCTCCTTTAGCCCAAGGCTTTTGCTTTAGGCTCATACCGTTTTGTGTGCATTTTAAATAAAGCACTGCCAAAGACAAAAAGACCTATTAATACGAGACATATTGCTTTCTGACTCTGGTTCAGATTGAGGAGTGTGCTCATTAGTACCAGTGACAGACAGTATTTTTGACCGACAATGGCAACTATGCTTGATTAAACTTGACTCTTGGAGATCTGCCTGACTTTGCAGACTTGTCAATGCTTTAACTTAATTTCAGCATTTTTAGAAGGGGTTCTTACCAAATGTCTTCATCATTACAACTCAAGAATAACTCATTTGACTATAATTGTCACTATAACTTTAACATTTATAATATAATCAGACAAAATACAATTTGTTTTATTTTAATGACAGACATATTGCGGTTTAGAGAGGAAATAACATACGCCCCACTGTCTATAAAGCAAAGTTGTTTCTTATTAACTCCCATTAGAAATTAGTTCCTAAGTGATGTGGGGATTATTCCAGCTGTTGAATTATTTTTGGACAAATAAAAGCCCATTTTCCATTATCCGGTACAGGTTCTGCAAATGCACAACATTTGCTATTCATGTGGCAGATCCAGGGTTTGATTTGATTCCCTGGCAAGGACAGGGTCTGGATAAATGGACATGGTTATGCCAGAAAGGCCAATGCCAAATTCCTAATAGAAAACTTCCCATACAAGGAGCACATCAATAAATCATAATATTGTGGAAAAGTCCAGTTATTTCAGTAGTTCAGTTCAAACTGAAACTCTTATACATAGATTCACTACATATAAATATTTCAAGCATTTATTTATTTTAATTGTGATTATGGCTTACAGTTTAAATTAACAACATAATACTGCATAATCATCAGAACCATCAAATTAACAACACAATTCACTTGTGTGTATTAAATGTATGTATGTGTTTCACCTTTTTAATTTAATTACAGAAATATTTTTATTTTCCCACAACATTATAATTAATCAACATGCACCTGAATAACCCAAACCTGTCTCCTGCCCATCCCAGTTTCTTTACATGATTTTGAGTTTAGTCAAAACAATGCAGCTCCCATATGTATATTCTAAGCACACTCCAGACGGCCAGTGTTACTATGCAGAGAGCATAGATCTAATGTATCGCCGGAGTCAGCAAACTCCAGACATCTGACAAACAAGCAGGTTACTCCAGGGCTCTGGGCTTAGACAGGTTTGGAAGTTTACACATTATATGCATTATTAATGATTCCGTACCAGAGAAACTTTTGGCCCAAGTCTGTAAACACTTACTGAATGTTTGTTCCTTTTGTTGTGTTTATGAAGTGATTTTGGAAAACATGTCCTTAGAGCTAGACACACTCAGAGTTTGTGCCAGCTTACCTTCAGTAATGGCTGAAATGTTATGCAATGTGCTTTAAACTCTTATGTTAAAATAGTTAAAGTGTCAGAGTAGATTAAAATGAGCCCGTGCCTCACTCTTTTATAGAGAAACAGTCATTTACATATGAGAGGTCAAGACTGTATGAGGAGAACAAAAGTTTACAGCACTTAGAGCTATAAAGGATCTTAATAGCCACTATATGTCAGATCACTGGATGCCTTGTTTGCATACTAATAGGTTAGAAGGGAACACTTTTGAAATGCTGTCTCCATACATAACTACATTTACGAAACAACTTTGATTTTTCTCTGTAACGCCAGAGTCACACTGAGTGCTTTGCGTGTGTGGCACTTCTCCGACCAGAGCCAGCTGGGAGACCACGATGGGAGAGTAGCAAGTTTATGCTGGAAGTTATGAGTTCGAGCAAACATAACCATCAGGGCTCAAGTGGGAATCATTTTGAGCCCTCATTCAACTTCAACGTCATTTTTCTTATGCATAAAAAGAGCTATATTCAAGAGGCAACAGCGAAACAACCATTAAAAAAAAGTTTTTAGATCACAGTTCTGAGAGTGTGAATAACAAAAAAAAAAAAAAAAAAAAAAAAAGGTACATAATATACAATATAATATATAATAAATAGAAATAGGGGTTTATGTATCCTGGTGTGTTTTAAATGTTTTGTGTGAATAAAATATAGAATATAATGTGTCATTGTATCAGGTCCTAATCAAATTGTTCAACAAAAGCTTTTAACAGAAAAGTGAGAAAGTACTTAACCCCCTATTGTACAAGTAAGATGCAAAAAAACTAAAGTGATGCTTTATAGGCTGTACTTTTAGAGAATAAAAAGACAATTCACAAGAGTCTTACATACAGTAGCAGCAAATGAGGGCCAGAGCTGCCAAAACCCAGGGCTCAAAGAATCAGTAGGTCATACAGTAAAAATGTGTAATAAATATATGGGGTTAAATGCAAGTTTCTGTAAGTTGCATGACAACAGTGACTTGTCTCATTCTGCACCAGAAAGCACTTCAACACGTGTATACTTCAAAAACATCAAGTCCATTACTCAGTGATCAGCCAAAACAAGCATCTCATCTGCTCAACAAATTAGAAATGACACTGTCTGAGCAATATTTATTATGGCCCTACAATATTAAAATGAATGTAGCCATTAAATCAGTGTATATTATATATTTAAAATATTTATTATATATTTAAAATATTGATTCTCATGTCTCTTTAAACTTAAATCCTCATAGAGAGAAGCAACAGTAAGTGACAGCCAGCCTTACCTTTGGAGACACATTTACACAGACTGTGATATAACCAGCCCTGTTCCTCTGCAGGAGCTTCAGCTGCTGTTAGCTTTAGCTCAGCTTTTACACTGCTCACACTGTTAACCTGACAGAAAACACCACGGAGTGGTTTTGATAACAATATGTTCTTTCCTATTTGTTGTTTGAACGTTCCTGATAGGCTATATTACTATGCACATTGTTGTCACACTTAGCAAAGAGAGACTTACTTGTGTTTAGCTTCAAAACGCCCTAATGCAGCTGTAAGCTTCCATTCCATCTGTAATCTGTCCTCATGTTTGTGTCCAGTGTCTGGTTTAAAGTAATATTGTTTGGTATTTTTGTATTTGTGATGTCGAGTTCTGTTTGAAGTCTGTTTCACAGGAATCAAGCCAAGCGCTTGCGGCACTTTACTCCCGCCTACTTTTGACAGACAGCCAATCAGACGTGAGCTCCATAAAAGTAACCAATGAGCATCCAGTCAGAAATAGCTGCGTGTCCCTGACAGAGCCTGAACAGCAGTCTCTGCTCAGTGTTTAGAGGGGAACGGTAGGACGGCCCTCACATCACAGAGGTAGTTAGGAATCCAGAGAGATGCAGAATCAGGACAAAATCAAAAATCAATGACAATGAAAACCTTACAGGCCTTACTGCTACCATTTATTAAAATAGTCAAATGTCAAGTTATAGCAGTTGCAGTTTTGCTTCATTTGGCCTGTAGATAGTTTACCACGCTTTGCTATTGGTTTGTGGGCCAAATGTAGGGAACAGGACACCTTGTGAGTTTTTATGAATAAAACCTTTGATCACAACCCGGGACTTCAATGAAAAGTTTGGCCTGACAAATTTTGCTCTCCGCATTATATGTTTAGCTTTGTTAATTCACAAATTCACCTCCTGACTTCTAGATTGAATCCGCTCCTCTACATGTCTCTGCCAGGAAAGGTGCCATGCTATTTTCCACAACGGGAATGAAGGAAATACAGTGCTTCAATTTCAAAGAAGTTGTTGTTTGTCCTCCATCACTGTGTTGTCCTTGAACCAAAACATCATCCCTCAAAAGGTGTTTACCCACAGAGGTCATTGCCATTCTTTCTCATATCTCCCCATGTTTCAAACTTCCTCACTCTGCTTTTACAAATACACACGTTGCAAAAATAAATATATAAAAACAGCTTTGGGCTCTGTAGCTTTTTAAGCCTTGCAAGGGTTTGTCAGTCAGTCTGTCAATGAAGGGTAAACTCTACCGACATCCAAGGCATGCCTCCTGTTATGCTTTGACAGCTGTAAATGCCAGTAGTATTTTGTGTCTTGTGTTGGCTTGAGATGAGAAGGTTAATGAGTCTTAAGAATAACAGTAACAAAAACTGAAGGACTGCTTATGATGTTGGTTGCCACTTCTGGTGCCACCCATGACCTCCGCAAGAGAAATCTAAAAATGAACACACAAAATTTCTTTAATCCATAATGAGGCCCAATGTTGCTATCTCAACTTCTCTGAGCTTTCTACCATGTTATAATGTTGTTTCCTTGACTTGTATTTTTTGTTTCATTTGTGAATGTTTGAGTAGTATGTTTTATGTGCTGAGGCACTAACTTTCTCAGGAGCTGAAAACATTCATGTTTGCCTTAATTAGATAAACTGGTTAGAAAACCCTGTCTTCTCCAGGAAGCACTAAAACTAATAGTTGTTAATAGTTGTGTTGCAAACAGCTGTGATAGTAAGGAGTTGTGCCCATGCATTTTTAATAAGATCTGGATGGTGCACCACCTCCTCACCCCTGTTGCTAATTTTACTCGAGGCATTGCAGAGGAAGAGTCCCCTGCTGCCCAGCATGGTGTTTCAGTTGACAGGACACCTACAACGTCCAAAGTGTTTGGATTTTGTAGTGTTTCTTACTATTTTCACATAATTGACTTTTTCTGTCTCAGTTAAAAATCGCAAAAGTGGCTAAAAAAATACTTTTTATTGTTTGTGGCGGTACTGCTCTATCATGCCTTCAGCCATTGGCCAAAGTGATCACATATACCTCGTGGCCTACGCAAAACCAGAGCGAGCATGCTTGGTGTTGCTTTGGTCCCCCTACATTTTGGACTAAACACTAAACACTAAAAACTCATGAGTCAGGTTGACTCCTGTGTGACCCTTCTCTTGGCTTCACTCTTGTTTTTTTTTTTTTTAAATCTATCTATTTATATGGGACAGCGTGTATTAATGAACAGCAGCTAGTGCCATAAATACACCGGATTATAGCTCAGAGTTTTGTACAAAGGCTTCCTCTGCCTTTTGGCCACTCTGTCATGACTTCTAAGAAATAAAGCCATAGCTTACTTGTTGTTAAAGGTAACCAGGTCAGTGAGTTCAGTCTTGCAAGGGTGTTTTTTGTTTGTTTGTTTGTTTTTTTATGTTTTTGCCAAGGTACACTATAAAGATGTGCAGGCGGCTTTATTTTATTCTTTATTCATCACACTGACTCAGAGGCTGTTTAATTAAGGTAAGAAAAAGTGCATAGTTCATCTTTAATTCAAAAAGCATGAAATACAGGCATAGTATGTACCCTTCAAGGATTTTACGAACCACTTCTCTGGTAAATGGCCTAATATTAATTCCTTTCACTGGGCGGATCTATCAGGGCTTTTTATCTGCAGGTTTTCACTTGAGGGGGAACAAATTACTTGAAAAAGCATAAAGATAAAAGTCAACGAGCTTCAAGAACCATCAGATGGTAATGATTTGTGTCAAGGGGAACATATTGTTTCACTGTAGTTTCTTCTCAGGTAGGCAAGAGACTGAAGAACAAAAAATGAAAAGCTATCTGTAAAAGCACTGGTGTCATCAGCGCTGTAGTCCAAAACCTTCATCTAAATTTATGTTAATATTCATGAACAAACATAAGGTCTTGATTACTCCAGCGCAACAATGACCTCCATAAATATGCAAGTCATCAGAGTGAAAGATCGGAAAAGGTAGTTATGTAATGTTGTGGCTAAAAGGCCTTAGTTCTACCTCTCTCTCTCTCTCTGCCTTCCTGCTACAAGCCCTCTCAGCTAGAGTGCCCTGCATTATTTACATGTTTATGATTAGTTAAGCCTCACATGGAGCTGCCATCTGCTGGAAAGTGCCACGAAGAATTGAAGTGCCATTAGGCCTATTTAGCTTTAGTAAAGGATAGAGAGAAATAAAAAAGGAAAACCCTGTGGTCTGCAATACTTACCTCAGTGATGTCCGTTGCCACAACTGCCCAAAAGTCATAAAAAGGTGGTATTTAAGCCTCATTAACTGCTCCATTGCTCAGTATTAGTATTAAAAATGAATCCCAGACTAGATGAAATGTGCAGATGGTGCTCCGCTGAACACCTCAAAGTGCATTTCTTCAGGCACACTACATGAAAATATAAGTTATGTTCTCAGAATAACAATGGTGTTTGTGTGACTTTATTTTGCATACTTCATAGTGGTACCTCCAGGGTTTCAGGACTTCCAAACAACTTTATACGTGATAAAACGTAAAGCCAAATATACAACCCACAATATTTATTTAAAGCCATATTTTTCTATTACACAATTACATTTTGGACAAGTACAGGCCTTTTTTTTTCTTGGATTTGAAAATAGATAAATATAAATACAGAGGAGATGACTGGAGGTTGGTATGACACTGAACTGAGTAAGAATTTTAACCCTCAGGCATCACTTCAATTTACTATACACTTGTGACCTTAAGGACATAAATGTCCACTTCCAAAATACTGCTATAAAAAAATTACTGTATTATTATTATTATTATTTTTTTTTTTTCAGATTTTTTCTGCATAAATCTTCTAAACAACTTTAGTCTTGCTTGAAAATACATTCAATGTGTCTTGTGTAGGTTGAAGATTATCCAAAATATTGGCTTTGGTGCATTGTTAGTTTTTGTGTAGCATCACATTAAAACTCATTCTCTTGCATTTTCCCATAGAATATAATGGACCATTATATTCTATTGGAAAATGTTTTAATCTCTTTGTAATCACATAAAATAATCATAATCTTTGTGATGTTGGGGTTTCATTTTTGAGAAAACTAATAAAATTTGTCATTTTTACTGCTCATCATGAAATTTCCCCATTATAGGCCTCTGCATGAAATACTTGTCATTTTACGGTGTTAGTATTGGTGTTAGGCTGTCCATCCATCCATTTGCTTCCCCTTTATCTGGGGCTTGGTCCCAGGGGTAGCAGTCTGAGGAGGGACGCCCAGACTGCCCTCTCCCAGGCGTTCCCAGGCCAGCCGAGAGACATAGTCCCTCTAGTGTGTCCTGGCCTCCTCCCGATGGGACATGCCCAGACTGGTATTAGTATTGACCTATAATGAACTGTATAAAAAGACACACTTGTAAAAAACTGCCATGACCCGACAACATCTGTTGTGTGGGGAGTGGCCGGGCAGTGTGGGAGGGTGGGGGTGTTCTTTCATGTTACGTTTCAGGTACTTTTGGTTTTGAAACTGGTATTTAAAGGGTTAAAATCCTCAAAATGTTTGAATATTTGATAGTTTTGAGGGGTTGTAAAGTTGTTTATAAGATCTATGCAGAAAAAAAAAGTATTATTCTGGTAAATTTGTATTAGTATGTTTTTGGAAGTGGACATTTGTCCTTAAGGTCACAAGAGGATAGTAAATGTGTTTCACAGTGTTCTAATGCTCTATTAGAAAAAAAATAAAAAAATAACTTCTAAACTATGTCAAGAGAGAGCCTTTATTACAAAAATGTGTTCCATTAGCATTAAAAGAGACAAAATGATGGCCAATCAAAGGGGGAAAAAATGCCCAAATGGACAAAAATGTCTGTGTTGCCTGAGGGTTAAGGTACATTTTGCACTATGGTTTGATGTTTGACATTTGTTATTAAAATAAAAGTAGAAAAAGTATGTGGTAGTTTTGGGTACAGAGATGTTTTTGACAATGACAGAAAAAGCTAAATCAGGTAATGGTTTTTAATGTGGTTTAGAGACAACCAGAACAGCATTAACTCGCAACTTGTCATAACACTTCACATATTTGGTCTTTACATCAATATTTTATTAATCTTATACCTATTGGTTATATCTGTATATCTGTAATATAAGTGAATATGAGCAAATTCAACTCTGCTAATCTACATTTAACTGAAGTTTTGTGCTAAATTGCCTCCACTGCTGTCCTTTCCTCTGCCTAACAGCCTCGTTTACCGCTGCCACAAACACTCCTGAATGGATGCTTTTTCCATGGGGACACTTTGGCTGAGAAAAGTTTTACACCTCCGCAGGGCGTTACTACAGCTTAATCTGCCATCACATTTAAGAGGCGCATCGCTGAAAGCCAAACAAATGTGCAAGAGCGGCACTGTTACTTTACATTTTGGGGAAACATCATCGTCACAGCCTGGTTGTGAAGAGGAGAAGCGCTTCCAGCCACAGTGTTGTGTACAGGGGAGAGAGGAGGAAGGTGCTTGGCTCTCGGTCAGATGCTGAGGCCTGGAAGCTAACACAACAACAGTAGCTCAGGAGGAAGAGTGGTTGGCCTATAACTGAAAGGTTGTTGGTTCAAATCCTGCTCTTCCCACTGTGTGTTGTTGGGTCCTAGGGCAAGACACTTCACCCACCTTGCCTAAATGAGTGTGTTTGTTAGTGGTTGGACAGGCTATAGGCACAGAATGGTAGCTGATTCTCTGTAAGAAGTAACTTATTACCACTGAGTGTGACTGAATAATGCACCTCTTTGTAAAGCAACTTTGAGTACTGGGAAAAGTACTACATAAGATTGATTGATTATTATGCAACACATTACAGTTTCCGGACAATATAACACTTAACTAATTCCTTTATTCAATGAGAGTAGTCTTCTCTCTTGTGCAAGCAGGCACGTGTAGATGTTAACCTTTTGATGAATTTAATTATTATTCATTGCAAAGTCAACTTAGGATCTTTTATGCAAGTTTTGTATTTGAAAAAAAAATGTGATGAAAACTATGCATCAATTTTAGAAGCTTATTTCTCAGTCAGAATTCAGTTTGAGGTGTGTATGAAACATAGGATATAATGCATTACCAGCAATAATATGCGTGGTATTTAATTACATGATGCGTAAGTAAGGAGGTTGAAACATACAAAGATTTTAATTGGGAAAGAAATTATTAAAAATTGTGTGCAATATACTGTGCCACATTACATTATCTAATGCCATTATTATGCCATAGTTTAACCCTATATCTGACCAAATATAAACATAATTAGAGGTGTTATGAAGAGGACAAACCTTCACCAATGCATTGGTTCTATCTCACAATGGTAAAGATATCTCTCAGTGAACTTCTAAAGATTAATGACCATTTGAACCACTAAGCGCTTATTTTCCAAAATGGTAAATGATGCACTTAAATAGGTCCATCATTTGTTCCTTTACTGACCCCTTGTGGCTGGAGTTAATATCTTTAATATCGTACCTCACAGTAGTACAGAATCTTTGTTAATGTTCCACCAAAAAACTAATAAATAATTATGTGGCCCATTACTGACCTTTCATAAAAATTTATTAAAATTCTTCCATTAATATTTGAATTGTCTTCCAAAACAATGCTGGCAAAAACATACCTTCAATGGCAGACCTTGTCTTTTATTTATTTCTGACATAAACCCTAACATAAATATAGGTCATAAAACTGTCTCAACAATACATGCTTACAGACACCTAAGACATGTTGAACATCTATTGTACAACCATTACCCAAATGCCACCTCAACTAAAAAAATGCATGTGACAAGTGTGCACTTCCTCTTAGTTATCTTAATAAACTAAGTGTCCAGGCAGCTGGCATGGTGCTTGTGGCACATGAGACAAGTCGAGACACCGAGCCCGTCGTCTGGGCGTAGATGCTGTCAGTCTGAGGATCCCTGAGTGAAGGCAGGTGTCACCAGATTGTGTGAATGTGATCAGATGATTCCAGCAGTTTGTCTCTTCATTGCTGGAGGTGGAGCCACAGCTGTCAGACACAGGTGAGCTAACAGAGTGATGTAATCAGCTGTAGACGATACGCTCCGCTCACCCACACAGCCAGATAATCACAATTTGTTGTTTCTGAGTCTGAGCTGATAGTCAAAATGAAAACAATGACAAAGAGCAGGAGTGGATAGATGACACTTATCTTCAAGAGGGATATATTTGGTTGTCAAGTGTCCTATACTCATTGCAAGTCTTAATTAAATGTTTGGGGATGTAATTAAATGTTTTAAAAAGAAGTTTATTAGATTATATTTTTAAAACCCATTTGTTTGGAGTGTGCGTGGCAGAGTGGTCCTGCCTTACAGCGAAGAAAATCATGGGTTTGATCCAGGCTGGCTGATGCATTATCTCTCTGTTAAAGTCTGCGTGTCCTCTTTAAGTTATGTTAGTGGGTTCTCTACAGGTCTTCCTCCCAAATTTAGCATACTATAGGCAAATTGGTGAATCTAAAGTGAATGGATGTCTGTCAGTGTTTCTAAATGTCAGCCCTGTGACTAACTGGGCATTGTCTAGAGCAGGTTCTAGCCCCTTAGTCAAGTTGGACCAGCCCTCAACCCATCTACCCATAAATAATAAATAATTTAATTGATATTAAACAATACATATACGGCAATTACCAACACTAAGCACCACTAAAGCCAGCAGTAAAGGGGAATTTCCACCCCACAGGCCAATAAGCTTCCTACAATTTGGCTCATAAGAAAATATAGTTGAATACTCCTGGTCTAGGTTGTACCCCACCTCAGGCCCATAGTATTAAGGACAGACCCCAGCCCTTCTTATGGTCATTTATGTGCAAGTTTGGTTATTTTGATTTTCCTTCATAAAAATCTCTTACAATACAGAAACTGCTTTTAACCTCACATTCCCCTGGAGCTTAGAAGAAGGACTATTTACTTGCTAACAACAACAACAACATTTGATAATGACTGGCTAACGTTGCTAAGCTCAGATGTTCTTTCTTTTCTGTACATTTTCACCTATACAATTGTTTTTTTTTAAATATAGTAATATTTCTATGTGTACTCTGATCTACTGGTATTCACAATTTGTATGTATTTATGTATCCTTCATTTAAATTCATATGCAATGCTTTTCATATTTAGTTTATCATATTATGACTGTCATTGCACATGCATTTACATATATTGATGTGATTCGAATTGATGATAAATTATGTATAAATGCATGCCAGATTCTGCTACAAACTATGTTGAAATTAATTAATTTCAATTCACAAATGACAGATCATTACAGGAGGTGTGTGTGTGTGTGTGTGTGTACAGTCAGTTACTAAATGTAGCTGAGCAAGTATCAACTTACGGTATAATTAATAACATTATCAATAAACAACAACAGGTCAATACTGTGCCTGAAACCTTGGGAAATTCAAGGATGATTAGCGTTTTAAAATGTTTACGAAGCCTTTGGAAAGCAAACAGGAAATAAATAAGTCCATAATCTTGGCAGTGCTACGACCTGGAACTTTGCGGTCAAGAGCTAATCAATTAAAAAACAAAGATCCACGCTGAGGGAAGAGCGATTTTTGCAAAAAGCCTTTGGGGTGAAATGTGACGCAGCCTCAACAGCACTAGTTTAGGTGTCATCTGGGAGCTGTACACATTGATTAGTCATTGTCCTTCCTGGTTTCCTGAGAGGCTGTTTGTCCCACAGGGAGGCAGCCATTTCACCACAACTGGCCACGGGGAGCGTTCAAGGGCAATCTGAGCAAACAGACTCGGGATGAGCACTTAAAGGAAGTGTGTACTGGGCCAGCTCACTTTGGTTACGAGGAGTAAAAAAGATCTTAACTGGTGGAGAGCTAGCAGTTACGGCAAAGGGTTAAAAAGCTCTTTAGACGTTCTCTGTTGAGTAACGTAGGTTTGGTGAATTTTATTTATTTACTACAATTTATTTATGATTGCCGTCCCGCCTGGTGTAATGCCTATTTATCTTACACAGTGTTTCCAATCCCCACAACAGAAATCTAACCTTGGGTTTCTCACTGATATATGAAATCCAATTGAAGCTTGGAGTTCATCATAAATGCAGAGTTGAGCTTTAGACCATTGTGCACCAGGGATTATCCCAGCCACATCCTCCATCAACAATATTTATCAATGTTACACTGTTTCACAGTATGATCAGACATATCCTGCACTTTTCCTTGTTTACTTTCTTAGACCAAAGAAAACAATTTATTTTTAATTAATATGAATATGACTGAGTTTATATGACTACACAGGAATTAGATCCAAATATATACAAATAAATGCTGAGAATATGATGTACACAAACAAAGTACTCCAATGCCTCTACCTGCAATGAAGTTCTAGTGTTAGTGACTTTTCAGGTCAGATATATTTCCACCTTAGTGCCAACGACACATCGGGCACGCCAGCAGGTAATAAAAATAAGTTAACCTGCTGTGTAGTGTTTAGAAAAGTTGGAGGAGAAATATTTTCATATGAAGTCTGACAATATTTAATTTAAACAAAGCAGATTTCATTAGCCAATGTCAGCCCGACTTTCCAGTCTTTATAGGTATAGACTTTGACTGTAATATAACTTAATATATGTAGATATAAGTATACAGAATTATATTTAGTTGAGTTTCCTTAAGATAGTATAACTTATACTGTAGCAGAAGTACAGTGAATGTTATGTACACATGGCATGCAGTTTGTGAAAGCAGTACCAGAAGAAGGTACTATAGAAGGTTACTGAGTCCTAACAAACCTCTTGGTAAACTCTTAAATCACAGTTTACAGTACAATACATTTATCAGTTGTTAATGTACAACAGTATTTAAAGGAACTTCCCTCTGAGCACAAAAACCTCAAGAGGGAATCTTTATCAAAATGCTTTCTTTCCTCCTTGACAGTGAGAGAAAACATTAAGAGAAGGATGCAATATTTTTATTACTCACTAAAATCTACCGCTACTACTCTAACATTACTACTACAACTGCTACTACTACTACTGTCATTTGAACCTGACTGTAAGCCAAGCATTCTACCGACTTTGCCACCAAGTTCAACAATACCTTTCCTAATTTAGAGACCTGTACTTGAGTAAAAGTATCTACTTTACGTTACCTTCCACCTCTGCTACAAGAGTCCATAATCCAGTTAACTGTTTTTGTATCAGTTGCAGCCACAGCATAACAAGTTGCTTGTTGATGACTCTTGTCTGTGGTATCTCTGTGAATTCCTCTAATATTCTTCGAAGGCTTCACTTTAGGAAGCAATTTAGCACTTAATTAAATGACAATACTCTGAGTGAGTGTAGATTGACAGAATTCAGCCTCCATTTATCCATTTTCATTAGCAACATGTAGCTAAAGTCCATGCATCTTTATAAATAAATCTTTATATTGACTGTGGCAAATTTCTCTACTGGGCTCCACGGAGACAAATTGAGCCAGGAGGCAGAAAACTTCTCAGTAATGATTGAACAACACCAGCACCTTAATCATTGACTCTGGAGCTGGTTGATTTTAGGTTGGAGCGTGCAGTATGGCTGCTGTTATAGATTGGAAAACTAATATGAGATTTGGAGCAGTGAAATTGAATTATAGTGGAACCTTTGTTAATGAGGTCCATTTGACTCAACGCTTGAGAGAACAATGCCTTTTTATGCAAAACAACACTGGTTTTGTTCTGCATCGTTTTTCATCCACATATTTGTAATATTTTGGTGCATGTATTGTATTATAGCCCTGTCTGTCAGTGTAACTCTGTGCCAAACAAACTATTCTGCCTGTAACAACCTGTGATGACTCTGGCATTTTAAAGGTACTATGAGCAGTATATTTTTAAAAAGTACTTTATAAAAATGACCCACATGTCTCCCAGATATGATGTAAACTTTTCAAATCAATTATTGGTTATGCTGATAACAATTGTGCAGCTGATTTATTCACAATAAAAAAATAAATAAATAAAAAAAAATACATAATGGCCAAGATGTTTATGTTTACATTTTTGTTTTAGTTCTAAACCCTTGCATTACCGATCGTTCAATCAGAAAAGAGACCATTGTTTTGATATAGACTGCAGTACTGTTTTTAAACCAGTACGAGTTCATGCTGCTTACAGTACCTTTAAGTTACGGTGCTAACAGACTAACATGGTCCTATCCTGCTATAGTAAAAATGCTGTAAAATAACAAATAATTTGTTCTTTAGACCATCACTGACATTTCCTAGGTAATACTATTAAAATGCATTTAGTAATATTAATAAAAAAAAAAAAAAAAGTATATGGTAAAAAACATGGCAGCTGTGTTTGCCAGAATTTTACAAGTAAAAATATGGGGACAGTGAAACTTAATTAACTAAATGACCCTTAAAGTGCTTTATGATAAGCTGAAATGTATTAGTATTATAAATATTATAGAAATAATAATTAAAAAAAAAAATAAAAAAAATCTGCACTTCTATTTATGCCATTCTGATGTGACATGTGGTATATATTTTACAGCAGTACACTGTAAAAACATTACAATAACGTTAAGGTCATAGAGATGTGTTTAACATTGTCATTGTATTTTTTACAGTAAGTCTGGAAACCACAACTACCATCAATTTGCCAGTATTTTCCTGTAAACTTGAGGATTACCATAACTTTTTTTTTTTTTTTTTTTTTTTTTGAGTTACAAACAAAAATCCTTTGGGTAAGTAATATTTTTTATCAGTGGGCCAAATGTAAAGTTTAAAGTCCAGATAATATAGAATAAGGAAGAGAGTTGTATCACATTAACATTTTATCAAGCACAGTTTGAGACCACACTGCAGTACGCTCATTTTACTGCAAAAGAAGAGGCTCTCACAAGTCACAATCCAGACTGAAAATGTTGGAGTTGCGTAGGTGCAGGGGGCGCCCCGCTGCCTGAACGCCATATTGATCATGTCTCTACAAAGTGTTGACATGCCGCGTAAGTCCTCAGAGCAAGTTCACCTGCTCTGCACCACGCCAACTCATGGGAGATGCTTCATGTTTACTGCCCCTCGGCAAAGAAACAATGAGACTAAACAACAACAGCTTTGTGTGAGAAGAGACTCTGAGATGCTCTGTGTTTTGGAATATGTCATGGATATATATTTTTTTTTTACTTTTTAGAATAACGCACAATGGCTTAATTTCTCAAAAAAACTGACATTTGCAGACTCTTTAGACTTGCTTTTTTTGTGCTGGTGCAGATGAAAGCAGGGCAGGAATCATGGTGCTTCAACATTTTCACTTGCAAATTCAAGGATGACAGGGTTCCTTTGCCAGTTTCAATTATGAATGACAGCCTTTTATCTTCTGCCTGCTAATTAGGTGAGATGATGCTATGCACTTGCCACAAAAATAATAAAGTTCAAAACTCATGCCTGTGTCATAGTAAAAATTAGATCTTTAGTGTTGTTGTATTGCATATTAGATTATACTACTTCAAACACGTTGATAAATAGGCCTATTAAGCAGGAGGTGTGTTGAGGGGGTGGATGGACCAAGTTGATAGAAGAAAACCACTTGGGAAGGCTTCCATAGGAAGTATTTTAGATGAATACCTGCATGGTCCATGATTAGTTTAACCAATTGTATGTGATCACAAGATTTACCAGAGGTGCACCACATTGTTTATTATAGCAACAATAAATTGATTGCTTCTTATTTAAAGCTAAAGCACTGCCAGTACTGCTACACCACTGGTCAAAGTGCAGATGCAAAGCCATTGCCCTGAACAGGACTGGATAGATTTCACTGAGGTTAGGTTCTTTATACAGTATACTATATTCATATGTTTGCTTGACAGAAGAGGCAACGGTAATGAAATTGTTATGTATACCTGTGTTTAACAGGCTGTTTTGGATGATTCTCAACTGATTTAAAATATTTGGTTCAGTAAGATGCAATTTAGCAATAAAAATGGCAACACTAAAATGTACACACCCTTCTGCATAAAACCTCCATTTATCATTTTTCATTCAAAACATGTTGCTTTAAAAATAAATATGTGTGTGTGAGGCAAATTTCTGTTTCTCAGAGATAAATTGGGCTAGGAAGGCTGTAAAGATTTTAAAACTCGCAGCTTAACCATTTAGTATTTTTGCTATGTTTCTTTCAACCAGCTATTGCTAAGCTATGGATAACATAACATCATCGATATAGTTGATAAAGATGAGTTTAAAAGTATGTTGACTGTAGTTCAATTAACTGTTGTCATACTGGCACTCGTAATCCTTAGTACTGGTAAATCTTTTTTATGGACACAGAACCACATGTACAAGCTCTCACATCACAGCCGCCGATTTGAAAGTTAATTTTAACAAGTCATTTTTTTTGGTGTTATATATGGTCGCACAGCATTTAAATATGTGTCAAAGGGAGCTCTGGGAAGGATTAGGTCACAGTTGAAATGGGAGAAGGATCTGAGGTCAATCCAACTGGATCCAATTAGCTCTCTCTGACAGAAGGCTACGACAAGCCTCACACGGCACACACATCTTATTCTACGAGCTGGGTCCTCACTGGTGCAGCGATGGAAGGATAGACGAGACGGGGAATAATAGAAGAACAAACAAGTCACGACTACGGAAGAAAGCCACCAGATACTCATTAGAGGAGACTTTTCTTTCCCCCTCCCCGGTCTGAATGACTGAGTGGATCAAATTGGAGGAGATGAGAGAAATATAGTTTTTTTTTTTTTTTTTTTCTGTGCTCTTGGACACTGACAGTGATTTCCTCCACTTTGCAGAATATACAGTGAACAATATTGACAGCACTTTTGATAGCATTCATTTAGGTTTTTCAGTACTGCTTAAAGTGTCAGTCTTTCTGGTTTCAAAGAAGCACAAGATGTTTTATTATGGAAAAAAAAATGCTGCCATTGAGTTCTGTGCTTTGTGTTTTAAACATGCTGTATGGTAATTATTCATTTTTAAAGTATTTCTGACGTGTATCATTATAAAGAAAAGAGTGTAAATAGAATGTAGAATGCAAACAGAGACACTGGACACTGAAGACTGAGACAAAGGGCCAGATTTACTAAGATGGGTGCTAAATTGTGAGTGTGGATTAAAAAATAGCATTTGCTGTTTGTGGGTGTGTTGCATGTGATATACTAAGAGAAAGTGCAAAAGTAATTGCTGATGCAAATCTGATATGTAAATGAGAATTTTGCGTGAGCATAAGCCACACCAATAAAGGAAGCAAAGCTGCTCAGCTCCGACTTCATTTTTCTCTACAGTGATGCATACGATTCTGACCACAGTCACGTGACTTCAGTTTCCCACAGTGGAGCGACAGTGAGGAAAGGTAAAGTCCCCTTCACTGTCTGTCAGAGCCAGTTATCCTTATAACACATATAAAATGTATCAAGTAGGCTAAAAGTAGTGTTGATGGTGATAAAATAAATATAAAAATTAAAACTATTTTCAAGGTCCTCTGCCCATACATTAAACAGCAGTGCAGCCTCGGGCCACTGTGGGCAGCTGTCAATCAAGTGTTGCAGCAAGCACTGGGAGGCAATGGGATATACACAATGGGACTGACGCTGTTACACAACATTTAAAGACTGCTCAGATTTAAAAGTAGCCTACAAGGAACAGCCTGAAAGCCCAGGGACAGGAGCTGTAATAGTCTGAAGTTCAGAGGCGCGCAAGGAAAAAGTGTTGCAGGTAAAGTCTGTCTCTTTGTTTCCTCCATATTCAAATCAACACATTAGTGTTGTATCTTTGTAAATGAGCCCTTTTAAAGCATTATAACTTATTTTCAACGCCCCATCTGTGCACTTAAAGCTGCACTCTTTCCTCCGCAAAACTTTTGCACCTGCTCCTCCAACGTGCTAAATTTACATGTAGATTTAGCTCCCGTACTCGTGATAAATCAAATAACAAACACCTTGAATTTTGCGCTGTTCTGGTGAAAAGTAAATGCGTATTACCATGGTTATTTTACTTTTTCATAAACTGCCATAACACATTCATACAGTCACCATCAGACTCAACTCCTTTCTTTACTGATTTCCATTGCTGTTCACATGTTCAAAATAAGAACTAGGAGGCTTGGATCTGTAACCCGCAATGTGGCCACGAGATGCCTTGAAAAGCACACCGTCTTTGGTGACGTATTGCTATAAACTATTGCATATAACATTGATTTTAAGCACTAGCTGATTGATAATAAACATTTAAAGGTACTGTGTGCAACATGTGCTCGTACTGGTTTGAAAACAGCACTGCAGTCTAAATAAAAACAATGGTCTGTGGGTTACCAGTCTTTCTGCTTTTCTTATTGGACGATTGGTAATGCAGGGTGAAGAACCAAAACAAAAAATGTAAACATAAACATCTTGGGCATTAAGCATTTTTTTTTTTTTTTCTTTTCTTGTGAATAAATCAGCTGTACCATTGTTATCAGTAAAACTAATATTTAATATAATCATGTTTATCTCATATCTTGGGACATGTGGGTATTTTTTATGAAATATAAAAAAATATATATATACTGCTTAGCACCTTTAATGTTCTTTGTAGCAAATGAGCAGTTGCACAGTTATTTTGCCTCAGAAATGCACATGCTAATCCCCCCAAAAAAGTAATTTCAATCATATTAGACAAAAGAACAGTCATCATTATGTAATCTTTTTAATATGGCTTAAGTTTATTAATGAGCGAAAAAAGAAGAAACCACAGTGATAAAACGTAATGTGTGCTTGCAGGGAGCTAAACTCTTCAGTTGTCAGTAAACAAGTAGTGAAAATGAATCTGGGGGTGTCAGCGGTCCTTTGAAGTGTTGTTTAAAATACGCACAGTATCTCACCCATTTCCTTTCCACGGCCATGGAGAGCAGCAGCAGCAGCAGCTCATACAGGAAGCTCTTTGGCCTTGGCAGCCCATTTCAGGGAAGCTCAGTGGCTGATGGGCTAATCGTATTCAGGTCCCTGAACAAGTGCCTTGTAGGCCCGCTCCGGCACAGCTGTGTGTGCCTCCAAACCATCACCAGCTGGGCTCGACCGGCCATGCAGAGAAGGTTACGTAGAGTGCAAGAGAGGAGCAGCAAAGACTACAGCTTGTCCTTCATCATAAACAACAGACATCAGACAGGAGGCAAGCACATCATAAATGACTTGGGCTGGAGATGAAAAGTTGTCTAACAGCATGTGGTCTAGATGCCACATAAAGCTATCCATATGTCTTTCATAGGCAGAAATACAGTCAATCACAGGCACTTCCATTCTTCTAACAGTGGACTTATTTGTATGCAAGGTCATGTAAAGACAGCCTGCATCCAATTCACCATTTAGACTGCCTCGCCCACATACTGCCTCCTGTATATGAAAGGTCACAAGTCTGCGCTGATAGGGGTTTGCTATTCACACAGACCGCTGTCAGAGTATGAAGAAGATATCATGGCAAAGTTTAGCTACTTTTTTTTTTTTTTTAGGCACAAATCACAGCTCACATCACACAAAGCTCTAATTATAAAAGGTTCCTCTGGGGAGAGATTGCCAGCTGTGGGCAGATTAGCTTAAATCTGAGCCACAACACTGGAGCTTGTAACCAGTGTTTGCAAGTGCTATTTGCTTTGCACTGCTCCTTTTGAATGCTTTGTGGACACAACTTGATTGAAAAAAAAGTTACAGATAACCTCAAAACAAGGACAGAACAGCCACATTACCCAATTTTATTATTGCCGTCCCAGCTAGTTCTACAATGAAATACTTGTATATGACATCAAATTGGAGTTTGAAATGTATTAAACTTTCAGCACTGTTTAGTTTTAGGCCAATGCAAACCACCTTGTGTTGGCAATAGTTATTGTTTGCTTTTTACTCCCCTTTTTTGTTTATGTTTGTCTTTTAAGCATTGTGTCTCTGTGTAACAAGATGTATCCAGAGTTATAGACTTTCCTTGGCAGCCAGTGGGATCTTCTGTTATTAATGCATCTTTTTTCCTTTTGACTTTTCCCTTTGTGGTCACCACAGCAAACTACTTTTGTGCAATAATTTGCAAATTGATTTAGCATTTACTTAAAAATGCCTTTCTGACGCAACTCTCACCATTGATCCGGGCTTAGGTCTGACAACAAAGTACACTAGCCCGTTACTCTTTGTGGCTGGGCTGGAACATGCCAAATAGTAAATCCTTTGTTTTGTTTTGTTTATTTGTTGTTGTTTTTTCTATTTACCATTACTATAACATTATACCTATAGATAATAACGTAGGTTTCTTCCAGTTCAAGGAAATAGCCAGGTAGATTTTGTTTAAATAACCTGAAAACAACAAAATTCCCCTTTTGTTAAAAGAACTTCAAATCAATGTGTAAACACTGTAATTACCAGGGACGGAGACAGAGAGCTGTTTTTGATAACCTAATTTCTGTTTAAATAGATTTTATTTAACAAGGCCTTTAGTTTAAACTAAACAAATATTCTCCAATGATAAGTATTGTCAGACCTTGGATAAGCCCAATAAACAAAAAGTCATGGCTGATCTCTATGTAAGCACAAAAACAGCAAATGGTTCAATATAATGTAATACTATTCAAAAGAATGGAGATTGCAGAAAAGGTACCAGTTTCCAAGAAGAGGTATTTTCTTCTGAGCTCTGTAAATGACCTTCATTAGTGATTAAAGCTGTAATTAAATATGCACGAGAAATGGTGTGATGTGTCATAGCCAGATCATAGCCATGATCCCAGTCTGAGCTGATGCGAGATGAAAAGGCCACAGAAGTGAGGAGAAATAAATGTCATGAGACATACACTATGACCATCTGGATCCAAACCATGATCTCAATATCTATGTGTGTGTGTGTTCATTTTCTTCCGCTTATTCCCTTTAGGGGTCGCGGGTGAGTGGAGCCTATCCCAGTAACTTTGGGCCGTAGGCAGAGTACACCCTGGACAGGGGCCAGCTTGTCGCAATTGTCAGTAACTTTTAACTTAAATAAACTGAGAACTGATTTGTTAAAGAGGCCATATTATGCAAAATTAGCTTTTCTGAGCTTTCGACCATGTTATAATGTTGTTCCCATATCAAAAACATACCTGGAGCTGTGTTTTGTTTCCTTCATGCGTGTCTGAGTAATCCATCCACTTCCCAAAGCCTTCTAAAGTGTTCCCAAAAAGCGGTCCAAACCATTCTACTTTTGGCACCCCTCCCAGGTAAGTTCCAGCACGATTAAATGTCTGGAATGGTTAGTGGTGGGCACTGCTGTGAGCTGATTGGATGAGAGAGAATCCTCACTCAAAAACAATAAACCAAAGGACAGAAATAAGTTTTTTTTTATGAAATACGTACTTGTCCTTGTGATAAATAGTCGTATTCCAAGAGAGAACAAGCTAATGTTGAGGTGAATTAAAAAAAAAATATAGAGCTAGCATATATTAGCAACAGCAGGTTTCTGCTTTAGCGAAGTACGGCTCTCGCTTTGAGAATTGAAATGTTTCATCTGTGTGCACAGAGAAGTGAAGTAGTAGACCTGAAGTAGTCTCCTGTTTACTGAAGCTATAGCTCCAGCCTCACACAGACGCATATCAGAATTTACGCTCTTCTTTATTTTAAATGTTGCCAGTGCCTTTATGTTTTAAAAGTGAGTTTCAAACACATTTATTTCATTTATTAACATCTTTTGTTTTGCTTGTGTGACAGTGTTTCCATAACAGACGTGGGTCTCCTGGACCCAGAGAAATGGAATCATGAGCAGGTTTTGGGGCTACCCGTTCTCATGGTACATCCACACCAAATGGCAATCTGGCATCAAATTTGCATAACTCGCATTTAGATGGACGTGTGATGGCTCAACAAGTAAGGACCCAAGAGTTCACACGAGACTGAAGGTTAAGGTAAGTATTTATTGTCCCAAAAAGTTTAGGAGGAGGTCTGGTAGTGCTGGATTTCTGGAGGTGCAGGAACAGGCAGAACACAGGCTGCATACAAGGCTGAATCTTCAATGCAGGTACTAAGAAAAATAGGAGACGAAGGTAAGTAACAAGTTTTCAAAATTTGTAATTCTCAAAAAACTGAGCGGCTAACTTTTGTTCACCATCAGGCTGAAGGAAACAATCTGGCAGAGTCTGTCTGGAGAGCTCCAAATAGGCAGCAGCTTGATTGTAGATGAGCAACAGGTGAGTCTGGGTGCTACAGCCAGGAGACTCCGCAGAAACACACACACACACACACACACACACACACACACACACACACACAAACACGCACGCACGCACGCACGCACGCACGCACGCACACACACACACACACACACGGAAGAAGTAGGGAGGGGAAAACAAAGAAACAGGAAAGCCAGAGTCCAAGCCAGGGGCGTGACAGGATGCTTGAACATTGTGAATTCACTTGCTTTGCGTGAACAATTCGTTCTATTCGTGTATGAATTTTGTGCAAATTTTTTTTATTGTTTTATTGTTTGCTTTGTCAAACACTCAATTCACATCATTTGCGCCGCAAGAATTTTGTTCACGTTTGAATGTGCCTTTACATAGACTTAACATGTAAATCACTCGCTCCAGACGCCTCATTTGCATTTGGTGTGAATGTACCATAAAGCTTCCTGTACTGACATGTCTCATACCATTCTGCCTAGTGGAAAAGCACCTTAACACTCACTTCTGCACCAGCATGTGTTGTTGTGAGGAGCACTGAAGGGGCATAACAGCAGGCTGGACAGCAGAGAGGGAGGGCTTTTAAAGTGACAGGGCCTAATCTAAGCTTTTCGCACAGAGTCAAATGATGAGTTTCTTCAAATAAGATTATTGCATTTTCTGACCAACAAAATGTAAGATACAGACACAGAAAAAGCATAATATAGTCCCTTTAAATGAGTTGTTGTGGGGTGAATAAAGCCCCCTGTATCTCCCCTTGCCAGGGCTGGACTGTAAACAACTAACACTGGCTGCATTGGCAGTGCCTTTGAGCAGAATCACAGAGCAGACAAGGTGAATGAAATGTATTGCCCAAGGACACAGTGGCAGTACTACTGCTGCCCGAAATCAAGTAGGTGTTGCATATTGCATACATTGCTTTTAAGCAATTCTGTAAAACAAAAAAAAATCTTTGCCTTTCAACAACTTACAACAATCTGACACTCAGCAGGAATGCAAATGTGTAACCAATTATTATACACAAGTCAAACTCCAGCACAGAATGAGATGTAACCCATTTAGCTTCAATGACAGCACTGTTTCTCTGTTACAGGGCAGGGACTTGTTATGCTAATGCTGGCAATACTCACAAGTGAGGAACCACAAGCTCCAGTGTACTCTCGTTAACAAATGACAACAAATTAATGTTAATTGCATCAGTTATGTCACTTAGGCAGTTTTTTATCTGTTTTATCAGAGAAAGGTTGGTGCAGAGCGTGTCCAATTTAACTCAGCTGTAGGAGTCTCAAAAACAACCACCTGGTCACACAAAAAAAGTGCACTGTAAAATCAATCATTCAACACATTTTATAATTCTGCAGAACAGTAGAAGTATCCTTGCTTGTAGAAAAACAAGTTTCATCGTCATATTTTACAGATGAACAAATATTTATTTGGCATATTAATCATCACCATAATCATGAACAAACTTTCTTTTGTGGTTGTTTCTTCTTTTATGTACAGGTTTCACTTTTTATCATTTTAATTATTTTACCCCTTTCCCCTTTTAAACCCATTTAATTCTGTTTTGGTCATTTTAGTTTTGTTGAGTGCCATTTTAACTAACCACACAGAAATGACACTGGCTGTAATATAATCATTTGCAAAAGCATTTTTTAGTTTTATTTGTGCATAGACAGTGTTGGCTTAGTTACTCACAAAAAGTAAATAGTTACAGATTACTGGTTACTCTTTTAAAAAGTAATATATTTCTTTTCTTAGTTATTGACTCATGAAAGTAACTTAGTTAGTACTTTTGGATTACTTCCTAAAAGCAAGTGAGATATAAATAAACCAAATTCTGTAGACAAAGCCTCACTATTGCCCTTAGCAGTACTATTATTTCTCTTAGTACAGACATTCAAGCATGGTTTCAGCTGCATTCATATTAGTAAGGTAGCCCCACAAAGCCAAAAACTCCCTTTTAAGTTCACCTGCACAGTGCCCTGTGAGTGTTTATGCTTTATCACATGAAAAAATACGTAATGAGTTCCTGTGGACAGATGTTTATTTTACTACATTTAGGCTAAAATGCTGTTGCTGTTAGCTCCAAATCGTTGCAAGTCTCTTCTTTCTGTTGTCCCTGATGACAGCAGCGTTAGCTGACATACATAGGCTACACCACGACAGACACGTGGAGAGGACGGGACGGTGCACAGAGGAGATGAGCGGCTAAGATGTGCATTAGAAGCAGATAATGAAATGAAAGCAGGAAATGTTGAAGCACTATTTGTTTATTTAATTTTTGCTCTGTGCCTTTGTGGTAAACTGCAGTTAATTGAATTGACTGTAACTGCGAGAAACAAATGAGTATTTTGTTAGTAACTGTAACATTATTACTGTTGACACCAAAGTAATGTGTTACCTGCTGCGTTACTGACAAATATAATCTTATTATCTAATAATCTGTAACTCATTACTTTCTAATGCGTTACTCCCAGCACATTACTTCTATGTCTGCCTAAAAAAAAAGTCCAA
This sequence comes from Bostrychus sinensis, assembly GCA_020698575.1. Classification (NCBI taxonomy): domain Eukaryota; kingdom Metazoa; phylum Chordata; class Actinopteri; order Gobiiformes; family Eleotridae; genus Bostrychus; species Bostrychus sinensis. Next base: position 16,765,219 of record CM036249.1, on the reverse strand, counting down.
AATATATCTAAGATGAAGGAAGTTGTAGAGATACACAGCTAAACATAAAAAAAAAAAAATTCCTCTAACACAAAGTCAAAGACAGAAGTGATGCTCAGACCTGATGTAGCCTGACACTTGCTCATACTAATATTTTGGCACAGTATACATTTTGTGTAAAAAATAATTTAACACATTTTACTACTTCTTTCTTCAGAAACTTTACCTGTATTTAATAATATGTCACAAGCCTTTTATATTGTATTTATTTATTTATTTATTTATTTATTTATTTATTTATTTATTTATGTTTTGGTGTCTTATAGATCAAGAAAAAAAAAATATTCTGGATCCAGGTATTTTTTAAAGGATTCTGTACCATTGTGAGACAATATCAATGATACTAACTTTAGGCACAATGGGTAAATAAAGTTTTAATTAAATTTTTGACCTATAAGGGCTTTGTGGCTCAAAGGATAGAGCATTGACTTCAACTAGAAGATATTCAGTTTGTGTCCAGGTCTGGGCACAGTATATTTTTTCATTGCGAGGTAGAGTCAATGCCTTGGCTGAGGTGCGCACTCTCTCCTAGTGCTTGTAAATCATTATTAATGGACTCAGTGATTTCTAAATATGCTGTACAGCCACAAAATATCTCCATATTTAGTTGGCATAAGAAGTCTTACTGGAGTGATTTCTGGCGACCATTTGTGATGTCGGGCCTGAGCATTGCCCTGACGAGGAGATTGAAGCAGTGTTCTCATCATTGCTGAGCCACTGGGTCACGGTTTAAACACTAATCCTGAAGGATGAGTGAGCTCCAAACATTGGCCTCAGCATGCTTCAGAAATTGCCGCCCTCCTGTCTGATGGTGCCGTAGAGTTTTTGGAAAAGGGCAGCGGCAGATGTCAGGAGCCCTCTGCTTATCCATCCTCAGCAGGGAAGCAAACACAACATTTTGGCCGACAGCCTTGACAAATGTGTGACAGGGGTTGGAGGTGAAGGCGAAGTCAGGACGTGCACCTCTCTGACATTAACTCGTGGAGCAAAACAAATTTTCTGTCCAATGTTTCATCACATTGATTTTACACTTAGACTGAACATGACTTGACATTCAGAGTGCTGTGCCGACTTATGAATTCCAATAAGTGTGTTTGTGAATAGAAAGTGGAGCGACATTACAACAAAGACTACCGCCAGCATTGCCCGCCCGTAGGCATGACTGTTAGTTTAATTATTGTTTTGCTGTCACAGAGATAATTGCATGAAATGACAGAGCTGGTGTGCAACATTCATGGGCACATCAGCTTGTCTTGCTGGGGCAGTACAAACAGGTACAGGAGCGGCTTTGATTACAAAAGTGCACCCTGTTGTTCCTCAAATCGCGCTTTTGCATTGGACCTGCCATTATTACTGTACTCAGTTGTAATTAATGATTCAATTAGCACTACTACTGCTGTCTTTCTGCTTAATTGCCTAAGAATCAATTGAGGTCTATTTAGCCAAGACTGTAAAGCAGGAGATCCGTGATAAAATGTGGCCAATCTGGATTTAGTTACTGGAGTATTGAGCCGACATTTACACAATTAAACCTCAAGGCACAGATGCAACCAGAAAGAACATTTGGACCAAGCTGAAAAACCTTAGCGAGGCAATTACAGAGGCACAGTGTGAAACAAAACCAATCCAATAACCTATTTTAAAAATGATTAAAAATCTCACTCTTGAGTTCAATCGTGGAAAGCTGACTATGCTGAAACTTTAGGTAGGAATTATGCGTACAACACTATCTTTTGCTTCATAATTAGATCTTCTGGTTCAAATATCAATAAAGTGATGCCTTGTTTAATTTTGCTATTAGGGCAGAGTGGACTCTAATTTGATTATCCATAGAACAGACCTGGCAGATAATGTTTCAATTACATACACACTTAAAACAATTTCAATTCAACATTATAGTCTACAGACTTTACCTTACACTTGTGAGACATTGTTTAAAATTCATTACAAAACTCTCATTTAAGGGACTCTAAGTTAAAAGAAGAAAGTGCAGGCCTAGGCCCAGTTTTTTGTAGCTTTTAGTGTAAATAAATTCAGCTTTTCATCATTCATTCATTTGGTTGGTTGCCAGCAGTATGCATGGTGTCATGAATATTGCAGACATTGTATCTTGCTGGGTTGATTTAAAGTAAATGATATTTCGATATTGCATCAGGTGAAGACTGATCTAATCTTAATTATTGTGGTGATACCAATTATTGTTACATTATTGTGACAAAGATTCCACTGACTTTGTGGGCAGCACTGGCTTCAATGTGGACAGCTGATGAAGGGAGAAAGCATTGATCTTCTCAGTCCTTTATCTTCTGACTCTTCCACATGAAGACCACTTACATCACATGGCTGTGAGTACAATACAGCCGATGCATTGTGGGAAATATTCCCAGCTGTGGTGCACCTTGGACCTGCGAGAGGAGCTTAAAAGTCAGTTTGTGTGGCATTGTCACCTGTCCTTGGAGGACCAATTATTCTGAATGTTTGCCCTTAAGTCGCTCCATGAAACACAGAATATGTGAATAAAATATCAGCACGGCCAAAGACACAGGGTTCAGTCTATTGATGGCCTCACAGTTGCATCAGTCTGTAGACGTTCTAGTCAGGCAAAAAGATTGTTTGTTATGTGCATAGATAAGCTAGAGCGGGAAAACGCTACTAAATAAAAGAGCTTTAGATTTATGGGCAAAGCTTATCTTATTCATATGTGGTTCTGTATCGACTTTTTTCACTCTCAGACATTGAAGTCATAAATTATCAAAATTTAAGATACCACAAGACTGTCAGAGCTTACAACTGGATTTTATAAAAGCCATGCGTGGGTCAGGCTGCTACCTTTTACTTAACTTTTCATTGGCACAAAATTATAAAGAAACCCAAAGTACCACATATACACTGTATTACCAGTTGTAAACAGTAGCAAGTAAAGTGTGTAAACAGATCACTAACAAGCTGTAATTTCTGTTCAGTGAGTGTAGGTGTGTGTTTGCCCAGCTAGCAGCTGCAGCAGTTCTGTCCGGTCGGCACTGTCTGGCTTCTGGCAACCTCCAAGCCTTGAAGGTCAGCTTCTCAAAGGCAGCAGATAGCCCTGACTGCAGCTCTTTTAGCCATCATCCATTTTGGCAAATGGCAAGACTAGGCTGATCAATCAAGCTCTGTCAAAAGGCCAGAGAGAAGAAAAGAGCAGCAGCAGGCCTGATCCTCCTGTATCGACTGGCCGGATTATAGGGGCTCACCCTTTGGGCCCTGGACGTGATGTGGTCATAACTCCATTACTTATGATGAGAGCTGCAAACTTCAACAATCAAGCTGAGTGCAGTCTGTCCACTACACAACTGTAATGTGTAAAAGCATTGATCTGTTTGGATGATTTAGAACACATAGCTCACACATAAACAACAATCACATGGCTTTGTATTCAAACACCAAAAGATCATTTTACAAAAGAACTAAGTAACGTTTTAAGATGAAATTGTTATATCTCAAAATGAATCTGGTAAAAATATGAGGACAAGTGAGATTGTCATGATCCCTTGCCTTTTCCGCTCCCTTCTCCCCCTCCCTCTTGTGTGTGCATGTGGGCGTGCTTACCTACCAACACCTGCTGGCTGATAAACTCACTTTTTCATCCATCAAGTCTGCGCACTTGACTACTTGGCTTTGAAACCTTGTTGCTTAGGCTCCTTTAATGTTCTTTGTAACAGAAATGACTATTTGTTATTGATCTGATGCCCCTCCTGACAACCATCTTTGTTTATCTGGGCTTGGGACTGGCTCAAAGAGTACACTGGCTTTTGACCCTCTGTGGATGGATTAATGATTAATTCTCAACTGAATTAATGTAAAAGTTAAGGCTGTCTGTGAGTGTCAGCCCTGCAACTAACTGTAAACTGCCATTGTCCAGAGTTTACCGTACCTAAGGCCCATAGTTGCTGAGATAGGCAGCAGCCACCAGTAACCTCTAACAGGAATAAGTGGAGGGCTATTATACTGTCTATTCAGATCACTAATCCAGTAATAAAGGGTCACAAACCCAGATATAACCTACTGAAAATAAGTTTGAGTAAAACAAAAGAACAAGAAAAATATGTATTTAGTGAAACAGTATCCAAGGCAATTGAGCTGCAGTGCTTGAGACAATTTCACTTCAGCTTGGGACCTGCCAAGGATAAATGCATAAACGCTTTCTGAAAAAGTTACCAATGCCGCTTTTGATTTTGAAAATCCCTGTGATCAAACACAGTTCTGGTTCTTCACATTGTTAGTCCTCTGCAGATCCTTCAGCCATGTCATGTTAAAGCTTTGTGATCAAGACGGTCATAAATTCTCCTTGAAAAACACAGTTCTGTTTAGTGAATGGACTTTCAAAAAATTACATCATAGAAACAACTAAAGTATACATAGCAAGAAGCGTGTTACATTTTCAATCAGAGTCAGAGTCAATTTTATTCTGTTTCATTCAGTTCCTGTATTTTACAATTAATGCCAGCAAATACATAGTTAGCAGACATATTTAGTCTTAGCAATAGGACTTTGAAAATGTTACTAACTAGTGAAAAGTTAATGTGTGTCATTTGGACAATGCACTCAAAGTGAGCCCCATTTTAAATAAGTGGTTGTGATTTGTGAAATATTTTGGTAAAAAATGGAAAGATGAGAAAGTTGATGAGTGTGGCTGGCCAGACTAATGGCCATCACTTGACAATCTAAGAGACAGGTTCCGCTTTACTTGTTAACCATTACATGTAATGTTGTATGATGAAATCTGGTGCTGATTTCTGAACGTGTATTGTTTTTGGATGAAACTGAATGTGTTTAGATGAATGTGTTAGTGAATGGGTTTAGTGTGGGGTGTGTGTACTGTCTATTGTAGTATTCTTTTGTATATAATGTCCTTTACATATGCAATTCTTCATGTTAACTATTTCCTGTGTGCCCAGGGAACTAGGGATAATGAGAAATTACCTTTTTAGTTATATTCTTGTGCAGTGCATGGCTATCCCTATGAGCTTAATGGGTTAGATTGTACATTGTGCCTACTTAATAAAGCCTAAACTAAACAAATATACCAAAACCATGTTGAAACATTTGTGAACTCAATAGTTTGGTTCCATTTTGTGAATGTAACTAAGCTGTGCATGTAAATTACTGTCTGTAAGACCATTAGGACACACTTCATGTTCTAGCTTTGGGTACATTGTCTTCTCAGCCAACTGAAGCCATGCACATATGAAATATTAAGTCTTGCACCAGACTTATACACAGCACAAGTTAAGCCTAGATGCACAGACTCCATACATGTATTGATGAAAACATAAAAGCATCATATATAATGCACTGTGCCAAAAAAGGCGGTCGCAGTGCTAACAACTGACTCTACCCCTAAAACCCACTGGCTATTCTACTTATGAGAGAGCACATAAAAACAATAAAAAACATAAAAACAATAAATTAACATATAATTAGATGAAAGCATAATGTGGATTCAGCCCAGCTTCTAAGAAAGTCTAGAGTGGATCTCAACATTTTTCCTGCAAGTACCAGGCACCATTTTATGGGACTAAAATTAATCTTACTTTTTAAACTTTTGAATAACTCAGGTCTAAACCAATGTAAAAATGTCTCACTACATAAGGACTAAACTGTGTCTTCACCAAAACCAAGTTAAAAGCAAATCTACTGTAAACCAGGTCTAAATCAGGACCAAACCATGTCTAAACCGGGTCAGAACCAAGACCAAAGGGACAAGGATTTTAACCCAGAAAATAAGTCAAGACTAAACCAGGATCAAAAAAGACCAATACAGGATTATAACAGGTCTATACCAGGATTAAACCAGGTCTATACCAGAACTATATCTGGTCAAAACTAAACCAAATCAGGACCTTCCCAGGACCTAACTGTGTCTAAAGCAGGACTAAGCAGTGAACTTCACTCTACATAAATTTCCCTAAATCAGGACTTGAACAGTAAAAAGATTCCTGAGTAGCACCATAAGAGGCCCAGACACCACCCGTGATATCTCTACCACAGTTTTAGAAACGCTGGTCTAGTACTCTGCAATATTTATGAGACTGTAAAATCCATGATATTCTCCTTTTCCGAAACAAGCACCGAGGCCTATGTTTCCCATGGATGAGGTTATTGATCCAAAATGCGGATAACTACAGGCAATTTGTGTAATGACTAACATCTCCTGCCAATGTAGAAGTAGTCCAATCACAATCCTGCTCCATGTCATTTTCTCCCATCAGCTGAAGAGCGCTCACATGCTGATACACTAACCCCGGCTCAGTGTAGAGATTTCTTGGCATTTACCGAGCTTTAGCCCTGCAAATGAACAATCAATTTCACCTTCTTGTCTCTGGTTTCTTATCCCCCTTTTCAACTACCTGCACTCTCGATAGTTTGACTTGGCTACACTCACTCGACGGGTTTTGCCCTATCGGGTGCGCCAAGATCAAATGTCAGCACTGTCAGACAGCTCCACTGATGCCCCCAGATGAACAGCAGCCAGTACAGGTCCTGGCCCGCTCTCAAATGATCCCTCGGCTCGGCTTACCTTTTAAACTGCGCCTCCAAAATGAATAGGAATCGCACAAATGGTAGCTATTACATGCCAGTCTATCCGAAGACTTAATCACAGTATAAAAACCCCTTATTACATTATCTCGTATATTCATTATCAGTTAAACACAATGGTATATTAAATCCTTTAGCCCCTTTTATGAATTATCAAAATGACTCGAGGCTGGATAGTTTATATCTGATACCTTTGAATAAATGTGTCCAATTTCACACAGATTAGTCCTATTCACTCTGATTGCCACACTGGGATATTTCTGTCCTACAAAGGGTACATTTACACTGAAAGTCTTCATTTTCAGCTCAGTTTTGTGCTTTAAACTTTATATGCTGCTTACATCAATTTTCCAGTGTGAAGTACCTGTAAGGTAGCATCATAACTAATCTTAAGCAAACACAAGGACAACTTTGCCCCAGTGAGGCTTTTGAACACAAAATACATATATAATGAGGATTTTTTTGTTTGTTTGTTTGTTCTGGTATTGGTTAATTGTGAGATTTAAGGGGTTTAGATAGAGAATTTACCCCTGAACCAGAAGGCCTGTGTACTATCTAGAAGAGTGTTATTGTGCATACATTATATAGCTGATTTTGGAAAAGTTTTCTGTTCTCATTAAGCATGAACTATAGATAGAAGAGGAATAGAAAAGAATAGAATGAGTCATGAGTCAAATCATAGCGATAAAAATAGACTTGGCTGTACCCTCGAAGAGGGTATATTATGCTTTTATTCATATTTTTAAACCAATCTAAGTCACGCATGGAACTGCATTGCATAATTTACAACTTAAAAAAAAACAACAAACAAACAAAAAAAAAACATTTGACTAAAACTGTTACGGCCTTTGAGCCGTTAGCTCTGTTTGTTGTGCCCCGCCACTTTTTTCCTTTTTTCTGTGCAGGTGACAGCTGACTGGTGCACCTGCTTGTAATTGGCCATCAGCTGTACTTAAAAGGCCGACACTGCCACAACTCAGCGGCCAGTGGGTCCTTGTGCCACGTCCGGACGGACTTCAGTTTTCCTTAGTTATTTAGCCTATTTTGTGTTTAGATTAGTTTTCGTCAAAATACCTTGTTATTTTTTTATATATATATTTATCTTTTTGTACAATAAACTCCTTTTTTGCGCATATTCACCGTTTTCCAGTTTTCTCCATCCTCTTACCACATTGTTCGTGCCCAAACCACCCCTAGACCAGCCAGGGCACGTAACAAAAACACAACTGTTTTTTTTTTTTTTTTAACATTTTTACAGTTTTTCTCAATTGCTTTAGCTCATTTACTGAAACCCGGTTTCATTCAATCTTTTTCTTCAAATCTATTTCAACAGAAATCTCTGTTTACAAATCATTTAGAACATTTCTCATTATTTCACACAGTTTGCAAACTCTTTCTCAAATTACCTCACACAGCTCTCACACAGAGACACACAGCTTCACTGAAATCATTTTGTTTGGCAAATACAACAGTCTTTCTTGAACATGGAAAGGGCCTTTTTTCAAAAGGCTGTCTTTTTAAATATATAAACTTAAACACATCTGCAAAAATCTAACATTTGGGAGCACTCAGCATCTGATTCCAAAGAAATGACTTCTGTTTCAGTGTTTTCACACAGAAGTCAAAGGGAAAAGGGTCTCAGCAGAGAGTCAGGGGCAAGACACAGTATACAGTATATACTTATAGGAAAATATATATATTATATATATTTTTACATTTTTTTAATAAAAAAAAAAACATAAGGACTGAGAAAACCTGTTGAGGTTGAATTTGTCTCTCAAGAGGGTTTTTTCAGCAGTCATCACAGGAGGAGGTATACAAAATCTTTTTCTTTATCAGAATAAACATATTTTCATTATTGTTAACAGTGCTCCCACTGACAGTGGTAAAGATGTCAAGATGTAGAACAAAACTGATGCTCCTTGCTTCAGTGTTCTGTACTGTCATGGTTATTTCTTAGACATACTACAGTATAAAATACAACACTGCAGGTTTACAGTGCATCATAGTAACCAAAGACTTGTATAAAATAATGTACAGTACAGTACAATATGTAAATGCACATTCTATATTTAAATACAGATATTTTGTCCATATTTTTCCTGTTTCAATATGAAAATGGCCAGGTTTTAAGTAGAGAAAATAGCCACAGTCTCCAGTTCATTCATTTGTGTATGTAAGTATGAACCCTAAATGCTTGCTGCAGTAACTCAGTGAGAGCTGCAGTTACTGAGAGCAGGACTCAAAGTTTTGAGCTGCTGTGTTAAATGAATGAATATGTGCATGAAAACATGTAATTGCAGTTTGATCACTTTGATGCAAAAACTTGATTCTGGGGGATAATTTAAGAGTTTTGATTGCAGAACAACATTTTGCAAATAAAAGCCTTTGTTTTGAGAACCTTTGTGTGACCTGTTTTGCAGATGACAATTCTGAATGGAGAAATGTGTCAAAGCGATTGAGAAAAACTGTAATCAGTACTCTACTGGTGCCATAAAGAAACAGGAGAAGTGACCAGCAGAGGGCAGCAGAGTGCAGAGTGTGGCAGTCTTTTGAAAAAAGAGCACTTCACTTTAAACTTTTTGCATGATGACATTTTACTACAAATTGAAAAATAGCTGTGAGGAATCAATAGCAACAGAGCTGTAAAGTTTTTTTGGATAAATGAATGACAGCATACTGGATGTAGAGCGCTTGTGGATTGATCAGTGCTTCATGAAGTGGGCTGGGGTTCTTGCAATCAAGTGTTTTGAGGCCTCAGAACAGCCGTGCCATAGAATAGAGGATTACTCAAACATGTGTGAATGGTTAGCTTTTCAAATACATTATGTGTAAAATTAGCACATGACCTCTCTAGTGCTCAGTGCTTTGACCTGAAACCATACATAAATATTGTATTTTATACAATTCTGAGCTATCCCAACATTGTTTATTGTATTTATTCATTTGTTTTTAGATGTGATATCATTTTCAGGCGCAGTGCCACAAAAATGTCACATGATTTCTACAAAGTTCTTGCCTCCGATTGATTACCACTTCAATATTAAAAAAAACTATGATTAATAAATAAAATAAAAAAATGCTCTAAATGGGATGTAGGTCTTATGTGCAGTAGATTTGGGCTGTAGACTTAAGGAATTCCCTTCCTCTGGTTGGTTCTTCAGCCTGGGCCTCTCTACCATTGACTCCACTGTATCTTGCGATTGTAATAAACTAAGTTGATGGCGTGATCTGGTAGGTTACACTAGCGTCTGGATAAATAAAAGCTCGTCAATCATCACTGAGCTGACGTGTTGTAAAATGCCTCATTAATGGGTTAATGAATCTCAATATAAAAGGTGTTGCCATTGCTAGCGCTCGCCTATTGCTATGTATGCGTATGTCACTTTTATTGATCTGGCCTGCATGCTTTGATATATGATCTCAATCTAATTGCACTCAGTGAAGGTTTTTATGGGACATTTATATGGGGTTGCTTTAGCTCACCCCTGGTCATGTGATTTTTGCTATTAGATTCCCCGGGACAAAACTGCACTGCTGTCATTAAAAATAATCACTGGTTTGGGACAAAGTTGGCGATATGAAAGGGCATGGTATATATTTTATTCATAAATCCTGCAACAAATCAAGGTAGAGCTGCAAAATTGAACAAAAGTTTAGAATACTGATAAGATGAATGGAGTTAGCCACCAACAAATAACACTCTTATCATTCACACAAGCTAAACGGGCTAATCCCTTTTTATTTTTCACCTTGAGACAGAGAGTTTGATGTAACGTTCCGAGGATCAATACTTCATCCCATGGGGAAAATACACAGAAAATTGATGTTACTGTGTAGTGTATGTGAAAGTGTTGAAAGCAAACAGCTGAGGCAGAGCATCCCGCTATAGTTGTGTTGACGCACATTAGCTTCCCAAGGTCAGCCATAGAATAAGGGTATATTGTCCCCGGGCCAAAGATGATATCGGGCACCTGGTCGCTAAATGGACTGCCTCGATCCTACGCTTATTGTCCCATCAGTCATCCCTGCAAAATGTTAACTTTAATGGCTTTTTGTAGTAGCAGTTTTTAATACAACTTTATGTTATTAGTCAAGCTTAATAAATAAATGCAAATGCTAAAGCACTATTTCTCAAAGTGGTGGCTAAAAGATTTATTGGTGAGTTGCTGGACATTTTTTTTATTAGCTGCATTGGGGAGGTTTATGTTTTTGTCAGTGTTGTTTTGTTGGTTTAGAGTGGATTCAGAAAAATGTCTGGATCAATTTTCACCATTGTGAGATAAGGCCACTTTGGTTTGTTAGCGACTCACCAACATATTCTTATGTTACAATATAGTTTAGTTGGTTTTAGTTAGTTATAGTTAGTTAGTTAGTTAGTTATGGTAAGCTGGGGTAGAAAATAGATGTGAAAAGCTCTCATGCTAAATGCTTACATTAGCTTAGCAACAACACATGCCTTAAAAGCAAAAAGATGTTTATAAAAATTAGTGTAAATTGTGCATATGAGTGCTAGTATTACAATATATAGGCTAGCGATACAAACACTGAAGCATTAAATACAACATAGTAAACACAGTACCATCTGTTTACTTTACCTACTTTTTCCTGAAAAATAGTTCCTGGAGTAATGCAATTCAGCCAGGTCTCTATATATGCAGTACGTACTGTCTGTATCAGAAATACAGATCCTGTTGTGGGGGTTGCATTCAGTTATTTTGTGGCTAGATGCCAGTTAATAAATATTTTACAATCCTTGCTACTTGCATCCTAGTATTTATATTTTCTATAAAACCATGAGCCTGGTCCCTGTTCAGCTGAGTATGATTTTGCCAGAAGATGGAACAAATGGATCCAGATTAAACTAGGTCTGAATACAATTGGGAAGACATTTAACTAATCAGAACCATGTGAACCAGTTGCACGGTGATTTGACTGGGTTTTTACGCCAGATGCCCTTCCTGTCACAACCAGACAAAGGCATTATAATTGTTTGTTTTGTTACTGGACCCTTTGAGGATAGTGTTGGCATTGTTTATACTCACCTGAATTTGAAGCATGTTCGGCACAAAAGTGTAGATGCTCTATTAATTGAGCTTACTTCTAACTAACTACCGTATACTGGCAGTTATGTGGTAATAATCAATGTTGCAGAGAGACAAAATTTTCCCTGTCTCGCAATGATATAGACTCCTTTAACCCAATTTAATTTGTGCCCCAATTTAAAAAAGTTACGTTAAGTGTCCATGTCACAAAACATATTAAAAAATGTTTACATTAATATTTTTTTCTATTTTTTTGCATAAATCTTTTAATCAACTTTTTTTTTTTTTTTTTTTTTGGGGGGGGGTATTACGGCATTCTTTCATTTTTTTCATGTGCTATGTACAATACTCTCAAATACTCTCATTAAAACAGGTAGTACCTTTTTGTTACTACAAATAATAAATAAATAGATAAATAAATAAATAAATAAATCCTAAATTCATCTAAATCAATGTTGTTGGTAATCTTTGACAGACCTCCCCAGTCATTTTTCATGTTCATTTTTTTTTTTTTTTTTTTAGTAAAATTGAAACGCTATTACATACACTGGCAGAAAAAAGTGTCAAAATTCTGCAAATAATTAAATGTTAGTTATTTATGGTTAGGACAGAAGTTGATTAAAAGATTGATGCAAAAAAGTAGAAAAAATATGACTGTATACATTTTTTATGATGTTTTGTTGACCAGGACACGTTTGTCACTTGAGCAACAAAACAAATTTAGTTAGTGTAAAAATGAAGTAATATTAGATTTGTGTTTAAAATATCAAAATTAGTGATAAAATACACACCTCAGCCAAAATGAATAGAAAAAGTTAGAACCACTGCAAAGTTATCAAAGAAATAACATTTGAAAAGGACACTTTTGTCCTCATTAGGGCACAAGGGGTAAAATATTCCTTGGGCCAGTCGGTGTTCCACAAAAAAAAGATATAGGATAAGATATTAACTAGACTGACCTTTCCTAAAAAAAATCAGTAAAATCTAACAATAACTTTTTGAGTTATAGTATGAATTTACAAAACCATCTAACAAACTGACCAAAACAAAACAAAAAAAAAAAAAAACTGGTATAAACTTAAAAATCTCGAGGAGGAGGGGTTCTCGACCCACTTCATTTTGCAAAAAAGGGAATGGGTCTGGCTAGTTTACATTATTTTAAGTTTACAGATTAATGCAGAGTAATGCAGACCGGTCCTTGCTAGCATTCAGCCTCACAAGAGGACACTTCAGCGTAGACTAGCTATAACTCAAGTAATGAGAAAAGGCACTCAAAGTAATAAGACAATAGAGCAAGGGATGCACGGGGTTAATTACATGTTGTATGAAGAAATGCTTGTATATTGAAAGATGCACATTTTTAACATGCATTTTTTTTATTTTGAGTAAGAGGTGAGATGTTTTTATGCAGTTTCCATTATGCTTATCTTTCCAAAAGCTTTTTCCAATCCATATTTGCTGTTTTATAATCAGAGTTACGAAAGAGAGAGAGAGAGAGCTTTCACTGAGTTCACCTCCTTCACAACACATCCAGGTTCTCAGGTGGTTCTGTAGAAAATTTATATCTCACCTCATAAGCACCGTCCTTACCTCTTTGATGGATGAAGAAAAGTTGTCAATATTCCAAATAGTCTTTCCTTCTTTATAATCTTGTTATGCACAGATAAGGCATAACATTATGATCACTCACAGGCAAGTGAATAACACAGATTATCTCTTCATCGTGGCACATGTTAGTGGGGGGCATATAGGCATCAAGTGAACATTTTATTAAAGTTGATGGGTTAGAAGCAGGAAAAATGGGCATGCCTAAGGATTTGAGTAGATTTTGGCTTGACAGCTGGGTCAGAGCATCTCAAAAACTGCAGCGCTCAGTATTTATTAAAGATGTTGCAAAGAAAAACAGCAGTGGTTAACCAAAGACAGGTGATGCACGCGGGGAGCAAAGGCTAGTGGTCCAATCCAAAACACTATACTGTATGTGGCTACATATTGGGCAAGTGGTCATAATGTTATGCCTGATTGGTGTATCAATTTTTGGTTGTTTCAATTGTACAAACTCATTTTTTTTAATTATATTTTGCAGCTCTTTATTTATCTTTAATTTCCGTGTTGTGGGATAAACCAAGGCTTTTAATATGAAACAGATGCCTCAAGTTACCTACTGTGTAAAAGTTTACTTCAAAGACAACAAGCTACCTTGTCGTCTTCATAATTACTTTGGAGGACTTACTAATAGATTGATTTAATATGTCTAAACATTATTAATAGAGGAAAAGCTAATATTGCAGTGGATGCTTCTGTAAAAGTCTGTCAATAAGGACACAGGGAGGAAAAGGGTTCTTGTGTCAGCGGAAAGGGGACTGTGTTTTGGGTGACCATCGGAGAGTTGGTTTGAATTAGGAGTGACACCCAGGAGCAGTGAGACCATTGCATGGCCGCGGTACAAGTACAGAACGCTGCAAAGGGAGGAGGAAAGCAAACAGTAGACAGGTCGATCAAGTTCCGAGAAAGTCTGCAATCCAGGAGGACACTGAGGCAGGTGAGGACAATACAGGACTGAAAATGTAACTCAAACTAACTATATATTGTATAGGAGTAGAAGAAGTATTTTCCGCTTTTTTTTATTCCTATTTATAACAGGGAGATTGCAACTGTGCTTTAGACAGCTGGCCATCTGCTTGGTTCCACCTGACCAGTCATTCCAGACATTTCTAAATTTACTATTTACCATGCAGATGAGAATCCCAGAATGCACTTAACAAGCAACTCTGCAGCAAAAATTAAAGTGATGATTTAACAGCACAGTTTACTTGTGTTTCATTGGTGTAAATCCCCAAAATAAGTATGGAAGCAGTGTTAGATCAGTGGTGTGGTAAAAATAGCAGGTGTCATAACTTTAATTCAACACAGCAACAGCGCTCAACTAGTCTGCTTTACAGTAAACACTTTTTAAAATCAGAAATACCTGCATTTTGCAAAGGCTTTGATGTTGTGTAATGACTCAGATCACATCTAATAATGTGAAAGCATCTTGTGAATATAGATTTTGAGACTTGCTTTTGCAGTATGTTTGAAGTGATTTGTTTATTACAGTAAAGAGCATTTGGTCAACAAAATGTTCCATTTTGTATAGAGAGCTGCGGTTTTGATTGATGTGAAAACAGTTTTGCAAATAGTAAGTCTGTTTGAGAAATATGGTAAAGCAATTGAGAAAAAAATGGACCATTCATATTTTCTAAATTATTATAAAAAGTTTTCTCAAACATATCATCTTAATACTGTTAGTGACAAAAATAACACATTATCTTAACCAAAAATCTGATAAATGGCTGAACAACTTTGAGTCTCTTTTGACTGTCCTGCAATTTTATGTGCTATCCCTTGTCCCAATACATTTCTTGTGCATGAAGAAAAGTAAAAAAGTGGGATCAGCATTTGAACATACTATGATAAATGTTAGGAGTTACGGGTGACTGATGTCTGTCTCTGTAACTATGGACCTTTAGGTGGGACAGTGGCCAGTTAGTTGCAGGCCTGACACAGAGACGTAGACAGACAAGCAACCATTCACTCTCACATTGATTCACTGTGGCCAATTCAGAGTCAAGAAACCAGAGGACCTGGAGAGAAACCATGGTAAGACATGAGAGATCGACCAGTATGGGTTTTTCTATGGCTGACGCCAATTTTTAAAATTCAAAGTAGCCAATAAACCCTGCCAATTTTTTGGGAGAGCAATATGTAGGGCAGATTTTCCCAATTTTATGAAAGAGTTTAATATTATATAGCCATTTGTCTTAGTAATACTTATTAAAGCATAAATATGTTAGAATGTGACAGTGAGAGCAGTTAAAGATGAGTTTTTTGGAGAAAACTAATAAGGCAATCTCTATCAAACTTACTGTGCAGGTAGAGCATGGGGAGAGCTACAAAATACTTTTTAAATTTTTTGTTCTACAACATTCTGTTCCAGAGAAATGATACAAATTTCTTTATTGTTATTTTGAGCTTTTCAGGCCAAGACATTTTGGATGCTTCCTATGAACTGCAGGGTAAGAGCCCAAACTGTTACAAGATGGTTGGGGAAGCTGGGGTCCTTCAGTCACATGGTTGCCCTGACGTGCCTGACCAAAAATTGGCATTAAAGGGCAAGAATTGGCTGACTGCAAAAAAGGAAAATATCGGCCTGATATATCGGTCGACCTCTATAAGACATGTGGACAAAACTCAGAGACTGTGTGAAGGCTGGCTCGACAATCGATCTCACAACCTCCTTGCTGAAAGGCAAGAGCACTGTGTCCCCTGAATTTATAGTAAAAGTAAATAAAAATAAAATGTTTGTGAAATGGTACAAAGGGATGGATGGTGGCAGAGTGGTTAGCTTTAAATTGTCCATTGTGAATGAATGTGGGAGTAAATGGTTGTCTGTGTATGATTCTGTGTCAGCCCTGTGAGTAACTGACCACTGGACTTACCCAAGACCACTGTCCTGGTTGTACCCCACCTAAGGCCCATAGTTATTGGGATAGGCTTCAGTCTCTATGACCATAGGAATAGACAGAATAAGATGAATGTATGTATGGATGAATATAATGGTATTAAAGGGCCAATAAGTAAACAAGTTGGGAAGAGTACAGGGGACTATAGTCAGAGCTCTGAAGGGCAAAGCAGGTCAAAACCTTGGACAGTGATCTAAGAAAAAAGATGAACACAGTGGCACAAAACAATCTGAGGGCAGAATGAGTGTTTTCGGAGCACTCGCCACTTGTGTAATGGGGAGCAGGTGTGCCGAGCCGCTGAGCAAGATTAGCAGTGGGGAGGCTGCAGCCCGCAGGAAACGCTGGCCCGACAAGTGGAGTGGAGTGGAGCGGCAGGTGAGACGAGAGCCGTACAACATCAGGAGCATTTTCAGCACCTCTACTGCTTACACAAACACCAGCACTTCTATAGGAGAAACGCATACGCTGTGTTCTTTCACCAAGGCTTTGATGAACTCAACATCAACGGCTCCCAGAAAAAAACGGTGCTAAGATCAGACTGCATTCAAGCCTTTTCATCTACCGGTATAGGAGTTTGTAAGTGAAAAATGTTGTGCCACGTGTGAGGCGCTGAAGAGGTCTACAACCTCAATGAGGAAAATGTATTGTCAGTAAAAATTTAACCTATGACACCACATTCAAGACTGAAATGGTGAAAAATTATACTCCTTCAAAATTCTGTAGCTGCTATAATAAATATTCTGGTTTAGCAGTTGCGGAGGCATTTACAAGATCAAAATGCAAACAGAAAATCTAAAAGCACTTAAAACAGCCATTGAACCTTTGAGCCAGAGAGACTTTATACTGTGTCTTACAATAGTGAAAAATCCTCTAAAGGCTCATTTATACTCAAAGTTAAATACGCATTCGGATATGAACGGAGGGCCCTGTCCATCTTTGGTGTTCATTCTGTCCATAGATTGGTCCGTTTTCCCAGAGCTTGTGGATATGAACAAACAGAGCAGTACATGCAAGGCTCAACAGATCACCTCTAGTTTCACCTCGTTCTCTTGGAATCTTGAATGCCTGAAACACCAAACACATCATTAATCATCAATAATTCCTACTTCAGTTAATTCATTATTTTGCTTACAGGCTTTTAAGGTAACAGTCTTCATTCACGCAGATAAGCTCACTGGATTAAAATGCTTTGATATATCCTCCAGACCAGTAGGTTTGCTGTGAACCTATCCGTTACTGTGGCTTCAAAAGCTATTCTTGTATAAAAAATAATGGCATAAATCTGCAGAAACTGAGCATTTCAGTGGAAAGCAACCTCTTATGCACCAGCCACAGAATAAAATGAAAGCACTTTTCACTACATCACACTGAAGGTGAGACATTACACCTGCTGACTGATGTGCTGGTTCTGCCTCAGTTACTGTGATACTGTTATTTCTTTGTTGCTTTATTTATATTACTTTATCCTCACCTACAGTAACACCAAATGTGTTCAGTTTAGCCCCTCTCAGTTTAGCCCCTCTTCTGTTGCTAGTGTCATTTTGATAAATTTAGTTGTTGTTTTTTTTTTTTTTTTTTTTTTTGTGGCCTAGAGTGGGGTTGAAATCTTGTTGCTGCTTGCTGGGATTTCCTTTGGTTGCTTGGAGAAAGATAGGGATGTCCCAAAATAAAGCCTTGTCATCAAATACAAAAGCACCTGCTGAAATGTGTGGACAACAACTGACAGTACTTGTAAATATAATGCAGTAAATGATAAAATGTAAAACTTAGAGCTGCCTCAATGCTGTACAGTTCATTTTGTGCCACAGAACTCCTCCTTGTTGCCCACCTCTATCAGATTGTTCACTATAATGTGATTATATTTTTTGTGAAGTTAATTACATGTAAAGTCAATTAACATTATTGAGTAATTTGGTGAGTTGTCTTGTTGCACACATTGCACATTATTATCTGTGCAAAGTAAAAAAAATAGATTAACTGGTAGGCTTTGTTTTTGAAGCAAGTAAACTCAAAATAGTCAGCGTTTCAATTATGTTGTTTCAGAGCTTTTGCCACTGATGGTAAAGTACTAAGGTGCTGGCTCGATGATTTCAGTGTGTATGTTTTTTCAGAATACTGTATAATTGAATGGCACCTCACATATTATACCTTATCCAGATATAGTTTAACATCACATTACACCAATGATGTACATTACACAGTACATTAATTCACTAGCAGAAAGAAGCACTGTATCCAGTGTAACATGAAGTAGATCATGCTATTCTGGTCTGTTTTAAGTGTCTTCTGTGTGCATCTCCTTCCTCCAGGGAAGAGGCGGAGGAGGCGGCCTCTGCCCTACACTCCGCACCAACATAGCATACTGCTTTAATGTTTCTGCATCATTTTATAGCACACTGTCAAAGTGGAAAATAATAAATTCTGACCAGTTCACAAATGATTCATGCAACACTAGTGTATAATACATAAAGGAAAACAACATGAAAATGCTACTACACTGATCAGGCATTATGAGCACTGACAGGTGAAGTGAAGAAGGTAGATTATCTTTTATTGATGGCATCTGTCAGTGAGTGGAATATATTAGACAGCAAGTGAACATTTTGTCCTCAGAGTTGATGTGTTAGAGACAGGAAAAACGGGGAAAAATGGGCAAGTGTTAGGATGTGAGTGTAACAAGGCCCATATTGTGATGTTTAGACGAGTGGGTCAGAGCATCTCCATAACCGCAGCTATTGTGGGGTATTTCCAGTCTGCAGTGGTCGGGATAAAAAGTGGTCATAGGAAGAAACAGTGGTGAACCGGTGACAGGTGATGCCTGTGGGGTAAATACTGTTGTCAGAATACACAGTGCATCACAGTTTGTTAATAGGCAGGTGGTCACAACTCATACTGTAACATTATGACCACCAACACAAGGCAGGTGGATGTAATGTTAAACCTGATCAGTGTTTGTTGTTATAAGATGAGGATACAACATAATATACTAGAAAGATGTTAGACTATTCTAGGATTTCAAAGAGACACAACATATTATTAGATTACTCCAGCTTTTCATGAATGACAGTGGCATTGTCAGCACTACATTGGCGTGACAGCTTTTCAATAACAAGTTTTTTTATTTCTGTGCTCCTCTCTACATAGAAAACCCCAGGGATTTTTCAAAACGGCATACATTCAACTGAATGATGTATTCACAAAGTTGACATGAATACAGCATGTGAATGGAAACAGATGATATTTCAATCTGTAAATATACATGTCATGGTGAGCTGAGCAGCTGGTTAGCACATACTTTATAATTTCATGAAGAAACTCGCACCATTTGGAAGGAATCCAGTTGAATTTAAGTCTTCCAATCAGTGACACTGGAGGTTGTAATTATGACAAGTAGCCATGCACATGCTGATGACTGTAACAAGGTGTCAGTGCTGGATTAGTGTTCACATATCAATCCCATAGAAAACGACTGGAAGATTAGTATGATTTAATGCATTAATAACACTACAGTAATCATGTCATGAAGGCATCATACTGAAAGTAATACACTAAAAACATGTATTAGTATTGTTTAATCTTATAGTCTCACCTACAGTCTCTGTCTGGGTACTCCGGCTTCCTCCCACCATCCAAAGACATTCATGTGTTTGGTGAATTGGTGAATTTAAATTGCCCCTATAGTGAATAAATGTGAGAATGACTGTCAGTCAGTGTATGTCTCTGTGTCGGCTGCAACTAACTGGTCATTGTCCAGAGTGTACCCCACACCAGCTCAATAGTTGCTGGGATAGGCTCCAGCTACCAACCACAACTAAAGGGAAAAGGTAGAGGAAGACAAATGAATAGATTGTTTTAAAGGTAGGTTGTTATAGCCTCATGTCTATTCAAGCTGAACTAAATAAAATAGCCTTTTTTATAAATACTTTGTAACATTTCTCAGGCGTGTTAGGAGTGAGGTCTGCTGCTGTGCTTGTCACATGTTGTCACATGAGTGCTGGAAGTCTGACAACATGACATCTCATTCCATCTGAGTGTGCCATCAAATTCCAAACCCACTAGACAATTTCTTTCTTTAAAATATCTCAAAAGGAAAAGAGATTTCTTAAATTAATTGTGATGGTACTTTTTACACATGATATACAGTATTATAAACTATTGTAAACTATAGATTTTTTAACCATAGCTTCTGCAATATTTTGCAGCATGCATTAAAACTTTCTTTGCAAAACTAGAACGGAGATTAAACCAGACAATCTAATCATAAATGTCCAAAGGTAAATATAAATGGAGCACTGAACACAAACCTAAATCACGGGTAAATGCTCTACATTGAGCCAAGTTTCACAGTGGTAAAACAAATCACTTGCTCCTTCTACGATTGCTTATGATTGAAATTATGTCTGTATCTCACAAATGTAAGCAAATTTGGACCCAGATACTGTTTTGAATCTGCACCAAAACTATAACTATAACTTACTTTCTCTTTGGTCATTGTCTAGAAAATTTTCATCAAAACCTGACTATTACTTTGTCCAATTACAAACCAACCAACAAAAAACTAGAAGAACGTTATAGCACAGACCTCCAAGGCTCTTTGTCACAATGGCTATTCTCATTAGATGTGGTACTGTTGTTGTTGTGTCCTTCTCCTGCCTCTGCACTCTGCCTCTGTCTCTCAAAGTAGCACTGTTGTAACAGCCATTCAGAAGTGTTTCTTGTGAGTTTGTTTAAAGAGACCATATTAAATGAAAAGAGCCTAAATGAAGAAGCTAAAGCGTTTAGCAATAGTATTAGCTAATGAATAAGCAAATAAATTTGCAAATGGATTAGCAAATGTAATAAGAAATTGCTCAATAAAATCACTATTTAAAGTTTTTGTTATTAATCAAAATCATAGATTGAACTATTTATTTATCTTTTAATAGGGTATTTGCAAATTTAAAGTGTAATTTCAATGTTGTTTTAGTAAATGCTTCATTTTTATATTTTTTTTATTATTTTATTTTGATCCTACAAATCTTCCATATAGTACTCTCTTGCAGACATATACGATACTTTAAAACATGGATCCAGGCAATGCAAAAGCCATATAGAACTAATCAGACCTACCTTCACAAGTGTTATATCCTATTATTTAAAATCTTTTCTTTGGTGACTAAGGATAGTTGTGCTAAAAGAGTACATCCATTTCCCAATAGTTTTTTGTTCCTGCTCGGCAGTAGCTACAAATAGCGAGCACATGGGTGTTATTTAAAGAGGAAAATGGGTTTCTATTACAGACAGTTTGACAGGCCTGAGTCACTTTTTAAACCTCTGGGATATAGCGCTTTTAAAATGCAACAAAGATCTATATTTCACAACTGCAGCAAAGCCCTGTTTGAAATTCAAAGATCCCCATCTACCATAACACTTCCTACTTTAATGCCAAAAACCAACAGCCTGTCATGCAAGCTATCACAGTCAGTTGCACAAAAAAGGAAAATAACTAAATAAGACCAAGAATAGTGGTATCAAGTTACCAGATGTGCCACCATGTTATTTAAAGCTAAACTACTTAACAGTTTTTTTGTTTAATAATTTATTCAGTCATATAATAGGAATTATCTTTGGAGAAAAAATAACAAGTATATGGGCTTTATAATTAATTTTAATATGGCAGCACACTCCAGCAAGGGCCATTGTTGAGTTAGAAAAAGAACCTACAAAAAAGTATGTATTTTAGCAATTGATACTTCTGTTTACATAGAGAAATAATGCAAGAAGAAAGAAGAAAAACATGGACAAAAGAAAGGACGCTGTGTTTGCTGTTTTCTTATCTCAGTTGGTTAAGCCGCACGTACACAGAACGACAACAGCTTGCTTCGGCATCATGGGTTTGACTCAACAATTTATCAAATGTGTCTCCCGCATCATTTTCTTTCATCCTTATATGAGCCGGTCTAATAAAGCACTAAAAGGTAAAAAAAAATACAAAAAAAGGGAAGCAAAATGAAATGTATAAATATTCTAAATACAAGAGAAGTGATGTGATGCACTGTGTTGGTTTCACTCTCACCACTCTTCCAGATAATTTACTTTACTTTATTTGCCAGGAATTTTCCTCTTCCATAGCCCCACCCTATCCTGTGGTGTCCCCTCATGCTCTATTCATGGTCCTATTTTATTTTATTTTACATAATATTACATGCTTTCCCCCCAGGACAAATCATCCAAATCTGTAATCTAAATTTCCTCCTGTATGCAGATGACAAACAATTGTACTTCTCTCCGGCTGTTGATGAGCCAGAGTAACTAACGTGCGCTGGATGAGCTGGATGTCTCAAAACTTTCTCTACTCTCATAAAGTCCTATTATTATTATTTTTGACGCAGAATTCAACTTTGACACACAAATCACAAAGGTTATGCAACTGCATTTTCTTCATATCAGAAACATCGCCAGAATGAATGAAATGCTCTCGTCTCCACTCGTCTTGATTACTGCAACATGCTCTACGCTGGGTTTTGCCAAAAATCCATCAACCATCTCCATCTTGTTCAAAATTCAGCTGTGAGGCTTTTAACTGGCTCTGAGAGACAATAGCATATTTTGGCCTCATTACATTGGTTACCACTTAATTTGAGAATTGATTTTTTAAATTTTGAAGCTCTGAATGGGTTTGCTCCCTCCTGCATTTAGCATTTACTCTCTCCATTTGTCTCCGGTCACTGCCTGTGTTCCTCAGGTCAGATCGTCCTGACTGTGCCCTCCTCCCGACCCCTAACCAGAGGGGATCAAGCCTTTGCAGTTAGTGTTTAGTAATTTAGTATTTTTTGTATCATTTTTAAATCTGTACTATGTAATGTTTTGAAAAGTGCTATAGAAATAACAGCTTGGTAACAGATTTTGTTTTAATGCCAGGTGGATTGGCTAGATGAAAATGCTGCTCTGCTGTACTGAAGGAAAATTGATTTATGGGCTGGCTTTGCACCAATAAGAATGCAATATATGTAGACCAATCATGGACAATCAAGTTATCAAACAATCAAGAGCTTAATTTGTTGTATTATGTGGCCAGTTAAAGACAATTGTTCACAATAGAGCATTACAATCTGTGCTAGCATATTGTAAATGCAAATAATTGAGCTATTACCTCCTATATACATGAGTGGTTATGCTTTCTAACATACTGCTGCTTTTGGTTGAATACAACAATAATATATTTTCCTAGAAACACCAATGAAGAGGCTGACCATTTCCTGACTGCCTCTATCCTTTTTGGTGCATCACATTCACAGTGCCTCTCATTACTCTCTTCCTCCTCCTGGCACATTGGATTAAAGAGTGCTTTCCAAAATCCTTTGAGGCCCATACTAATATAATGTCAAATTGATCTGTCACCCAGAGGCCATCTGAATCTGGGACATTTTCTCTTCCCACAGGCACGATTAGTGATTAAATCGTTACGCAAAATCACAAGTGCGACTGGGGGCTGCTGTTGGTTAGTTTGGGGAAAAGCAGCCCACCACAGCACATCTCAAGAATTTTGAATATAATTAAAATGTCAAAATATTTAAATTCAAAAGTGAAATGCATATTTTCTGTACAGAGATTTATAATATTTTGTTGAGCTAGTCAGATCTTTAATGAAGTCTATGCAAACTTTCATGTCAGCAGCTTAATTTTGTACTGTATTTTACATAAATCTCTGACCGCTCAATAGCAGCACACAACACCAAGTAACAATGACTTCTTTAAATATTTTGTAGTAGAAAACAAGCTCATACACTGAAGTGTGTATTTTGAATACTGAAGTGTATGCATGTTGTTGAAGTTGTAGTACTCATTATAAAATGGAACGAGTTTGTAAAATGTAGTAGTGCAGTTAGCATACAGGTGAGGTTTTTCAAAATCATAAAATAATTTTGCAATGTAATTTTAGATTATAGTGATATATTAATGTAAATTATATCATCACCAGGTTCTTGCCGATAGGTAAGGTATGTTATGGTATACTTTATTGATTCCCGTAGGGAGATTTGTTCTCTGCATTTCACCCATCCCTCAACCCCACTTTGGCAACCTGTCAGGAGCAGTGGGCTGCCACAGTGCAGCGCCCACAACCCTTCTCCAGATCTTGAGCCAGGATCCTGGTAGCTAGAGGCTTTTAGCCTATTGTACATGTTTTTTAGGTTGATGGGGGAAACCAGAGCAACCAAAGGAAACCCACCCAGACACGGGGAGAACATGCAAACTCCACATACTGTCCGGGGATCAAACCTGGGACATTCTTGCCTTGAGGTGAGAGTGCTAACCACTAAGCCACAGTGACGCGCCAATACACAGCCCCATTATTATGAGATACTGATTTTTGGTGTTCTTAAACTTTAAGCCATAATCACCACAATTAAAATGAATAAAGGCTTGAAATATTTCACTTTGTGTGTACTAAATATAAACAGTGTATGTTTCATTTTGTATTGAAGTACTCAAAGAAACTGACTTTAGGAAATTCAAATTTATTAAGGTAACTCTTGTAATTATTTGTGTGTGAACATTTCTACACTACCATTTTGCATGTCTGAACTCACTATCACCCTGCTCTTGTGTAGCAGCAGGTGAGCTGTAAAACTCATCTTTAATTTGCACAATATGTGTCGCCCTGCCCTTAAAAGGCATAGCTCTAGCAGCATGTGTGAATGTTAAATCTCTCTCCCCCCGGCCATAACTGAACAGAGTTTATCTTGTGTGAACGCCACCAGCAGATGAAGCGTGTTTATCATTTTGATGCAGTTACTTGACAGAGGAAGGTATTGTGGTCTTAAGTGTGACACGCACCCAGCCGCCAGCACTCAATATGACTGTCAGAGAGCTATAACCATGTTTGTAGGTTTTGATGAAGGAATAGGCTACTGCACTGTGAATGTGTCCCGTGAGCTGTGTCACACCTCCAGTGACTTTGTGTGTCACTGCACAAAAGCCACAGGGCCAAAGAACTCCACAGACCTGAGAGGCGACAGTGAGAAACATCTGAGTGATGGATTTAAACATCCTGGACCGTTTCTGTGCTCAGGGAGAGTCGGCTAATCATCTGTGGCATATGGGCACTTCCTCTTACAGCATTGATCATTTACTAATCAGAATGGGGGCCCTTAAGGCGGCCATGTTAACTGGATGTCAAGTGCTAGTGTAGATGTCAGGGGTGAATGATGCTCACCTGCAGAGCCAGCCATGGCCTCTGGTGCTCTACAGGGAAGATTTTAGCCCGAGCCAAAAACAGACCATTATAGACTCGCCCAGAGATCACATCTGGCCTCATTGCTCCAGTCTAGAAAGAGAATACTATTCTGATTAAACATTTAAAACAGATTTTGATGAGAAATTTGATTAATTCTGACATAAAAGTAGCTATGACATGGCACAATAATAAGATTAGGATTTGTGGTGAAGCTGACAAAGATTAAGATTAAGATTTGAGAAACTTAGAAAAAAAGCCTCAAGCCTATCTATTTAGGTCTGCATTGCTGAAGGTTATAAACAATATGGCGGCATTTAAATATGCTAACTAGCTTTTTACCAACTTTGTAAGAATGTGTTCATTGTTCATGTGAAACATATGTTTTCATTAGTTTCTGAGAAGCATGTGAATGCAACATTAAATGCCCTTTTAACAGGTCAGGAACACCACAGGTTTTCACCTCTGCCTACAATACTTAAACACAAGGTCAATACAAACACATTTTTATTGTCCAATTACTTTCCTCTTCTTCCGGGGACAGGGGTGACTGGAGCCTGTCCCAGTAACTTTGGGCCTTTGGGCAAGGTACAGCCTGGACAGGGGCCAGTTGGTCGCAGGGCTGACACAGAGACAAGCACAGACAGGCAAACATTCACTCTCACATTCAGTCACTAGGGGCAGTTTAGAGTCACCAATTCACCTAACACATCCATGTCTTTGGAAGGTGGGAGGAAGCCAGAGTACCAGGACAGAACCAACAGCAACACAAGGAGGACATGAAGACTCCACCCAGAGAGATTGTGTGTTGGCGAGGATCGAACCCACGAGGAGAAAACACTAATCGTTCTGCCACTGTGCCCTGTCCAATTCCAATCAACTCAAATATAAATGTATAGGTTCACAATGAAAAGAAACACAAAATATATAGAAAACCTTAATCTCAGAACATAATTTGCCCTCATGTACATGGTTCAGTGACATCACTGATGATCATCAAAGGTTTTAAAACAGACGCTTGTTTTTTGTGTCTCCTGTGTGGTGGTCCAGGTAAGTGGAGATTGTCTGGTGATTGTAATTACAATTAATCACAAAACAATTTGAAACAGAAACTACATTACTACAACAAAATGTGTTTTAATCAGTGAAAACAAATAATGTATATGCTAAACAAACAAACTTGGGATTGTTATGTTTGGTTGTTTTTGACAGGAAACCAAACGTATAATATATCATATAAATTGTAAATAGACTAACGCTTACCTCAGCTTGGCCTGATTAAAACAATATTGTAAACTGACAACAGAGGTGAAGAGATTTATCAGCCTAGTATTGTAGTTCTGCTCTTCTGCAAATAAAGTCAAGCCCAATAAGTTTGAGCCAGTGCTTGACACAAGGTCATAGACCCTGTCCTTTTCTATTGTTATTTGGTGATAAATAATTAAGTTTCCCCAGGATAATTGCATATACATAATCCTAATTTGCAATTATATTAAAGTGTGCTCTTAATATCACTGGACAGTTTACACGCATCAGCAACAAACAAAGCTTCCTGTGGCGCATCCCGCTGACATTCTCAAAGCATACTTTATATACCACAACCGGGTAAAAAAAAAATCATTAGAAGTAAACAATAACATCATTTACTTCAATTATGGCAGAAAATTGTCACTTTTTCTTGAGGGCAAGACATGGGACAACATAAATCACATGCATACATCTTATTCCCTGCGGAGAGTGGGACTTAAAACGGATGATTCCTTAGGGTTTTGTAAACATACAGCGGTTTATAGTTGCAGTAGGGGACACGTACTGTACACTTTTACACACAGAAGAATATTAGATTTATATAACATTTATGTGAATATATATTGTCGTATAAAAATTTTAAAGAGGCCATTGTCACGGGAGCTGCTTGTTTATCACTGGGGCAGATGTGTTTTTTACTCAGAAGGAAATCACACACTCTGGACCTCTGTATATTACAATACTCTTCTTGTTAAGTCTTGAAGGGCATTCAGACAAATAACTCATAAGCGGTAAATATAGACATTGTTAAATATTTTAAAATCAGTTCAGTATTTGAAGTTTCAGGCCTGATCTGATAAGTAATAAAAATGGTGCTCAAATTATGCACATTTTCAAGGTTGTATCTAAACAGGAAAACAAGTAAACAATAGTTGTGTTTACCCTGACCTAGATTAATTAGCTTGAGGTATCTTAATAAAAAAAAAATCCAAATTTAAAGAGACTTGATCAAACAAAAGTAAAAAGCCATGGTTTGCGGTGTGGTATTATGATGTTGATCTCTACATACAATGGACATTTCATAACAAAATCCAGTTTTGTTTTAAAAATATTGAAAGTGACTGATAGTATCCAATTTCAGTGAAGGCGGCCATTTTGTTTTTTCAATAAAAACAGACAAAAGCCTAAAACAAGAAATGTTCAATATACTCCATTTTAACATAAAACAATGGGTGACAGCTGCTAACATTCCATCCCCACCATCAGATTTTGCCACCAGTCTGTTGTATATTTACTTATTATAGCCTATATTTACTTCCATTTTGTATTTTATTCACATTATTTTATTGCTTATAACTATCCCATACCATATTCTTTGCTTTTTACCAGTGTTTTAAGTGCAGCTGAACTACTGTAACCAATTAATTTCCTTTGTGAATAAATAAAGTTTAGTGTTTAAAGTTAAAAAGTGATCTTATAGAGAGGATGCCTGCAGAATGAGCACTGATTCCTTGATTCAATTTGGATTTCCGAGAATAGGATGGATTGACAGACAGACAGTCAGAGAAAAGAAGTATCACATAAAGCCTGCCCCATTTTAGATCAATTCTGTGGAAACTTCTAGGGGTTTCAGAGACATTGTGATAAGGAATTGTAGTGCAAATGTGTACTCATTTCATTTTCCCATATCCATGATGATATTTCACTTGATTATTCTGTGAAGATGAACTTTAGCCAATGTCAACATACCCTTCCTACAATATTGGAAGTAAAGTTTTGCCATCTAATATTAATATTAGTTCAAAATTAAAGTGTTGCTGACTCTCCACAACATTAGCTTCTCATCAGCCGCACAATTACAAGGATTTAACTCTGCCGGCCGTATTATTTATCTCAGACAATACGCCTATTTGCAGGGTCATCAGAGGACCCATTCTGAATGAAAGACTTTGATGAAAAGTTCTACTGCAATGCACAGATTAGTTCACTAGTGGACGAGCGGCTCATTTAGTGGGATCTGATTTCAAAGGTCTGTTCCGAGTGCTTAAGCGGTTCGACTCCACTCATCTGCTGCCTCCCGATCATCTGCCTCCGCCTCAAATCAATAGCATTCAACAAGTTAGAGCCCCCGCCCCGTTAACGGATTTAGTTGGTAATGGAAGATGTAGCTCGTGACAGCTCCTCCTGTGTCTTCGCCCTCTGTATAATGAATCCAGGGAATATCGCAGAAGGGCAAGCTATTTACCCCGGCTAGTACACAAGCGCTGTCCATCCCGCAGCCACACACACTGAAGCGCCAGTAATGAGCTGACAACTGCGATGTTTACACTGCCGATTGCCACTCAAGTCAGAGGCACTGATTCTAGTCTGTTTTTTGACGTTAATGATGCCAGTCCAAATGGCTCACCTTTCTGTTTGTTGTCACCGATTCTTACCCAAAAAAGGAACTCCACGGTAGCTTGTCTGAACCTTTCATACATTTTGTAGTAGAAAGTCTTTTGTGTATAACAGCGTGTATACAGTAAAGGGGGAAACAGCCCAGTGTGTTGCTGCTATGGCAAGTGTAGAGGGTTTCGCAAAATGAGCAGTGACACATATTTTGCTGAGAGAGTGTCCTTCAGAATAAACACGTTCACGGCCATTAAATCATAATTACCAACAACATAAAGTGCCACACAAGGAGGCAGAGGTTCGAGGTTGCTCTATCAGCAAATAGGGAAGAAGTGGCAAGAGGAACAACTGAACCTGTAATAATGGACCTACAGAGTTAAAAGGTCATGCTGCCTTCAATTTAAGCTTTACATTTCCAAATACACTACAGATATATCATATGTAAGGTCCGGATTACACTGGCTTGGTGGTTTTTAACAATGAACCAGGGAGTTGTCATATTAAAATCAGAGTGTGGTTAGCACACCTGTCCCACAAAGAGATTAGATGCATACAATCTCTCAGTGAGGAATCTGCGTGCCCTCTCAGGTACTTTCTCAGGCTTTCTCGCATTCCAATAAATTGCCCAGAGTGAATGAATATGCGAGTGAATGGCTGTCTGTCAGTGTCGGTGTCAGCACTGTGACTAGCCAGCCATTGTTCAGGCCTATAGTAGCTGGGATGGAGTCCAGCCATGGAGCCATGAATATTACAGGCAGTTCTGAAGGGAAATGCAAATGGCCTCATTTCAAATGTCTGCTAAGTATTGATGACATGTAATCTAGTCACTTGCATGCCCCTGTGTAGTGCACTGCCAGTATAAACTTGCTCAGAAAGATACAACAAAACACATTATGAATAGCTATGCAATAACTTTATAATTATATGTACTTCAACAGTGGAGGAGAAAGCACTTAAACTGGTTCTATCACTGTAGCTACCCCCTTAAAACACACATAGTCATTTAGTTCAAGTACTGTTTCCAATTTTAACTACTAACATTGACGTCAAAGTATTACACCTGAATCCAAAAGGGAACCTGCATACGGGTAGACTGGTCAGCACTCCTGCCTCACATCAAAAAGGCTGTGGAATTACTGGTATACAACGGTGTTACTCTTACAACGGTGTTACTTTTACAACAGTGTTACTCTGTGGTTTGTCTCTGGGCAGTTTTCTCCCTCTATCCACAGAAAAGGCTGAACTGCTGAATTTTTAATAAATGTGTGAATGGTTGTCAGTATAAGTCTTTAGGTGTTACCCTGCTAATTGTTTATTCCTGTATCCAGCTGAGACCGAGTGATAAGAGATAATCATAAAATGCATTATTATAAATCTAGAGTGTCATTGATGGGAATGATTGATTTTAGGACCTGTTATTTTCCTTCATGGATATTGTACTGGTTTGAGTCACCAAATGTATTGATTTCAAATAAAGCAAATTATTTTCCACCTTAAAATGTCTAACAAATATCAACATTTCTGTAAATTTTTTGGCTTTTTACAAGCTTGGAATCATGGCCATCCCAGCGCCGAGGAAGCACTCTGTCCTTGCCACTTTCATTTTCATAGTAGGAACTAAATGAAATAGATAAACAAGGTGCTATTCAAAACCAATTCCAGCACACAGTCGATTTGGCAGCCAAGGTCTGCACGGTCCTAATGATTGGTACTGTATGGCTTTATTTGTCACTTTGAATTATTTCAGAATTTCAGAAATATTTCTAAGTACAGTGTGTGGGCAGACTTTTGAGGACACACACAGCACTGTAAAACCTGACAAGTTTATTCAATTGAAATCATATGGGCAAACAGACTGCCCTAAATCATTACGTTTTAGAAGTCAGAAGTTTATATTATTTTAACAAGTCTGTGGAACTCCAATACAATTTAATTTAATTTATGTAAACTTTTTTTTTTGCCATAAAGGAGCTATGAGCAGTATATATATATATTTTTTATAATTTATAAAAATTACCCACATGTGTGCCAAGATATGACATAAATATGTTTGAATCAACTATTAGTTTTGATAATAATGATACAGTTGAGTTATTAAGAATTAGAAATACGTTTTACATAATGGCCAAGTTGTTTTTTTTTTATGTTTTTTGTTTTGGTTCTGAAACTGCATTGCCGATCGTCAAATCATAAAAGAGACCATGGATTTGACCATTTGATTAGACTGCAGTACCATTTTCAAACCAGTACGAGCGCATGCTGCTTACAGTACCTTTAAACAAACCCTTTTTGGAGTCAGTGTAATGGCTAAATAAGTTGTTGCAGGGTGAATAAAGCCGGCTGCACCTCCCCTGGTGTGTCTTGATGAAAAACTAGCTTTGCAAGAATGGGAGAACCATTTATAGCTTGTTTTTTACACCATGGAAAGCAGAAACAAGGAGAAGAAAAAAATGAGAGTCAATCTCAACGAGGGGTCACACATGTAGGTGGAGCTCTGTGCCATGGTTTAGCTTTAAACAATTAAACCATTAAACATGTGAATACTCCATTTATCCAAACATATTTAAAATGGTACCTACTAATCCTGATTGTAGTTTAGTGTAACTGCCACTAGGGGGTGCAATTTAGTGGGTGTGGTTAAATGTTGATGACATCAGAATAAAGGGGAATGTAACATGATGGGCGTGTCACAGGCTACCTACATTACATCATGGGTTGTAAATTTCCACTACTTTTATGATTTTTTATAACTCCATAATAATGACCTTGATAAACTTTTGTGGATGTGACAAACTGAGCATCCACAGCAGGTGCAGGGGTTGGTATCAGTTCAAGTGGGATGGTCCAATACAAACTAAATTTGAGTAGCAACTGTCTCGACGAATAATAACTTGTTATTTTCAAGGACATATGAAAATGAGTGTTATCAGAAATTATAAAAGATCATGTTTGGATGAGCTCAGGGGCTTTTGTGGGGACCGGACATGAGCTCCGTTTGTTGTGTCATGCAATAAACTTTCTTCACTGGACTCTCTCTCGTCTGCTCCTTGTTTTTGGATATATTTATGTATTTTTTATTCTACAATGGCTTAAAAAAATCTTTTAAATTGCAATCTTAAACTACTTAGATTGTTACCACATTTATGTTCCCCCCAAAAAGTTTGTTATTTTATGAAATGAAAAATGAAATAGTTTTGAGTCTAATAAAACAAATCTGGAGTACTAATTATGAAGCAAGAATAAATAAGAACAGCCCTATTCTTTTAGTAAGCATTGGATTTAACAGTGAAGCGAGCCATTACCTTCTTTGCAGAAGTAACCTTGGACAAAGTGCAATTTAGTCCGGAGCACTTGCTGTTTCTCAAAATCCAAAATGATCCAGTTTTAAGGTCGTCCCGCTGTTTTTTGAGGTTCGGACTAAGGTTAACCCACAGGAAGAATTCACCTCAAGCGTCTCTTCCTGCTTCCTGCCTCAAAATACTTTTCCACTCCGCTGTGGCTTGTGAGTGGGCTAATGCTCCTCATTAGAAGGGTGACCTTTCCGGAAATTGCCAGTGTGCACTCCTCGCCACCCCCTGATTACCTCACTCGCCGTGGCTAAAATCAAATACCCTGGTCATTCTGGCGAGTCGAGGGAAACACATTGGTTCGGTGCTCCTGGCAGGCTTTACTGGAAAGGGCTAGTCCCGGTGCCAGGAGGGTGAGGGATGAGCAGCAAACTCATCGTGAGGCTGCGACACAAGAGGCAACACACAGTTACAGCCCGACCAAGGTTATCTCAACAGTGGCACAGCACAAATTGGAGCGTTCCACCAGAGAGCCATGTGTCCTGACTTGATTTAAAGCCTGAATTTCATCTTTGCTTTGCAGTATGTGTTGACAGGATATGTCACAGTAATCATAGTAATCACAGGACCACAAATGCAGGACAAATAGACAAGGGTTAGGATTTGAGCACTACCAGATTGATATGGCATTTATTGTGTTAACAACATAACATTTCATTCGTGTGGTGTTGCCAGATTTGGGTAGATATTCCAGCATCTGGTTCTACAGCTTCACACCAGTCACTTCACATGTTCCCATGACTTTTCTAAATATTTCACTGTATGTCTGTGTGGATTTTTTACATACTAACATTAATTCTGTGTTCTCAGTTTCCTATAACTCAAGAAGACAAATGTGAAATGGGTGAAAATGTTGGGAAAAGATATAATTCTTATGTTTGATGTACACTTAAACACAGACTGTAGCCTACAAAATATTAGATAGAATAAGAACCACAATTAATCATCAGTGGTTCTAATTTAAAGTCTGAATTGCATTTTTATTGTTCACTATGTTTTGGCAGGATGTATCACAGTCATCAGCGTAGTATCTGCTGGACCACGAGTGATGTGTTTTCCAGTGGACAGTTGGCATGTTTGAGCACAGTCTAATTAATTGCCACACTCAGTGAAGCGGTTCCTCTCTTTATTTTCATCATCATGGATCTAGATGAAAGATTTAGGCAGCATTTTGATCAACTGATCTAATGCTGTGTATCAACAATCACTGATGCTTAAAATGGCAGTGAAAAGAGAATGCAACTTTTTACTCAAATCAAAAAATGTAATCGGCTAACTATTCAAGAAACACACATATATAGAAACATCTGAGTACATATACTTTTACTTAATTTAACTCTTTACGTTTATTGTTATACTATAAGCAAGTACTTTCACTTCTTCCCTTGGCTTTTCCTCTCTGGAGTTGACACAGTAACACAGCAATATTATTAGTTTGAAGTAACAGTGAGTACAGCTTTTGAATACTTATTCCACCTTTGTACAAGCAGTAGAAGTTGAATTTCCCTCTGTGTTTGTCTATAAGAGAGCCGTACTAGAATAATTCACTGTCTGAGGAGCAGAGGTTATCCCACTGCACACACAGGTGTTTTATTCCACTCTCTTTGAGAAAGGCTGGCTCTACACTGTTATCTCTTCTCCTTTAGACCTTCGGCCTCTCAGAGGGGCACTCCTCTTTTAAAAGTGCCATATCATAAAGTTCCTGGAGCATCTCTGGCACATAAGGACTTGTGGGTATTACATATCTGCAGGGCAATGAGCAATACACCAAAAGGGGATGTTAATGCAACAATAATGGAATACAGCACAAGAAAAGTAAAAAATATGAGCAACATATAAGCAACTTTAGACCTCTTTCAACTGATGAAATGGCATCAGACTAGATAACAATAAAGAAGTTACAAAGAAATTGCTTGCAGGAACAGGATTTTTTTTTCACCTGTGTAATCTCATAGTATAATAGGATTCGTCTGTGACAAAAATTGGACTTTAAGATATCATATAGGCTGTATTAATGAGGATTTTAATCTACAGGCACACTCCAATAAAAAAAAAAATGCTTTCATTGGCTGTTAAATCAAAGCTGCTGGGGTAAATTAGAGAAAGTCTATATTATAGCATCTTGTTACACAGAAAAGTATTGCTAAAAAGGAAAACACAAATAATAAAAAGAGAAGCAAAGAAAAACGCAGCTAAAAATTGGTGATGCAAGATGTGATTTTTAACAAGGTGGGGATAATTGCTGGTTTGCATTGATCTGAAGCTAAACTCGGCTCTACATTATACTGCTTGGTGTTAAAGTATTTTGTGGGGGCAAATTGATTGAGATTTGCATTTGAAAATTGAATTATAGCAGAAAAGTAGTACTGTTGCTAAGGTAATGGTGTGGTTAGAAACATTAGATAACAGATTTTGGTGTAACCTTCAGACCTGAGGGCAGTAGTAAAATTGGATAGTGCTTTCTTTAAAGAGAACTTTAAAGGTTTTCTTATTTTGAAAACATTTTGAAAGCAACCTCTCCCAGCAGTGAGACTGTAGAGAGTGCACAACAACAATCTCTGAACATTCTGCTTTGGTTTTCTAACAAACCACAGCAGTTATGAGATAGCGGGAATGTACCAGACAGTGCTTACCACATATTAACAGGACCACAGCATTATGCTATTGTTACACTGGTATGAGTACATTAACTACAGTACGTCTCACACTGTGGTAAGACTGTGGTTGCTTTCGTATCTGGCAGCGTTCTCTATTATTGTACATCAGTCTTTGTCACAGGTGGCACTTCTGGCAACACATTTTGCATTCTCAAATGTGCCAAAACAAACCCAAGGTTATATGTCCCATTCTGCTGCAGGCCTTTTCTAGATAGGTGTTACGAATTCTGCACTGCACCTGTCCCTCCTGCTCTGATGAAGGCTGGCTAGAAAAGCATTTGCATTCTTCAAATGTAATCTGCATGCCACTGTATGTGAAGAATAAGTGGGAGAATGTGTGAAATGGTAACAACCAGTTGGCAATGATAGAAATGCCACAGGAGCAGAACGGAAGATGAAGTGCTCAAACAAAACATGATTCATGTGACGAGGCACTGCTTCACAAATAGCATTTAGTTTCTTTTGAGAATCAATGTGACATTACATTTTTCAAATTCTTGTAGTGTAAGTGCTTTTTAATCATTATAATGGTAAGTTTCTGAAGTAATTACCCAAAAAGAGGATTTGCCTTATCAATTAATCCAATTAGCGTATGACCTTGCTTCATTAGAATTACTAGTTCTACCTCAAAGTCTTTAAAAAAAAAAAAAAAAAAAAAAAAAGATGTTTTAGGATTAACTTTTGTCATGTCAATGGAGAAAAGTGACAGCTCATGTCTGCTGCAGATATATGATCCTAGTTGCCCTGTCCCCATAGGTGACCTTTGGTGTGCTGAATTTCCACACTGAAGAACACTGAGTCCTGATACTAAAATGTCTATAGTAAATTCTCATTGTTTGTTTTTCTTTTTAAATATAATATGGTGGTAAGAAAATTGTTATTGCTATTTACTACTACTCTGGGCCTTGCATGCTGCTGGGAGTTTATTCTGAATCTAAACAGTTTGTCTCGAAGCAGATGCCTAACTGCTTATGGGCTATAGAAATAAGTACGATTTATGCTCTGAAGGTCTCTGGTGCTACTGAACTACAGACTACTGTGGTCATTACAGTAAATTAAGTGTAAACATACATAGCTATGGTATTAGTATTATGTAAACATGTCAGATGCACAGTAGTGTGGTGTTGCCAGATTTTGAGTAAATATACTAACATCTTGCTCTACGGCCTGTTCAGCTTCACACCAGTTAATTCACATCATCCATGACTTGAAAATGTTGTTTATGTGAAAAATAAATATACTTTGATAAGATTTACTGACCATTGCATTTTGTTTTTTGGTGTCCCAACTTTTGTCAGATTTGGATTTGTACTGAAAAAGGAAGGAGAGGCAACATAAGAGAGTCAGTGAAAAAATTATCTTTGTGATGAGGTTATTTGGTTTGGTTTTGAAGGGCACATGTTTTGAGGTAAAAAAAAAAAAATGACATAGTTTTGCTACAGCAGGTCATTCAGGGAAACAAACGGCTAATATCGCATGCATGGGGCTAAAGTGGCATGTGCATCCAGATGGCTTGTTCCTGTCCCTGCACCAAGGTTGTAGATGGAGCTTGGCAGAGTGTAACGGAACTCCCACTGTACCCTTGGTCCCAGGGGTTCACAGGCGTCCCATTCTGTTAATAATGACATTGCGCTCTCAAGCCAATTAATCAACAGCTGCGACTGAAAATAGATGTACTTCGGCGGAACAGGGGAGGAGCGGAGATGCTTATGTTGCACAATGCACTCAATTCAATACAGAACTCTTAGTGCACCCGAGTAGAAGCCGAGAGGAGGAGGACGGAGAAATCCCACGGCTCTATTGTTGGAAAGCTTACAATCAGGACAGCAGAAAATGTATAGCCAAAGTAGGAAACGCATTGTGCTGTGGAGGTGTCAAAGCTTACATAACAATATACACATTGTTAGCTGCTATACTTATAAAAGATTTACCTATACAGACCTAGACCAAGTGTTGTGTACTCTATTTACATCATATAGTGGATTGTAACAACAACTGTGTGTCAATGGATTACAGAGGAGAAAATATAGCCACACACATCAAACTCACTATAGCTAAATATAACACACATTATTTGTTTACATAGGTTTACACAAGAAATTACAAGGTGCCCATGTATAGAGCAACATATTTACGTATATTGTATTTGTTTTATAGATTAGCTTTTTTTTTTTTTTCAAATTTTCCCGCTTGTGTTGATTCTGAACACCATTTGCATCCATTTTTTTTTTTTTTTCTCCATTCGCAGAGGGTCAGTAGAGAAACAAAGAGTGTTAGTTTCATTCATTACCATTCCGAGATATAAGGGCTTTGTGGCTCAATGCATTAAGCATTCACCCCTGAACTATAAGAGTTTAAATCCAAGTCAAGTCTATTCAAGTCTACTTTTTCCATTACAAGATCGGTCCAATACATTAGTGGAGGTATGCGCTCTCTTTTAGTTTCTTAATGTTAACAAAAGTAGATCTGCATCAACTTTTCGCTACAACTAATTACAATAAAAAAAATAATCATGAACTAATTTACTGACTGAATAAAAGAAAAAGTAGACAGTCTACTTTGCTTAAAACTCAACTTTGCACAGGCATGCAACTATTCTCTTCTCTTTGGAAATAAAAGAAATA
This sequence comes from Bostrychus sinensis, assembly GCA_020698575.1. NCBI lineage: Eukaryota > Metazoa > Chordata > Actinopteri > Gobiiformes > Eleotridae > Bostrychus > Bostrychus sinensis. The sequence goes on along the minus strand of CM036249.1, from coordinate 16,727,576 downwards.
ATGATTAAGCAGTGCAGGAGAAATGGAAAAAAAAGACTTCATATTTTTGGGGAATTTTTATAATATGAAATGTGCTTGAAACTGGGTTGAATGGAGTTGGTTATCTGGTATTTGTATGATTTGTTTGTACACAACAAGGCACAATATGACCCATTACATGTGCAGATAAACTATAATTTACTTTAATATTAAAACCATATTACAGCAATAAACAGGGCAGAGAGATGAAAACGCTGATCTACTGCACATTAAAATGATTAATAATGAGAATTGTACTCAGCATGAGCAGTGCAGCTGCAGTGTGTGTTTGGGTGGGCATGCATTAATTTATGTGGGCATAAATCTGTTTTCACTTTGAGTTGAGGGAATGCAGCAGCCTATGGGAACAGACTGGATGCGGTGTAGTAGATTTACAGACTTAAGGTTTGAGTTGATATGTTGTGGTTAAAAGGTAAGTCCTGTGTAATGCCCTTGAAAGACATGGAAGCACAAAAGTGGATATGGGAGTGCACTGCAAGAAGACTCAATGGCTTCAAATCCCACTTTGCACAGGCTTTGCATTCAGCTTAGCAAATCGCCACACCTGGTAATCTCAGAGCCATTGGTATTGATCAACAACTTTGTCCCCTTTGCGATACAATACATAGCATTCGGTGCAATGGGGCAGTAAAAATCACACTTATCACCACCAGGAGTTTCTGAACAAGGAGTCGTTCCATTGACACATTTGGCAAATTAAATAACTCTGAGATTATTATGTTCTCTATAAAATTAAGGTCCCAGTTGCAGTCTGAGTCCGAGTGAGGGGGACGTTACAGAATGAACTAAATGGTCCCGGAGTGTATGACACAATTGTAACCTGCTTTAAATGGGCAGTTTTTAGAGCAACAGTGGGAGCAAGGGGACATTACAGACTTGAGTGTAAGGAAAGCAGCACATAGTATATAGAAAGAAGCCATCAGTCAGTTGTGTTTTGTCACTCTTTAGGTTACAGCTAATCTAGCCAGGGGTTTAAAACCATTGTTTTATTTGTGTTATGGTGGGCCCAAGCCTGGATAAATGTTAAAGGTTGATCAGGGAGGATACGGTGTGAAATCTATGCCATTTCTGAAAATCTAGGAGGCAGATGATTTGCTGTGGCTTTAAGTTTATAATAACTTTTTGACAGTAAGACTCCTGGTACGAATGGTAGCATTATGAGGTTTACTGATACATTTTCAATTCAATTCCCTTTTGGGGTCATGGGTTATTGGAGCCTGTCCTCATAACTTTGGTCCTGAGGCGGAGTAGGCCCTGGGCAACAGCTATTTAGTTGCAACACTTTGGAACCACCCAGATTCATTCACTAGTGCAATTTTAGAATCACCAACCTAATAAATGCATGTCTGGAGATATGAAAATAGTTGATGGTAGGCCCTGGGAATTTCTTTGAATGCTTTGCCAATATTTATGCATGTTTCAATTAGCCTTCCATTCAATTTATTTTCTTTTTTTTTTGTTGTTTTGAGGGGGGGTTGTTTATTATTGTTTATTAGCCAGCTCTGAAATAGACACTTTCTGCTCTCATCTGCAGCCAGCAATTCAATGTTGAAGTGCAGCAGATTAATCAGTGGCGAATGTGATGGTTTGTTAATTTTGATAATGGCAAACCAGCACAAAAGTTACTTTTAATAGTTGATGTTGATGAATGCAATGTTTGAAAGCAAAAAGTTGCGTACATGTTTCCTTTGAGGAAAGTCTGGTAAATATGTTCATTCTTGTCCTGACACTTTCTTTATAGTATTATTAGACATGCTGTTTTGTGATATTTTGAGCCTCTGTCTTATGTTTGCTGGATTTTGATGTTGCTTATTGTCAGAAAGAGTGAAGCGTGAACATGACAGCTCCTCTTTTTGACTTGGCCTCTGATGAACTGTTCTGTCATATACATTGTACTGAGCAGGACTCCAGACATTTAACATCTTGTCCGTCTTGCAGCTTTTTTTTTTTTTTTTTTTTTAAAGAAATATCTCTCATATCTGCTTCACTTTCACAAAGAAATCCATTGATCTCCCCATATTTTTGGTGTGAAATCCCTCTGATATGAGTCAGGCTTATATTCCCATAGCTGTCTGTGTGTAATAGCTCCATCTCAAAGAGGCTAATATATGCATGCCTCTGAAACAATCAGTCTTGTTTATCCAGAGCCCTTGAACCTCCCGGATCAGAAAGTTTCTGCAATGAATTCAGATTTGCTAAATCCCTGTCCAATAAATTGCCTCCACTCTGCACAAACATCAAAACAAACTCGGGCTTTTTGTGCCACCAGCTGTTTGGGTGAAGAGAACAGAAACCGAGAGGTAGATGGAGATGTGGAGATTTTAGTATTTGTTTATTAGCGTCTTTCCTTCTCACCACTGCCTCCTGAAAAATCTTTGCATCTGCACTGCAGCACTTGTGAACTGTGTGGGAACAGTAAAAATTTGATCGAGACCTCGCGGGGAGCCGAAGCAGGTGGAAGCGGGTTCATTTCAAAGTTTTCTCGCTCTTGCCACATTCAGCTTGAGTGAAATTCTGTCTCTGAATGTGTGCAGGTGTTGCAGGTGACTGAGCAGTGTGAGTTCATAGCATGAATCCATAATTTCCATCTCTCACTGAAGTGCATTTACCCTGTTGAAGCAGTCACGGTTTAAAAGCCCGGTTTATGGACAGTGTGTCCTTTGAAGCGTTGACAAAGTGAGATGGAAGAGAGATTTAAAGGGGTTGGATCCAGCGTTTGTCAAGTGATAAATAGTTCAGAGCCAGACATCTGCTCATTTGTTATTGTGTTTAATTAAAATGACAAAGGATTATTGGGACATTGGAAATTGTTGGCACAGGGTTTTGTTAATTTGAGACTTGTGCACTTTTCCACTCTGAAATGCTTTCACTTGATTATCTGAGATGTAAAGTAAACCCCATGACTCGGCTTGGGGAAAACATCTGTGACTGTTAAGATTTACTCAAACATTTCATGGGCAGCAAGTGTGCCCTGACCTCAGGGCTTGCTCCAGGCCTGCCGGCTGTACCATACCAGGCAACGTAACTGGGCTTCTTCTTTTGATATAAAGATAACCTGCGGAGGAGCTCCACTGAGACTTGGCCCAATGAAGACGTATAGAACATGCTTGAAGGTGTAAGACTCTCTGCTAGTCTGGCAACTCCTTGATATTTTTCAAGAAAAGATAAAAGGAAGTGCCCAGGGAGAAGGAAGTCTGGGCATTAAGTGAAACATCTGTGACTGTGGGCATCTCTGCTTAGATTGCTGCTTTTCATTCATTGAGTTCCACATTTTATACTGTTTCTTGGATTTTGTTTTTGTAAAGTCTGCTGTTCGTTTCCCCTTTAATTCTAGTTTTTATACAATCAGCAGTTAAAAGCTTCACCTTTAGAAAATTATGCTTCACTACTGGAGCCAAGGCCGAGTGTTGACTGATGTGATATGAATTTTATTTGGGCAGTTTGTACCCTTTAGACAAGATAAATGCTTCAAAAAAGCAACCTCTGCTCACTTCTGCCTTCATATAAGTTTGAAACAGGTCCATAGAAATAATAGCTAGATCTTATGTTCAGTATGTTGAACGGACCCTTTTGCTGATTCTGAAAATGTTGTTTAACCTGGAAACTGAATCAGATAAACAATCCAATACAAATGCAATCCAATACAAAATTTAAGCAAAATCACCAATTTTAAGTGGATACTGTATGGAAATGTGAGAGACCAAACTTTGTGTCCCCAGTTAATAGCAATAGAAACATTTCCAATTTTGTTTACATCTGTTTTGTGATTGGCTAGTGTGTTTTTCCTCTGATCTACGATTGGCTGGTGTATTATTCTTTCAGCTGTGTGATTAGCTGTTGTTTCTACATCTGCTTTGTGATTGGCTGACATGTTATTACCTCTGATCTCTGAATGGCTGATGTGTTTTTATTTCTTCTCTTTGTTGTATAATTAGGACTGTTTTATCTTATTATATATTTAGTGATTTTTGCGTTGGGCACAGGTGTGAAGTCATCCTGATAGAGAAGCTTTGACACTTTAGCAAAGCAGATAACACAGAGGAGAGTGTGCGGCTGAGAGGGCAGAGTCTGGCTGTGAAGTGATACACTGCATATCAGTCTATACAAAGCTCTCACATTACGCTTTTTAATCACATCTCCACACCAGAGGCGCATTAGCTGCTGGATCTCATTGCAATGACCAAGCGTTCCAGTAGGTCGTGTGTGTTTTCCGTGGGATATTCCATCACTACATTTAGCTGTAGCTGCCCGTGAAGGCCTGATGCACCACGTAACAGCTTGAGGGGAGATGACCTGCCAGATGTTAGTAATCTCACACTGAGGAGCTTGTGACCAGGACGCAATCAGATAAGGGAACATAGGAAGGGATTATAAATTGTGACAGTGGGGAAAAGGCTATAGATTCTGCCCATAATCGCTGAGAGATGTCCAAACGTCCTCTTTTAACCTCACCATCTAAGTGTGGGAATTATATTTCAGTGCATCTGTAGCATTTCCTGATTGTCAGTTCCACTGCAAATAAAGTGTAAGCTCATTTCTCCTCAGTACTTTGCCCTGTTGAGAGCACATGCTGGTATGTTATCACCACTGCTTTGTGATGGCTGGTGTGTTATCACTGCTGTTCTGTGATTGGCTGGTCTGATAGCATTGCTGCTCTGTGACTGGCTGGTGTGTTATGACCTCTGCTCTGTGATTGGCAGGTGTGTTTTTACTTCTGTGATTGGCGGGTGTTATTGCTTCCGTTTTGTGATTGGCTGGTGTGTTATTACCTTGGTTTTGTGATTGGCTGGTGTGGAATGACCTCTTCTGTGTGATTCACATTTTTATGTTACTCAGTGACAGATTGACTGCCAAAATGAGTCGTCGCTGGTCTAAAAATCTATGAGTATTGCTCTACTTTAAACAATGGACTTCAGTGCGTTGTATATGAGCTTTGTATTTAAGTGCATCCATAGCATTTCCTGATTACACCAGTGCCGCTGCGAATAAAGTGTAAACTCATTACTCCTTAGTACTTTGTAAGGCCCCATTGAGAGCGCATGCTTGTGTGGGCAGGTTAATGGTACCAGCTTGAAAGTAGTTTTTAATCATGAACAAACTAATGAGATAGAGTTACTGCAGCAGTAAACAGCATCACAAGCCAGCAGAGGTGGAAGAATTACTCTGTTTCTGTACCTAAAATTATTACTTAAGTAAAACGTATTGAGTGTAAAATACTTACTGCTGCTACCAATAGAAGTATTACTTTTACTACAACTACTAATACTACAAGTTCTGCTATTACCACTGCTACTACTACTGCTATTACTACTGCTGCTACTGCTGCTTCTACACACTTTGCCACTAAAGATCAAAAATTACTTTTACTTGTATAGAGATTCCACTAATATATATAATATAATAAAAATCTCATCAAGTATAATAATAATTAGAAATAGTACTCATAAAGTACATACACTGAACAAAAATTTAAAGGCAACACTTTGGTTTATGCCCATTTTTCATCAGCTGAACTGAAGCTGAGCTGAAGACTTTTTCTATGTCCACAAAAGGCCTATTTCCCTCAAATATTGTTTACAAATCTGTCGAATCCTGTGTTAGTGAGGACTACTCCTTTGCCAAGATAATGCATCCACCTCACAGGTGTGGTATATCAAGATGCTGATCAGACAGCATGAATGTTGCACAGGTGCGCCTTAGGTTGGCCACAATAAAAGGCCACTCTAAAATGTGCAGTTTTATCACACAACACAATGACACAGATGTTACAAGTTTTATGGGAACATGCAATTGGCCGCTGACTGCAGGAATGTCCACCAGAGCTGTTGTCTATGAACTGAATATTTATTTCTCTACCATAAGCCTTCTCCAAAGGCATTTCAGAAAATTTGGCAGTGCATCCAATGGCCTTACAACCACAGACCTTGTGTAACCACACCAGCCCAGGACCTCCACATCCAACATCTTCACCTCCAAGCTTGTCTGGTTTGGTTTGCATAACCAAAGAATTTCTGTCCAAACTGTCAAAAACCATCTCAGGGATACTCATCTGCATGCTCGTCATCCTCATCGTGGTCTCGACCTTACTGCAGTTTGTCATCAACTTCATTGTAACCAACTTGAGTGGGCAAGTGCTCACATTTGATAACGTCTGGCACTTTGGAGAGGTGTTACCTTCATGGATGAATCCCAGTTTTCACTGTACAGGGCAGATGGCAGACAGCGTGTATAGCATCGTGTGGGTGAGTGGGTTGCTGATGTTATCGTTGTGGATTGAGTGGCCCATGGTGCCAGTTGGGTTATGGTATGGGCAGGCATCTGTTATGGACAACAAACACAGGTGAATTTTATTAATGGTATTTTTAATGCACAGAGATACTGTGATGAGATCCTGAGGCCCATTGTTGTAGCATTCATCCACGACCATCGCCTCATGTTGCAGTATGATAATGCACGGCCCCATGTTGCAAGTATCTGCACATTTCCTGGAAGCTGAAAACATCACAGTTCTTGCATGGCCAGCATACTCTCTGGACATGTCACCCATTGAGCATGTTTGGGATGCTCTGGATCGGCGAATACAACCGCGTGTTCGAGTTCCTTCCAAAATCCAGCAACTTCGCACACAGCCACTCCTGGACCAGCATTCCACAGGCCACAATCGCAACCTGATCAACTCTATGTGAAGGAGATGTGTTGCACTGCGTGAGGCAAATGGTGGTCACAGACTCTAACTGGTTTTCTGACTCCCCTTGGACCCCCCATAACAGTAAAACATCTTAGAGTGGCCTTTTATTGTGGCTAGCCTAAGGCACACCTGTACAATATTCATGCTGTCTTATCAGCATCTTGATATACCACACCTGTGAGGTGGATGGATTGTCTCGGCAAAGGAAAAGTGCTCACTAACACAGATTTTGACAGATTTGTGAACAATATTTGAGAGAAATAGGCCTTCTGTGTACATAGAAAAAGTCTTAGATCTTTGAGTTCAACAATGGGAGCAAAAACAAGTGTTGCATTTAAATTTTTGTTCAGTGTATTATTAAATAATTTACCTACTTTCCACGTCTGCAAGTTGGCCCCCTTCTGCACTGCCATAACTGTTCTCCTTCCTGCATTTCCTGTTCCTCTTTCCTCTCTCATAGCTGACTAAACCAGGGAGATTTAGGTGAACCTCAGCAATGAATCAGTACACAACCATCTGGATTAAATGGAATCAGTAATATTTACAGGAGAGAACAGCAGGAGGATTCTACCCCTGAAGAGGCAGCAGCAGGTTACTGCCGCCAACTGAGCGCAACGAAGGCCATTCCTGGTTCAAAGTAAAAATGAAAAAATCCGTAATCCTCCATAAACTTGTACTCTGTTTTTGTTTCTTCTTTTTTTTTCTTGTTAACACATGGTTTTTGAATCCTTTTCCTGGGAGTTACGAACCAAGAAAATAAATGACGAGTAAAAAGTTTAAACAAGCGAGCTTAACACTACTATTCCATAGCAATAATGAAGGCTAGATACTGTACGTTTGAATAAAATACAGACATAACAATAAAGGTATCTGGGTCTGACTGTCTGGCCTACCATTCATTTTCTTTTCACTGTATAAAGAATCTGTATTTCCTATATTCAAAACCGTCCAATGGGATCAATCCAACCTGGCCAAAAATATTCATTGATCTATAAGAGGGAAAAGATTTATGAAATTAAGCTATACAGCGCAGATACAGCCAAACTCTTTGTCCTGTCTCATCACCTACCTGCCTCAAAGACTCCTTCCCTCTCATCAGTGCAACATCTCTCTCTCTCCACCTCAGCAGTGCCATGCCTCTTTTCATCTTCAGAATCAGCAGCTCTCAGCACTTCATCTCATCATCACCAGTGTCTAGACCCTGAGGCAAATTGGCCAAACTTATACTCTGCTCATCTCCCATAATTTACCACACAGTGTCTTTCCATTTGGGTCTAAAATGACCTCATGCATTCATGAGTCACTCCCTGAGTTTGAATGGTTTGTCAAAATAAATAAATGAATTAGGCAGGTGTCACTGTAAATTACTGTATTTTAACATGGCTTAATATGCCCAGAGGATTCACATGTTTTATGGTAACAAGAATCTACTCAAGCATTAAACCAAAGCTAGTCCCATCTTGTTGAAGGCCCGGCTAATCACCACCAGAGGCCGCCTCGGTGCGTGAATGTGACGTCACACAGTGTAGTATATAATGCTCATAATGCTTATAATATGTTTAAGCTAAAGTTTTGAATATTTGAGTGATAAATTTGCTAAAGCTAAAAATTGCTATGAATGCTTATACTGTTGCTGTTATTTTACTATGATACTCATTTTCATTTAATCAACATGAGTACTCAATTTTACTTACTTATTATTCATTTGTATTTTCATTTTATAATTTTACTTACTTATTATTCATTTGTGTTTTCATTTTATATTAATGCTTTTGCTTTACAAGGGGACACCAATGTGATGTTATGCCTGTTATAATTTGAATTTATGCAAAATGTTAAAATTGACAAACATGTTGTTTAAAAAATATATCATTATAATTTATGGTAAAATTGAGAAGTTAAAGTAAGAGGCCTGAAAGGGGAAATGTGCAGCTGCACAGTTTCATACAGGAAATGAGGGGAGTGTCGCTAAAATGAGGGGAGTGTCGCTAAGCTTGAGTGGAAATTTACCAGAAGTAAGTGAGGTCAAAAGAGTTCAGGTGGAAATTTACCAGAAGTAAGTAAGGTCACAGAGTTCAAGTACAAATAAGGGCATCTGGTAAGGTCACTGAGTTCGAGTGGAAAGTTACCAGAGGAAAAAGTACAAATAAGGGCATAGTGGAAAGTCCCAGAGGGCGTTGGTGTGAAACCACAAAATGTATTTAAGCTGTGAAAATTTTGAGATCGTGGTAGACTTTCTACCACAGAGGCTTGCTGTACTTTCATTTACTGAATACTGTTTTGCCGTATTTTGGTCCGCCGAGGTGTGATTCACTGGCTTTTCTTGGCTTGGCATAAATTCAAATGGTATTTTATGGAAGCGTTATGTGTTCAGATAATGCTGCCCAGAGTTACGCCCGAAGTCTGTTTTTGTGAGTATATCCCGGACTTTTTGGAAGCGTAAGAACTCTCAGGCCACGCTGTCTCAACACTACGCCCGAGTGCCGAAATTTCATGCTGAGTCAAGCAAGCTATAATCACAGATTCGAGCTCTGACGAAAGAAAGCAATAAATACACCCTAAAAAAGACATACACTGACTGCTTCACATTTTTTGCTGCCTCTATATAAAGAAAAGTCACTTTTTAGTAATAGTTAATTGAGAAGAGGACCAGCTCAACAATCTTCGCTTCAGAAAGGTAAGTCTTCACTTCTTTTTCCCACTTTTCATATCTGAGTGGTTATCCAGCTTTGTGAGGTGAAGGGTTTTAAAGGGGTTAGTTTAGTGGTCCACCTGGGACTCACCCTCAGGAAAAGTTAATTTTGCTCTGCTACTGAGACAATTCGACATGGCGCCCGAGACAGGGACCTGGAAAATTGACTAATACTAACGTTAATTGTTCAGGTCATAGATTTAAACCCGGGTGAGGTACCTTGTGGACCTTAATTAACCGTTAAAACTCGAGGGTAGTGAAGAAGAGGACTGGCCACCCTCCAATTCACTACTCTACAGGCACCCAGTGCGTAAGGTCGCTTAGCTGCGTAGAACAGGCGAGCTCCACTTGCGTCTGGGGAACGTAGGGATTTTCTTTTTATTACTCTGCTATAGGCGAGTAGGACTAGCGTTCAGTGGGGGTCGCAGCCCAATACAAACACTGACGGGGGTACGCCATCGTGGTGGTTCAGCCATCACCTAGTCCCGTTTTATAGGTCAGGAAAGTGGTCCCCGAAGAGCGTGGGATACACGTATATAGGCACACGGTTAGGAGAGCCGCGTTCGCTAGGGACGCTAAGTGCAACGACCGAATTTTGAGTCAGGGAAAAACAAGGGTACGTTATAGTGGTACTGTAGTTATCAACTAGTCCCTTGTATAGGTCAGGAAAGTGGTCCCCGAAGAGCGTGGGATTCACGTATACTTAACGACCGAATTTTGAGTCAGGAAAAAACAAGGGTACGTTATAGTGGTACTGTAGTTATCAACTAGTCCCTTGTATAGGTCAGGAAAGTGGTCCCCGAAGAGCGTGGGATTCACGTATACTTAACGACCGAATTTTGAGTCAGGAAAACACAAGGGTACGTTATAGTGGTACTGTAGTTATCAACTAGTCCCTTGTATAGGTCAGGAAAGTGGTCCCCGAAGAGTGTGGGATTCACATACACTTAACGACCGAATTCTGGGTCGGGGAAATACAGGGGTTACGTTTGGAGGTAGACAACATGGCAATGGCATTACATAATAAGGTGGACAGGGAACTAGAAGAAGACGAGTATTCAGTATCCATTGAGCCGAAAGGATATAACAGTGACGAGGAAAGTGACAATGAGCATCCTAAGGAAAGACCGCCGCCCTATGCGCCAGGTGGGGAAGAAGCTAGTGCAAAAGAAAGAGCAGGCGAGCCCCGGCAGAGAGACATAGATAGAATGGGCGGTGTGTTTCTGATGAGATCTACGCTAGAAGAGGTAGATTGGTCAGCGCTAAGTTTTGTGTCGCTAGCCATTGTTAATTCGGCAAATGTGAACTTAGCGCATAATGGAGGCATAGCTAAAGCCATTCGCAGCATATGGCCTGGCGAAATAAACTGGCATCGGACACAGTTGGAGGATTACTTGCCCCTACCAGAGCACAGTGATACATCATGCTCTCTACATTGGAAGGGCAATAGGCAATGGGATGTGTTCAAAGAAGTAATTCATCATTGCTGGTCGGCAAGAGTGGGGCCAGAGCCCCCAGCACAGCAAATGGCGAAGCTAGTGAAATCCTACTTAGGACCTATATCGCTTCTGGACCATATCCAGGATCAGCGAGACGAACAGGGCCGCGGCACCATAGAGGGGGTAGTCATGACAGTCCATGGGTCGGGGATTTTTGGATATGACCCAGAGCTGGCAGTACGAGCTGCGGTCATAGGATGTAATATGGTTCAGAGGCGGGATCTGGTACCCATAATACTATGTCCGGATAAAAAGATAGCCCAGAGCCTGGAAAAGGCCCTGGATAGATTTACGGTCAGTGAGGCAAACCAGTGGACCTACCTTAAAGCAGGGTACGATCAACGATATAATCACCAGAACCTTGACCCTCGCCACACCAATCGGGGAGTTTGGGTTTTAAAGGACCCTGATCTGTTAGAGCAAGAGAGCCCAGGGTTACTCACACGTAAACAGCGTGAAAAAGTGAAGATAGGAAATGGAGGATCTGTAGAGCAGCATCAGCAGTATGTGCCCAGTGAAGGAACGCTAACAACTGTGGAAAGAAACGGATCCTATGTACCAATAGGGGAAAGGTTGGAAACTGGCCCCTCGATATGGAGTGGGGAATTGTTAAATCCTGAAGAAAATGAGCCTCGGCACCCGCCAATAACAGGAACCATGAGTACAATAAAGCCTCCGGCAGGACAGGGAGGATCAGGAGTCAGAAATGACCAGTGCACAGTAACGCCAAGCCCCGCAAATGCAGGACCCGTAAGGTTCACGACAGCCATGAGCCCTCTCAACTCAAACACCAGGAGTGGAGAAGAGGACCAGGAAGAAGGATCAGAATCAGAGTGTCTGGAGGTAGAGTATAGGCAGCTTGAAATAGGCAAAGGAACTATTGTGATAGTAGAATGTGCCCCAGATGAAGAAGGCCTGCCCAAAGAGGCTGATCTGATATTCTGGACGGCAGATTTGTTGAATGGGGACAAAGATCACAGTTGGGTCAGAAGAATAATTGGTGTTGCAAATTGGAAAAAGATGTTAGCCGAAGCTAATAGACAAAAGATAGAAGGTCTCCAGAATCAAATCTACACGTTGGATGTAGAAGGAAATAAGTCTGGGTATCACAGGGTGCACGCAATAGAGATAAAAGGAGAGCTAACCCAGGGAGCATGGGATGAATTATGGAGAAAAACCATCATGGGGCTACATGAATCTGGGAGTGACACGGCAGTTCTGAAGGAAGCGCCACCCAAAGTGGGAAAGGTGACCCGTCCCCGGCTTAGAGAATGGCTATTGCAGTCCCTAGCGCGCCCGGACCTGCCTGAAATGGTGGTGCATGTCCTGGTGGCGGCAGGTACTGTGGACCCAGTAATGAACAGGATACAGGGCTACACAAACTGTGTCCAACAGAAGCCAGACCCACGACCTACAAGGACCCCAGGGAGAGTCTCCTTCAGACCCATCCAGATGAGCACGCCAAGGAGCCCTCTGGTAGCCACTGGCGCTGGAGGGGGTGACAGTGATGGAGAAGACAGTGATGAAGGAGATGCTCCCAGGAGATCAGGTCGAAGAGGGACCCCAAGACAAACCCCAGCAAGACGCCGAGATTCAGGTGAACCACCAGATGAGAGCCCGGGCAGACCGGCAAGGCCGTCCACGCCAGGGACTCTGCTTAGGCCTGAAGACTTCGCAATCCCCAGTGAAGGAAACCCTCGGATAGGTTACGTTAGGGCCAAGCACAAGAAGGCCAAGCCGGTCGCCCTAAAGCCAGTGAACCTTAATGCATGGCCCTGTAGCACAGTAATCGAAGGACAAGGGAGAAGGTGGGCTCCCTACCTAGGTATGAATGAGCCTGCACCAGAAGAAGTCTGGGAAGAAGATGATGAAGATATGAACTGGTACAGTGCTAATTCGGTTGAAAGGCAGGCTACTCGTAAGGCGCTTACAGCAGAAGAAATCTACGGGCTGGAAGGCGTCTCACACCCTTGGAAGGAGGCCTACACGGCACAATGTTATGATTATATCAGGGAAGCTGCTGTACGAAGAGATAGATCAGTAGAGAGGCACATGGAGGAGTACAGAAGGCATAGGCAAGAGAACCCCTCAGAGGTCCCTCAGGGCCCCCCCTTGCAACCTCAAGTAAGTTATGAGGATGGACAAGGAGGCCCTAGGGACAGAGAACGCCTCAGGAGTCCAGGAAGACCTGTACCACCCCCAGCGAGGAGGTGCTACACTGGAAGTCCGGAAAGACTGCCTCATGAGCCGCCAGAGTACCACTCAGATCCGTTACCGAGAGGCCGATCAAGACAGCGGCCGAGCTCGATTCAAAGGAATCTGTTCGCTACACCACGCACAAGCAGAGAAACTATCCTGGATTCAGCAGAAGAGGACGACGACGTTGGTGCAGTAGGTTCAAAAATGGAGGTGGCAACCCTTGTAGCCCTCTTTCCACCGAGAGACAGAGGCGAGACGAGCCGAGACTACTTAAAAAGGTGTCAGCTAAATGGAATACCGGACTCAGTTATGCAAGATAAGGTGGTGTCCTGGGCAGTGAATTTGAAGCATGGACTAGAGCTACCCCGGTCACTCACTCTACTACAGGCAATGAGGACATTGCCCTCAGAACCAGGTAAGGATGACATAGAAGAACTAATGGAGAGAAAAGGGAAGCTAGTGGATGAAGGACAGCTCACTCTACAACTTGCCCTGGCGGATTTGCAAGACAAAGGAATAACATCAAACCAAATAGTCAAATTCCTGGCAAAATTGGAAAAAGGGGCGTCACTGGCAGTACAGTGGCCAGATCTGCCCCCAGCAGAGCAGCTCAATAGAGTCAGGCAGTTCGATGGCCTGACAGTACTCCGAAGAGAACAAAAAAAGGCAAAAAACGCGAAAGGGGGCCATTACGGCCCCAGCATTCAGAACAGCCCTGCAGGAATGAATACCTCCCAGAGGCAGATGGGAGACAGGAATCAGTCAAGCCCGAGGACCGCCCCACAACAACAATGGAGAAACGAGACACAAGGGTCTGGGAGACCCAGCAACTGGGAGCAACCCAAACAAAGGGACAACTGGAATCAGCCAAGACAAGACAATGGGCAAAGTCAAAACATTCAACAAGCCCCTCGAAACGACAGAAACTCTCAAGGACCCAGGCAGGGCAACCCGCTAAAGTGGAAGGGGCAGCCAGTTCCGGAAAATGCGCCTCCAATACCCAGAGTACCGTCAGAGATATGGAGGAAACTGACCCGAGAGGAAAGAGAGGAAGTGAATCGCAACGTAGCGGAATGGGAAGCAAAATACTTGCCCAACTTGAACGCGTAGCCTATGAACGTGATGGCCGTCTGAGAGCTACGGTTAAAAACGGTCACCGGGAAATAGAATTTGTGATAGATACAGGAGCAGATATTAGTGTGCTAAAAGACCCCACCGAGGGCCTGGAGGAAACCGTAGAGGTCCAACTGGCTGACGGCACCACAAAACTCGTTAATAGAGTGCAGTGGGGAGAGATTGTAGGGATACAAGGAAAATTGAACTTATTAGGCCTAAAAGACCTAGAAGTGGCAGAAACAGTTCAAGTGAATTGGATGAAGGAGTATGATGTAGAAGCCCAGAAACAGCAAATCATAAGTGAGTCTATGCTGGATAAGCAGAGATTGAAAGAAAGCCTGGACAAAGGCGCCTTTGCAGAATTCAAAAATGATGTAGGTTGTTTGAAGGGCTTCCAACATGTAATCCTAGGAGGAATGCCTGGAAAATTCACACAGTATCCGTTAAATCCTGAAGCAGAGGAGGAATTGGGCAAGACAATAGAGGAACTGCTAAAATTAGGAGTAATAGCGGAAGAACCAAATCCGCCTTGTCTTATGCCCATACAAGTGGTACCAAAGAAGGATGGGACGTTTAGACCGGTCCACAACCTGAAAGAGTTAAATAGAATAACTCAGAAGGATGTTAGGCAAAATTTAAATCCCAGAAAGTCACTAGAGTTTCTACCAGCTAAAACATACAAAAGTGTGGTAGACTTATCTAACGGGTTTTGGTCATGCAAACTGGAACATTATAGTACCTATAAAACTTGTTTTCAGCACAAAGGTCGAGGCTATAGATGGTTATCTTTGCCTCAAGGATTCGTCAACTCGCCCGTCGTTTTTCAGGAGCAAATGGAAAAAATCATGGAAGGGCTAGATGTCACAGTATATGTTGATGACATATATTGGACAACGGAGACCCAGGACGAGCATTTTCGAGTGTTAGATGAAGTTCTAAGGCGACTAAAAGAAGCAGGGATGAAAATAGGCCTGAAGAAGTGCCAGATAGGGGTTAATGAAGTAAAGTATTTGGGATTTACAGTAAATAAAATAGGGAGAGCAGTTGCATCCGACTATTTTGAGAATATCCCTATGCCTAAAACTTTACTAGACTTAGAGTCCGCCATGGGGAAACTGATTTATGTAAGCGGGCACGTGCCACACTTTGCAGAAAAGGCCATGGCAGTACATGAGCTGAAAAAGGGCCTAAGGACAAGAGCAGGTGAAAAACTAACTGTACATAACCGAGATTTGACTCAAACAGAGCAAGCAGAATGGGTAAAACTGGTCGAGTACAGTAAAGAGAGGGCGGTGGAACTTGAGCCGAGAGAGGCACAGTCTCCTCTCAGAATAGAGACAGAGCTAACGGACAGAGGAGGAACCCTGTGGATATACAATTCAGGGTCCAAACAGCCTAGCCTACTGATCAGCAAAGTGTTTTCCCCCACAGAGTTGAGATACACTGGACTGGAAAAGGAATTATCACTCCTCTATGCAGCTTACAAAGGCCTAAAAAAATATGGGGACCCAGACTCTGTGGATATAAGGACTACCTGGCCACTGTTGAAAGAGCTATCAAAAGACACAGTGGAAGGGGCCAAGGCCTACCAGTCAAGATGGGGCAAATGGCAAATGCTTTTAATAGACCCCAAGTGGCAGTTTAGGCTGAGTGGCGATCCGCCCCCTAGAGCACCAAAAACGGAGAAAGTGATAAAGTTCTTACCCAAGGTGATAATATACACAGACGGAAGTAAGAAAAACCAGGACAGGGACAATGCAGTTTGGGCCTGGATCGCTTATGATCCATTAGGCAGGAAATTGTTTCAACAGCGAGGTCAAGTAAAGGGATCAGCACAGACTGCCGAAATAGAGGCCTTTATGAAGGCCCTAGCCTGGGCAGACAGGAAAAAATTCCGCGATATTAAGATAATCTCGGACAGTAAATACGTGGTCGAGGGATTCGACCAAAACCTGGGGATATGGAGACAAACTAACTTCCAAACCCATAAAGGAAAGGAGTTGGAACACATGGAAAAGTGGATAGTCATATCCCAATTAGCACAAAAGAAGAGGATTTGGGTAGAACATATCCACAGTCACCGTCCTGTGACGGATGGGAAAGGAAAAGGAAACCAGGAAGTAGACAAGCTAGCTCAGTCCAGACAGGCAGGAGCTTTGTTAGAGACAAGGGCAGCCTATATCCCTAAGTCTTGGTATCAAAATGGTAGGATGGTAGTGCCAGAGGAGGAAAAGGAAGGTTTCATTGAAATGGCACATAAAGCACTAGGTCATGCGGGTCAGAAAAGAATAGAGATATGGCTCAAGAGACAGGAGGTGCAAGTCCAGGGCTGGAAAGAGAAGTTTAAGGAAATAAAGCAGGCATGTGAAAAATGCGCTCTCAAAGGAGGGATGAGAAAGGTACAAACTGAGGAACTGAAAATAAAATGTGCAACCCAAGGGCGTCACATTTCCATGGACGTAGGCCACCTCAATAGTAAGACTAGGAGGGGCCACGACAAGTTCTTAGTAATAGTGGATAAAGCCGGAGGATATACCCGGGTTTATCCTATTAAAAGGGAATCTGCAAGTGAGGCGGTACAACATCTCTGTGAGTTTGTAACACCGCTAGATGAAATAGAGTCAGTAAGGACAGACAATGCCACCATGTTTACCTCCAAGCAATTTGAAGATGCGCTAGAGGCGCTGGGGATTCAACATGTACATTCGACTCCCTATGCTAGCAAAACAAATGGTTGCGCTGAAAGGGCAGTGGGGAGAGTGAAAGAGTTGATTGCGGAATCGGATGAGCCTTGGGATGAACCTGTAAGGTTACTGAAAATTAACCAATGGTTATCTATGCCAAAGCTAGAGAGACATGAAAAACAAACTGATCCAAAGCCGTGCGTATTACAGGTCGGAGATCAGGTATGGATTAAGCGAGGCATAATAAACGCCGGTAAATATGTTACGACTGATCTGGAAGGAAGCGACAAAGTAGCTTCGATCGACGGTAACGTAATAACCTTAAAGAGCGGAAAAAGGGTAAATCCGACGCAACTAATTTTAAAATGGCAAAAGCCGCGCGGGTAAGAAGGGAAAAAGGGGGTGGGGGGGTGGGATATGACAGTGGGAAAGATGGGGAAGGGGAGGATATGAGCGCTGCATCTCTGGTGTCTGCCGTGATGCAGGAGCAAGGCTGGATCACCCCAGGAATCAACTTGTCGTTTGGGCAAATGAAAGGTGTGTGAAAGTTGTGAAGGCTTTGCCTGGAGCAGAGCCTGGTGGCCAGAGGAGGACAGAGGCAGAACAATGGAAAACGTCCGAATGCTCGAGGAGTATAGTTCGGAGGAGGAGATGTATGAGAGAGTTGGGAATAGGATCGTTGCAAAATTGGCAGAAGATGAACGCAACAAGGGATGGCGAAGGTGCTGCCTTATATTGTGCCTGACAGCACGATTCTTTTTAGGTTTAGGAGTAATAATTGTTTTGCTGGGTCTAACACAGACCACTTCAACTTGATAACAAGTTAGCTTTTGAAGTGAAGACAATGGAAAATGTTGGGATAGTTACCTACAGGTCGGAAGAGATTGACCGACTAGAACTAAAGAACCAAGAGAAGATGAATGTTACAGGGAATTTCAATAAGACTATATTAGAAAAGGCTGTGGCCATCTTAAAGAAGGTAGGCAATCCGACAGTAGGAAATGGCTCGGGTAATGGCAACAAAACATGTGAAGTTGTTCAAGTAAACCCAAAAGGATCAGCCCTTACCATGTTACTCAGATGTGTGACTCATAAGGCAGGGGAAAGCCTGCGATGTCTATCCTGGAGGAGCAGAATGAACCTTACAGTGTATGGGGGCAAGATTCATGGTATTACAAAGGAACTAACTGTAGTTGCGAGCAATCAGAGTGCGAAGCGGTCACACTACAGGAACAAGTAAGGAAAGAGAAGGCTATCAATTGGAGCTTTAATAAGACTGTGGATCAAATTGTCAGGTGGAAAACAGTGGTGAAATTAAATATGTTTGAGTATGCTCAAGCGCATGCAGAGGCAAAACAAGCTGACCCAAGAGTCAAAAGAAAGAAAAAGCCTAGCGCAGGAGCTAAGGGTAAGAAAAAGGAACAAAAGAAGCAAAAGATAAGGAGACGGCATGCCTTGAAGCAGAGAAAGGCTAGGCCAGGATTTAGTGACTGTGGGCACCCATTGTGCCCTTCCTGTGGATATTATCCACACACTAGTAGGAATGACCCATTATACTTTAACTGGACAATAGCAGTTTTCAACTCCAAAGGAGATGAGACAATGGCGGAGTGACAGTAAGATGGTGGAGGACCTGAAGTTAAATCCTGTACGGAGACGGACAGTGAAGTTTATCACCATATATTCAGATGGCGGCCATGTGCCACGGAGGTCCGCAGACATCGAAGTACAGGAGGCTGTACAGAATGTAAGCGAACAAGCTCAGAGGCATTATCGCCTGGTAGTGCCCTGAGAGAAGTGGACAAGGCGTTACTCCCCTAGGTTCGTGGTCATCAAAGGACCAGGGGTCATGCGTCCTGACCTGCTAAACATCACTCATGGCCCTATGGAGACTGGCTGGAACGAGGGAATTTATCAAGTGGAGCATATTTTTACTTGGTCTAAGGCCGCTGAGGCTGAGTGGAGCCATAGACTGGGGCCAGATGACCCCCCAGTGATAAATATGAGCAAGGAGGATTTAAGGGCCCTCGAGGGCCAAGAAATGGACAAGGAACATGAGAGAAAATAAGGGAACCGAAAAGGACACAAAAGAAAGTAATGACTGGACTAACGCTTAAAAAACAAAATGGATTACAGCTGATGAAGAATCATTGGATTACAGTTGATGAAGAAGTATGGACTGACAGATTAATTATCTTGACCATCATTGTTGGATTTGAACTGAGCTTTGCCTCTGTGTGAACGTCACATTCACGGAGGAGGATGTTGAAGGCCCGGCTAATCACCACCAGAGGCCGCCTCGGTGCGTGAATGTGACGTCACACAGTGTAGTATATAATGCTCATAATGCTTATAATATGTTTAAGCTAAAGTTTTGAATATTTGAGTGATAAATTTGCTAAAGCTAAAAATTGCTATGAATGCTTATACTGTTGCTGTTATTTTACTATGATACTCATTTTCATTTAATCAACATGAGTACTCAATTTTACTTACTTATTATTCATTTGTATTTTCATTTTATAATTTTACTTACTTATTATTCATTTGTGTTTTCATTTTATATTAATGCTTTTGCTTTACAAGGGGACACCAATGTGATGTTATGCCTGTTATAATTTGAATTTATGCAAAATGTTAAAATTGACAAACATGTTGTTTAAAAAATATATCATTATAATTTATGGTAAAATTGAGAAGTTAAAGTAAGAGGCCTGAAAGGGGAAGTGTGCAGCTGCACAGTTTCATACAGGAAATGAGGGGAGTGTCGCTAAAATGAGGGGAGTGTCGCTAAGCTTGAGTGGAAATTTACCAGAAGTAAGTGAGGTCAAAAGAGTTCAGGTGGAAATTTACCAGAAGTAAGTAAGGTCACAGAGTTCAAGTACAAATAAGGGCATCTGGTAAGGTCACTGAGTTCGAGTGGAAAGTTACCAGAGGAAAAAGTACAAATAAGGGCATAGTGGAAAGTCCCAGAGGGCGTTGGTGTGAAACCACAAAATGTATTTAAGCTGTGAAAATTTTGAGATCGTGGTAGACTTTCTACCACAGAGGCTTGCTGTACTTTCATTTACTGAATACTGTTTTGCCGTATTTTGGTCCGCCGAGGTGTGATTCACTGGCTTTTCTTGGCTTGGCATAAATTCAAATGGTATTTTATGGAAGCGTTATGTGTTCAGATAATGCTGCCCAGAGTTACGCCCGAAGTCTGTTTTTGTGAGTATATCCCGGACTTTTTGGAAGCGTAAGAACTCTCAGGCCACGCTGTCTCAACACTACGCCCGAGTGCCGAAATTTCATGCTGAGTCAAGCAAGCTATAATCACAGATTCGAGCTCTGACGAAAGAAAGCAATAAATACACCCTAAAAAAGACATACACTGACTGCTTCACATTTTTTGCTGCCTCTATATAAAGAAAAGTCACTTTTTAGTAATAGTTAATTGAGAAGAGGACCAGCTCAACAATCTTCGCTTCAGAAAGGTAAGTCTTCACTTCTTTTTCCCACTTTTCATATCTGAGTGGTTATCCAGCTTTGTGAGGTGAAGGGTTTTAAAGGGGTTAGTTTAGTGGTCCACCTGGGACTCACCCTCAGGAAAAGTTAATTTTGCTCTGCTACTGAGACAATTCGACACATCTGCTACTCACTGTCCCTCTATAGCCTTTGACCCGAGTCTGGCTACTCCCTCACTCCTACTTTTTCACATCACGTCAAATGCCCTTAAAAATATATATAAATATTTATTCGATTGTAAAATATTTCACAGTAAATCAGAAGAAATGAAATTATGGTGTCTCCACTGCAGCACGACGGCTGTGCTACAGTGCTGTGGGGAACAGATGCTTCCAGCTCTTTAGTACAGAAACAGGTTGCACTCCATTAGAAAGTGAAAATTGGAGGCATGGAAGTGTAAAGAATTGGACATCAGTCGCCCTGAGCCCCCGAGGTACATCAGGAAGCGTCAGTCTGTGAGGCTTCCCCTGTGTGGAGCATGTTCGGCGTGTTAAGATGGCTGCTCTGTAGAGAACATTAATGCCACATGTTACATGGTAGCTCAGTCCTGCGGCTAGACATCACCCTCCCCCCGCCCCCCGCTCCGGATGTGGGCTGATTGTGATGGAGACGCTTGCATGTTCCAGTGGCCCAGTCTCATCTGAAGAGATAATCCATAACATCTGATATAAATAAGTGATCTGACTCACATAATGCCTGGTGATCCAGCATGCATCTAATTCATTAATGCTACAGTGGCATTTGTAACAAGCAGAAAACTAGAGCAAGAGTTGTCAAATATTCAATATACATCCCATTTGTAAGGGACCTCTAAACTGTTTGATAACTACTACTGCTTGTTATTTTATGTATGGCATTGCAGTCAGTTATACTTATTCCTATCTGTTATTTAGTAAATACAGTAAATGCTGAAATTTATGTCAGTTTGATTTTAATATAACCACAAATAACATACATACAAAAACAAATACTAATAGGCACTTGATAACTGACCAGCTGTTACGTGAACGCACTGTGGTCTGTGAAGTGTATCTCTTGTAGCAGATAAGATTACAACAGTACATTGCCTTTAGCCTGGCCTTTAATTTGTGATGGATCACAGAAGCAATGCCACTTCCAGGAAACCGAATTAACACTCAGTTCACAGAAAATCCACTCAGATCTGAATGTACCATTTCAGGAACAAGTTTTTTTAATTTGCACATATCAGAAACACTTATATAGCTTAAAGCTATAATCATTTTTAGAAGCATTAATCATTTTAGAAAACATTTTGCCGATTATGATTGGCACATGTGATATATAGTTGTGTTTTGGTGTGGACATTTAATTTGGGCCAGATTATAGAGCAGCGGCTGCTGAGGATAACCACCACACGACTGCACTGATCACTGATTGACTGGCACGGACACACTCAAGTGAACAGCCTGGCTGTGTGAGGAGTATATGAGGAGCTTTAGTTTTTTTTTTTAATCATATTAAGCTGGATCATTATATAGACCCATTTACACTGGGCTTTCATGAGGTGTATATGTCCAAATCCTATTGGATATCAGCCTAATCTACTGCACAAGCCCTGCGGCTCATAGTTGCAGCTTTAGTGGGGACTGTGTGTCCTGTCGAGCCGTGGATATTAACATACATACTGCATTCATTTGGCTAAATTGGGATTGAGAACAAATTGCCAGTCTACATTCCAAAATCCAGGCATGACTGAGAAATAATGTGCAGCTCAGCCCACATAAATGGTTCATGAGATTATCCAGTGGTGAATTATACAGCTCACCTCAGTGCCAGCCTGCACTCTGCTTTTCATAATTAGATGACACTACAAGGGGATAAAACATGGCTGTTGTGACCCACTAACACTATCGCTCACTATTGATTTTACTCCCACGCTGCTTTCATTTTAGTACTAGTAAATATTATGATATTAACAGAGAATGATAACCCCTTCAGACACTTTTTATCATCAGCAAAGTAAGAGCCTCAGACTCTGCCCGCTCCCATCTAAAATGCTCAAAGATTATCCCTTAGAAGCATTGCCTGCTCTGGTTGCAATACAGCTATGATCCTCATCTCTTAAAAGAGGATCAGGAAAAAGATGTTGTTGATATGTTAGCATAAGGCTCTGGGGAGCTAAAGCCAATACAGTCACTATTTTATGTTTGTGTTTGCACAGCATCATCCTACTATGTGCAACTTCATCTACTCATAGTTTTATTTCAATCGTCAAGTCGTTCAGTACTGATTAAACACTATTATAAAATAGTTCTAGCTGCATTGTTGTAATACTTTCTAGATATCTTTTGTAAAGCTTACAATGATATATAGTGTATCTCAAAGGAGTGATGCCGTATTTGTTATTCTGACTCATCATACTAAACATTGAAATGTTAAAGTAGCTGCAAGCCAGACAGGCTGCAGTTTGATACACACTGTGGCATTATTGTTCTATATTGGGCTTGACTGTGAGGAAATGTCCAGAGGCAGCACCTGTAAAGGAGTGAAGGATGGGCCTGACATGATGGAGAGGGTCCACTGGTGTGTGCACTGGAGCGGACATGAGTGGGCACGCTCCCACATCTCATCACCACCAAGTGATTGATTACACCCACTTTTGGAGAAAACCTTTGTGGTTAGAAAGTTTGAAATATCAAGTTGTTCACTTAAAAATGGCTGAAGGCACCAGAATAATTATTAACTTTTTATAACAACAATACAGCAGGGCTGCACAGTATCTTTCAAAATTAATATCAACATTAAGTGAAGAAAGTACATGAAACTCAGTAATGTTGTGGTCCTCCAACGGACCGGAGTGACTTACACTCTTTAATCAGTGCTTTCAATGAAACCACATTAAGGCCAAATAAAAACATTAGACCTGGTTTAGACTTCTTCAATTTGTTAAGTTCAGTTTTTCAGCCAGATGTGACTAGTAAATGCAGAGATTTCATCTTAAATGTAACTGAACTTTTCAACCATACTACGTCAACAAGTATTGTGCAGGCCTACACACTATGAAGTTTTTGTTATAAGTTAAGGATTAATAAAAACATTTTATGTAATTAATTTATTATTTACATTTGTTACCTTGAGTTATCAATATTAATGTCTAATTCTTGAATTCTTCATGCTCAGGTTCATGTAAATCCATGCAAAAATGTTATGATATATTATATTTTAATGTTAAAATTAACATCAGTGTTATAATACAGTATCTATTAACTGATTATTCAAAAAAGGCTAGGCTAAATTGTAGTGAGTTGCCAAATAATTCAGCAAATTTAATTCCAATGTCTGTCTAATCTCCTGACTAATTTTCATGCACTGATTGCAAACACTGTATGTTTAACAGCCTCAAACACTTATATTTGAGAGGCTGCTGTTTGAAGATTGTTGAGGCATAAATTATCTCTCAAGCATTTGTTCTGGTGAAAAAAGGTGAGTACGGGTGGGATATGAAGCGAGTGACAAAAATAAATAGACAGAGGAGTTGGGCGTGATAGGGCTGCTGTGTTTAGTATGCAGAGAAGAAGGCAAACCCTTTTAGCCTAGTCTGGGACTCCACTGTAGCGCGCAGTCTCAACTCTCTCACATAAGCCTTTGCCTGGAGCCACAAACTCAAATATTTCAGTCACATTCGCTGGAGCTAAGGAAAAATGCCTTATTACTTATGATCAAAGGTCGGTGTTTTCTAGAGGAGACATGGAATGTCTGCTGGAATTTGCATTAAGAGTTGAAGGCGGGTCATTTGAGTGAATAGACAGACATCAAGATCCAGGCGTGGAACTGCTGTTTACTCAGCTTTAAAGTCTGCAGCCTTTGAGGAAATTTAACACTGTAAACATATATACAGCAGATTTGAATGAAACCATTAGAGTAAACGTAAATGCACTGTCCAAAAAGCTAAGAACCACACATTTCTCTCATTTTTATTTTCCTTTAAAAGTCCTGTTGTTTAACAATTCCCGGGGCACATATTGCAAAAGATCAGAAGAATGATAATTCAACTTTCATCCCAATTTTTAGATTAATTTCTTCCCAATTAATGATGTTTTAGTCATTATGCCATGGCAAGGCTTCATGGAGTAGCATAATTGTTTCATTTATTTTAGTTATTTTTATTCTTTTGTAATGCCTGGACTGCAACTTTTTTTTTTAAATGTGATGGCGAGTCCGGGTTACCAGAGGGTTTGCAACATCACAAAATCCTGTAGGAGCTGACTAAGAGTCAAAATCAAAGCAGTAAAGTTGTGGACAGTAGCCTACGAGGCTTCAGTATCTCCACCTGTATTTACTTTTGGTTATGTCTAAGCATTGTGAGAATCACAGATCAAATGAGGTAGACTTTACTAAGTTATTTTTAATAATTTAAATAAAGTCTTAGGAGTTTTCATTGGGCTGTTTTGAGGGGTTATTTTATACACTTTTTTTGGGCTGGTTTTAAGTTGCTGTTGGGCTTGGTCTGACTCTCAGATATGGCAACCCTGCTCTGCTTTCACCATTAACCGCATACTAGATATAGACATAAGTGTGTTACTCAAGTGCCTGAGTCCAAGTGTAGGTCCAAGACAGACTTTAGTTCACAATTCTGAGTCCAAGACCAAGTCATTGGTTCACAGGTCTTGGGCTGTAAAAGTCTGAACCCTCAAAACAATGACTCAAGTCCTTTTTATGTCACTGAGGCCAAATCTCAAGTCAAGTGACAAGTCTAAAAAATTAGCGCAATTACTCGACTTACTTGTCCAGGTTAGAGATATTAGGGATTTCTTAAAGTGGACAGGATCATTAATGTGCGGAAATGGACACAACAGTACAGTAAGGGTTTTATTCCCTAAAAAATATTGAAACCAAGACCACAAAAATGAGCTTTTGCAAACCTCAAGCGACTCTGTGGCGTGGCATCACCCTCCCATACAGCTGTCCTTTGTGCAGACTGCGCTGAATTTTTGACCCATGAACAGAAACACCATCTGCAGCAGGATGATGTTGTAGGTCTTTGGAGGTGATCTGTGGGTTGTCTTTAACCATTCTCACCATTCCTCGCCTATGTCTCTCTGGTATTTTTCTTGGCCTGTCACATCTGGCTTTAAAATCAACTTTGCTGACTTTCTGATTACCACCTAAAATAACTTTTCTCATTATTGAATGCACCTGTCTATGAAGTCCAAGGCTTAACTAACTAATCTAACAAGTAACAAGTAGCCATATTGAGAAGTTACATGCATTCACATCAGCAAACTTATAAGGGTGCCTAAATACTCCTACACTAAACATTGTTGTTAGGAAAACACCCTAAAGAATCAATAGAAAATGAATGACATACTTCTGTCATCTTTTTTCATGAAGAGTAAATTACAGTATTATGCAACCTTGTGTACGTAGTAATTATTTTAATGTTATTTCATTCATTAAACCTGTTATGCTTGTCTTGTTGCCTTCGGCTAATTGCTTCTAGTTTACATTAGCATAGCTTTCATTGCTTGCCCTTCTTATTACCTCTAATATAATAAAGAAGTAGTTTCAACTAAACATTAATAATTTATACAAGTATTTTAAACTGCAGTGGTTAATTTTTAACTTTTTTTTCTGAATTAAGTTGATAACAATTTTGATGTTTTATTTATGTATTAAATATGTGCTGTTTGGGGGGTGAAAAGACAGGAAACACTGCAGTCTGTTCCTTGCTGTGTCTTTATCACATAAACCATCTTTGCCCCAAAATGGCAGCTATTATCACACAAAGCACATTCTGGTGACTGTCATGTCTCCTACCTTTGTTGCTGATAGATAATAACACTTTCAGAATTCCAGCTAAGTGCGACATTTCAGAGTTTACTGAAAGTGTTTGTGTTGGTTGCTTTACCGGCCTTGTCTTTTCCGTAGCCGGTAGATATTTGATTTCCAGCCAAGATGCTAATCCGTGTTGCATCCGGACCCTCAGTGCAGATGGAGGGTGTATAATTAGCTTCACTTTTCAATGCTGTTTGCAGGAGTGGGAGAAGTGTTAAACGCTCCCTGGGTGGGGTAAGGTTGGCGCTGTCAAGCTGAAGAGAACGTAGTGTACGTCCAGCAGAAGGCCAGGGCTGCAGGTCAGGCTTGTTGGGTCTACTAAATGAAGACAAATTTGAATTTGGCGAGAAAAGATGCAGACAGATGGGCTGTGGTCCCACTGGACAGCAGCTACATTAGATGGAAGAGGGAGACATTTTGTGAAGCAGGACACTTAAAAGTACAAGAATATTTTAGACAATAGGTACATGAGACATTTGTCAGTCAGGCATAACATTATAACTACTAGCAGGTGAAGTTATAACACTGATTATCTATTTGCTGCATATGAGGCTGCATATTCTGTCATAACACATAACATTATGACCATCAATAATAGGCAGATGGGCATAATGTAATGATTGATTGATGCAATGCATGTTTAAAACACAAAAAAATGTGAGGCAAAAGGCACACTGATGCATATGTTTTAGCATTGTCCTTTGATAAAACCTACTGCAGCTCTAAAACCGGACAGTGAAGTGCTGCGGGAGTGGCAACAAACAGTGGTTGTATTCTGTCTGTTGTATGGTTGATGTACAGTATATTGTTGATGTTGATTGAAAATAATTTTGGTGTAATATTATAAACAAATTGTCTCATATGTTTGCTGTGCAGATTACACCTTTTCCCTTGCCATGTCTACTGGATAAAAAAACAAACTAACTAATAAAAAAATGCAATGGTTTTAATATGTTAATTGTTATATGCATGTCATTAATTTTCGTTCACTTATTTTTGTTGTGGGCTGCTGGAACCTATTTTTGCATCAATTGACTTGAGGCAGAGTATGTCTTGGACAATTGACAATTAGTCTCTGACACTTAGACATAAACAGACAATCACTCACTTACTCATTCAGTCACTGACTTTTTTTTTCAGTCAGTATGCAGAGAGAACCCACAGCAACACATCACTCTCCGTGCAGAGGCATCCACTTAAAACTTACAGAACATAACATACATTGCAAAAAGTTATGTCTGGTTTAAGCCAATAAAAATATGCCTAAAACTAAAATTATAGGTTGTCTGATAGCTCACTGTATCTTTTCATCATGGTGAACAGTGCCTCTCACTAATTGGCTAAGGGGATAACAAAGTCAGAGCAGTCATTCACTGTCTGTGCTGCTATACAGTAGTTTTTACTATAGTCACATTGACAATAAGGGAGGAAAGTCCATAATATTAGCTACAGTATATTGCTCTGATCCTTCAACTATATTTATCTGATATACATAGTAATGTAGTAGTGCATAAATGAGATCTATATAAAGATCAATGAGCTGACAATGAAATGTTTGCCCCAGTGTTCAGGCTAATAATACTTTCATTACGTTTAAATAATTAATTAAGGTCAACAGGAATATACTGAAAATATGTAGACAAATTACTTTGTCTCATATTTTGCTTAATTGCACAGCCCTTTTTTTAATTCAATGGCTGAATATGCATCAAGTAATTATGCAAAATATGAGCATTTAACTCTATGTGATGACAAGGTGTATCTGTTCAGATAATTACAGTTTTATTTATTATTATTACTGAAGACACAATAAGAGGTATCACTAGAAAGCCTATGTGTGAAGAATTGGAAAATATAACGTGTGAATGAATGTGTTGTGAGGGTGGATCTTTGTATCCCACCAAATGTTCCAAATATTATTCATGCTACGAGGATCTCCAGTTTCCTCTCAGCATGAAACTCTTTCAAACTCTCACATCCATGGGCCTTGTTTTTGCTGGGATGGAAATGCTTCTGATGATCAAGCTAATTTAAATGTGTTGGCCTTGAAGTTGAAGACACTTCATCTTACTTTTATTACAGAAGTGTCTTTTAAGTAATAATTCAGGACTGACTTCTCTCACACTGCAGTGGAGATTCCCTCACATGCTCTGGGCTTGCTATCAGCTGCAGTAGTTATTCAGGGACATCAAATACATAGTTATAAAAATGTGAATATAAAAACATGACAGGAAACCAAGTTCACACGAATACTAGGCAATAATGATAAATGCTAACTCCCAGTTTGTACCTTTTGTGGTATAGTGTTTTGTAACAAAGGGGTCTGGATTTGATCTGGATAGTTCTGTTAAGTAAGAATGCTAACATTAGATACATAAATTATTTATCATTTATCCTTCACCTTTTCTCGTGAGAAATCACAGGAGGATGGGGCCAATCTGAGCAACTATGAGCCTTATACACCCCGTGACACACACTAACAGACAACCTTTCACTCTCATTCACTTCACTAATCCACCTAAACATGTGCATGTCTTCAGGTGGTGTGAGGAACCTGGAGTACCCAGAGAGAGCCTACAGTAACACCTGGAGGACCCATGATCAAACCCACGTCCTTGCTGAAAGGTAGGAGTGATAACCACTCTGCCACTGTGCATGTGATATGCAGTGATATACAATGATATACAAATGAATTTATGTAAAATGAATGTAATTTAGGGCTCTGCATTTATTCATCATATTCATCAGTAATACTCAGCCATGCATCACCTAAAAGCAATTTTAGCGCTCCTTCATTATCACCTGACTACAAGTTGATGATTTACACCTCGGAGTGGAGAACTTCTTTACAAACACGCACCGTCACCTGGACCCTCTACTGAAATCTTCAAGAGGCCTTGTTGTTTGACCTCCCTCCCCCCACTCCCCTCCCAGCCCCCTCACTTTCCACAGCTGGAGGTGATCCTTGGGGGGGCCCTAGTGCTGCGTCCAGAGCGATCAGCTGTTTGTATGCAGGAGTAGATGGTCCGGTGGCCAGCTGATAACACGCGTCTGTTAATGCACTGCACGTAAATCCTTGTGCGCTTCACAGCTTGTTTGTGATCTTTGTATAGTTAGGTTTTACATTAGATTGAGTAAGCGTAGGGATATTATCAGTGCTTAAACCACAGTCATTGTGAAGGACTCCATCAGACCCCAATCCGCCCACCCCCGCGGTGCCTGGACTCTCTCCGCTCATGTGTGTTCAATCCTCCCAACATCCTCCTGACTTCATCCTGCAGTGTGTATGCGCACGTCAGGAGAAGAGAGTCCGGAGGTGCTGTTTGTAAAGGTCTAGTCTATGATAGACAACAGGTTAGACAATGCATGCTTGAAAGAAAGGCTATATTTGTTTTTGTTTTTAAATGCATAGGCAGATCTGTTCTACTTATTTATTTGTTGTTATTATGTTTTGTCAAATATGTATATGTATGTATGTCTTTGAACAGTGAGAGGAAGCAAAATTTAGAGTAAACTTTAGAAGGACATTTTAAGCTGAGTCTTTCTGAGAAAATAGTGTACTATGTGTGTAAGGTTTAAGGATGGGGCAGGGGTTTCGGACGCAGCACATGTCTCTTGCATCCTTTAAGCCTGTCGCAGTGGCGGGTTGTAGGTAGTAGGTTGATTTCTTCACCAGATCAATATCTTCTCCACTCTCCTTCAGTCTGGCCACTTCCAGCTACGACAATGAAAATCTCTGTAGATTTTAGAGCATTCCTTCTAATCCTTTCACTTGTGTGAGCGGTAAAGCTGAGGTTGTCTTCAGTATCTTACTGTATTCTCAGTAAATGTCTACTTTATCCTTAGGCTATGCCACCATTAGATCCACCACTCAAAAAGTCAGTATTGCATGACAAGGTGACAGTTGCAAGCACACACTTTGTATTCAAATTTAATAGTGTATATGGCACAGCAGGAAAGTAAAACAGTACTTATTATGCTCCCTTAAGGGTTTGTTTTGCTTGCATAGCCAAGGTTATGATGCGAGGAGTCAGTTTTTGAATATCCCTCAAGGAATTTTCTCTATGGCTTAATAATTCACTCAAATGTGTCAGTGCCTGTAACTTGTTCTAATCATATGCCATCGTAATTCTTTTCATTGCCTAGAGCATCATCATAATGCATGTGGAGCCGTCACTTTGCACCAGTAAATATTCACCATCATACGCATGTGACAGAGATGTTGACCTTGTTTTATACAGAATATCAAAGCGTAATCATTGATTTGTTTGATCTTCAAGAAAGCCTTAGGAGATGGTATCACAAACACTGTATGTAATTATTCAAGATCAAAGAGAGGCCCTCATAATATAATTACTAAATAGGTTATTCTGAGTTCAGAGCTTCTTGACCAGCACAAGATGAAACAGTTACATCAGGGGTAAAAAGTTTAAAATGCGTATCAGCAAAATGGTCACCTGAACTCTGCAGCTGCTGAGCAATGTCCTACATGAGGATGAGGGATATGAAAATAGTTTTGGGGGATTTTTAGGATGACCAATGTAGCCACTGCTTGCCTCTAAACCCTGATAGCAAAAGGATTGTTGCATGCACTTATATCTGTGCTCTAAAAATGTAAATACATAAATAAATAAAACTCAGAAACTCATGCATTTTAACAAGAAGCACTGAGACCTACTGCAGGGCATTGGGCCTATCTTGCAATGGAAATGCTAAAACGTCCAGGGATCAAAAAGTTCAGGGGCAACTGGTCTATTGTGTCACATATCCTACATCTCACAATTGTAATAAACATAATAAAAATAATCTTACTTTGCTGGTTTATAGAAAAAAAATTAAAAAATTAAGCTTCTCAGATCCATGTCAAAATAGTTTGTTCCTTGGTTCATTACTGACCTTTCCTATGAATGTAAACAGGCCATTCAAATTAAACAAAGAAACCAACCAACACTGGAAAAAATATAACCTTCTTGGGACAGGTAATAATATATGTTTCTGTAAATCTTAAGTAACCACACAAGATCTACGAAATAAGAACTTTTATTCATAATATATTCATACTTGTACACAAGTAAAATAAAATGCATATCTATGGTTCCATTGCAATCTCCATAAACAAATTGACAGCACTCTTTCAGGAAATGCTACCCTTATACCCTTTCTGTTATGAAAACTAAACTTGGGGAGGTAAAACTTTTGCCTTTAAAAACATAAAAAAACATAACATTACCCAACAAATGCATCACTTTGATTAAATAATGGGGGTAGATCAATTATTATCATCAAACAAACTCAACATTCTTTGTGTGCTTTCTGTCTTTTATTTCCTGTATTTTCTGTAGTTTTTTTATTTTGTTTTTTTAATCTTTTTCTCACTCATTTGGTGGTCTGTCCAAGCAGTAAAAGCTTTTGAGAAGGAAAAAGGGTGGAGTCTCCGAAGTGTAGCTTAGACACGGTACAATAAAGTACATAGAGAACAAACAATTTGGGCACCAATCATTATATACATTAGTTCTGTAGTGTTCTGTAAAGGCATCCATTTTATTAAACCCTATCATTCTCATTATTGTTTGTCTTCGTTGGCCATGTTGGGTCTATGTGACTCCAGACTTTTCTCAGTCTCTGGCTGCTGGAGATGTCACTGCATCTTCTGTGTCATTGTCATGAGCATCAACAATCTTAGTCCAGTGTTCACAATGAGATCAGTCCTAAGACATGGCTAGAGATATCCAGATGGTGGGAATGAAGAGAAAACGCAGCACTTGCAAAGTCGAACCCTGACCTTTTATGCACTGGGCGTCTGATTTGGGCTTTTTCAAACACTTCTTTTTCTTTTTATTGGATGCTGTAGAGGATTCTGGATTGTCTATAAATTCGGGGTTGAGGTTGGAGGAGTTTTCGATGGTGTTGGACAAGGTTCCCAGCGGGCCGTCGTTTTGTTTATGCTGGCTCTCATTTTTTGTTCGTTCTGACTCTCCTATTTTAGGCTTGGACATGTTACCCTTATCCTTCACTGGGTTGTTGTGGTGGGACTTTCCGGATAGGATGGACGACTTGTCATTATCTCCAAGACAACACCTTGGAATGGTGTCGCCAAGAGGAATTTCGCTGGGAAATTTTCCTGATTGGACCTTGGTGCTGAAGAGATCAGTCTGGATCTGAAACTTCTTCACACAACCCTCCAAGTCTTCACTCTTCAAAGCTTTCAGGTCTTCTTGTGCAAGATACTCTGGAACATAGCATTCCAACTCTGAACTTGAACCTTTGAACCGTTTGAACCATTCCCAAAGGGTCCTTGCCCGGCAGTCACAGATCCACTGGTTTCCATTTAACCGTAAGTACTGGAGGGACGTGAGGGGTTCCATAGTCTCTCCTGTTAAGACGGTAAGATTGTTGAAGAACAAGTAGAGAGTTTGCAGCTTACGAAGATCACTAAAAGCCCTTGGTTCAACATAAATAACCCGATTCTGGTGTAGCAGCAGTCGATCCAGATTGATTAGGCCTCGAAACATGTTGTCTGTTACTATTTTTATCTTGTTATTGTGTAAGTAGAGATAGGTGAGGTTGGCAAGGTCCAGAAAAGTATCGTCATGCAGGGTGAGAATGTTGTTGTCCTGCAGGTAAAGGTATTGTAGGGAAAACATTCCTCGGAAAACTCCAACGGGGAGCTCCGACAGCCCACACCTGTGCAAGTGAAGTGTGTGAAGCTTAGTTAACCCTCGGAATGCTGTGGGGCTTATGGTGCGGAGGTTGCTGTTGTCCCCAATGTCCAGCTCCTCAAGTTTTTCCAAGCCATAGAAGGCTCCCGCTTCGATGTAGCTTATGTTGTTTGAGTACAGCCAGAGGACGGTGAGATTATGGCACGAGCTGAAGCTGGTGGATCTCACCACTGTTAGCTTGTTGCTCTGAAGAAATATCCGCTGGCTCCGCACCGGGATCTCAGTCGGGATGGAGAACAGTCCTTGTTGTTGGCAGGCCACAGTGGGCTTGGGCTCGCTGTAGCACACACACTTGGCAGGGCAGCTGTCTGTTTGAGGCACGAGGTTCAGCCACATCACGAGAATCAGGAGGCGCCCCCCTACAAAGACAGAAAAGACAGAAAAGAGCAAACCATTAGTCACCATAGAAATACAGCTCTGGAAAAACATGCAAAATGCTCAGTTTCTCAGGTTTTATCTCTTACATGTGCAATATGGTGAACTGAACAATTTGCCTTGGGTTTTGTGCTTTGCTGACAATATTTCTCCTAATTGCTCCACATTGCTGTTAGCTAACTTTATACCACTCTTGGCTTTGCTTGATAGTCTATGAGCATATAAACCAGAGTGAGGTGTGCGAAAGGATTTAACAGACACAGGCCTAAAATGATGTCAGACTCAGAAAGAGGCAGATTTCAGAATAAATTGCAGGGGTCTCTTATTTTATTTTATTTTATTTTTTACCATAGCTGTACATGGAATCATTAGCCGTGCTACTAATTCAAAGTCCATTTCCACAGCTTTGGAACAACAAAGCCACAATATCTAAACACCATAATAACATTCACTCTAGTACAGAGAGGATTATGTATGATTGCAGTGATGTTGCGTTGGATCTGTGCTGCGCATCCCATATTTCTTCCATGCTGCTTTAGCAGATGTGAAGGCCTAAACAGCTGAGAAAAGCCATATGAAACCAAACTCATTTCTAAATCGGGTGGGTGGCTTTTATGTGGAATTAGCTTATACTCTAATAGGCCAGACATAACTAATGGTGTTTCGGCATTCCTGAGGTTGACATTTAGCCTGACGCTGGGAGATAAGCTTTCATGCCAGGCTAAGAGATTGATGCCTGAGGGCCGAGGTAGAAAGATGGCTATAGAGCACTACAGCGTCTCCACTGAGCAAGGTTTTTAAACAGTGTGAAGATGTGATGTGAAGAGGTGTGATATTGCTGGTCTTAAACACATTCTTGTATGTGTTAGCCCTGGGGCATCCATGTTTAAAGTAAGGCATAATTTGCATTTGCATACATTAATTATTGCTGGTAGTTCTCCATGACACTATAATACAAAGAATAGTGTGAACAAACACAGATGGTCAGTTAAGAACAGAAGTAGGATACAAACCAAAGTTGTGTCTTGGTTATACATTTATTGCTGCAAGTTAGTGTGGCAGTTTAAATGGGAAAGCAATGCACTACTCATTAAGTTGATGTAATGTTATAATTGAGGCTGAACCAGTGGCCACTTTACAGAGTCAGCTGCAGCTGTTTCACTATGAATGAAGAAATGGAACTAGAATAATGCAACTAATTATAAAAAAAAAAAAAGCAATGAATGGCTGAGAACATTTATTTATTGCTGTAGATAGAACAAATGATGTCTTGCTTGATCATAATTTACTGGCTAATAAAGATGAACAAAAACATCGTGGTCCTTTCCATTTGGTGCAAAATATTCAGCACAAATCTGACAATATTATTCATTACACACAAAAAAAAAAAAAACTCTAAATCTACTGGACATTAAGTTTGTTTTTCTTTAAAGACATTTCAGTGTTCATCCAAACACCTTCATCAGTTTGAATTTACAGGAAACAGGAAGTCACTGGCATTAAATTCACAGCTGAAGGTCACCTGATCAATCAGTGTGTGACATACCATGCCAAAAATGGCAATGTCACTTCAGCACATGCCATTTCAACAAAATGGCCGCCATTGACTGTGTTGCCAGATAAGATGGTAAACCTCAGCTTATGGTGGTGTTCCTCCTCTACTCTGGGGAGGAACAAGCTGCTTCACTCACAAAACGCCGAGGTACAGCCTTTAAGACAGTATTGTAAGTAGCAGACAGCTGATGTCTTAAACCGCCCCCCTGTTTAGTGAGGGCTTCTCCACTCTAACATAGATGGCCTCCTTTACGCCCCTTTCGAACCACCTCTCCTCTCTGTCTAGTATGTAAACATCCTGGTCCTGAAAACTGTGTTGATGTTGTTGCAGATGTAAATACACTGCTGAGTCCTGTCCTGAGGAGCTGGGCCGTCGGTGTTGGTACTTATGTAGAGGTTGCTTTGTCTCACCTATGTACAAGTCTCTACTCTCCTCCCTGCATTTGACTGCGTAAACAACATTACTCCTGCAGCGTTTAGGAGTGTGGTCTTTTGGATAGACCAGCTGCTTTCTGAGAGTAGACATAGGTTTAATATATACAGGGATTCTGTATTTAGAGAGCACCCTTCTGAATTTTTCCGAGACACCTGCAACATAAGGAATGACAATATGCTTTCTCTTTATTTTATTATCCAGTTTCCATATCCTGTCCTTAATCTTTATTTGTTTCCCCTCTGTTTTAGTGAAAGCCCACTCAGGGTAACCGTACTTTTTTAAACTTTGTTTAATGTGTTCGTGTTCTTTGTTTCTTCCTTCGGCTTGTGTGGGGATGATTTCCGCACGGTGTTGTAAAGTGCGAACCACACCTAGTTTTTGTTCTAGGGGATGATGGGACTCAAACATTAAATACTGGTCTGTATGAGTAGGTTTTCGAAAGACCTCTGTTTGAAGCTCTCCACCTTGTCCCACTATGATTGCACAATCCAAAAATGGTAGGGTGTTTCCTTTAGTTGTTTCCATTGTGAACTGAATATTTTGGTCCACTCTGTTAATATGATCTGAAAAAGGAACTATTTCTTGTGCTTTTATTTTTATCCTCTCCCTTATATGTGCTCAAAATTTGTTCCTCTGTCTCCTCCATATAAAGATTTGCAACAATGGGGGAAACTGGAGACCCCATTGCACAGCCACTCTTTTGACGGTAGAAAACATTTCTGTATGTGAAATAAGTTGTATTAAAAAATGAACTTACATAGATTAATATTATTCATTCATCTTATTTTGCTTGTTCTTATTAGGGGTAATGGGAGCCTATCCTAGCAACTATGGGCCTTGGGTGGGTGCACCCTGGACAGTGGCCAGTGAGTCATAGGGCTGACACAGAGATATGCACTGACAGATGACCATTCATGCTCACATTTATTCACTGGGGGCCATTTAGAGTCACCAGTTCACCTAACACATGCATGTTTTTGGACACAGAGGCAGGAAGCTAGAACCCACAGTAACACTGGGAGGATCTGCAGACTCCATTAAGAGAGAAGTTAGCCAGCCCAAGTATCAGGAGGCATGAGCACTGTACCGCTTTGCTGTCGTGACCTCTTCTAAAAATTTCATTCTTATATAAGCAAATGAATATAAGTTCACTGTATATGAGTTGGGATGCAAAAAGTACATCTTCTGGGGCTTGACCTTCCTCCATGCATAAATCAAAGTGTCAAAACGTGTCACCAGCAAATCCAGTATGAGAATTTAATCTGAGTTACTCCTTCAAATTTCCGAAATGTCGTCAGCCTCTATGATTGCTAAGGATTTCCAATCTTCCATGCGCAGGTGAGGAATTCCGAGCTTACAGGCATGACAGGTATAGCAGCTCCTCAGTAAAATGCATGCGCCTTAGTCAGCCCCCTCCAGCCCCCTCCTCTCCAGCCTATTCCCCTTCTCATTCCCCTGCAATGTGTTGTGGTGCGCCTCATCTCTGGACCTTGTTAAACGGAGCTCTGGTGTGGCCTGACAGCGGCCCTCTGCTGCACTTTCCTTCCAATCTCCATGCTCAGCCGTCAGACTGCCACCGGAAAGCTGTCAAGACTTTCCACTCTTTCTGCATCGCAGCACTTTTCCCTCAGCACTGCCTAACAATAGCAATATTTTATCGCACACTACGCTCCATGTATCTTCGCAGCCGTCTTCATCCCCCCCCCCCCCCCCCCCCCCGCTCTCTATTCATTAACAGGCTAGTTCCATCCACGTGTTTCATGTCATAGCTGGGTTTCTTGTCGATCGGCATAATATGTCTCGTCTTTGCTAGCATCTGTCTGAATGACAGGATAAGACCCACAATGTCATCAACTCAGTTCATGTCATATTTTCTTTACTAACAACCTCTAATTGCATTACCATATGTTGCAAACAGACACAGTATATCTGGATGTCGCAGCATGCTTCTGTTGTTGTGTCATTGACTACAGTGCTTCTCAATAACCTCTGCATGACTCCTCACCAGACTTCTCACCTCCCACTCTTGAGACTGCAGTCTATACACAGCTGATGTAAAATTTGTGTTCACACCCAAGATTTGGCTGCAAACATTGCCACTGTTTCCTTGCCGTTCATCACTGTCTGTCTTTGCTTTACATTGTCAACCATGTGACCAATTACATAAACTTACTAAGGCTATTACAAATGTCACTTTTTTTATTTTTATTGTGGCTTTAGTAAAAATTTAATCTCTTTCTTATCATCTTCTGCTAGTTTTGGTTTCAACACATAATATTTTCCTATCTACTGTGTCAGAACATGGCTTTGAGCACCCCTGACTGTTAGCCCCTCCCAGTAGCTTTCTTCTGAGAGTCACTTCCTGGTGTAATAACAATTATCAATCAGGAGTTGATAAAGCCCCTATTTTGAACCTGATTGATGCCCCGCCCCTATAGCTTTGAACAAAGAACACTACTATTAAGAATACTACAACCACTGAGCAGCCCCTGGGGACCTTGATCTAGATCTTGAGTCACAGTTGTGGTCAGTAGTACTTAACTGGAGGATTAGCCTATCTTGTGCACATTTAAGTTGAGTTGAGTACCCAGAGAAAACTAACCTAGACACAGGGAGAACATGCAAACCTCACACAGAAAGGCCTCACCGAGTTTGGGAATCAAACCACACTTCCTTAATGCCGAATAAAAAGGAGGTAATAAGGGAATGCGCAATATGGAACAAATTTGTCCAAGTTCAAGTATAAAACCCATTCAAATTACATGCTTCAAAAATTGCACTACTGAAAAGATTTTTGGATGTTCACATTACCCTTTGTACTTCTGCTTCCTTCTGCTTTATGTGGACGCACAACAGATTAAATTAAACAAATGGAAGTAACTGATAAATGTTAATTGACAAAGGATGACATGTCCAGGACAGCGGAGAAGTGCTTTATAAGAATGACTTATTTGGATCTTGGATGGATTTCGCCCTAAACAAAGTCCTCCATCTTGCAGGAAACCAAGGACCATCTTTTACAGTGTTTTTGGTGCAGTGAAAGCCACTCTATAGACACAGAGGGCACATGGGGACAGCTCGTAGCCGGGGCCGCTGATTTATCATGGTGGCTTTACTTTGAAGGGCTGGGGATTGGGATAGGACGGCTAACATGACAGTGTGATCCCGTCGGCCCGGAGTGGAAGTGATGTCTGTGTCAGATGAATCACAGCGACTCTCCATTGGGACCTCCTGGCCTCCTTCTCAAATCAGACATTATTGTGTTGCTTAGAGCCAGGTCCACAGTTAATGTAGTCATGATCTTTCATGGTAAGGGCATGTATCTTGCTTAAAATCAGCCATGCGTGGAGTGTATGCATATATAAGTAGTTTTTTTATATATTTATATTATGGTGTCAGTCAGGCCTGTCAACGGGGGGGGGGGGGGTGTCGGGGGGGGGGGTGTCGGGGGGGGGGGTGTCGGGGGGGGGGGGGTGTCGGGGGGTTGGGGTAAAGGGGGCTGTAGTCCCTGGCCTCAGGGTCAGAGAGGGTCTTCTTATATTTTCTACTATGATGAGCCTTCTTGCCCTGGGCCCCAGCAAGCCTGTGGACGGGCCTGGTGACAGTACAGGAGACAAAAGAGAAATAAGGCCCGGTTGGCCTAGAGTGTCTGGAGAAGACGTTATGATGTATGAATGATCAAGGCTAGTGTGTTTATGGAGTCAGCCTTAAGTTCAGACTAACCAATTCTGCAGAAAAGTTCTCTGGACTTTAAAAAGACTGTATTATAGATTTTGGTTTAAAAATGTTGATTTCTTTCTTAAGGAATTTATTTTTGAAGCTTGGTCTTTTCAGAAAATTAATGATGTACTTACTCTCTCTGTGACACAGAAAAAAAATACACTATGCTGTCAATGAGGGATATTGTAATGGCAATTAATAACCTGCTTACAAATGCTAGAGAATTATTTAGACAGGTAAGGTGCAGCCCATATATACAAACTTTATGTGGTCTTTGCTCTTATCTGAAAAATGGAAATCTGAAGTTTGGTTAAAAAGCACTATAATCAAACAACCCATCTCATTTTCTGAGAGTGTTTCAAAAGTGTTTTCCATAATATTTATAATTGAACTATTTTTGAATTTGTGATAATCCAAGGGATCACAAGCCAGTGCACATTTATTTGGCCCAAGCCCAAATTAATGGAGAAGGTTGTGTCAGGATGTAATTTGATGTAAAACCTATGCCAAATCAATATACACATTTCTGCACACTAGGAGGCAGATTATGTGCTGTGGTGACCCCAAAAGAGAAACGTCGAAAGTAAAGAATGAAGTTTTGAAGATGAAGGAGCAGTAAAACCCATTGCCTTCTTCCAACAAATGTGTTCTTTCTGAAGACCTCTAGGGCCATATCTTTCATGAGTTCACCCATCTGGAGTTTTTTGGTAAAGTGCTACTTTTGGAAAGGTCGAAATTATAGTAGAGAGTGGCCTGCGGTTACACTGTCATGGAGCATTTTTCTTTTATAAGTTTGCTTTGAAGCTCTTTTACCTTGGCAAAAACTTTCATTATGAGGAAGACATGTTCTTGACTCTCAAGAGCATGTGTGAATTGCTGACGATTGGCTAGTGGCAGCTACTTTCATGAAAAAGGCTATGATCACAAGGACACTTTGGCTTCTTCATGACAGCCATGTCTGTCCCTGAGAGGCCTGCGCTCTGCTACTTTCTTCCACCTTTTAGATGAAGTTACATCAAAAACATTCATACATTTTTTGTAATAATCAACTATACAATGGATAGTGATTGTTCATCTTTAACATAGAAGTGCTCAAAATACCTCTATGTACCTTTAAAGTAATGTTACTCAAGTAAAAGTAAATGTACAACAAAAAAATGTAAAGAAAAAATTGAAAGTACAGTAAAAAAACTGTTGTTAAAAATGGCAACTGCTGCTAGTACTACTGCTACTATGATTACTAATAATACTACTACTGCTTCTATCACTGTTGTTTGCACTACTATCTACTCTTTACACATTTAGTAAAGTTTGTTCTGTACAAAGTGGTGTATGAGTATACAGGTGAGGTTTTGCAAAATCATATTGATACAGAAGGAAAGTTTTCATTGTTGTTAGAGTATAGAGATATTGTTATACTGATTTGTGATACTTATATAGTGATATGTATCGTATCACCAGGTTCTTGTCAATACACAGCCCTTTTCCAGAGCTGGAAACTTGAAAATCCATTGGCCAGTCTGACAAAGTTGGTGCACAGTGAAGTATTGCTTAAGTCATACTGTGCTACAACAAAATGAATTTGAGTTCATCTTTGGCCTTGTCCTGTTGTGTCTCTTTCAAGCCTCTGCCTGGGAGAGTTCAGACAAGCTGAGAACAAACCAGCACACAGACAGACTTGTGCTTGGCCCTACAACATTTATGAGCCAGATGCTGTGATCTTAAATAAAGATGCACACTTCAGATCAAACAGGATTTTTAGGACATGATGGACCATGTGAGCTGCCAGGTGTCCCATGGAGTGTTGCTGGGACAGCAGCAGAGGGGGCTCCAGTGTGCACACAAGGACACAATTAGGAGGCGATCGGGGGGGACAGATGAGGACCTGTTTGACATATATCTGACACAGCACTTGCCCCAGCAGATGGCTCATGAATAAATGAGGGAGCAGAGGTCGACGGGCGCAACCAAAAACAGTGCCAAGCTACAGTGTGTATGCTAGCAAACACAGACAGAGGCAATATGGATATACAGGCGCATGTCAAAAACACACAAGAACATACAGCCAATCAGAGACAAGAAGCACTGCCTAATGCCTGCTTCATTTTAGATAATGGTTGCGCATGATATCTACTCACTAAAATTGTTGCTAATTGAGTTGCTAATTAATTGTCAGAGGTTACTTTAGCATATTACTCAAGTAGACGTAAAAGTATAAACCACTTTGATACATAGGTCAAAACGTACTTAAAAAAGTAACAGTAACAGAAAGATAAAAGTAACATTTTACCATAAAATTGAGAATATGTAGTACATATTATTCAAAAAGTGTACTTTTTACCAATAATACCAAAAGGATTTTTTGTTTCTTTCCACCTCTGCAGTAAGTCCACTAACAACTGCTGAGCCTCATATTTGCCAGTTTGTGGTTCTAATTTGTGCAATACACCAAAAGCAATTCAGAGTGTTAGTCATTACTTGTGCAGTGTGAAAATGCATAGAAATATGACTTTTTCTGTGGACAAAAGCCTGATCCGAACGTATCAGACAGACTACAGTGAGAAGACAAGTGAGGAGTGGCAGCAGTAACAATAAAGACTGGCCTAGCGCTATTCTGACAGAGAGAGAATGAGCTCGCAATCACAGGGTTGTCTGATCGAATCCCCGCTCCAGCACCAATCAATGATGAGAGAGTGGAAGTGAGGATTTCTCCCTTT
This sequence comes from Bostrychus sinensis, assembly GCA_020698575.1. Classification (NCBI taxonomy): domain Eukaryota; kingdom Metazoa; phylum Chordata; class Actinopteri; order Gobiiformes; family Eleotridae; genus Bostrychus; species Bostrychus sinensis. The sequence goes on along the minus strand of CM036249.1, from coordinate 16,685,832 downwards.
TAACAGCTGCCATCGAATTACCATCGACCCCGTGAGTGACTGAACTTCCACTGCTCCCGCTTCTCTTCACTGGGCTGAACTCAATATTTACAAATTGCTTATGTATAGAACAAGATATACATTCACCACTTTAGTGCAATGCTATTGTGCTTTTAATGTTTTCCAAAAAAAGAAGTCTTTTTGACTTTGCTATGCATTTGGAGAATGTAATTTGTGAGGTGGCTCAATGGTTCATCTATAATAGGGATATTATGCCTTTGTCACCAAATTGGAGCGCTCCACATTTTTTTAGACCTTTTACACTATTCTGTCCCATTCTGGGAAATGGTCCTTGTTTCTTGCTTCATTATTTTGCTGGAACATCCCTCCTTTTGTTATAGCATTGTGTATGTGTACCTCTGCACACACTCTCACCTTGGTAGAAATTATAAAAATAAGCATTACCATATGGCTATTAGTTTGGAGCTAAATTGTATAGCTTTGTTTAAGGTAAAGATAATTTGATTTTTAAAGTCATAGTACAAAGGCATTTATGACATTAAAGTGCTTGCAAATAAGTATTTTCTTTTAAAAGAAATCCAGGTTTACTGTGAACTTCAGTCACCTGCAAAATAGTTCTAACGCTTTTACACTAAAACTTTTCACAGTAAAGGACTAAAATAATACAATTGTAGAGGCAACGGGGAAAATAGGGTATATTTACTTTGTGCTTTATATTTACTTTGCACATTGTATAAGGGAGGCTTGGATATAAAATAAAAGAGATTACATCATTACCATTTATTCTTCATAGAGAGCATGCAGTAACACAGTAGCCGTATCCCGGCCCAAGAATTTAACCCACAACCACTATGCTGACAGAAGTAAGCAGGAATGGTGGTCATTCTGCCACAGTGTGTAATTGAATTGTCTGAATCTGTCTATCTTTCATTATGCTTTTCTTACAAAGGCTAAATTTAGCACAGAGACATACTCGCTCATATTTTAATTTAAATGCATTGCTAATAGAGTTAGGGATGGTAAAATGACACTACATGGATGAATTGTGTTGCGGTGGCACACTGCCACTGGATTAGGGGCAGAAATGTCTCCTTCCTCACCAGTCTATTGTAAAGTGGGCAGCGGGCCAAGTGTGGGTGCTGCTGTGGCTCACAGTATACTGCTCCAAGAAGGGCGTTGGGAGTCAAATCTACCCATGAGCTTTTACAGAATGGCTCAGGCCCTGCCCTCTCCCACCCACATGTGTCACAGACATGGGCAATTTGTGCATGTGAAGCCGTGTCAAATGCATAATTCATGTAGTGTAAGCTGGAAATAATGCAGGCATTCAGGGGACATGTCCATGTGCACTCCTGAAGCCACAGAGGAGCAAAAAAATTTGGAATGGCCTACTTTGTATTTTTTGTACTGCATTGCTGCCAGTAGTTCAGCCAAGCGTTTTTGCTTAACAGAGTGTATGAGGCTTTATCTTATCTGCACATGGCTGCAGAGGAAATAGAGAGGAGGGGCGCTGCTCCGACACATGGCTCCTGTATCTTGGTGATGCGTTGCTTCCAGGCAGACTTCAGCACAGGTGTTAACATTTGAGGAGCCATACTTCTATTGTTTAAAACGGAGCGTGTCATCCCTTTTCAAGTACTTTGTAGGATATTCAGGGGGGAAATCACAAAAAAAAAAAAAAAAAAAAAAACATGAAGTGAAAGGATCTGCAAGAGATTAAAGATATCCAAAAGACTACTCAAGTCTTCTGAAGCCCAACTAAATATTAAAATCTTTTAAATAAATAACTGCTATTAATAAATAAAAAGGTAAAAGGGTTAATGTGTCAGACCGGTACCTGACTGACTTGGGTAATGGCTGCTTTCCTGTGCTCATTTTAAAGTGTTCTTCACAAACCTGTTGTAACATTTTCTCAATAATTCTTCACTCAGAATCCATTCATTGGTTTTAAGCACCTTTATTTTTTTTCAGTACATTGGTGCTCCTATATGCAATTAGTGTTTTTGACCTGTTAAATAATCTTTCATGCCATTGTAATGTTATTTGTGGGGCAAATTATGGCACGACATTACAGGTGAAGGTAAAAAAGTAACTAATTAGTATGTGCTAATTTGCATAGATTAAAAAAATACTGAATAGAGCAGGTTTCGCATTCTTGCTTAATTTTGTTGACATTTTAGATAATGTCAGAGGGATTTTGGATATCTTATTTGTGTTTGGGAAAATTGGAGAATACTGCCAATTGCCTTTTTTGCCATCTTTGTAAAATGCCCTATAAATTAATGCAGGAATGGTATATCAATAAATAATTCAGTAGAAACCTTTAAAAATTAGTTAAACATAAGACTGGGATATTATGTGCTTGTATATGCTACAAAAGTGTAAATATCCAACTCAGAGTGTGACAAAAAAACTCAAAAACAGTCTTTGAAGTTATATTTTATGTGGAAATCTATAGACACATGTTGACAAAATGTAATGAAATAAACATCTTAATTTGAACTCTTTTTAGCTTACAGGTTTAGGGAGCAAACTGTTTTGCCTGGAAAGGGTCATCAACCGCAATGCACATGGGAAAATGCATGTATGTTGCCGTACATGTGACATCAACAGATAAGTCCTTGGAGAAAAATGGAATTCTAGATGCACATGACTCAAATCCCAAACCATATGGATCTGTTTGTGTTTACGTGTGCGTATCATGACAGATGGACATATCCTATGCCTTCCACACAGTCGCGTGCAGATGAGCTGGCTGACGTTTTGCGGTTGTTTGAAGCCACACTCGCTGGTCTCGGGCATTATCTGTGAGCGCTTACCCAGTCTACCCTGTGACTTGGACGAGATTGCATATGACACATTCCCAGCCAGTCTGCATAGTCAGCTGGTCATTCTAGCAGAGTGCGATATTGCGGAAAGTGGAGACGGCTAAGGAGGGTTAGATGACACATTATGGCAGTAAAAAGGGTGTCAATTATGGTTTTGTCTTGTGAAGAATTCCGAGGCTAAATTTCAGTGCTTCTAGCCGTTGTCACTCGGCGCACTTTCAACATGAATGAGGGATGGCTTGACTCAAAATACCACTGTAACATTCACCTGAGCAGAACCTGGAATGACTAATGTGCGCTCAGTAAGTTGTTTCTATCCTCAGCACAAGGACTTTGCAAGGTTAAGCTGAGTTTCCATATCACTAACAGTGCAGGAGTGCCTCTCATCTTTTATAAACTCTGACATTGTTTTCATTACAACAGTAATCAAGGTTGACCGGGTAAGTTCTGATTCATAATGGAATACCACACAAAACCTTGGCCTAAGACAGCACACACCAAAGCTTTTGTCAAAACGGACTACATTACAAGCTCAGTGGTGGAAAGTAACTAGATGCATTTATTGTGAAGTTTGTAGCTTTGATTGGTATGCATTTGTGTGCCTTCATCTTCCCACTGTTCTCAGTAAACTATGACTTCATTAATCCAGTGCAGTGGCAGATGCGGGGCTTTCAAACAGGGAAAGCTGCCTGCCATCATGCTGCAGCCTTGTTTCCCTACAACGTGATGTATGATACTGAATGAACGAACAAGCTAACAAAACTCAAACTCAATAACGCTGTGATTATTTGGCGAAAGTTGGGTTGCTTTAAAAAAAAATAAAAAAAATAAAACACTCTCCAGACGTCAGCTTCTTTCGGATAGACAGTGTAAGCACTTTTGCTGATCCACACCAAAAATGAATCATTTCATTACTGACCTTTCCTGAATATGTCATCAAAACTGACTATTACTTTTTTGAGTTAACTTGCTAACAGAGCTAATAATGGTAACTTCTGTGGCAGCTGTGATAAAAGAGACAAGTTCTACCTGACTTAACGCAGCAAACCACAATCATATAGAATACACAACAAAAATAGACTTTTAGCTTGATTTTTTTTTTTTTTTTTTTTTTTTTCAATTGTAACTCACTCCAAAACAAAACTTAATCCAGTGCTTTCATTACGAAAGTGCCAGCGAAAGAGGGCCACTGCCAAACACAGGAGTTTACTGGTAATGAAGCTGTCAGAAAGACGTGTACAACAGAGTGGACCATTCTTTGATAGCTAAAGCATGCCTTCAGGAGAGACAGACTACAATGACATCAAATCGTGTAACTGCTGATTACATGCTGTTTTGTGTCTGGTCCACCTGTATTTTTCTCATCTTCCAGTGCCTATAAACACACAAGGCCGCCTGTGGCTATGATCAACTCTCCAGATGAGGAGGTGTTAGCATCTGAAGCCAATATTTAGAGTGGTAGAATGAATTTACAAGGCTGCATTTTCTTTCATCTCGGTGATGCTCACTGTAAGAGCTTAAAGTCTTTTTAACATTTGAAATTATTGACCCCAAATACGTCTACAGTCATGAGTCAGTTGTGGTAGGGGTGAATCATGTTTTTATAGGGTAGGAGTACAGTATAAATGTGCAATCCCACACATGGTTAATTTAATCTCAGTGATTCAACCCATGTTCTTTTCCAAGGTGCAAAATACCAAAGCTTGGCCTCTTGTTCATTTCATACTGCCAATTCAAATGGCACCCGTGTTTTGGATAAACAGTACGTGTCTAATGTGTCTAACGTTAACCCTTTTGCATTGCTTTTGCACACACTCATTCATTCATGTTCTTCTCTTTTTTACTGTTATGGGTTATGGGTGGCTGGCCTCTATCTCTGCAGCTATGGGCCTCAGGTGGGGTCACCCTGGAATCATATTTTAATGATAACAATTGACTTTCACCCACTGCGGATATCAGGGGCTTAATATCTTTCATAGCAAGAGAACTAAGCAATGTTTATTTAATTTTTATGCTGAGAACAGAGAGTGTGGCTTTAAATTGAAGTCTTTTATCCACGTGGCATACAGAATTAATGTAAAATCATTCAGTAATAACTTTCAAAGCAGCCTTGAAACCATAAAAGTCAAATAGTGCCTTCCAAGAAACCCAGTCACCCATATACAGTATCTGAAGGCAGAAATGTGAAATGTGAAGTAAAAGCAGACCCAGAAAAAAATATGAATTTATGACTAATTCCCTTATGTGGCAGTGTATATATTTTTTCATTATTTTCCCATTTAATTTCTATACATTGCAAAGCTGGAGCTGATTGCAGTATCAGAGTCTGTGAAGCATAAGCCTTCAGTCATGCTGGTGTCACGAATGGGTTTAGGCATTCTCATATATGCGGGATAGCAAGCAGGCTGCCAGGGATTTACTTCCAATACAACTGAGGGTGATCTCAATAAAGCATGGTTATGAAAAATCATTACATGTGTGTACAGCAAAACACAGATCATAACAAAAAGTCTAAATACATGATTCTAGTTGACATATCATAAAAAGTAAAGTGTTAGGAGAGCACACTGTAGTTTGGAGAGAAATCTTTTTATGTCGAACAGTCAATAATTTAAATCTAAGAAAATCTTTGAGGATTTGGGAGCTGTCCCTACCTGTAGTGCTGAAATGCTTGAGATTGCTTAGTTTCTTAAAGACTTGTACAAACCATGGCTTAATATTTAACATATACACACTGCGACACATTAATCCAATGACAAAGGGTTACAGCCAAGTGTACTCTTTGTGCCGGTCCAAAACCCAAATAAATGGAGCAAGACAAACCTGTCCAGTCAGTCTCAGCGACAAATCACTGCAGATTTACTGTGGCAACCTCAGAATGGAAAACCCGAAAGGAAATAAGAAGACTCACAGCAATAGAAATAGAAATATATGTAAACCTTAAACGAAAACAAGCCTGTTGGTAATAGTAGTGGTACTGTTTCATGTTCCAAACTGTTGAGTGTATAGACTGCTATTTTCCTTTTCCTGTTAAACACCATGTGTCAAAACACTGTAGCTGATAAAATGCACATGCTTCAAGTCAGTTTGAGTGGAAGAATCATTTTTCACACTCAGAACACAAACAGACAGAATGACACAGCCCACCGCGATATCCCATGGTGCACAGCGCTGCACTCACCAAACGGCTATCTGCAATGCAAAGTGGACCACGACTACACTGTGACATATGGGAAGACGAATGATGAAAAAAATCTCTTTGGATATATGAAACATGCCCATAGAAACAGTATAATTCCATTTGATTGACAGAGAGCAACTGCAAACTCAAATCAGATTTTACCTCTGCCACTTTAATCATCTCCTACATTCAGGTATCGGCATTTTTTTTTTATAATAGAAAGCAAGATGTGATCAAAATCTAATTTCCATATTGAAACTTTGCTACAGCAACAGAGACACCTTTCATTCCTCTCATATTTTCAGCATAATCAATTTCTGCATCGAAAATTGACACATGGTCTCACGCAACATCTCCTAACCATTAGTTATCTATTATCTCCAACAATGACTGTTTAATTCTCTCCTCTCTGGTTGTGGCGCATGACTCATCAGACATGCAGCGCTGGGAACAGCCTCTCTATGTGGCCTTGAGGTTGTGAAAGAAATCGGCAAAGGAACACAGTCACCCTGAGACTAGCAGAAAATGAAGGGAATAAAATAAATACATTTATTAGGTAGATCATTGTGCAAGGCGTTAACTAATTCTGGCTCGCTTGGCTTGTAGATCTATCTATTTTAGATGGGGGGGGCAGCCCTGGAGATATGTTGACCTGGAAAAGACAAACCTCTCCCTTCCTTTCATCTTTTGAGTCTGTTGCTGCAAGTATTAGGGCCAATAAAAGGAGGCCTACTTCTGCTGCAGCACTTCTTTTTGAGAACCATCACAATGCACTTTCTTCCACGCCTCAATACTTATATCAAAGGGATGCTACTGAAAAGCCTGCAAATATTTGTGGAGGCTGAGTTTCAGTCTCGTGTAGGTGGATATATCTGACATTGGTGGGGTATAGGATCTCTACTGTATCTGCCTCCGCGTACGGCACATCTGATTCATTCTCCAAAGCTGCCAAGGACCGAATTTAATCTGTCTCTGTTGACTTGAATGCTATTTGTGTTTATATTTGTGTTTAGCGGAGGATAAAGACCTCAGAGCACACCAGAAGGTCAGCATTCTGTTCCAAGCTTTAAAGAAAGCCGTTATAATGTCGTATAGAGCAACATCAGAAGAAATTGTGTGAACTGAATAGAAGGGTTATGGGTAAAAAGATGCTACTTGAGTCACAAAGAGAGTAACTTGAATCAGACTGCAATAGTTATTCACAACAGAGAATAACACAAGAGGAAGCACCTACAGTATATAGAATGGTTGCACCAGAAATATTTACTGTATAAAGTCATGACTTTTGCCCATAAACTGCACGTCTATGTAAGAGTCACACTTTATGTCATGCCAAATTCTAGATTGCCATGCCCCTCTAGAAAAAAACAAAAACAAAAAAAAAAGACCACATAGTCTTAAATCTTCACTCCATTCATAATACAAGACTAAGTATGACTAAGTATCAAACTGAAAAGAGTAATATAAAACCATACCAAACATCACAGGCTAATGGCTTTGAGTTTCTCAAGGAACTGTCCCAATCTCTTTAGACAGTTAAGTTTTTTAAACACTTGCACTCAGCATGACATAATATCCAAAGGGAAAGGGAATATCTTAAATATTAAACCAAAGTATGTAAAAGAATTATAAAGTTGTATACAACTTCTGGCAGCCCAACTGCAGTATCTTCCCACAGGAACACAAGATTTATTCTGACATTTCATGAAAAGCCTCCAGTAACATATATTTGAGACATTTACTACAATGTTATAATTCTAATGCTGTTTTCAATCATGTTCAACAGATTGCGATTGTGCACCAGTGCTTTATTGTTGGGTGCATGTAGCAATAGCTATAGCACATAATACTAGCACATTTAGCACTTTTTTTTTACATTTTTGCTGCATACCCACTATTTTAAAAGGTTAAAACTTACAATTACTTTCTAAATGATCAAACTGAATGATGGACATTATATTCTAAAATGATTTAATCACAGGTCCAACCAGGCCAATGTGCGGACAGTAGAATAATCATATTCAAGCCTAACTACGTTTAATTTGTTTACATTCAATACTATATTTTATCCAGTCAAAGTAGAGTCAGTAAATCTAAAAACGTTTTTCTTCTTTATAGATACACCTCTCCTGTAAACAATTATGTATTTTGTTAACAAAAAAAAAAAAGAAAGTATTTTGAAAGTATAGTTGAAAGCTGCATCTAGTCAGCCATTTTGTGTGTGAGGTAGAGCTCAGGTGTGCAGATCTCTGCAGCTCACTACGCTAAAGGCGCACTTAGCAGCTCTGGGGGCTCTGTGCATCTCCAAATTGAATTTCTTTAGTTTCAGCGTATGAGCAGGACACTGCGGTTCCTTGCTGTGGATATATTTTAAGGACATCCTCAATTTCCCCCTAAAGGGAGGCAGAGATGCAGCTCCAGCCTGGTAGCTTTAATAAGGCCACTTCAGAGAGGGTCTTATAGGGAAGGCTTCCTCCTTTAAAAGAATGAAAGCAGGAAGACTTGTGAATTATTTACCACCTGCCTCAGTACCACTGCGGCCTGCTGCAGGAGAATAGATTTTTCTGCAGGAGAGCTCAGAGAGGAGGAATAAACGGAGGGGAGAAGACAGGAGTGGGCTAAAAACAGAAAGAGACAGAAGCTGTGTACCCATCAAGAGATATGGTTCTGTATGGGACATCAGGCTTTTATTTGGATTACTTTTGTAAACTTTGGAAAGACTACTGTTCCACTTTTGGGACCCATCCATTTGATGAATCACCACTCAAGAGTGGAGTCGGAAAGCACTGAATGTTTACTGTGAATCAAATGGGAAAAAACGCAGAACAGCAGCACTTTCTCACACAACATAATCCTCTTTTACCATAAAGAATCTGTTTTTTTTTCCTCATAGGTATTGTTCTATTAATTCTAAACACTTTATTGGATAGATGCCATGAAAGTGTTAGATTTAGATGACGAGATAAAACCACTTCTACACACAGAAAGACAACCCTTTCCAAACAATGTAGTACTGTGCTGAACTACACAGTGCAACAGTATTGGCAGAATCAAAGCCATTAGGAACATCCACACGTAGCCCAGCTCACAATCAGTTACATCCAGTCATGCCAGGCCCTTTTCCTGCTATCTCCTGCTCTTCCTCACTGTCCGACTGATAAGGGCACCCCTCTACATCACGGCCTCCACGGATCACTCACCTTTTTCACTGCAAAGGTCGCACGCTGCCCAAAGTTCACCTCATGTGGGAAGCAATCATTCTTGCACTTTATCTCCCCGGCGAGAAATGATCCAAGTGTCACAACGGTACGGCCCGGCGTGACCTTTAACCTTGGGCATCATCCGGAATGTCGAAGCAGCACTTTTCGCTTCAGAGCTATCAGATAAGAGCCAATCCACTACAGGCAAGTATCTGAAGGTTGGTCACGTTATCTCCGAGCACCTTTGATTCTTGAACAAGCCAGCCGTGAGATGAAAAGAATGGATAAACATGTTGCCAGATGGTCGCCTCTTGAGATTTCACTCGACCAGAGCCAATAAAATATCTCCCCAGAAATCTGTTCTCATAACTTCTCTATATTTTCATTTTGGGGACACAATGGAGCCACTGTCCCTGTACCAACCAGTCTGCAGTTATAAATCTTACAGCAAGTGCCTAGTGTTCCCAGCTTCAGATGAAAGAAGGTAGAGAATTGTGAACAGTAAGGCAGGCACCCTTACCTATTTTACACAACTGGCTTTTAGTTTTAAAATATATCTCTTTATGTGTACGAATTGCTGTAAATGTCTGTCTTCCTGGAATCCCAAAATAGAAGGAGCTTACTATTGCTGCTCATTCGTTTTACAGTAATTATTTAGCTCATATCAAGTTAGCAATCAAGGCAGCAGCTGTATAGCACCATATTAATATTGCAACATCACAAATGATTTATATTTATTCTTGCCAGTGTGGTCAATAAAATGTTTCTTGCAGTTGGATGAAGCAAGGTAAACCCAAGTTACCTAAGAAACATAATCCACATAAAAGTAACATTTAACTTATCATTTTCTTTCTTGTTTATTTCTATCTAGCACTTTTTTTTAAACCCTGTAATACAATAACATTATTAATACATAAAAAAGATATTGCATAAGTTAAAGGTACACGAAAACATTACTTTCAGCTTGGCCAGTTGTAACCAAAAGAACTAATTACCATTTTTGTTAGTGGTTTAGCTATTTTCCCCTATATGCAATAAATCATTGGACACTTATAGCCTTTTTATCGACTGTTTTGGGATTTGTTGACCTTTATTTAACCAAGAAGGTCCCTTGGAGATTACTAATCTCTTTTGCTTAAGCCCTGGCCCCTGAAACCTACAGACATAGTTGCTACTCGAGTAATAATATTTTGTGTACAGATTTTGGCTTCTCTACTTACAAATTCCATGCTCTCTCTCCTGTAGATTGATTCAAGTTGATTTTGGGGTATCAAAAGTACATTTGGGACAAATAAGTGGTTGCTTAATGTATCCATATATTGTCATATTATCGTGCATTGCTATATTGTTTATGCTTTTATTTGAGTTTTATTGTTTTCTTAGGTCTCTTTATGGGATTGTCTCATAAAACATTTTGTAATTTTGTTTTGCGAACCACTACACTAATAAATTTTACTGTTATTACATTATTTATTCTGGCTGTACTCTGTTGTCCCGTGCCGCTGTAGCTGTAGTAAGTGATGCGCTGGCACAATTTGCGTGTCACTGTACTGTGGGACGACCCAACTGACAAGACTTCCTGCTTTGCTGCCTGGGTAATGAGTCATTCCAGCCCTGGAGAAAAACAATCTGGTATTTTTAAACTGCATCCTTCAGCTGTTCCTTTCTCCCTGGAGCTGCGGCTTGTAAGCTCTTGGTGGCTGGTAATATGGATGCTATTTCTACTGCTAGTGCGCTAATGGGGCTGATACAGTATGAGGGAATATTACAGACATTACAGTGCTTTTAAGGGGAGCGCTGATCCATTCGGGGCACACTGATTGGTGCTTAATGCTCTGTGCCACGCAACCAAACACCAGAAATGTGTGAGGTTAACAACTAACCACAGCCCATGACTATTGGGGTGCACTTAGGTTAAGTGTTTTGAAAGAGGACAAATGGATAAACAACTACTGGCACTGGTCTATTGTAGTAAAAGGCAAAATGCACACACAGTACAACACAGTACAACACAGGTCATATAACAGTATATAATGGATTATTCCAAGTGTCACCTTGGAAAATGTTTCCCATTCAAAGTTATTGTAGTACATATCCTTTTTAAACCTATACTGTCTATACAGCAGGTAACATTGTTAAACTATAGGAAGTAAAAATGTGTTTATTATTGCAATAACACAGTCAGATCTTGGCCTTCTCTTCCTATTAGAAATTCCAAATGGGACAACACTTTTAGGGCATTTTAGATGTTGTTATGTGATGTTTAAAGGGATCTTCAGTATAATATTGTTTGAACAAATCCAGTGAACAGTGGTTTAAAATCAACTTAACTTGTGATATAAATATGGTTCTCCTAAAAATGTACTCTGCTTACTCTGAAAATTGACTAACGGTCTGCTGGATTCTATGGAGCTTTACTGTAAATGTCTAGAAGTATATTGATGTATGTTTAACTGTACATTTGCAGTGTATTACACAATGCAACCTAAAAAAAAAGTGCATGTTTAGACCAGTGATTCTGAACTGCTAAGTCAAAACCAAAAATGGCTTACAGTGAGGTTGAATTTAAATGCTCAGCTTATTAAAACATAAATATCGCTTTATATACACAAAATGGAGATTTAGTTAAAAGTGGATTGCAATGATCATACAAAAGACAGCCGCGAACCACTAGTTTTGACAAATGTATCTTTTGTGCATATTGTCTTTGTCTTTTTTATGTTTTTAATTCCACTCGGAAAAATAATAGGCCATTATGTCAACACGAATATTGCCTCTTACTATTATTGACATTTTGTGGCTTGGGAATAAGGCTCAGTCCAATAAAACCCACCATTAGCTTAGTCCATTTGTCTATGTACAAAGCATAACTGAAAACAAACAAGTGGCAGAAAATGTAGAATTAATTGTTAAAATGGAACCAGAATAATTTAAATGGCAATCTGTGTGCAATGAAAAGACGTAATGACTCTAAACCATGTTGCCTCTTTTCAGATTTGTATAATCAGTCTAGAAGTCACTGAGAATGTGTGACTGATACATTCACAAAACACAAGAACCCATTAAATCCATAAAGTTAATCCTCATTTGGACTTAGCCTTGTGCATTGATGGCTTGTTGTGGTAACACACAGAGCTGGAGGTGTGCTGCTGAGTCCTTGCCGTGCATTCGTATTAGGCTGTGATGTGTGCACGTCTCTTCACATTATGCACATGTTTGCCGGCTCCGCTTGACACAGAGCCCCGGCGCAAAACAACAAAAAGAAGCGAGCAATAGGCCCAAATCCCCCCCTGATCCGTTCTCACAGGAAATCCACCTTTTACTGCCTCTGTGCATTTGGACTGAAGAGCAGTGATAGTGTTCTCCTGCATCGCCTAAGAGCCGTCACCTGACAGCGGGGATTTCACAGAAAGTGCTGAGCTCGTAGCCTCTGCTCCCCGCTCACCAGCACTCTTCTGTCACGATCATTTACCATAGCACAAAGATGGGGCTCTGCTTTGTTTTCATCATGTAGTCATTTACTTAAGTACATTTTGAAAGAACATACTTTTACTCGAATACATTTTATACAGATTTTGTTGTTGTTTGTTTTACTTGAGAAAATGAGTAAAAGTATGTTTTTCCCTCAGTGGCAAAATAGGCCATAAGATTAGTAGAAGTAGCAGCACTAGTAGTAGTTGTAGAAGTGGTAATAGCTGTTGTAGTAGTAGTGGTAATAGTGATTCTCGCAGTCGTAGTAGTGGTAGTAGTAGTAGTTGTAGTAGTCGCAGTAGTGGTAATAAGGTTCCTCCAGGTATCAGCAAGCCTAATTTAATGCTTTTTAATGCAGTTTTAACATTTTTAATGCTACAAACATACAATCGCAGCAGCTTAAATTGTCAAAATGTACTTGCAATTGTTGTAAAAAAAAACAAAAAACTATTGTTTGGGTAATTTGGTCTCGCTGGACGCAAACTCATTCTGCCCATCTATTAGGCTAGTGTCTACAAAAAAATGGTAAATGTATTACTTTTATATATTTACATATTTATATCAACTTATAAAACAAATAATAAAGTCAGCAATTTTACTTTTAACTATTTTACATTTTTAATACCTGTTGGAATCAAAGTTAATACTTTTTAATGCCATTTTAGGCCTTAATTTTTGCAAAATCAGCTTAATGACTTTTAATGCTTTTTAATGCCACATGGGAACCCTGTAGCAGCAGCAGCAGTAGAGGTAATAGCACTATATTAGGTGCAGAAGAACTAGTAACAATAGTAGTAGCAGTAATAGTATTAATAGTTGTAGGAGTAGTAGTAGCAATAGTAACAGCAGTAGAGGTAGCAGTACTTGTAGCGGTAATAGTAGTGGTAATAAGCATAGCCACACTATAGTAGCAGTTGTAGTATTAGTAGTTGTATAACTAGTAGTAGTAGCAGTAGCTGTTTGAAGTTATGTTGTACTCTGCAAGTTCTTATTATGAAGTAATGGTACTTTTACCTGCGTATTTCCTTCCACTCTGATCTCAGACTGTTATTAAAGTCATGTGTGATGTGAAACTGCTTTAGAGGATGCTGTGGTGGCTTCTCCAGGGAAAAGTCATCTCTATCAGAGGTCACGGGACAACAGTGCAAGGTCGCAGCCCTACAGTGTGTGTTCCTGAGGGGCTAATGGCTCCGAGGCGGGCAGCATGGAGAGCTACACACAGAGCTTCACAGGACCGTCCCGTGTCTGCAGGCCATAAACACACACAACAGCTGCAGTGGTTAACAATAGATAATGTTTGCGCTTTTAGTTTCTTTGGTGATATCTATGGCAAACCGCCTGCAGATTGGCTGAGTAAACAGGGAATCGGAGCCGGCTCAAAGTAACATATCACCACTATCACACTCCCACAGATTATCGTTATCCTCTGCAGACAGGGGGCTCTGCTAGTGAATTCAACAGAAATGGCTGCAAAAATGCACACATTCACACAAGCCAAAGGTATCCACCATTGAGAAGTTAAGGAGGCATATCAACATTGCAGTGGGAAACTAATGGTAAATAAAATATAGTGCCCAGACAGAGACTGAAGGTGAAATGTGTATATTTGGCCTTATTTCACAATGGTACCAAACTGTTTACAAAGTTCCTGGCTCCAAACAAAAAGTAATCATTTTGTCCTTGGCCTATTATGCTGTGTTTGCACCTAAACTGCCTTTTTTTTTTTTTTTTTTTGATAACCTGTACAAATTGGGTGAAAGTGGTACATCTCGCAATTTATGCTCCTCTTTTCTAATTTGACATTCTACATTTTGTGGTAAAAATACTACCCTCATATGTTGAAAGGTGGTTCCACATCCTGCCTCACCTGCTCTTGCGCTCTTGTCCCAGTCCACTCCTGTTGCCATGTGGAAGCCGTCAGCAGTCAGTCACAGGTTCAGGCCTTGCTCTCGTATCGTCCCCACCCTAAATGCTTCCTCTGTGTCTCTGCCTGATCTCTGCCCACATTTCCAGCATTGTTTTAATATTGGCAGTAGATAGAGTACAGCCTGAGGTAAGGGGTGAGTTGTCATATTTTCATGCATGGCTTTTTAACTTCTCTAGATTGGGCACATCTTCATATTGTCCTTATCAGACTTTAGGTGATGCTTTCATAACAAAACTCTGCACTTTCTGAATCCTTCGAAAGTTTCCAGTGCCTCCATACTTCCGCATGTACATGCCATGCCATTTATGATTAATGGCATTGCTGGCTGGGCCAAGATAAGAGCTCAATTAGATGTGTGGGCAAGGACCTTGACTCTATCTCCAATGACTAATCCTGCAGCTTTTGTTATGATTAGCAAGAGAGAAGAGTTTTAATCTTGGCTTCTGAGTGTCTGGCACCGGCCCAAGCACAACTGATTCATTAGCAGTTAAAATGCACTTCATCTGTGAGCACCACCATTCACTGCAGCAAGATACGGATTGCTATGACTATCCTCTCCGCGCCATAAACCAATCACAGCCATTTGTATGCTTTGGCTATATCTCTGGCACTTCTCATTGACAGGGAATTAAATGGCGTCTTTTAGTAAAGTGAATTAGTGCACCTTGTTAGTATTTTGGCTGGTGGTTCCTCTTGAGAGTTATAGTAAGCTCGGAGCCCAGACTTCCCAAGGGTGGTCCTGACTCTATTCAGATAGACTCTAGCTGGGAGTAACAAGTCTCTTTACACAACTCAAGAAGTGCCTTTTGGAGTACTATAGCACATAAAGATCCCACAAAGAGGCGATTAATAAACCACCACTTATCATTTGGCAGTCAAGAGCAAGTCTTTCAGCTTTATCACATTTAAAAATCAGAATCAAAAGGATTTTTGACAATGACTCAGCATAAAAGGTCAAGTCTTTTAGAGTAGTTATTATTTGTAAAAGTCTGAGTTTGAGCAGTGGTAAAATCAGTTTTACATGTCCACTGTCATTGCTCTTGAATGTACACTGTAAAAAAATAAATAAATGCATATATTAAAAACATAATAGCCGATATCATGAATGTGATTGCACTCACATCAAAACAGAAGGCTGGTAAAGCTGATTCTAATAAGTACTAAATAGTAATCAGCCTTTTGTAAATTGGAAACATTTCAGTGAGATGAACCGTGTTCACCAGCTTTGACTCCTGGAAGTGTTCTTGATCCATGCAGTGATTTCCAGCACAGAATCATGTCTGTGTTAATGCGGTTCAAGATCAGAAGCATCCAGTGCATCCAGTACTAGTAATACAGACTCTGTCATTATACTAATAAGTTATGTAAGGCTGCTTTTGTTGTAACTTTTTATTATGAAATGGTAGAAACTTAATTCAAGACTTTGTAGTGAAAGAGTTCACAATATCTTGGCATAATGTGTGTGTGTGTGTGTGTGTGTGTATATATATATATATATATATATATATATATATATATATATATACACTAGACTAGCCAGTGACAAAACTTTAGAAAAAACATTGTTGTAATAACCAGTAGCTACCCTGATTATCACTGATGTCATAATTAAAAAAAAAAACACTTTAAAAGTCTTCTCCCAAGTACCACTTCGTAACGCAAACACATAATATATTCTAATACAGTAAAGACACTAAAGAAATCCTCTATGCTAATATATGTATTTTTATACTTTCATTAATTAGAATTTTAATTGGAAAAGTGGAAAAATAATACACAAACACCCTCCACCATAAGTCTGTTATTCTATATCTTTATTACATGCTTTAATCTCAAAATAGAAATGAATGTATATGCTTACTGCATAGATACTTTCAATATTTATGAATTGCACACAGTATATTGGTCTTGTGCTGAGGTTGTTTATGCAGAAAAAAGCCATCTTGCATGATCCTGCACTGAGCAGCACTAACCCTCTGCAGGGGTAAACGTAGCACGCCATCTGTTCCTGGATCCCCAGCAATAAACATAAGACCGACGTACAGAGAGAGACAGAGAGAGCTCCGACTCAGGCACGCACCGCTCAATGCACCAGCACCAGCAAAGGCTTGTGGGAAACGGGGAGGCAGCTACAGGGGATGCGAGCCTGCTAAATGTAGGATGAAAGCAGTCATCAGCTGGTAGGATTTGATCAGGAGGCCCCGGCTGACACGGCGCAACCTGGGAATGATGCATATTGAACTCGACACTCCAAAGAAGCTGAGACTTTTGGTAATGAGCAGGCAGAGGGAAGGAGAAGGAGAGAAGGCAGAGGAATTTAGCCTCCGTTCATTGAAAGAGCTTTGGCCGAAAGTGAATAGAGAGTGAATGTAGGTTCTGTGTATCTGAAGAGACAGCTCATAACAACACAGGCTTGACAGACGGCACAGGGGTGCAAGCAGAGGAGAGGGGAAGAGAGGACGGAAAAGTGGGAAACATTTAGGAATACATAAATTTTTAATCCAAAATGCCAGAGGTCAAACAACTTGCCTCAATCAGAATGCTAAAACAGGCCCAAAGAATGCTGCATGTGGATTAGGATGCAAGTATGCAGCTCACTTCTGACTTGCCCACACCCAAATACAAAACTACCAGACGTGTGAGTTCACAGTCTGTCACCAGGCGTGGAGAACACACACAAGAGGTAAAGCAGTGCACACAGCCTATAATTGCCTAAATATGCTTTGGACAAGTGACAAAAGGAATAAGCTTGCCCCCTAGTGGTTATCAGAGTCCTCAATGCAAGCTCTTTTAAAAAAATACAGCTCTGAAAATAAGAGAGCACCACAAAGTGATCAGATTCTCAGGCTTTATCTTTCATAGATGCAGTATGATGAACTGAACTAAACGCTTTGCCTTATTTTTTGTGACCTGGTAACAATATTTCTCATAATTTCCAAATAACACTATTGTTCTTAAGAGCAGAACTTTGAAAGAAATAACAGTCCATCGAAACAAGAAAAGTTAGGCAGTGTTAGCAGAACTTTAATAATTCAACAATTCCTTTTTAATCAAAATGGTGATAATGTTTAGTCTAAAAAAAGTTAGAAATCAGTATTGATTTGTATTCACAGCTTTCTTCCATCGTGCTCTCCACCATTTTTTTCACCTTGCTGCGTAACTTTATATCACCCTCTCAGTTTTCCCTTTGGTCTGTGAGCTCATAGCAGAGTGAGTTGTGCAAAGGGATTTAACAGACATGGGCTGGAATGGTTGTCGGACTCAGAGAGGCTAATTTAAAGTGGAACTCAGTAACTTTTTAACCTTAAATACAGTTTTGGAGTCAGTGTGATGGTTAAATGACTTGCTGTGGGGTGAATGAAGCATCCTGGGCCAAAAACCACACTTGAAAATATGAGTGTTGCCAAACTACTGTCAGGAAAGTCTTGAGTCTTGTGAGAAAGCAGCACATCATGGTTAGAGCCAAACAACATGCTAGGAATGGCTTTATTTCTCAATCTTTATCATGACTGAGCAGCCAAATGGTGAGAAAAAAACTGTACGGTTATGAGGAGCAGAAAACAAACATAAAGCTGAGCCAGGAGTCACACAGGGGTCAACTGGACTTGAGTACCGTATTTTCCAGACTGTAAGTTGCACTTTTTTTCATAGTATGGCTAGGGGTGCGACGTATACTCAGGTGTGACTTATATATTAAAATATTTCATGTGTTGGTTATGTTCACACTGACAGCCGCGAGAAGGCACTCTAGGCTTGTGTACCAGCATCTGCTGCACCTGTACCACTGACAATTTAAAATGTAAACATTACCGGTAACAACTTAGGCTATAAAGAAAACTGAGAAAGAGCGGAATAATTGGAAATGGAACTGATGCTGAGTCTGACGACAGCCACACAGAGGAGGAAGCGGCGCTTCGTCTACCTCCGGAGTTGGTGGAGTTGTTCAGAAGCGACACTGAGGATAAAGAATTTAAAGGATTTAGTGATTAGGAGTGAGATGGTGAGTTTGGTGAACTTGTTATATTATGTTCTTTATGCTATAGTTATGTGAATAACTGTTAATATATTATGTTAACATACGAGACACCTATTCAGTATGTTGTTTACGCTTCATGTAGCTGAATAACGATCAGTGTGTTACGTTAGCATACCACACACCTATTCAGCTGTTGTTCTCTATTCTGTTATTACTATAACTTGCCTCTCAAGATGAAATGTCTGTTCTTGGTATTGGATTTTGTAAAATAAATTTCCCCAAAAAAATGCGACCTATAATCCAGTGCGACTTATATACGTTTTTTTTCTTCTTCATTCTGCATTTTTTGGCTAGTGCGACTTATACTCCGGAGCGACTTATAGTCCGGAAAATATGGTATTTATGATAGCACTTTACTCTGAGATGTAGGGGGAGCTCCAGAGATGAAAATGAGGCAAGAAGAAACAAAAGTTACTGAATTCCGGTTTGAGAATAAATTGCAGTTGTATCCTGTGTACATTTCTATTTTACATTCTCCTAACCTATTGTTTTTTTTTCTTCAGTCACCTATAGATGGAATAACATCATAGTAGGGATATTAGTTATTTAACCACACATAGGGGGTATTGAGTTTCCTATGTGTTCTATATGTTCAAAAGGATATTTAATTTGAAAATCTGTGAGAGTGGGTGGTATAATGAAGCAGAAGTCTGTCTAGCATCAAAAGCTACACGTGCGCCACAGTGGTGCAACAAAGACCCAGCACGGCGAGGAGGAGACAGCTTTATGACTAATGTTGGCGACGCCCGCGGATCACAACATCAAAGTATGCACTACACTCAAGGAGGGATTCATTATTGGGAAGAAAAAACCTACGTGAACCATTAACGAGACCTTATTTCGCTCTGTGCTGGAAATTCTCCATTTTGTATCGCCAGCAGCAGGTTTGATTTAATCATGTGCACTGATTTGACCAGGAAATAGTGGTTGGTGAAAGAATTAAATGTATAAATGTATATTATACATGCACTGGAAGTAAACAGTTAACTTTAATGAGAACTAAATTAGATGGAGACCTTATAAAATGAGAATCCTATAATTTCCGCCTACCACAGAATTGCAGAAGTAGCGCAGTACCACCAGGGGACAAGGGACCTACAGCTGTAAATAAACTTGATTTATATATTTTCAATTAGCTGTACACTAAGTAAACATTAATATGACCGCTACACAAAATGCTTCGGCAGCAGTGTTAGTTGTAATATTTTTGAAATGATAACAAGATTAAAGAAGTCAACACTAGAAGCACTGTGAAAAAAGATGTTGAAGATACAGCACCCAAAACTGGGCTCAAACCAAGAAACTAGTTCAGGGGTAAATGCTTCAATCTACATAATGGTAGAGAATTCACCAAAAACTATCAATTTGTACAGTTACTTACCCAGTCATTACTTTTTTGGTTATCTTTCTTAATGACAAGCCAATCAACAATCAAAGCAAACAACCAACAAACAAAGGAATGGTCTCTAAACCCCTTAAGTCAAATCTTAAATGGGTGATATGTAAAACTGACAGCTTACTCTGCTGTGTTCAAGTCTTAGTCATAAACAGGCACTACCTAAAATGTCATATTTGTAACTTTGAAAGCTGTGTTTGTTAGAGCCTTGGGAGTATACATTTGAACAGTACTGCAATCTGGTGTGACAACTGCAATGACGTCAAAACTACCCTTTAAAGCCGACAAAAGAAACAACTTTTAACACCTTCTCCAAAAGCATTTCCGCATAATAAATTAAATGGTGATTCTCTACACTTCTTATTGTCTTTATTTAAATTCCTTTCTTGTTGCCGTCTGCCGAGGCAACATCTGCGTTTGTGTCTAAGTGAAAAGAGGAGATTTATGTCAAGCCAAGTCAAGTGATGCCCAGGTGTTCATATCTTGTAATGGAGGGATGTGCTCAACTGTTTTGTCTCTTCCATCTGTTTGTATGGGAAGTAAAGCATCGCAGTCTGACAGCTCATATCCCAGAACCCTCTAGCGTACGTTCCACAAAAAAAAAAAAAAAAAAAATCACTGCACCAGCCAGCTCTCATTAATTTATCAATCAAACATTTCCATAAGCAAAGTCAATTCCTCCCATCATCTCCAGTCTCATGTTTGCTTTCCTCAATTCTCACGATGTCTCTTTTTTCCAAATGTGTGTATAATTAAAATCCCATTGAATTGAATGGAACCCTGTAAATGCGAGGCGTGGGTGCCGCGCAAAAAGCTTTGATGCATTCATCCCATTCAACGCCACACTGACTTCCATTCAGGAGTTGATAAGTGATTTTCATCGTCAACCTTTAGTCTCATTACGCTGTAACGTGGCATAGAAAAACAACACAAGACGACCCTCCCATACTTGGTTCTATTATCTAGGTGTTAAAGCTAGTCTTTGGTGGAACAAATTGGTTGCGCAACTTCCTTACACAGACTAACATACCAAAGTGGAAAGGTGCAGGAGAAGAAAGCACCTGTTTCTCATAGAGTGACAGGGCTTTTATTGGTTATTTCCACCGTTAGCTGGAGCTTTAACACTCCAGAGCTTGTTCTACCGCCAGACATATTCACTGGACATGGAGGAGGACATGAGGGTTATGACCTAACGACATTGTAGCACATCAGTCTGGTCAAAAGATCCTATATGGACAAGATAACCATCAACCCTTTGTACCTGAAGAAGCTTATTACACAGGATTGCTTCTTGTGTGAAAGCTTGCCCTCTCATTCGGCCTGCAGGGCTTAGGAAGGAAAATGCAAAGCCATCACCTTATTTGTAGCAAAGCAGAGTCTTGTGGATTACAATTTTTAATACATTTCTTCCTAAAATGAATATCGCGGACAAAGCGGGAGGATTAGCAAACAAAAGCACAAAATCCGCTTGTACTTTCAAATGTACTATCAGGCCTGAATGTGTTAGAAATAGGGTCGTACCTGGTATTTACATATGTGGGCATGTGGGCTCTAAAGCTTGCTGACCATGATGTGAATGTGGTTAACAACTAAGCAAGTACTGTGATTCAAACTGCAATATCCCCAGTCATGGTTACATGTATGTAAATGTCAGTGAACTGATCTGCATCTGTATGGCATAGTCAAAGTGTGACTAAGCTGTAAGCACACTTTAAACCTGGCAAACAGTTGTGCCGGACTCCAGCATGACACAACACTTGTCTTCTCAGTGATAAAGATATATAGTAGTAGCCAGAAAAAGACTTGAGCTGGGAATCTTAAAGGGATAAATGCTCTATTAATTGAGCAGCAAAGCCATTATTCCTCACAAAAGAAAAAATAAATTGCTTGTGGCTGTAAGTAAGGTTTCATAGTAGGTCTGTGTTGTGCAGTGCTGTCTTGTTTGTTTGTTTGTTTGTTTTTGACAATCAAGGCAAAAAAAGTAAAAAGCCAGTTTATCATGTGCTGCTTGGAAGTATGTTTTTCTAACTTTGTTGTTTTCATCTTCTTTCAACATGCCAAACATTTCTATTCATAAATGTTTAAATGATCACATAGTAAGTTGTTTATTAACACTTATTGCTACACAGTTGGGCAGAGCTTAATCGTGCTCTGCATTTAAACATACAAACGAGGATGGAATAGCCATTATCTTCTCTGACCTGGATACTCAACAGTAGTATCCCTCCAGGACACCTTATCTGATGGCCCCTTCCTCTTACACTGACACCCTGAACAACACCATTTGGACTCCATTCCCTCAAAGGCTCACAAGCCAAGAGACAAGGCACACTCCCAAAAAAAAAAAAAAAAAAGGGGGAGTCAATAAAGTGTGTGCCCATCACGAGAGCATGACAGCCTGAGAGATGAGGCTGCATCAATCATGCCCTCTCCAATAGCCATTTTGTGGCTTGGATGGAATAGGGCGCTCAGACTGGCAGCTCCTTAAATAGGCACCCAAAGGAGTCAACTAGGGACCCTCTCCATCACACTTATCTGGACAGAGGTCAAGAGGTCGTTAAACGCTTCACTGATAGAGGGGCTTCGCTGCAGGGCTGGGGGAGATCTGCTGTTTTGTTCAGAATGCTATGTTTACCTTACATTATGCATTTTCCCTCTGTGAATAAGAAGATGGGTTGAGTATAGCAAGCTTTTTTGGGTCACTACCAAATATGAATGGGTTCAGGACTGATTTACAAAACAATCAGTTCATCTGTCTTTTTTATGGATATCAATCTGTCAATCTGAGAACATTTACATTTGTGTAATGAATAGGACAAATCAAGACAACCCAAAAAGAACAACTATTTGTATTTTGCATGCACCGGCTATGCACAATTTGTCTGTTCTTATCCTTCTTGATTTATTCTTTACAACTTTCGTGCTCAGAGTAACCTTGTGTATACTGACACCACAGGACTACAAGATATGAAAATATCACAGTTTTTAGGTGCAGACCATCTATCTCTAAAATAGCTTTTTTTTTCTCCCCCATAATTTTAATAAGAACTGTGCTTCTAAACCTGAACATTGTATTATTAAGTTCTCAAGAGTTTCATAGCTGATAAAAACTGATGCAGAGACATGGAAATTTCTCCTAAACAAAACCACCACCTCCCTTCGGTAACTAATTCATAAACATGACAAGCAAATGAGTCAAATACATAAAACTACGACTTCAATTCACAAATTCTCTGGAGTGCTTTATATCTCAGCCACGATCACAACCTGCACCTCGCTATTGATGAAAAAGCTTTTAAAGATGCCCAGAGACTCCCAATGTGTGAACCCTGACCCAATGCGCTCTATAAAATTGCAGGCAGGTTAACACTGAGTTGTATGGAAAACTTTGTGTCAATAGAAAGTTGTAAAAGTGCTCTTTGGATTTAAAAAAAATGGGACATTTTGTAAAAATTAGGTATAGTCAGGTTTGCATATCTTCTAAAACCACATTTTATATACAATAGAACATAAAATATCACTCCATCAGGTGTCGAAACATGATCCAGGGTTACGTCTGTATAGAGATCAGAATAAAAAAAAAAAAAAAAAAAAACTCAACTGGCCAGAAGAAGATAGCTGTGTTGCCTGTAACTTGCATTTGTGCAAACTGAGTTGGTGCATGCAGTGATTTCTGAGCCAGAACCATGGCCGTTTTTAATGTAGTGCCATCTGAGGGCCTGAAGATTATGAGCAACCACCTCCAATAATAACAAAAGAGACCCCATCTTCCTAAAAGTCTCATTTTATGCCCAGTTATCTTACTGAAATGTTTACCTAATTACCTGCAAAATTCTCAGTCTTTTTTTCCCATTTTTTGTTGCTTTGTTCCAACTTTGTTTGATGTGTTGCTGCTATCAAATTCAAAACAAGCTTTTATTTTTAATGAAACGGTAAAATGTCTTACACCTGATATATTGTTTATGTTCTACTGCGGGTAAAAATATGGTTTATAGTAGGTTTTAAGTTTTGGCTTGTACATCACATGTTGGAACGAGAACATGAGAAGGCGTCGGTTCAATCCCTTTCATTTTAGCCACAGACTTTGCAGAGATACAAAGGCAGGCTGTGTACTGGAGCCAGAGTAAGTGTGGCATCCTCTCCCAAGGGCGACGTCAGAGCAGCGAGTCACAGCCGTGGCAGCTGTCAGCTTCTGGCACCTGTTGAGGCCCGTGTCACCCCAGACACAACATGTGACCTGTTTCTGTGGCTTCCTTTAGAGCACTTTGCCTACAGTATATTAGCAACCGTTCCCTAAACTTTGCTTTGAAGCTTGGCTTTGGTGGCAGAATGTGCTCAGACAGAAGCCTTGTGTCAACTCCTGTTCATCTTTCTCACTAAGCTCTATTTTGACATTTTCTGTCCAACATCGAAGCCTGCAGTTAAACATTGCCATTTGGCATTTGACAAAAGTCGGGTCAAATCTGTTCTTTGCACCATCCTGTGTGTGCAGCAGTGTTCAAAGGCTGTCGAGGTGAGTAGCACCAACACTTTTACAAAGGAAAAAATGTCTAAAATGTGGTTCTTTTATGGTTTTCTATAACAAAAGGCCAAGGACACTTTCAGAGATGCATGCCGGAGGTCACAAAGCAACAGCTCAACAACAGCATCAACAGCTATTCACATTTTAGAACCTATATGTTTTGTGGTACTCTGTGGCACCAAAGATGACTATGTGCTAAACCAAACATGAGATCCTGATTGCTATATACTGTATATCTTTTAAAAATGAAGCAGCTTTTGTTCATCTTATTTCAATGTTGACCACTGAGTGCAGAATAAATTACTAGAAAATGTTAACATGTTACTAAAATAAGCACAACTGCAGTGATTTGAGGCAAGCTTAATGAATGCGCAGTTCAAAAGTGAGTGACATGGGTGAGATAGCTGTCGATTAAATCAGCGTGCATAACTTTGTGCTTACTGTAGCGTAAAGAAAGGAACTGATCAAGAATTCACACTGTGTGGGTTTCAGCTAAATCTACAACAATAGGTTCTGTCTAACTGAGCATTGTGTTTGATTGTCTCCACCAAAAAGGTTATGTTTTGGGTGCTGTTGGTTAGTTTGTGAGTCTGTCAGCAAGATGATTTTTTATTTTGATTTTTTTAAAGAAAAGTCACTAATGAGCCAAAATAATAAGAATAATTGTTAGTTTTTGGAACACTGTCTGGATTCTGTACCATTGCAAGACAGGGCCAAAGATCCTAACTCCAGCCATAATGAGTCAGTAAAAGAATAAATGATTTGTTTCAGTGGATTCTTTAAAGGTCTCTCTACTAAAATCAACTTTTTTTTTCTTTTTTAGCTTTTTATCATATTATAATGATAGTAAAAACATACCTGGATTAGTATTTTGTTTCATTCATGCTTGTTTGAGCCCATCCCTTCCAAAGATCTGGAAACATTCAGGCTCAACATAGACACAAACTCATGTCATTGAACTCATTCTGATGATTTCAGTGCTTAACTTGCCGTCACTAAAGAAGCAGTCAGCTCATTTATCTGCCTGTTAGCATCATGTTGCTAATAGCAAATGACCATTTTATGCTTTGTCCATTTCCCACGGTTGTCAGCAGGGGGCACCAGACAGTTAATCCAAGTGTTTTCTGCAAAGTTAAAATAGCAGCTCCCAAAAAGAAGATGTTTTCCATACATATTTATTATTTTTAGTTACAAAACGTGAAATACTAATACAAAGATATCTAAAATTGTTTCAAAAAGCCTGAAAAAGCATTAAAATTGTGAGCTATATGGACTCAATGAGTTGAGTATTTACCTCTGAAACAGAGGTAAATACTCAGTTGGAGTCCAGGTCTGGGCACTATAGGTAAAGTCATTCATCTATTCTGCTTCTTCTGTTTATTCCCCTTAGGGGTTGTGGGTAACTGGAGTCAGCAGCGATAGGCCTTAGGCCGTACCTACACCCCCGAACACTGGCTATAGTTGCAGGGCTAACACAGAGACAAACAACCATTCGTAAGGCTGGGTACTGAACAACGATACCTTTGTGGTACTGACCGAAAAGTACATATCGTAAAAATAATTTTCTTTGGGTACCAAGTTTAGATATTTGGTAGGTCCAGAGACAGTGCTACAGAAAGCTACAGAGCAGCTGTGTGACTTTCAGGTCCATGTTTACAGCTGAGTTTCCAACTTAAGCATCGGCTGTGACAGAGACAGGACATTATTTAGCTCCAGAGCACAGGGGACAGACCTGAAGATCCACGTGAGAGTGTGTCTCTGCAGCTTTTACTCAGGAATGACCGCGGAGTGAACTCCAGCAGTTTGTTGTTTGTCCAAAAAGACGTCAAAAATCAACTATTGAAAGAGCGCTCACTCTGCATCTATCACTATGCAAATAAGGTAAAAAGATCTTTCAAAGTACCAACATCTCTCTCTAACCAGTTTTAAAAACCAATATATTTGAACAACTTTTACCATAATTTTAACTTATTTATCAACTACGCACTAATTGATTGACTTATTCAAGTGACTAATCTTATGAACTTATGTCTTTAACTTAAAACATCACAGCAATAAAGGATAATTAAATACAGTAATTAATCCACTGACATTAATTATATACTTAATGTCCCTGCTATAAATAAAAAAAGCAACACTTATAACTAATAACACTTCTTATTACCTAGAGATTATTGTTTTGTTAAAATAAAAAAGTCTTATGGTTATGAATATAGAAGATAAAAAAAAAAAAAAGCGTAAGTAAAAAAAATAAATAAATAAAATTTAAAAAAAAGGATTGTTTGGGTACCGGTATCAAAAACCAGGTATCGTTTAAACCAGTATTGAAACGGTACCCAGCCCTAACCATTTGCTCTCACATCCATTCACTTGCACACTGTAATCCAAACAACACCTTCGTCCCTCTTATTTATTACCACACATATAACATTTCCCAGCATGCCGTGTGGCCACAGCTCTTTCAATCATTTCTATCTAAAGCCTGTCTCAATATGAACAGGGCTGTATGGACATATGGGTACTTGAATCTCGCCCTTTAGATCCTCCTCCTGTGATGGGACGGCCGCATTAGTCACTTTCACACGGTTTCATCACCTCCTCTGTGATAGATAAGCCATTTAAAGTCAGACTCAGGTATTCACGCTGATACAGTACGCAGCTAATGACAGAAATATACTGCACACTCCCCACCATTCATCTTCCCACTAACATCTCCACTTCCATCATTTCCCAAGTCAATTAGCCCAGTCAATGTACAGCTCCAGTTATTACCCACATTATGCCATAGGTAAATGACTTCTATGCGGCGCAGACACCTCCACAGGTCGACGCCGAGGTAAAATGGTGGGAGAAATGTGGCAGATTAATAGGTGTAATCCAATGCTCAAGTACTTGTGTCTAAATGGGAATATGGTGCGGGAGGCATCGTTCCATCAAAGTGAGGAGTTTGAAAGTTGATGAAAATAGGAATGCAATGTTCTCTTTTTCCGTGCGGATATTCTGTATGCTCGCCCCGTACTTGCTACAGGCGTTCTACCTTCTCAAAGACATAAATGTAGAGGTAAAATGGCACATCTGATTTTTTTATGAATTGTATGGATCTAAGTGTTGCATGCCATTAAGTTTGAATTATCCATGGATGTGACCCACCTCAACACAGTTAAGATGTTCTGTAAAAATGGCATTATGGCATGTGTGTGCATATAACTCAAGTCAAAGTAAAAGTATGTTTCAGAAAATGCACTCAGAACATATAAAATACTTGAGTAAGTAAACTATCTAGTATCTTTCCACCTCTGCATATCTACTTTCTTACTCTAAAAGTGCTTTTCTACTAGGATGGGGGGGTGTTTCCACTTTCCAGAGCTTTCCCAAAATGCGCTCCAAGCCGTTCTACTTTTGGCAGCCTTTTGCGAGTTGTGCCAGCATGGTTCGGCGATCTGGAACGGTTAGAGGTGGGCACTACTGCAACTTGATTGGACGAGAGAGTTATTTTTAATCAAACTTGTCCTTGTGATAAACAGCCGTAGGATAAGATAAATGTTGTGGCAACTTTTTTTTGGAAAAGAAAGCTAGTGTATCCTGGTTGAAACATAATTTAAACACATGTTGTTATGTGATGGGTTGTTAAAATGTGTTTAAGTGGTGCAGAGAAGAAAGCTGGCAGTAAACAGGAAGTAGTGTCCTGTTAACTGAAGCTAATACAGCTTTAGCACTAGTTTCACACCAAGACATTTCAGGATTTACTCTCCTATTTTTTATTAAATACTGGCACCACATTCAGGTTTTAAAAGTCAGCTTCATACACTTTATTTTATTTATTAGCACAACTTTTCTTGCCTCCTGACTTGGTTAAAAGCAGGTTTTGGGGCTATCTGTACCAAACCATCCCATACCTGTGCCGTACCATTCAGTGGAAAAGCACCTTAATGGTGTACCCTGGAGTGAAATTTTCTAATGAACCAATCATAATGTAATTTTTGTCTAGAAGCATTAATTATATGCATTTTGGTGTATAGAGGAAACAAATTAAAATTCCTGGAGACAGTGTTGAAGATTGCATTCACATTAGTATGCATACTTCTTTCCTCTCTGTCTTTCTCAGCTCACACTTCTCCTCTGCTGTCTGATGTTTGGTACCGTCACCAGCCAGCGCTACATCATCTTCCTAAATTCTTTATTCCCTGTTTCATCTTAAACACGCTATGTTGGTGACAGCAGTGTCACAGGAGGAAGAGCAGCTCCAGACAGTGTTTTTTACAGGATCTGTGACACTTGATCTCTAACATTATGCCGTGGCTGACTCCTGGAGGAGGGGGAAGGGGTTGTGATCTTGCAGTGAGGACATGCTTCAAATTGACTTGCAGAAACTTTAAAAGAAAAGTTAGTTGATGGCACTGTGAAATATATATGCAGTTTGTAAGTTGGAGATGTTTTGTCTGACATCCATAGAGGTACAGCTGTAAGTATGTTGTTGTGGGCTAGTCACACTGCAGATATGGGTTTGACATTGTGGGTTACGATGCAGAAATATCATTAAATAAGTTTCTACCTAGCCTACCCTGAATCTCAGTGAAGGCATGCAGTGCATGTTAAATGGACAATGTCGCCCACAATAAGGTGTTTCTATCAGGCTGCTGATCCAAAGCCTGTGTTTATGAAGGAGAAATCTTGCTTTGTATTCACAGCAAGTTGGTTTAATTCTGTTTAATTTTCACAGTAGATTTGGGAGTGAGCGTTGCCTCATCAGAAGCTCATTTTTTCATTGAGTGAGTGGGGAACAGCTGCGGGTCCGGATTCTTTGTTTCCGCCATAGAAAGCAGTCATTAAAGCGGTTACTTGGAGTGTTCGCAGGGCCTGTTTTGCGTACCAATGAATTGTTGCTGTCACCTGGGAATGTGGTGAATTCAGCAACGGCGCGCCCCAGTAAATATTGAAACTCAGAGTTATTAAAGTGTGAATAGGTTTACTGCCTGACACCATCGCTAAACATTCAAATAATTATTTCTCCAAACAAGCATGAAAACAACAATACATTCAAGGGTCCTGTTTAGCAAGGCTTTCATTTTCTATCAACATCATGCAAAAAACACCAAGCCATGCAGGTTGGCACTTAAATAGGATGAATTTTATTGTAGTCTCCAATTATGAAGTTATGTTTTGATGACCTAATGGCTTAAACTTTTCAGATTTTGACTGGATGACTTTAACAACTTGTAAAAAAAAAAAAAAAAAAATCACTTAAAAGCACTATTTTCTGAGTATTAAATCGATGGCTAATATCTGGGATGTTATTACATTGGCCTGATATTGTATTGTTACTCTTGTGAGCAAGGCATGTTTTGGTGTGGCAGGTTAGCTTGTATGGCCATTAAGAGTTCAGTATCTAGTTGTCCTCTTTAGAAAAATGTTTTATTCTTGATTTCATGTCCATGATTCAAGTAGAAAACTGTGAAGATTACTGGCATATCAACTCAACAAAAATAAATGATTCTCTCAGTGCGGTGACACGACTGTCATATTATTTCTAACCTGTTTTTTTGTGTCTGTGTTTGATATTTAAGATTGTATCACAGAGCATTTTAATTTAGGCTGGCATTATTGAAATTAAAGGAAGATAAAAGGGAGCTGGTGTTATGTTAATATCTCTTTGAAGATGAAGTCAGTGTGGCACCAGAATGCCCTTCCTCTTCCTGAATTTGTGGATGGATAGTGCACACTCAGCTCTGCAGGATCCCCTGTGCTTTTATCTCCTTCCTCGTGGCACAAATCCAACTTTGTTTTGTTGTTTACATATGGACACAATATTTTTAATCTTATTTATCTGATTATTCTCTGCAGAGAAAGCACACATGTGACCTTATCTGTAGCATGCACTTATAAAGGCAGATGAAGAGAAAGACAGAGGTCTGATTGGCGGCAGGCTGCAGATTTAAATGGCACTTACAGCTATTACTCATGGCTTTTCTGCATAATGCCTCAATATAACTATATACATAATGTAGAGATCTAAAACACCACTAATGCTAAATCTATCTGCATCCAATTCATCACCAGGCAATGTTATGTAAATTCCCATGATGCAACAAGTACATTTTCCCTACAGTTATCTGTGCTCTCTAAATAAAGAATATAAAGCATATTCAGTATATGTCCCATAAACACTATTAAACGCACCAGTGCTTGAACAAAATGACACTTGACAGTAAGCACTGTGTAGGTTTCAGGAGCAGTGGCAGTCTAACACATTCTTCTAACACATACTAGACAAAACACACAATGATGTGTCATCAGCTCTATTGATTTATAACCATTTATAACCCATCTCCAGATACAGAATACCACAGTTAAAAAACACAGAGCTGTGGCAATAACAGTTAAAACAATCAATGAAGGACATGGTTTAGGTAAAAGTGCATATGGTCACAGGTATAGGTACAAATTATTAATGTTTAATAACTGCAGAGTGCCAAAAAAAAAAAAAAAAGAAAAAAAAACAAAAAAAAACAAAAAACCTTCAGCTTCAAAGCATCTTAAAACCAACACTGATCTACAGGGTTGAACTGAACACCTTCTGTAACAAGCTACTAACAAAAGGAGCTGGTTATCGAGACAAGTCATCGTTCCTATTTATTGAAGGTTTGGCCAAGTGCGACTATTTCCTTGTTATGATCACTTTTTTCCTTTCTCTAATAATGATAAAAGAAACAGTGCAATTGTGTACGTTTACTAATGTAAACAACATGATAGACAGGTGGTTTGTCCAATCACCTACTAAGTTCAAGTACTTGCTGTTACTAAATCCTTCAGTGGAAGCCCTCCTGGAAGGGTAACAGACCATGTGCTGACTGTGGTTCCACATGTGGTACCTTTCAGCTGCTCTCTTTCTGTGCCACAGGGAGAACAATAATCCATTGCACTTACTGGGAAGAAGGTAAACTAGTAACTCACGCTCTAGTGGAGAAATTATGTGAAGGCAGTATCTGACAAAGTCAAACAAGTATTAATGTGTGTAGCTTTGATAACAAAGAGCTTCTAGTAGCTACTGAGACTGTCCCAACTCTTCTTTCCTTGCAGCAAATCATCTGCCCCTTGTAGTGATTAACTTATTGGTTTGGCACAGGTTTTTGCTGGATGCCCTTCCTGACGTAACCCTCTCTATTAATCGGGGCTTGGGCACAGGGTACAGTGGCTTGTGCCCCCCTGTGGCTGGACTTCAAAATGTCACATCTTAAGGAAAATAGTGATGATACAGTATTTTATTTCTAATCCTCAAGCTGCGCATCTCTTCTGTGTTAAGTACTCGAAGTTTCTATGACAGCCGTATCAGCTCTCATACCCTCCATGTCTTGTCTGGAGGCTCCACTACATGTCACGCTGTGCCGTTAATACTCAGTTAATTACTCTCATCTTGACCTGCCGCTAAAATGAGCCGCCGCCACCCCGTCTTTCTGTTATCTGCACCCAAATGCATTAGCGTGTTCCCCCCTTTTAATGGCTTTAATTAGTCAGAAACAGAGCCGATGCTCCCGTTAAGTGGATGAGAAGTCGATACAGTAATACAGTCCCAGTATGCTCATCGCGAACTCTATCTAGAAGGTGGACAGAGGGCAAGTGAGGAAGCCTATCATGGGTTGCAGTCATTAAATCAAAATAAGCTTTTATCATTTCATGAAATGGCAAAAATGTGTTATTTCACTCCTTTATCTTTACATTTTACATGATGTCCCAACTTTTCCAGAGTTGGGGTTGTAGAAGATAGTGAGGGCATGGCATGTATGAAGCCTGTCAGGAATATATGCAATTCAAAGCAGACACATCAGGCAGCTCTCACTCGCCATATGAAAGGGAACATAATTACAGCTTGCTGTGTTAACAAAGGGATCCTTGAGGAGGAGCTGTTTCAATGTCAAGTCTACTGTAGGGGAAAAGAAGTTTTGACTAGAACAGAAGAAATATCAAAGGGGCCGATTGTCAGCTGAAGGAAACACAGTCATCTCCCTGCCATAATAAAGAATCTTTCAAGAAAGTAAAAAAGAATATGGGCACACAAATAAAACACACGAAAGCTCGGAGACTGTGCCAAACAAATCAATGCTTTTGTACCATCCGCTGACAATATTTACCTAATAAAGAATAAAATTGGTGCACAATGAGCATGTTATAAGGGAAAGAAACCCCATAAAATCTGTGTCAGTGAAGCGTATCTCCTTTCATTGCACCAACTTTCCATCGCTCCATTTGCTGAGTAATACACGCGCCGGACAATGCGAGTTGGATGAAGCTAATGGCTGTTTATGGTTCCTAATGCACAAGGCCTACCCGTTTGGAATAACAGGTCTCTATTACAACGCAGTGAGCAGAGACGCTGATGGGAAATGCACTACGAGAGAGCTCCTAGAATTTCTAAATGTATCCAGACATTTATTGAAGCATTTTAATGAGACATATTTAGATGTGCACCTGTAGAAATATAGGATAGATAGAGGAAAAGGAAGCAATGGGATCTGCAAATTATGATGTGATTATTACAGCTATAGCGTACAAGAAAATCACCAGACTTATAGAAACACAGTGGTTCATGTTTAATGGCCTTTTAAATTAATAAGTGTTTAATGTGCAATAAATGATACTTGTGATATTTGAAAAGCTTGTGCCATTTTTATTGTAATGATTCTTCTTTTCCAGCCAAGTTATCAGAGGGGTACGTATGTATTATATTGTCCATCAGTGGTTTCCAAAACTAGCACTAAAAGAGCTCAGACCTCTGCCAAGGCATTAAACATATTTCACAATGGCAAAAATATGGTGCCCAAATCTGAACTTGAGCAATGTATCTTCTAGTTCTGGAGTAAATGCTCTATCCTTTGAGCCACAAACTCATAACTTGAACCAAGTGTTAAAGAATGCACTATTAAATAATCATCTGATTCTACACTGACCTCTTGTGGCTAGAGATAGTATCTTTGGCCCTCTCTTGCAATGGTTCAGGAATCTTAAAAAAAAAAAAAAAAAATAGAATCCACACCAAAAAAAATAATAATGTGAAAGTTTTCTTTGCTCCATTACTGACCTTTTCAGAACATTTTCATGATCCAAACTGTTTGAATTACAGTATCTTGCTAACAGACTAACAAAACAACAAACCAAGGCTGAGAAAGCATAAGCCCCATGTCAGAAGTATTAATATCGATAATGGCAAAATGTCTTATAATTCCTTGTCTTTTATGGATTCGGTGAAAAAAAGTCCTTTGTATGACAACAAATTCTGGTCTGTTTTTTGTCAAGATTCTACAAAAGGTTGCTTTGTTTTTCCTTTCGTCAGTGAGCCTCCAGTCAGACGGAGGCAGTATGTTGGTAGCACTATTTATCTCATGTACAATATTTTTTCATTTATAATGTAGTGCTTGGCCAGTAAAACATTTAAACCTGTCTATTTGAAAGGTGGCTTCAATAAGTAATAAATAGAGCTTAAAACATAAACATGAAGCGTAGAGTTAGACTATATAGGGAAGTCACTTTCGACTAATGCTGCGACGGGTTTCTGGAACAGATATAAAATATTCAGATATATGTCTAAAGCTCATGTATCATTCATTCACTGTATGTGAATGTACTTAAGACACATTTATAGTAACAGGTTTTGACCTCTACTCAAACTGAAATGCTAAGCCTTTTATAATCCAGACTGTTAAACATTACTGTATAGGGATTCTATTTAATCCTCATTTCTGCCACACTGCATTCTGGGAGATCTCCCACTATTTACTGTTTACCACAATAGGAAGCTCTTCTCCTGACCTGTATATGGTCTAATTATATTTACAAAGTGGAATAACTCTCTGTGGATTTATTACACTAATAATCATTGTGTGTGTGGGCATATCCAGTAGCCATCTGATGGTTGACTAATTAAAGGGAAAGCTGACATTAAAGGCCTCCTACAGCTCTGGGGTATGTACAGTATGTTGTGTAAGATCTGCCAGGTGAGCACATGCTATAAAAGTATACATTAGAACCCTTAAAGCTATTGCATTATAATATAATATTGTTATTTATGCTGTCCGTTTGTACAGAAATTATTCTAATGAAGCAGAAATAGTGAGAAGAAGTGAGCATCTATGGTAGCCTTGGAGGGACCTACTGTTTTCCATGAACAAATTTGATGAGTTGTCCTGCTAAGAGACTGACAAGACAACAAACCAATGCCATCAAAAAACAAAAGTAATGAATACACTTCTCCAATAGTGTTTGTTTAGTTTGAGCACCAGCTATACACTGTATGCTGTGTGTGATCTATAACCATCTGCTTCAAAAGTATGCTGGATAAACATGCCCATAAGGTTTGCAATGTAATATAATATCCATATTTATACTTCTCATTTTCACAGAGGAGAGCCTAATGGTGCCGAAATGCTTTAAGAAATGAAGTCCATGGTGTGCAGCCTTGATTAAAACCCCCTGAAAATCATTATAAGAGACGTAATGTAAAATACTGACAGACGAGATTCATTTGGGCCGCAGACATCTGAAGAAAATTGCATTAGTGGCTCGATTTGTTTTGTCAGCGCTCTCGTAGCAAGAGTGTCTTGGTGTCATTTTGAACGCTCGGTCGGATCCAGCCTTTATTCCCCCAGTCATGGAAGAGTAGGCAGCGATAAACAGCTAAATGTGTCGGGGGTTCAGGTGTGCTTAACTTGGAACGCTTTCCCTATTTCACGGCTGTATTTTCCGAGCCAAAGTGTGGGAAATGGGAATGCTGTTTGTTGCCGTCACCCGGTCCCCAATGCACAGAGTGGCCTTCCACCTGAGTGTGTGTGAGTCAGCAAACAGCACAGGCGGATCTGGCAAGTCTGTGAATGTATTTGTGTGATGGTGCTAAATGTGTACAAGATTATAGCCTGCAAGGTGTAATGTACGGCTTTTTAAGGAAAGACTCTAGAGGTAAAACTTAGACTTTACAATTTTGAGATTTTGGGTCAGTTTGCGCCCACATGTAAGCTTTCACACTAAAAAAAAAACTATCCAATATACACACATAAGTCATACCGCCTTGTGGATGCCCTGATCCCGTCAGACCTCAGAAGCTAAGCAGGGTAGGGCCTGGTCAGTACCTGGATGGTAGACCTGCTGGGGAACACCAGGAAGCCGGTGTGAATGTGAGTGAGTGGGGACTATGGATGGAAATTAGCTCTGAGCTATAATGCGGTGTATTTACGGCACTAGCTGCTGTTCATTAATACACACTGTCCCATATAAAAAAAAATTGGATATTTTATTAATTTCACTTCATTTACATCATCTTGCATAAGCACATTTTATACTCAATACTTTTTTTTTTTTTTTTTTACTGAAGTTACATTTTTGTTGGGTATTTTTACTTCTACTTAAAGTTACACTGTGTAACTTTTCTCCTAAATATGTGGGGCATACTGACTTGTTTTTGTGATTTTTTGAGCGATTATAAGGCCTGAGGCACGATCTGTTTCTCCGAGCGGGGCTTCCGTACTGAGAAACCGCCCTCGCAACTTGGCCGGGAGCGCTTCGCTGTTGAGGAAGAGTCACGTGACAGGGAACGACTTGAGGCGCAGGTATAACCAGGAAGCTACTGTTAGCATCGTTATTTTCGCCAGTTCGTCAGGGCCGAAGGACACAAGAAGATGAAGACAATGTCGGACGAGGCAAGAAAAAGAAAATGTGAAAGGGACCGCACCAGATCGCAGACAAGAGTCAACATCGGACAGACTTTTGCTCGCTGGCGTCAGATGAGAGACAGAGAAGGCTGCAAATCGGATCACGTTTTTGCATCTTTATTGTTGGGCAGGTAAATTAGCCTCTTTATTTTTTCTCTAGAACGTGCTTTTTCATACAGTTATTAGTTGTTTTTACTGCGACCATTGCGCGATATTTGTTGATAAGCTAACGCTAGCGCTAACTCTATAGAAGATCCAGTCCAAACTTCCAAAGGTAGCAGCAGGTCAACTAAAGTTGAAACAATGATGGAAATAGATGCACGCTCGCACAGTTTCAGAAGGAGGAGGGGCCCTAGTGTTTACGTTTTGCGACGGTGCAGTGGCACCTGTGGCCTCTAGAGGCGCAAGACCGGAAATCTTACACAGTGTAACTTTAAGTATTTTTTTATTTTTATTTTTTTCAGTAACAGTACTCTTACATGAGTCCAGCTTTTGAGTACTTTGTCTACCACTGCACCTAGGGTTATACTTAAAGGGGCTATATTATGCAAAACTGACCTCTCTGAGCCATGGTATAATGTTGTTCCTTGCATACCTGGGGTTTTGCATCATTCACGCATGTTTAAGTAATTCCTCTATTCACTGGCACAGCCATTCTAATGCCTGAAAACGCTTGGTTCCATAAACCCCTGCCCACTCCAGGAAGCACTGACCAATCAGCAAGCCCTCTACATCCAGTCTGCCCCCATTCCTTTACAATGTCATACAAGAAGTTTGAGGAAGGGAAGTGCTTTTTTTCTTTCATTATGTTTAAGACCGTCACAGATATGCACTCTGCTGCCCTCTGCTGGCCTCTTCACTTGTTTCTTTAGGGCACCAGTAGAGTACTTATTAAAAATGTTTTATTTTAGTTAGATAATGTTTTCTAAAGGTTGTAAAATGTGAAATGCTGTTTTAAAGGTGATCAAAAATATGAATAAAAGCATAACATATCCCGCTACTGGGAGTACTCTCTTTGTATGCAAATGTGTGCATATTTAAGTAGACAACATTGAATTTCCATACTAAAACAGTGTAATTTTCACAAACTTGCAATACTTTTTTCATGTTATATCTGTAACTTACTAGTGTCTCGCCTTAAAAGCATGGTGGGAATGAGTTCACTGTTGGGCACCAACTCAATATGCTAATGCCCTCCAAGGGAGCGTTAGAGGGAGAAAAAAACATAACCTGTCAATTACCCCAGGGCAGAACTGTTGAAAGATTTATTAAAAATCAAGAGGCATTTTCCACAAGACAAAAAAGCTTAGGCATGCAGTAGATCAAAACAAGGAGGCAGCAGTTGTTGCACTAATTACTGAATCATGCCAGTAAAATTAAACTTCACTGTGTCAATGGCGGCAAGTAGAAAGGCATTAAATTTAGGTTAGCAATGGCAGATGGTGGCAATTGTGTCTTCATTGTTTAGTAGTGAACATGAGAGTGCCAGGTGGAACGTTAGGCCTGTGAATTATGTTACCACATAAGCAGGATCTGTCCAAATTCATTTTCCAACAAGTGAAGTGTGCAGACTGCAGCTTGTGAAGATGACAGTATGTTGAGCTGATTTCTCTCAAGTAAATTAGATTTGATTGGGGAATGTTTAAGCAGCATTTATTTTGAAATCCAGCTACAGTGACTCTCAAACTTTTCCCAACAAGTACCACCTTTGACATGAAATACAACGTCAAAAAATATTTCTTCAAAGTACCATCTTCAGAAAGGACAAAAAAAAAAGGACTGAACCAGATGTAAACCAGGTTTTAACAAGAACTAAACCAGCTTTCAATCAGGACTCTCAAGCAGCAGTCTGCACTTAAAATTAACAACCAAACAGGGATTAAAACAGGTCTAAAATGGCCTTTAAATTAAACTAAACAAGGACTCCTAAGTTCCACCACTCCTCTTTTACATGCATTCCATATACACTATATCTGTGTTGTAGACTATACCGTCGCTATGTAGGTCTCAGTGAGTCTTTTGCATGTAAAACTGATCCCCCCCTCCCCCAAATCTTCAGATCTGAAACACAAAATCAAACTGAATATTTAGTGAGAACATTGCCACTGAGACATGTCCTCGTCCTAGAGAGCCTTACCCATGCCCAGGCCTTACCCATGAGCCTCTGCTGGCGGAGGGGATGCCACAGTGGGACAATCAGAACCAGTTTTCCCAATATTCCAGCTTTCTCACACAGCCTTCATCAGGACCCCCTCAGCCTAATTTGTTTACAGCTCGGAGAGGGAGCGTTGGCAGTGGCCGTGTGCCTCGCTGGAATAATTTCTGTGATGATAGGCTTTTGCTGGGAACACGTACAGGCATGTGAACACTATTTCTGATTAGAGCCTAGCTGACAAAACTGCGACAGCAACACAGCCACAATCTTTCCACAGATCAGATCAATTCTCCCTTTGTGCTTGGTGATCCGGAATGTCAAAGGGAATGTCAAAAGGATTTCATGGAAGTTTTTTAACACAGTCTGTCTGGGTTGTCTAATGCAGCGAGAGTCATGTCAAAACGGTGCTCTGCAGGTAGTAAATGATTCTGTATCCAAACTGTGACGACCCTCTGATGCAATCATGCTTTGAGATGGATGTGTTTCAGCTGTTAGCATGTAACATTGCCTGATAACATATTAGGAGAGCAAATAACTGTTTGCTGTTTATAGGCATGGAGCGCAGTCTTCAAAGAGAAATCCTCTGGGACACAGGATGTGATCTATTTTGCAATAACAGCAGCAGAGGCAGCGGTGTGGTGGAATAAATATAAAATATGCCACTTAGTATGATCACTGACTGCTGCCATATGGCTCAACAGACATAGACCATCCTGTACACGGCCGAAAGTGATACTTACAACAAGGAAGACAATGATTAAGTCGTGAAAACAAAATATGCCTTTTGGGCCAAGCTGTTTCCATTGCCAAAATATAGTATAGTTACATTTGGTCAACAGGCAATAACAGCCTTAATCACATCCCATCTTGACTCATTCATTAAATATTTATCTTTTACTACTTACAGGTTGCATGGGTTTGCTTTCTGAGTATATTTTTTACCTTGGTGCAATGTGGGCATAACTGAATTATTAACAGTAGTAGTAGTAGTAGTAGGAAGATAGTTGTAGTAATAACAGTGTTGGAAAAAGTAGTTAGTAGTAATGGTAAGTACTAGTTATAGTAGTAGTAGGAGGAAAAGTGGGAGTAGTAGTTTCAGTAGCAGTTTGTTTTTTCTCCTTAGGTGTACTTTAATAATCGTATGTTCTTTTACTTTTACAGATTTAGGGTACTTCTTCCACCCGTCCATAGCATTTATATTTGTGCATGTTAGGAGATAGTCCAAGTGGTTTTACTAAGCAGTGAGCATGTGGGAGCAGGGTAACTACACCTTGGTACTCAAAGGCTAATATGTATATATTCAGATATTTATGTGGCATATCAAAATAATGGAAAGTAAAAGAGTGACACATGACACTGCCCAGAGGTTATACAAGGCTGCTATTCGGATGTACTCAGGGTGAGAAAATTAAATAAATTATATATTTTTAATGCTGCTTGTTCATAAAAAGGGCTTTACTGGCCAGCATTGAAATACAATTTCCAATCATGTTAAATCCCTGTGGACAATTTAGAGTTTCTAGTTAACCTTTCGAGGGTCAGAGCAGGCCAGTGTGACCAGAGATGGCCCACTCTAGCACACAAATAGCCCATTCCCTGGCAAGATCAATTGCAGATTTATTGCACAGTGCTGCCATGCAACTTACTGATCAGTGGTGCTGTGCAAGGGTCCGTTGTTATACAAGTAGTATTTTCAGTAGTACTGTATTCTACTTGACTACACATTTTGAGTACTTCTTTTTTTCTCTCTTTCAGATACACTAGGTTAATAAATGCATTAATCTAAAACACAGTCTGTTTATTGTAAATTTGCAATAGGGATTTAAAATGAGTCAACAGTCACCACTGTATCAGCTGCTGCAATGTTTGACTTGGGCAATTTCCATGAGGCTTCTGTGCTGCACTTTGAAGATGCAGAGTAAAGTAGGTCATTACAGTGGTCTCAGTCTTCAGACTCCTTTAGAAATAGACTTCAAAACTCAATGCATGCACCACTACAACTTCAATACAGTTTTTTATATTCTTTAAAGCCAATTTGTAAATGACACAGAACTTCCAATCTTCTTTCCTTCTCCCTTTCAGAATCACCACAGCCAATTATCTGCCTCGCTTACAGTGATTTGGCATTTCTCCATTTAACCAGGCTTGGGACTGGCACAAAGAGGCCACTGGCTTGTGTCCCTTGGTGTCTGGATTTCCCCACAATCTACTGTGCAAAATGCCTGGATTTTTGTCCTATGAAGAAAAACTGCATGATACACTGTGCCTGACTTATAGTATACAATGGCAATGCAATTTGGTCTATAGTGGTCTGTGACAGTCAGTATAGGACAACATGGCTTATTGTCCTAACATGGCTGTATTATGAATGCTTTCCCTGGCTTATCCGACACACGAATTAGTGACCTCGGCGTTGGGCGTTGCCTCATTGTTGGACAGTATTCCGGTTCGTGGGAGTTAAATCCATGTCCATATGGTGCTGCGCTCCACTCTGGCCTCATGGTGGAAATCCTTGTCTAGCTTGTCTGCTGGCATTCACCTCCCCATACCCCACTCACTCCCCCAACATGGAGGCTCTATCTCCTCTGCCCTCCTTCCCCGCTACTGCTTCCTTCCCCTGAGCCCAGCAGCAGATTACAGATATCATTATAATGGACGTCCTGGCAGGCCAACCGCGGTCACATTTAATTTGCTGTGGCCTGATATCTACACAAGATAATCAGCATTTACACCTGAGAGTGAAGACAGAGAGATGAGCGACAAAGTGTGTGTGCGGTCCAGGGGGTAATAGAATTAGAACAGACGACAAGAATGACCAACACAATGTGAGAGGGAAAAGAGAATTAGAATTAAGGATCTTTTTTTTTTCCTTTAAGGAAGAAATATGTATTCAGAGCATTACCCACTGGGACAAAGGAGCAATGAAGCGCACTTGTCATATTTGCATTTTAATAAGAATAGCCTACTTTTTTGGTCCCTGGGATGACTGAGACCTGATTCACTTGGACTCTACACGATAGAAGTTCTATCTTTTTTTTTTTTTTTTTTTTTTTGGAAGGACATGGCTGTCCAATTATACACTGTTAAACAATGAGTGGTGGCTAGAGTAACCAAAATGTGCATGTGGGTAAAAATATCAGGAGTGTGAGTAAGGAGTTGATAAAGCAGTAAAAAGTAAAAGTGCATGGGATAAAAAATGCATTCGATTTAAGAAATTGAGAAATTACAGGGAATTGAGAAGACACTTATAGGTTACAATAAAGTAACTGGTACTTTTTGGCAATAATACTTCCAATTCATATTTTTTATAGAAACAAAACAAACAAAAAAAAAGTCTCATTGTAAAATACTACTTACTATTACTACTTAACAGTTTGGACTAATAATTTAGCCAATGTAATATTTTTACTGTTGCTGCTAAATCATACATAAATGGTGCATATACACGCCAACTACAGCCTGCCTTGGCATTGTAGGTTCAGGTCCGTACTCCGACACTTTGCCGAATGTGTCTCCCCCCTCTCTCCCCCATGATTTCCTGTCACTTCTACAGTGTCTATCCAGTAAAGCTGAAAAGGGAAATCACTGTTTGCTAGTAAGTGATTTTTTGTGGAAACTCTGTAGGGAAAAACCCCAAAGTATTAGGAGAGACTCTAATGCAATCAAGATTTGGTTCAGTCAGTTCATACATTTTCTTCCAATGAGGAATCAAGGGGGGCTGCATGGGCCTTATGTGGAATACACTCTGGACAGTAGGAGGAATTTTATTTTTATGCCCAATCACCATCAATACATTTTCAGTAATTTCACACCCCACACAAAAGTAGTGCAACAATGACCAAAGCAAAATTAAATTAGCCATAAGAAGTATTACCTGACCACTCTTACTAATACTTGTAATTTTTTTTTTTTTCAATAGGTCATGTCAATTGTAACTTACTACTCTCCACAATCGTAAATATGAGTGCAATTGATATGCACTGACGGTTATAGGACGTTTGTATAGTAGCAGACTTGTGGGATCCCTATTGATTCCACATTTCTGCTCGTGAGCATGTTTGGAAAGTCTTACTCTGCTCTTGCAGCACTAGCAGGATTATGCATTTGCCGCTCAACAAATCCTTTTCACTTGCACCTGCCAGTGAGGACACTGATTTGTGTATGAAAGAGAGTTATCTCCGACCTTAAATTTGTGGCATTCTTGTATAAAACGGGCAGAACAGGTATATAAAAAATATGTTTAGCAGCTGCAGAAAAGGCTTCCACATCTATAACAGATCAATTTCTCCAGAGCAGAGGACTGACGACCTATTTCCTTTGAAGGTTTCCCAATACATCCCTTTGCGACGTGAACTATCTGCCAAACAGACAGTGCGACACATCACTGCTGTGAACAGGTTGCAATGGCAAATTCAGAAGGTTATCAGTCATTTTAGGTAGAGTCTATAGATGCAAACCAACAGAGGCTAGCCCATAGAGTGGCCATGACCAATGTTTTAAGAGTTCAAGACCAAGTCAAAAAAAATTACATTATCAAGAAAAGTGCATTTGTGGAGATAAATGAACCTCTAGCAAAAAAGTAGTTATGCAGCAGTTGAGATTAGTCTATAGATACAATTTCTAAATGTCAAAAGATGGTGCAAGCATAATGGTAAGTGTCTAAGGAGTGAAATGAACTATCCTAACCTAAAAATATATGGCCTTCTTTTAGATAGTACTCAGAATTCTTTTATCTATAACACCATACATACTGTATTCAATATGATTTTATATTTGTTTTATGTATGTGTCGGGTCACTCACAGATTAGGAGTTTTGTGCTCTATCAGAGGAACCACTAAGGCGGCCCTCACCTATTTAAAAAGTATTAGTCCAGTGCTAATATTTGTTGACTGGGGATGTGCAAAGGAACCTCATGCATAAAAACCAATATCAAAGCAAGTGTGAGCTTTAGACAAAACCAAGACCAATCTTTTGTTCTTCTATCTATGATTCATTCATTCTCTGTATCCAGACTTTGGGCCTGAAGTGCGGTCCACCATGGACAATTACCAGTTTGTAGCTGACCCTCAGAAACATACACTGACAGGCAATTATTCACTCTCACATTCACTATGGGCAATTAAGACTCACCAATCCACTTACGTATGTAGCATATTTAAAAGAGCTTGCTAAACTTAAAATGAAAACTACTTTATTGACATTTTTTTCTAGCTTTTATAAGGTTTTGATGGTGTGGCAATG
This sequence comes from Bostrychus sinensis, assembly GCA_020698575.1. Classification (NCBI taxonomy): domain Eukaryota; kingdom Metazoa; phylum Chordata; class Actinopteri; order Gobiiformes; family Eleotridae; genus Bostrychus; species Bostrychus sinensis. The sequence goes on along the minus strand of CM036249.1, from coordinate 16,642,180 downwards.
TTATTGTGGTTCAAGGTTCAAAAAACAAATTTTTGCGTCACAAGAGAGACATTTTCCAAATAATCAACCAAACAATGATGTAGACAAACAAATCAATAGCACTCTTGACCTGCAGAATACTTTATGCCCAGTGCCAAGAAAAGCCAAAGAAAAATGTGTTTGATTCCAAGACCTTTAAAAATATTATCTAGTCTAATCTCAAGTACTACACTCTGACTTTCTACCTACGTTTTCAGGCTACATTTATCCACTCATATCTGCTGGATCTTTTGTCCTCCCAAATTCACTTTTCTCTTTACCTTACAGTGCAGAAGTGATTTTTTCCCCTCCATTTATCCAGGCTTAAACATGCAGGAATCAGCATGCAGTATTGCCCTTCACACAAAAACACATTTATGCACGCCACTCGTCTATAACAGAGAGTCCTTCTGAAGTGGAGCTTTATAACTTTAAACTGAGCGAAGCTATATGACACAGCCAATGTAGTGTGCAGGAGAGAAATGTGCCAGGGATGATACATCACAAATTCAGTATCATCAGCCCGGTTTGCTAACTAATCACAACAACACGCAGACCCACACGGGATAAGAAGGATGTGGTAGGCAGAGAGGGAGGCCATTTTGCATCGCTAATGACATCAAGGCAGCTAAAAATACTGTAGCAAGTATCTCCATATGCCCTTAAAATATTTTGCTCTGCATTTGACAATTCAGTACCGGAGAAACTGCAGCAGCTGTTATTGACTAGACTTTACATCAGGCCGAATGTCAGCAAAAGCGTGGCTAATTATATCAAAACCAGCACAAAGCCAAGTATTGATGCGACTCTCTCTTGGCCACCTTTAAGCTTGCTGCTGTATCCAAGGTGTACTGAATTTGGAAAGCCTGACAAAGCATAAAGCAACCTGATATTCCTTTTTTTTTTTTTTTTTTTTTTTGTTACAATAGTCTGGAAGCAGGTAAAGCACATTGTACAGGGAAGACAAATACTGCATAAATCTTCATCCTTCAGATTAATAGTGCAGCATCTGGTCAGCTAGGTTCACTGTCTATGAGGCATACTGATTTTATTCTTTCATGAGTGTTAACCTTCAGAATAACTTGAAGGCTATGTATTAATGTAATAATGTAATGTAATAATTTGAAGTTACATGTTGCATAGTGTTACTTTAAATAATATATATATATATATATATATATATATATATATATATATATATATATATATATATATATATATATATATATATATGTTGTATGTAGCTCTAAATGTCAAATATTTGGATAGAAAAAAATAAACGTCATCATTTAGAAATGTCTAGTGGCCTGGTATAACTGTTTCGACCACTAGATGGAGTCAGAAGGTTCTGTTGTACTAATTTACTTTAAGCCAGACAGAAATTTCTTTGCAATTATGTCTATTAGAATGTCTTTCCATTGGTGTGACAGTAAACATGGCGGTAAAATGTAATTCAGTGCTCTGCTGTATCTCCCTTTGATGCTTTGGAAGTAAACCACAGCCTTGGTTACTACTAACATTTCACAACAGTCAATGCAGGCCCAATACCTCTTTGTTCCAGTTTTAATCAAGCGTTTCATCTGGGTGCTAAAAACCAAGTCAGTTAGCCCAGCCACCTATCCTAATTATTTTTCAATTCTATGCAAATAATCACTAATTTCTTCCAATGACTAATTTCTTTCAAATTAACTACCTTTAAATGTGTCTGGTGCCAATCAAAATGGGGCAGTAATAACACAGAATAACTTGCCTCAGCTCTAATCAACATTAAAAATATACACCCAATTAAAGAAGCAAAGCAATACATTTTTGATAGAAGGTTATGTCAGGTAGGAATGGTGAATAAGAGGGGTTTACATGAGCTATGAAAGTGAATAGGTCTTGCTGAGCAGGCTTCAAATCAGTGCCTTTCTCCACCATCCTTGTTACCATGGTCCCTGGTTGCTGCTCTAAGGTGACTCTCTGCAGCAACAGCCAGTGTGATCTAAAAGTTACCTTTAAAAAATCTGTGCATAATAGTTGATTCACATAACTAGTCCATGGCTTGTTTTGGCATTGATCAGTGAATGACAACGTAATTACACTCTCTTTATCTTTGTGACTGGCACTGGGGTCTGCACAAGGGTGGGCCGAGCAGGGTTTGACTTATAAGGCTGACAACAGCTCCATTCAAGCGGCTAATTTAAGAGCGGCTGCTGCTCTGTCTAATTAACAATTTACTAGGCCATCAGTCAGCCTCCCCATTGTGGGAGAATGAGAGTCACCGGCGCTCAGGCTGCTCGGCACGCTTCCACATCTGCAACAGGATTAGAAAAATCATGCAACTTTCATAGATACACGGGAAAAAAAAAAAAAAAAAATATGTGGGCAAAGGGTGCTCTGGAAGTTGAGGCATGAGAATCAAAAGGGAGCAAGTCACAGTCTGGGTGAACTTAAGATATAGTATAATATAGTATATCACATGAAAGCTTATGATGAGCTATTCTTTCTATTTTTCTGGCAAAATATCACAAAGATATTGCCAGTCAATTGAGAGTAACTGAGCAAACAACAAACCCCAAACAGTTATCTCTAAGGATTATAGGATTCAGTCAGTGCCAAAAAGGGTAACCGAGCAAAAGCCAGATTGATATGTGTAGCACTCTGCTCCACACACAGGCACCTAATAATAATAGACTACTGGGTGGTGATTGGATAAAAAAACAGCTAGTGACCACCTACCCTGATTTGTTTTTTGTCAATGATTGTGACAACTTATAAGATGAAGCCAAACAATAAACCGGTAGAATAGTAATAAAAATGTAGTTGAGGATTTTTGTTGCTGTTGTAAATGTATAGCAGCATCACTGACGTCTCTCTAGCCTGACAATTGAGAATCACTCCTTCTGTAAAGTTATTGGAATTTCACTTATATCCCCTTTAGTTTCCAAGCCTCTAAAGTGTAAAAGCCTAGATTGAAAAAGGACACTGTGCGCTGGAGTGAGAAGGGAAATGTGCAGGCAAATTAGCCTGCTCTGTGTGCATGCTAGGAGCTGCAGCTGTATAATGTTATTGCCATGTAAAAGGAATCAGCTGATGCGTGCTCAGCTCCCCTGGGAACTGGGCTCGCATGTTGACTGGTGTGAACGGCACTCTGATGTGACTGTGTATTGTATGCAAATTTCACAAAACAATATTTTAAGGGCTTTTGGAACATTGGTGGGTTTGATCCGTGCCGACGTCTTTAAAGGATTATGATACACTGTCAGAGTGGATTTCGGTAAAGAGGCATAAATAAATCCTCCCATAATGACACCACCCGCCCCAAATGCTCCAAGGTTACATAACACAAGCGCTCCTCCCGCTGCCCGCACGCCATACTCAAGACTGACTCTTATTGTTTTGATCTTATTTATAAGCCTGGGATGGTACAGCCAGGGGTTAGAACAGTTTTTTTTTACCTTGTGCTTGCTTCAAATATTCAGACAGCAGAATGGCACAGAAAATCAACCTTTTGTTCCAGAAAACAAGAATGTACCTTAGGAACATAGAATTATTTTAGGAATTAAAGTAAATGTAAGTTTTAGAAAATGTACCCACACACTACATTTTCTTCCTGGAGTGTTTTAAGTATATTAGTCTAGTTTCTTTCCACCTGTGTATTAAAAAACATCCTAGTATTTCAACATCTTTCAAATACAGACTTATTTTTGTTATGGTTATGGAAAGATACCTCAGCTTTATTTAAAGAGAAAATCTGCAAAATACATCGATGTTCTAAAACACATAGTTTTCTGCACTATATGCTTTTATTATACCAAAAAGCCATTCTCCTGTTCCTCTTCTCATAATATTACAAAATGTATTGCATTTTGTAAAAGGATGTGTGTCCAAGATCCTACTTCAAATGCATAACCTGCAAACCAAATTCTCTGAGATAGAATAGCAGCAAAGATAAAGCCCTCTAAGTAAAATAGTGTTCCATCTTTACTGCAACACATTCAGTTTCTTTTGAATAAATAAACAGAATTTGGCCCGTTTATCCACTTAGTTCCTCTTTCGTGCTGATTAGTAGTGAAAGGCTGGGAGAGTGGGATAACCTAGAGCGGATACTTCCAAGGATATCTAAGGCCTGGACGTCTCTGTGTGTGAGCGTGACTATAGAGTGGGTGGGTTTGTGTGTGCACACTGTATAAACAAATGCAGAGATCTTCTTGAAGGGCGAGGCCAATTAAAGGCAGCCCCTGAAGGAACATGCTCATCAGAATGCAGTGAGCAGGAGAGCAGATCCACTCACGGATAGCGGCTCCAGTCTGTCACTGTAACTAAGGCAGTAATGGCACCTGGACTAAGGAGCACTCAGTATTGACATGTTCATCCTTTGGAGTCACAGATAAGAAATGTACAAGTGCAGTGGCTGACGCAATCAGAAATATATACCCATTCAGATTTTCACAATTGACACAAAAGTAGAAAGAATCGCAAAATGCAAACTGGGAAAAATCTGGTCCGGGGGTAAATGCTCAATCAGTTAAGACACACCAAGCCGACCATTGCTTTAATTTTTTTGCTAACAAACTATGAAATAACCGACAAACCAATGCTGTCTTGACAGAGTTAAGTATCACCAGACCTCCAGATTGTAAATGTAAATGAACAGTTCAAAAACACAAGTGAAGTGAGTGTATTTGAAATATCTGAAATGTACCACAACCCCCTGGTACGCACCGGCCTTGTTCTTGTCTTTGTTCAAAGTCCTTGCCTGGTGGGGTCTTCCACTCCACTGTTCAAGTTTCAAAAGAGTTTAATAAAGTGCTATTTAATCCATTTAAGAGTTACATGACATTTAGCTCGAACTGTCACAAGTGCCATAAAGGTATAATTATTACATGTTTGAAAGACCCCCTTTGCTTCCCCTAAGAAATAATTATAACTGGCAGGAATATACTAAAGCAAAATATAAAGAATTTTTAAGGATTAAATCTGTATGACTGAAAACTATTGTTAAAGCTTTGTATATACTGTACTGTATATCGCTTATGAGTCATTAATGTGAAAGGGTTAATAAAAGGTCAAATTAATTGTAGACACTGGCCCTTGTGGTCCCAGTGGTAAAGATATTGTGTTCCAGACCTGGACCTAAACCGAGTATCTTCTAGTTCAGCGATACATTGTCCACTTTGTCCATTTATCCACAATGCTCATTTATCTAAAAATGGTAAAAAATCCAAGCCTAGATTCAAACCAAAAAGCAACAATTTGTTCTTTTTCTGACTCCATGACAGGAGTTCCATGTTTCTTTGGCAAATGGGAAATTAATGTCAGAATGGTATTAAATAATTTCTGTCTGACTATTTCTCATAATTTCAGCAGTTCATTCATTGATCATTACTTTTTGAGTTATCTTGCTATTGCTTTAACAAACCAACCAACAATCCAAAGCCAGTGGAAACATAACATCTTGGCGAAATAATATACAGACAGGTTGTTCCTCGATAAAACTAAAAACATATTGCATTATCATTCAGCTAAAAGGGTGGTCACATAACATAGCCCAACTTAAACCCTCTCTTTCTTTTGTTGGTGGGTTGGTGAACCTCATGTCTATGTTTGAATCTATTAGAATTGGAATAAATTGGATTGCTGGATCATGAGGGGCCAATAACCAATCAAGGACTTCAATATAGATATACTGGTGACCATAAATAACACACTGAGATACGCATCATGTAAAGTGGATTGACATATATGTAGCTGTGGATGGATGAGGACTGTTGCTTTGGTTCACTTGGGCAACTCAACACCTGAATGCATGCCAAATATGCATGCTGAGACCCACTTCACAAAACAAAAGAGCTTGACAAGATGCCCCGCTAACTGACTTTAACTCTATCATTTGATGACTTTCTAAAGTTGGAACAAGCAAACATGTCAAGTGTAGATCAGTTTTCATTCTATCACAATGTTAACGTCATGTCCAGTTTGCACTTTGCACACACCCACCACTGACAGCACCATCAAGCATCTTTCTGTTGAAGTCTCTGTCTGCAGTTGACAAATAATTCCTGGTGAATGGACAGAAGTCTACATTTTCCCAAGAGCAAAACTGGCCAAACAACCTATGCCATTCAACTGTAAAATTTCATTGTAAAATTATGTCAAGATGTGCATGTTAGAAGAATAGGTGACTCCAAATTTCCCTTAGTGAATGAATGCGAGAGTGAATGGTTGTCGGTGTATGTCTCTGCTGCGACTAAGTATCCATTGTCCAGAATGTACACCGCCTAAAGGCCCTTTCGCATAGGAAGCGGCGGGCGGTGAGTGTGGCGGCAAATTCTATTGTTAAAAAAGTTTTAAAGTTCAATTTGGGGGCAGTGCACCGTGACGTCAGCTCGACGCGTCCAATCACAGAGCCTGAAAGGTTCGTTCAGACAAAGCAGTAGAAACAAGATGTTTACTATTGTCATATTAGAAAGTTAGCCTAGCTTACAGGGCTATAGCCCTGAGGTGTGACTACAAGAGGATTATGTTGGTCCTGAACATTACTTTCACTGAGATGGTAAAAGAATAAAAAAGCTAAATTGCCTTTCCAAAAATTAGCCTCGACTGCTATTTGCTAACACCACTTCCTGGTCTGGGTGGTTGCCATGCCCACAAACTGTCCACTCTCACTCCCGCCGCCAAGTTGAGCTGCGCCGCTCAGTTCGGCAGCGAGTAGAGCGCCCACCGCATCCTGTGTGAAAGGGGATTAAGGCTCAAAGTAGCTGTGATAGGGCCACAGCCACTCATGACCCCCAAAGGGAAAAAGCGGAAGATGAATATATGAATTCACCAATATAATGATTAAAAAGCAAGTAATGAGTCATAGTGTTGTTCAACATTTGATTAGAGTGTCCTCATTTGGCTATTTTTTCATAAAAATACAGATTTCATGCCAACCACAGACACCAAAATACACTCCTTAAACAAGCCACCAGCTGATGAAGAATAGACCTCCAGTTCATTACCAGAATCAAAAGATACTGTATGCAAATAGTAGTAACCCGGCACCTTCCTCGGATCCTATTTTTCCTTTCATTTGTGCCTCATCTGTATGACTGTATCTGGCTGTATCTTTGCAGATCTCCAGCACCAGTAATGAGGCCTATTATTTTTAATACCTGAAAGCCATCCCTCACAGCTCCAACTTCCACTGTTGAGAATGTTTTGGGGGAAAAAAGTGAACAAATGAGACCAAAGAGACTAGGTGGGTTTAGATATGAAAAGCAGAAATCTCACTGGCTGTCAAAGAAATCAATATGACATCTGTATTGATCAACACCCTTACCAGCCATGCATAAATTATGGTCACTGTGCATTATGGGAATGTGAAAAGCCGGTATATTTCTCCTTGGAAAAAAAAAAAAAAGTATGCTTTGATTGCACTTGCAAGCCAACCTTGAGATGAATAATGCTGATAAAAAATGTCCATAACTCACAGGAATGCAAACAGCATGCTGTATAAATGGTATTAGGCAAGGTTGGGTCTATGTTGCAGAGAAAAATGAACTTTTTATGCATTTTATTTTTGCTCAGCTGCAGCATCAAGGTGGCTGACACAGAGCCATGGCTGCAAGGTGCAAATATTTTCAGGATTTTTCTACCTATAATGAAAGATGGTAGATTCCTTCTACTGTATATACAAGCTTAATTCTTCCAAAGGTTGCAAACTGTGCAAAATATGAATGCAAACAGAATGCACTGGTTCACAAATCTCATAAAGCCATTGTAAGGAGACAATATAAACAACACATCTGCTAAAACTGGTTACAGCTTAATAATAAATTAATTATTACCAGCTCATTTGTAATTTGATGGCAGCAGCACATCTCAAAAATCTGGGACAAGGGCAACAAAAAGCTGAAAAAATAAGTGGTAGCTGGAGTAGCGGTTGCAACTAATTAGATAAATTGTCAACATCTCACTATGATATCTGGGTATAAAAGTGGCTTTCTTAAGTGTAAATGCAAAATGTAAAAACTAGAACACTTCCAGAAGTGTCATTGTCTGTGCACACAATATAAGTTACTGCTGTATCATGCAAAGAAATACTCATATAGAAACACAATAGAAAAACATTGCTGTCCTCTCAGGGCCAAAGATCACCTAAAATGGACTGAGGCAAAATAGAAAACTGTTCAATGGTCAAATGAATATAAATGTGAAAAATACAATCCCAGTCGGTCCTGGATCATGTTTACATTTGGCTTCTTCTCTGCATGATACAACTTTTACTTTAACCTTTTTTTTTTTTTTTGCCTCTGTCGCAACCATTTAGAGATGTGTTGCTGCAGTCAAATTCAGAAAGAACTATTATTCATTCATGTCATGTCTCATTTTCATCATCTATTTGTTCTACGGTGAAAAAGATATGGTTTGATGAGATTTGCAGATTGTTGCAGTTTGTTTTCTATTTACATTTGACACAACTTTTGGAGATTTATGTCTTTTGCTTTTCAACTGCCCCAAGCCAAAGGAAACTACACCCCCACAGACATCATTCCTCATCCATGTACTGTATGCAGCCCCTACAGAGACAATGATGGATCACTTCCAAATTCTCTTTCAAGAAGTGGAGGATGCTGCGTCTCATTGTCAGTTTATGGCATGTTGTCTGATCCCACCTAATTCTTCTATGCAAATGAGCCATTGTGATTCCTCCTTCCCTTGCATCCTTAAGTCATGATGCCTTCCCAACAACTATCTTGCCACCTCAGATGCTGCATTGTGTGGCCTATTTTCCTCTAAAATAGGGCAGCATTTCTGGCAAGGCACTTCCAAAACAATAGCAAGTTAACTAATTGAAAAAAATGCCCCTATATGTGTGTGTATGTGTGGTGCTTTAAGTCCTAAAGAGAAGCTTTTTAGTTCCACCATAATGGTTTTATCCATTCATTTGGGCTTTATTGGCTTTGCTTGGCAGTAGACAGGGAGCAATGGCACCCTGGAGCAACAGCTTTTCCCACAAGAGGCATTTGATCATATGCTGACTGGGTGGAAAGGCCTGTAAATTAAAGTTCCCTCCTCACACTGACACTTTAAACACAGGACACGACAGGCTGTATTTCCTGCACCGAATCAGGAGCCTCCGAGATGGATCGCAATTAAAATGGCGCCGGCACAAAAACACAAACAAAGGCCTGTGACCCGAGGCTAAATCACTACAAGATGAGATTTATGAAATAGTACATGTCATTCATACTCAAGTACAACCTGTGGCTATTTGCAGACCCTGACATGTGGCTATAATACATTTTCCAAAAGGGGAAAGTGGCATGCTTACATTGAATATTTCTGCATCTTTAATGTGTTTCAAAATTATATGATGTAACTGTTCAACAAAAAATAAAAAGCCTAAAAATATATTGTCCTATAAGGCCCTGGGTTTGATTCATAGACTGGGCAGTCCCTTTCCATGTAGAGGTTGCATGTTCTCTCCGGACTCAGGTGCTCCATCAACCCCAAATCATAATGTAAAAAGTTAAGTTTCCAGCTTAGTACTCCTAACTAGGATCCTGGCTCAAGACTGGGTCTGCTGTTCCTGAAAGGAATCCCCAATGACACTGAAAGGATGGGTCAAAGGCAAAGAATAAATTTACCCACAGGGACTAAAAAGACCTCAACACTTAACACTGAAAGACCACTTCTTGACTACTATCTTGCGAATACCCAAAGTCTCATTAGATTTACACTGTATATAGCACAAATAAAAAGACATGAAGGAACAGGCACATGAAGGGAGTCATCTGACTGATTCTGGTCTTCAAAAAGTTATGTTACTCTACTGATTTGTGATCTAGCAGCAAGGGGTCACAAGCCAGTGTATTCTTTGTGGAGAAGCCAGGAAAGACAACTATGAGTTGAATAGAATAGAATAGAATGTATGTAATAACAGAAGTTCTAAAGAACACTCTTATATGGTTGAGTTTAGGCAAAAAATGTGTGACAAAATATGAAAAAAAATGTTTGCAAAATATTCCAAGTGCACTGCAGATATTATTAGAGTCATATGCAGTAAACTCACATGGCAGTAGCTCAGTAGGTAGAGCTGTTCACCCACTAATAGGAAGGTTGGCAGATCAGTTTTCCAGACCACCTTTGTGGCCATGGGTAAGAATGAATGTGAATGTAAGAATGAATGTGTTAGTGTAACTGTGCGGTGGTATAATTGTATCTTTAAGCACTAACAATGCAGTCCACCTTGCCACCAATAAAAGAGTTCATTCACTCATTTAGGCACAAGTTGTTGCTTTATTTTTGCATAAAATATGGACACCCAGACAGAAACACTTTAAAGAATAGGTATAGTAAGGTAATCTCACCTACATTTAAATCAGTCCTTAGAAGGGTGAAAGACTGGTTTAATATGTCCATGTGTTCACAATACTACCATACAATACCATACAACTTCACCTTAGTTCGAACACTCCAGCCTTAAATAGTCCAGGTGAGGAGTCAAATCACAGCAGCGTAAATGATAAAAAGCTGCCTGCGGGGCACGAGGGACCTGCAGCCATTCTGTGCCAAACCAAGGGGTGTGTGCACTTGAATCTGCATCACCGTGTGACATATCAAAGAGAATACACAAGTAGATCGTGCTGCATAGATTTTTCCTAGTTGAGATATGCAGTTACTTGGTAGAGTTACAGTAATCTGTTTCTTCCCATAATCCTGTAGTTTTAGCAAAGTAATGAATGCGGAGGAAGAGCCAGTAGGAAGTACATTGCATAAGCGCGGCTCCCCTCTCCCCTAACTGCTTCTCTCTCTCAGTGTGACCATATATGAAGTGATGTTGACACAGCTTACTAATGGGAACACAGTGCAGCGCTTCTTAAAGTACAGTATGAACAGTACAGTTATGGTCAAGGGGGTGAAAGGAACGCTGAGGAGGCTGCAGTAGGCCTACTTATAATTAGATAAGTCTCCAGGAAGTCAGTGTCATTTCCTGTTTGTACAAGGCAGTGACTCATGTTGGACTGTTTGCCATTTATCAGTTTAGATATTGACATGTGTTGAAAATAATCTTGTTGAAAATTAGATAACTAGACAGGAAAAAGATATACAATATCACAATTTGAAAATAGCAGATCCTTTGTTCACACAATCTGTTGTAAGAAAATAATCTGCAATTTATTGATGAAACGTGTCAAGTATAGCTGCATTGTTGTATGTAATATGATGTACACAGCATTAATATTCAAATCTCCACTGACGTTTCTCAGGACCTGGTTTCAATAGGCTATCTGCCAAAATCTTGACTTTAAATTATTTCAATGCTCCGTGTAGTTCTGAGATAGTTTATGATAATCAACTTCTTTTTTCTTTGTATCAAACTAGTTATTGAATGCATCTTGACTGACTTTCTTATAATCACAAAAAATCTATGATTACTGTGCATTCACAACGGGCAGCCACTGCACTTCACGCCCTAATGTTAGGACCATACGGTCCAGAGTACACATGGAAACACGTGAGAGCGCGCGTGCGTGTGCGTGCAGGGTGTGTCGGGGCGGAGATGAGTCTTTCCCACCAGCTTTTCTTAACGGAACAAATTGGATGCGCACAATCTGATCCCCAGCACGCCATCTTCTCTGCTGCTGCTGCATGTTTACAGGCGTGAGAGAGCACGCGCACTGACGCCAGGTGCTTCCCCCCCTTCCCCTAGACACCCTCCCCCCTTCCTACCTATACGGGCGCGTGCGCACCACACACGCACACACACCAAGCAGTATACTGAGAACATAGTCCTCATTAGAATAGTCGGCGAAAACTGCAAGGCACTATTTCCTGTCACTTTGGCGGCGCCCTGAGTGGGACGATGCCACAAAATAGAAGCACCAATTATATCCGCCAAGATGCTGGAGGCTAGAGAGGGGTAGGCTGGCATTATTGGGCAGCCAAGCCACAACAGGACCAGCCAAGCCAAACTGACCATCTGCAGACTTCATCAAAGGCGTCGAGAGGAAACGCGGGTTAAGTTGCAGTATCACACAGTGAAAACTGACCACAAACACTGTCCCACACAGACACTAAAACCCAGAGAGAAAGTGCTTTGAAATATGGCTCAATTAAGAGTCAAGGTCGTTAAGTCAGCCCCGTAGAACATGAGAATCATTTAGGTTCATTGCATTTTACGCACGATGAGATAAGGAGTGCTGTTAACAGCAGAGTGAACTCCAATTAGGACATATGATGCGTGTGTTCTAAACGCACAGCACAGAGAGACGCTGGCCCATGTGGATTTAAGCCGTGCGCAGTAACACAGGCGTCTCCTCCACTCCGTCAGTCTGCGTTAACTTTACCAAGAGCTTTTAGAGCGTAGAGTACTCACCATCCATATTAGCGGTCTTCATGGTGTAGATGGGGGGTGGTGATAGCTGTTTAAATCCAGGTAGAAGGAATCCCAGATAGTTAATGTGATTGGGAATCCAGGGGAGGGAGACGACAGCTCCTCTGCGGACCGTCAAACTTTAGCCGTAGGTCTTCCCGAGTGGAGAGCCGCGTCTCCGGTGGCACCCGACTCCAGTCATTCGGGCGAAAGGCTTCAAAACCAACAATAGATAAACATCCAAGTAGAGTCACCTCCCCAAAAAGAAAATCTAGGACGCGCCAACAAAGTGTTCCTCACACAATCAACGACACACGAGAAGCAAAACCAGTACGGGATCCATGGTGCACATATCCAGCCACAGTCCGGGTTAACACTCGTCCTGAATGTGTATTTCCACCAAAAAGAACGTGAAAAAGTGTCCGTACGGATGTCGGCCACTCCGCTCTGGCGCGCGATAGTGTGCGTCTACCGCGGGGAGGTGGGAGGCGAGGGCGGGGCGCAGAGGTGCGTTGGGAAGAGAGAGATAGATAGAGAGAGATAGAGAGAGAGAGAAGAGGAGGGGATGGGAGGGGGATATGCAAGATATGAATGTTTTATGGCTCTGTATCACGCTGCAAAAAAAAAAAAAAAAAAAAAAAAAATCTTCCTTTCTCTTCTGTCTCAAAGTGGATTTTCAGATCAATCAAAGCCAAACAAGCAGCGTTAATCTGACACAGGAGGGGTTATGTGTTACGTTTAGTACTGGGTGTTAATCTACACTTATTCACACAAAGCCCGCGGACTGATACGACATGATAAATAAGTTCTTTAGCTGGACCTGGAGCGGACAGTAATGGTTTGTTCGCGGAGACGTCTCTTGCAGAGCGCTCTAATGAATGTTTTATTCGCGGGGGAGCCAGGCAGAGGGGGAGCTGACGTGAGGGGAATGTATTTGAATCAAAGCACGGACAAGGCACGCATATAGAGCCCGAAAGAAAACTTCTCTTGGTACCCGGGCAGACTGAGTAACACAAACTGAAAAGTGAGACTCGAGACTGCATTAAGGATGAAGACAAATCGCCATGTCTGGTTGTTTTGTTTAGATGAAGTGTACAAAAGCTGCAGTCTCTGTTTAAGTCGAAGATGTGCAGATATAACTGAGCACTAGTAGTGTGTCTCTCTGGTCTGCAGCGAAGCCCCGGAGAAGCGGGTTCACAGCAACATCCTCTTATCCTTAGGTAGCACACGCCCCCTACCGGCAAATATTAAAATATATATCAGCACCACGGACAGAGACACGCAGCTCCTACCTGGCAACCCCCGTTTCTACAAATAGCTGTGAAAATGCTAGTGTTTTACAGTACCTGAAAAATGATTTTGCCCTTTTGAGAAATATAGTTTTATGAATTTGGTCTTTTAAAAATGTGTTGTCCATAGATAAATATAATACAGTATTCCTTAATGGCAAAGTGTAGTAATAGTAGCAGTAGGAGAATGAGGAAGAGTAGAGATACATGTAGTAGCCAGCAACAAGCTGGCCACTGTTCAGGGTTTACCCCGCCTAAGGCCCAAAGTAACTGGCATAGGCTCAATTACCCACGATGCCTAACGGGAAAAAGCAGAAGATGAATGAAATAATGAGTGATTTCTGAATTACTGATCATGTTACTGTTGATGGAATAATGCAGTCATGCAAAACTTCAGAGTATGTCGCAGTGCAGATGGACAATGGCTCCAAACTGCAAAAGAAAATTAGGAGTTTCTTGGAGACATCTGATACTCTTCAAAGCCACCTGATCCCAACCAATAGAGCATGCGTTTTAGGGCCAGAAGATGAAACTGAGGGCAGAATGACCCATGGAATGAGCAACAGCTGATAAAGGGCTGCATCAAGAATCTGGCAATAATCTTAAGAAGGAAAGATGAGGATGGACCAGTATATCAGAATTTTTATCTTAAATGATATTTTAAAAATGCTATCCATGTGCAAGTACACATGGATAGCTTAGAGAGTGTTAAATGTAACAATATAAAATGTATGTCATGCAGATTTAATACTCTAACACACCTATAAGTACTGCATTTGCTATAGAGTCGCACAAAAATGAATTTGAATATTATGGACGAGTGAATATATTCCAAATCCAAGTGAAATGCATACAGCGTTATATGAGATTCAATACACACAGTGTGAAATATGACAAGCATTTATTTATTTTAATAGGCATTCATGTTTTAGAATTTGACCCTAAATTTAACCCTAAACCTCAGATGGAAGTTTTTGTATTAATGTACAGGTGAGGAACATTTAAAAAAAAAAATTCCAAACCGAAAATTTTCAAATATTGAACTTGATAATTTTTTGTTAGCAACTGGGTCTACAACCACACCATCATAGTCTTGTGGCTTAATCCTGAGTCTACTGACAGACATCACGCCTGTGTTTTTGAATAATATCACCACTTTATAGTGAACAAATAACTTCAATTTGGTCTGTACGCACAAAGAAGACATGGAACTTTGTGCCAGATTTTGTTTCATGTCAGTAATTACAGAGATATTAGCCATAAACCACACCAAGACATCTGCATTTTGAATCTTCAGCAGCAGATTCCTCCATAGAAGTCTTACTGCCTCCAGCTTAGTGCAACCTATTGTGATGATTATGACAAAATTAAATCTCTCTCTCAAAAAAAAACAAAAAACAAAACAATATTTCTCTTCCTTCTGAGTTGTATAATTATTTAGCATAGGCTTTAGACCCGATGCCCTTCCTGATGCAACTCTCTCTATTTATCCAGGCTTGGGACAGACTGGCTTGTGACCTTCTAGATTATCTCTTAAAATCAGAATAAATAAAAATATTACAAAAAAACATCACAATCATCGCAATTAAAATATATTATTATAAATATTTCACTCTATCATTTGTGCTTTTAACTTTGTCTTGAGCTACTTAAGTAATCATATATCAAATCATATTCAAATTTATTGACATTTGCCTGTATAACAAATGCAGTATTTATAGGTGTTAGACTATTAAATATGCATGACAGACTGTTTCATAGCTTACATTTTATTCAAAGACCCTCTAGCTACTGGCTGTACTCTTTAAAAGTAGCAGGGAAACTTTCCAGATTCCCAGTCTCTCACTCTGAAAAGCAGCTTATCAGTTAAACAGGATACAGAGACATCCCAAGTCTTTTCTCTATTTGCATTGGCACTGGATCAGTTGCTTGCGTTAATTGCAGCATGACGTACAGAGCGAGGCTGGGAAAAAAGCAAAGAGAGAGTATAATAAGCAAACAATACACCGGTGGATGGTGTGCAAAGGCGAAGGCTAATCCCATGTGTAAAATAGCACCAATATTGAATCAAACGTACAGCCACCGGTCTTGTGTTTGCTCAGTGTGTAGAGCGGGGAGGGCCAGATGGTCAGTGGAGATGCGGTCCAGAGCAGCCCGCCGACCCGCTGAGAGGGAGGTCACCCCGCCAGGAGAGGGAACGCTGTCACCTTCCACGCTCTGCTCTGTCCCTCATACGTCTGAATGTATTCACAGGGGCCAGTGTGCATAATGTGGCCATGCATTTCAACTGTGTGGTATCAGGAGGGTTCCACAAAAGGCAATGTATATGGTAAAATGATGTGCAGTGTTTGTGTATTTGGAAAACAGACAGACATAATAAAAAAGGTAAATAATTACAGAGATTTTTACAATGTAACAGGATCACTTGAGTGCAGACTGCAGGTTCTTGTCAGCTTCCTCTCAACATCCAAAAACTTGCAAGTGTTAGGTGCAGTGGTGACTCTAAATTGCCCAGAGTGAATGGATGCGAGAGTTATTGGTTGTCTGTCGGTGTATTGGTCTGTGTCGCTTTCTGATTAACTGGGTTTTGTCCAGGGTGTACCCCGCCTAAGTCCCATAGCCACCCGTGCCCTCCCATGGGAATAAGCAGAGGAAAATACTATAAGTAAAAGCAGGTTTGTTTACAATAATAATAGTATTTATGCAGTATTTTTCTATCAACATGCTTTAGACAAGAAACCATTCAACCATCCACACAAAAATACCCCTTCCCCCACAGCAACAGCATAGCCACATTTGCAGCAATTTTAATAAAAAAAAAAAGTCAAACTGGACCAATCGCCACTATGTAGATATGGGATACTTTCATACATTCGTCCTTCCTTGAATTTGTGTAGTAATACCAGTTTGTGTGGGAGTGATGAGTTCTGACAAATGTGTGCTCAGGAGATAGCAGTGTGCCCTGTCACTCAGAGTTACTTGGAGCATTTGAACTGCCATTAAAATATAAGGTATCAAAATGCATTTGAAGATTTTACCAGAGCTTCAGGCCACTAAAGAAAACAACACAAATGCAGGTGCTGTAGCAAACTTTTAATGAAATAATTGGGACACATTTATGCAATTATATATTTTTTGTTAAACTTATCACATAATAAACTGTCATTGTTTGAAAAGAAGCACTATTTTTGTACAGTTTTGAAGAATGAAAAAGATAATTACTGCAGGAAGAAATCTTTTTACAAAAAATTATAGTTAGATTCTGGTATCTCAACTGGATTATATCATCTATCTTTGTTCCATAATTTGTTTCAAAATGATCTCTTTATTTTCATCTGGGATTGTTGGTGTCTGAAGTACACCCTGGACAGAGACAGAAACCATTCACCATTCACATTTATTCACTGGGCTATTTCACCAATTCACCCATGTTTTTGGACAGACAGAGAACCTACAATAACATGGGGGACATGCAGACTCCTCATAGAGAGACTGTGTTGGTTGGCCCAAGGATCAAACCTAGTTTCCAAATTCTCTACTGAAAAAGCATCTTTATTTTTAAAAAAAATACTAACTAACTAACCAACACCTGCTTTTTCATTTTTTTTAACAGTAAAGCCATATAATGATTGTGATAATTCTGTAGCAGCAGGTTTCCTGGAAAATTACAATTTTATTAGTAATTCTGGGTCACCCCTGCTGCTTTAAAATGACCGTGACCATTTAGGTGCCCAATTTTATCCTCTTTACACAGGACAAAGAACGGAGCTTTGAAGCTATGGTTCTTAGGTGTGGATGAATCCTGCCCCTGAGCCATGTCTACTGTAAAGAAGCTATTTGTATGCATTAAGCCCTCTCCTTAAAAGAAAACATCATTATACAGGCATAGACGTGGGTTGCATGTTAGAAAGCATGTTAATCAAGTCACATTGAGTTGACAATGTCAGAACTTAACCACAAGTAAATCCCAGAAGAATCCTTCTTCCTTAATATATCAGCTTCATTTGGGGGTTTATGGTGTTGCCTTGTTCCAGGAAGGGTGCACTCTAACTGATCACAGTCCCTCCTCCAGTTCATTACACAACATGGACCCTCACTGCGGCAGTCCTCAAGCCATTATACTACATCACAATGATATGCGCCCGCTGGTGAAAAGGACACAGGTAAATTGTCATGGGGGCTTTGAGGGCTGGAGGCCTGGCACAATGAGTGACTGTAAATTAACTAAAGCTGGATCATTGCAATGCCAATGGAAAAAAAAAGGGAAATTGGGGATTCATGGCAGTAATGAAATGAGTCAAGCTGTTGAGGCTCTCAAGGCTGTGGCACTGCTGTTCTTTTCATCCAATGTCGACGGATCAAAATGCAACACAAGCAGCAGGGACTTCCTTTGGTAATGGGAAACTTATCCCAATGCTGAAAGAATGTATCATTATAACACTGACACAAAGTGAAGAATGGGATTTGACAGACTGTATAAGAATGTAGTGGTTTTTGGTAGCTCACTTCAACTTATGCCTTAGGAGTACTGCTCTTGTCCCAGGTTTACTGCAGTCAGGGAACCATCCAAATGATTTTGAGGCGGCATACACCTATCAATATGACCAGCTGCCTATTGGTGGTCATAATGTTATGTGTTATGACCACCTGCCTAATATGCAGCTCCATACTTAACAAACTGTGATGCACTGTTTCTGACACCTTTTAATTAGAACCAGCTATTGCTCATTTTTCCAGCTTCTAACACAACAACTTTGACTTTCAGAGTAAAAGTTCTCTTGCTGCCTAATATATCCCTCTCACTAACAGATGCCATGATGGAGATAATCTGTGCTTTTTTTTTTTTTACTTCACCTGTCTGTGGTCATAATATTTTGCCTGATCAGGGTATTTTAGAGACAAAAACCTAGCACTACTTGTGTCACAATGAGATCATGATTAATCTTCTAGACCCCCTGTGTCCTCCCCATGTGTCTGTGGTTTCTCATCGTGTACTCCAGCTTCCTCCCACTCTCTAAAGACATAAATAAGGTAATGTAGGGAATCTGAATTGCCCATAGCGAATGAGTGAGTGTGAATGGTTGCCTGCGACTGCATGTCTCTAAGTATCAGCCTTGCACAACGAGTAACTATAAATTTGGGCATTGGGGATCTTTAATTCATGGCCAGTAGTGATATAAGTCAAGCTGTTGAGTCTCCCAAGGCTGAGATGCTACTATTCTTTTCATCAAAAAGGGAACACGGGCAGCAGTGTCTTCCTTTTGTAATGGGAAACTTGTGTCCCGTTGCCGAAAGAGCTACAGTCGGGCCAGTGGTAATTACAATGTAGAGGCAAGATAAACCTACCCCCTAATACTTCTGGCGTTATCTCTACTGCTGTATGTCAGAGGTCTTCTCCATTGTTTAAACAATTCTGACGGCAGATTATTCAGTATGAAACATCCTCCAAAGTATGCAAATATCCTACACTGCTCTGGGACATGCAGGATTTACCTTTCTGGAGCAGTTATCCAGGACTACTCCATAGCACGGCTGCAAAAGTACTTTTTTTCACTTTAGGCTGTGCCACACTTTTTACAACTTTCTCCTTCCAGCTCCTCAGCGTGTGGTGACGAGGATAAATTATGGATTGAATTGAATAAAAAAAGAAGAGGAAATATAAAACAGAGTGAAATGCAAATGGTGTACCAAGAGGGAATCCCTGAGCTGGGCACTGCCGTATGTGTTTGGAAAATGTGAGCGGATCATGGGTGTAAGATTTATTTCTACATCCTTAAGAGATTTTACTGACTTTAAAAACAATTCAGACTAATGAAAGATACACTACAGTAGACTGTAGAGTGATCAGAATAATCTATTAAACATTTATAAGTAATAATGTGAGTCTTTTTTTTTTTTTTTGTAAATGTGACATTTACTGTACAGTTCCATGTGATCTATTAAACTTGAGTTTGTGCAAACACAGAAAATAATTAAGGTGTGTATGAATATGTCCTTGAAAAACAAGAACGTATAAATAAACGTTCATAGTTTTACAGCCTGTATTGTTGTATTGTCAAAACTTTGTCATATTAAAAAGAAACTAAAGAAAAATCATTCACTTGTAGATCAACGAAATTCATGTCTAACTGAAATGACGACCTCTTTAGTTGTACAAATCAAATTAAATCAAATCAAATCAAATCATAGAACTACTTTGTTCATTCATCACAAATAAAATCCTGTGGTTTGATTATACTCTTCTTACTTCACATTTAAACATTTTGACAACATTTTAACAGTTGTTTTGCAGAGTGCCACTCTAATGTCTAAAACAAATATGAAGTTAGTGAATTTAAGGTTATAAACTTATAGCACTAACATCAAGAGTAGAGAGGAAGTTGACAGATGGTTATGGTATTGTAGCTTTTACATTCTAACCAGCAGACCTGACTCTGAATATCTCAAATGATTTTGAGGCTATACAGTATACTTTAAGGAAAAAAAAAAAAAAAAAAAACGCAAATGATGGGGTGCATGGTGGCAGAGTGGTTAGCAACGTTGCCTCACAGCAAAGACATCATGGAGTCTGCACATCCTTTCTGTGGATTCTGTTGAGTTGTCTCTGAGTACTCCAGCGTCCTCCCACTATCCAGAGATGAATCAGAATTGCCCAAAGTAACTGAATAAATGAGAGAGTGAATGGTTGTCTGGCTCCAGCTCCCAGTGACCCTTAAAAAAAATAGGGGAATGAAAGTTAGGAGATGTTGCTTTTTGAAGTCCATACAACATCACCGGAGTAATATTTTTAGTGCTTAAACTGCCATCACTACAAAACAATAAGCTCATTTATCTATCTGTTAGCATCATATTGCTAATAGCCATGCTCAATAGCCTTTTTATGCTTTGCCCATTCCCCACCATTGCCAGCAGGAGGTGACAGACACCTAATCCAAGTGTTTTCTGCAAAGTCACAGTAACAGCTCCTCAAAGTTTTTGCTGTGACGCTTGCAAGGAACTGTTGGGTTGAACACTCTTTAATCATAATAAGTCTATAACACATGTCCTGCTGTTTGCCATTACGCTTTCTGCCCCACCTATTGCTTGTTTGTGTTTGGCCTCCCCGTGGTGCAGGACAGAGAGTTTGCGCTGCAGTCCCGGCTCGCGCTCATTAAGCCTGGGACTCACATATTAATTCTGGCCCCGGTGAACCTCCTGTCGCCATTAAGATTGGGTGACAGCTCATTTTCTTCTGTGCCCCATAGAAGACAATAGATGTGATGGAATTGTTTTTTTTTTCAGTCTGTAACCTCATTAACTCATTGGAATAAAGACAATGTGGACTTGTTGGCATTAAGCTGTAATTATGCTGATTCATTTCCTTTCTGTTGCTCTTCCCATTCCAGTCTCCTGTGCTGAAACACTGACAATGTGGACAATTTTGACTTGTAATTTAAGCACCTACCCATTACCCAATTACATCCAATATGGTTCATAAAGTATGTGGCCAAAAGTGAGACAAGGGCACGATTGAAAAGGAGATAGCAGTGAAGACAGAAAGCCCAATGCAAACACGCCATACATCTTCACTAGTGATACATTACCTGGCTTGACAAGACTACATTCTCAGACTGTCAGCGGGTTGGGGAGGACAAGTGTGTGGAAATTTATTCTCCTGCAACTTCACATGCTTGCTGACCTGACCTTGATTTTCCCCTCCCTGTCTTTTTGAGATGTGGCCCGTGTGCAGAAAAGACAGGAAAAAGACACAGAAAGGAGGCGTGATGCTCCGGTGAACACCAGCTTTGTGCATCTGTCTCTGGTGGATTTGGGGTTTGTCCACTGGGTCAGAGCATGTGTCAGTCAGGAATTTTACCAACTGCACTTTTGGGTCCACAGTAGGCCATACCATTAAACACCTCAAGTCAATGAATATTCATCTATGTAACATTACAGCAGCAGGTGAAAAATAGGTAGATGACTAGGTATTTCTTTATTCTAAATGCATCCAAGCTGATTGTATGTAACCACTGCTGTCTACATGAACATGCTCAGTGAGAATGAGTAGCTCTTGTTGGATTCATTCATTGTGTATCCCCCTTTTATAGCACGACAAGTTGCACTCAATTCATGTGAAGAATATGTGAGCTCCATTACTTGTGAAAAGCCGCATCTGCACTCAGGTTGACATGAAAAACGTACAAAGTGAACACTCAAATGCCCCAGCACTGTACCTTCCAGGTTTCTCACCTTCTTATACCAGATTTAGGGTGTAATACCTTGTCCAAAGCAGATAAAGCCGATTACACACTGAATTAGGTAATTTGGCTTACTTCAGTCAATGTAATCTGAGCTGCCAACATTAATTCACCTGCACCTTTTTGGCTTGTATCAAATAGAAAAAGTGTGTTACTTATTCTGTGGATATACTATAATGCAGAGATCACACAAAGAATGTTTCAACAAAAGGTGAGCTGAAATTCTGCCTTGAATTATTAAGGATTCTGGGATTTTAGCACCAAATTCTGCTGTTTTGGGCTTATGTTGTTCTGGGCTGAGTGGAAGCCGATCTCATTGTAGTTGTGAATCAGATTGGATTATGAGCTTAGTGTATTTTTCTGTGCTTTTATTGTGTTAGTGGTGGGGACAGCATCACGAGCAGTGCAATGGTGCAGTGACTCTCCCCAGCACAATCTGATTTTGTTGTGTTCCTCAAGACAATTATCGTCAAAAGCCATTCCTTTTGGGTCCATGTAACACGATACGGCACAAAGTTATTCCACTGAGTTTTATCAATTGACAATCTTTGATTCACTGCAGTCAGATACTGTATTAACATTCACACAGCATCTCCAGTCGCAGTTACAAGTTTATGATGTGAGATCATATAATGAGATCTTCTAACTCCCTTAGATATATAGATGCTATCATATTCTTATGTGTAGCATGCATGTTCTACACAAGATGCCATATACATAGTTTTTTGAACATGTGCTACTGCTAAGTCGCACAGATTAATATAATGTCCTGTACAGTATTAAGATTCTATGAAAATACATAATCATTTATCTAAATCTTTTCCTCAGAGCTTACAAAACACGATAAGACATCAAGATTGAATTTGGTTAAAACATGCAATATTTCTTAGACTGTCGTTAAGCTGCCAGTCTGGCTCACCATTCACATCACACCATTCATTTGCTCTCACAATCCTTCCTGACCACCAGGAAACTAAAGCCTGTTTAAGGAAAAAAAATATGCATCGCTTTCTTAGAAAAATGACATTAACCTTTGTCATCTACAGACCAAATTCCAAAAACAAAGGGACAATGGCCCTTATTTATGAAAGTTGCATAGAAATGAGTGCAGATTTTCTTGTAAAGAAAATGCATTTGCTGGAGAATGCTTGGGATTTAGGAAACTGTGTGTAACACTCCAATCTTGCTGTACGCACAACCAGCTGGTGATAAATATGGCGCCTGAAAACAAGCGTGATTTGAATGAAACGTCTCCACATATTCACAGTCCGATGGAGTTTATGACAAATAAATGCTCACCAAAAAATGTATACATAGTTTTGACCGCTCGGAACAGGAAAAAACAATGCTTAGACCCTTGTGTTTACAAGGTAGTGGGTCTATGCATCACTTTTTCCCAGTCAGAGTGGTCAAACCCAGCAGCAGTACTCAAGCTCACTTTGGTCTGTGTGGTGAAAAGAAGAAAGCTTCTCTTTATATGTGAAGTAAAATTGTCTATCTCTCTGTCTGCTGAAATATTAGCCTGTAAAAGTCCAGGCATGTAAAAGTCAACAGCGGTCCTTTATTTTTGACATAACTTGTCATCTTGCAACCTGTTAGTCTTGCTTATGTGACACTATCTTAAAGCCAGAAAATACAGTAAACAAATAAAAAGAAAAAAGAAAAGAACAGGCCTGATACTGGACTGGAAATTGCTGCATGGACTCAGGAAGTCATTGTCTGTGCACAGAATTTACACAAATCAAGGTTAAAGTTGTAACATGTAAAGAATACATAATCCAGAAAAACTGCTGTCTTCATGGGCCATAGATTATTAAAAAGGAAATGAAGCAAAATGGAAAACTATTTCATGAAAAAAATTAATCAACATTTTAAATACAAAACAGACTTGGCTGAGAGAAGATGCTCTTTACACTTTAAACAGTGTCCCATCTTTTTTAAAGTGGGTTTGTACATTACCTCCTTAGAAACACGGCCTGTATCTTCATCTATTTCACAGGTGCTCAAAAGTAAACTCTAGTCTATGAATTTCAAATGAAGCAGGCTTGAACAGGGAGGCTCAGTGTAGCCGTAAGCAGGATATAGAGAGAAAGCTGATCTAACTATGGGCCTCCCAGGAAGCAGCTCTCTGCAGCCTTTTTCCTTTAAATCTGATGGAAAATCACTAGGGGTTTTGCTGGAGGAAACTCTTCTTAAACTTGCAAGAAGCAGGAAGACGCTAAATCCAAGGACTCGCTAATGGCCCGAACGCTATAGTCTCCATCTGACAAAAGGCAGCATGGCGGTCTTTACTACTGGGCATTGTAAATCCATGCAAAGCCACATTGCAGTGCCACTGTTTACACTGATGGCCTTTTGTGAAATTATGAGTCATACCCATGGTGGCGTCAAAGAGAACGTAGGATTATACCAGACGAGCACGGGACATTCTTCACCACTGCATACATGAATGAATAATGCCTTGAATCCATTACATTAGTCATAAAAAGACAGCTGTCTGCTTCGCTGTGCTTCAAAATAATGACGGAGGATCTTCCACTGTCTTTTGTCTCCTGCCATGTCATAACACTTCTGAAAAACAATGAATGATCAGTTGTCAGAGAATGTTTGTGTTTCTGTCATATATCAATATTTCTAAAGCAAGACTACTATAGAAATCTCTGTCCTTTTCAAAGCACACAACACTTGCATGCACTTTAAGAAATATACTTTAAGCATCAATTAAAGATGATATGAACAAGTGTTTTTTTTGCAGATAAATTTGTCTTCAGTAGCCTATAAGCAAGGGGTTGGCTGGATTCAGTCCCACAAAATTGGGCCTGAGGTGGGCCAACACTTACAGATACACTGGCACAACAACTATGTATTATACATTTATTAGGTAAAATATGTTGTCTTATTGATTTATATCTCACATCCCTTCCACGTCATACACAGTATAGTAAAGCCTTGCCAGGGCCCTGTCCATCTGCAGAAGCACACACCAGGGAGGAGAGGCATTTGTTAGCCTTTGTAGCTCAAGCTTAACTGACTGGAGAAGTGCCATTGTTCAGTGTTCAACAGGGCAGAGAAAACTGCCTGTCTGAGGGTGAACGTGGACTAGACCAGGAAAATAATGGTGGATTTCACAAATCAATTGAAATGATTGGATCGCCAACTTTGAAGCCATCGATCAGAGTTGCTTGTTCTGGCTTTATACTGTGAGTAGCCCTCCATTGCCTGTCATAGATGGCTGTTACAGCATGGACTATCTTCTTCTGAGAAAATACTGGTGATCCAAGCTAATCCCTCCCAGCGCCTTTGTAAAACGCTAGCTGTGGTTAAGAGCCTCTTTGGCGGTTTCCCTATTCCACCCCAGAGAGTAAGCGATGGAGGTCATTCCCGAACAGCGCCATTAGACTTGCAGATTTCACTCTCCTCACTGTACGGCTGCACAACCACCGGAAAGTATCCCGTGTTATATTAAAATCATTTAAAATCACTCTTAACAGTTTCTGCTGATGAGACATTTTCATTGTATTTTAATGTAAAATTCCCTTCAGGGTTGAATAAAATGAATCCACTAACTAATATGATGAAGGTATTTCAAATATGTGACACAGCAGAACTGAAAGCACAAACTCAATCTAGACCCAAAAGTGCTTGTTGGTTTGGTTTTTAGATTAGTATAATATAATTTTAACTTGAATTTAGCATTATACAGCAGTTTATCTCCTATTACATGACTTGAATGCACTGCCAATAGTTTTTGTTTCATTTCTTGTTGTCTATTATCTTTGTTTTCCTTTCTTTCTTTCTTTCTTTTTTCTTTTTTTTTTTTTTTTTTTTTTTTTTTTTTTTTGCAAGTAACATATCCAGTGTTGGAAATAGCTTCTGTCTCAGTTGCCAGAGTTTCAATGTAGACATGTGGTGCAGACTAACCAGCATGGAAAAAAATCCTAATTTGAGACCCTCTTCTGTGCAAGCGCTTGGACAAAGCTTGTCTATTTTAATTTCTATCCCATTATATTACATGAATAAAGGGTTTTCCTCACACACAGCACACTTGCACACCCTCTATTTTAATATTAGTGACTGCATTCACAAAGGTTGTGTTTGTGAGATAATCAACTTTTATTTCTTGCAAAATTATCATGCAGTGTCAGTGCCACTGGGATACAAGTGTTGTCTGGAAGTCTAAAATAAGACGAGCAGCAGGAACGCAATGATACTGTTATCTTCATACTTTGTACAGTGCTTTTCAGATTTTTCATTTGCAGTTCATATTGGGATCAGGGTAACTTTCAACTGCTATGTAGACTGTAAAGAAACGCATGAGACAGTGAATTAATTTTCCTTTTTTTTTCTTTTTTATGTTTTATTTCTAGATGTGGCAAAGGACACATCTAATGTGCATGGGGTTTTAACAGTTGTGGTATAATACCAATCATGTTAGCTAGATGGCCATGTAAACAAATCTCGGTTAATGAATACAAACTTAATTTTTTTAAAGCTCCTAAACCTCACTGCCACTGCCTGTTTTTGAACCATAATTGGTGCAATCAGGCACAGCTATATGCAGGTAAATGCCTTAAGTGTTTATATGCCTGCAAATTAAAACCTAAAGCGTTCATCACATCCATTATAAACATAATCACAATTTAAATGAACTGGTTACTAAAGTTACTCTGCTGTTTTATTCAGCCTCTTCAATTCCTCAACTAGAGAACCTGACTTTTGAGTTTGTCTTCATTTTAGTCCATTCTTACCCAAATCTACAAAGATAAAGCGTTGACTTGTAAATCTTTAGTTGTGAGATAGATGTAAGATATTTGAGAAACTGCCTTTGCAAACACATTAGGCTGTTTCACTGTTCAGAAATGCAACCCAATTACATAAGGAGAGATCAGTTACAGCTTTTTACTGCTACAGATCTGTGCTATTAAAGCAGTATCTCCCAGGAAGCTTCGGCAGTGTTCAAAGCCGCCTAAGATGGTGGTGATGCTGGTTCAAAGGGGCTTCATGGGGAGACTGGTGGGTGGGAGTGATATAGCTGCTAATGCTGCACCCTCCCAGTCTTTTACATGGAGATTGCATGTTGCAGCCCATAATGGTCACTGGGTTGTACGAGAAACTACATGCTACAAATGTTGAATGATGGTCAAAAATGTGTTTAGCTGAACAGGGCTACAGAGGTGAAATTTTAATGACTCGATGATCACAGGTGAGGCTAAATGAAATATGACATGATAAGGTTAAAGCTCAGACATTATCGCTGGCAGAGCAGAAGATCTGGCGAGTGGCTCAGTGTAATCCCACTACTAACAGCGCCCACTTTGTCTCTCTGCAGGAGTCTGGCCCAGGGCTACTGGCTATCTTCACTAAAGGTCAGCCTACAGCCTCTGGGCTCATAAAGACAGGCCAATTAACACAGCCACACCAGGAAACTATGTGCATTATTTATTCAAGATCCCTCTTTAGGATGAGAATGAGAGCAAGAAGGCAGATAGGATATAGGAAGAGATGAACAAGATCAATGTAAACCTTAATTACTGTGAGCGCAGCAGGCCATCTTTACAGTACTAAACCTTTGGCAAGGGGCTGCTGTAAACACAAACACAGATAGGGGCTACATGGAAAACTGTACGCTGGTGTTGTGTTAAACAGCTCTCAAATCAGGCCGAGAGCAGCTGTACTTGTCAACACAGACAAGTTTTATATGAGAAATGTCAAAAGATCTTACTGGGGTAAAAGGAGAAAACCTTTTTGCGTGCTATCTAAAACGCCTCCCCTTTGTTCAGGATAAAATTAAACATTCTCTGTAGATCATGTTTCCAGTCAAGAAGCACTTACAGCTTTGCTATACATAAGTGTGAAAGACACTATCTTGCAATAGTTAAAATAAACTCACTGGCCGGGTGGCTATATTATGCTTTTATTCATATTTGTAAACTAATTATGCTCCCATATAACATCGTTGCATGTTTTACGACATCTGTCTAAAAGAAAATGTTTCTAATAAGTACTCTGCTGATGCTATAAAGAAACAGGTAAAAAGAGGGCAGCAGACAGCAGGAGAGTGCAGAGTGTCTTTAGAATAAAAAAAATATAGGACTTTACTTCCTTAAACTTTTTGTATGATGTCATTTTACTACAAAATGAAAAATAGCTGTGAGGAACCAGTGGAAAGAGATGGTTGTATGTGAAAATCCCAATAGATTAACAGTTTCTGAAATACTCACACCAACCCATGTTCAAATGTATTTATCTTACCTTTCTCCTCTCTTCTGATGTTCAGTTTGAACTTGAGCAGGTTTGTCTTGTCATGTCTCAGGCCAAAATGCATTGAGTTACCTCCATGTGATTAGTTGACAAGATATACTATATTTAGCTCACCTGCCTTTACACACATATGAACTTAAGTGACGTCCTATTCTTAATTTATAGGGTTTAATATGACATCAGCCCATCCTTTGGATCTGTCTACGTCTGATGTTGGAGTCTTCGCTCTAATTCATCTGAAAGGTGTTCTGTTGGGTTGAAGTCAGGACTTTGTGCAGGTCAGTCATTTTCTTCCACACCAAACTCACTCATCCATCACTTTGTGCACTGGTGCACAAAGCACCAGTTCCAACACGAGCCAACAGGAAGTGGCCATCCCCAAACTGTTTTCACAAAGTTGGGAGAATGGAATTGTCCAAAATCTCCTTTCACAAAAGTTATTTTCATTGGAACTAAGGGGCCAAGCCCAGCTCCTAAAAAGAACCCCACACCATAATCTGAATTCAGTTATTTGGGTGAGTGAGTGAATACTTTTGGCAATATAGTGTATTTGCATGTAGAGACATCAGCACAAATGCAGATGTGGCCATTGAGTATATAATGCTCAGACCTGGACTCTGTCTGTCAATTGTTTAGTTCAGGGGGAAATGCTCTATCCATTAGTCCTTATATTGTATTTCACAATAGTGAAGAATCTAAATCTAAAACATTAGTTTCTTTGTTTCAGGAGTTAGTGTTTTTGGCTCTATTTTGCAATGATACAGAATCCTTTTACTTCATCAACATCTAAACATTACATTTTGAGTTATATTGCTTGCAGACTAACAAACTTAGATCAGGCGAGAGCAGCCGTTCTTGCCAGCGCTTCATGATGAATAATGAAAGAAGTGTTTTTGTCAAAAGATCTTAATTGGCTAAAAGGAGAAAACCCATTTGCGTGCCGTCTGAAACACCTCCCCTCCCTCTTCAGGATGTAATTGAACGTCTGTAGATAACTTTCCAGTCATGAAGCACTTACGGCATCACTAAACACAAGCGCGTTAGCCTGGCTCAAGGATAAACACTTACTCTTACAGCCAGTGAATGTAATGTGATTAAGCCCCTACATCTACACATCAAGTGATAAATATCATTAGTAGGAAAGCACCCCAGCTAATTTGTTGTGAAGTGCTCGTGATGTCATGATTGGACAGGCTGCTCCAAATGGGGGAATAGGAAAAAGGCAATTCCAGGCAGTTTCGGGGGGGAAAAAAGAAGCACTTTGATTAATCATGTCAAGTTGCCGACTGCAATTACACTGTGATAATGAAACAGTCTATTTCAGGGGCGGTTCACACAAGTAACTGTAACACTGTATCTACTGCAAAATACACAAAATCCCACATAAACCTGTTCACAGCAGCTTACAATCTAATGATGTGCTGGCATATTGGATGCAACAAATGCATCCTTCATGCTATAGAAATAAATGTTCCCCATGAATATTTTTAGCTGCGTAAATACTGTTTTCATGTGTTTATAGGCAACTGACTACTTTCTGAGAACATTTTCTAAAACATACCGTATTTGCTCTTAGTTAAGTTATAAAGTACTTTTTTTTTTTACCTTTATGACAAAGTTGGTAGACTTATTAATGTAGTAATAGTAGCAGTAGTAGTAGCTGGAGATAAAACGTTATTTTTAGTAGTAGCAGCATTAGAAGTAGTAAGAGTAGTAGAAGTAAAAGTACTTGTGGTATTATCAGTTGTAGTAATTAGTTGTAGTAGCAGTAGTAGTAATTGTAGTAGCAGGGGTACAATTTTGCTTCAGTGAACTTTACATACTTTTGTTTACTTCTACTTAAGTATCGTATTTCAAAGTAACAGTAGTTTTACACGCGTACAGATTTTGAGTACTTCTCCCATCCCTGCCATTGGGCGTATACATATATTTCTGTACAACAAATTAGCCTGGTAAATTTTACTGAATTATTATAAGAAAAAAGTTACAATGACTGAACATTTTGCAGCACGGTGGCAAAGAGGTTAGCACTCTCGCCTCACAGCAAGAAGGTCCCAGGTTCAATTCCTGGAATGCTTGGAGTCTTACTGTGTGAAGTTTGCATGTTCACCCCGTGATCCAGGGTACTCTGGTTTCCTCCATCAACCTCTAACATGCACAATGTTATTTCTCCAGGAAGGTTCTCCTGACCATGATCCTGACTCAGAGCAAGGAGAAAGGTCTCTCTTGCCCACTGCTCCTGACAGGTGGCCCCAACTGCATTGAAGGATGGGTCAAATGCAAAGAGTAAATTTCCCTACAGGGACAGTAAGTATACTTTACCTTATACCTTACCTTATGTTTCTGTGGGCTCAACTCATCTGGACTAAATATCTGGGCTAAAGTGTGGGTGGTCCATATGAGTTTACACCATATCTACTGCAAAACAGGCAAAATCCCACATAAACCAGCACTGTCCACACCGTGTCGAATGTCTGTCTGTATGTTTTAGCTCTCTCTGCAGCAAATTGATCTTTCATCCTACATAGAAGTGAACGTTTCCTATGGACATTACATGAACATCTTTTCATGTGTTTCCTGGGATATTATGCAAAATAGCAATTGTTATCCCTTTGGAAGACAGATTGCCCATTTCCATCTCAATGTTGAGCTTGCAGTGATCTATTTCTTTGACATCAAAGCGTGAGATATGTTAACATGGGCTCATATGTTTCACAGGTCTGTCAGCAACGTGTGTTCAAAGTGTCAAAGGAAAGTAAACAATGAAGATTCCTTTGATCATATGTCTTTCCTGTACACTACAAATTATCCTGTTTGATATCAAAGTACCTCAAAAGTTTTGTTAACTTGGGATTTCCAATGTTATCAGTACTAGAAAACACATTTTCCATATTAGTTTTCTACAGTTGTAAATATAAATTCATCTGCACTGTTCTCAGCAGGCAATCTTTTACATAAATGAGGGATTCCCCAGGTGTCTGTTAACATTTGTTGGGGGGCGGGGGCGGGGGGGGGTTGGGGGGTGGGGGGGGGGCTGTCCAGTATACACAAAATCAAAATAATTGCTCAACGCACAGGGGTGAAGTGGAGAAAAGTGACCAGAGAGATATATTGTGAATTGGGAATGATGATGTTGCAGAAGGGGGGACAATGGGAGTTATGGTAGCCTTCTAGCAGTGCTATCAAAGGAAGAGTGAATAGTCTATCTCCTCATAGCGTTCAAGGTGTGTATCCAGAATGTTTCTTTTTGGAGAAGCTTTTTTAATCTGTCCCCACCCCTAAAGTCGCATGAGATGACCTCAATAACCATTGCTTTGAGTGAATTGTGGCTGCTATGGCTAGTTTGAAAAGTTTTGCCATAGGATAAAGTATGTTTTGGGTCCTTATTGCATATTTATGTTCAGCCAATCTTTCTGTGAATTTCCGTTTGGCGCGTTCGATGTAAAAACAACCACATTCACACTCAATTCAGTAAATTACGTAGGTGGTATTGAAGTTGGCAAACTCTTTTCACATGTAGGTTTTTTGTGAGTGCAATTTCCACATTTGTTTTTTTTATTATTCCTTTATTTAACCAGGTAAAAAAAACTCATTGAGATTAAAAACCTCTTTTTCAAGAGTGACCTGGCCAAGAGGGCAGCAACGACGTAAGTAGGTACCCCTTTTTTGAGACAGCCATGTGTTTTGTTTAGGTACAGTCACAGTGCTTTTGACTAGGAGGTGTTTTAATATTGGTGCTCTCCTGTAAGAAAACATGGAGAAGAAGTCTTTGAACACTGGTTGGAGCGTGGGATCGGTTAATAAAATATCCCAATTTTTTTGTGATGATGCATCTGTCTTCATAGGCCAAGTCCCCAAATTGAGTTGAAAAGACGATGGAGGAAAGATTGGCTGAACATAAATATGCAATAAGGACCCAGAACATACTTTATCCTATGGCAAAACATTTCAAACTAGCAGGCCATAGCAGCTCCAATTCACTCAAAGCATTAAAACAACATTACTATCACGTGACCTCTCTACACTTTAAATTGTGCATGCCTGTTGTTGTAACTAACCTTAAAGGTATTAGGGAGGATCTTTATAAATTCATTTTTTGCAATATTTATTAAAACTACCTTCATTGCCCTGTATAAGGCTTATAAATTGGTGTATTAGAAAATATAATAATAATATTAATAAACTGTGGACTCTGTGGGACTTAAAAAACCTCATCCAATCGTTTTCGTCATGAGTACGTTAACCACTTGTTCCACGGACTTGCCATTCATTCGTTCATCTTCCTAGTTTCGGCAATAGTGCGCGTTCTTGTGCTTGCGCATGCGTATACATTATGTTTATGTAGTCCGGCATTAGCGCCACGTTAGCGGCGTTAACATCGTAGCGCGGACAAGCCTGACTTTGAAGAGCACAATGGCTGAGGAAAACCGTGAACCGGGAGGTCACAAAAGGAAAACTGTTTTTGAAGTGTACCAGAGAAGGAGGAGAAAAACTGTAGAAGAGCAGAATAAAACCCGTGTAGTTATTGGCGATTCCTTCAAAGAACAGCGTGCGCTGTAGGAACAGGAAGGGCTTCAGACCGATGCATTGGTCACCAAGTTTCTGCTGGACAGGTACGTTTATCTTATCGTTTGAAAAAAATGCCTTTTTTTCTTTATCTGTTGAACCGTTTCAACTGTACAGCAGCGTCAGTTTGCTAATGCTACCAATAGCAGGAGTATACATTTTTGATCACATTTAGGGACTGTGCATGTGATTGGGTCTGTGTGGGGAACTAGGTCAAAGGTCGCGCAAACAAACAATGCAGGTCTAGGTTTAGGCGAATCTCTGTTGATGCCGGCTGTAAACAAACACTCGTGTTCCAACGCTCGTGCACGTCGCTATGGAGGAGTTTTTTGGAAAGGAACAGTGAAGGGCGGGGGAGCCTGACGCATGCGCATTATTCAAAAAAGGACAAACAGTCGCTGGTTTCTCAGCAGTCGAAAAAAATCCTCCCTAATATCTATAATGAAAACTGATTGAGTCGAAACACATTGGTTCGTTACAATTAAAGATCCACAGCAATACTTCAGAGTGCCTCAGTTTACTATTACAACTAATAATATGTTTATTTATGGAAATGTTGTGGCTGAAGTTAATCTGATGATAACTTATCTTGCTAATAAATAAACAAACAAACACCCGTTATTGGCAGAGATAATTGCTAATTCAAAGTAGTCTTTACTTGTTACAGTGCTCTAGATACTGTCTTACAACCTTCAACTGAGAGAAAATTTGATTCATTAAAGGCATGCCGAGTTTTTTAGGCAAATGCTTGTGATCCCACCCTAGTCACATACTCACATATTCTCTTCTCTCCGAGTGCTTTTCAGTTAATGTGAAATTCAGCTGTACTCTCTTCACATCTGAATGAACCAGCCACCTATCGTTTTTCTGTGAGAGCTACGGCGTCAAAAAGGAGGAAAATATTATTTGAAAATGAAACAGTTTCCAGAGGCATCAATGACTACAAAGTTAACACGGGAGTGATCTTAGGTGTTGAGTAAAAAGATTCCTGTAGTGTTAAGTTTAATGTAAATATTGTCCTATAATTTAAGAACAAGAACAAGAATTAAAGAACATTTGCTAAGAAAATGTACTCAGAAAGTAAAGTAAGTACATTGCTAGAGTATGAGTATTAAATTACTTTCCATCTCTGCTGTGTTCATCTTTCTCAGTAAGTATAATGCACCAAAATAAAGGTGTTAAAACATGTGCTAGTTTTCTCTTTGAAGGTCAGGTTAACTGGCTCATCTAGACTAATGCTTGCAGAAGTCTGGAGGTGAGGCCAGGAGCAG
Organism: Bostrychus sinensis; assembly: GCA_020698575.1. NCBI lineage: Eukaryota > Metazoa > Chordata > Actinopteri > Gobiiformes > Eleotridae > Bostrychus > Bostrychus sinensis. The sequence continues at coordinate 16,608,192 of CM036249.1, read as the reverse complement.
TCTGGGAGGCTTTCTGCATGCCCACTGATAGCAGACTCTCTGATGACCTCGAGGCAGAAGACGTGAGCAAGAGGGCAGCTTTTCCACTCCGACCACCAACCACTGTGCATCGATCACCAGTAACACAGCCAGCAGTCAATACTTCACTACCAATTAAAGCTCCCCTCGACACACAAGCTACAGTGGTGTCAGATACATCACATCCAGTAAGCATTTTCTGTAGAAAATGTGGGAATATGATGGTTCATATGTTCAGAGATTGCTTTCAATCTGGCAGAGCATTTGGCAACATCACATGCTCAGAGTTAAGACACCTTTGCCTTAAGGGATGTTGTTCACATATTGCTGGGATGCAGAGCAGCAATCTTCAACAAACTGGCAGTATTTACACAGACAGTCACATTTGAATCTGTTACAGTGTACTGTATATTAATAGCCTTACATTTTTGTGGATCTGTAAAAGGCAATACAGTTGTATATACTACAATGGAGAATCAGTTTGTTTTTAATAAACTACAGACAAATGTGATCATTTGAATGGATAATTTAGTATTGTGTGATATAAAGCATTTACTTCTGAACTAGAAGATCCCCAGTTCGAGTCCAGGCCTGGGTACAACATCAGAGCTCATAGTCAAGACAAAACACAGTAGGTATATGTTACCCCTAATTTACACCAACAACGCTAGCGTCACATCACACGTCATGTATGAACTGCTTTCTGTTTGATTCAGTCTGACAATTCACACCAGCGACAACTCAAATGTGTCCCAGGAACAACACTAAACTAAAGATAGGCTGAAGTTCAATTTCTACAGTGTAAAAAAAAAAAAGGTTCTGCTACATTATCAAAATAAACAGGGCTCCAGACTAACTTTTTTGCCCGGAGCACTGTAGCCCCTGACTGAAAATTTTTAGGGGCACAAGCCAAAGATCTAGGGGCGCATGCCAAAAATCTGTACCACATGAAATATTTACAGAATGAAGAAAGTGGTCTGAGGACCATTAACAAATGATGGCAATAGTCTATGGCTAAAATAAAAATAAAAATAAATATAAAATAGAATTTAACTGGAAGTAAACTAATGTCAGATTCATAATAGACTGATTTTACAAAAGGAAGAATTAAATTAGTAATATGATACTAATGAAGAATTGAAATGTTCAAACCCCCCTCAGTTGTCTCCTTATCAGCTCATGTGTGGCTTCAAACTTCAAAACAGAGTTGCAGGAGGAAGCAGCAGCTGATGCTAAACACATCAACTTCTTAGCTAACGTTTATCAAAAACTAGAGCCCAGATTCCTCTGTCATCAGCTGGACACAGTGAGGAGTTAGTTTATAGTGGTTTCTGTGCCATGTTTTGGTCAAAAGCCGCTCTTGGAGTGCATAATGAGCAGTCTCCACGGCTACAGATATAAAATGTGGAGGAAACGAGTGGTGTCGCCTATAAGCATCTATTTTACGAGAACACGAATGGAAACTAAGTTTAGCCTCATATCTAATTTATGACGCTAAGCTGCATAGCAACAACAGTTCTGATGTCCTGGTGTCACTCTCTGTAAATTCAGGGTTAGTCTACTCTATAGTGAAGGTTATTTAAAATGTACAGAATCATTTGTAGTTAAATTCATGTAAAATATTTGTATTTAATGAACGATATTTTTTAGACTTAAAAGGACATCATGCAGCTTCTCATCAGCACAAACAATAACAAAAAACACTTAATTACATTACTGCACAACCAATGGTTTGGACAGCACTACCAATGGAGTGGGCAGCATACACAGCAGCATCTTGAAAGGCACTATCAGTGTTGAAGTAAATACTGTAGTTCCACATGGCTAATTTGTCACATAAAGACTGGATAAGGGAAGTGCATTCAGATCCAACTGCTAAGGCAATACAGTAAATACTACTCCAACAACAGCATGTGGCATTAGTTCAGTCTGTGTTTTACGAAGTGAAAAGCAGCAACATTTCTACAACATGTCATACAAACTGTCAATGGCTCTGACTCTGATAATTGACTTTTTCATAATTCACCTCTACAGGTTTTAATAAAGTCTCTGAACTGCCCCTCCTCCACAACAGTCATGCTCTTTATAAGCAACAGTAACATCCATTAGTGCAACATATCCATTGAATTAGGTGGCTACTCTGTTGTTGGGGCCAACATGTGGGTGTTAGTCATTAGTCACCGCTGGGGCTGCTGTTGATTTGCTCTCAGTGTGGGCAGAGGATGCATATTAAGAGATTAGCACACTGATCCACATCTTCACAGTTATAATTAATACTAAACAACAGGATGACAGAAAACATGCTGCTCTCAGTACATAGAGACTTCATAATGTGCCCTTCGACGCTTCTTTTGTCTGCTATTAGGCTTTTGAAAAGTGAATGTAACAGGTAGATGTTCAAGGGAAGAAGTCATTTTGTCCTTGTTTATTTAGGGTGAAGATCAAATTAAGCAGGCTTCACAAAAATATCCAGTAATTGTAAAAAGCAATGTTCCACTGCCTGCAGCCTCTCCACCACCAGTCTAGCTTTCTTCCTTGTTTTGTTGTTGGGTCTGTTGGATTACTCTGTTAGAAGGATAGCTCAAAAATAAATGTCTGGATTTAAATTTTAATTTTATAGGAAAAATCAGAAATTGGTCAAAGGAAATTCAGTATCATTTCTAAAAGGAGCCAAAGTGCAAAGAGCATCAACCCTTGAACTCACAATTTGAGTCTATCCTGGGCACTGCATATATCTTACCAGAGCGAGATAGGGTGCAATTCCTTAGAAGAGGTATCAGCTCTTCAAGTTGCCACATGATTAGTCCAAACCAAGAATATAGATTTATAAATGTTATGCTCCAATGGCACAGAGATGTAACTCCTCATCATACTTTGAGTAAACAGGACCATTTTCATTCATGTTGAGGATGTGGCCTGGCTCTGAGCTGGAGGTCAGTGTCCTTGTTGTGTCGGGCTACATTCAGTAATGCATGATTACGTTGACAAGAAGGGCCAAATGGCACTGTCTGTTATAGCTGCTTAACTTGAAGGACTCAGAGTTTCAGAGGTGTTTGTTGAATAAAATGTAAAGCTGTCATAAAGTTTGCAGCCGACCAAAAATGATAAAAATTTTGTTTCTTGCATGGTAGACCTTCTTATCACTGCCGTACGCACTATAGAGGTCACAGAGGTCCAGACCTCGGTATTTTTCTTTTACTAGACTAAACCACATCTAAACCAGGCAAAAAACAGAACTAAACAAGGACTAAACCAGGTCTAAACAAGGACTAAACCAGGTCTAAACAAGGACTAAACCAGGTCTAAACAAGGACTAAACCAGGTCTAAACCAGGACTACACCAGGACTAAACCAAGTCTAAACAAGGACTAAACTGGCCGTCAGTGGACCTCAGTATTTGTAAAATCCTGTGTATGTAAGTAGAAGTACTGGGAGACCGCAGACCTCCGCCAATACCTCAGCCAAGACACTGACACTTTCTCACAATACTATCGATATACAGTAGTTCTTTGACTTAAAATTGGGCTAGCTGTTAGTTTAGGGGTAAATACTCTATCCATTAAGCCACAAATCCACATAAAGCCTATGAAGAGTCAGCCATCCAGGCCCTAATTAAAAATTGAAAAAGTGTTTGTGATTAGCGACCATGCATCCATGATTAAAAAATTACCATGAACGGACACAATTTTAAGATACTGCTGTCTCAATAGTAAGATACTATTTTACTCATAGATTCCAATTAGCAGCCCAACATCCATAATTAAAAATATACCCCTACATTATAAAATAACAATATTTCAGTATACATGTACTGTATATAAGCATGCCCTGTCAGGTTTCCTGTACTCATTGTCTACTGTACACTCTCCACTTGTTCTGTTATAAGTTTCCCAATAGCCCTTTGTCTCTTTATTACTTTTCCTGGCTTTATGCAGCAGACCAGGCATAGTCTCATAGCAAACAGTGCACATAGATTTCACTAGAGAGCTGATGGAGGTGTGCCACAGTGCAGTGGTCTGTTTAAGTAACCCTGTCCATCAAAATGATGGAGTGCAGACAATGACAAAATTGCGTTGTGGTTCAGTAAGTGATGTGTGATCCTGGTGGCATGTATATAACGAGAGAAGGAAGAACTACTCAAAATGTATCCTAAAGTAAATGTATTATTTACTTTAAAATAATATTACCCAAGTAAAAGTACTGATTGTTAGTTAAAGTCTTACCACTACTTTGACCTTAGTTCTGAGGTCCTCAAAAAGAGTTTGGAGGTGAGCTCACTGGCTGCTTATTTTGTAATCTAGCTCTGAAATACTGAAACTTTGCACTAACCTGGCGACTAGTATTATCAACTGCATAAACATTACCATCAGCCCTATGCTCAGTTTGTACTTTTCATGAGATTTCTAAATATGACTTGTGCAGCACTTTGACTTTTAATTAATGTTGGCACTCTCATATAAGACCAGAGTTAATGACTTGGACTTGAGCTTTATTTGCATCCCGCTGAGTGACAAGGCATCAGAACTGCAGAAAACACATCCAAAACACACAACATCGCTCTGCATCTATTTTAAAAGCCTTGTTCAAAGTATTAACTCATCTCTAAAGAAGCAGTAATGTGCAGACTTTCTGTTTAATAAGTTGCATTCAACATAGGCCTTGGACTTGAGCTTGATCTCGGGCTCAGACTACATTTTTATTAACTATTTCTTATACGTTAATAACCACAAGGTTGGTGGTTCAAACCCCACTGGTCAATGCTCACATTAAATATTCAAGAAAGGTCAATAATGGGCTAAGAAAGAAATATACCATTGCAAGATAGGGATATCCCAGAATATGCAGAAAATAAATACAGAAAAGTTTTAGTTTCATTTAGTTTAGTGCGTTCATTACTATTTTGAGATGTGAGGGGGTTTTTTACACTCCGGTACAGTCTCTGATTGCGAGGGCCAGCTCTAGCTTGTAGTTCCTAAGACCACACTTAAAACCGGGAGAGACCTTATTTATTTTAGAGACAACTTATTTGATTTTATTAGTTTTTATTGTTTTAATTGGAACTAGTGAAGTTATATTGAGCATTTTTATTTATTGTTTTTATAAATTTGCGCAGCACTTTGGAAACTGTCTTTGTTTGTAAAATGTGCTATATCAATAAAGTGGATTGGATTGGATAAGATTTGTGTCTGAATGGATAGAGCTTTTACCCCTGAACTAGAAGATCCCACAGTTTGGGTCCAGGTCAGGGTACTATATTTCTTACCATTGTGAGATAGGGCCAATACAGTACCTTGTTGGCTCTAAGTACTTTTAGTTACTTTAGTTACTTTAGTTACCCTCCCTTTCCGCTTAAAATGCCACTGATGAACCTGAAATCGTCAGTTTCTTGAACTTTATGCTTTATTGCCTAAAATTATTGTCTTTTCTTGGTTTATACAACACTTCCAAAAACAAAATAGTGGAATTAAATACAATATTATCTTTGTAAGTGAATGATCCAAAGACAAATTGCTTCAAACTTGCATAGATGTACTGTTTGATGTAAGAAGCTGCGCCCCGGTTCAGCAGATCAGACAGGACTGGCCATCAGGACAAGAACATTACCCACTGTCGTCACCCACAGTTCAAAATGAGTCACATAGCATGCAGAGCATACATTGATTATACATCTGTGAGGAGGCTGCTGTATTATCCTCCATCTTGGCCTCTGTATTCTAATATCTCATTTGTCCACTGCGCCTGTCTGAACTGCTGCTGTCTTGTCAGCGAAAGGTCACTCTGGCCCTCCAAGCAGAGTGCACACTTTCTCCAGGGAAATTAATGGTTTGAGCCTTCAATTGCTGCCTCTCTTTCCTTGGTAATTTGCCAGCATTGACTTGGAGGATGACTTCAAAAAGGTAAATGTACACTTGGCCATGTTTCGAGACTAAGCATTCTCTTTGTGATGTGAAATCAGAAATTAAAGAATGGCCAGCCTCGGTACACACAAGGCTGAAGATGTGTTTTGTGTTTTTCGATTAAAATATTACTCCGTGTGCGAGACTGTGCATATGTGCTCAGGGGCAAAGTCATTTCTTTTGGATTCAATTTAATTTCACAACATCCAGTGGAGGTGTCGGTGGGGGGCTGGTGTTGCTGTTGCTCTTTTTCACGTTACTTTATTGATGATGTTCTGATTCTCCCAGACAATCACCAGGGAGACATGGACCGAGCAGGGAAATATGTCTTCATTGTGCTGTCAGGAAGGTTTACAGCCAACGGATCTCCACATACCCAGCTTACTCTGCTTCCAGAAAACATGAACACACACGGACACTTTCAGGGTTTATAATGACACAGGTCAACCTTCTTCGTGATTAAAGTTCTATTTTTCATTGCTTTAAAAAGAACATAAGTAAATAAATAGACATCTATATCTCAGTACATATGAAAACCTTTATTCATAAGACCCCAGGACCTCCACAAGGGACTGTTATTGTTCTGTTATGATTTTTTTGTTTGAATACCATCAAGACCAAAGGGTTAAGTAGGTAAGAACAAGTGGAACTAGATAAAGATCCCTGCCTTTCCACTAGGCCAGTATGGCATGAGTTGGGTCACTACTGAGCATTTTCAATACTGAAAGAGGTCAGAAACGTGTACCATACTGTATCTCTTTTGGATTGCGTGGGAAAGGGGGCCCAACTTTGTGACTGACTTTGAATGCGGTAGAGCTAAACACCACTGTGTGTTGATTGAGGGAAAGAAATTCTTCACTCGAGCAAAAATTGCAAAACAAAAAAATATGTTTATTATTGCAGCATCTGTTTTCAGTTTCAGGCAGAGTCAGAGTTGTCTCTAGGTTTGCAAATGAAAATGTTACATTTATTGTTTACATTGCATTAAACACAAGACAAGCATGTGGCATTAAAAAAAATGAAACCGTATAATGTATGAGATTGGTACAAAGAATTTAATAAACAGGAAACAATCTATTGTTTACTAGCAGAACCTCCAACCTTTCACATTGCTACAAAATATTTACTGTACAATATTAAATGTACTATATTAAATACTTGCAATGCATTCATAATTTAAAATCCAGCCTCCAAATGTTAAATATTCTATATTGTCATGACTTTATAACTGGATCCAAAAGCAGACAAGAAAAAAAATAGAGTCTTATTAAAGCAGGCAAGCAGGCAGGTCCTGGACAAAAAGCTAAGTACAAAGTCCACTAAGAGCAAAAATCTGGGACGAGTGTGCTAGTTCAGGAGTAGTTGGAAAGCTGGGCCTCTTGTGGTGCTGTAGAATACAGACTGAAGCCAGGTGTGCTGCTCTGCACAGGAGGAGCTGCCACGCCCAGGTTGATAGAGATACACAAACACACAAGGGAGGGCAAGACAGAAGGGAAGGAAGGCAGGAAGGAGAACAAAATCTGCTGCAAACCTTGGTACATATAGAGACCACTTTTATTGTACTTGTATGACGTCAGTGTTTACATAGAAAACGCCAATCTTCTGGACCTTGAATGGTGGAAAATGGGTGTGCAGTTGTCACATTTGAGAACAGTTCACTTACATTTAAATGCTAAGCAGACACAGGTGTATTGTTGCAATGGAAAAGCCAAGTCTGACCAGGAATACACCCAAGCTATTATCAGCTCTATAAATAAAACAGCACAGTGGCTAGCCAGGAAAAGCCTTAAGAAAAAGGGTTCATGTTGTTTGAGAACGGCTGAAAAGCAATATCCGAATGTTTAAAAGCTTTAAGACTGAGCTCTGAGGAAGCTTTGTGTAGTAATAGTGCCACATACAGGAAGTACTTTGGAGAAATTTGCCATATGGTGTATACAGAAGAAAATAGTAGTAAATCCTTCCATCTATGCAGTAACAAGTGTGTTTTGGGACTTTCTTTCTCTTATTCTTAGGATCCATTATGTTCACAAAAGATAACACGACTTTCAAGAAACATTTGGTTTTGTTCCTGGTCGTTTGAGCTTCGAACAGCATCAAGAGACATAGCAGTGTAGTGATTTTAAGGATCATTTCTAGCGTATATTTTATACAGAAGACTACACAGAAAAAATGGAGCTATGAAAATGATTAACATATAAAAGCTGTTTCCATTTTTGTATGTATTTATTCATACACTGTCATACAACACTATTTCATTACATATTCTTTGTGTTGGTGTTTCTGTAGCAGCGCTGACAGAGTGGTTGCACATTCAAAGAGGTCAGCACCGAACATAAGACGCTGGGATTAAGACATGAGGATTAGTCCATCAAGGGCCATGTTTTCTGTTAAGAATGTCATGTAAAAGACAGAAGTCAATCTGCTTAGGCTGTCCAGCAGGAAGGCCACCACAAAGCTAAAAAAAATATGGCACATAATTAACTCCTTTTCCAGAAAAAAAGAGGTGACAATGACTTTGGGTAATTTTAGCACCAAGCCTCTGATTCTGGGAACTTTACAAACTTGGCAAAGGAGTGAGAATAGCAATCTGTTGCAGCATTGATAAATGCCAGCTCAGATTTGTTATGTGGCTAAGCTGTCTATTTTGAAGTGGTGTCATATATCTTTTTTACACACATAAGCTCAATTGGACTGCAATCTGAGAAGGACTGGGCTTCAGTGGGCTGTTGATGAGATCAATACTTCTGATGTGTGTTAGTGTACAGTGAGTGTGTCTGTCCATGGCTGCAGGCGAGATATGACAGATTGGAGGCCAAACCGCAGGCCCGCTCAGGTCTCTGCTGGGCGCCCGGGGCATCCACAGTTCAAAGTCCAGAGCACACAGACATTTGAGGAAGATACAACGGCGGACGACTGGGAAGCTACCTAATGTGTGTGAAAGAATCCATGGGGTTGGGGTTGAGAGCCTCAGACCGAATGGACGGACACAGATAAGGATTTGAAGAGTAAAGGGGCAAGTTTTTGTGTATTTTAGAGAGGATACTGGAAAGGCGCCAAGCTTATGTGGAATCTCTTCATCAGGATTTATGAGGACTTGGGTGACAAACATTGCATTTAGAAAACACGTCCCATACCCTCAGCCTGCACCCCCCCTGTGGGATTACTCTCTCTTGTGCTGTGATTATATGGCTGAGAATTCCACTAAAGTGTCCCACTTCTGGGCGGGGATTAAGGATTTGTAAATAGGAAAAATAAGAGTGGAAAGGGGCTGGTTATTAGTGAAACAGTGGGCTCAGTGTAAAAGGCCATGTACCTCAGTGCTTTGGCCTGGTGAGATCTCTCCATAAGGGGATTTAAAATAGAAACCTTTCTATCTTATCTTGTCACTTGCAGAGCCACACACTCTGTTAATGCGGAAGTTTGTGTCCTGGACCACATTGCCCTGACACTAATCTCAGTTCACCTAATCTGCCTTTTTCAGATTTCATTTGAAAGCATTGACCGATATGTTTGTACTATTCATTGCTCTGTTGCTATTGATACTGCTATTGTGCCTCTGTCACACCGATGTTCAGACTAATGCTGCACTGTCCTAACTTTATTGCTGATTAAGTTCTTCAAGTACCATTTAATTGAACTGTTGAAATAATCACTAAAATGCCATCTGTTGGGAACCTTTCTTTTAATCAAAAGAAGTGATTATATATATATATATATATATATATATATATATATATATATATATATATATATATATATATATATATATATATATATATATTGTTTGTTTTGTTTTGTTTGTTCACCTTTCTGAGATAATGCAACCTGTATCTGCAAATCCTTTATCCTTTTGTAAGGCTTGGGTAATATTGTATGTGGGGACATGTGTCCTTTGAAAGTACTGGGTGGTGTAGCATTATGATCAATAGCAGAGAGCTATGGTCAACACAAAGGCCATCTTTGTTATTGACTGTGTAACAGAAAAGTCTAGACAAAAAGAGAGTTGCTCTTGACCTGGTTTTGGTGCACTGCAGTACATTTTGATAGCTGTTGTTGAAAGTGACGGTTTATATTTAGAGACACAATGCTGAGCACAATCCAGATGCAGGAGTATATAGAACTCACCTTTAAAACATTCCTAAGTTGATGCTTGTATCACCATGTCCCACCCTCTATATTGTTTAGGACAAGGGAACAGCATGCAGTATTTGTCAGCGCCATGTCACCAATGCTTAACAAGCCTTGCCAGCTAAAATCCCCCTCACTTCACATTCTATGCTAGTTTAAGCCACACTTGTCACCCTCCAAACAACAACTCTAATCTCTTTGAATGGGACGGCTAGACGTGTCTCATTGGTGTTGCACAAAAAGGACTTTTGCTGAGGTGAGCAAAAGTGCGAAGCCGACATTTGTTATTCTTTTTTCGTGATATAATTTAGTTGAAAAGAGAAGGTGCACAAGCGATCAATAGCAGGTCAGCCAATGATGGATGGTGGCGCGATTACTAATTTCACTGTGAGACAAATAACTCAGCGCTTGGCCCTCACAGCTGAGAAATGGAGAGGAAGAATGGCGGGCAGAGGTACACATAGAGCTTTGGTTCCCCAATCTACTTCCTTATTCACATGCTCGTTCATCTCCATTGTTTCGGCACTCCTGGCTTTCACTCTCATTTTCTCAAGGATCATAATGATGGCTGGGGTAATCAGGCAGTGGAACCTCTGTCACCCGTGCTAACTTTAGCTGGGGGAAACCAGGTCAACTCAATAAGGTTCGATCACCACTCTGCTTTGTGTTATTGATACACAATAATAGGAATGGTTAACAATGAGGTCCCACTCTGTGCCGTGACCCAGGACTATTGGAAACCAATAATCTATTTTGGGTTATTGCACTGCTTATTATTTTAAACTGTAATTTTTAAACATTTAATAAAGATAAATCCCTGAAGACTATTTGCTTCAAATAAAAACAAAAGATGATTTTCTGTACCATTGTGTAAGCTACAAAGATACTTACTCCAGCCTCAAGGGGGCAGTGCAAATGAGTGGATTCTTTTTTTCCTTTTGATATATAAGAACTTTGTGACAAATTATTAAGTTTTAGTGGATTTATAGGTGAAAGGGCTTTGAGGCTTATTGTATTGAGCATTTACCCCTGAACCTGAAGATCTCTAATTTGAGTCCAGGTTTGGGCAGGTTTTTTTTTTTTTTTTAATAAAATTGCGACAAATAAAACCAAAAGTTGATTTTAAATTGTTTGATGTTGGATCAATAAATGTTCTAGTGGGTTGGCAGACAGGATAGGTCAGACACAAAGAGGCCATGGGATGTGTCCAACTTTCAGGCTCTCTCCAACGCTCAGATGAACTCATTAGAAGTTAATTAATCACAGATATCGATCCTTTGTCACTCTTCCCCACAAAAGGCTCCAGTAGATTGCAGGGCTCAGGTTCTGCTTAGGCACTTGAAACACTGCGGTCTCTTGTCTCTCCAGCCTCTTGACTGGGCCATGGTGTTCGTCCTGGCGCCGCGTTGTGTGTCAGTGTGTGTCAGTGTGTGTCAGTGTGTGTCAGTGTGTGTCGGTGTGTGGTGTGAGAGGCCTAAGATGTAGAGCAGCCAATAGGAAGTGGTCTGGTGAAAATGAGACTGCACTGTGTGTGAATGTATAGATTTCACATTATTTATTTTCTATGTAAATAATGATTGTGTTTTGTACTGTAGCGTGTCTATAGTATATAGTGTAAATAGTTTACATAAACATTTAGATGACCCCAATGTACTTTGGTGTCATAATCAAAATTCAAAATTCATCTGAGCACTATATCTTTACCAGTGCAGGCTTAATGCTGGACTTCTACTTAAAGTATTCATATATTTCTGTACATTTTTGTATATCGCTAAATCAGTGGTTCCCAACCTTTTTGGTTTTGTGTACCCCCAGGACCTGATTTAGTCATAGTTTGGACCCAGCTTAGTCCTGGTTTAGTCTATGTTTAATCTTAGTTTAGTTCTGGTTTTAGACCTGTTTTAGTCCAGGTCTAAAATCACAACTAAACCAGGACTAAACCAGGTCTAAACCAGGACTAAACCAGGTCTTAAACAGGTCTAAAACCAGAAGTAAACTCTACCATCTCTACACTCTGACCTGGTTTAGTTCTGCTTTTAGTTGTGGTTTAATCCTTAGTTTAGTCCCTGTTTTGTTCTTCTTTTTACTATCCCTCTGTATAGTCCTGGGTTAGTCCTGATTTAGTTTAGTCTATTTTAGTCTTTGAATGCCAAATATATAAAGGTTCATATAAATAATTACATAACTCCATGTACCCCCTGCAATGTGCTTGCGTACCCCTAGGGGTCCCCGTACCCCTGGTTGGAAAACACTGCTCGACATACTACATTTTGTCTGTTCTGTAACTTTGTTTGTGTTATAATTAACAAGATCTGTCAAATTACAGGATTTTACACACTGGTTTTGGAAGACATTGATGTTTATTAAGACAATATCAGTATGTATCAATGTTTTGTCCCACTTCCATTACCACTGCATTTTCTTCTCTTATTCATTGTTGCTACGGAATATATATGGTGCATACAAAAAGTACAGAAAAAGACAGAGGTGCCAAAATAGAAATGGCAATAAAGTTGAAGTTTTTAACCTATCATGGAGGCTGGTTCAGATGGGAGATCCAATACAATAGCTAGATAGTAGTAATAATACAAGGGCTTACATGTGCATAGACTGAATATAAATTAGTGACCAGGTCAAATAATATGAAAATTGAAAATCACCCCAACTCCCTTGAGAAATAAATTCAGTGCAAACAGTGCTTTGGACAACAAGATGCCTGGTTCTGTCTCTACCATCTCTACAATCTGCGGCTCACTGCATAATTCAACACACGTCATTTTTTGTTTTTGAAAAGATGACAGCACATTTTTACCACTTCTCTAGACATGATAAAAATTTTAATTCATCTCTTTTTACAGCTTATGTTTAACATTTTATAGCCAATGGACCTCAGTGGTAAAGGTAATTGCAAGGTGAACTGCATGCTCCAAAGCAACCAATAAGCAAGAGACTGAATTAAACTGGGCATCTTTCATAATATAACAGCGATAGATGGATCATTAGCTAAATTCTCATGTGAGGCGTAAACACCTAATAAAATTTAGTTGTTGCAAAATAAAAGGGACTGCATGCATAATTTATATCTGCATTCTTGCTCACTGCAGTAACACTGTAGAGATAATATGTGTGGGCTGTGCTATTTACCAGAGGCTGTTCCATTACATTTTCAAACACACTTTTACTTACACTCAAGAAAATTTATTAAATCTCTAAATATGTAAAGGTTTTTGTCTGCAAATTGGGTAGTACACTCAGAACCACAAGGTCCTGGGTTCTATAGGATTGAATAGTAGTAGTAGTAGTAGTAGTAGTAGTAGTAGTAGTAGTAGTAGTAGTAGTAGTAGTTGCAGTAGATTTTTCAATGCAATACTTTTTTACTTTTTCTCAAGTGATAATTGTGTTGACAACCTTTACTTTTGCCTGAGTGATAATTTAATTTGAAGTAACAACACTAGATATTTTCAGTACTTCACTGTAAAAAAAAAAAAAAAAAAAAAATGGTGCAAAAACTCAAGGCAACAGGATCCCTCAAGAGTTTTGGGGCCAACCCAAAATCTCAAGTTTTCAACAACTAATATTTTTTGTTCATTTATGTTGATGTTCATATGTCTAATCTAATCTTTCGATTTTAAATTTACTCACTATCATTGTTTTTAAGCTCATCTTACAGCTAACGTACTATCCATTGTTCAGAAAAAAAGTATCATTATTAGGAATAAAAACTAAATATACTAAATTTAACAAATAAATGAAGAACAATGTAAGTAGGATGGTAAGTTGGCTGTAAGATGAGTTTAAAAATTAATGATAGTGAGTAGAACTTAAAATTGAAAGATTAGATTAGACATATGAACGTCAACATAAATGAACAGAAAATATTAGTTGTTCAAAACTTGAGATTGTGAGATGGCCCCAAAACTCAAGTCTTGAGGGATCCTGTTGCCTTGAGCTTTTGAGTTTTTGCTGCATTTTTTTTTCCACAGTGTTCTTTACCTCTGCAATATACTTTTCTTACTAAACAGTATGATGAAAAACTTAACAGTGACCAACAACAGTATATCATATTATGAAAGTGTAACAATTATGTCCAAAATGCTGTTGTAACAGATAATATAATGTTATGATATGTATAATGTCTAAAGCTGCGATAAGATAAAGTTTCAGGATGTGCAAATGTATGAATGATCATTTGTATAATCTTGACCATTTGGTGATTCACTTGAATGGAAGGAGCTCTAATTATGACATGAGACCGTTACAGCCTGTTGGGGTGATGGGACTTTCTGGAAGTTTCCATTAAAAGATAACAATGTGGATTTGTGTGATAGTGAGGGCAGACAAGGATACACCAGAACAAACTGATTTAGATGAACAAGAGGGCTTCATTTCCGCAGAATATAGCTCTTGTATTACTCCTCTACAAGTGCAAACATTTGCCCCATTTTCTTATCTGCGTTGGTCTAGATTGCTCCTACAAAAATGCTTGGAATTAACATGAAGGCTAAGTCTGCATGGTAATTTGATAAACTAACAATAGCCCTATAAAACAATGGTAAATATATAGTGCCCAGACATGGACTTAAACTAGAGGACTTTAAGGGTAAATGCTCTATTTATTGAGACACTAAGACCTTAGTTATGTCTCACATTGTCAACCAATCCACTGAAATACCTGGATCAAGACAATGATCCAGGAGAAGGTATCTTTGTGGCAGCTGGGATATCCCACATCCCCATGTCACAGTGGTATACAATCCATCCATTTAAAAAAAATCCTGGATCCACACCAAAAACAAAGGGTTTCTTCCTATGTGCATCACTGACCTTTATTTAAAATTTTATCAAAATCCAACCATTATTTTTTTAAACTTGCAAACACCATCTAAGCAAAAACATAATTTTCCTGTTGAGAATTGTTTTTGTGTACAAAGTTAGCTATGTGTGCATTTTGGCTACAGATGTTAAGAAGACCATGGTAAATAGGAAGTACCCAGAGTATTATATACAGGTTGATCCACCTCGATGTCACATTGTATTCCAAAAACCAAAAAAGTCACAATGATGTTCAATCAAATTTTATTTATAAATTCCAATATCTCAACAACAAGGGGAGTTAAAGAAAGAGGCATATAAACAAATAAACAACAAACAGACTATCCCAGGACTACGGTGGCCCTGAAGGGCAAGTCACACCAACAAAATCCAAAACACGCAAACAAAAACTGAATCACCCACACAAATTTTGGAAACACGCACACAAATTAAAAAATGCACACACAAAGTTGGAAACACACACCCAAATTCGGAAACACACACACCAATTCAAAAACATGCACACAAATTTGAAAACAGCACACAAACTCAAACACACACATAAATTTGGAAATACTACAGCAGATGAGCGCTGATGTGCGTGTTTCCAAATTTGTGTTTTTAAATTTGTGTGTGTTTCCAAATGTGTGTGTGTGTTTCTGAATGTGTGTGCAGTGTTTTCGTACTTGTGTCCGTGTTTCAGTTTTTGTTTGCGTGTTATCGATTTTGTTGGTGTGACTTGCCCTTCGGACCCACTGTACAGGACACCCTCCCTCTTGGATGGAAAGGACAAACTCAAAAACTGAAAAACAAAAAGTAAAAAAATAAAAGCAAATGTATGCAAAAAAGAGAAATCTCAGGGAGAGCTACATGAAGGAGAGATCCAGTCCCACCACTGCATACTGTCATTGTGTCCTCGGGCAAGACACTTAACCAACCTCGCCTCCAGTGTCTGCGCTGGTGTATGAATGTGTGAGTGTGTCTAAGTGTGAATGGGTGAATGTTTCCTTGATGTAAATTGCTTTGAGTGCCCATGGAGGTAGAAAAGCGCTGTATAAATGTGACTATTTACCATTTACAACCAGGATTCTTTCTACTCTGTACGTCTAAGAGGAAGGAGCATCTGAGGTGTTGCTCATTTTGTTCCAGAGGACACAAGGACAAGGAGTCAGGCTGTGTAAAAAGAAAAAAAAAAACTATGCCAAATCAATAGAAGGCAGGTGATTTGCTGTGGCAACCCCAAAAAAGAAAAGCTGAAGGGAAAGATGGAAAATGTACACAATTAATTGAAATTAATTGAAGAGCCACAAGGAATTATTGACATACTTTGGCGGGAAAGGTCAGAAGTTCATCATAGTGAAATCTAGCTGTTCCAATGGTGTTGTGTAAATGCATTTTCCGGTAAGTAGAGTGGAAGAACCGGATGAGACAGTCAGAGCCGACCACTGGACTGAGAGTCATGAACAATGACAATGTAGACCAGAGGAAGAGGACAGTATCTTTTAAATATACATAACAATCCTCAAATGTGGAATATTCTGACTTCCCACTGATGCTCCAACACTTACAGTTCTAATAATAGCCGCGATAAGTCTGGTAACACCATAATACATGAGCTAAGTACATTGGCTGGATTTCTGGTGATGAAACTGTGTGTGTGTGTGTGTGTGTTCGTGTGTGTGTAATGTGATTCTAAAGGAAATTGCTTTTGTCGGCGCCCTGACCTCTCCTCGGTTCAATTCGGCTCAAAGATTTGTCATCGCTGTTCGGACTACAAATAGTTTAGGGGCTGGTGTTAAAGCCCATTGTAGTGAACCAAATAATACATGACATAAGCTCACACACACACCAGCCACAATTTATTCAGTAGTTTGATTGGAGCTTTAACAGTGTGTAATGCCTGGTCCTGAAAGTGAGTGCAGAAGGGTCGCTGCTGCTATTGTAAACAAACACAAGGTGTCAAAATGGCTGCCACTTAATTTGCTTCCTGCCAAAATACCAGTAAAAAATAACTCTGGTATCATCTTTGTAAACATGATAAACATATCTTCCCCCTTTGATAATGCTCGAATAACCCTTGAAACAAGTTTACAATATAATGTGTGAGTTTCATAAGACATTTAGGACACTTTGGCCACCAGGGTGCACAGTTACAGGGGCACTTGTCACCCCTGGCCACCTCCTAGAACCACCCCTGCACTTTTCTACAACTGGGGTACATGTATGGTGGTCCCGGGACACATGGCTGTCTATAAAAACTGAAAAATGAGCTGGCTTTCAACGATTTGATGTACACATTAAAGTACAAATACACATAGTGCTTATCTAACTCTAGCCTTTATGCAAATAATCAAATATTCAAGGTTAGTAAGCCAGCGTCCATGTATTATTGTCTACTGGTCCACTATATTTAACATAATGGCTTCTGTTTGAATAGTTCTCACTAGATTAAGATGTAAGATAAACAATTTTCTGCTCTTCTGGCTTCAGAATATTTTCAAGCACTGAGTTTCCTGTGTTTGGCTTCAGAGCTTACAGTTACCTATCTCAAATCACAGCCTGTGTAAGCCAGTACAGTCTCTACCCTTTGATCGATTTTTGAAGTGTTTTCATGTCCACAGTTATGATAACTGAATAACTCCCAAAGGTGAAAGCGAGTGCAGAGGGAGAGCTAACTGAGCCTGCATCAACTACAAAGATACAGTATGCCCACATTTTCCAGATAGACCAAAGTAAAATTAGCAAAATGTTTGTTATCATTATTTTTGTCTAAATTACACCAAGCATAACATTATGACCACTTGCTTTATTGGTGCACCTGCTTAATATGGATCCCTATACACAACAGATCATCTCTCCCCTTAGATTTATAGGGTTGTTTCTATCTGTGTTCTGAGAGGTTCTGAGATATTTAGGTTTGAAGTTTTGACATTAAAAATAGCAAAACTGATAAGAGGAATAATTTTTTTTAATACAAGGGCACCTTAAAGAGATTGTAAATATATAATTTAAAAATCTTAGAAATTTATGAAGTGGGACTTTTGAGAACCGGTCATTTGCTGATAGAACCTTCTAATTCTGACAACCCAAATTCAATAATAATTTAACTGTTTTTAAGACTACGTCACACATTTGAAGGTGAAATGCAATACACTTTGACAATATTTGACATAGAATTTTTTGCATGTAAGCAATAGCTCTATATTTTATTGTTTACCACGTTATACTATTTTATACCATGTTTATACTTTTCAATGCAAAGATAATACATAGACTACATTTAACCTATACTCTACATATTTTATATGTTCAGCTCTCACTCTCCAGATCAATAAAACTAACTAGCCTTTTTCTTTGTGTCTGTTCTTAAGTTGAGCTCCAAATTAAGGTTTAACGTTGCAGATAGAACTTTTTATTTTCTCAAATAAAAAAAAAAACAAAAACAAAATGGATAAAACAGTGACAAACCCTAGATATAGTGTAGATAAGGTATCCAGGAACAAGAATATACAGTATGTATAACTCAATTTTGACAAAAATGTCAGATAAAACCTATAATTCTAAGGGAACAAGAGGTCTTTGTTAGAAGCATGACAAATGGGCAAGAGTAAGGATTTGAGTGAGTTTGTCAAGGGCTGATCTGTGATGGCTACAGATGACTGGGTCAGAGTATTTCCAAAACTGCAGCTCTTGTTGTGTGTTCCCGGTCTGCAGTGGCCAGTATCCATCAAAAGTGGCCCACGGAGGGAACAGGGCTGCATATTAGGCAATAAGACTACCTGCATTATTGGTGGTCATAATGTTATGCTAGATTTGTGTATTTTCTTCTGTTTTCTCGTAAGTGTATGCCATCTTCACCAATGGAAATATGTAATGTCAGAGTTATACATATTCTCAAAATCTGCTTGTTATGAGGCAGGATGGGAGCAAAAGTAAAAACGTCTATGCTGAAGTCAATAAGTTCACATACACTGTTGTGCAAAAGGTTTGGCACAGCCGCCTCTTTAAATCTGCAAATCGATGTCTAAATTTAGCCTGATATTTCTGTCTTTTATCATATCTGCCATGGATTTGGGATTAAATGGGAAAGATTATTCACTTCCCAAATGCAATAATACCCCTTTCTTTCTGAATCAAAGGTGACAATCAAATAGAATCTGTATTGAAACCCATAAACACAACATGAACAATGGACACAAAAGGAAACAGGAAGCTGACTAAATCCAATATTTAATCACAGCTGATAGTGCAGAGTGACTGATAATCACCACCAGCGAGCAGGAAGTCATTATATCACAGTGGTTACTCACAGCGTTTGGTGGTCACTGCTGTGGTCATTTGAGGATAAAAGATAAAGCCCTTTTTGCTTTTAAAAAACATGAAATGATGCAGCCTACAAGAGAGCTTTCAACTGATGATAGCCATAATATCTACCTAAAAATAATGTATAAAGTATAAGCAAATGGCAACTGGCTGGCTACATGTGTGCTGCTAGTGAGAGGGTAGAGAACATGAGTATATCAGCTACAGGCTACAAGCTAGAAGTTTAAAAATTCACTGTGTACTTGGCAGTTCATTTTGTTGTGACATTTTCAAATAACAAGGCTTTTTTTTTAGATGACAGCTGGCAAAATGTTTAAAGATTTGACTGAAAGTGCATTAATAACTAAACTATCTGCTGTTTTTTGCTTCCTAAGAAATCCAGCAGCATTTAACTTTTTACATTGTGGCCTAACAAAAGGTTATACCTACAAGAGAGATGCGTACAATACAGTCCCAATTCTCATTTTTAACACACTGACAAAGTGTTTAGTGCTGAGTATTGGGGCAGGACTTTTGTTTGATAAAAAGATAAGCCCCAAAAGTAATAGCTACATTTTTTATTTCCTGAGGTAGACTTCTCTTCATTGACGCATGTAGCTGAGTACATTTTGTATGTTGCAGTGTCTGACGTAAGCCTTTCTTTGACTGTTTTTTAAATTTTGTCCTGAGCTAGTATTTAGTATTTTCTGACTGTAGTCATTCTAATTGCATTCAGATGTAGTTTGTTCTATGTCCTTTTGGTGAGCCCAGTTTAATGAAGAGCCATTAACACTGAGCACTTAGAAACGAACAGAACATACAGCTGCCCTTGTCGCTGCGGAGGACATGTATCTTTTTGATGATGTTGCTTGTAAAAGGCTCTATGAAGCAGTACCATTTGAACGTGGGAATGAACTGTTCCTTTTGTCATTATCAGGCCCGTGGACCTATTATTAGTCTAGACCATGGCTGAATGTAAGGGCTATATTAATCAATACTGGGGTTAGAAGTGGTCTTGGCCATAGGGTCATAAATTACATAGGACAGAAAATTGGGGCTCTCTCACCGCCGCCATCTTTCCATTTTTTTTTAACTCCTCCAGCGCTGTTTAATTGTCAAAGTGAATTCTAATACAAAATGCACAAGTCATTTCAATTTACACCAGTTTTTGCCTTAAAACTTAAAAGTTCAACCATTTCTTAGATTCATTTCCTTTAACACTTCATGCACAGGTCATTTAGTTTGTGTCGGACATTGTAAGACATGTTATAAAGGAGTATTACGAGCTCATTGTCTACCTATACTTGACTGATTATTCTGAGTTCTGCCTCCCACTTGTGAAACGCTGTTCGCTCATTTCCAGGAATCCAAGGGTGACTGGCCTTAAGGCACTGCCATTTTCTTGGGTCTAAATAGCCAATTAGCTAAGACCTTGGAAACCACACTACAGCAGCCATTAGTAATTAGCCATTGACATTTGAGTGTTGTGGCAATGGAAAAGTAGCCTTATGTTGAAAGTGAATTACCATTTCATCGAAATAGTGGAGAAATTTGAAATGTCAGGCACAATGGGACGCTTGAACCTGAATTAATGAACAGGTACAGGCTGAGTTAAAACAGATCAATACTTTGCTCAAATCTCTACATTCATGACATTTGAAGCTCCCATGCAACAATGTAAAATTTGTAATGTGGAAGGTACAAAAATACTACTAATTAGGAGCATTTAGTGAGCGCAAATGTCAACCAAACCTATCTCGCAGTGGTAAACATAGTGATCAGACATGGAATTGAAAGTGTAAGTGTACTGTCCTGTTTCGTGTGCAAGGCTTTTATACTGCATATCAAAAACAATCCACTTTAAAGTAATTATCTGTTCCTGTACTGACCTCTTGTGGCTGGAGTTAGTATCTCTGGCCCTATCCTACAGTAGTACAGAAATGCCAAAAAAAAAAAAAAAAAAAAAAAAATCAGCCCAAGATCCAAGGCCATTAAATATAAATATTAATGAAGATAAATTTACTTACATAAAACAATTCAAATACCGAAACAGTTTATTGCATTTTATGTCAGCTGTGCATATGGTGGCAGCTAACAAAGCCAAGATTTGCAAATAGAAAATATAAATGGTCTCCTCTCATTCATGCATAGCGCTAGCGATTGTATTTCACGGCCTGTGCCTTTGAGTCCACATCTGCATGACTATAATTTTCCTAACAGCTCTTGTCTCAAATATTTATCGCTTTGATGACTGAAGAGAGCAGGATATTTAACCACCTAAAAGGCATAACCGAAGCAACAATTTACAGCAACTATTATGATATACTTTATCTCCCATCACAGTACATGTTGGCACTGCGGGCTTCCTATAGTTCTTTTGCACTGCAAATGTTCTGCCCATGTGGGTTTTGCCTCAAAAGGTTAAGCCGCTGTTCAGTGCCTTTTACAATGGCTGTGAACAGGAGCTGGTCCCCAGGCGATGCCTCGTGGTTGCCCTAAGGAGGCCCATGAGGTGCAGGATGATAGATGGGTTAAATAGAGAAGAAGAACTGCCCTAAAGGGACAATAAAGATTATTAAAATATAATGTATGTGGCAAGCTACAGCCATGTATTTTGATTTTTTAAAACAAAAAGTCTTATAATAATTGCTCTACATGATGACATCTCAAAATAAGGCTCTTCGCATTCAGCAGAAATTAGTTTACAAAAGCATGTTATTAGGCTACATTTTCCTTTATTTTGAAGATGAAACACTATCTACTCAGATAATAAGGGTCAGAGAGCGAGAGAGAAGAGATAACAAAAAAAAATTAGTGTTTTTATTTCTTTAAAAATAAGACTATGGAGAACATTTTAGTTTCTATAGGCAATCTTCCTTCTGTGTTCTGAAGGGTAAAAAAGACACCACAATGGAGTAAAGTATAGTTTTGTCAGAGAGTTATCAGTGCGGCTAGCCATACCCATTCACTTTTATAGTGAAGTGAATTGGGTCTGGAAGCCTTTCCCTGCAAGCCACCTTTCATTAACGGTAACCGCAGTAATAAATCATAGTCATTTATGCAAAGGTGGCTTTCTGCAGTGCTTTATTCTTGGTTTTGTCATATATTTAATACATTTTGTTGGTTCACGCAGTATTTGTTGATTCTGCCACTTATATTCGGATCGACTTACAGTATTAAGTCATTATTTCAAAGTTATGGCCATTTTAGACAGAAAATCAAATCTCTAACATGCCTGGATTCAACTCTCAGATGGGCTGGTTCATTCATTCCACCCCCCTGATTTTCTGATTGAATGACAGAAAAAGGCTAAGAAAATAGAGATATACCGTGTGAAGGTTTTATTCAAACAACCTAATGTAAATTTAAAATGCAGAGTTAATGTCATATCAGCCATTTAAGTCAAATCAACCTGACAAGTCTGCACCTAGAAAATCTAAAAGAAACGAGCGTCTGCAAGCGTTTGTGTGTAACTTAATAGAAGGAGCAGAAGCCAAGATCTCCCCTGCTTGTTTGAACAAGGCAAACAGAGCTCAAAATGAGGTTCGATATCATTGCTTTGAGAGGGTGGCTTGAGCCAGACGCACTCCAGTCCGGACAGCAGTGTTAGTCTACCTCCCAACACATAATCAACGGCCTCAGTATGACCTATATTCTCAGACTCTACAGCGGCAGCACGAAAATTGTGGAATTAGAGCAAGCGGGGCAATTTTACTCCCAGCTCGCAGTTCTTCCAAATCTCCGGGGACAATCATTCATATTACTGCAGGCAAAAGGGGTGATTTTTGTCAAGCATTTCCCATCTCAATAATACATCTATTGTCATTTGAGTTATTCTGTCAGCGGAGAGGTTTTCGGAGACTAAATCAAAATATTTCAAAGTCTATTTTTCATGAGCAGCATGGCCTTGAGAGAAAATTGCATCGGAGGTAGTGTTCATTTTAGTAGGACGCATTATTAGAAATATTTTGGGAGCCGAGAGGTAATGCTCAAATTGCACAGGCTAAAAAGTATATCCGTCATTATCTTGCAGTGTTAAACGGGTAGAGATTTTTGCTAGTAAAGTAAAGTTCTGAACCTTCTCACTCCAAGGGGTAAAAAGAATCTGATAATATTTCACACACTATATATTGCATTCTGTATGCGGTCTAGTTTGATTAATGGTCACTGCAAAGCTAATCAAATTAAAAATATACAAGTCTGAGGTTTTGCCCTCATGGTTTCCTCTGTCTTATTATGAGAATACATCTAGCAGAATGCATTGGAAATTCTAATGTGGTTATATTTAACAATGTAGGTGGTGGGAAATGCTACAGGCAAGAAATAACTCTTACGCCTTGACAGTACATAGTGGTTTACAAAAAGAGTTGACTGCAATCTAAATTTGTGTGGTGGCAAAAGCCTAATGGCTAACTACAAGCCTTCAAGATTTAAATGTCTATTTGTTTTAACCAATAATTTCAGTAAACAACACCTCAGAGTGTCATTCTGTGACTAGCCTTTTCATTTCACACGTCTGATTTCAAGGCTGGATATTTCCTCCTGGGATTTGTGAAATGAGAGTTGCCAGGAAGTTAGGTTAAGCTGCACAATTGTAAGAAATTGCACTAGATCAATGTAAAAAAGACAGGAAATAGGAAATAAGGCCACAGCCAAGACTAAACTGGATATGGGAGCATGCATACACAGTGTAGCCAGGCCAGCTGGACCCAATCAGTTTTTTAGCAAAGGGGGTATGGAATATTTCCCAAAAGGAAAATCATCCAACACTGAGTTTGATTGTACAAATCAATCATAATTGTTTATTTGCATGATTTAAAATATACAATATACACTATATTTCCAAAAGTATTGACTCACCTGCCTTTTCACATATTAACTTAATTCTTAATCCATAGAGTTTAATATGAAGTTGGCCCACCCTTTGCATCTTATAACAGCTTCAACTCTTCTGAGGAAGCCCCAATGTTTCGGAGTGTTTATGGGAATTCTTGACTATTCTTCTAGAAATGCATTTGTCAGGTCAGACATGTTAGACAAGGAGGCCTGGCTCACAGTCTTCACTCTAATTAATCCCAAAGGTGTTCTATCGGGTTGAGGTCAGGACTCATCCATGTCTTTATGGACCGTGCTTTGTGCACTGGTGTGCAGTCATATTGGAACAGGAAGTGGCCATCCCCAAACTGTTCCCACAAAGTTTTCCACAAAGCCTCATGCCTAGATGCTTGATTTGATTCATCTGTGGCCATGGAAGTGATTGGAACATCTGAATTCAGTTATTTGGGTGGCTGAGCAAATACCTTTGGCAATATAGTGTAGTAAATAAATACATATACACAAGACATGTTTTTTCTATGTACAGTGAGGAAAATAAGTATTTGAACACCCTGCTATTTTGCAAGTTCTCCCACTTAGAAATCATGGAGGGGTCTGAAATTTTCATCGTAGGTGCATGTCCACTGTGAGAGACATAATCTAAAAAAAAAAAATCCAGAAATCACAATGTATGATTTTTTAACAATTTATTTGTATGATACAGCTGCAAATAAGTATTTGAACACCTGTCTATCAGCTAGAATTCTGACCCTCAAAGACCTGTTAGTCCGCCTTTAAAAAGTCCACCTCCACTCCACTTATTATCCTAAATTAGAAGCACCTATTTGAGGTCATTAGCTGCATAAAGACACCTGTCCACCCCATACAATCAGTAAGACTCCAACTACTAACATGGCCAAGACCAAAGAGCTGTCCAAAGACACCAGAGACAAAATTGTAGACCTCCACAAGGCTGGAAAGGGCTACGGGGCAATTGCCAAGCAGCTTGGTGAAAAAAGATCCACTGTTGGAGCAATTATTAGAAAATGGAAGAAGCTAAACATGACTGTCAATCTCCCTCGGACTCGGGCTCCATGCAAGATCTCACCTCGTGGGGTCTCAGTGATCCTAGGAAAGGTGAGGAATCAGCCCAGAACTACATGGGAGGAGCTGGTCAATGACCTGAAAAGAGCTGGGACCACCGTTTCCAAGGTTACTGTTGGTAATACGCTAAGACGTCATGGTTTCAAATCATGCATGGCACCATGCATGCATGCCCCTGCTTAAACCAGCACATGTCAAGGCCCGTCTTAATTTTGCCAATGACCATTTGGATGATCCAGAGGAGTCATGGGAGAAAGTCATGTGGTCAGATGAGACCAAAATAAAACTTTTTGGTCTTAATTCCACTCACCGTGTTCGGAGGAAGAAAAATGATGAGTACCATCCCAAGAACACCATCCCTACTGTGAAGCATGGGGGTGGTAGCCTCATGCTTTGGGGGTGTTTTTCTGCACAGGGGACAGGGCGACTGCAGTGTAATAAGGAGAGGATGACCGGGGCCATGTATTGCGAGATTTTGGGGAACAACCTCCTTCCCTCAGTTAGAGCACTGAAGATGGGTCGTGGCTGGGTCTTCCAACATGACAATGACCCGAAGCACACAGCCAAGATAACCAAGGAGTGGCTCTGTAAGAAGCATATTAAGGTTCTGGAGTGGCCTAGCCAGTCTCCAGACCTAAACCCAATAGAAAATCTTTGGAGGGAGCTCAAACTCTGTGTTTCTCAGTGACAGCCCAGAAACCTGACTGATCTAGAGAAGATCTGTGTGGAGGAGTGGGCCAAAATCCCTCCTGCAGTGTGTGCAAACCTGGTGAAAAACTACAGGAAACGTTTGACCTCTGTAATTGCAAACAAAGGCTACTGTACCAAATATTAACATTGATTTTCTTAGGTGTTCAAATACTTATTTGCAGCTGTATCACACAAATAAATTGTTAAAAACTCATACATTGTGATTTCAGGATTTTTTTTTAAGATTATGTCTCTCACAGTGGACATGCACCTATGATGAAAATTTCAGATCCTTCCATGATTTCTAAGTGGGAGAACTTGCAAAATAGCAGGGTGTTCAAATACTTATTTTCCTCACTGTATATTGCAATAGTGTTTTCACAGAATGACTGCCCTCTGTTTTCTGATTGGTTAGTCCGCGTCCATTTGCTTTGCCCCTTTGGAAATCAACCTCGATCTGGGAGTAGCTTTAGCTTTGTTGTCCAACATCAGCCATCTTGTAGTCACTGGCTGTGTGCCTTTGTACTACATGTCACAAAATTGATTAGTTTGGACCATTATCACCTTAGCTGCTAAAATGATGTACTTTCTTTAGTTGGAAGCTGATGTTTTGATACAACAAGCAAGATCTGGACAATAAGATAGATCAAGTAGAGAGTTTTGGATAACTCTTAGTGCCAGAATCAAAAAGCCTGTTCAATTTCTGTCTCAGTAGATCTTGGTAGAAATATAAGCTCAGTGGCTCTGGAGTAAATATGTGAACCATTGCACTAAGTAACTGCAAAATGACCAAATAGATAATATCTTGACTAATGTGACAAGATGTGCAAGTACATACCAATGGTGACACCAACACAAGACATGGTAGGATGCAGGAACTAACAGGACTGTACATGTGCAGTGTCTCCTGTGAGGACTCATGAACATCACTCATGTGTACACTCACCGGCCACTTTATTAGGCACACCTGTCCAACTGCTCGTTAACGCAAATTTCTAATCAGCCAATCACATGGCAGCAACTCAATGCATTTAGGCTGTAGACATGGTCCAGACGATCTGCTGCAGTTCAAACCAAGCATCAGAATGGGGAAGAAAGGTGAAGTGCCTTTGAACGTGGCATGGTTGTTGGTGCCAGACGGGCTGGGCTGAGTATTTCAGAAATTGCTGATCTACTGGAATTTTCACGCACAACCATCTCTAGGGTTTACAGAGAATGGTCCGAAAAAGAGAAAATATCCAGTGAGTGGCAGTTCTGTGGGCGAAAATGCCTTGTTGATGCCAAAGGTCAGAGGAGAATGGCCAGACTGGTTTGAGCTGATAGAAAGGCAACAGTAACTCAAATAACCACTTGTTACAACCGAGGTCTGCAGAAGAGCATCTCTGAACGCACAACACGTCCAACCTTGAGGAAGATGGGCTACAGCAGCAGAAGACCACACGGGTGCCACTCCTGTCAGCTAAGAACAGGAAACTGAGGCTACAATTTGCACAGGCTCACCAAAATTGGACGATAGAAGATTGGAAAAAAGTTGCCTGGTCTGATGAGTCTCGATTTCTGCTGCGACATTTGGATGGTAGGGTCAGAATTTGGCGTCAACAACATGAAAGCATGGAACCATCCTGCCTTGTATCAACGGTTCAGGCTGGTGGTGGTGGTGTAATGGTGTGGGGGATATTTTCTTGGCATACTTTGGGCCCCTTAGTACCAATTGAGCATCGTTGCAATGCCACAGCCTACCTGAGTATTTTTGCTGACCATGTTCATCCCTTTATGACCACAGTGTACCCATCTTCTGATGGCTACTTCCAGCAGGATAACGCGCCACGTCATAAAGCTCGAATCATCTCAGACTGGTTGACAATGAGTTCACTGTACTCAAATGGCCACAGTCACCAGATCTCAATCCAATAGAGCACCTTTGGGATGTAGTAGAACGGGAGATTCGCATCATGGATGTGCAGCCGACAAATCTGCAGCAACTACATGATGCTATCATGTCAATATGGACAAAACTCCCTGAGGAATGTTTCCAGTACCTTGTTGAATCTATGCCACAAAGGTATAAGGCAGTTCTGAAGGCAAAAGGTGGTCCAACCCGGTACTAGCAAGGTGTACCTAATAAAGTGGCCGGTGAGTGCATATTTGTCTTCATGTTAATATTATCTCCAACTTGTCAATGTGTCTGATTATTTAGTGGCAATTCTTTCTGTTTCAGTACAATGCACTGGCAACCCACTGAGAAACCCAGAAGTAACTAAACTAAACAGACATGGGATAGCTGCTACTAACTTTGCAAGACAGGCCCAAGATATTTTTCTAAGATCCTCTGCCTCCACTAATGCCTAAAGACTAATTCTTTGGATGTGTTGATGTCTTTCATGGGAATCATTTTAGATTTTTTTGCAAATGTTGGTCCCTTGAAACCTCCTGTTTTTTTGATATAGAATCTACACCAGTGCTGTAGTGTTTGAAGCTACCTGATGTCAGAATGAATTACTTTAATCTGCTATTCATTTTTATTTTTCTGCATTACACAAAGTTATCTCTTCCTAACCATACATAGGTAGACTACATACGTCGTTTTTGGCTGAACATTTAGATAATTCCTGTTACTATAGCCTCTTTTAAATGTTAAAATGTAAACAAGTCATTTTCACAAAAATCTCCCTCCAAACCCGTACAAATCAAATGTCTTTTTGTATACACACGTAATTTATGAGATGGGGTTGGTTTTATTTCACGGGTTGACTGGATCTGCCAGACACAGATTCCTCCAGGTCTAAGTGTCTTTTGGTTTGAACAGATAATTCCTTAAACACCTTTGAGTGCCTTTGCAAACCTAGCCTTTTTATTTCAAACAACCTGATTTCCAGCGTGAATATTTTCTGCTGGCATTTGTGAGTGTACACTGTCACACAGCGGATTTGGATGATGTAAATTTTTGGGTCACAGAACCAGTGCATTTGGAGACGAGATGTAGAGAATAAATAAAGGCGAGCCGGATGAGGTGTGGGAGGCGCGTTCAAAATGCCAACAGCCACAGTCTCATCTGTAAAACACTCCGATGGCATTTACCTGACAGCAAGGCCGACAACGAATACATCCTCTGTTTCCCTTTGAATTTCCATCTCTTATGTTTTTCTCCTCCCCCTTGTCCTTTTTGTCTTTCATGCACGCGCCCATTGCCCGTACCACAATTCTCTAACTCTTAAACTCCTCTTCAACCGACGGCCGTGTGCAGATCAACAGTGGGGCAAACTCTGGAGATATTCTAGAGCAGGCATCTGCAACCTTCTGGATCCAAGCAGCCAATTAATGCCAAAAATAATACATTTGCATCTCTAAAGATCTGCAGTTAATTTTAATGCACAAAAGTCACTTAGTATATAATGAAATTTAGCCTATGGATGATTGTTAATTATTGCAAACTAACAAAGAACTCTATTATTTTCTCAATGCACTGATTATCTTTTAATAGGCCACTAACCAGCAGTGTAATACAGGAGTCACACTTATTCAGAGAACTGGAGTTACATCTAGTAACTATTTCTTGGTTCTGTTTATTGAACCTGTGTGTTGCACTTCAAATAAAGTATATACAGGGTTTCTGCGGGGTCTTAAAAAGTCTAAAAAAGTCTTAATTTGTAAAATCTGAATTTAAGGAATTAAAAAGTCCTAAATTTGCCAAGAAGTAAACTATTAGGCCGTAAAAATATTTAAATAATATTTATTTAAATATTTATTATATTTCTTTCTTGTGTATTTTTGTATTGTTTGTGTGTTTGTTTGTTTGTTTGTTTGTTTTATTGCACCCTGAGTCTGGAATAAAGTATTGAATTGAATTGAATTGAATTTAAACTCACATAAGTCACATACCTAGAATGTGGCAGAATGCATTTTACCGGTGCCAATACAAGAACCTTGGACCTTTTTTCCCACAACCAAAATGCTTTGCGGCACTCACTCTCACAAATGGTCTCAGGTATTTAGTAAATTCAGGTAAATAGGTATTTTTTTCTTGAACAGTGGTCCTATTTCAAAGTCGTCTGCGTATTATTTTACTGACTTTACATAACCAGATGTCAGATGCCCAAAGAGGCGCAAAAGCAGAGCTAAAGAGCCACATGTGGCTCTAAAACCATAGGTTGCAGATGTCTGTACTAGAGAGTTTATAGATACAGAGAGTTTCTGCTATTATTGTCTTTCTTATTTGTGTAATTTTTTATTGTGTCATGAGTAAAAACAATTGTCAATGCCATTTCATTACTATAATAGGCAAACAACAGGCAATATGCTTTATTCTAATATTGACAATAAAGCCATTAAGAGAAGATACCATTTAATTTCTCCCACCTCTGTCAAAGGCAAAGGTCACTTATTTGAGGATGGCGATTTTCTATCCTTGGCTGGGGATGCCTATTAGTGTGAAAGGGGAGTGAAAGAAGCCATTAATGTCAAATTATTGCAACCTTCTTCAAGCAGAGAAAGGAAACTCAAGAGACCAATAATCATGTCTAGATTACTTCTTTTTAACCTTGTTTTGACTTAAGTACACAGCACGTGCACAGTTCATGTTCAGGTCAATTTAGCAAAGTGTTTTCGGTGCAACTATACAGCAGAGCGGGTAAAAAAACATCACAATTTTAATAGAGCTCAAGATTGTTAAATGAAAATGTTTGACACCCAGCCCCAGTCATAAATAGACATAAACATGTTAAGTGGCTATTTTCATAATCAAGTTGTGTGGGGGAGTCCTCGGAACAGACAGGTGCATACTGTAATTTCACCTACTGCTAATAAGGAAACAAACTAATGACACTAAAAACATCTATCTTAAGGAAGCATAACATCTTAAACTTGGATAATTATCAGATATTTGGATGTCTGTCTTGTTTTTAAGGTTTTGAACACCCTTGCACCTCCACCATTGCAGGTTTTTATACACAAGAAAACTAACAACAGAGTCAATACCAGAGCATTAACCGGGGTGATTGCAATATACAACGCTGTAGGACTAAATTCAGCCAAATGGTGGTGTCTATTAGAGGTACAAAGTCATGGAATGCACTGCCAGCTAATGTTAGAAACTGTAATAACTATCTAACATTCAAGAAAACCCTAAAACATTGGTTAAAAACAAGCCAGTCATGTACTCATGTATAATCTACACTGTTTTCTGATCACAAGTTGATTTTAATGTGTTTATTGTAACTGGTCTTTGTGGTTCATTGTATGTCTACACTTGATATTATGTTTGTATCTGTATAATGTGTACTGTTTTATGGAGCGGATGAAATTTAGCTATTGTGCTAATTCTGGTGTATTTACATTGATGCTTACCTGCTGATATGTTGATTAATATGCATTATCCTAATTCAATAAATAAATAAATAAAATAAAATAAAATCTTTTTGGGTTTGGTTTGCTTAAGCTTTATAAAACATTACACCAAAGTTTAATACTCTCAGAAGTAAACAAACAATAATTGTGTGATCATTTTGTTCAACTGATACAACAGTTTATACCCTGCATGAGAACATACATTACTATTGAATCTATATTAACCTGATAAAGTCAGAGCCACATTTAGGGCCCCTGGTGCTCACGTGGGTCTAAATAACCACCATTGATTGTGCAGCTCTAACACACCGACAAAGGACCATGATCACTCATCTTGTTAAAAGCGGATTATCGGCCTGTTTGTATCTTGTTACACCCATAAAGATTTCCCTTCCTCCCTTTTCTCTCCAATTTTAACACATTACCACTCTTTCTTTGGCCTAATTTGCTCAAAGTATAATCCTCCTTGTTGGGTTTTATTGCAAATGGAGCTATAGACTGTAATGCTGTTCAGAGTTGTCCAAATAAGACTTGGTGAATGCGTCCAAAGAAAGCACTTCAATAAAAATACACTTCCTGCTCACAGCTGTCTGCTACTCCACAGCCAATAGTGCATGGAAACTGTTGTTACACACGGCAAAAACTTAATAGACTCTGTTCTTTTTAGTTTCAGGTCAGAGTGGGTAAAAATGACTATATTTGCATTTTGGCTGTGTTCACACTAACCCTTTCTGGGTCACTTTGAATCAAACATTAATTCGTTTGCTGAGAAAGTCAAGTTTATTTGGGGAGGTGTGAAGGCGCGATCAAACTGAAGTGCCAACCAAATAAGTGAAGCCTGGTCTTTTTGAAATTGTGGGTCTTGGTTCAATTGCAAGTGAGCTGTGCTGCTGTTTGAACTAATTGGAAATGCAAAACACATAATTCTGCAACTAATGTGATGCTGTGAATATAATGTTAAAAAAATGTGTTTGAAATATGTTGTATGTATTTAACAAAAGCTGTGAACACTGTTAAAAATATCAGCACAAAATGTCTACAATTGTACCCTTTCACCTCGCCTTTGACTCTGGAGGCAATGACTCCAAGAAGCATTTGGAGAAAGGATTCTTGCAACTGGGAAACAGCTGTGAAAGTGAACCAGGCCAAATGAACTCTGGTTCCCAGTCCCAGGGTTCAGTGGACTTTTGGGTATAAACACAAGCTTTGACCACAGCTTTTCTTTAAAGAGCTAATTAATTGTTGATGCTAAAACTGAAAGCATTTTGTAAGAGATTATCTTGCAAAACTTCAAACTAGCAAACAAAAGCTCTTCTCAACATGATTGTGTGTTTTTTGTTTGTTTTTTCTGTTCCATCATTAAAAGCTACACCACAGGCCGCCATGTTTGTTTACTCTTAAGTCACGTTCCTCATTCTCAGGCTCCAAAGCCACAGCTGGCTGTAGGAGATTTTGTTAGAGCCTGAGTTTAGAAGAGAACTGGTTGGTGTGTGGTTCCTCATCACTGGACATCATACTCTACACAACCACAATTTATTTTATTTTTTTTTAGCCACACATGGATTGGGAATCTTTTCATGATGGGCAGCTCTTTTGGCTCGGCTCCTTTAGAAGAGCCGGCTCTTTTGGCTCCCAAATGGCTCTTCATTTAGTGTCACTCTGAGCATTTAGTTTAGGCCTAATTTAGCAATTATGAATGGTTTCTGTGTTGGTAAACAACTTTTTAATGAGTGTTTTTGTAAAATCCTTATTTTTATGCAGTTTGCAAACACAAATGCAGCCAGATGCTGCTTCTTTTTGATTTTTGCTAATGTATTCACTTTTTCCCCCAACAAGCTTGCCTTCCCACTGCACTTGCTGTCTTTTGAGCACACCTTACTTCTTTCACATAAAGATATGGTCCTAAAATAAAAACATAAATAAAAATGTGCGCTATTTGTGCAGATTTGTTGCAGAGCTGAGCAGGAGCATCTGAGGATATGGCTCTTGTCTACAGGAGTCTGCTCTTCCAATTCACTAGAATCGTTGGTGTCTTTAAAGAAAGATGTTGATTTAAGATTTCAAAAATGTGTAATTCTTTGTTTGTCCCTGGTTCAGGCTAAAAAAATCTGATGCCAGCTTATTTATATGTTTTTTAGATTGTGACATATTAACCCTGTGTTTGCCAGTGCTGCATTAACACAATTATACTTCAGATGCACATAAATAAATTAGAATATTGTGAAAAGTAAAATTATGTAAGTAGTTCAGTTTAAAATAGTGAAATGCACTTATTATTTAGATTCAATACACACAAGTGAACAATTTTCAAGCTTTTTTTTTTTATTTGTGTGTGTTTGAATTGATCGTTGAAATACAATAAATTTCCCGCTGTCTTAACCTAACATGTTGTGAATTAATTTTGTCAGCCAACCTTCAAAACACAGAAATGTATTTATAAGAATGAGCCGACTAATAATGTCAAGTTGAAAGGTTTATGGCGCAGGATTGAGTCATCATCGTAACAATCTGTGAGAAATTTGGCATGTTACTGTCAAAAAGGGAATATATTATGTGCATACAGAGAGACATGGCTTCAGAAAGGGAATGAAGGCGTGTCAGTTTGGGCGCAAACTAGGTCTAATGACTCATTACTGCCAAATTCTGAGCTCCCTGGAACAGAACTCAATTACCTCCTTCAGCTTTTTGTCCAAGGGGCTCGGCACAGACAAATGACAGATGAATTGCAGTGAAACAGAGCGGCAGAATGTTAATGTTGTTGGTAAACAGCACCATTGTATTGGCCTGACTACTGCATTTAATTAGAACAAGTCAGGTTTAATCCATGCATTCATTTGAGAGGAAGCGTTCCAGACATTATCTATCATCAACATTTCTTTGTCATAGAGGCCATTGAGCGTTGCGTGTGATAAATATACGGATTTGAACTTTCTAACAAACTTTTTTTTCCCCAAGCTGTTGAACACAACTCTGGTGTGCAAAGGTTCTGTGTAGTTCTCAGTGAAGCAGAACGAGTCACAAGATAACACAGGTTTAAGTCAACACAATAGCTTTAGCAGATGACCTTTGCATGCTTCGTATATTCTATTGCTGAAGTTTAGGCGAAATTAATTCACAACATTGTGACTGGCCTATCTCATCCTCTGTACTGACACAGCCAGTTCATTCAAATCATTGGTACACTGCTAATGTAAATAAAATGTTAACTACAATGTGACAGTCAAAGGCCTGCTTCTGATATGGTACATTTTAAAACTAATTGTTTGTGTTTTAAAGGGTCATTGATCTGAAAATTCTACTCCTAATGTTGTGATTTAGCATTTCTGTCTCAGAGCTAACACTACATTAAATTTTATGGTTATTTCCTTGTTTTTGGTCATTGTCTGGAAAGCCAGATTTTTTTATGACAACAACACACTTAAAATGTGACAGTCAACTCTTCAAAAGTCATTTCACTTTTAGTGAATTGCCAACAATTACTGATGATGCCTGGTTCACTTCTGATCATTTGAAATTGTTACATGTATAATAAAATATCATCAGACAGCAAATAAAATGTTACACTTGAGCCACCACAACAAATGACCAAAGTATTTGTAGCACATGCTCACATACTTCACTTTTTTTGGGCATATACAATATTTTCTGTGATAATTGAATTTTCTGAATATAACTGATGTATAATATAATATTGTATTTTTATGGCACTTGCTCTTGTATATTTTAAAATGGATATAGTATATTAAATATAATACTTGATTAACAATATTTTTTTTTTATGTACATATTTTTATGTATGTACTAATAATGCAAGCTTTAATACATCTACCATACCAGTCTCAACTACAAGGCATTACACTGTAATATTTTATTATGAGTTCAGCAGATGGTGCTTGATCTGATATACATGTGACTGATAGTAACTGAATATGCTACAACTGTGGTTCCCAAAGTGAGGTCCAGGGCTCCCTGGTGGGCCTTGAAAGTATTGCAGCGGGACTGCAAGATGTTTTCTACATTAAGTACATAAAAAGTAATTGAGTTTTAACTGAATTACAATTGAGTGCTTATTTAAAAATATCACTTTGAAGCATTTTTAAGCCAGCAGTTTTTGTTTTTAAATGTGATTTTTATATAAATCTACAGGGAAAAACATGATATAGACTTTTGAATACAGAAAAGTTTCATTGTTGGGGGTCTGCATGGGATTGTCAAAATTTTAAGGGGGCTGCAACTTTCTTGATTTTGGGGAAGGATCTGTTACAAAAATATACAATGATTTTGATTTAAGCTGTTAAATCACATTTAAGTAGGTCATAATGAAAACAAAGGGAGTAGGATTTAACTTCTTCCTACTCCTTTTCAAACATGCTGTTTTCTTTACCTTATCAACTGTGTTTATTATTATTTCTTGCTTGCTGTATGTTGATTGGCAGCAGTCTCACATGTTCGACATAAAGAAAGAACTCAAATCAAATTCAGTTGTCCAAATACAGTGTCAGTAGTAGTAGTAAATCATAAAAACAGCACAATCACAAATGTTTTTAATAAGACTGTCTCCTGCAAAAATAATTGTAGTACTTTGTGTGAGAATAGGTACTAATTCTATGAGCTCTGGTAGAAGATTAGAACTACTAAACTCTTGAATGTTGCCCATTTGTCTTCTCGAGACACAAATTCACTGCTGAAACTGACAGCTCCATCTAATTACAACCGATTGAGCTTAATCCCTGCTTTTGAAAAAAAAAAAAAATCTAAATTTCAGCTTGCCCTTTCAGTGCACCTACTGGGTGTATCATCTCCAAATATGTGCCAGTGGAGAGGAAATCCACCTCACCTTTTAACCACAAGCCCTCGTCCTGCTGCTTAATCCTAATGAAATCCATTTAGAAGCTTGTGTGTCAAAACATCGCTGTCCACTGATTGGAAAGGCAGAAACCCATTTAATAAAACAGCCATCAATTTTAATATTTTGTAAGCATGACCTAGATGACACAGCAAAGTCCTCTTTTGTTATCAGATATACACAGGCAGTAAATATGCCCACTATAACTGTATATACCTCCAGTATTTTGGGGAAATTTGGGGTAACAAAGAATTTTTCTGTACTAATACAAGATAGGATAACAAAAAAAAAAAAAAAAAACTCCAGCCACAAAGGGTCAGTAAAGAAACATTTGTTAACATTGTGAGGAAAAAGAAGAATAGAGAATGACAGAAAACCAGTTAATAAAAGCATTTTGTCATTTTGTCAGCATGACCTAGATTGACATTACTTTTTATTGTCATCCACAAACAGCCAGTATTAAACCAATAAATAACCCTACCATAACTATATTTATGCCAACATTTTACTAGGAACATTTTGAGGTAATTACGGTGGCATTTTGGTTACTGAATAAATGCCATCTCGCACTTAATAAATGGTTCAGGACACAAATAGAGACCCCACCATAATGATCTCAGAGGGGAGCTTTTAAATGAACGTTCGCAACCAACAATACGGCGAGTCAAACCAGAGCCACGCAATGGGATTGGCTGATTGATGTATTTTCCCTGCAGCGCCTTGGGGACTATGAAGACCTCTTTTGGGGGGTGGGATATTTGAATTAATGATCCCGTCTCTCTCACATGGCAAATGGAGTCAGCCGTGCATAGAATTACATGTTACCAGATAAAAACAACACCTCATGAGATTCAATTTAGGTGCACTTAATTAAGGTTACAGTTTTCCAGGAAATTTTTTATGTTAATTCGCCGTAAGTGCTACTGAAAATGAATAACGGTTATGTAATGTTTCAGTCACGAGGGTCGGGGGGATTGTAACTAGTCCGCTGGGGCCATAACTACCTTTAAAAGATAAGGATGGGAGAAGTATTGTGCAGTAAGCAAGATCCTGATACAAGCATGTTGTGAGCTAATGAATTTGAACCACACAACAAACCAATAAAGCTATATTGTTTTGAACCTGAGCAAAATGCCATATAATTAACCATTTCTGTTTATGGGACGTCCAGTTTGCGCTATTATATTTATAGTACCAGTGAAGAAATTATTAGTTTTGGGTGTGGATACAGAACATTGTCTGGAACAAGCAGTGGCGTAAGGTGGTAATTAGGGGCCCCAGTGCAGCTTTTCAGGATGGGCCCTTCAGTTATGAAGCACATTCAGTAAGCCTATACGTCCACATATCATACTGTAGTTGTAAAATGTGCACTGAAATTTCGGCTAATAGTTTCAGCAAGCAGTAAGTAAATATTGTGAAGGTATTATGCTTCTCATACGTTACTTTTTTTTTTTTTACATAATTGCCTTAAGGTGCAAAATTACAAGCAATTAACATAATAACAAACAATAACAATTGTTGAGACTGGGCTCATCCTTACAGCAGCGTGTGCCAACTGAGTGTGAATTAATTTCAGCTGTATCACATTTTAACAAGAAAACTATCACATTTGTACAAGATACTATCAGGTTTGTGCAATATATGCATCACGTTTTTACAAGATAATTAAGCATCACGTTATAACAAGATATCAGTTTATCACGTTTTTACAAGATAAATGATTTTTCTGTTATCATGTGATGTTTACATGGTTGTTCCTGCACATAGAGATCGAGATGAGCTTGGAGGATGGCAAACTGTTCACTCTATGTTTCTTTGAGTATGGGGTTTGCCCGAAGATTGCATGCTAAAGGACTGCCAGGAAGACTGGCAACATACATATTCAAGTACAAAACTGTAGTTGAGTTGGGCAGTTACACTCAACAACTAATATGACATGTTTTAATCTAATAATTAAGGACTTTCAATGGGATCCCCCTCATGTCCTGGGCCCCAGTGGACTGGCTGTTATCAACTGACCAACGATACTGACTCCAGCCACAAGGGGTCAGTAAAGGAGCAAATGATTTGTTTTAGTGGAATATTTTAACACTGTGATGTATAGGGACTTTGTGGACCAATGGAGAGAGCATTTACCCCTGAACTGAAAGATCCCCTGTTTGAGTCTGGGTCTTAGCATTATCAATACCAATGTGAAATAAGGACAGTGTGTTGGTGGTGCGTATGGAAACATTCCTGAACAACCTTTCAGACATTTTAGCACAGGTTTAAATTTAAGTTAACCTCTGTGGTTTTATGTAAATGGGGTTTGTGCCACTGCTGTCAGAGAGGATGAGCACAAATTATGCTGTTTTGTCAAATTGCTGTTTTATTTGAAATGTAACTGCCTTAGCATTTAAATGTGTAAGTATAATTAGTTTCCTGTCCATACAATGTCACTAAATTATCAAATGAGAGCTTTGCATGACAAACTGCTCTTGAACCCTTCAAAGGGAAACTGTTTTCATGTATAATTGATTTAAATGATTAGTTCACATCAAAGAGAGATGTTTTTTATTTTCACCAGACAGAGATTGTCTTTCTTTTGTGTGCAATTTTTAGATAATGGCTTCTTATAAACAGAAGATTAATAAGAAATGACGAATGCTGCCAACAACAAAAAATAATGTAGTTTTATAATAATGTACAAAAACGCAAAGTCATGACTCCATCCTCACAACAAGAGACTGTCTACAGCTTCTGCCCACTCTCTGAACACAGATAATCCAGCTGTCATTACATCAAGTAATTTACCTAACTAAGTTTTGATTGAAGAAGATTAATTTGCTTGTCCTCAGTCAGAAGGTTTTGGGTTGGAGACAGGTTTTATGGACAGTAATAGTTCTGGTAGTAGTAGTATTTTACTGTGCAAGTTGCATAAAGTCTTTTAAAAGTACTTTGTCATTAAAGTGGAACTCAGTAACCTTTAAACAGTTTTGAAGTCCATGTATTCTTGCAAGTATGAGTGTCACCAGCCCAGTGTCACCGAAGACTGGAGTCTCGGGAGAAAGTGGTTTCTAAGGATTTACAACAGTGCTTTAAAAGTAAGTATTAAAAGTAACAATACTTTAATATAGTACAGATTTTGAGTACTTCTTACACTTAACCCTCAGACTATCCTTTAACAAAATCTCTTAAAGCTCTTCTAGGTCACTGGGTTACATTTAAAAATAGAACTTAAACTTTTTTGTTGCTTTTTTTAACCCCTCTCCTCATCATACATGAATACAATAAAATAAAAGTGAATTTATTTTCACATTTTTAACCCTATAAAAAACAGTTTGTCCACATAATTCCCACACATTTGTAAATAAAACATGAATTATTTACTGTTTAAAGATACCAAGTGTTAGCCCTGCATTTTGTGAGCGCAGTACTCTGCTTGGTTGGTATGGCTCTATAACATCAGTAATGTAGGATGGCGCCGTACCATTTACGGCCTTGTAAGTCAAGAGAAGGATTTTAAACCTAATTCTGAATTTGTCTGGAAGCCAGTGAAGTGAAGCTAGCACAATAGTAATATGTTCTCTTCTGTTAGTTCCTGTTAATAATCTTGCTGCTGTGTTTTGAAAAAGCTGAAAACATTTTAGAGAATTTTTAGGGCACACTGCCAGCAGAGAGTTACAGTAATCCAACCTAACAAACGCATGGACGAGTTTTTCAGCATCACTTTTAGATAAAATATTTCTGATTTTGGCAATGTTACGTAAGTGAAAGAATGCTCTTTTACAGGCTTGGTTTATATGAGCCTTAAATGATAAATCTTGGTCAAATAAAAATCCTAAGTTTCTCACAGTAGAACTTGAGGCTACACTGACACAGTCCAGGGAGACTCTCTGGTATCTGATAGAGCATCTCTCAGGTTTTTGGGGCCTAGTATAATGACTTCTGTTTTTTTCTGGGTTTAGGAGGAGATAATTAATGGTCATCCATGTCTTTATGTCTCTCACACAGGCACTAAGTTTCTCTAAGCTGTCATTCTGATCAGGTTTAATTGATAAATACAACTGTGTATTGTCTGTGTAACAGTGAAAATTAATGCCATGTTTTCTGATTATGTTTCCTAAAGGCAGCATGTAAAGCATGAACAGAATGGGTCCAAGTACTGAGCCTTGTGGCACTCCATAGCTAACTTTACTGAACTGTGAGGAATGTTCATTTACACTGACAAACTGGTACCTATCAGATAAGTAGGATTTAAACCAGCAGAGGGCGGCTCCTCTGACCCCTATGTCACCGTCTAATCTCTGGAGTAAGATGCTGTGGTCAGTGGTGTCAAAGGCTGCACTGAGATCTAACAGAACCAGGATTGAGACCAGTCCATTGTCTGAACTTAATAACAAGTCATTTGTGACTCTAACTAATGCAGTTTCTGTGCTATGGTGGGGTCTAAACCCTGACTGAAAATCTTCAAATAAGCTATTGTCCTGTAGGTGGCAACATAACTGTTTAACTACAACTCTTTCTATGATTTTTTTAAATAAAAGGGAGATTTGATATTGGTCTATAGTTGGCTAAAATGTCGGGATCTAGACTTGTTTTTTTCAGAAGCGGTTTAATAACTGCATATTTAAAAGACTGTGGCACATAACCTGTTTCTAAGGAGGTGTTTATTATATTCAGTATAGATTCATTAATTAGGGGAAGAGTTTCTTTATAAACTTTTCTAGGAATTGGGTCTAAAAGGCAAGTTGAGGTTTTGGAGGACATAATGACTGATGTTATCTCAGCTTGGCCTACAGTGGTAAAGCAGTCTAACATTACAGATGGTTTTATAGAGGCCTCCATTTTAACAGTTTTAGCTTGCTCTGAGCTTATTGAAGGGAGAATTTCAATTAATTTGTCTCTAATACTTGTAATACTTGTGATTAGTC
Organism: Bostrychus sinensis; assembly: GCA_020698575.1. NCBI lineage: Eukaryota > Metazoa > Chordata > Actinopteri > Gobiiformes > Eleotridae > Bostrychus > Bostrychus sinensis. Next base: position 16,567,324 of record CM036249.1, on the reverse strand, counting down.
CTAAAACTGATTTTAATACAGTTTTACTTTTTGAGCCATCACAAAAAAAGGGCAGAAAATCACACAAAAAAGGCTGAAACTCAGGTTTTTCCTCCTAAAAAGGACTGGTCTACAGTCACTGTTATCTAAAAGAAATTATAGGAAATTATTTCCTACAGTGCAGAAAATGGAGGCTCTGGAGGTGATTTTTTGTAACTGACAGGGTTACAGAGGAATTAACATGATTTAAAATGTCTGTATTGCAATGGCAGTAGAGGGGGGAAAAGTTATTTTAATGTGAGTTAATGGGACCAAAAAGGGCTTTAAGAGGAAGAATGGGAGTGTTTTGAGTATTGTTTTTGACTAGACAGTAGATTTTTTTTTCCAGTGTGAATTTTTTAATTTATTTATTCATGAACATCTTTGTCAAATATCATCACCCTAGCATAAGAAAGTCAAAAATGAGAGCAAAAAATACATCTGAAAAACCCTGAAAGGGGGCCAGGAGGGCCTGAGGGTTAAAGTAAATGAATGTAAGTGTGTGTTAGCCCTACATTTAACTGAGTCATGGGTGTACTCTGCAGCTGGAAAAGGCTACAGCCCCCTCTGATTAAAGGTAAATGCTAGAAAATGAGCAGACATTTTACATGGTAAGGAGAGGTATGACTTTGCCCTGTTTGTTGATACAGATTCATCCGCTGCTGACATGGCCAACACTTCTTGCAGGAGTTGAGCTCTGTTGACACTCTGTGGTTAAAGCTGAGCTGCTGAAGTCTAGGTGTTAACTGGAGAGAACTATTCTGGCAGCGTAAAAGAACACATGTCATATCCATTTACAACTTTCCTCTCGCTACATTACGAGACGCAGAGGCCCAGTCTGGTCATATTATAAGCTGCATACACAGCCCTTTATGGCGAAACACTTGGAGACAGGAGTCATCATAGTGTGAAGACGGAGAGATGGCAAGACAGACAGTTGACTCTGGCTTATTGCAGTCATAGTTAGGCTGCAGAAGGCAAAGATGTCGATAATTCCAGCGGGACAGAGTGCAGCCTGTCTGATTTATCCATGAGACCATATGTGAAGCAGATTAAAGAAGCAAGCCCAGATTAAAGGACTGCCATGGTAGCTATAGCTCGGCCTAATGAAGAAAGTGTGACAGCTTTCTCTGGAGTGACAGAGTAATACATTTCCAAGCTCCTGCCCCGCCTTTAGATAGAACATTAGTGAGATGACAGATGGGAAAGATTTCTAGATGGATACTTGTGGAAAAAGTTGGGACACTGTGTAAAATCTAAACTAAGCAAAATGTAATGATGTGCAAATTTTATAAAACCATATTTTACCATTGCACCATTTCGTTACAGATAATAGCCCATTTTAAATTTGCAGCACTTCTCAAAAAGTTGGGACAAAAACGTTTTACAATAAATAAAAAAAATAAATAAAAAAAGTAGTAAAGATGTCTGGGTAAAAGAGAGCATTTCAGAAAGGCAGTCTGTAATTTTAGTATTGGTTGTATTGGATGCTCCTTATCTTTGGGACCGCAAGCAGCACTGCACTAACACTGACATTATTCTGTACTGGAAATCTCTGCTTGGATATTGCCAGAGGTCATTTTATTTGGAGCACCGCAAACACAGTTTGCAATAAAAGTTACAAGTGTATCATGCACGATCCACATGTGAACATGATCCAGAAGAACTGCTGTTTTCTTTGGATCAAAGCTTGTTTAAAATTGGCTGAGGCAAAATGTTCAGATGAATCAAAATGTAAAAAATACAAATTTGCAGATATCAAATTGAAAATGAGTCATTACTTGTTATGAAATGGTAAAATGTGTCAGTTTCAACACCTGAACTGTTGTTGTTTTTCTGTAATGTCAATAAAATATTTGCAAACCATTGGCTTTTGTTTTTATTTACATTTAACACAGTGTCCCAACTCCCATTACTGAGATTACAGATGTGAGAGAAACCTAATGGATACTAGCTATAGGGGGTAGTTAAATTAATTTTGGATCCCTTTCCAGCAATGACCGTAGATCAAGGCTTAACTAAAATGGCCTCCTTGAAGAAGCGACCCAGCAGTGGCGGTGCTCCAGTTTGTTTGCTGTTTCGCTATAAGCTCATGAAGTGCTCGCAGTGGTTGTCGGTGTTGAACCGTCAGAGGGGCTTTGCAAAACACTTCCCCTGTTGTGCTCAAACGCAGTGAGACATGCTGAATGCCACTCGCGTACATGAGTGAATTAAGCCGCTGTATCACTTAGAGCATTCCTCAAAGCTCTGACTTGCTCCTCGGTGGCTGTGGATGAGAGTTGAACCTAAGCCAAGGAGGGAAAATCACCATTTAATGTGGCTGCAAAAACAAAAAGCACTCCAGTGTAATGCATCGCTGGAAGAAAAAAGTGGGAATCCTGTATGTTCACTGGCAGCCGGACTACGATAGGGAGATAGTACCTGAAGAGAAATCCAAGTTAATATCTTATCCCAACTCTAACTGGAGTTTTAAAGACTTTGAATTCTCCTACTTTCACTACAAAAATGGATAATGCAGTTCAATGTTGGAATATAGCTTTTTTGCGATAAAGCTTGGAAAGATGTTCAGCAGCACGGGAGCAGATATTATTACCTCTGTCAAAGAGGATATATGTTTGCCTGCTTTGGTTTGTTGCCTGGTTTGTTTGGTAGCATTTTCAAAGCCAAGTAAGAAATTACTTTTATCGAATTTCTCTTAATTGCAATAACACACATGGCTAAGGCCGTTCATTGCCAAACTATTGCTATAAAACATGGTTGTTTTGGTCTATTGTAATATAACATTTAAAATAAAAGCTTGACTGCCGTGGATTATATGTTCATGTTGAGGCACAGTTAAGTAACAAATGCATTTATTTTGACTATGTTTGTTTGTCTTTTCACAAGGTCAGTATCCAAGATATTATGGATATTTATAAATTGTTCCTTTCGTCTTTTCCTTTCTGGGATTTTCTTAGCAAATCATCTGCTTTCTCGCCTGTAATGATTATGATTTGGCGTAAGTTTTACACTTGATGCCCTTCCTAATGTGACCCTCTCCATTTTTTCCAGGTTTGAAGTACACAGGCTTCTGACTCCTTGTGGCTGGAATACAAATATTTAGCACTACTTGCAAATACCTAAACCACATAAACACACCATCTGTGCTGGGGAGACAGTAGTGTGGTTCGCTCTCCTGCATATAAACCCAGACAAAGGTGAGAATTTCAGTTGTGAGAGCTTAATTGACCCATGAGCATAGCTGTGTGGTCTGCATAGTAACGTACTGAGTATGTAAAGGCAAAAACTCTTATAGTGTGTGCTGCCTTGGTGTAATTAAAGAAATGGTGTGTTGAATTTGAACTGCAGGGGATTTGTATTCATGCATTGATAATAAGATGATCCACTGAGCAGTGCAGTTTGATGTCGGAGCTGCTTTGCTGATTACTATCACCTGCCTCGGCTCACTGATACCATCCGACAGACAGAGACCTGCTCATGCTGCCTCTGACCTTGTTCTGGTGAGGCTCAACCATCACTTAGACCAGGAATGGCACCTCATTTTCCCAAGGGGCCATATGAGAGCACAGACTGAATTCTGCTGTGGTCTAAATGAAATATATTGTATTGGTTTATAAAGGCAGAGCATCGTCTGCTAAATGAGGCTTTGAAAATGTGGATAGTGAAGGCAATATTTTGCAGTATCTCACAGACCAGCATTATATTACAGATATGTGTAAGAAGTGTGGTTATTGCTATATAGATATTTTCTATATTAAGTTACTTTGTGTGGCTCATTGAGCAAACTATTTGTGCAGTGGTTGAACGGGTGCCCTTAGGTCAGGTGGAAGCTCTGGGATACCAGGAGTGGGTCTGAATATGTAGAAAGTTTCTGGAAAACAAGTGCCACTTGCAGTGCACTTGTAATGGAAATGAAACAGGCGCTGTATAATATAAAAAGTAAACTTTTACCAAAATAAGCCAAAAAACTAAAAACATTAAAACTACTGTCCTATTCATCAACTGTAGGTAAATAAAATGTCAAGGCCAGTGCAGTGTACTCTTTTCCACCCAAAGATACATGGCAGTGCTGAACCTATAGATCAGTGATTCACAACTGGTGGGTCAGGGCCCAAAAGTGGGTCACAGTGAGATTAATAGAAATTGGGCACCACAATCACACCAGGTAAAAAACACTGCCATATGTGTTTTTATAGTATATAGATTATTATTGTAATGTTTTAATTGAAAAAAATAATATTCAACCTTTTCCACAAAAAAAATAAAAAATAAAAAAAAAATAATCAAAATTTAGCAATTTTTTTTCCACAAGAAAACTAGATCTTTCAGAATAGTTTTAGCTGGTAGGCTGCTGGTTAATGTCCTTGCTGCTAAGCTGAAATGACAGTCTCACATTGCTAAAAGCAGCGTGTTCTTTGTAGCAGCTCTTGGTGCTGAGGTGAGTGGGTTAATAATCCAAGGTTTGACCGTTAGATAATTGTCCAAGACAATGGGCCAAAGATTACACTAAAAATACAAAGCCCTTTTAAGCTCAAACAAGTTTTGGACAGCTCAAAATCAAAGTAGATGGTTTTGTATAGGCACACACTGTAGAGGACTCTGGGCTCTTTTCAGATCATTAAAATCACCTTAAAATAACGTTCATATTCAACTTTAGAAAATACTCAGTCCTTACAAAGCAAGACGACCCATTTCTGTTCAATTACTTCTTGTTCCCTTTTCTACACCTACCCAGAGTGGACATCACTATGTAATAATGTTTAAGTGTTGTTATCCATGATAGTAGCCTGGCCAGACACATATTTTATTTTCAAAAAACAAGTTTTGAATTTAAGTTGAGTTTGCAGTGGTAAAATTATTAAATTAAACTGCCTTTAAATGCAATTGTATATACACCGATCAAGCATAACATTATGACCACTAACAGGACTACCTGGAGTTGTTTTTTGCTTCATTCACACCTGCTCGAGTAATCCTGTAGTCTCTGGCGCGAGTTTCTTAGGCCTCAGAACACTTGATTTCATGAACGTCTGCCTCTACCGTGAACCTCTGCCCACTCCAGGAAGCACTGACCAATCAACAAGCCTCATACAAAAAGCTTAAGGAAGTAAAAACATTTATTCACTCTGATTCTGGTCAAAAGAACAACACAGCTGCACTCTGCTGCCCTCTGCTGGTCTCTTTACCCGCTTCTTTAAGGCAGTTGCAAAGTAATTATTAGAATAGTTCATGTTTTTAAAGGTTGTAAAACATGCAGTACTGTTCTATAGGTAACCAAGATTATTTTAAAAAGATTAAAAAAAAAGTATGTTATATCCCTTTAAAATTAAACTACCAATAGAGAAATGCAATCTGAAAAGCAAGCAACCATCAAAAAAGCTTGGCCTATTAGCTCACTCTATATGAAGAAGAAAAAAAGGTTTGAGTTATAGAATTGCAACCTACATTTAACACACAATGCAGTTTTACTAAGATCCATCTGCAGTACTTTATGTAGTCAATACAATATAATATATAGCAAGATGAAATAACACCATCTGATTCATCTTTCCTGCTACTTTCTATTTAAATACATCAATAAATCATGTATGCTAATATTTTCAGCGCTTGTAATATGTACCTTTCATTTTTCTCACCAGCTGCTAAAAGCCAAACTGTATTTTTATAGAAGAGGGGATTTTGTACAGTTATATTCACCTCCACATTGTTCCAGAATTGAGGTGGAATAAGATGGATTTTTTCACGTTGTAAAGATTAATTTTATTTCTAATAGAAGTCCTACATATACAGGGCCTTAACTATGGGAAAGTGCTGCAACGGCTTAAGAATAGATGGATCTTACTGAAGACTTGATTGAATTCAGGACTGTATCTTTAATGGAGAATGATGGATGGGAAAGTTATAAAGGAATCCGTCTCGAACTCTCTGGGACTGTCAGGACATTGGGTGAAAAAAAATAACACAGAACAAAGATTTGTGGGAATGAGATCTAAGTTTGACAGTCATCTCTGATAGTACCGACGACTGAAAATGTAGTTTTCTATTAACATGTCATTATGCAAATGTGTTTTTGATGTGACATTGAAAAATAACAACAAGGGAATAATGTATTGCAAAACTGACTAAACGCAGCATGATGTACCTTTCGCTGTCTCTCTCTCCTGAAGCCTGATTTTGACAAATAACCAGAAAAAGTAGTGAATAGGTAATGTCATAGTCAGGCCATGTGTCATAGTTTCTAGTTTTTTTGAATGAAAGGGGAGCCATGACACTTTGCTTGTTTCTTCACTGTTTTGGTTGCATTTTGCTTACATTGCCTTACATTTTGAAATAAAACACTAGTCTGGTCTGGTTGACTCCTGGGTGACTCCTCACCTGGATTAACTCTCATTTTCTCCTCCTTGTATCTGCAAAAAGGTTTCCTTTGCCTTTTGGCCACTTAGCCATGACGAAAATGTAAGAAATACAGCCATTGCCACTTTCTCAAGAGGGTCTGTTCTCCTTTTTCTTGTAAGGCTGTTTTTTCTCCAAGATAGAGGGATTTATTCACCCTGCAACAACTCATTTAGTCATCACACCGACTCAGAAATGGTTTATTTAAAGTGAAACAGATACATTGTTTCCCTTTAACTGAAGTAATGACAAAAATAACAACATTAGTGGTGGTTGGAGGGCCATAGATGCAGAACGGCAAGCACATGTCAATTGCTGTTTGCTTTTGGGCTAAAATAAATTTGAAGCATTCTTTTATAGTCCATATATGACAGTGTTGCTTTAAAATACCCAAAATGCTTGCTAAAATGTTTTGCAGCGTAGGTTCCCTGAGTGGAGGGTATATGAGGTGTGTATCTGGGCAGGCAGGAGTTGCGTAACAGTAGCACATGTAGGTGGCTGTGTCCAGCTGGGAGTGTAAGGATTAGGAAGGCACTGGTCCTACTGAGATCTAGGTTAATTAAAGCTGTTTTTCGGTGAGCTCAGTGACCTGCCCGTCGAGAAGCACAGAGACGCTGGCCCCATCTGTTACTGCCAGGCTAACACCGAAGTCCATGACATAGCACTAGCTCAGCAATGTGTACAGTGAGTGTTATCAATATCACACTCATTTTGGGCAATATCCTGCAGAGAGCCATTATCCCAGCATGGGGTAGTTAGCAACTAAATTAGACTAATTATAATTTGCATCAGCATTTTTACCCCCAACAGTGCCATTTCGGATTGGGCTAAATGCGATTGAGTTTACATCTGCATATTTTTTTGTTTGATAATATTTCTTGTGGCTGCATTATGTGGAAAAGGAATAAAGAGACTTGGGCTAGGTTTATTTTTGATATGAACCATGCTTTACACAGCAATAGATGGCAGTACATTACTTTTACATTACAAACAAAAGAAAAGTACTTTCCGAGAAGCCTGTTTTCATAATACATGATATTTGAATTATGATGCAATTATCCCTAAAAGTGCAACAGAAACTGATAAAAAAAAAAAAAAAACATAAATAAATAAAAGTTCTATTACATCCTGTCCAAATCTAACCACAAGGAGTCAGAAGTCAGTGTACTCCTTGTGCCGATCCACTGTTTTGCTCTGTCAACAGACATAGACTGTGCAAGAAAAGACACTTTCTCTTACTGTTTCCGATAGCCATTAATTAAGCCAACGGGAGTGCTCATTATTGGAGTGTGCCAGCAGATTAAAATATTGAATTTTAAAACCTGTCTTTTTTTCTGTGTTTTCAGATGTCAGAAGTTTTGTACTAATAGTGGGGGATTCTTTGGCGGGGTGCATAACTTCAACCACTTCCTTACACTAAATTGTGAGCTACTTCCATCACACAAGCTGAGTTTTCATTTAATTTGAATTCTGGTCTTTTCTTAATAAGTTAAACCAAATATTTATCATTGGTGTGATGTGCCAGCCCAGATATTGTCAAAAGCAGTTTTCTCTCAGAGGGTTAGGTAAGAGCTGAGAGGGTAAATGGATTGAAATGTGGCCAGGGGAAGTCAAATATGCACTGAGGAAAAATGAGGCCGTGATTATGGGAGGTATTAGGAAGTGAAAATGCATTTGGACTTTTATATGATGAAAAGTGGGTTTATATATCTAAATCCCGTCTCTGTTTGCAACCATAGGGAATAAGAATGTGATAGATTCTATATTTGACCCGGGATGAATTTCAATTTTTAGAAGGCGGCATAAGCATATATCTGCCGCATCTCTCTCAGAAACACGCCTTGCATCATTTTTCCGTGTGTCCTTCATCTTTGCTTGCTATTCGCAGTGCTGCATTTCTGCTTGTACTTTCTCGGCCCACCCCCTCCCTCTCACAGTGTTCTCTTACACCAATTCTCTATGTCTGTATCTTACAGGCTCTTTCTCTCTCTGATCTCTATCCCCGGAGCATGTCTTGGATACCCATTGGACACAGGCTGCCAGGCAGCTGTGTGTAGCTGGTCTTCTGCCACCTCAGAGGATCTTTGGCTAGCCCACTATCTGTTTGTTTAGAAGAATTAAAAGATGGTACATTCCAGAGGGACCCCTCACCACAGTCACCAGAAGGGGCTTGTGTCATAAAGTCCACTCGGTCAACACACAAAGCTCACAGAGACAGATGTCCTTGCACTAGAAGAATCCATTATTCACTTCACCTCAACAGTGGTCACTGCAGCCTACGCCTGACCACTGGACTGTGCAGCAGGACATTTTGTCACCTGTGATTAACATAGTTTTGTAGGTGGAGCCTACGCACACTCACTGGCTTCTTCCTGGCTTTACCTCTTCACTAAATGTTATTTGATGAGCTGCACTGTGCTGTGTATTCAGACACTTTTCTATCAAAACCAGCATTCACTTCTTCAGCAACTGCATATAACCTGCAGAAGTTCGTCTCTTGGATCGGACCACACAGGTCAGCATTTGCTCCCCACGCGCATCACCTGTCGCTAGTTCACCACTTTTCATTCCTTGGACGACTTTTGATAGATACTGACCACTGCAGACCGGGAACACCTTGCATGAGCTGCAGTTTTTGAGATGCTTTGACCCAGGGCTCTAACCATCACATTTTGGCCCTCGTTAAACTTACTAAAATCCTTACGCGTGCCCATTTTTCTTGCTTCAAATATATATATAAAATCACTTGCTGCCTTATACTGCCATGATGAAGCGATACAGTAAGTTGTGTTATTCACACATGTCCATAATGTTATGCGTCATCTGTGTATTTCTGGGGTCTTTAGTTACTCCCTACTTACCCCTCTCTGATGTGATACTTTATGTGGTGTCCATAAAAAAAAAAAGAGAGCTGCTTCATATTGTTTGAAGCATGCCTGGCGTTTTCTCAAATCAAAAAGCTTTCTATCAAATTACATCACATTAATTGAGACACTGGTTAGGAATGTTGAGGGTTACGAGTCAAAATAAACTTTGATCTATGTAAATGCTGGTAAGTCCTGGGAAAAGATGAAGGAAGCCAGTCTGACAATGGCTGATGGTGACAGCGATCGATTAACACTGGGGTCTGCGGTGAACATGGTGTGTCATCAGAAGAGGTCAAAGGGCAACTTCAGCCTCAGTGGAGGATGTGACAGTCCATTGACTCTCAGAGGTGCTCTATTACATCCTGGGATGAGAATACACAGGGGTAACTGGCGTGAGCCACAGGGCCATTGTACTTACTACCTGACTGCTTTCGTCTTTTCCCTCTTTGCTCGTGGGGGACCACAGGAATGATTCAATATCCATTCTGCCACGCGGCATGCTCTGCACATTAATGCAATCCATTTTCCTCATTTTCTTCCGACACTTTTAGTTATGGTGCAGTTGGGAAATTGGTTTTCCTTCCAGCTAAATCATAGACTGCACATGCATGTGTATAACATGACACAACATAAATAGCATTTGTGCAAACCTAAGTGGCTGAGAAAAGGGTGTGTTGTTGAACATCTGTCACCAAAGGAAAAATGTAATATGCTTTTAACTGGAATGACCCAATAAGTGTTTGTTTGTTTGACGAACAGAACTGTTCAAAAGTCTAAGACAGGACTGTACAAAAGGCTTTGAACAAAGAAAGGTGTATTAATGTACAAAAATACACTAAATTATGAAAAAAAAATGTAGTGTGTAGACCTCTGCCAAGGCACTGGTCCTATCTCACAATGGTTAAAATATATAGTACATATGCAATTTACCAAGACAGGTGCTAGATTGTGAGTGCAGATAGAAAAATAGTGTTAGCTTTTTGTGGGTGTGTTGCGTGTGACTTAACTGTGTGAAACTGCGCTAAAAAAATTGCTGCCACTCATCTGATCTGTATGATATGAAAATGTGGCGTGAGTCAGAATGTGACCGCAGTGCTTCAACCCAGTGCAGCCTGTCAATCAACCCTCACAGTTAAAGAGATGGATGTGCGAGAGAGTTGATCAAGAAACATGCTACAGTTTTAATAGTGACGCGCACTGTAACAGGGAAGGAGAAAGGGAAAGAATCTTGTTTACTTTGTGTTTTTATTCTTTTTTTTATTGGTCTTGCAAAACAATATACACATGCAATACATTGTACAAATGTAGTACGACCCATATCATGCTAAAATTATACTCCTGTCTCATGCCATATATATTTTTTTTTAACATAAACTTAATACAGCACAGACATGGAACAAAACAAACCAGTTGCAAACACAGGAAAATATTTTCAAGTTTGTGTTTCAGACAAAATATGATCTTATTGGTTTAAAGTAGTTCAACCAGTCTTTCCATCATCTCATTTTTTTTTTTAAATTTCATATTTACAAGTAAAAGCCAGCTTTTCCATAATATACAGTATATACCATGCATCACGTCCACCCAATTTTCCTTTTTTCCATTTCCTAGTAATGCCCTTTTTTCCTGCTAATAGCGCAATCCTAAACATTTTAAAATTTATCTTTAAAAGCATCTGGTGTTTTCTCAGCTCTCATTAGGGAGACAACAGGATAAACACAAGTGGACTCTACCACACCGCAACACAGTTTGAAAGACAGACAGACAACACAACTGTATTCATTAACAGCATTTTTTTCACCCCTCAGTAAAACTTTATGCAGTATTGTATATTAAAACAGAGAGGACTGTATTTTTGCCAGTCCATCCAGTTGAATAAAGTGATAAAGTGGTTGCTGATATAGGCGTGTTATTTGCTGTTTCCACTCTCAGAGGCATGTACTATAGACTGCTCTATGGCTGCTGGCCAGAGAGCTCTCAGGGTTATAGCTGCTGTCCTCACCAGCGGGAATTGCATCACCAGGAGACTCGAGAAGGTGAGATTTAATTTTGGCGAAGTCTTGCAAGAAAAACAATTGTATTCCCTGGAGTTGTGAAAATCTGCCCAGACAATGTGACAAAAAAAAAAAAAAAAAAAAAAAGTGCTGCAAAAATATAAAGCTGCATTTTGTGAGAGGGGCAGAGGCTAATGAACAACAGCTAGCACTAATTAGGAGGGATTTTGTTCACTCCAAAAATGATGCCAACTTAATACAGGATCAACTTCTGTGCTGAAACTTTTACCCAAGGCTGCAGTAAAGTAGGCTAGAGCTTGAACACTCTTTTGTGCAGTCGACAGTTCAGGAGAAGTAATTATGTTGTATATCGGTGAAAAAGAAACAGCCATCTATATCCATACAACAGGAGAGAAAAGGTGAGACAGAGTGCTCGCCACTGACTAATCATTATTGATGGAGATTCACTTTCACTTAGCAACCGCCGGCTGCTTCTGCGCTCATGCTTACAATGAGGGGACTGTACGTGAGCTGCTATTGGCTGCTTTTCACGGCCCGTTGAGCCAATGAAGGTGACAGTGTGAAAGCCCGCTGTCGGCTGCAGCTCAGACCTTTGTGGAGTCTTCGCTCAAAATTTGGTCCAGTTCCACTCAGCTCATACCCCCCCCTTCCCAAACTTCAAAGCAGAGGGGGGTTTGGGGGGAGAGTGTCAAGATTAAATTCACTGTCATATCAGCATTAAAGCACTTGAGGGCGCAGAGGCAGGCTGTCATAGCGCCGGACATGGCTCATTTTAGGTTAGTTCTGACTGGCTGCCATTGTAGAAGAAGTTTTAAGTGCAAGAGGGCAACTTTATTCATGACAGTTTCATCAGAGGTGGTTCTAGCGACTCCAGGGACCCCAGGCAGAATGACTCCCTGGTATGACTTTGAGACATTTGATAATCACATGCAATATTCTAATCAGGTCAATTGCACATGGGCATTTAAAGGCACATATAAATAGAATGGTAAGTCAGCTCCACTTACTGGGTCTAAACTTCTTCCATTCATTTCTTTTAAACAATCATACAATACTTTAATTTAGAATAATCTGTTACTAGTTCAGAAAACCAAACTTTAATGGGGCTATATTGTGCAAAATTGACTTTTCTGAGCTTACTACCATGTTAAAATGTTGTTCGCTTGTCAAAAACATACCTGGAGTTGTGTTTTGCTTCATCCACACCTGTTTGAGTAATCCTGTCATCTCTGGCACGGCTGTTCTGAGGTCTCAAAATGCTTGTCCACTCCAAAAACCACTGACCAATCAACAAGCCCTCTATATCCACTCTGCTCTCATTCCTGTACAGCTTTGTCTTCACTGATTCCTCACAGTTATGTTTCAGTTTGTAGTAAAATAGCATCATACAAAAAGTTTAACCAAGTGAAGTGCAATTTTTCTTTCAGTGTGTTCAAAAGACTGCAGCGCTATGCACTCTCCTGCACTCTGCTGCCCTCTGCTGGTCTCTTTACCTGTTTCTTTATGGCACCAATAGAGTACTGATAAAAAACATATTCTTTTAGATAATGTTTTTAGAGGTTGCTGTTCTAAATGTGACCAAGATTGGTTTAAAATATGACTAAAAGTATAATATATCCCCTTTAAAATATAATAATGGACATATTAAACACAAAACTCACACATGCAACTTTAAAGCTGTGTAGGTTGGAGTATTCATAAGTCCATGTGCATTGTTCATAGTCACCACCTTCTCCAGGTAATTGTGGAGTAGGTCTACCTTATTGCAACAGCGCTAGTCTGATGTGCACATTGCTAGACTTCTACTACTACTACTACTACTACTACTACTACTACTACTACCACCAAACTATACTGCCAATGCCACTGTGAACGCAAAACTCAGCAGGACTAAATCTTATAGATGCCCTATTATATTTTTGGAAATAGTTTTAAGGGTGATAATGAGTCCAGTAATCTTGTGAGAACATTAGAGCGTAAATATTGATTATCATTTATATTTTGATCAGTGTGAGTCCAGAACAATGTCAGTGTTTGTACAAAGTCTCAGATTTTCCATATTTCGTGAGTTGCTAGATGGTCTAATTTGTTATTGGTTTAACTTGGACCTCTAAACGTCGAAGGATTTCTTGAGTGTCGCGTTTGTCTTATTTTGACAACAAAAATAGTATGTGCATAAATCATGTGGATGTGCAGTATTTCCATCTCATGCCTTTTCTGCCCCGTGTTTGGTTCACGCTTCACAGGATTCAGTATGCTGCATAGCCATGAATATTCATACATCTTTCTATATTTGATCTTTATTAACCCTGTTACATGCGTAGTCGGGGCTATAAAGTTTCACTTGTTATGATTTTCAGTGCAGCCAAGCAACCATTTGATTAGTTTGACAACTCCAGTGTACAAAGTTTGATGTTGTTGTTTTTTTTTTTTTTTGTTGTTGCTTCTAATATAGCTATACAATAATACTTTAGGCAGTATACCACAGTAAAGCAGTGTGCGTGCTGTGTCTTCATAAACATGCACACTTGTTCATTGTGCACCAGAGCATGTTGACTTCACCAGTTCTAGTCATGCTTCATTCACAGGAACAACCAGCCAAGTGTTGTCCTTAGAGGTGAGAGGCCAGTGTGGCCGGTGCAGAGGACTTTGGCTCCAACTGTAATTATCCCTGCACGCAACTGTAGAACTAAGCAGAGTATCTTGCACACATGCATATTTAATACAAAATACAGAGCATGCATGTTCAGATTAGCAGTTTTTATATTTTTTATTATATCACAAATAACTCAAGCCTCTGCCAGGAGCAGAACTAATGGATCTAGATCAGGGGTGTTCAAACCTTTTTTGAAGAGGGCCAGATTTGAAGATGTGCAAATCTTCGAGGGCCAGCAGTCCTTCCTGATGTTTGTAACTGAATACGCACACAATATACATTTAAATGCACACTGTTTTATAAGTATTTTGTTTTTAAAAGCCAAATAATTATAAATGTCCCAACAAAATAACATTTTTGAACATAAAAAAAAGCAACTGCAATTGAGTTTTGACAAACTATATTGAAAGTACACTGCATAAAGTAGTAGATGAGATGCACAAATGTACATACAAAGGTTTGGAAGCACTGTATATATAAGAGCTGGTGGGCCATACGTAATGCATTTTTTCATAGAAGCTGAGGGCCATATGAAATCTCAACTCGTCCCACACATTGTCCCCGGCCGCACGTTGGACATGTCTAATTTAGATTCAACGTTCTCTTTTTCTTTAGATGCAACTGTATGGACAAAACCAATCAGAAGACAGGTTAGTACCAACAGAATAACATGCCTTTTGACAAAAATACAACCAAATGAAGTATTAAGTATTGTATAAAGCCCATTGTGCCATTGTGCTTGGTCAGGTAAGATTGAAACGGTTAAAATGTTGAATATGAGGGATTTCTTACCCACGTTGTTAAAAAACTGAGTGGTAAAATCTGCATGTGCCCCCTGTTACTGTTACTGGGTTTTCTCTGGCTTCTTCTCACTGTCCAAGGACATGCATGTGTTTGGAGAATTGGTGAATCCAAATTGTCCCTTGTAAATGAATGTGAGAGTGAATAGTGGTCTGAGTTAGCCCAGCAAGTAACCCATCATTCTCCAGGGGCCCATAGTTGCAGAAATGTAATCCTAACAAACAGTTAAGTGGAAGCAGATGAATGAATAAATACTAAAAAAAATACCGACAAGCAAGGATCATGATGTACAGACTTTTAAATTCTGCAGTTTCACCACTTCTCAAAGGTTTTGTCTGCAATTGCATTATTGATTACTGCAGTGGTTCCCAACCTTTTTTGTCTCAAGTACCCCCCTGGGCTTTATGTCATACTGTGCCCCCTCACTTGAATGTCTTTTATGTTTCTTCAAAAAGTGGCCATGTAAAACATCCATGTTTATTTGTACAAAGACATTATAAACATACTTCAGTGTAAATAGTTCTTAATAGTAGTAGTTAGTAATAGTAATTTTCCTGCATTTTGTTTTTACTTAAATTCAAGATACAAATAATATGAATAATCTGCTTTAAAATAAAAATATAACAATATAAAGATCTATTACATGTACTGTTATTTATACTTTATGTTCCAAAAAAAAAAAAACTAAAGCTATAAAACCAAATAATTGTTTAAAAAATAATATTCAATTATCACAAATTTAAAACAGTTTTCATCTTTTTTTTATCAGTCAATGAGACCTTGTCTTTCATTAGTTTCAATTGTTCAATATGAAAAGATCACAACTATTTTCTCATTATCTAGGAAATAAATTATGACGTAATTGCAAGTACCCTCTGCAAAGTAAATATTTCATGCACATGTAAGATATGCCTTGCCATCTAGTGTCATTAATAACATTAAAAACATAGCCCTTTAATTAATAATCTTATGTCATTCTTTATCTAAATGCAGTGAAGGCCTTCTAGAACACTTTGATTCTTGTAAACCCACGTATTTCTCACCTTAAAGCATTCTTTATTAGCAACAACCAATCAATCTCTGCCTCCCTCCCTTAACGCCTACCCAGCACCTAGCACAGTTTTCCACCCACGGCAACTACCACCACCCCTGAGTCATAGATACTGACAATCTCCATTTACCTTTTTTTATTTCTGGCCTGCGAGCTGTTTTCTATGTATTGCCAAATTAAGGACTTGGGAATTACTCATGGCACGGAATAATGATGAGGCGGCCCCGATCAGCACTGGGAAGTGTGTTTATAATGAGATGGTAAACATATGTTCATGCCAGTGCAGCAGCTACCCATCAACTTAATTGGCTCAATGTGGGATCTCCCGCTTGTGTTGGCCCTCTCCAGAGAAGTGCAAGGCTGGAGGGGTGGATGAGTGGTGGGAGAGGAGGGTGGAGGGGTGGAAGGTGTGCTGAGGTGGCAGGTGACATTAGTGTGACGTGGAGCTGCAAAGAGGTGTTTGAGCTGGAAAACTCACACAAACACAGAGACACAAGTGCTTGAACGTTGACATATTGATAATCCCATGATCCATCAGTGTTAGTACAGGGATTTGCGGCTGTGCACAAACATACAATTGCTGTGTACAGATAAATACATCAAATGAGGGCATTGTTCTTGGTATTACATCCAGTTGTGGATTGTAAACTTGATGCTTTTACTCAAGCAGTTTACCTAGTAGTGTTTTTGAAGCTTCATCCTTTGGGGCTCCATTTGCTGTAATGCGGTTGATGTACAGGTCTGTTGTGGTAAAGAAGCAGCTGAGCCGACAGCTCTCACCTCCGTTCATGAGTTTTGGATCATGATCAAAAATCTCAGACATTAGTTTCCTTGCAGAGTGGCTGGGTACTCCCTTAGAGATGGAGAGAGGAGCTTGGTTATTTACAGGGTTGCCAAGTCCACAGTTTTCTCACTGAATTGGGCATTGTCACAGGTGGAAAAAAATGTCTGCGGGTTGCTCAGAGCTATTTTTTTGGAAATGCTTGGCTATTTCCCCATATTTTGAGTGACAAATCTTTAAAACCCAAAGCCAATCACACTGAAGCCAGGCCAGCTCAGCTCATCTTTGTGTCTAATGAGCTGCCCTCTCTGTGAGAGGGGGGGGGGGGCAGGTCCGTGTCACCAGAGGAGCACTTCTTTTGGTGCAGCGGCACTAATTATGGTTGCACTGTGTTTTCATTATTTGTTCCGTTTTGGGCAGTTTTGGGGCAGATTTTGACTTTTATAACTGGCAACTCTGGCTTCACATCAAGAGATGCAAACTGAGGCTTGGGCATCTGTTTTGGATGCCCGAGCCACCTCAGGTGTTCCAGGTGTGTAGGTCTACCATGGGACTGAAGGGACTAGGTGTCTCTAGGCTGGCCTGGGCATCCTTGGGAATCCTTGGGATTTCCTCAGATGAGCTGGAAGAAGTGTCTAGGGAGAAGGAAGTCTCTTTGCAGCTGTTTGGCTAAAAGGGAGGCTATTATGTCTGCACAAAGCCACAAGCTAATGTAACCCCCCACCCTAAGACTATATGTGGCTCTGGGTCAAACTAACAAGCAATTCAGATAAAAATGGACATTTCAAGTTATTTAAAATAGATAAAAGACTATTTTAGGTATGTGTGTGTGTGTGTGTGTGTGTGTGTGTGTGTGTGTTTGTTTTTCGTCTTAGGGGGACAATTTTCAAGACAAATCAAAGAGCTATGAGGACCCTCTGTTATAGGAGGACATTTTGCTGTCCTCATAAAATTAACCTTGTAAAACCCTTTCTGAGCATGTTTTAATACCCAAAAAGTGTTTTTCTCAAAAGTCTTTGTATACCAAAAACTTGACATATGTTGTATATTTGTGTGTCCGCCACTGCCCCCTATCGGTTGGAGTTGTCCCCGCATGCAGCACACACCAGCGCGGGAAATTATACACAAACGCGGGAGGTTATACACAAACGCGGGAGATATACACTACGCGCAAAATTGGACGCTGCGCATGCGCATATTAGCCTTACTCGTTTTGACTGGCTGGTTGGGAGACATTTTCTTATTAATTTAGGCAAAGTTTTGACAATACACGGTTTGGAGAAAAGATAAGAAGATAAAGTTTTAAAAGGCGGAGGTTCTGACAGACACAGGTAGTGGTTCAGAGCGGGCACCGCCGTGGTGAGGCGTGCCGGGGAACGGACCACGAGGTGCGGACGGTGGAAAGTAGGCGGCGGAGAGCGGATCACGAGCGGGCCGTGGATCGAGGAGCGGACAGCGGAGAGCACACCGCGGGGAACGGACCACGAGGTTGCGGACGGCGGAGCGCGGACTGGAGCACGGGGAACGGATCACGGAGGTCACAGCAACACGCTGGGCGGGTCTTCCCGGACTGACCCAAGCATCGGGATAGTTATTTTTGTTTACCCTGGCCTAATCTCATCACATGTTTCACGGTAAGAACTAAGAACTTACACGAGTATATAATGTTTCCCTGAGTTTAATAATAGGCCTTTTTCACAACAAGATATAGTGCTTCAGGGTGCAGGATTACTTTTTTGTCACTTGTTTAATGTAACAATGGCTGCCAACACTGTCCACCACAAAAAAGACAGGTGTGACAGGTGTGAGTACTACTGCTACTAATACAACAACTACTACAACTACTATAAGTACTACTACTGTAACTACTACTACTAGTACTACTACCTATTCTACTAATGGTAGAAGTAGTAGTTATAGTAGACACAGTAGTTGTAGTAGGAGGAGGAGCAGTAGTAGTAGGAGCAGTAATTGTAGTAGTAGTAGTAGTAGTAGTAGTAGCAGTAGTACTCACACCTATCTTTTTTGTGGTGGACAGTGTTGGCTAGTATAAAGTAAAACTTTAGTTTGGAGCTGTTTTCCTCCTGTTCTGTTTTGAGATGATTATTAAAGATATTAAGATATTAAAAGATGGGCTTTGTTAAAAAATACCAAGGAAACATTGGAAGGCCATTACAAATATATTTTTTTATACTTTTTATTAAATTAATTACAGTAAAATTATTGACTTGATTGTAAAAAAACATTATTTTTGTTTTGCTCTCTTATAGTTGTGTTAATGAAGCACATTACATTCCTAAGAGATCTAAAGCCTAGTTTCACAGACAGGGTTAGGCAAAGTCAGAGTTAGGCTTTAGTTAAATTAGGACATTTAAGTATCTCTTTAATATCTGCCAGTGCAAAGTTGCTTTCTGTTAAAACAACTCAGACATAAGCCTTGTCTGTTATGTGAATGTAATGAAAGCATAGAACTCATTTGAAACAGTTTCAATATCCATGCTATTAGTGAGATAAAAAAAAATTGGGTGGAGCATGTCAGATACTTGGCTTAATCAACACAGGTGGAACGCAGTCAAGTAATTCAGCAGAAATACAGCCTCGCCTCCATCCATTTAACTGTTAACCAGTGTCCCTCCACCACTCCATCACCAAACTAAAAAAACCTTAAACTATTAACACGCTAACATGGGGGGTGCTTCTCATTCGGGCCTTTCCTGCCCTTGTAAGCATAAACTTGTGAAGGATTGAAGTTTTGATGTTGTTTACATGTTTTATCTTAATTTCCTTAGCATATTCTATCATGCCACGGAGAACTACTCCCCTTCAGGATGCCATTAATCACATCCTTGCAAGAAGAGACAAGAATTCAATGTTGGAAATCAAATTTATTAATTCAGTTAAAGGTGAGTGACTTTGACACACTGCAGGCTAGACTGAGGGGTTACACATCACCAGTGGTGACCTGTACAAACATCAATATAAATTAAAATTATTAAAGGTATTTTAATAATAATTTAGTTATTAGTTAGCCTGGCTATTGGTGTTTTCTGCACTTGGACATGTTTTCTTTATTCTACATGTAGAATTGAAAAAAGCACAACATAGCATACTAGCAATTTACAGATACACACATTTAATTCATTGATTTTTTTGCAGTGCTGCTACTCCTGTGTCTCTAATATGGTTGTGTCTTCAGGTCGTGGTATCTTCACTTTAGACGTTTTCAAACAAGGAGACTTTGTGGTGGAGTATAGAGGGGAGCTTATTGATGCAGCTGAAGCTGAACACAGACGGAACCTGTACCACAATGCATGTTCAGTCTTCATGTTTGAATTCAGATGGAAGCGAAAGACATGGTGGTACGTTCAAAATGACTGAATGTTTAGATTTCTATTGTGAGGTCAGGATTTCTGAAGCAAAGATCTCATGTTGCTCTTTAACTTATCAA
The DNA here is from genome assembly GCA_020698575.1 of Bostrychus sinensis. NCBI lineage: Eukaryota > Metazoa > Chordata > Actinopteri > Gobiiformes > Eleotridae > Bostrychus > Bostrychus sinensis. The sequence continues at coordinate 16,547,294 of CM036249.1, read as the reverse complement.
CTATGCATTGAACAACTATACTTGTATTGGATGTTGTGTTAGTGTTGGTGCTTAAAAACTATAGTACAATTCATAGGTGTGTCACTATAAATGTCTGTTTAGTGTATGTTTCCAAATTTGCAGTATTGATGGAGCACTAGAAGATGGGTCATTTGGACGACTGGTAAATGATGAACACAGGGCACCAAATTGCAGAATGAAGTTGATCGAAGCAGAAGGGAAGCCACATCTCTGCCTTTTTGCACTGAAGGAAATTGCGGCAGGAGCTGAAATTACTTATGACTATGGTGGGAAAGAATGGCCCTGGCGTAAAGAGGTGGGTCATTTTAATTTTTTTTCCTATGAATTGTTGTTTAAAACCTACCCATCAGATGTCTAAATAATTAAATCTCCTCTTGGTGGTATTCAATCTGGTTTAAATAAATCTTGAATTTGTATGACTTTCCCTGGTGATGCTAGCAAGCTTATCTGTTTTGTGTCCCCTTAACAAGTGTGTTTTTCTGAGTGGCCACACACTGGAGGTGAAACAGTGAAAGACTCAGTTTGAGCTCAGATGTCATTAGGAGTCTGAAGGACAGTGTCCTTGCATACCTTGAGTTTTTCTGTGTCAGACACACACATGCACCTTTTATTCACACAATCACTTTAGCTTCTTAGTATTGTTTTTACTTTTGCTTTACTTAAATAGGTAAGGGTTAATCACCCTATGTCCTTGCAGTTTGAGGTTATGTAGTGCTGTGGCTAGTAAGAGAATAATCAGTTTCCTTCCTCTTATCAGTTACCTGCTGTTTTACTAGTGGTCTTTATTGTAGAAAATGTTCTCCTTCTTCTTCCAACCTACAGCACTTCCATCTCTAACAGCAAGGGGAATGACTTACTAACCCTGAACTATCTATTTAAGTAAAGGTAAAACAGAAAATGCTTAAGTATGTATGTGTGTCTGACACAGACAAACTCAAGGTATGCAAGGACACTGTCCTTCAGACTCGTAATGACATCTGAGCTCAAACTGAATCTTTCACTGTTTCATCTCCAGTGTTTGGCATACTCAGAAAAACACACGGGTTGAGGGGACGCTGTGGTTAGCAAAGACCATTCGTAGTGGATAAAGGACATTTCCACTGTAGCTGCTAGATGTTTACAATATCTGTTCAACTTTTCATACACAGCTAAAGACTGCAAGCATCCCTTCTGGCCAACAGTGTGTTGCAGAGCCAACTGCCCATGACTTGGAGCCCAATGTGATCTCTACAGACTCATTCACAGGTGAGTCCCTGCTTGAGTAAACACTACTTGTTAAATCCTGGGGTCTTGCAAAGCACTATGCCTTCATGTCTTGTGTTCTCTTCAACAGATAGAGAATTAAGAGCAGAGTGTCAGTCATCTAGTCCCACAGCAGACAGCTCTGAGCATGAGGTTAGCTTGGATTCATCTGTTTAGTACAGATTGTATGAATGTTTAATTTTGTAAATGGTGTGGTTTGTAAAGGTCATGTTTTTCAGTTAATTACAATTATACTGCATGTACAGTCTTAAAATTGTTGTTAGTACAGATAGTCATCATTTAACATTGCATTTTCCTGTCAACGTCATTTTGAGTGTTTTAAGGTTTGACTGAGAGTGTCCCACTTGATCAGACGGACACTGTACCATTGATGCTTGTTCATCTTTGCATCTTTTTTAGGTGCATTCTGTTGGAGGTCAATGTGGCACTTCTACCCTGAAAGAGGGAATTGGTGAAGTTGGTGTCCAGCATCAGGAGTTGTCACCCCATGTGTTCTCAGAAGAACTTACCAGTGGTCAGTTTTGAGTAAATGTTGCTAACTTCTGGCAATGCATGGCATGCCTGAAGGTTTGCTGCATGAAAGATGCATCAATATTAGGACATTTCTGATGATTTGTTTGTGTCTTGATGGATATTTTGAGTAGAATTGTAACTGTCATGGATGTGAATTGATTATGTGATGCCTATATGTGGTTTTATGACTTAAGGAAAGCCAAGCACTGAATCTCCTTGTGTTCCCTTGTACAGAGACTGAATCGAGATTAGCGTGTCAATCATCCAGAGCTGTGCCAAACGACTCTGCTTGTGAGGTGAGTTGAAATTGACCTTTGTTTTGAAATTGACCAGTGGTTAGAAGTGTTATGATGTTGCATGGAACACTGTTTTCAGTATTTTAGCAAACATCTGGCAGCAGTGGTGGAAATGTCCTCTATTTAGTACAGATGGTCTTTTCTAACCACAGTGTCCCCTCAACCCGTGTGTTTTTCTGAGTGGCCACACACTGGAGGTGAAACAGTGAAAGACTCAGTTTGAGCTCAGATGTCATTAGGAGTCTGAAGGACAGTGTCCTTGCATACCTTGAGTTTTTCTGTGTCAGACACACACATGCACCTTTTATTCACACAATCACTTTAGCTTCTTAGTATTGTTTTTACTTTTGCTTTACTTAAATAGGTAAGGGTTAATCACCCTATGTCCTTGCAGTTTGAGGTTATGTAGTGCTGTGGCTAGTAAGAGAATAATCAGTTTCCTTCCTCTTATCAGTTACCTGCTGTTTTACTAGTGGTCTTTATTGTAGAAAATGTTCTCCTTCTTCTTCCAACCTACAGCACTTCCATCTCTAACAGCAAGGGGAATGACTTACTAACCCTGAACTATCTATTTAAGTAAAGGTAAAACAGAAAATGCTTAAGTATGTATGTGTGTCTGACACAGACAAACTCAAGGTATGCAAGGACACTGTCCTTCAGACTCGTAATGACATCTGAGCTCAAACTGAATCTTTCACTGTTTCATCTCCAGTGTTTGGCATACTCAGAAAAACACACGGGTTGAGGGGACGCTGTGGTTAGCAAAGACCATTCGTAGTGGATAAAGGACATTTCCACTGTAGCTGCTAGATGTTTACAATATCTGTTCAACTTTTCATACACAGCTAAAGACTGCAAGCATCCCTTCTGGCCAACAGTGTGTTGCAGAGCCAACTGCCCATGACTTGGAGCCCAATGTGATCTCTACAGACTCATTCACAGGTGAGTCCCTGCTTGAGTAAACACTACTTGTTAAATCCTGGGGTCTTGCAAAGCACTATGCCTTCATGTCTTGTGTTCTCTTCAACAGATAGAGAATTAAGAGCAGAGTGTCAGTCATCTAGTCCCACAGCAGACAGCTCTGAGCATGAGGTTAGCTTGGATTCATCTGTTTAGTACAGATTGTATGAATGTTTAATTTTGTAAATGGTGTGGTTTGTAAAGGTCATGTTTTTCAGTTAATTACAATTATACTGCATGTACAGTCTTAAAATTGTTGTTAGTACAGATAGTCATCATTTAACATTGCATTTTCCTGTCAACGTCATTTTGAGTGTTTTAAGGTTTGACTGAGAGTGTCCCACTTGATCAGACGGACACTGTACCATTGATGCTTGTTCATCTTTGCATCTTTTTTAGGTGCATTCTGTTGGAGGTCAATGTGGCACTTCTACCCTGAAAGAGGGAATTGGTGAAGTTGGTGTCCAGCATCAGGAGTTGTCACCCCATGTGTTCTCAGAAGAACTTACCAGTGGTCAGTTTTGAGTAAATGTTGCTAACTTCTGGCAATGCATGGCATGCCTGAAGGTTTGCTGCATGAAAGATGCATCAATATTAGGACATTTCTGATGATTTGTTTGTGTCTTGATGGATATTTTGAGTAGAATTGTAACTGTCATGGATGTGAATTGATTATGTGATGCCTATATGTGGTTTTATGACTTAAGGAAAGCCAAGCACTGAATCTCCTTGTGTTCCCTTGTACAGAGACCGAATCGAGATTAGCGTGTCAATCATCCAGAGCTGTGCCAAACGACTCTGCTTGTGAGGTGAGTTGAAATTGACCTTTGTTTTGAAATTGACCAGTGGTTAGAAGTGTTATGATGTTGCATGGAACACTGTTTTCAGTATTTTAGCAAACATCTGGCAGCAGTGGTGGAAATGTCCTCTATTTAGTACAGATGGTCTTTTCTAACCACAGTGTCCCCTCAACCCGTGTGTTTTTCTGAGTGGCCACACACTGGAGGTGAAACAGTGAAAGACTCAGTTTGAGCTCAGATGTCATTAGGAGTCTGAAGGACAGTGTCCTTGCATACCTTGAGTTTTTCTGTGTCAGACACACACATGCACCTTTTATTCACACAATCACTTTAGCTTCTTAGTATTGTTTTTACTTTTGCTTCATCTAAAGAGATTCCCCTATCTGTGACTCACAAATCTCAGGAACTGAATAGATATGCTTCACTATTATATCTCAAAAGTAACTTCTATCTGCCTTCTCATCTCTCCTGAAGGATTTGTAGAAAATATGTAAAAGTAAAACGGTCAAACTTTAAAAAAAATTCATCATAAAATGTGTGTGTGTAACAGTGTTTCATTTATTTCATGTTTTTATTTTTTTTACAGTGTACAATCCATAAGCTGGTTTTTGAATTAGTGAGACTTGACCAATGCAGGATATGCCATTCACCTTTGACAGCTATCAAGTGGCACGGTGTAAGATGCAAGCGTAAGTGTGTTATTCATCTTGTGTTAATTAATGCATTTCTCAGTATACCATAAGTAGTTTAATTTCATGTCATGAGTCAGCTCTAAATTTGCATATGTAAAGAATTTAAAAAATCACTTCAAAGTTTTATCAATTCAAACCATTGCAATGATACAAACTGTAATGGCAGATACTATCACATACCATGCAGTTGAGTTTGTCTGCTTATGCATGTGGCAGAGAACAGAGAGCATATTGTAATACCGTATATTGCCCTATTACTCTTTGTTGATTAGACTGTTGATTACAACCTTAAATCTTTGTTTCGCTCTTTCATTCGGTTCAACATCAAGCTCATATTGCAATGTTACCAATCCAAAAACCACAGTTACTGATTTGATCTGTTTTGTTAACAGGGCTAATGTTTATGATGATCCATTAGCATTTTAAAGATAAAGCATAATGCACAAATGTTTATTTATATTTAAGGGAGTATTAACACAAGTAAAATGCCCTCAAGTCTGTTGTGCACTCAGGTCTTTCCTGAAGTCATTCTGTAATTACACATACACACACAAACTTGGAAGTTGATGTTTGATGATGATAAACCCTTTGAGCACATATAGCATCAAACTTGCAAACTTCGTACAATGTCAATGTAAGAAGTCCTATTTCAATAGATCCATCAGGCAATTGGCAATTCAAATGCTTGATGGTGTCTCTACACTTTTTCAATGACTTTTTATGAGAACTCCTTTTCATCTCAATCCTTATTAATTAATGTAGGATAAACATTTTGCATTTCTGTTTCTCATTAGATCATTCTGCCAGAAGTCTTTGAGCCAAGAATGCATTCTGAAATTCTGAAAATAAGTAGTTTGGTCAGGTCAATTTAAGATAAGATATCCTTTATATCTTTCATATATAGTTTACTAATTTGTCTGTTTTTAAAATAACAATGTTTTATATCTAAAATCTCTTGATTATTAGGATGATGCAGTATATCATATTTATAAGTTTAAAATATGTTTGCAAATCCCTTCATTTTTCAAAAAAATCTGCTTTTTGTCCTGAACTCAAATTATGCGTTGGTATTCAATTCACTTTATGGTTGTTTATATTTAGTGGTCTTAGTGAATATAATTTGTGATGTGTGGGATCGCTACTTTTTAAATTATGACTTAGAATGGGTAATGCTCTGCCACTGTACTTCTTGATTTGGTTTGTTTTAGTGCAAAACTGTTTGCATTTAATGGGAATGAGTCATCAGTTGTTGTCTAATGCTGTGGTTTGTTTGTCTTTGTAGAATGCCGTGGTGTGTGGCATAAGGTCTGCCTCCAAACATCCTCAGAAGACTGGGATATATCCGACGTAAGTGTACAGTGAAATATAATATAGTTAATATTGACGTAGATGCAGTTCGCGAAGATTGCCGCATGTTGATCAGTAGCTTGCTCTTTCTTTTTCTTTCATAGCAAAACTGTAAGGCCAATCAGTTTTGTAAGTGTTGACTCAGATAGTCTGAAAATTGAAAGCAGAGAGATTTTGGTGTAGATTTTGAACCAGATAGATGGATAAGAATTGTCGGAGTGTGGAAGTTATGTGAGAGAGGCCAGAAATAAATAAACACATTGTAAAATATTACTTAGATTTTATTATACTCCTTTGAGACTAGATTGTATGAAACTGTTGAGTTGAGATCCCAGGTTTTACAAATTTTGGCCAGTGAGGGTCATTGTGGGAGGGGCTCTGGGACCAGGTTAGGGCTGGTGTCTTTGTTTTTTGTTTTGTGTTTGTTTTTTTTGTTAATGTCATTGTTCAAAAAATATAAATTGGATATTAGAAATGGGACAAATATCAAAAAAAGTATTGAATCGCTGAAAGATTCCAAATTGATAGAGAAGAATCAAAATACTTGCACATGCACTAAAATACATCTGCTGCACATTTTCTTCTTTAAATCAAGAGGTATTTCTTAGTACTTTTAAGACATCTAGAGACTTTGGTTTAAGTCCCGAGCTCTGTGACGTGAAAAATTTGGAAAAAACAAGATTTGACATTTATCCTGTTTATCCTTCCCATGTGTATTTCTGTTATTTAACCTATGCTGTATTTACTTAACAGGATGATGTCTCATCTGATGAAGAATACATCCCAGATTCTGCATCAGATTCAGAAAGCTCAGGGACAGAGTTGTCTATTGAGTTGCCTAGACCCTCCAAAAACTCCCATACCACAAGTATGCCTGATTTATGCGTTACTTTTGCTGAAAAAGAACAGACCATGGATATACAGAACAACTCTGAGCACATCTTGAATGATCTAGAAACTACTGATGATCTCCAACTCGACCCAGAACCAGACAGCTCAGAGTCATGCCAGCAGGAAACAAAAGATGCAAGTAGCAAAAAGGGTACTGTGGATATTCTTGGCCAAAATAAATCCCCAACCAAGTCAACAAAATTCCTCAAAAGCACAGTCAATTTTTGTTTTGTGTGTGGAAAACCTCAAACAAAATTAGCACGTCATCTCGAGAGGCATGTAAATGAAAATGCTGAAATCGCCCAGGCATTTCAGTTCCCCAAATCATCAAAGGACAGAAAAGTTCTTCTTGAGAAGTTACGAAACCTTGGTAACTTCAAGCACAACTCAGTTGTTAAAACTACGGGATCAGGCTCTCTTAAAGTGAAAAGGATCTCAAAACAGAGCAACAGTGCTGAGACATATGAATACTGCTTATACTGTAAGGGTATGATATCCAGAAAAGAAGTTTCTCGACATATGAAAAGATGTGCTTTAAGACCAGAGAATAATGCTGAAGAGGAGCTTAAGTTGAAAGACAGCGTCTTTGGTATAGCATCTGCTCAATCCACAATGTCCCAGCCAATTTCAAGTGAACTCTGGTCAGTACTGGGCAAGATGCACAAGGATGATGTGTCTACTGCAATAAGGAATGATCATTATATTATGCAGTTTGCCCAGTCTCTTTTTAATAAGCATGGAAGTGACAGATCAAAGCATGAGTATGTGAGACAGAAAGTAAGGGAACTTGGGAGATTACTTGTGACTTTGCGCCACACAACAAGAATCCATAACATGGAAGAGGCAATAAAACCAGCCAATTTCTTTATTCTTACTAGTGCTGTCAAGAGAGTTTCAGGTTTTGATCATGAAACCAGCAAATTCAAAGCCCCAAGTTTGGCCCTGAAGATTGGACATTCTCTCAGAAAAATAAGTGATCTTATTATGTGTCGTGCTCTCATGGAAGAGGATCAAGAGGTGATCGATTCAATCAGGAGGTTTCACACACTTCATGAAACAAAGTGGTCTGAATTAGTTTCCCATTCAGCCTTATCAAACCTGAGTGAGGCAAAATACAACAAGGTCGACAGGCTTCCACTGGCCAGAGATGTTCAGAAGCTGCAGTTATATCTTGGTCAGCAAGTGGAATTGGCTAGGGAGAAACTAGGTGATAACCCAACAGCAGGCACTTATGCAGCACTAGCAAAGGTGATCCTTTGTCAAGTGATTTTGTTCAATAGGAGGAGGGAAGGTGAAGTGGCACGTATGACTGTCAAAAATTTTGAAGATCGTGACATGTCCAAACTAAACGATGACATAAGCTCTGGGCTTACAGAAGTTGAGAAAAGGCTTTGCCAACAATTCACCAGAGTGGAACTGAAGGGGAAAAAAGGACGAAAGGTGGCTGTGATCCTGACTTCTGAAATGACCGTTAACCTGTCACTCCTCATTAGTAAGAGGAAAGAGTGCGGTGTAACCGAAAACAATAACTACCTTTTCGCTATTCCTTGTAGTGATGGTCACTACAGAGGGCAGTTTGGTCAGTTTGCAGATGCTTGTGGAGCTGAACATCCTCAGAACCTCAGATCAACTAACCTTCGCAAACAGATTGCCACAATAAGCCAAGTCATGAACTTGAAAGATAATGAACTGGACCAGCTGGCCGATTTTCTCGGCCATGACATCAGGGTGCATAGAGAGTACTATCGACTGCCCCAATCAACAATTCAGCTGGCTAAGATCTCCAAGTTGCTCATGGCTATGGAGAAGGGAAGTGTGAAGGATATTCAAGGGAAATCTCTGGATGAAATTGGTGGTATGCATGGTTTACATGTTGTTAAATGTGCTTGGTGTTTGTGAATATGGTTGGTCTAAGAACATTATTTCAATTTTATACATGACATAGATGAGACGGCTACCGGATCACAGCAACTCCCTGGCTCTTCTACATTGCAAGGTACTGTTAAAATTGGCTTCCAAGGCAACTGAAATTGTTGTATTCTGTGTTATAGAATTTGCAGTTGTATTGATAAAATATTTAAAATGGACTTTTTTATATATTTAGATACTGTTATTGCAAACCTGTATGTACTTTGCTGTGTAGTTGATACCATTTTTTTTTTCTTTTTTGCCAGAAAAATCTATCAATGACAATGAAGAAATATTAACTAATGTGACTTCTGGTTTGCCTCACTTCTCCGAGGCTGCAGCTCAAGGTATATTTTCAATGATGTACTCAAAGTTTGCCCAACATATCTTATGTAATGAGCTGGGATCTGTGAAACTTAAAGGTGCAGCATGTGAGAAACACGTGAGGATCAGCTGGACTTCAGTCTGATTCATTTGCGCATTTGTTTAGAGTGGTAACTGAACAGATATTATATAACAATATAGTTTAACATGATTAGAACATGATTAAATGATGGAAAAATGTTTTTGCATAATTTTTTTATTAATTAATTCATTAATTAATTAATTCATAATTTTTACAAATATAGGCACTGAAAAAGAACCATTCAGGAGCCGGTACCGAAACGCAGGTATTGTTTAGATGAAAAAACTATGCAGTGTACAAAGGTATGCAATTATCTGTGAGACATTATCGGTTATCGGCCTCTAGAAGGAGAAAATTATTGGTTATCGGTATCGGCTGAAAAATGCATTATCGTGCATCACTATTAGAAATGTCAGTCAGGAATTTTCCAGTGATAGTTTATATGGATGATTAACCTTATGTCAGCTGATTTTAACTTGGGATGGAACAGTATACAAATTTCAATTATAGTCATCCACATTATCAATAATTTATTTTGTTAAAATGAGATGAAAAACAGATGCACACACTCCAAACTTTTTAACACATTTTATATTTCCAAGTCAACAAATAAATCATAAATTAAACAGATCTATGCAATTTCTAAGCAAGATAATTGATTGTTTTTATTGGTTAAAATATGTATTGATTTGTTTGGTTGTAAAAAAGTAATAATTATTTTTTGTATCTACAGTTTAAATATCCTTTGAAAATAGAAATGGTGATTTCATTGTCCAGCACAGTCCTGTTCACAGACAATGGAGTCAGATAAACGTTGAACATCCAGTGAAATGTGCAGTAAGGTATTTTAACAGCGCACATTCACGTATGATAACGATGCTCTCTTGTTTCATTAATGCCACTTGCATCTCTGTTTTTCATTGCATTAAAAATGAAATCAGACTTTACTATTAACACTTCTATGATGATTACTATAACTTGTGATTATTGTGTATAGAACAATATTACTACCCATCAGTACATTTGAACATGGTTTATTGTGAAACTGGTAGTTGTTCCATTCCTAATTGTGACACTAATGCTTTATGACTAGTATTTTGATGTTTCATCAGTTTAAAACAGGCAAGATTTGGCCTGTGCAAAATCTACATAATTTCCCAGTAAACTTATTACTCAAGGTATTGTTGACTTCATCCAGTTCAACAGCATTGCCATGAGTATAGTTACTATAATAGATTTGGCTGTTAGTATCCCCTTCGTGCCCATGATGTTTGATTGGTAGACAGAAAGCCTCTTTAAGCCCATACATTTATACCGTGCAATATTTTTTAGATGACCAGGGGAATGATGCCTGTGTGACTTCTGGTTCACCTCCTGTCCCTGACTCGGTTACTCAAGGTATGATTTAAATGAGATGCCATGTCCATCACTAGGCACACTTGCTAATGTGCAGTCAACACCAACATCATGTGGTTAGACATTATATAACATATAAAGAAGCTGAATGTATTTTGTGTTTATCAAGCAGTGTAATGAACTATCATGTTAATGAAAACAATCAGACTTGAATTTTATCAGGTCTAAAGTCGATTTATTATCACACACAATTTTCTTTACACAAGTAGCAGCTTGTTTGGCAGTTTTGAACAACACCATCTCTACCTACAAGTGCATCTCACAGGATCTTTTTGAAACTTGAACTTTGAAATTTTTTTGTTTTATTGATCAGGTTTACGTGTTTCATCAAGGCGGTGTGTGAAGAGACCATGGTCTGAGGAGGAGACACGAGTGGTGATGAAACATATGAAGCCTTTTATTGAAAACGGTATCACTGTCACCAACGAGCAATGTCTGAAGTGCAAAGAAAAGGAACATCCTATCTTGGAGAGGAGATCTATTCAAAACATTCGAGATTTTGTGCGCAACAGAGGATTGGCCTTTAAAAAAAAATTAAATGCTAAACACTAAATGCACTTTTGGACAGTCTGAGCCTTTACCTTTCTAGGCATGTTTTCAAGGTTAGTGTCCTCCATTCAAAAATTATGTAGGTGACTTCATTGTGCTCACAGGCAGCGTTTTGTTTTGATATGTGGTTAGCCTGGGCCTTTTAATGCCAGGATTCACTTTTATTTTCCTTCAATAATTTTTACAATGCTGTCCTTTTAAGGAATTGATTCTTGAGTTGGCTAAATTAAATATAGTTCAGTAATTCAACAAATGTGTTGTGTGTTGATATAAGTCTCATGTATAAGTCATGGAGTCAACCCGACTCGCCCCTGGTGCGCAAAGGTGCTGTTTTATTGGTCAGCCACTCAGTGAGAGTTGGCTTTACACACCATGTGTCCTTTCAAACCAGATTTACTCAGTGTGTGTGTACAGTAGACTGGCTTTACACACCATGTGTCCTTTCAAACCAGATTTACTCAGTGTGTGTGTACAGTGAACTGGCTTTACACACCATGTGTCCTTTCAAACCAGATTTACTCAGTGTGTGTGTACAGTAGACTGGCTTTACACACCATGTGTCCTTTCAAATCAGATTTACTCAGTGTGTGTGTACAGTGAACTGGCTTTACACACCATGTGTCCTTTCAAACCAGATTTACTCAGTGTGTGTGTACAGTAGACTGGCTTTACATACCATGTGTCCTTTCAAATCAGATTTACTCAGTGTGTGTGTACAGTGAACTGGCTTTACATACCATGTGTCCTTTCAAACCAGATTTACTCAGTGTGTGTGTACAGTAGACTGGCTTTACACACCATGTGTCCTTTCAAATCAGATTTACTCAGTGTGTGTGTACAGTGGACTGGCTTTACACACCATGTGTCCTTTCAAATCAGATTTACTCAGTGTGTGTGTGTACAGTGGACTGGCTTTACACACCATGTGTCCTTTCAAACCAGATTTACTCAGTGTGTGTGTACAGTGAACTGGCTTTACATACCATGTGTCCTTTCAAACCAGATTTACTCAGTGTGTGTGTACAGTAGACTGGCTTTACACACCATGTGTCCTTTCAAATCAGATTTACTCAGTGTGTGTGTACAGTGGACTGGCTTTACACACCATGTGTCCTTTCAAATCAGATTTACTCAGTGTGTGTGTGTACAGTGGACTGGCTTTACACACCATGTGTCCTTTCAAACCAGGTTATACTTTGTGTATATGTATGATGACATCACTGACCTTGTACACCAGACTGTCCTTATAGACAGAGTTACAGAAAAGTCTCTACAAACCACCTGAAAGTCTGAAAAAATAGCCTTTTTTATATCTCAGATGGGCAAAGAAAATGTTTAAATTTTAAGTTGTGTATAGGTTCGCTGATTTTTTTCATGATTTTTGAGATGTATTTTGTAGCTCTAGCACCACTGGAACCCGGTGTCCCCATAGCCCTATGTTCAGTCTGATTTGCCAAAAATTTCAAAAATTGTCCCTCTAATCCGAGAAACGGGTATGTGTGTGTGTGTGTGTGTGTGTGTGTGTGTGTGTGTGTGTGTGTGTGCGTGTGTACGTATGTGATTGTTATATATACTATATGTATATATAGTCTTTTATTTTAAATTGTATTACTGCCAATGGCTGTATTGTTAATTGCTATTATGACTCCAGGAAGAATAGCTGTGTCAACATAGCTAATGGAGATCAAAATAAATACAAATACAAATACTGTAAAATTGTCATGATATAATACATATGAGCAAACACACTTCATGCATTATACTTTAAAGGTTAACATGCAGTTTTAAATATGTTATTTCAGTGGTTAAGCTGTAACCATATAATTACATTTCCTTGTATTTTGGCTTAGAATAATATAATTCTGACTGGCACCAACTTGAGCCTACCTTCGGAGTGCCTTTGGATACACTTCTGGACTTTTGACTGTTTTTGACTGACTGACTTTGAACATTGACAAACATTTAAACCTTTCCTGGAAAGAACTTTGAACACTGATTCGAAGGGACACGTTATTTTCTTAGCTTATAAGGGCCTCATCAATGTGTGTTGTATTGTATTGTTGCACTGTTCCTAATTTTTGCACCTAAAGTTCATAATAACTACCTTTACCTATGTTATTGCACTGCTTTCAGCTCCTACGAACCTAGATACAGTGAGGTGTACATACCTTGAAGTGGGTTACACTAAGGTACGCTAAGTAGCATTATGAAAGTGAATAGTGCTGAATAGTTTTTCAAACTAAAGTCCCTTATAATTTAATGTTGTGCTGACACCTGACACCGATTCAACATGTTCAATCGACCCAAAGTAGGTCCAACTGTCTCCTCCTACGTCTGACAGTGCAAAACACACCAAACAGACTCAGACGGCCAATTATCCGCCCGGTGTGTCCCAGCCTTTTGGTATGGTAATATTATTGTGCAGAAACAGTGCCTTTATAGATTTGTACAGGCACAGGTTTGGAGTACACTTTTGATTACATCTAAGCATCTAAGTTAATTGAAACCATGTACAAACTGTTATATACAGCAGAAAGGGCAGCCTCAGTCCCTGTAGTGACAGAGCTCCCTGTAGACCTGATCATGCTTCTGAGTAAATGTCCCCATGAGGATAGGAGGACTAACTATAAGCACATTTGCACCTGAGGCAGATTGGCAGTTCCTTCAGAGCCTGTGTTATTTAAGCCATTTCTTTGTCTTTTGACAGCAGAACTGGCTGTGGGTCATAAAACACCTCCAGACTGGCACCAACACTCTGTTAGGCTGCTTACGTCAGAGGCCAGCAGGTTGCACACTTGTACAGCTTCTAGAAATTTGCAACTGTATAATAATTGGAATTAGTGAATTGTGATGGCCATTTGGCATCTAGTGTAATAGAAAACTAACTAAATATATTTCTAGCATGGAGGTGTGCAACTTTGTTTTTGTTGCAATAAATGGTGTCTGTGATGGCCCTAAACCTCCCATGACTATGTTATGGTCCCGGACTCTTCACCATACAGTATATTATCATCGTCCTAAATCAAACTGTTCTAACTTGTTTTGGGGTTTCCAATTCAACTAAAAACAATTAAACTTTATTAATCCCCAAACAGAAATTCATTTGTTAGGGCTTCTTTGAATTAATTGATACAGACTTCATTGGGATCATTGGGATTACAATACAATATGCTCCTATTATAACCCAATAACTAGGAAAATTACTGCTTGGTGTTTTTATTCAGTGTAGTGAGAATACAACAACAAATGTCTTTTATAACATTCATTTATTTTTACACTGGAATTCTGCCAACCACAGCAATCAGTTTTCAACCATGGTTATAACAGGATATGAAGAACAACATGCAAATACAAGTTATAAGCCTAATTCATTGTTTCTGTCATTTGATTATGTATGCTGTTACTGCATTATTGAACTTCCATTGTACATATTTTGACATAGGTCATCAGTTTTCACATGAAGTCCCCACTATAATAGGATAACAATTTTGAAGCTGACACAACCATACCTGCACAGGTGAAATTGGTCATAAACAGCTTTATTGTGCACTGTACATACATATAAATTGATAATAATTACTATGCCAAGAGGGTACAATAACTACCATCTTGGCCACAGAATTGACAAAGTATGATTTATGCATGTTTGGGAGAGTAATCAGTCTCACTGTGGCTGGATCTGGTCCAGAGGGGGAGACTGAGCAGAGGTTAAATTGTACTAACCTCTGCCAAATTGTTCCCACCAGCTTGGAATAATATAAGCACCATTAATCATCACTTTACATATCACACATATATATCCGGGAGATGGACCTGGCACATACAGTACAAGTACTGTGTGTCCTCCTTTATATCGAAGCACTTACCCTCACAAAACCTTAACAGAACTGTAAAGCCTTTCACCTCAGCTGATTTGGACATTTGGTGGGCAGTAGAATTACTCAAAATCTGTTCTCAAATTAAATTGCAAGAAATAATAAAACTCAAGTTGCTCCGGAGTATAAGTTGCATCTGTCAAAAAATGCGTCATAAAGAGGAAAAAAAACATATATAAGTCACACTGGACTATGAGTCGCATTTATCTAAAAATGTATTTCACAAAATCCAAGACCAAGAACAAACATTTAATCTGGAAAGGCAAGTTATTCAACTACACCGTAGCACACAGAACAACAGGCTGAATAGGTGTGAGGTATGTTAATGTAAACCATTAACAGTTATTCAGCTACACAGTTGCATAAAGAACAAATCTGGGAGGCTGAAGAGGCTAAATTATCATAACAAGCCAGAGAATCCAAAAAGAAAGTTACCAGTAAGGAATTTTCCAGAAATCTCATTCCACGTCACTAAATACTACCAAGAGTAGTTGTCACAAGCCTAGAGCGCCCTCTCACGTTTGTAGATGGTAATGTTTACTCCTTGATTCATGTTAAATTTTATATATAAGTCACATCTGACTATAAGACACAGGACCAGCAAAACTATGAAAAAAGTGTGACTTATAATCCAGGAAATACAGTATAACAAAATTATTGCAGATGCATTAAAAACTGATTAATTGTCATACATTCTCACAAATAAATTCTCATTCTGCACATAAAGTCAAAATAAAGTACTCAACAAAATCTACTACTACTGCAACTATTACTACTATCATTGCCGTTGCAATCTACTAATAGTACAACTTATCAACTTATCACATCAACACCTGGTTATGCACTGCAGTATAGCTCAGTTGGTATAGCATGTAACACACAGACAGAGCAACTACAGCTTGCTTTGGTATCATGGGTTTGATTTTATCTCTAAACGTCTCTCTCCTCTCTCCATAATTCCTGGTCACCTCTCCACTGTACTATCTAATAAAACCTTGAAAGTCCAACCAAAAAATAAACCATTGTGCTTTTACTAATTCCGAGATTTAAAAATTTAAAAGTTAAGTTAAAAGTTAAAAAGTGAAAAATGACTCAAAGGAGCTACATTATGCTTATTATTCATATTTTTAAATCAGTCTTGGTTGTGTCTAGAACAGCCTTGCATGTTTTACAACCTTTAAAAACATTATCTGACTAAAAGAAAAAAATCTGATGCCCTTAAGAAACAGGAGAAGAGACCAGCAGAGGGCCGAGTGTCATGGCCTTTGGAGCATAATAAAAAAAAAGAGCTCCTTTTGTATGATGCCATTTTACTGCAAAATGAAAAATAGCTGTGAGGAGTCAGTAGAAACAGAGCTGGACAGTGTTTTTGGATAAAGGATTGAGTGCAGACTGGATGTAGAGGGATTGTTGATTGGTCAGTGCTTCCTGGAGTGGGCGGAGTTTTAAGGGAGAGGCAGAGGTTCATAGAAGTGAGCGTTCAGGCCTCAGAAAGTGATTACTTAAACATATGCTCTGCTGCTGGAGAAAATCTTGCTCCTGTCCTCCAACTGCACTTTTTGCCTCTATCTGAGTTACTTAGCTACTACTTCACTACTCACTGCCATCCAGCCGCTCTCAGCCATACCTGCCTCACACTCCAGGTATGTTTTTGATGAGGGAACAACATTATAACATGGTAGAAAACTCAGAAAAGGCCTTTTTTTTTTTTGCTTAATATAGCTCCTTCATGTATAGTCATTTGCTATTACTCCACAATTACTTTTTCTCAAAAGTGTGTTGGAGAAATGTACTCAGAAAGTAAATTGTCTTCACAAAATGTTAATTACTTGAATAAAAAATTACGTTTCATCTCTGATCTTTAAATAGAAAAATAACTAGCGGCACACTTTCGCTCAGTGTCAGTCACATTTGGTGAGCTTATGGCTTTGTAATTATTGGCCAGCTTGGTGCCAAAAATTGGTAATTTATTTTCGGCTGGACAAATTAAATTTCAACTTATGCTCTCAGCAGATGGACCTCTTGCATCTTCATTGTTCATCGCTTGCAATCTGTCCACTCTTCTCCTAGCGTGCAGCTTGCCCATGCGCTCTCTGTCCTTTGCTGCACCCATACATCTCGGGTAATTACACACAACGTCATATACGCCCAGTTTAGCTCATTTATGCATGCTAACATGTCACAGCTTTCCCCGCCATGCCGCTCATACGAATCTAGTTCATCTCCCAGCCATCCATACAGAATGAAGGCTTATTACATGCCAAGAAAACCCCACCTGCTTGTGAACATAAAGTGTTAACTGCCCTGCGAGAGCCAGACAGTTTTAGTGCTATGTTCATGCAGCTGTGTGATTTGAATTCATTTAAAACCAGCACAGTAAAAATATATTCAGTTTGGACAGATGAAAATTCTATTTATTGAAAATACTGAATAAATATAGTGAAGGATTCTGCATCGTACTGCTTTTGATAAAATTCATTTTAAACAATAAAGCCGCGAAATGTGTGTATCATTGATTTTCTCCATCATTTGATAAGTAAGCTAAAAGTTGTTAAATGCAGTCCTCCAGCGGTTGTTATGAAATAGGGTTAGTCATCAAAAGCATTGAATTGGATTTTCAATTTTCTCTACTATAGATGAATCCAAGCATGAAGAGTTCATCTATTTGCTTTAGTAACAGAGACACACTATGGCTTTAAAAATAGAAGTGAAGTTGCATTACAGAGAATCAACACTGTATCTGTGTTTTTTTTTTTTTGTTTTTTTTTTTTTTTAGACAATCCTGATGTATTGCTATAGAAGTGAATTCAGGCCATTACTTCCATCGAGTTTTGGAAACAGACAAAACTAAATCTGACTTCATACTGTATTACAAACACAAGACAGTTGGAACAACCAGTCAAGATAACAATTTCTGGTTTTCTATACTGAAAATATTTGCATTCATTTTGAGCAGTGTGCATTAGAGTGGCCCACAACTTATAAAAACATAAATGCGTTTCCCTGTTGCTGGTTTGCTCAGTCTGTTTGCACAATAACTCAAAAAGTAACAATGAGATTTTAATATGAAAATTTTAAATAGTAACAGAGGCCCAAAGATAAAAAAAAAAAAACAGGGTCCGTTGTCAAAAAAAAATCTCAGTAAATAAAGCATTTACTCCAATGATTCCCAGAACTATACTCCATTATACCACCATTGACCAAGACAGAGCAAATGCCTTGTCGGAGGTCTGACCTCTCTGAAATTAAGAAGTAAATTATTGTGTATAAGAGGCTCATGGTATAATCTACATAATGCAGCAAATAAGAGCAGAAAAGCAGTATACTACAGCTTTTTGAAAGAAAGTTTTCCACTATTTAATATAATGCCACAACTGACACTTTAGCAACACTTCTACCCATGGCTGTATGCATCATAGAGGTCACAGAAGTTTGGATCTCAGTATTTTTCTATTACTAGACTGAACCAGATCTACACAAGGAATAAACCAGGACTAAACCAGAAAAAAAATGTCTAAACACAGACTTATTAAGGAAAAAGACAGGACTAAGTCAAGTCTAAACAAGGATTAAACCAGAACTACGTCAAGTCTAAACAAGGGCTAAACCAGGTCTAAACCAGGACTAAACCAAGACCAAACCAAGTTTAAACCAGAACTATAGGGCTTAACCAGGGCTTATTTAGGGAAAAGGCAGGACTAAAGCAAGTCTAAACATGGACCAAAAGCATGCGTTTACTTGTGTGTGCAGCTTATACATCAGAATACATCTTGTTTGCCATTATTTTCTCATTCCATTATCATACCGGTCATACCATCCAATAATTGGTTTTGCTCTTGCAGGCAATTAAATATGTCAGCCCTATCATACAAGCACTTATCATTGTTGTCAAACTTTTACTAAACTTCTCTTAGTCAAACAAACATCTGCCTGCTGGTGTGCTGCATTAAGCCTGTATCCAGTTTACAACGCTGCTGTCAAAACTGCTTTCAGATATAGCTGCTATCTCATCAGATGTGGTAACAACAGGATGTTGACACGTTGAGCTAACAAGTTGAAGGAGCTGAAATTGATATCTGTGGTGAAATAAACAGCTCACAGTGGAAAAAGTGCCTGGTAATGAGCCGTGTGTGCGTTGAGTTCATTTGAGGGAATCTCCTGATAGATTCTGAATCCCAGCTGTTCACATCTGCTGTTGCCCAGAAGCTGTGGCCTTCCAAGATGGCTGCCATAAAATGTGCTAGACAACCTGAGTGCGTGATTCATGTTGTGCTCGGCTGATAAATAAAGGTTTTTACTTTTTCCACTGAATGTAGGAAACTGCATTTTACATTAAGGGCTCCAAAGTCTTGCGATGGCAAATGAAAAGTAATTTAAATAGACATGCAGTCTATCTTCAAAGCCACTCAAAACATGTACGTATCCTATATAGGCTCCCAGGCAGGAAACACTTCACTCGTCAAGTGGTACATAAGCAAAGATAAGTAAGGAAGATGCTGATTCAATTTTTGAAGAAAGGCAATGGTTTTCTATATGGAATTAGATTTTTCTTCCTCTGTTTTACTGGAATATTGTATTATGGTGAATTTGAGGGTTTTTGCTTGTACTTGTGTACCTGATGTGTAGGTAACAGACTCTAAAAGTGTATTATAGTGGATGTGAATGTATTAATTACTCAATGTATTAGCAATAAAAAAGAGAATATTAAAAACTATTATTCATTTTGCATTAACTTTGGTTTATACAGTGGGCACACAAAACAAAACTTCCATAAAACATAGTAATTACAGTAACTGTTGCATTCATTCATTCATTCATCTTTTGCTTATGACTCAGCGTTATGGGTTAAAGTCCCAACTCTGTCTATTTAGTGATTGTCTCTTCATGCTTTCCTCCATGATTTCCCATTGATACTTCACTGTCTTGTCCTAAAAAGCCAAAAATATCTTTATAAATTACGTACACAGACAGACAACCATTCACAGCCACTTAGATTCTCCCTTTTACCCACACATGCACCTCTCTGAAATTCCTTGATAATAAATCCTAAAGGTTTTAAGGTCTCACACCAGATCTTCGTAAGGTATTATTCTCTTTTATTGGAAATCCATACAAATTATAAATGTTTGACCCAAGTTTAACAAATCTGTTGCAATGCTCGTCGGACACTGTGAACCAACAAATGGAAAAGCCAATCGAAAACGTAACCTTCTAAACAGGCTCTTAATATGTCATATTTTGGTTTGGTATCACAGCAGAAGCTGAGAAGTGTGTACACAGCAGTAAAGGTCAAAGAAGTTGTGTTGAAATGCCAGACACATCAACCAAACCCACTGAATCTTTAGTCTGAGAGGGTTACGAGGATGGACATGGTGATTGAATCGACATCTGTTAAGTTCCCTCATATGAGCGCCGCTGGTCCTGGTTGTTGTTTGCTGGATGTTGTCGATTACCACTTCATTTGTCAATCAGATCCTTGGCAGGTCACTAGTGGCTGCTGGGAGGCCGGGTGCTGTGTGTTAATCAATGTGAAATGAACTAGTGAGTGGCCATAGGCTTTCTGCCACACACGGTAGCTCTCGTTATATGCAGGGGGCAAAAGGGGGGTTGTTTGAAATAAGAAAATCTGCTCGGTATCCAGGAGTGAGAGGAGAGGGGAAGATAAGGGAAATTCAGGAAATAGCAAGATAGCTATTATAATGAGAGTGAGATGATGAAAGAGTTTAACCAGGAATGACCACGGGGCGGTGAAGTTTTCGTACATCAAGGGGAATTTTCCACCCGTGCCCACACACTGTACCGCACTCATCTATGCACAGCAGACCTCAGGAGTCGATGCATTTAATCAGTTTGGTCATATTTGTATAATGTGGTAATGATGTTATGAGATTATTAGATTTGATGGGCAGGGGCAGTTAGAGAGAGAGCCAAACATTTCTGACCCTAATGCATAATAGGTAAAGTGTATTCAGACTTAGATCTTTACTCATTATTACACTGTACTGTGGCTGATTTAGGAGAGTCAATACTTTTAAATAACATTAAAGTACCACTCAAATTTGGCAGAGAAATATAATGTACGAGTAAGAGTGCTGCAGCCTCCTTACATTTCCAAAAATCCCTCGCGGACCCCCAGCTTTACAACCCCCCAACCCCCACCCCCACCCCCCCACCCCCGCCGCCGGACCCCACTGGCCCTGGACCCCACTTTGAGAACCACTGAAATAGGAAGTGCAAATAGTAAAAAGTATCAGTGACAGTTTAGGGCACAGTTGTTACTGTATCTGTAAAAGCACACATGTAAACAATAATAATGTAATAATATTGAGGTTAAAATGTGAATGTTACTTCAACGTCAAGTTCATCCACATACATTGTCAAAGCAGTGCACTCTTTCCTCATGGAATAAGTGTTATTTTTAGACACTTCAGTAGAATTACCTCTAAGCAAAGAGAGACTTTTGTAGATTTTTAATTTACTGTCAGCCCAAAAGTAATTTTCCTGGGTTAAAGTTTCAGTGTAAATGTGGAATTGCTCCAGTGCAGTGTGATTTAGTGACTGTCATGAACTACAAGGTGCTTGTTGCTCAGAATGAGTCAGTGCTAAAGCAGACAATGAAGTCTCTCACCTCTCACAGAGTTCATTTAGTTTTATTTCAGGATCCTAACAACATGTGTGAAAGAGAGGCAGGTGTCAAAGGCTGTAGATTCACTTGTGTTACAGCGCTGTGACACAGGGTACCGCTGCGCTCAGTGTTAACACATCACTGCAATCAATTTTATCAAGCAGGCATTGTGCGCACAGCCAGACATCACTTTGGGTTGTTCTTCCTGTTAAAATAGTTATTTGAGTTATAATAAAATTCTGATTCAAGTTGAAAACATTTTGCTATTGGTTTATAAGAGGACAGGCTTCTGAAAATGCAAACTTTTGAAAACAACCTTGAGGCAGTATTATTTTGAAAAGGCTGCTAGGAAACACCCCTGCTGTGCTGTGTTGCTGTGTTGTTGTATTTATTTTAAAGACAGCGTTCTCAGGAGGACTTCAGTGTCCCAGTCAGTTGTTGTGTGTTGGTAACAGTGAGTAGAACAACAATAGCAAAGTGTTGTCCTTCAGCAGCTAATGTAGTGGATACAGGGCAGAAGTGACATTTGTGCAGCCCATAGAGCAGGCTCACTGCAGTTTTACTGTCGCATTATGAATGATTGCTCTGTGGCTCAAAGGCAGAAGTGGTGACATTATAAAAGTTAAATGTGAGGAATGGGGTCTTTTACATTTCTTACAACACATTTCGATTAAACTGGAGACAGCAAAGATTTTTGAAGAATTGTGTAACTATATTTTTTGTGCTTGCAGACTGCATATATATATAAGGCTTTTTTTTTCAAGCACACAAACAATTCCTAATTGTTAAATGAGGTCTGCTCCTAATGATAGTAAATAAAAAGCCATTTGGGAGCCATGGGAGCCCTGGGAGCCATGGGAGCTGACTCTTCTAAGGGAGCCAAGCCAAAAGAGACTAATCTTCGAAAAGAGCCGGACTGCCCATCACTAGAACACACTAATCTATATTTGCAAATATTGCTGAAATAATTCTGCTATATTGTTGTTCACTTGAGGGTTGGACTAACAACAAATGTTTAAGCATTTCAGGTTCACCATCTATCTAACCTTGATAACTCCCTTTTAATGAAGTAAGTGCAATTATAATCATTAAAAACAGAGGCATGAGGTTATAGTCTGTTTTATTAAATACAGTATGGCTAATAGACTGAGAATATTAAAGTACACTTTTACCTTCTTATTTATATAAAGTGTATTGATTCAGAACTGCTCAATCCACCTTCACATTGTTACAGTATGTTCTAATTACATTTTTGCAGTGTATTAATTACCTATCTATAATTAAACATTAGAAAAAAGATATCCCTCCACAATCCATTAAGAGCCAGCTGTTCTGGACAAATCTTTCTGGCCAATCAATTATTATGGAGGTCTCACATTACGCTGCACTTCCTGAAATAATTTAATGGTGAAAGGGGCATAATTTGCAGCCAGACACTCTCCCACACTGGAGCTAATCCAGGAGCACAGACAGATTTCTTGATGCCACATTACCTCTGACTGCTGCACCTGATTATAGCCTTATACCTGACATGCTCACAATGTCTCCCGTCACTACGTTTACATGCAAGTTGAGAAAACCGAATTAGTGCCTTAATCCGATAATAACAAGGGTTTGAATTTAAAAGGCACTACCTGAGTTTTTGAGTTTTAAAAAGTTTTAAAAAGCTCTCCTCCTCTCACTTATTTATTCATTTAATGTTAGATTAGCGCTTTGTTTCTCTTTTTTTCCCCTCTGTGTTTTCCTTTTTTCCACTATTTTGTGGTGTAAGCAGTAGTACCCAAGTACCCAGAAGTGCTTCCATCATTTTAATGTATAACGATGTGCACAAACTTGGACTCAACAAATAAAAGTCTATCCCTCCCTGTTTCGAGCTTGTGATTGCTCAAAAAAATTATATAAATAAATAAATAAATAAAATTATTATTTAAAAAAGCCCAAATGAGGTTTTAAAGTCAAATGTTTCTGAGAAAAATGCTGTGTAATTGACTGAATAATTAGTTTTGTTCAAATAAAAGGGAAGAAAATACTATGGTGAAGGATAATTTAACTTTAAATAAATAAAATAAATTAAATGGTTGTGAAGCTTTAATATAAATGCAGAAACATTAAAAGTGAAAGCTTACCTGTAGTTACGTACTGTTACTTTAATATGGCCTTGTGAGGCACATTTATCAAGTAAGGAACACATTATTCTCACTTTTTTGTGTTTTCTTAACCTGGCAAAAGCTCCGAATGTTATGCAGTATCAATCTGGAATGTCTCCCGTTGAAAATGTTTGTAAAGGAGGAACTTTGGATTTTGGAGGTAATTGGATAAAGTGCTCATGTAATGCAGCTAAACAACAAACCACAGCAATAGTAAAACAATGTACTAAAGCGGTGGTTGGGGAATTTTTGCTGCTTTTGTAAACGTATAGTTGCATACATTATTGGGAAGGAATTTGTAACTGATGGCAAACCTAAAACCCACCCACTCACGGTAGTACGGTTGAATTGGCCCAGATTGGCAGTGCTGACCAAAATAAATCAGCGTAAGCCGGACAACAGAGATTTTCTTGAGTGAACTCACACATCTCTCGACAGTCCAGCTTACAGAGCAAGGTTAGAATTTTGTTTTGAATTGTTACTGAGGATTTATTAAACAAATATTTTTGCGCTACAGGTAAATACCCAGACCACATGAACTCAACATCAACATCTTCCCTTCATGTACAGTCAGACAAAGTCAGTGAGAAATCGGGTTATGAGCATAGTCGCAGTACAGTCTGTATGTAAATGTATAGTGAGTGTTTCAAGGACACACCATGGAAGAATAGTTTGAAAAAAAAAAACAAAACATGGAAGTAATGATGAAAATTGGCCCTGGGCTAGCCTGTAGGCAGCAACATCAGACGCAGGGATCTCCAGTGTTCCTCCCATCTCAATTATAGCTGCAGAGATAGAGAGGGGCAGAATGGTGTCAGGAGGAAGAGTCGGGAGCTCCACTTGGATCAACAGTGATTGACTGAGTCACATGTGGCTGATTGCTTGGATGGTTAATGCATGAGGAAATTAAATAATTGATTTGTGGAGTAATCGGTTCATACATTTATTAAAGATGTGTTTTTTTCTCTCACTGTGGAGCGACAAGGACTGGGGGGTTTGCGACAAATGCTCACAGAGGGCTCCACTAGTAAATAACAGGATATAAAAGCAATGTTTATAAGCAGTTCTCACAAGCCTCTCATTCCCAGTGGGTAATATACAGCGAGGTTTGATCAATGCTGAGGGCGCCCTATAGAGTCCTGTGTTGATGCAAGTTGTCAAGATATGTGCATGTTTGATATAAATCTTTGTATGGCTGTTTTTAAGCATGAAAGATTACATTTAAACTAATATATCAGGTGGTCATGTTTTCATATGAGGGCACAGCGATAGATAACAGTACCACTCATAATTCTGTTATTTTTGCTTTGAAAAAGACATAACTAAACTGGACTGAATGTGGCACTTCTAATGTGATCAGAGTAAAGGAGTTTATGTACTTCTGAAACACTGCAATGCATGTTTTACAGCTATATATTTCCACTGTAAATTGCTAGGAGACCATTGTGTCTTATGGCCACAGTGGGATGCTTGTACAAACAAATAGTACATTTGGAAGTTGTGGAAACCAGGAAAGGAATGAAATGAAATGAAGGAAATTAATGGAAATTGAAAGTTGCCATAGAAGTGGGTTTTACTGGCCTCAAATACAAACAAACACAACACAAAGCCAGTATCACTGCACTTGTCTGCGTGCATAGACGGCGCAGCAGCTGGATTATGCCATCTTGTCTTCCTCAGGGAAATGGGTTTGCATCTGTATTATTATGTAACGTAAAATCAACTTTTCTTACCTTTCTACCATGTTATAATGTTCCTTCATCAAAATTTGAGTTGAGTTTTGCTTCATTCTTGCCTTTTTAAGTAGTCCTCTATTCTCTGACACAGCCATTCAGAGGTCTCAAAACGCACAATTGCACAAACCTTCACCTCTCTCATGAACCCCTGCCCACTCCAGGAAGCACTGACCATCAACAATCTTTCTACATCCAGTAAAAATAAAAATAAAAATCAGTTTACAGCTCTGTTTCCACTGATTTCTCACAGCTATTTTTTTTTTCCTTTTGTAGTAAAATGGCATCACACAAAAAGTAAAAAGATTTGAACACTAACACGGGTGCACTCTGGTGCCCTCTGCTGGTCTCCTCACCTGTTTCTTTATGGCACTAGTGGAGTTCTTTTGTGTGGCAGTACTCACAGTTCAAGGTGGCTGTTTGCTGTGAACAACATGGCATTTCTGAATAAAATGGGTGGTTTCTCACCGTTGGTTCATTCTATCACTGCTCAGGTTTTCATCTTAAGTACCTGCTACTCAACGGTTTTATGTAAATACAAAAACATCGAGAAAATAATACCTATTTCTTAATTGGATTTCTTTGGTGGTGTTTGTATCTTTATGCCCCATCCATAAAAAGCCTAACCTGCCTTTACATCTTTAAAGAGCTCCAAAAACAGTTCCTCAGTCAGACAACACTGCATCTAAGCAAGTCACTTTAACATTTGGGCTTATGGCGGTGCAGTGCGTCACCACTTTAAAGGGCACATCATGGAGGACAAGACGGGCCAGTAAGCAAACCCTGCTACAATACGCCTTTGAGAAGAGAACAGGTTGTCATCGCACCTCGACACTTTACACCTCGTACAGAAATAGCAGCACTTCGACAATCTTTTTCTTTCTTTTTTTGTCATCTTACACCCAAGCCGTCTCCCGCACTGTTGATAATGACACAGTTAAAGCCTGCACTGTCACTGATAATTGTGCTGCTTGTGCTCTATAACTATGAATATTCAAAGGAAACCCACACCTAAGAACTAAGGTTTTTAGCCCCCTACGAATCTTAACGATGAATGATTAAATATTTTAAGTTGAAAATATGTAGGAATTACAGCCTTATTATCCACCTTTGCAGTGAAATTCTCAATGGATCTCCACACCAAACACTAGGACGTGCATATGGCTGCTGGATAAACCTGGCCTTGCTGAGACAGAAAGAACACCCACTCACATCTGCACCATCTGCTGTGTATCGCAGTGGAAATCCACCCTCCACCACCTCCACCATCACCAACAGCACACTTTTCCTTTATCCTCCGCCCCCCTCTCTACCCGCTCACATACTCCCACACACTCCTCACACACTACTGCTGGTGTCAAATGCTTAAATGCCAGACCACCTTCCACCTACCGGCTGAATCCCACGCGCACAGAGGCAGGGAGAGGAATACAGATTGTCCGCAGCTGAAGAAGACACAGAGGTGCATGTACGGTATCCCGCTGAGGTGGAAAAGGATTCTGGAAAATATTGTGATTCTTTAGTAAGCCATGATATGAAAAATTACTACGACTTTTTGATAGCTAGCGGTTGATTTTAGCCTTTCTTAGGATGTGTATTGGCAAGAACCTGGCGTTACACATCACAACATACAGTAAGTGTCATGATATGATATATCAATTTACTGTATATTCAGATTTTTTAAAACAATATAATTCTGGAAAAAATCTAACATTTCTACTATTATGAGCTTTCTACCATGTTATAATGTTCAAAATCTTCAAATCTTCAATCTTCAAAAACATACCTGGAATTGTGTTTTGCTTCATTCATACATGTTTAAGTAAACCTGTAGTCTCTGAAGCTGAGTTTCTGAGGCTTCAAAACACTTGGTTCCATAAACTTCCATGTCACCCACTTCATGGAAGGACTGACAAATCGGTCAGTACATCCAGTCTGCCCTCATTTATTTATCCAACAAACAATGTACAGCTCTGTTGCTACCAATTCCTCACAGCTATTTTTCATTTTGTAGTAAAATGGCATCATTCAAAAAGATTAAGGAAGTGAAGTTACTTTTATTCATTAAATTATGTTCAAAAGACTCTCTGCTGCCTTCTGCTGGTCTCTTCACCTGTTTCTTTGTGGCACCAGTGGAGTGCTGGTCCATGTTCATTGTTGATTAGATAAGGTTTTTAAAGACTAAAATCTACAATGTTGTTAGATGTGACTGAGATTTTTTGTTTTTAAAATATGAATGAAATCATATAACCCTTTTGATAATCAGAACATTATTGTTTATTTATTTATTTTTTCAAATAAGCCACAACATGAAAGCGTAGGTG
This sequence comes from Bostrychus sinensis, assembly GCA_020698575.1. Classification (NCBI taxonomy): domain Eukaryota; kingdom Metazoa; phylum Chordata; class Actinopteri; order Gobiiformes; family Eleotridae; genus Bostrychus; species Bostrychus sinensis. The sequence continues at coordinate 16,519,528 of CM036249.1, read as the reverse complement.
TTGTTCAGTAACATTTTGTGATAAAGTGAATTGCAGAATCTATAAATTCTTACACTTCTAGCCTTGGTATTTTCTTTTTAAAATCCACTGTCATGGCAGTGGGGTTCATCTTTTCTCCTCCTTTTCCTCAACTGCTTGGACTCCACTGAAGCCGAGGCAATAGTTGACCTTTTAATCCCTATTATTTTCCATCAGGCTTTCTCTTACACGCCAAAGCTTTGTTATCCATTTTAGACACATTGTTAATATTTCACTAAAGCAGAATTTTGTCCATGCCTCAGGCTTGCAGCATATTTACAAGGACTCTTTTTAATTAGGTAGAAACATTATTGCTTTGCTTCTGTTTTGGTCTCTTAAAGTCTGAGATGATTCCACTGTGAATCATTTTTAGGGGAATTAGGTGTTTCCTCTACCTCATTTATGTGGGCCATAATTATTTTTATGCAACGCTGATGTTGTGTTCTCAAAATAACAAACAAATGTTCTGGTATAATTGAATATACTGAAAAGGCTTTTTTATTACATTGCGTGGCGATTTAACAATTTGCGGTTTAGATTTTATGAGCTGCCAAATCAATTGTCCATTAGAACACAGTTTAAAGCCTTTACAGATCTTTTATGCATGCAATGATATTTTTAAAGATTGAAACTTTTGTAAAAGACAATAGGTTGCCAATAAAACTCTACAGCTTCAAAAGTATTTTTAAAGAAATATCTAATCAGAAAATCTGCAAATGTTGAACCTGATTATTTGTTAGTCACTGGGTCCACAACCCATTAATCTTAATGCCCTGTCTAATAACAACAAGCACGTCACATCTGTGTGATTGAATAATATCAACACTTTTTGACGCTATAATGAAAAAAATCTTTCACCGTAGTGCTGACATAGACAACGTTAAACTTTATATTTTATATTTCATGTACACATGCCCACTCAATGCAGAGATATTAAATATAAACCATGACAAGGAATCTGCATTTTTACTTTTAAGCAGCAAATTCTTCCATAACTGCCTTCATCTCAGTCTCATAACATAGGTTCATTAGAACAGTGGTTCTTGACTGGTCTGAGTTCAGGACCCACCTTCACCCTGTACTGACAAGCCATGACCCAAATAACAGAGATATTTGAACTTTTTACTAATGTATTGAATTTATTGAACACATTGTGCAGTTTGAGCCTGAGATGGTATAATACAGACGGTATGGCAACACACACAAAAAACACATTTACAGACAAACCAAGTAGCGATGCTGGAGAGAGATATTTTTTTTTCCCCCCTTTTGGGGTTTCTTCTATACACCTAATATCCCATTCTGCCACCTACTGTAAAGGGGTGTAATGACACTTTTTTTTTCTTTTTTTTTTCATTTATTAGTTTTTTTTTTTTTTTTTTTTTTTTTTTTTTTGTTTGTTTGTTTGTTTGTTTGTTTGGTTTTTGTTTTTGCCCTGGCAGATGCCCATGATCCATTGAAAAAGAGTTCTCTGACCCACTTTTGGGTCCCAACCCACCAGTTGGAAAATCACTGTCATAACATCATGCGAACACTACATTGTAATAAAAAGTGTTCGAATTTACCCCCCAAAAAATTAGGTAACAATTTGCATAGATTTTTGGGGTTAGATATTACCTCTCTGTGTCAGGTAAAACACAATCATTTAAAATGGGTAAAAGCTTTTTTTTTTTTTTTCTACTACTTTTTACAGCAGAAAATTGGGTAAAATTTAACCGTAGATTGTGAGTATGAAATAGGTCTTCTACTGAATCATAACCGGTCAATAAACCATTATTTTCCAATAATCTAACCATAGAAAATGGGTAGAAATTAATTTTTGGCTCCAAGTATAAAATTAGACATGTACTAAATTATTATTAATAATAAACCACTATGAAGAAATACACAGCAGAGACTATTAGAATATTAAAATGTTAAATTGCCTTTATTAAAACAAACCAATTGTGAATAAACCAACTTCTTCTGAGAGCTCCAGGAGCAGAGAACCCAGGGGCCACTCCTGTGGACAGAGAACAGAGAATCGTTAGCTTAAAAAACATCAGTTAGCCCCAAACTTAGCTCTGAGGTTCACTCACTGTGGCAGAGGGAAGTTAACATTAGCTAATTCATCAACTTAACACTTTTCAGACATGCTCTAACTTTAAAGACATTATTTACATTATTAGAATTGCCTTTCCTTTTGTATTAAAGAAGTAACATTGGCAAAAAGTGTCTGATATTTTATTTTAAATATATTACCCAAAAAAAACAAATAAAAAATAAACTATTAATGTGGCTCAAATGTACTGCTGTAACATTTGTATTTTGGGTTGTTTGAAGTGTTACCAGAAATGAGGTTGTGGGTGAAGAAAGCAGCAGACGGAGAGGGAATAGCTCCACAGGAACACTTTTATTAACCGCTCGTTCAGCCGTAATCACGACACTTGTTTCAGTCAGAACATGACCTTATCACAACACATATCCTTCCGCCCATACACTTCTATTACTATAATCCACGGAACTGCACACAATATTATTGGATATAGTCCCTGGATAAAAGTAGAGGCATGTAAATAAAATAAAGAGTGCAAACATAAGTCATCTTACACTACGCTCAAAAATCATTTATTACAGTGTACCTACTGATTAACCAGAAAGTAATATGGTTAAGAGTCCCTAGGTCTCTGCAGCATTCATACTAACACGTCCAATTTCTTATGGGAGAAATCAGAGCACCCAGAGGAAACCCACCCAGACACAGAAAGGCCCCGGCTCCCAGGTTTGGAAATTTTACCAAACCCTGGACTTTCTTGCGGTGAGGTGACACTAACCACTTTGCCACAGATTGACTACAGCCCACCTCAGTATTGTGAGTTTGACCATTTCAGAGAAATGCTCTCTTCTTCATAATTTGCAATCACTTCTCTACTGTGCCATCTAATAAATCCATCTAGTGGCACAATGTTATAACAAGGTCTTCCTGATTGTTCTTTAGACCAGTGTTTCCCAACCAGGGGTACAGGGACCTCTAGGGGTACGTGACCACTTTGCAGGAGGTACTTTGAATAATTTTTCATAATTTAAGACAATAAAAAGATATTTGCAATCTTTTCATACTCAACTATTGACATTAATTAATGAAAGGTATAATGTCTCATTAACTGATAAAAATGTAAGAAAAAAATATTTGATTATATTTATCCTCAATTCTTAGGTTTTAGAGCTTTTTTAAAAGGGGAGTTTTTAATATTATTTTAATTTTATGATCTTTTTTTAAATTATTTTTAAATAAGCAAACCTGAATGTAAATTTTTTTTAAGTTTTTTTTTTTTTTTTTGTAATTTCTTTGTATTTTTTTTTTTTTTTTGAATTTCAGTTTAAAAAGAAAAAAGAAGTTTATTTACATTGAAGTATGCCTTTGTACTAAAAGACATTGTTGTTCTATATGCCCAGTTTTTGAATCATCAACATCTATCATCTATCAATCAGGTGATAGGGTACTCAGTAATATGATGAAGAAAAAAAAAAAAAAAAAAAAAAAAAAAAAAACAGGGCGTACACAAACAAAAAAAAGGTTGCAAACCAATTCTGTAGACAACTTTAGTCTCCACAGCATACAGGTGAATACACAGCAAACATGCAGGCGATGGCTATGCTTCATGAATATTGAAGTATCTGCAGTATCTGTGGCTGCAGTATACATTGAGTGTGCTGGCAGGTATCAGACATCTCCAGCCCCTACCTGTGCACAGCCAGTGTCCCCAAAATCATTAGAAGGGGCTTTAGGTGTACTGAGCAGGAAATGTCAAAGCTGAAACAGACCACAAGTTGGATTACTGTTATGCTTTATTAATCATCAACAGGGGCAGAAAAATACTCACATACCATCCCGTATGAAGTCAATGTAATAGATTTTAGCAAAAGTGGCAGCTGGTAATGTCAGACCGAGACTCATTTTCACTACAGTTCATAAGATTAATCTGCGCTGTTGTTTGAGGGAGAGAGACAAACTGTGATGGAGGTAGGATTAATGAAAACATTGTATACTTCGGAGAACCAGGTACGACGTGGGAAATTAAAAACAAGTCGTATGTGTGTGTGTTACCCTGTGGAAGTCTGCAAAAAAAAAAAAAAAAAAACAGGTTTGAGCCAGACAGCCAGACATTGTACTGCTATATCTCCCTGTCCCAACACCTCAAGGTCAACTGGGGTCACGGCCCATCGTGACCGGGATCTGCGTCTATAACAAACCGTCCAAGCAATATTGGGCCGGCTTTGTACTGTGCTGGGTGTCCCGCAATCCCCCCACAGTGATTAACCAACTGAAAGGGAGCGTGAATTGGGATGATGGGATAGAGAATTTGTGTGCCAGCGAGCGTGTCTGTGACTATTCCGGGGGCAGAGTATTTGAGGAGAGCAGATCGGCAGACGGAGACAGATGTGAGTCGGCGCTGCTGAAAAGCTTCTGTTTACACTCTGAAATAGTCCTGAACACCTCAGCTACACCTCATTGCTTCGTCCCACTGGATTTTTGAGCCAGAAATCCTGCAGCGCGCCTTCTTCGTAGCTGCAAAAGAAGCAAAACAATCACTAAAGTTCCTTCCCTCTAGGATTGGCCATATGTTATTGTCATTTGAGTTGAGATAATAACAGTAATGTGAATCTAGGTCAGTGATGGAATGTAACTACAAACCTTTGCTCACATTGTTGAAGAATATGTACTTTTTGCATACTTAGTTACAGCATAGTTCTACATTTACTTGAGTGTTTTTTGTCTGTTTGCTTGTTTGTTTGTTTGTTTTTCAAGGAATAATATGTTAAATATTCTCTAAAGAAGTGATTTCCAATCTTTTTTGCCTCATGTAGCCCCGGGCTTTTTTGTCATGAGTACCCCCTCATGATTCTTCAATAAAACATTTTTTTATTTTTTACTTGTAAATACTAATTCTCCTGCATTTTTTTTCCCTCAAATTTCACATAAAAATAAAACATGAAAATTCCCCTTGCCTCATGAATTCCTAATACATTGACTTATTACCTCTGCCAAGGCAGGGGTTAAGTTTTCGGAGGCATTGGTTTGTCTGACTGTCTGTCTAATTGTCTGTCTGTTTGTTTGTTTGTTTGTTTGTTTGTTTGTTGTTTGTTTGTTTGTTTGTTTGTTAGCAACATAACTCAAAAAGTTATGGACAGATTTGGATAAAAATTTCAGAAAATGTCACAAATGGAATACAGAACAACTGATTACATTTTGGTGGTGATCTGGATCACCATCTGGATGCAGGAACATTTAGGATATTAGGATTCTTTGCTATTGGGAGATCATTTTGCCATGAGAGCTTCTAACTCACCAAACAATGCCCAGAATCATTACCAAATAATTACTAGATCACATCTTGGTAGATGTTATAATCTGACAAAGTTTAACCCGGCTCATGTTGATATTCTGGTTGTGGTGATCCAGAAAGTTCTAAATAAAGGAGGTACATATGAAATTGAATATTGCACAGCAACACATGTGAGGTTTTTCTCTTTCAGTAGTTTGTTCACAGATTTGATGTATCTTTAATACTTATTGAGCTAGATCCGGTTGGTGGAGGTCTGCGAGTCTCCGAGGGCTAGTTTTCTGTATATTTTATGTTCAGAATAAACTTAAAAATAAAAAATAAAAATCTTTAACTCAGTACATTTACTACACTTAAATCTATCTAAAATAATCTCCATTTGAAACAAACTATTACACATAAAAATATCTAACAAAATATAATAATTAATAATACAATATATTAATAAATTTGCAGTTTTGCCTTCTTTTTATTAGTCTTTCATTAGTCTTTATCTTTTATAAGTTTCAACACTTCAGTATGAAAATAATGCAAATATTTTCTTATCAATTATCAAATAATCCCAAGTACCTCCTGCAACATACTTGCATACTCCTAGGCTATGCAAGTATGTACCCCTGGTTGGGAAACACTGCTCTGAAGTATTTGTGACCTTGGTGGATAGTAATAGTTGTGATAGTGGTAGCAGTAGAAGTGACAGTGATAGTAGTAATTGGTACTACTAGTGGAAGTAGTGGTATTAGTAGTGGTAGTAGTAGCAGAAGTAACAACTGTAGTAGCAGTAATGGTATTAGTAACTTCAAATGTAATAGTTGTGGTGGTAGTAGTATTATAAGTACTTTCTATATCTACTAACGTTACACTCAATACTTTGCAACTCTACTAGTAATTTTGAGTATTTTTGCTTTTACTGTATGTGAGTAATAGTACAGTACGTGTGTAACAGTACTTTTACTTCAGTACAGATTTGGTTTTACCTCAGATCTAGGTGTCCTTTGGGTTCTGAATCAGCATTTCAACAACACTGGCGTTTTTCTCTTTTTTGTGCTTTCCAAAGACAGTGGGCTCATCTCCAAGACAAGATCCCCTTGAGCGTGTCTTCTCAGTAAGTGATTGAAGTTCGTCCATCACTACAGCTCAAGACACCATAAGGAGGTGTAAAAGTTTGATTGGCTGCGGGCCACGCTGTTAAATCTGTATGTTTTACATCTCAAGCTCTCATTACCGTGCGTTGAAAGCACATAAAAGGCATTCGCAGAACATCTCAGCCTTCCATGAGTGGGCAGGTGGTTTTATTATTTTCCCAAGATTATAACAACCTAAGGGGTTCGAGGTGACGTTACTTACAACCCACCACTTTCTTTCTGTCAACCTAAAAATGTAAGCGATTTAAGCAATTTCTGAATAATAACTTGCATTTTTTAACACCTCACAATAAGAGGTAGATGACAGATTTTGGCATTTTAAGATTACTTTTGACAAATACTAAAAAACCCAAAGAAAACACTTGCTTATGCGAGTGTGACAACAGAGTCTGAGTACCACTGTGGCAGATATTTCATGATTTTCCAGCCTCTTCAACGCCTCTCATGTGTAACTTACTGTACCTTCCCAAATGTGAATAGAATAGGAAAAGAGTTTTGAAGAGAAGTAGAAATTCTCAGTGCAGGTTTAAGTAGGAACTTGCTTCCCGCTGCGTGACTGATGACTTCTGACGTATACAGCAGGTCGGATTCATGTGCACGAGGCCAGGCTAGAGGGCTGTAATCTGGACAGGCTGAAAAAGCAGGTATTGATCAAAGCTGGACACACTGACAAGAGGAAATAGATCACATAAGGCTATAACCTCCAATCACTTACTGTAATAAAGTAGAATAGCAGCAGATCTACAGGAATTTAAAGTTATTAGTCACTGTGCCGGCATGGATGCTGAACTTAAAGATTCACAGCAAACAGAAAAATACTGTGTTTGTGGAAAAAAGACTTAAACATAAGGATATAAAAGTAGAACGAAGACCTCTGCTAAGGCATTGGCCCTATGGAATATCCCTATTGTACAGAACTCATTACAAAATGCCTGTATCTGTAAATGCCTGTTTTGAATCATTTCTAATAATTTCTCTCTTGGCTTATTTCTGAAAATTGCATAAAATTGGAAATACGGAAATTACAGTTATCTTGTTAATAAACTAACCAATCCAAAAACATGACATTAGGCACAAACCCAAAAAGTGGATTAGGCACAATTTTGAATAGAAAAAGATAAGTTGTTAAAATGTTAAAGAGGATATATTATGCTTCTGTTTATATTTTTAAACCAGTCTTGGTCAGCACTGCATGTTTTATAACCTTTAAAAACATTATGTGACAAAACCAAATCCATTAATTACTTTACAGCTCCCATAAAGAAACAGGTGAACAACATTAACACATTTTAAAGTATTATTAGCAGTAAAGTCATTAATAAATAATGATCATACAAGACATATTCAAAAATTACAACTTTTAACAACACTGAAATATTATGAACATGGTTTTAAAACAAGTCGGATTCATGCCTATCAATTAAAAAAACAACTCAATAAACGATCAATAAATATGATTAGGACAACTGATGCAGAGATTTCCTGTGACTCTAAGATTGTAAACAATACATTTAGAAGTTTTTTATGAATCTCTTTACTCTTCTGAGATTACTAACTCTAATACTGAGTGCTATTTAAAAAAAATTCAATTGCCCACTTTGGCAGAGGAGGATGTATCTATACACAATGCAGAAATTACTCCAGAGGAAATCTGGGCTGCAGTTATGGCACTACCAAATGGAAAAAGCCCTGGCCCAGATGGGTTCTCCATAGAATTCTCTAAGAAATTTTGGCTTGAGATCAAGCCCATATTAATGGCTGCAGATAACAGCTTATGGATAGGAAAGATTCCACTGTCCTAGAACTGTGCATCTATCTCTCTTCTGTTAAAGAAAGGGAAAGACCCTCCTGACTGTGCTGCATATAGACCCATCAGTCTACTTAAAGTTACAAAATAGTGGCTAAAGCATTTGCACACAGACTGGAGAAGATGCTTCCTAAAATCATATGTCAAGATCAAGCAGGATTTGTGAAACCACGACATGGATCAGATAAAGTGAGGCGCGCTCTTAATATTATTCATCAATTAAATATTACTAAAGACCCAGCCTTAATTGTTTCTCTGGATGCTGATAAAGCGTTCAATCATGAGAATGGGTATTTCTTTTTTCTGTGTTGGAAAAATTCTGTTTAGGATCTAAATTTATTAATGCGGTACAAGACATTATATTCACAGCTCAAGCTAATACTAATGGACTGTTATCTGAAGGTTTTCTAGTTCAGTGAGGATGTAGGCAAGGGTGCCCCTTATCTCCTTTATTATTTACATTGTTTAATGAACCCTTAGCTGAAACAATAAGGGTGGGAAAAAACATACAATATCTTTGTTTGCTGATGATATCCTTCTATATTTATCTAACCCACGAAAATCTGTCACAGCATTGTTAACTTCAATTACAGAATTTAGCGCTTTGTCAGGTTACAAAATTAATTTAAATATATCTGTTGTCCTATCTTTTGTTTCCAACTACACACCTTTAATCAGCAAAATTAAAGAAGATGTATGTAGATGAACTTGAAACCTCTGCTTGTAACCCTACCAAATTAGATCAGCTCCCATTTATACATAATTTTAGCAATGTGTAAAATATGTGTAACAGCACTATTATTCAAAGCACATTGCAGGCGTGGAAGGATGTGAAAAAATATCTTAATATCCCATCAGATATATCTGTACAGTCTCGTCTAACTCTGAACCCTGATATTCCTGATAAGCATTGATCTTGCAAGCTGGGCGTTTTATGTATTACCAACTTTTCAGATTTGTTGTCATTAAACTCTATAAAATCATTTGAACAAATTAGGAATGAATTTAATATTCCTTCGAAAGAATTTTATAAATATCTTCAAATTCGAAATTCCATCAGCTCATTACAAAAACAGCATAAATTCAGACACAATTTATCTAAATTGGAGAATACCATGATTTCAGCTATTTCATTAAAAGGAAAAATATCTGGAGTTTTTGGCCTTACTGTCATACCACAACTCCAATGCATATGATATGTTGAAACTGCTGTGGGAACATGATTTGGGGATAACTTTTAGTCTAAAATATTGGTCTGAGATTTGCAAAAATGTATTTCCAAAGTGTAATTTATTAGTTTATGAACAGAATTTCAAATTGTTTTTTTTTTTTTGTTTGTTTTTTTTGGGGGGTGAGAGTAAATGGAAGTGTAGGAAGGGAAGTTCGAGGGAGATTTTGATTGTCCTTCACTTGTGTTAATGTGTTTTTGAATTTGATTATAAACCTATAAAACTGTCAACAACAACAAAAAAACAAAAAAAAACTGGTGAAGAGACCACAAACACAAAAAAAGCTTTTTATCTCCTTAAACCTTTTGTATGATGCATTTTAGGATACAGTAGGGACATATTGATTTATTTTGTGTGGCATTTGACAAACCAAAGTCTTCATATGTCGCTCAGAGATTATGAATTAGACACAGCATCCGAAGATTGTACAGTGACATATCAAAACTTCTATTGTTGTTCCCCAAGGGACTTGAACCAAATGCCCAGAAACCCAGATGTCCATGAATGTTTGATGTGTTTTGGCTGGCCTGTGTACAGAGCGTCCCAACAGAGGGGTACATACAGTACACAGGCTAATTATCACTGATTCCATCTGTAACACTCATTCTCACATTTTTCCATGTTTTTTTTTTTATTTTTATTTTTTTTTATTTTTTATAGTAATAAGTGTGTAAAAGTGTTTTGGCACATACTGTCTTCCCAGAACAAAGGATGCATATTTCTTTGTAGCTACCATGGATCAACTGTGTATGCTATGGAGAAGACGAGATCAAGGGGCGCGCTGGTTGACTAAAGCCCACATGGGACGGTGCTGAGAACAATGGGCCAAGGGGGGTCTGTGAGAGTGAAATTGTTTTCCAGAGAACCATTTGTAAACTGCTGGAGCGGCTTGTAAGCAGTTTTTACTCAGACAATACAATAGCAAACAGCAGCTTCTAAGATGGCGCCCTACATGAAATGCGTGTTGCAATGTGTTTGTCTGATATTTTGGTGGTCTCTATGGTCCATGCTCAATTCATCTTGATAAACAACAGGTACATTGCCTGACTGGTATCATATTTATTCATTCAAGTCATATTATTACAGTTGCCAGGAAGGAAGGAAGGTTATGTTTTTGCCAGTATTTGTTTGTTGGATGAATAATGGTTGGATTTGGATTAACATTTACAGAAGGGACAGTTATGGGTTGCGGTAGAAGTTTTGGTTATTGGCAGTGGTGGAGTGTAATAAAGTAAAAGTAAAAGGTTTGAAGTCAAAAATATTTTGAGTTTAGCTTAAAATCACTAGTTATTGTGTTGTGATTGTAGACAGTACATAAGTATAAAGATGCAGTAAAGTAGTAATCTTGAGAAAAAAATTCACCAACAGATCCAGTCTCTTCTATTACACCGGTTAACTATTAGGTTTCAAAACAGTTCCAATCCTTTCATTTAAGTAGAAATGTTCATGTGATACTTGGGTCAATTTTTGCTCCTGCACTTCTTCCATCACTGGATATTGGTGTGGAAAATGTTTCAAAATCCAGTTGCCAGAAAGGGCTAGAGATACTAACTCCACCTACAAGGGGCCAGTAAAGGTGTAAATTTGTTAGTGACTTGTTTACACATCTTTAGCATTGCAAAACAGAGCCAACGCCTAAGCCTAGTTTAATTATGTGACAGACATCAATTTGGGTACTATTTCATGTGCCATGACAGTATTCTTCCATCCAAGACCTGAGCCATGGATCTCTTCTAGGGCTGTAACGATGCACTGAAGTCACGATTCAGTTTGATTCACAATTTTATTATAAGGATTACAGTTTTTATGATTTTTATTTGCAGATTTAGTTGCAGTATAATTATGACCAAATTTTTTTTTTTTTTTTACATAGCCTATTTGTGTCTCCTTGTCAAACTTAAATTGTTGTACATTTCTTATTAACTGAAATTGAATAAAAAAGTAGATATTAAAACAGTGACATGTAAAAATAACAAAAATATATGAAATAATGTGTTAGCCACTTTTATTAACACCTTTCTACTATCCTCCAAAAACAAATACACTTTAGTAGCAAGCAATGCATAGAGAAGCAGCTTATCATTAATCCACGCCTCAGTAATTTATAATGAGCCTAATATAAATCAAGTCTTATAAAAATATCAGTGAGGAAAGACTCATCTTTAGTAAAGACTCTGATCTCCATGGAAATGCTCCCGGGGAGGGGCCACTGAAACTTCAGATAAACTTTAGCTGTTGTTAGCCACTTAGCTTTCCTTTAGTTCGCTGCTAACAACAAGCTACTTTCTGAACAATGGCAAATGGAGCGAACAGGTATGTGCTGCCTAAATAATACCTTTAGAGTCTTTCTTGCCATTCGCCCTGGGCTTGTTGTTGTTTTTCCCTGTGCGCTGTGTGCGTGCTCCTCCGTCTGTGTGAGAGGTGAGGGAGCGCTCTTCCGAACCGCTCCAAGTAATGAAGCTCTTGTACAGGCTTTTCACGTTCCTAGCACGTCGGGCTAATGATTTTATGGGTCTTATAAACTAAAGGTTTATATTAATTCATGTTTCTCTACTGTAAAATGGTCAGGTATTTATGTCTACCTCCAAAAATGTGAGCCAGATTACGCACCATTATACTTTGGTGGCCTGCACGCTGTTTAAAGGGACATTGCGATTAATTTTTACCGCACCGATTCAAAATTTCTCTCTTATGCATCGATTTTTAGCCAATTTACATACCTAATCTCTTCACTAAACAGATACAAGTATGGCAGCTAATAGAACTACAACTGCTGTGAAATACCCGGGAGTTTCTAGGATAACAAGTAAAGGTTTTCCTCTGGTTTCTCTGTAGTTCGGACTACATCTAGACATGACGTTCAACAATTCATAGCTACCTACATTACAAGAAACCCAGCCTTACTTCATATCTGACCTTTTTTCAAAATATGTTCACTTCTATTGGCCCAGTCTCTGTCTGTTTTTATGTTGGCATAATATCTCGCCTCTGCTGTTCATGTGTCTCAGAGCTGTGTGGGTATTAGCGGTGACTTACTGGAGGCACAGCCATGTGGGACCGACTGGCCTATAATGATGATCTTCACCACGACTGATAATGACTGCTAAGGTAATCCTCGCCTGGGACCACGCACAAAAAAAAAAAAAAAAAAAAAAAAAAAAAAAGAACCACGCAGTGAAAACACACAAGCATCTGTGAACAAAATGCCACCGTGATGCATGGCAGACACACAACTCGTCCCAAAGCCCCCCTCACTTTGCTAGTGTCTTATCAGTCTGGCTACACGAAATCGGAAGCGCGCAATCTTGGCCTCGGGAGCAAACTTGTGCCTGTCCCACTTCCCCAAAGGTTGTTATGATGATACCCACCCACTCGCCTCTTCTGCATCTCTTAACGGCTTTATTCTTTTATCGTGCAGCCTATCAGATAGATAGCAGTGCTCTGAAACTCTTCTCCCAGCTCACTGACAGGGGAGCACCGGCTGAAGACCGGGCTAATGCAACCCGCCAGCCCCGGGACGGTTTACAGCTGCCATTTGTGAAAGACAAGGAGGAAAGATAGGGCAGTGCTGGGGAGCTCTGGAGGGGTGTGTGCTAGGGTTGTCAACCTATTCAAAAAATTCAAACTTGTATCTTTTATTTTCTTGTTCTATTGTTGTTTTATTACACTAACTCATTTTTATCTTTTTGTCAAACTGCTAGAGCTAACAAGGACAACAGGCTAATCTTTAGCACTTCCTTTGAAAACATAGCAACGGGCATGTTTTTGAAGATAAAAATCTAGCACAAATACCATCCAACAAATGGAAATATGCTTGGCCAGAAAAGAAACTGCTAGCTTATTGCTGACAGTGTGAATAGACTACATTGTGACCTCAATAGTAAAGTAGCCATTCCCAAAGTCAAGACTGTTGTGGCCCCCTTAAATTTCCAAAAATCTCACATGAACCCCATCTATAGAACTTCCCTCTATTAATGTTTTTCTCCATATATTTGTATAAAAACATTACAAAAACACTGACTGCTGGCTAAAATTTGTTTTAAAGTAATTTAAAACAAGTATATGACTGTAATTATTTTCAAATTATATTTTTTCAATGAACTTAATGATTTTAGGTATTTAATATTTTTACTGAGTAATTTTTGTCTTTTTATTTATTTATTTATGTTTTATTTGTTGTTATGGACCAAAACCATGTGTCTGAAACAGGCCCATTGACACAAAGGGGTCATTTGTCCCAGGTCTCAGAATCAGAGTGGCCTAGAAATGGTCCCTCTTCTTATATTTTTTTGTTATCATGGACCCATGTGAGATCTTTTTGCCCCAGGCCCCAGCAAACCTGTTGACGGGCCTGATCTGAAATAAAGAATGAATTAAAATTTAACTGAAGCCTCTGGGGCCCCCACTGCAGTACCTTCGCAGACCTCACTTTGGGAACCACTGTAGTAAAGCTTACATTATGTTCCTTATTGACTGACTAAAAAGTAGTGCACAAAAAAGTCTAAATAGCTCTAATAATAATAATCATAATCATAATAATCATAATAGTGAATTCAAAATAGCATGGCAAAAAAGCTTCTTCAGTTTCTCCAGAGCAGTCACTGGTTCTTAAACATTACTCATAATCATCTAAGCTTCCATTTGTCCCACTCGCATCTGCTTCACCTCATTGCATTCATTATTAACACACAGTTGAGTTTAACAATGCCATCACAAGTCTGTTACTGGAGCTTACACATGGGAATTTACTTGCCGCCATGTGTTACCATCATATTTGAGCCGTGATCAGCATGTGCTTCTTTCCTTACTGTTGTTCTTGAATGTGCAGGGGGACAATAGAGCATTGTTATTATTATTTTTTTCTTCCCAACTCTTTGTGGAAGAGACACCAGCGCTTCCACAGATAAAAGGAAGAGGAGCAGCATCTGGCTCCCATGTGTCATAAGTCTGTCCCCCGTAATGAGAGTTAAATCCATCAAGTCAAAATGAAAGTACCTCACGCCCCTCCCTCCCCCTCCTCACCCACCACCTATTCCTCGTACTCAAACTCATCCCCTTTGATCTGATTGTTTCCCGTTCGCACTGGACCAAATCAATCTGCCACCCACAGATCAGACGCCATGATGCATAATGTTCCTTCAGTTTGGGCAAGTTCATGGGCCTGGGTCTCATTGCAAGGCTAAGTGTTCCTCATGAAGCACAACAACAGTGCTCATGCTGCTCTTATGGATAAAGATGATATTAATCCATAAAACATGGAGGAGGAGATTACTGCGTTTACTGTGGGACAGGCTGGGTGAAATGGAGGGTTCTTATTTGGTCATAACAGCAGGTTTGAATATTGGATAAGCTTTAATTATCAACTGAAAAAGTAAATTGAGTGGCCACGCATTAGATCAGTGGTTCTAAAATTGTGGTTCAGGTACCACTTTTGGTTGATAGCTTGTTTTATTCGTCCTGCTGAGGTAGGGACTTAAATTTGAACTTTAGATTCCTGCGTTGTCCTGTTAAGCAGTGCCGCTCCTGAACAACTGGGGGGCTTTGAGGGCCAAGCCTCTCAGTCATTTTTGAGATCATTTAAATGTTACATATGCATTTTAATTTCTTTGAAACAGCGACTGACTATTGTTCTATGGAGATGAATGCTTTGAGACATTTTTTGATCTGCAAACTTAGCAAGGGGGGCCCAGGTAAACAGGAAGTAAAACACATCCCTCGCAAAAATGTTTGGCAATAGCAAGCAGAATATTATAACAAGACTATTCATCAAATAGAGTTGACAAATTAATCAAATCAGCAAATAATAGACTGGGGGCCCTCTAATGTCTGTGGGGCCCTATGCAGTTCTTAGTTTGCCTATAGGAAGGACTGGCCCTGCTGATAAGTCAGTTTAGTCCCTTTTATGTCCTTTTTTAGTAATGCATTTTTGCCTGTTTTATCACTTGGTTAGTCCTGATATAGACTCATTGTAGTCCATTAACTATGAAAAGCTAAATATTCTATTAAATACTGGTGGTTTCTATTCAGACACAAAAAAGGAGATGTTAGCTTATTACTTTGACCATGTTTCACCTGTACTGTTGAAACATGCCAAGACAATAAGCTAAGATCTTCTTATTTATTTATTTTTGTGTGTGAATAGAAAGAAACAGAATAATAATACTAATGCATTGCCCTGAGCAAAACATGATAGATTGTGTTTGGTTTTTTACTCACAAGTCTTACAAGAATCCAGCTGCCTGTAAAAAATGATTAACAAAATGGGACACATAGTCGAATTTGAATTTTGATAGACTTTATTACACACTCACTGTAGCCAAAGAGAACAGAAAGAACAGAAAACAATCATTAATTTTTGCATTTCATCTTTATAGGTAATTATTCCTGCAATGCCAAACAACTATGTAATAGACAGATATCGCCACCAAGTAGTAGTAGTAGTAGATTGTGCAGTGCATTTATACAAAAGACTATAGGCCTACTAACTAACTGTTTTTTATGTGCCTGCAAAGCTACCGTATGTTTTCAAGTAATTTCTGCTAAATAAGAACATGTTGGGCATTATGGCTCTATTTTTAGCATTGATCCATCTCCAGTTATGCCATGTGTATAAATCTGCTCCAGCAGTTTGCCAATACTTCCTCTGTCCTCTCAAAATCCTAATGACGATAAAACAGAATATGGACGGCAGGGGAAAAAAAACAAAAAAAAAACAAGGAACCTTTCAGAGAAGCCAAGCATCCAATCTCCCAAAATAGGTCAGTTTGAAAGCACCATGCATTTCCATACAGCCTTTTAAAGGGGCTTTTTGGGACCGGGGATTGTGCGGGAGAAGATGCTGTGGAAAGGATCTTACTCTGATGCTCTCTCTCTCACACACTCACACACTCACACATTCACACGCACACACATACACACACACAAACACACAGCTGGCGTTCAGGTTCACGCAAGGGCCGTATAGACTGCTACTGCCCCCTGGTGTTTGCCAAAGGACCAACACTCTCCATAAACTCTGGCTTGTATCCAATGACTTCCCATGTGGTGAGGCAGAAACGTGTGGGATCGCTTTCCGCATATAGGCATCATGATTTTTCAAATGCAACGTGGGTGTCCGAAACGGCTCGAGAACAGATGACATGTCCATTTTGGTCCCCCCACCCTTTGTTTTTTTTGTTTTTGTTTTTTTTTTTTAATTTTTTTTTTTTTTTTTTGCACGCCCCCTTTTTGTATCTGGCAGCACTGGGAGCCTACACAAACAGCAGAAATCAATGAAGATGTGCCAGACTTGGGCTCCTTTTATCCACACAATCTGTGCTCTTCTAGGCAGCAGCCCCACCAAACGCCTGAGGTTGTGTAAGAGGAAAAATAAATAAATAAATAAAACAGGAGCTGTTCTGGTGACTCATCAGCCCCAAATATAACCAGCAATTACCCAGCTCCTGTTTTGGTGGAGGATCATATAGGTTAATGCTAGACAACTGACACTTGGTCCAATTGCTTTTCTCTTTTTATTTGCGGTGTGTAAATATGGGCATATGTTTAAATGAAAGCTAAATCATTGATAAAAGTGTGCACTAAATTGCTTTCACTCATCCAAGAAACCTCTTTAATGTTTTAATCAATTTGTTGTGTTATAGTGTTTCCAAATAATAGGTAGCTTTCCATAGGTGAGACATAAACATTTCTCTGTGTAACTAAATAGACATTTTTAAATGCTTACAAAATTAGGACTTATTCTCTATTATTGTGATGGGCCATACTACACTTTTTAGATTCGATATGATACTGATTACATTAGGGAGAAATTCAGTCATAGAGATACCGATACCTAATGCTCATGGTTTCTTATGGATGTAATTTTTCACTCGGCATCTGGTTAAAAAAAATGTTACCCTTGAGGACAAATCTAATACTGGCCATTTGACAATTTGAATGTACACTGTAGAAAATAAATAACTTAGTGTGAATAGGAGTGAAAACTGCTAACTTCTTGTCACATGACATGGATGGACCAGACCAAAACGCTGTTGTTTGGGGGAGTTTTGGCACAAAACACTGAAGTTGCCATAATTTATTCCAGACTCAGGGTCCAATAAAAAAAAAAAACTAAACACAAACAATACAAAAATACACAAAAAAGAAATACAATAGTTATGCAAGCACTTTAAAAAGGCAGCTGTACCAGTGTCTCCACAACTTAGAATGGCAGCGTATTGCACTAAACTTGATGTTTGTTAGTGACAAGATAATTTCATTTTCAGATTTGCTAAGCCTACAGATAAAATTGTACATGAGGTTCCATAACACAGCGTGTTATTTCAGATGCATTCATTTATATCGATACTTAATTCAAGTGCTCGATACTCAATGAGTACTGTGTGAGTATCGATATATATCGATACCCCAGTATTGATACTCCCATCACTAGTTCTCATTCATTACATAGACTCTTTTAGTGTCTGTAAACAATGTGGCTGCAATCTAAAGAACGGTGTCATGAGTGGAGCGGGCATTACCATTTTCTATATCAAAATGAATTATTAATAACATAAATACATAAATTATTATCAGTATGGTTTTGGTAATTGACAACTTAGCGACCAAATGTCTGATTAGAAAACAATAACAAGTGTATCAGTGGTTAGACATTTTGTTTAATGTAACAATTAGCATATAAAAAGTTAAGCTAAAGGCCAACAGCAACTTTGTGACATATGTTTCTGAATTTGTGTTATGTGAAGCAAGAAGATACAGAAATGTGGCAGACCACAATAATTGGAAAATGTATGCTCAGATTTAATCCACATATTCTATTTTAATAAGTAAACTTTAGCAGAAGTTTACTTAGTGCAAGTGATCTTGTCAGATCTGTGTGCTGTCAGTTCAAAGTCAATTTGAAAATACTGCATATCAATAACATCATTTGCTCCTGTCATCTGAAAATGTCTCATTTCACGATTTTAGTTTTTGCCAGTAAAAATTCAGAATACCTTCAGAATTAGAATGCCTTTATTGTCATTATAGGTAAACATATGTATGCTCAAGCAAAAATGTATGGGAAAGCTACTTTTGTCAACAAACTGCATACGCAACTTATCTGAATATGTACGTCACTCGCTGTAGGGGCTATAGAAGTTGTTTGTAGCTTTGGTGTGGAAAAAAAAATAGATCTGTTTAGGAAATATTGGTGTATGTGTAACCAGGCCCTAAGTTGTTTTTCCGACTTGTCATATTAAAAGCTACGACATATATTAGCATTTGGAGAAAGGTGCTCAGTGTTTGCATTTCACTGATAAGTAGCGGCGGTGAGTGTGCTACAGTCTGTTGTTCATGTTTGTTTTGCTAACGGCAGCCTGTTACCTTAATGGCTTCATTTGGATTCATTTAGAAACATTTTCCCTTGCATTTCAATGTAATTCAAAATAATCCATGTGTTTAATGTGGTTCTCGCCCAGAACTACTAATAATGAGTGAATATATTAAGATGGAGCAAATGTACGGTATGCAAATATGCAATACATGTATTAGGGAAATTATAACTGCATAAATCCATGGCCAAAGTCTGTGTATAAATGAGGAAATTGCCCAAATCCCGACAGAATCCTAATATGTTGCCTAACTAATATATCATCTATAGTGCCCAAATGAAATGAAATAAATGAGGGTGATAATGAACAGAAATACATATGCATGCAGTCTGAAAACACTGCAGTTTTTCTTTTTTGGTTTGGCCAGAGCTCAATACTCAGTGTTTTTAAGAACTATAAAGGTTTAGAAGTTCATTGTTACTGTAGTCACTGACTGCATTATTTTATCCATACTATACAAAAGAATATGCACAAGTGTTTAAGACAAGATACACAATGGATGTATGACTCACTAAGCAAAAATATAATAAGATTTTTAGCATAACTATTGTTTCAGCATTCAAGGTTTAAGCAAAATAATGTCATATTTTTCATATACATGCATATTTAAATACTTACACGCCTGGAGGTGGACGGTATCATCACCAACCATGTGTTCAGATGCATTTGAAACTATAGGTTTGGAAACGTCCTAAATGATCCTATCCAAAGCTTTTCATTCATTTATTTTTGACCACTTATGTGGCTGGAGCCAATCCCAGATTGGGCATGAGGTGGAGTACACCCCAGACAATGGCCAGTTAGTCACAAGGCTGATACAAACATACAAAAATTTGAACTAAACAGATTTGCTGTCCTCTGGTGCACTTTAGATGATAAAATATATTTTCAGAAGGTGACAGTGTCTTAAAAAATATATACAATTTTACAGCCCTTTTGGGCGCCCTAAATATATTGCCTATGTCTCTGACCACTGTTTGGACCTTTCTGATCATGTGGCCCCCCCAGTGGTTGTGACCCTAAACAATTGCACAGAGCATTTATGCCAGGAGCCGGCTCTGGCAAGACACTTCACCCACATGCGACAGGAAGGTCATCCAGAGTAAAAACCTGCCAAATTACTGTGCGAGTGGTTCACTGTGGTGACTCCAAATAAGAAAGGGAGTTAAAAAAAAAACAAAAAAAAAAAAAAAAAACCAACACTTCCATCATAGTCAAGATCCTACAGTACATGCTACAATGAATATAACATGCATATGCATAAGATAAAAGTGCGTGGTTGTCTCTGGCGGCTTCAGTTATGCCTCTGTACCCAGGTTATTGTCTTAAATCTCGTCTGCCACGCCAACACTGTGGCAGTTATGGCCTTTTATTTGTACTGCTCACTGAACACGGCAAATGCTATTAAAGTTTAATAGCTCTATTGAGATAAGAGACAAGGAAGAGAGAAAGAGCGGCTTCTGGATGTAAGGGTGAGTTAAATCTTTATGTGTGGATGGCAGCAAAATGCACAAAAGGTCTATGTAGATAAGATAACAAGAAAAAAGACCACAAGTTCAGTATCACACAACCAATAATACTCTCAATGATACAAGTCTATATGAGTGATGAGTAAAATTGAATTGGGGCTAAATGCTCATAATGTAAACCTGGCATTCTTGAAATTAGCATTTGGGGCAGGTTTTAAGACTAACTTTTCAAACTGGAATTACTTGGAAGATAATACCAGAAGTTCAATGGTGCATCTTCTAGTTCAGAAGAAAATGCTGAATCCACTGTGCCACAAAGCCTTTATATGTCATAATTGTTTCTAGACTGACTGCTTGTAGCTGGAGTTAGTATCTATCTCGCAATGTTACAGAATCAGTCAGAGTTAATAAATATCGCTGAAGCAGGACATTGTTCTGGACCTCAGATGGCTGCTATTATTATTGATTGTAGATCAGGAGCACTGTCTGGATCCAGGATTGAATAAGGATTCTGTCCCACTGGGAGATAGGTACACCCCAGCAGCAACAAGCATGCTAACTACAGCCATAAGTGGTCAATTTAGGACCAAATGATTACTTCTGGGTGTCAATCCAGTTCTCCATCTGGTATTTTAGTTGATTCTTAACCATTATGATGTATAAGGGCTTTCTGACTCTTTGTGATTGACAATGGATAGAGCATTTAACCTCAAGTCAAGAGTGTTATGTTTGCAGTGTAACCATCTTTAAACAACTAATTTAAACATGCAGTATATCCGGATGACAGCTGAAAGTGAACCAAAACTTTCCCAACTCCCTTCCATAGAACCAAGGTTTAAGATGGTTTACCTTGGCCTGCCTGCTCAGAAACACCTCAGTATTATCTCTGACAAATCCCAAACAGCAATCTGGCTGAGGGGCTGTTTGTCTGCTCAGTGCCTAGCAGCGAGAAAACCCAGCCTCCCGTCTCCGCTTTCATCTCAGCATCACTGCCTGGCTTCAGTACCTCCAACTGTTCTGGCATGACAATTAGATCCCTAAACCAAGTAACAGCACAGCGTCTTCTCCAGGAAGAGCGCAAAAAATCCAATGACAACGTATGGACGAAAACAAATAGTACATGGGATAAAGTATGCATGCACAGCAGTGGTAGAAGTAAGTATGAAGGGAACATTTTAATGCAGTTATTATAAAGTCCTAGGCTATAATAAATTCATAAGACAAATGTGTTTCCTGTCTTGTGCCGAGGCAACGATAATCATCAAAAATTTAATCAGCAGTTTAAATATTTTAGCAAGTTTTGCAATGGAAAGCACGACTTTAATTCCAACTTGTGATATGTTGATTTACTGCTGCGTATACCCAGTGATCAAGGCTGTTATGATGAATTAACACAATATTATTCTTCTATGGTGTTTATCTTAAGGTAATGTATTCATTGTTGGGGCATTATTTTCAACAAAGATGTGCTGTAAACATCATAGATTATAATATTTGCAGTAAAATAAAGTTTGTATCAAATATATGTATGCATATTCATAAGTGGCAGCACAAAAAAGATTTTATACATCCTTTTCATCATAATTTTGCTATTGCACTGGATCATTTATTCAATGTTGGCAGCCTAGTAAATTATTTGAAATAAATATGTAAATAAACACATAAATAAAAGTAATAAACAATACAGACACTTCAGTGGGGTTAAAGGTCACAGTTGATTTTTAGACAGCGGCCACAAATGCAAACTCCAGACTTATGTACTTGAGAGTACAGAGCTTTGAGTCCGGACATAAGTAATTAGTAATTAAGTAATTAGACTTAAGAGGAACATGAGGACTGACTTTGTTTTTTTCACATTTTGAGACAATGCAAACTTGGGACAATAATTATCTGTGCACACTCACCTTAGACTTGCAGAAAACCTGAAACTGAGCATATAGTATGTGTACTGTAAACGAGTGTGAAGGTGAAATGTATTTGGCAAATTGCCTGCATTTGTCTTCATTCAAAACAAATAAATATGAATAACATTGTGAGAAAATGGAAAAGCAACACAAGTCAAAGGTTGAAAACTTTAGTAGCTCAGTTGGTAGAAACTTTTGCCCACCAACTTGAAAGTTGCTGGTTCAATCTCCGCTGTCAGCATTGCATACTGTCATTGTCTCCTTAAAGACACATTACACACCTCAAATTTGAGTTTTTGGTTGGAGGTGCAGTATGTTCTGAATAGCAGCCACGCTTCTGTCACCCAGTGTGACTTTAAATGTCTAGAAAAAAGCTCTATATAAGACTAATGTTTTATTATATTATTATGAAGTAGTGGAAATGTGCACAACACTGGGAATAAAAAAGTAAAAAAAAGAACAAAAAAACATCCAATGCATTTGACAGAGATGAGGAGGAGGCGGCCCGACACACGAGGCAGACTGCGGTAATCTAACGTCTATGTAAGCTCTAATGCATTCCCTATACACACACACCCACACTCCAACACATCCTGGGATTTAAAACAGAATTGCTAAAAAGAAAACTTTGCATTGGCACAGCACGTCAGCGTCTCATGACTACACGAGACCACACATACACAAAAAGTACACATGATTTTGTACATTTTTAAAGTGGAGTTTATTTTATCTGTGTTTGAAAGGATCTTGAGGCAGAAGTGTAGATTGCAGTTCACACTCCTATGTTGTTTTGTTTCCTTTAAAGTAGAGAGGGACAATCATTTTTGTATTATGAGAGAGTGCCAGAGTTTGGAATCCCCCTTTTCATAATAAGTTTTTCTTGTGTATTCTCACATCTATTTTTATTGCATTTCTTTACACAAACTCATATCACTTTTCATTAACACTTTTATTCCCAATGGGGGTCATATCGCTGCTATCCCTGCCTTAGGCTTTACTTGTGCGGTCGATCCCAGAAAAGAGCCTCAATGCCAGATATCATTTGGCAGAAACAATCCTGGAACACGCTCAATGAAACATAAATAAAAAGTCATTGGCGCTCACAGGAGTACACACAGTCTTCCCTCCGTCTATTCTGTGATGAAGAATTGTTCTATTTCTTATTAAAGGAACAGGTGACCATGAACCACAGTCTCATTTTTCACTGCACTCGACCAATCCAACTGTAATGATCAAAACACTGCTTTAAAGATCTCAGTACAAACTTACAGAAACCTGAAACTGCAATAGGACCATGCAGCAGTTTGACATGTAGAGCATATCTGGATTAAGCTGTCACAGCAAGATTTCTCACTTTACATGCACAAGAGTGAATGAAACCACACTGTCCACGGTGCTGCACTCAGCTAATTTACTCACTAGTCACTGATTTATTTATAACTATTAGCAGTAGTACTCCAAATGTGCAAAATGACACACAACAAAGTTAGAAAATTGTGTTCCTTATGGCAATTGTGCCTTCAAAAAGAACATAAACATTTTATAAGGTACGACAGTCAAGCATTCACTTTGAAATGTGTATAGGCAGTCTTCCATTAGGGCAATACAGGACAGGATGGATTGGTACAGTAGCTCCTGACGGCACACAGGAACAACAAAAGTTGTGTTAAGAAATGAGAAATAGACTTTTTTTGAAGAGTTTTTTAGTTAAATAAAAGATAAGAGTAAATCCTGATGTGTAGTAGTGTGAGCAGAGCCGTCACAATACAGTATGCAAGATAGGCAAATACCTAGGGCCCCGAGCTGAGGGGGGCCCCCGAGGACAGCTGGTCATTTAATAGTGACTGTGACAGTGAACAGAATCAAACCACTAAAGTGATACAGCCTCACAATTCCCCTGAAAGAACCCCATCCAGAAAATTCCCCTAAGCCACGACTGAAATGGCCAAATGCAACGACAATCTGAAATACTGTCATTGAAATGACACATGCGCTTGAGTCGCGCGGCCCCTAAAGTGGCCCTGTTTGAGCGCTGCTGGCAGCCTGGAGCGTGGTCAAAATGAAACGCTCATACCTCAGGTGATCAGATTCCTAGACCCAAAAACTGGAACACATATTTTTCTCACTTATTGTGGTGCATTTGAATTCACCAAGTAACAAAAAAGCTTCTGAAATCCATGCAATTTTCTGTCATGTAATTCAAAGAACATGATGCTGGGGCTTGAGTTTTAAATATAATGGTAATTTATTAATGAAAATAATGACATAGGAAATAAATGTAGCAACAAAAATGTATAGACAAATGTGCTTCTAGTTTCCTATGCTTTTCTATTAGCTAAAATAGGGACAACTGGGACATGGTTTGTTGAAAACTGGGACATATGAGTGTTTTTACAGATATGTCTTGGGACATGGGACAAGGAGCCTAAAACTGGGACTGTCCCAGTTAAATAGGGACATCTGATCACCCTACTCATTCCTTCAGGCTTTTCAAAAAGATAACAAAAGAAAGTTGAAAAGGAAAAACAAAAAACAAGACAGTGGTAAGAAAACACTTACAACTGCCTCAATGCCATGACTTGATAAAGCCAAGTATGTAATGTTAGCTTGCCGCTAACAACCACAACGCAACACTGACACCGTACATTAGAGAGAGAGTAGTACATCAGCTAGCTCACTGAAAGAAAGATAAACTTATCGTCAGTGTAGGGTGACCATATTTTGCTTGACCTAAAACTTAAAACCTAAAATTAAAATGCATTTGAACTTACTAAGTAACAAAATACTTCAGAAAAACCTGATATTGTTTTACACAGACATTATTCTAAGTAAAGCTTGGGCACAAGTTTTGAATATGAAGTCAATTTAATGATATTAACAATAATATGGTGAATAAATTGAGTGACAAAAGTCTTTAGACATTTTTTTTTCCTTATAATGCTTCGTTTGTGGGACAGTGGGACATTAGTGTTTTATTTGTTGGGACTTGAGACGAGGAGCAAAAAACTGGGATAGAACTCATTAAATAGAGACATAGTCATCTTATTTTTTTTAAGTATCAATTACCACTAAACCACAGTAAGTTTAAAAAAAAAAAAAGAAAAAAAAAACTTCCTCTAAAATACATTTTTAACATTAACTTAGAACAATTCACAAAATGGAGATAACAGACAAAGTGAAGTAAGTGTGACATATTAAGTGATTTAGATTTTTTTTATTAGATACTTTGCTTAAATTTCTGTCTGTGCCTCCTCACGAAGATGTCTCAACCTCATGAGATGAAGGTATGCATTATGTCTGATATTATATATTATTTTTGTTATTACATATTATGCTCCTCAATATTGTTTAAAACAACATTTCAAATTCAGAACTGCCCCCAAGAAGATTCACAAAAGACAATTACAAGATAACAATTGAAAAATGGTGGAAAAAATCCAGAGGTCATGGCTTCTGTATTCTGTGAGCATTGATGCTGTATTTAGTTTTTCTTGCTTACTTTTTAGTAAGAGAGACAATGCTCTAAGCACTTGTGGTTATTGTATATGAGAAAAACTTAGCACAGCACCTTAAAGAACATGAATACACAAGAGCATACTTGGAGTCAATGCAGCAGTGGCATGGGCTGCAAAAAAGCTTACAAGTGAAGACTGCCATTGACCAGACCCATCACAATCTACTGCAAATTGAAACTGAACACTGGAAAGATGTAATTCACAGTCAAAGTTCACTATTTAAGTCCAGTGATTCAGAATGACATAATAGGTTTTAGTGGGAGACAAAATAGTTCAAGAAATCATCAGAAGAATAAAGGCAGCTAAATATTACTCTGTTATTATGGATTGCACACCTGACATCAGCCACAAAGAACAGCTCTCAGTGGTTCTCAGAATTGTTGTGAAGCGTGTGTTGGTGCAGCTATTTCAGAGCCTTTTGTTGTTGTTTTATGTTAAGGATACATCAGAGAGAGGTCTGACAGAAGGGGGATGGGATGAGTCTCAAATGGACAGCGTGAAGGTGCTGTGATACCATCTACTCCCACAAGATATTGAAGCACTGTCAGCATTGCAGACTACTGCCGTAGAAAAAATAAAAGATTCTGAAACCTTCTCCACTGCCATACGTCTACACAATGAACTGAAGTCCTGGCGTTTTCTTTTGTGCACTATTATTTGGTACTATTTTTTTGTACCAAATCAATCACATGAACAATCTTCTGCAAAAACCAAGTTTTTCTCTGGAAACACTTACAAGGTAGACATAAGGAGTGAGAGTTTACCTCATGTACTTTTGGGAGAGTGGCCTGTTTTCCTGTCACTCAGATGCAATGGACACTGAAAGGTGAACTATGGAATTGGACAAATGGAAGATGTGTATGCGCTGTACAGTTTATGTTTTCCAAAGATAATATGAGACAAGAAATAAAAGAGAATAAACTACAAGGGAGGTGCAGAAAACTTGAAAAAACATGACAGTGAGGCAGAGGACTTAGTTTTGGAGGTCACTTCTGCCATCCACATCTGTCCTGACCCTGTCTCCACCAAGTTACATATAGAGTGAGGAGCTTCTGGATTCATACAGTAATCTCAGCATATAGCATTGCATCTCATCCTTACACTTCCAGTCATTGTTGCATCATGGGAAAGGAGCTTCTTGGTTTTAAAACTGATAAAGTTATATCTGAGATCACCCATGTCACAAGAGAGGCTCAGAGGACTAGCACTGATTTCAAAAGAATGTAATATTCACAAATCTTTAGCCTGGACAAATGCAGATACC
Organism: Bostrychus sinensis; assembly: GCA_020698575.1. NCBI lineage: Eukaryota > Metazoa > Chordata > Actinopteri > Gobiiformes > Eleotridae > Bostrychus > Bostrychus sinensis. The sequence goes on along the minus strand of CM036249.1, from coordinate 16,492,482 downwards.
AGATCTTCCATGTCTAAACTGCACAAACATCTCTAAAATTGTTATTTGTGCTGGTTAGTCTTTGACAGGAATCAAGGTTGTACACAAATGTAGTGTGTCATGTAGTGCTTTTCTACCACATTCATAAAAAATCCAAATTTTGTTTATTTAATCATTATTTTACATGCCTTTTGTTAATATATTCTTGGTTTGAGGTAGGATTTACAAAAAAATGTAGCCTATATAGGGCTTCACTTGACCCTTTTGCCTAGGGCCCCTATGGTGTCTAGAAATGGCCCTGAGTGTGAGAAGCCGGACATTTTTACAGCTCGCCTTTCAACTTGTTTTATCATCAAAAATCCCTTTTTATTTCTGTTCTCTGGCTTCTTGTTTTGAGTCGGGTGAGAATTATCTATCATCCAATCAACACAAAAGAGGAAGTCGCTCCACTTTTACCAAAGCGTACCACAGCCAACAGTTCCAAAACTAGTACAATATTGTGTGCTTTTTTTTAGACCCCTTTTGGCAATGGAAATTTGAATGACCTGCAATGGGGTTTATATAAATCTTTATATTTGGTTATAATTGGACAAAGATAATAATTCAGATTTCTCAACCTGCATGCAAATCTACTTACAATGTTTCCTACCCTACCCATAAAATCACTTTGAATGACAGTATAATGAAATCCATGTGAGTTTGGGTCAAATGCAGGTACTGTGAGCCCTGGAGATAAGTGTTGGGTCTGTATTGTTTGTCTAGAGGCTGTGACGAATAACTTACCTCTGCTGCTCCTCTTCACTGTTGGCACTTCCCACTTGAACACGCACACACAGAAACCCAAAGCTCTCATCTTCCTTTTTTATGCAGCCGTGCCTCATTCTCGCCACACCATGCTTATCGCTTTCAAAGGGAAACAGCGTGCATCTCAAAGAGGCGAGATGAAAGCGCTTTAATGATCTATAATACATGGGCGCCATTCATTGGCACAGAACAAAAGGTTTAGGTGTTGGAGGAGCAATGGCAGACTGTAAGAAATTGAGACAAGATTCTTTTTATCATCCATCTTAACGGGTGACTTTGAGAGCGTCGGGAGGCCACTGTCAAGGCTATTGTGCTTTGAACGCGTCCGGGACAGATGTTACTGGCTCAAGATGAAATTAATACAGCACACACCCACTCAGTGAAGACAGAGTGAATGTAAAAAATTAATTAATCTCATGGATGTGTAACGCACATGACACGCTATTTGCATTTTGTCAGCGCTCAATGACACCGAGCGAGTGGCGGTGACAGGATGCCGCACACACAGGAGAGGCCACTTCAGTGATTCAGGTTGGCTGTCACAGTTGTCATATCTCAGGGAGGTATTAAAGTATTAAAAGTTTCCATCTCGGAGTCCGAGGTTAACTACATGGATATTGCAGAAATAAGTTACTTGACATTGAGGTGAGAGGACTCGTTTGTCAAATATTCAGCCTGCCAGAGTAGCTAGCACTCCTGCCTCACACACACACATCAAAGTGATGGTACCTGCAGGCTATAACCTGTAAGTTCAGAGTTTATTCTAAATGCTCAATACACAAAACAACACTGTGTTTGCAAAAAGCTCAGTTTTACCTGAGTTCATGAAAGTGTGGTGAACTGAGTTTTCACCCTGGCAGTTTACAAAAGACCGAGCAAGCAATGTTTTCAGAGACGGCTCTTTTGTGAAGACTGGGAGACTGTCCATGTACCTCCAATTACGATTCTTAGTGTTAGCTGTGAGATTAGGTAGATATATTTTACTATCTCCGTAGGGAAATTTGTTGTTGCATTTGACCCATCCTTCAGGAGCAGTGGGCGACCGCAGTGCAGTGCCTGGGGACCGTTCTCCAGCCCATGATTCAGGATCCTGGTCAGGAATATAAAGTTCTGGGCCTGTGGAGGATTACCCTATTGTGCATGTTTTAGGTTGTTGCGGGGAAAGTCGCCCACCCAGAGGAAATCCACCCAGACACAGGGAGAACTCCAGGATTAAATGGCAATCAAGAGTGCAGCCCATCTAATGCCCAACAAAGTGATAGCTTAACTTGGCAAAAGACAGATTTTGAGATGTCGCCTGTTGAAAACATTTATAAGGGTGAGCACATTCAGATAAAGCATCAGCTAGTGACGGTCTACCATGATTTGTTTTCACAGTAACAGCTTATATGATGCAGCAAAGTGCTTTGATAGTAAAACAATGTAAGAAAAACGTTGTCAGAGGATATTTTGCTGTTTTTGTAAAAGTATAGAGGCATGCATTACGTTTTTCTGCATCGCTATGTTGTTAACAAGTATAACTAATCCAGAACTGAGTCGACCATGGTATTGAGCTAAATGTGCTATTGACATGACCAGACTCCACTGTCTCCATCCATGCATTGTCTGTAGTCTTCATAACCCTATGTGAACTTTGTGTGTCTTGGCAGAAATAAAGAAAACGTGTGTAATGTGCTGAATCACTGACCTGCGTGTCTGGCTCCACCTCAGAACTGAAGGAATCCCTCGTCCACAGTCAACTCTGATGTGAAGGACGAGGATAAACAAATGAGTCGTAAACACAACAGATGGGACACTCTCATCAGTCTGACGACAGAGGCACAACATCACAGGAGCCAGCATCAAAATGCTGGGAGGAAGAGATGGAAGTTTCTCGATTCTGATGGAAGAGACTTTTGATTTCACACACCAGAGCCCTGCGTCTCTAGACCTCCACCAATGTCGTCTGTGTGTGGAGAACGGAGTCGGTTGTCACACTTTTTGCTTTCATTTTACTCACTCAAAAACTGTATCCTTGATAAAATATAGCTGAAGACTAAAGTGTCAGGTATTATTGGAAATACCTAACTTATTTTGTCCTCAAGATAAAGATGTATGCTGTGGGATTCTCTGTGGCACAGTGAGTGTAATCATGGTTTTTGAGGCAAGTGTTAATTAAAAAGAAAAACTTTGAATTACACATACTGCAGTTCATCCTAATGTTGAGCAAGTCCCTAATGTCCTGTACCTATTCACAGACAGCACATGCAGTTAGTGCAGTTTTTTTTTGTTTGGCATAGCATATTTGCCACCATTCATTCTCATTTGTTAAAAACAAGGACTATGTAGACAAAGACAGATCCTGTACTGAGCAAATTGGACCATCAGCAAATTGCGGGACAGAACAGTACAAGAACTCCTTGTTCCCTATGGCTACAAGACTGCACAATCAATCAGTCTACAGCTGATAAACTAACTGCTAACGTCAAATCAATTAGTTATCAGGGAATAACGGCTGAATTAAATTATATTTAAATGTATTTTCACTGAAATCATCAATAATTCATTTAAAATGGAGCAGGCGCTGTGATGGTTTCTTTCTTAGATTGTTATGTCAGATTGCCTCTTGGATTTGGATTGGTTGCAAATCTACATGCATGCACTCAGGTGTAATAAATAACAAAATAAAAGCTAAGACTAAAGACTTTAAATAGCTACAGTTGTAGAGACAGAGAGTCATTAGGCTCATTTTTGGACTCATGACTTGACTCAAGCTTAGGCCTCAATGACTCAACTTGGACTCAAGTCTGTGTTTGGAGCACACAGATTCAGAATGGCACCTGTCTCTTCGGACTTGTGACTGAACAGTCTTAAAATCATGAGCCAGACTTGGACTTGTGGACCAATGACTTGGACCCACAATTTGAGTTGCAATAACAATAACTCAGACTTGACATTGTGCCTCTACCTAGTTGACCTTTTACAAACAGTGAAACTTTTGAAAACAGTGCAGTGGGATTTGAGCAAAAGCAAATATCATTTATTGTTCTGTTAAGAAATGTAACTAAACATGTCAATCTTGTAGCATGGAGAGCCAGACAAACTGTTTTTCTATTCTATGATAAGAGATTAGTCTGGTATCTCTTTGCTTGACTTTCATTTCTGAGGCGGAACAATCACAGGCGGAGAAACCATTCAGAGAAACACAGGGTGGGACATAAGCAGTGCATCACTTGCCTGTAAATGAAACAAATAGACGCATTGTAACTGGTTTTGCCTTAAAACAGCAGAATACTCAGTATTATGAGCAACTGTGTACTTATTACTGAACAGGGACAGCATCTATAGCCAGCTGTACAAAAAAAAAATCAGTTTGTTTGAATGTGGTGGTTACAGCAGACATCAACAGGACCCCACTGCAACAAGACAAAGAAAAATCACACACAAAGGACTGAACAACAGCACAGACTTCAGCAGGATCAACAGGTGACAAAGGAAAGCACTAAACGCCGTTAATCAAAGCAGAGAGAAGTTATTAAGTTTGCTCTGTACTTGCCGATGTCATCTTAGCTGGCTGTGACAGGCCGCTGTCCAAATACATTTCGTGAAAACAACTCGCTGTGGCTGAGGAACCAGACTATCCAGCTTTCAAAAAGAAAGCAGGAGGGGCTGACTAGTCAGGCTATCAATCTTGCAACCTCATCTGTAAGCTGACTTTAACTTGGACTTGCTGTCAAATTTATTTGGACTAGATTTCCTTGATTTGGACAGACCTCGAAAGAGACCTTGACTCTGACTTGACTTAATTTTTTTTATTTACTTGGACTCGGACTTAAGTATACCCCACTTAAAGTACCAATGACTCAACTCAGATGTGACTCTGACTTGAACTCAAATATTAAGAAGTTGAGTGTGACGTGAATTCAGTTTCACACATTGCATTGTTGTATCGTCTGTTATTGTCCCTCTTGTGTATGACGACTATAACCCTCCAAACCTTAACCCCATGTCAGCTTTGACAAGTTGGACTCTCAGCTGTTGACAAGAAGGTAACATGAACATGTTTTGACAGAACAGGTGTGGATGTGAGAAAGGCCAGCGCATGTTACACATTATGCTGATGAGCAGAGCTGATGCACCTGGAAACAAACTGAAAGTGTTCAACCATAACGTTATTCCTATGCCAAAGTGGTCATTAGCACTATGGAAAGGTGTCATTTTGCACACTCTATTTGCTAATTCGCTTGTACATCCATTTTCTATATGTTTAGACTAATGAGAGATAAATGCATTTGTAAATCAAAGTCAAGAGCAGAGTACATTCTACATCAGTCCTACAGCAATAAATCTGAATATTGTGAAAAGTCTTTATGATTCTATAGTATACTAGGCTTTATGATAAGCAAAAAGAAATGTAAAGTTAGTTTTACAATCTTTTACAGTCAACTAGTTAACTTCGATATCTTTTTGCATGTATTGAGACATACTGTATCTTAATTCATTGTCACTTAAGGTGGCTTTATTTTCTAATCATGACGAATCACTAGGCCAATACTATATTCAATTATGGAAACTCTGGCCTAATTAATGTTAAAAAATATAGATATAATCCAACCAGCCAGAGTGGCTAGTGGAAATCAATGTGTTACCAGCCAAAATGGAAATCTACCCACATTTGGTTGGCTAGTGTTAATGCCAAGCCCTGCTGCCATTACATAGATTCCCTACACATAGAGCGAAATATTCCAAGCATTTATTCCAATTGTGATGAATATGGTTAATAGTACAAAATTCAGTATCTTTTAATATTAGGAAATACAATTGTGCAAAAGTTGTAGGCAGATATGAAAAATGCTGTTAACTAAAAGTCTTTTTATTTTAGGAAATGTCAGTGATGGGGCCAAGGACAACATGATTCACTGTAGATCCAGATCGCTTTTTGGATCCAAGAGTGTCAGCGTAAGGCATTCTGTACTGATTTAAGATACAGGCCGACTATACGGCAATAACATTGCTAAACAAACAGATAATTCATTTTAGTATATTCTGTACAATGGTGAGATTTTGTGGGGCTTTGTGGCTCAATGCACATTGCATTTACCCCTGAACTAGAAGATCTCCAAGTTTGAGTTCAGGTTTGGTCACTATACCTTTACCATAGCGAGATACCAGGAGATTTTTTTCCTTTTTTTGTGTATTTTTGTACATTGACACACCTTTCCCTAGAATCTGCCTAAGACTTTTGCACAGTACTACATTATAATATTACATTAATCATCATAATTATCACAATTAAAATGAATGAGTAAATCAGTTTGTACTATATCTGCTATGCATGTTTTGAATTGAACTACTAAAATAAATTCACTTTGCCACCATATTCAAATGCACTGACGTAAGACCGTATAGTTTTAACATGTTTTAAAACCTTAATCATCATTAGCTGCAGATAATCATAGTTCAGAGGTCAAAAATCTTCAAAGCCTCTTTAGGTAATAGCGATATTGGGTAATTTCCATGGCATTGCTTCTCTTTTTCAGGTGTCAGTGCCGTGTACACAGACAATATGGTTGACTCTTGTACGCTCCTAATTAATCAGAAACAGCATGTGGGGCTTTTTTTAATCACTCCTCTCTCCGCCTGACTCCAGTTTATTTTTGCATACCTTTCTGTAAAGCGCTCCCAATTATTTCAGCGGGAAATGTCAGCGTTTGAAGAATGCTAACAATCCTCTCGCCTTGTTAGACATTTGAGCCAAGTTGTGCTCAGATGTTGCCATGCAATATTGACGAGGTGTCTTGCAGCATTTTCACTGATGCCGATATGTCGACTGGTAGCGCGCTTGTATTCTGAGTGGTCATGTAGACATAATGCGGTGATTATGTTGCAATGTCAGGAAATACTGCCTCTGTGTCGGTGAAGGTCGATTAGAAGCACTGCTGCTGGATTCTATTGAAAAGGCAGAAGAAAAGAAAAGGCAACTCAGTGGTGACTCATAATTAAATCTCTTCTAAAATACATCAATCAGGCATAACATTACGACTACCTGCCTAATATTTTTGGTCATAATGTTATGTGTTTTGACCACTTGCCTGATATGTAGCCCCATGTGCAAGAAAACCTCCTATCCTCCCATCCTACCCATCATACTGTAACTTACCCCTTGAAAAATCCTTATTCTTGCCCATTTTTCCTGCTTAGGTTCATTTGTAATCATTTAATCATTTCTTTACTGCCCCCTTGTGACTGGAGTTAGTATGCGCAAAATACAAAATACTTAGAGAAGTTCCTGAATCCTGATGTTTCTGATACATAAAACTAATACTTTCTCCCATGCCTTATTACTAACACTCTGAAAATGTTGGCCTATACCTATGAGGTTTATTAATAACAGGCCAATAGCATATTTGACTATATTATTTGCATTATTTAGTATTCTTGCAGGACTACATTAACTTCTGGAGTCATTTTTCTTTAACAGCACTTATTTCTACTACTCTTGCACTCATTATAAATCAGAAAGTGTTGAAAATGATGACAGATGAAAAAGAAAAGTTAGAATAGATTTGATTTCTTATAATTAAATCACAGCAGTTCCTCTGTATCTCCTGCCAGCACTGAAAGAATTTAAGTCTTAATACCTCATTACTGTTGGTCCATCTGCAGACAGCGGCGTAATTTGCTTTTGTGAGCATGTAATCCCAGATTCATGTCAAATAATATAACTAGATTGTAAGAAGTCTGTCAAGTTTACAGTAAAACACTTGGGTTGCAGGTGTTGACAGCAAAATAAGTGGAGAGTGGTAAAAATGCTGGGGTACAAGCATAAATTTTATAGTACTTATTTTATTGGCACACAAAGAAAGTATTTTTCCTATAGTGTATCTATTTTACAATTGTTTACCCAATCAAAATATGCAATACTGTTGGACTAATTCAGCCTAGATAGTTAGAGTATATGTAAGATTAAGTGGCTTCCAGTGGCTTAAGTTTGCAGCCAAAAACTCCACCCACACTTTGTGCCACCAAGAGAATCTGGAGTTAAAAACACTGTCAAACTAGCCGTGTGAATGATGCTTCCTGAAAGAAATTGACTTTGGTTAGATTATGTTGTTTTTAAAAACCTTTTTATTAATAGTAATTATGTGTATTTACCACTGTTTTACACTGCACTTTCATACGTGTTGCTGTTTGAAGCTGCTTAAAGCCAGTCTTCGTCTTTGGTGTCAGTTCATTTATGCATCTTTTTCTACTTATTCCTGTTAGGGGTCGTGGGCGGCTGGAGCCTATCCCAGCAACTCTGAGCCTTATAGGGACAAATTTCCACAGTTTTTAGAAATCTTGTATGTGAGAGAAGAGGATGACGCACAGACTCCACCAAGAGAGGTCATCGTCCATTTAATTGCTCACAAATTGCATAATCTGTTTGTCCATTTATTGTAATCTGAACCGGAAATGTTCCAGGGCCATTTTATACTGACTGCTATGTTCAAGTACAGTATGTTCTGCCATTCAAACCACAAGGACGCAGCGAACAAACAGCCAGTCTTTTCACAGCTATGGTAAAACCTCAGTCATCCTTCACATCTTGAATAAGCCAAAGTCAACATTCATTACAGAAAGTAAATTAGCCCTTGTTGACTCCATTACATGGCTGTGCAAGGGAGGTCTTGATAAATCTGAAAGGATATTCTGATCACATGACAGACCGGGATTTCTCCCACTAATACGTCCTCTAAATCATCTCTGCAATGAAAGCTAACCACTGAACTCAAGCTCCCTGTAAAAAAGCATTTTTTTTATTGGCAAACATATACCCAGAGGCACGTCTTACATCAAAAGCAGACTAGATTCTTAATTAAACCGATACAATACAGCAGCCGTGACAGCTCTGTGGCGCTCTGCCTCAGTAAAACTTAACAGGCACTAAAGTTTCTTCTAGACTAATGATTAATGCTTCCAATTTCTGTGATCTGTATTGAGCAGAGCATCATGGGTAATTAAATGATGGTATAGGGAACTCTTGTAGAAATGACAAGGCTGTAATTATCCTCAAGCTTGGTCAGCCAAATACTAATTGTGCATCAATAAAGTGTAGCATGTGTCATAGCCTTAAATACAGTAACCACAGGATGTTACCATAACTCTGTGACATGTGGCTCCTTAGAAAGATCCTAGTTCTGACTTCATGTGATTTAAATGGAAAATGTTGAAGATAAACAGATCAGCAAAATAGAGGAATTTGAGGAGTACTCAAAATCTGCACGAGTAAAAGTACTGTTATTACAAAGTAGTAAAATAAATGTATATGTATTCAACAAAAATGCTTGCTTCTGCTAATACAGCTCCTCCTACTACTACTCACACTCAGGGTAGCTCCAGGTTCTGTCTGGTCAAATTTAAGAATTTAAGAATTTAATGCCACTTACAGTAAAATTTAATGTCAGCATCATCAACAACAGAACAACAATCTGAATGAATTTTACACTAAGGAGTTATCAGTACTACTCTCTGAAACTCAAGGGTTTTATTTTAAAAGTCTAATACAGATGAAAGAACTCTAGTGTGGTGTTAAAAATCATGAATAAATGAAATGCAATTTCAATGAGAACATTTCTTCAATAAATATATTTTGTTGTTGTAGTGACTCTACTTTTTTGTAAAATTACCATAATGTATTGACAAATTTTAAGACCTGCACAAATAATACCTCCTAATAATATTTAATACTTTTAAAGCTTTTGATTTGGCTAGATCAAATTTAATAGACCTTGGGGGTAGCCTGTGACTATTATGATTATTATTATTACTACTACTATTACCACTACTACCACTGTTGTTGTCACTGTACATATTCTCTTATATTACACGTTTCCTACAACATATCATGAATGCAACAGGTTACATGTCTTTTAGTACTACCACTACACTCAGCACTTACTGCTGCTGCAACTACTGCTACTACTACTACTACTTCTATCGCTACTCTTTCTGCTACTTATAGTTAATCTGACTACTATACCTATTCTTATATTACAAATGTGTTTTCTGCAACATAAGTATCACATGAATGCAACAAGTGCATACTATGCTACTCATACTACTTATGAATATTATACCTATTCATTGATATAACATATACAAATATTTGTTTTTTCCTTCAACTAATAAATAAAGCCCACACAGAATCAAATGCTAATATATTTAAAATAGATTTACTTGTGGATTTTTACTCCAGAAGAAGGAAGACAAAATACATATTTTTAAAATGGAATGGAATCCCAGTACAAAGTATGCATATTTTTTCACATCATCAGTTGTCTTCTGTGACTACTCCACTGAGGTTTTTTTTTTAGCATTCACAGTGTTCACAAATTGCACAGAATTAAATCAATCACACCATAATGAGAAAAAGACAAACCTCCAACTTAATTTACCTTTGCATATGATCCTATGTCAAAAAAACATCACAAAACACCCTGCCTGGCACCCGTATTAAAAAAACAAACAAACTCACTACTTAATACTGAATACACTGTAACACTTCAGTGACCAAGAATATAGCTTCCCACATAAACATTCAAAAAAGCTGTGCTTCTTACCAGAAGAGGCATGTGCTTTGAGAAGACCTTTATATTTTCCCACTGATATATAAACAGGCATCCTTTTCAAAGCAGACTATACATTTTCAAGCACAGCACACAAAATTACAAAGAACCTTCCTCCAGGGGCTGTCTGGCTGTCCGAGAGTCCCAAAAAAAAACCTCAATGCAGGAGGAGAATATTGATGTTTCCTTTACTACCATTTAAATCAAGCCTGTTATTTTTATTATTGTTGTCCCACTGCAAAATAAATAGGGTGATAAAAAGAGACACCCGCCTGGTCTGGCTGACATTTAAGGGTGTCCTCTTGGAGTAGTAAACATGCCCACTTGATGGATTCGGGAGCTTTATAGACAAGTGGGAGACAAAATGAGGAATGCTCATGGATGCAAAGGTGGCCACATGGCACATACTAAGAGAGGTAGTGATGGAAAAGTGTAACAGTGTTTCAATAAATTCTGAGGTATTGCGTTAGATATCGTTTTCACTAAAGTCAAACTAGTCATATAAGCTGGTGTCGCTCCTCATCGAGAGTTTGCATCTTACAGTTCAGGCTTTATAAACTAAAATTTATGAAAAGCTAAATGTACAAAAAAAATCATAAGTGTGCATACTATTTTATACTTGCAGCCCCTAAATAACTTGGCCAACTATCATATTTACTTCCAGGAAATAGGTTAGTGTCGGTTTGTTAGTTTTCAGGAAAGGTCAGGTTTCAGGAAATTATTTTGGTGCGCGTCCCTTCTACTACCTGAATCCGGAAATATTCTAAAGGACTCAATACCATTAAACAATAGAGCCAAAGATACTAACTCCAGCCACAAGGAATCAGAAAATAATGAATCTAAAGGCTTCATGGCTCAATGGTTGCAGTATAAAAAAAAAATAGATGGCACAGCTAGGATTAGACGCTGTCAAAATTGCTCTGTCCCGATGTGTTAATGGTGTAATCTATTTAAATATTTAAATTTACCCCTGAACTAGAAGTCCAGGTCTGGGACTATTGCTTTACTTTTGCAAGATAGTGCCAATGCCTCGTCTACACAAAGCATTAGTCTGGCTCTATATTATGACGCAGATAATACATCTTCAGAATATAGTTTGATACACAATTTGGACACAACACAAACAATTTGCATAAGTATGTCTAGACAGATGCAATTTTAAAAACATCAAAGATAGAATAAAGTAATACTTATAAAAAATACTTTTGGAATGGAAAACTACTGTAAAATGTAAGTTTGCTTTACTTTACAATCTCAATAAAAGCAGGCCTAACAAAAAAAAATGGAAAAACCTCTGACAATCAGCAAGAGTTCATGAGAAGGACACCTCTAGGAGATCCAGTCCTGTACAGAGCTAACACCAGAGCAGCACCCGTCAACCTGAGAAGATAAAAATAAAATACTTGAGTAGCTGACACTATCCTCTTTCTCTCCTCTTTGTGCTCTCAGTAGACCGGTCTGTGGAAAAGTTCCCCAGAGGCGACTCTGCGTTTCAGCTCCTTCCACAGCAGATCCCTCTCCTTCTGGGCCCCCTTCATGAAGCCGCGGTTCTCCTGGGCCCTCCTTGACAGGTAGGGCATCACCTCGTCCACCGGCCCGTAGGGGACGTACTTATAGACAGGGAAGCCGGCCTGGCCTGTTGGTAAAAAGATAAAAGACAAGAATATCAGAAAAAATAAAAAAAATACTGTTTAATGTATATACCTTTTATAATTATTCAAGACATTTTTACTCTGTGCACATTATCAATTATAACTGTAATCAGCATACAAACAAATCTAATCGCCTTTTCCAGTCTTTGCTATATTCTTTTTTTTTTTTTTTTTTCAGTGATGATGGTCAAATGTGTTCCCTGCAGATGTTTCAACTCTAAACACACATCTACCAAAATGTGAATCTGTGTTGTCTATATATTAAATAAGGATAAGCACTCCACAGACCTCCAAGGTATATGGTAAATGATCCACAAAATATAATAGTTTGTTACTTTACTGACCCCTTGACCCTATCTAACAATTGTACAAAATACTAAAGTAGGATTCTTTAAAGTGTGGGGTGAATACATTGGGGGTTTGGCCGTCACTGGGCAGGAAAATGAATGGCGAAAAGGGGAAAAATGTAAATAACATGGAAGCAAGCAAATGAGTGTGTGGGGAAAAGGATTAATTTGTGATTCGTGAATAGAAAGAAGAGAAAGAATCTGGAGGAAGATGATAAGAACTGATAAATAGCTTATACTATATTTTAAAACTCTCTCTTTTTGCAAACAAACAACTTACTCAACATCCCCCAAAACACAATACTAGTAAATAGAAGCTTAACGTTGCCAACAATGATGCCTTAAGGATTCTGCTCAAGAAGCCCAGGTCCAGTAGTGCCAGTCCTTTGTTTTGTAATGCTCATGTCAGTACCTTTCAGGCACTAATGAGAAATCTAATGTACAGAATTATCTGTCGCCTGAATAACTCTGAGAACAGTCTTGTCCTGATGCTGGTGAATCCCAGATTTAGTGCAGTGCATTACCAGTCCTCTCTATGGAAACACTGGTATAAGTGTCTTTTATAATTTTTTTCTTTTTCTTCCTTTTTATTGTATGTGTTGTGTGTTGGGTATATTGTTGTGATGATTCTTATATGGACCTGGAGTCTGACAATAAATAAACTAACTATATACAACATAAAAAATGTTTCAGAATGAACAGCACAGTGGCCACCAAAACACAGTAAACCACTAAAAAGTCTTGTAGAAAATGCTTGTAAAAATTATATGATTATGTGTCTTTTATCATCAAACTGGTGAGATCTACTTCAAACCAAGCCTCACACTGACAGACAACTGCCTGCCACTGCTGTCTGTCTTCCTGACAAACAAAGTAGTTAGTGCCAAGGGCCTAGGACAGCTTGTCAATACTGATGTGTCTCAGTTCATATGTCACGTTATGGGCTGCAGACATGTGCTCTCTGTGCAGTGCCTATGAACAAACAGAATGGTAACATCTGCTGGAGACAGAGCAGACAGCTACAGCATAGGGGCAACATCAAATGTTGATCTTACACTGGCTCGGCTGGAACAGCAACATCTGAAAGCTTTTGTTGGTCAGAAATAAAAAATCCTTCATATGTTTGGTGTTTCTTAAATAATAAAGAGAGTGGGTTACATGTGTTATATAATGCGTAATAAATACAACAATAAAATGACTGACACCAGTGAGACTTTACTTGACAAGTTATCTGACAAATAACCTGACACATTTACCTGCTTCAATGTTGTTTTCCTAACTAGACTCAGGAGCACTGACCCAATCTCGCAATGGTGAACAGACCTGGACTTGAACTGGGGATCTACTAGTTCAAGGGTAAAAGCTATCTATCAATAGAACCACAAACCCCTTATATTGATCTTTTACTGACCCCTAGTGGCTGGAGCTAGTTTTTCCGGTATATTTCTTGTAGGGCTGGGCAATAAATCCAATAAATTGGATTTACTTTCAATTTAATAATTCAATTAATTTGTGTTTTTTTACATTTTTGACAACAATATAAATATAAAAATCGTAAAATCCAATTTAGCATCCTATGAGCACTGTCCACTGTGTTGTGGCTAGTGCTGCTGGTAGTACCCAGAGGAGCTTAAATACTGACAGAGACTCTGCAGACGCTAAAAACACTTACAATCAGATACACAGTAGTGCCGTTTTTACCTTACCTTACCTTTTGTTTACATGATGGCTTGTTTAACAAGCCATCATCAAGACATTGATGTCTTCACTGAAGTCACTAAGAGAGTAATGCACACTGCTGCTGCTTCACTGTTGTTTAGTGCAGACATGTAATAATCTCATTTAAAAATGATAAACCTATATTTAAATAGCTTTTTATACCAAAAAGAGCCATATCACTAAGCCCTAATTTCTCGAAATACTAAATTCCTGAATCCAAATGGCATCCCAGAGCCACACCAAATACTCATCATTTCTTACTTGGCTCATAATTGACCTTTCCTCAAAATATTACCAAAAGCCAGAAAGAATATTTTAAACCATCTTGCTAATAGACAAACGGAGATAATATGGGTATCACCGCGTTAAACAGTTACATCTAAAGTCTTTAATTAGTCAGAAACAACTTCCTTCATATGGTTGGTGTAAAATGTGCTTTCTCACCCAGAGGAAAGCTGATCTGATCGCACATTCCCAGTAGCTGTCCGAAGAACACCTTGTTCTCCGTGGGCATGAGACTGAGCTCATTCATCCTGAACGAGAGAGGGATACACAAACAGCCCACTTTAGATAGATAGAAAGTCACATTCAAATCAATACTAAGTAGGTTTTCAACAGCGCCGGCTCCATACCGCCTCAAGGTGTGTTTCACTGTGTCCTCATTATGTGAAGCCACCATCACGTTGGCGTTCCCATTGAGCGCAATCTCATCCAACACAAAGTCCAGACATCTTACACAAACACAAAAGCAATTAAACTGAAATCATCTTAAACTTATTTGTATTCTGTATGTGTGGGCACAATCCTGGCTAGGGCTGCATGAGATAAGAAAAACATGCAGTATATGATAGCTATGTTGAATTCTGCAATATAAAGAAATTACTGGCAGTATGTGTTGATCCTTTTTGACATAGTGAGTGTATTTCAATTTAAGCAGGAATACAAATCTCTGTATTTGGTTATTTGAGGTTAGGAAGTGTAACAATTATAACAAATATATATCAGTTGTATAAAAAGTGTCAAGAAAGCTTTTTACAAGCAATTCTTAATTATAAGTGTATTATTTCTAGACATTTTGACACGTGATAGAAAAAGTCATGCCACAGAACATTCACAACATTTTGGCCATTTTGAATTCTTATGAACAACATTATTCAACATCCTAAACTATGATTTTT
Organism: Bostrychus sinensis; assembly: GCA_020698575.1. NCBI lineage: Eukaryota > Metazoa > Chordata > Actinopteri > Gobiiformes > Eleotridae > Bostrychus > Bostrychus sinensis. The sequence goes on along the minus strand of CM036249.1, from coordinate 16,477,216 downwards.
AAAAATGTATAGTAAAATAATTCTTTTGACCTGTAGCTCACACCCTTACATCTAGAGGTCTCTTTGGTCTGTAAATGACACAGGGTCCTGTAGGTTTTGTTTAAACACAAGAACTTTCACGTGACACCAGAGCACACATTTTTGATTACAAAATAAAACTTATTTTAAGTATTATAGTAGTAGTTTGCAATATACTGTGCCGCCATAATCCTAGTAATTTCTCTTCTTAAATAAACAGGCGATTTTGGATATTCTCCACACTATCTGGGGTATATGCTACATTAGCGACTATATACTGCATAATATATGTCATGTAAATAAACAAATTGTGTCTCACTAGCATTTAAGATGCATGGTCTGGTGCACTGCTGCGTTGTGCTCAAAGTGTGGGCTTTAAATAATAATATACTGTATCATACCACACAATCTGGGCTCATGCTGCACATTAAAGTCTCATGCCTTGTGTTGTTTACCTTGAAAGCAAATTCAAAGCAGGAGGAAAGTGGCCTCCACTTTTTATTCTGTGCCTAACCTACAATTTTATTCTCTACAGGGACATTTCTTTGTGCTAGTTTAAATAAGGTCGGAAGATTGTAGCACAGAGCACCCCTGAAATTAGACAGCTTGTACTTGGACAACAACTGAGAGTGCAGTAGGACAGGACATTGTAAAAAGCCCTTAAATCCAAAGGTCGGTTTCACTTAAATCCAGTTCTTTTTTATATGAAGATACTGAATATGCCTTTGCTGGATTCATTATGCAAAACATACATAAGTCTTTTCATGGCCAAACAACCTGTGTCTGATAGCCTCTTACCGGTGGTACATCCTGTTTGTTGACTCATAGTCGGGATTAATAGGGTCCTCATAACACAGCTCTTTAGCTCTTTCTCTCTCCTGATACATGTAGGCTCCACGCACCAGCTTAGCAGCAAAATGCCAGCCCTCACGACGTGATAGTTCTACATCCATGGTCACATTGTCAAAGGCTTCCTGTAGGGTCAATACAGATGAAAATGTGAAAAATGTTTGTGCAGAAAGGAAATAGGTTTAGTAATTAAAAACTACAACAACTGTTAACTTGCCAGTCATAAACTATCAAGAACAAGGGTGCAATATGCAAATGTATTTGTATTTCTTAACTAGAAGCAATTAGAGAGTGCAGACATTACCCTAGGCATTGCAAAGTTAAACTTACATATAGTCCCATGACCTGGACTCAAACTGCGAATCTCCTACTTTAAAAGTAATCTATATCAATTGAGTCACAACACCATTATACTGTATCTCTATCTCACAATGGTAAAGAATCCCCTAAAACTAATCACTTGTTCTTTTACCGATCCCTTGTGGCAGCAATTAGTATCTTCCAAATTATCCCTAGCAATAAAGAAACCTGAATTTAGAATCCAGATAATTTCTCCAATGGGACATTACTAGCCTTTCCTATAAAATATGATGTAAAGACAACCAAAAGTTTTTGCTAACAGTGCACAAAACATTGGCAAAGATTTAATTGCAGACTTAAATACTTCACTACATCACTATAATGGTATAAATAAAGCTACTCCCTCTTCTTCCTTACTGTTCATCATCACTAATTAGTGCCTATATGTAAATATTATTGACTTGTTACATATCATAAATTATCTACACGTCTGCGCTTTCATGATTAATGCTGCTTACGTAAATGCACATGTACACACTGGGACACATGCGCTCTGACCTTGAGGTAGCATTGGTAAGTGTTGAAAATGACAGGCTTCTCTCGGTTGTAGATCCTTTGCATTTCCAGCGTGAGTCTGCTGATAGCTGGCTGTAAGTAGGTCTGCTCTGCATCCACCATCAAACGCACCCTGTTCTCGACAGCATGCTACAAGAACAGAGTCAGGGGGAATGAGTACACTGAACATCATCCACTCTAAAAGTTGTGAATTATTTCCACATAGCAAGAGACATGAGAGTGTTAATAATATGGTGCATGTGTCATTGTGCTAATTATAACAATTTGTCGTTAGCAGCACAGGCAGCAGTCATTTCATCTTTCAGCGGTGCTATTCTCTCAGAGACACATCTTTTTATATTTATATAGACATGTGAACTGCATAGGGGCGGTGTATAATGAAGACTGCTTGCAAGAAGGACCACTGAAAATGCCACAGCCAAACAGAAAGCACATTTTCCTTTATAAATTATGATAAACATTTAACATTTCAAACTATTAGTGGTTGTTCCTGGGAGACAAACAGCAACAAATGCATTGGGAACTAAGTAATGTGTTGTTTTTTTGTTGTTGTTGTTTTTATCAAGGCAATCTGTCTAATTAGAATACATACCTTGGCCAATATATCCATACGCTGTAACATCCTCTGCATCTGCTTTTCATCTTCATTACTGAAATCCTTTAGCAGAGGATCCAGCTTACCTAACTGGACAAAAAAAAAAAAAAAAAAAAAAAAAAAAAAAACACACGCATTAAAACAGGTCGTGACAGTATGGGACAGTTTCATTTCTGTTACTTTAGGTCCAGGAGGCCTGAGGCAGGGTACATCTTGGACAATAACCCTTTAGTCGCACTTGTAGACATTGACAGAGAATGCAGCTTTAGAGTCAACAATTCACTTATGCATGCCTGTAGCTGGCCAATAGAAGGCAGTCAAGAAAATCCACAATAACCATATGATATTCAGTAGACTGCATAGTGTAATACTAACATTGCACTTTATAGAAGAAGCAAAAAAGGGCCACAAATTGATTTTTTCCTACACACAGGTGATACAGAACTTAATCAACAGTTATGGACCCATCAATAAAATAAATCTCTTTATACATTTTACACTTGCACACTTTTGACTTTTTATGCCATGTCCGATTAGAACACTACTTTTGTATGTTCTTTTGGCAATGACTAATGACTGATGTTCAGAGGTAGACTTTTGATATTTAGTCAATAATATAGAAAGTAATTTGTGGCAGTTAAATTAGCTAATCAAAAATATTAATTATATATAAATCCCATTATCCCATTTTGATACTCCCCTTGGCTTACCTCAACATTTGGGACTACCAGCAAGTCTACAATCTTTGCTCTGTCAGCTAAAAGGCTGTTCCAGTCCAACACATCAATAGTTCTGTCAAAGACAATAAATTATATTGCATTCAATTTTGAGCTTCAAGAAAATATGGTGGACATGCATTAAAGCCAGTATTTTCTTACCCTGATGATTCCTTATTCTTTCCAGTAAACCAACCATGATAGTCCCCATTGGCACCCAGTTTGATCAGAAATTCCAATAGAGGCATAAATTACAAAAGCAATTGAATGCTTTCTATTCAGTGTACCACGCTGTCAGTAAATGTGTCTGTACTTGTATTTACCTGCAGTTGTGATAGCTCTAGCTTCTGCTTTAAGGCTTCTTCACTAGCCGTTCCCTGCTGTGAGGCTAGAAAACTAAAGAATTGCCGCCACTTCACTAAGACCTCTGAGAACTGCAGCTTTAGAAAAAAAAAACACTGCAGTCAGTCCAGTCCATTACATACTATTAAAAAAAAAAGAGTCTTAATCAGTTCACAGCGCCTACCAGAAACTGAGGTCTTCCCAGCGCAGTCATCTTGATAGCAGAAAATCCATCCATGGAAGTTTCACCTCAATGTCAGACACACTTAGCATTAAAAATTCAATATCTAGACTCAAGTAAAGCATGCTGTGTGTTTCATATAGTTGTAAACTCGAGACTGGAGTTCTACATTGGTCTGGTTAGTCAGACATGCTTAAATTATTCAGCAGCCTTTTGCCCTATTTCCACATTGGGTTTACCTACCAGATGCCTTAATACACTTGATAAATGTTTCCATGTGGTGGTCACATTTGACCTCATCTGGGTAGAAATATGTTGGTGCTCCGGTCACTCCCCCATGACGGTCCCCCAGCTGTTTATGCCCGTTATATTGTTTCGCTCCATGATTCTGGCCTAAGGGTACAAATACATTTGCATTGCTATTACGCCTAATTACATCATTCTACCTCAAAAATTGAGAACAAAACATGGCGGCTTACCTAGACAGCTTTTGTCTGTGGCGGATACACATGAGCTGAATTAAAAGAAATAAAATACAGAGAAAGTCCGTTAGTTTTTTTGGATGAGGATTATTTAACATGGAAGTTTCAACAGATTTCAACACACAAGTTCATTCTGAAAACAATATGCATGCTGGCAAATTTTTTTTGCACTTTTGCACTTTGTACTCAAGTAAAAGTACTGTTACTGAAAAAAAAAAATACTCAAGCAGAAGTAAAAGTAAACTAACAAGTATTGAGTAAATAAGTAATGTTAATTGCTCTACAAAACCCACTAATACAACTACTGCTGCTAATACTACGATTACCACTGTTGCTTTGGCTACTACTTACTACGACTACTACTAATGTTGCCGTCACAACTACTACCCCTCCTATGGCTATTACTACTGCCGCTACTATTACATGTTCTACTACTTATTTTAATTATTTTTCTAATATTATTACATCTTTGTGCTACCCCTCTTGCCACACAAAATACACACAACACTTTTTACTCATTCACTCAATTAACTCAAAAATATACTTAAGTGAAATAATTTTTATCTGAAATGTACTGATGCAGAAGTATATTTTAGAAAATGTACTCAGAAATGAAATAAGTGTTGTGTTAATTATATTGTTATGTTGAAATATTCCTTCATACATTGTTCACTTTTTGGAAAAAGCCTGGTACATTTTAAAGGTTTAGACTATTCTCTCCTTCAAAATCAAGTCAGAGGCAAACTTGTGTTTGCAAACAGATGACTAACATTAAGGATGCCAGCAAGATTAAGAATTAAACAGCTACAGGGCATTGTTATTTATTAACATGCTTTTAAGCAGGGAAACAAGAAATGTGATTACTGTCATGCATAAAAGCTTGATTAAGCTGAAATGTAATTTATTCAACTTTATGACGCATGAGCAACTTGGGCACCTGTTTATTTAACTTAAAAGGAATATTTGAAGTTGTTTTCTTATCATAATCGTCATACACCGGAAAGTCTAATTATTCATATTTTACATAATAATGTACTTAGCCAAGGCTGCTTATTGTCGGGTTTGTGTGAAGTTGCTAGCGCTGGCCTTCAAAAGCCTCTATCCTACCTATAAAGTGAGTCTGTCAGAATCATGCTGTCAACATCAAGCCATGCCTTTGCTCTTCCTTATATCTCCTTCTGCTGTGGGAACTGACTCATGTTGTTGTTGCTATCTTGACAGATCATTGGAGTGCCTGTCAAGACCTGCTGTCTGAGATCAAGCTGGCTTAATGTGCCTTGTCCTCCTGCCTTATGGTTTGAAGGTGTATATGTTTGCCATACAAAAGCTTTCTAGGTTGTGGTTTTGATAGCTCTTTTGATCTTACCAAGCAGGCCGCCCCTGACAAAGTATATCAAAGCTTGGCGGCGATATCTTGTTACAACTGATGGTATATGAAAAACATATACTGAGCAAAACTATCAAAAGGGCTGAAAAAGTACAGATATCAACTTGGCTTTACTGCTGCATCGGATGTGATAAGACAATGAAACAACAACTTTCTGTCCAGCTTTGGTGACATTAAAGTCTAGGTAGTACAACAGATTTAAACCCTTGATGCCTAAATACAGTACATGTCTAACAGCTTTGTTTAGTCACTCCTTTTGACCTTTGCAAAACCAGGGACACAGTGTGAGATGAAAAAGGTCAGCCTGTGCTAACTCCAAGTGAAAGTGTCACTTGTTGTGCAATTTAGTCATGTGAGTAATCTTTGACTTTCAAAATAGGGCATTTTTTATTTAAAGATGTCCTGATGACCAGTAATACTTTATTGAGTATTACTAGTATAATATACTGAGGGTAACACTGTTGCCTATGTTACATAAGGTTTGTAGTGTTGTCAGCAGAGCTCACAAACCAGGTCGCCGCTACCGTGAGCTCCTTCTGTCTCTGGATTCCAAACAAGATTGAAATTCTTCCCAGGAAATCAAATATGCCTCCTAAATAAACAGCTTTTAGCATCAAGCAGGACTTAACTAAATGATGCATTGATTATCATTTAAACGCCTCACTTTTTATGAAATTCTCAAATACTTTAAAACCAATTTAAAAAGGACAGTTAATGGCCTATATTGATCTGCATACGATTTGTACCTATGTGGCTGATCATGAACAACAAAATTTTGACTAAAATGTTTGGCAATACCACAACTTCCATACTCCATCTCTGTTTGCTCCGACTCTTCTGGGTTGATGTCCTCCTCAACGGCGTAGTCCAGAATAGATCCCACGCCGAAAGCCTGGTTCTTCTGAATGAGTGGTTTAATGGCCGTGTGGTCCTCGCCAGCAACAAACTGGCCATAAAATGACATCCTCATCACAAGGTTAAAGACCCTCTGTCCCAGAACCTTCTTACCCAAAGTCATTATCTGGACAGAAAAACATACAGTACATAAGTGAAGGTATCTGTGGTGAATAATGAGTTAATCATGTCATTTTACATGTTCTTAAAATGACTGCACCCAGGCTGTGTCTGGGCATGTTTAGATGGTTGCAAGACTTGACAAACTACTTTTTAAGTCATAAAACAGAAGGATTTGATCACACCAGTTGAATGTGGATTTAAAATACTAACATAGGTATGAATATGACAAAATGAATAAGGGAAAAAAAAAACAGTTAACAATTTGTAGATTTGAAATATAAATAGGCCTACTCATGCTTATGCAAAACCGATAATAATAATAAATAAATCTTTCAAACAGAATTCTGGGTAATAAGTTTGTTTGCACAATGGTCCCTCCACAGTGCATGGTGTCCACAAGGCTCTTCCCATGTGTTGGTAAACTGGTTGTAACATGAGATGTGACTGTCACACGTGAGCCTGAGGCATTTAAACACATAACACTGCCTTACGTAGGCATGTTAGGTTGTTTATCATGCTCTGGAGCATAGTTTGTAGTGATAAGTAAAATTTTACCAAACAGGTTTATCGGTATGCAAATGAGTCTAAACCTATTTACTAAGGGTCTAGGTCTATTTTACTTTACTGACATATTTGTCACGAAAATTGTTTTGTGCAAATACAAATAGCACATGCTTAAATTAAATGTGTTGTTGTCATCCTGTAAAAAGCTTAAGTGGCATTGCATAGTGGACATTCACTAATGTGGACCACACAGCCAGGTTGCACCTCATTACCTCTTTATTCTTGTCAACCAGGAAGTCATAGGAGCAGAGTTTGAGAACCACCAAACTTCTGAGCAGTTCTAATGAGTCTTTGCTCTTATAAGCCTCCCGGGTCTGTTCAAAGTCTACGGAGATCTCATTAGCGCGGCTGGAAGGGGAGCTGGAGCCGCCTCTCTCTTGACCCAACTGTCCGGGACCAGTGCCGCAGCCGCAGACGCTGTCCGCCGGTGTATCCGCTGTCCGTGCGGCCGCGACGGAGTTAGTGGTGGACCCGGCTTTTCCAGGAGAGAGGAAGCGTTTAAACCCTGTCCGAGTCAGGGATGGGACGGTCCTCACATGAAACATCAGTTTTGTGGGTAAGCTGTTACAGGATGCAAAACAGACCTAGCAAAGGCGCAGCTAGGTTAAGTAAAACCAAAACAAAAGCGACAGTAGAATCCACAGCGGCGGGAGGCTCGGTGCTGTGTGACGCAGGTCCATTTCACTCCCAAACTTTGAGCGCAGGTGCTCACGGTCCGCCCCACCTTCTCTGTCCCATTACAGGTCATAGCTCTACATTTAACTAGCAAATAGGTGGCAAATATAAAGATGTTATTTGACGTGTTTTGTTCTGAATACTCGTCGGTCGTGCCTCGTACATTTCTCTGTTGGAGTAATCACAAATCTAACTAACTGCTAACTTTTGTTAAGCTAAGTTAGCTACAGTGATAATTAGCTAGCTAGATATTTAACATTGCGTCATAAAATCATAATCATAAAATGGTAGACTATAATAGTTAGGCTACAAATTATTTTACAGATTTTCCCTCAGTGTTATATACGTGAGCACAATTTTAAGTTATTTATTTTCAGAGGTGGACAGTAACGTACTTACGCAGTAAATTTATTGAGTACTGTACTTAAGAATAGTTTTTTAGAATCTGTACTTTACTTAAGTAGTATTTTTCGGGGTAACTTACTACTTTTACTCCACTACATCTAAAAAATAAATATAATACTTTTTACTCCAATACATATCTAAAAAACAAAGAAAAAAAATTGTCTTAAAACCGAAAGACAACTGATTTACAGCCTAAAGATAATCTTTTACTACATAATACTACTCATATTTGCTCTCAGGAACTAAAAATAACCTCTGGACACAATCTGGAAGTGATTTAGTTTTTGAACATTATTTTGATGATTCTATAATAAACTAAATCATTTAAAAAAAATAACTGATTAGTATGATCATACTTATAGCACTATTTATAATATGTATGGCTTATTTTTGCTGTAGAAGAATCTTATCTATTTTGGAGCAGCAAATTTGTGACTTGAATGTAGTCAAAATTTGACCCCACAATTCTTGACTGCACTCATTTATATATATAAAAAAAAAAAAATTGTCCTCTTGCCCTCCGCGGGCGGTTTCATCCATCCAAGCTCGGGTCCTCTACCAGAGGCCTGGGAGCTTGAGGGTTCTGCGCAGTATCTTTGCTGTTCCTAGGACTGCACTCTTCTGGACTGAGATGTCTGATGTTTTTCCTGGGATCTGCTGTAGCCACTCTTCCAGTTTGGGGGTTACTGCCCCGAGTGCTCCGATGACCACGGGCACCACTGTTGCCTTCACTTTCCAGGCCTTCTCAAGTTCTTCTTTGAGGCCTTGGTACTTCTCTAGCTTCTCGTGTTCCTTTTTCCTAATGTTACAATCACTTGGTATTGCGATGTCAACCACAACGGCTTTCCTCTGCTGTTTGTCCATCACCACAATGTCCGGTTGGTTTGCCACTACCATTTTGTCTGTCTGGATCTGGAAGTCCCACAGGATCTTAGCTCGGTCGTTCTCTATCACCTTTGGAGGTGTTTCCCATCTTGACCTCGGGACTTCCAGACTGTACTCTGCACAGATGTTCCTGTACACTATACCAGCCACTTGGTTATGACGCTCCATGTATGCTTTCCCTGCCAGCATCTTACAGCCTGCAGTTATGTGCTGGATTGTCTCAGGGGCCTCTTTGCACAGTCTGCACCTGGGGTCTTGTCTTGTATGGTAGATCTGGGCCTCTATTGCTCTGGTGCTCAAGGCCTGCTCCTGTGCAGCCATGATCAGTGCCTCTGTGCTGTCCTTCAGTCCAGCCCTTTCTAGCCACTGGTAGGATTTCTCGATGTCAGCCACTTCAGTTATCTGTCGATGGTACATCTCATGTAGGGGCTTTTCCTCCCATGATGGTTCCTCCAGCACCTCGTCCTCTGTTTTCCACTGCCTGAGACATTCACTGAGAACTTCATCTGTTGAGGCCATCTTCCTGATGTAGTCAAGGATCTTGGATGTTTCATCCTGGACAGTGGTTCTGACACTCACCAGTCCTCTGCCTCCTTCCTTGCGCTTAGTGTACAGTCTCAGGGTGCTGGATTTGGGGTGGAACCCTCCATGCATGGTCAAGAGCTTCCGTGTTTTCACATCTGTGGTCTGAAACTCTTCCTTTGGCCAGCTTATTATATATATATATATATATATATATATATATATATATATATATATATATATATATATATATATATACATTATTATTATTATTATTTTTATTTTTTTTTACTCAAATACTTTAATTCAAGTCAAAAAATTGTACCCTTCTGTCACAGTCATATACTTGACATCCACAGTAAGTCCACATCCAAAGTAAGGCTGAGGCAGAAAACAAAAATTTTAGTAGGCTATGTGAGCCAGCTGTTGGTTTCATTTTTTTATTATTTATTAAATTAATTCTTCTCCATGTGTACAACATAAGTTGGTAGGGTTTGATCCTTGGCCAGCATATGAACTCACTGGATGAGGTCTGCATGCACTGTAACAAGTAATTTGCTGGTTTAACTTAAAAAATTAGTACAATTTCTGCCTTTAAAATGTAATTTATTTCAACTTAGTGAAAACTGTTTATTCAAATAATAAACTTAAGTTGTGGATGAGAGAATCTGAGACCATAAGTGAAATCGACCTGACAAAAATAGGGGATGCAGTCTTTTTATGTAACAGAGGGGCTTTGACCATAGTTGGACCATGACCAGTGTGGAGTGGGCTATGTAATGTATATGGGTTTTTTAGTACAGCTGAACATTTTTTATTTCTAAATTTATCTTTTGAGACAGAAGTTTTGTTATCTTTATGATATATCTGTAATTTATAACTAACACATTTTACCAGAAGAAGCACATTATACTTAACCAAGTATTACAATTCAACTTCAGTGTTCACTAAAGTGACACTCAGAAGTTTTCAACCACTGCTCAGTCCAGTTTGGGAGCGAGCAGTTTATCTTATTAGCATTTTTTCTTTAATACATCAGGTCATGTGTGGCACTGTTCACCTGTGCCATGGTGCTGTTTCATTTTTACCTGAAACGTTAACACTAAAGAGAGAGTAAATTTATTACTAAATACATAAGGGCAATATTTTTGTCAGGTTGATTTCATTCATGGTCTCTGATTCTCTCATCCACAACTTCTCATTAAGTTTAAATAAATTACATTTTTAAGGCAGGTTAACAGTGAGTTTAAACATGATTTAAAATTCAAAAACTCATAATTGTAAGTGGAAGTAAATTATAGAATGGAGTTACTACAACTTATTGGCTATATGACTTTTTGCAGTGTGCTCATTCAGAAAATGAGTGAATACTTTGGTCTTTCTGCCTTTTAATGCCAGACAAACAGATGCAGAGAGGAAACCTAGGCACAGAATTCTGTTTGCTGCTAAACAGGTACTGTATGCATCAGCCAATTTGTCTAGTTAACTTTAACACTCGTTTGGAAAATTTCTACTACTCTATTTTTTAAAAACATTTTTCTTGGTGTTTACATGAATTAAAAGAGGAAAAATAGGCGATAACTAATTTTCAGGAAACAATGAAAACTTAGCTTGGATAATAAAAAAAATTTTTAGTTTGTTGTTGGTTGAGCTTAATTAGGTCATACACAAGATAATGTCATCAATGTTTTACATTCATTGCACAAACACTTAATAATCTTGATGCCAGCATGCAAAGTAGATAATAAACTTTTTAATTGGGTTTTAAGTTCAGCTATCTTCTAAAAAGTAATGTATTCCATGTTCCGTCCCTGCAGGTGTCCTGTAGCCGATGTCTGACTTGCATAAAAATTATAATCGTCTGTTTTGGTGTTCAGTGTCTGGGCAAAACATAGCCTATACATTATCAGTTTGTCATGAAATACACCAAGAGTAGATTAAATGCCATTTCACTTGTTTTACCATTTTTGTGACTAAAAGATAAAGAATCAAAGACACTTAAGATGACCTGTGTAAGTACAAGTGACTTTCAATTCATTGTAAACAAATACTTATATATAATAGCATCTATGTGTTGCAGCTGGATTTTTAATGCTTTAAGTTACTTTAATTTTCTTGCATTGATCACAGTGCACTGCAGGATGCCATATGCCAGCCTCACTTCGTGCGCATTAACAGATGGGGGAGCCATTGTCTCAGATGTCGTCCTACAGCTGCCCTACACCCCCACGCACACACGTAGCCTACACACAAGCGACACGCACAACATTAACTTATAGATTCACAAATCAAAGTTGTAACACTTTTCAGGCCTGGGAGAGGAACCTGCAGATGTGCACCTCTTGTTAGAATACGTACTTTACATTACATTATTTATAATAGTGCCTGTGTGTTAAGCTGTATTTATTTTATTTTATTTTATTTTTTTATTAAATAAAGTTCTAAGTGCAGTTCATGGCGTTTACTCTAATATATATATATATATATATATATATATATAGACACAGAAAATATTGGTGTTTTTTAGACAAAGCTCATTAAGTGGACCCTGTTGCGCGCAGGCCTGTGTAAATTGGTGGCGCACGCATGGCGAACAGAGCCAAAGATAGAGTAACAAATCAGGAATTTCCCTCCTGCCACTCCTGAGAGCGCAAGAGAGGACACAAGTTATGAAGTAAGTGCTTTTTGTTGGGCAGAGCAGAGGAGCAGAGCAAGATCGTCTACGGAAGTTTTTTGACAAGAATTGCAGCTGTGTTCGTTTTTCTCAGGGCGAAGAAGTCACCATTGGGAAGTAGGCTATTTGCTTTTGTTCCGTTATGAGCGAGGAGCCATCAGTTTTACAGGATGACCTCTTTTGCTGTTCGTGGGATTGAGCGGAGTTTACCAAGAGCTCAGTGATTTTGGTCTTGGAGTTTTTTTTTTTTTTTACTTTTTCAGCTGTTCCCTTTTTGAATTATACTTGCTCTGTGCCGTAGTTTTAATGTTGGCAGACATTCGAAACACTGAATGGACGAGGGATGTTTTTATTTACATTGCGTTTAAGGATTATGAAAGAAAATCGAGTGCTGTCCAGTGACTTTCATCAGCTGTGAGGAAGGGAAGTAAGGAGTAAACGAGGCACCAGAAGGATGCTGCTGCTTGTACAATGGATGTAAAGAACACATTTGCTGTTGTGGCCGTGGTTTGTCTATACTTTTGCTCCACATTCAGCCAAGAACTCAACCCTAAAGGCAAGAATGTATGCAAAACGCACGGGTAAGAACTGTTCCAACTGACATGAGCCTGTTGCACAAAGTAAACTTGACGTTTCATTCATACGTCCCATCAGCTTGACTTTTGCTTAGTGTCTTTTGATATAGGAAAAAAATTAAGAGCTTGTAGGAAGACAACATTTTTTTGTCAGGCCTCGCGAGTAACGGTTCTCGTGAAAGTGAGAATGAGCTCCTGTTACACAACCAATTTTTGTTCAGACTGCTATGCTATCCACGTGTTGTTGATGTATCGTTTATTTTTAGTATACATGGACTATTTCACATTCATTCCTTTTTGTAGATCGTTTCCTTTAGCACTAAGCAGCTTTACAGATGTGTGCATCTGGAACATGGCGTTGGCACTGCGCTGTAGAGGGCGCTCCTAGGGACATGGGGCGCTGGTAAAATTGGTGGTTTGTAGTTACATAATGTGGATATTTATTAGTGGAGCATGCAAGGCAGAAATGACCTACTTTAATTTTGTATGTCAAAACGTCTCATCAGCGAGCACTGACGTAATAATGTTAATGAAGAACAGCGTATTTAGACTCTAACAGACGCCTGCAGCATCCACAGTTTCTGAGCGTGTTTAGATATGTGCCAACAAAACAGTAATTCATTGTGTCTGATTCGTCCTCGGATATGAATAACTGAGCACCTATTTAGAGTCTTTGCAACTTTAAACAGGTGAGGCCATTGTTTAGAAAGAAAAAAAAATAAAAAATGATTTTCCACCCAGTTAATGTTTTATTGATTTCATCAATTCTTTTTATTTTCTTTCCATTGTCTGTGCTTTTTATAACAGTATTCACCACCTTGCAACAAACTAAAAGTGTTGTGTTTCTCCACACTTGTAAATGACCTGTTGCTGACATGGATCAGTGTCATCCACTAATGTTGGAGGTGTATGACCCAGTATCTATTTTCTTTTAAAAACTATTTATATTTGTAACTTTATAACTTTAACATTATATATAAAAGGTAAAAGTGCATCAGGTTTAAAAGAATCTCTTGCACATGGGATAAAACACAGCGTTGATCTCTGCTCATTGACTTCAAACACTTCTGGGGGAAGCTGACGTGTTGCAGAGGCCCCACAGAGGTCGCAGGCATGGGAGGAAGAAGAGAAACATCCGTCTCTTCCTGACAGACCCAAAACTTGGCTGTAATATGTTGCTGAAAATTCACACTCCTTCAGCAGGAGTTGAGTTAAGAGCTTTCAGATTGCAGATCATACAAAATCAGATAATTATGTGAGCATATGCTTGGCAAATATGACATGTCTAGTGCTCTGCTAAGTTTGAGAGACTCATCACTAGCTACATCAATAAAAAATTTGAGATCAAAGAACAGTGAGTTTGGTGAATGCTTTGAAATCTGTTCATCTTATTGTATGTTACAGAGATGCTTCATTTTTGTCAATCATTGTCAAAACTGTTCCCAGGTCGTCAGGTGTGGTGTGCTGCAGTGGATGGGGGCAGCTAGGAGATGAATGCCCGACACGTATGTCTCAGACAGAAAGTACATTGTGCCATAAAGCTGATTTTACTCCAAGATATTTAAATAATGTTCTTTTTTTGATCACCTCAGCGCTCTGTGAAGGAAACTTCACCTGTAAGGAAAATGAGGTGTGTGTCAGGCCTAATGAATGCCGCTGCCGACATGGATATTTTGGAGCAAGCTGTGATACGAGTAAGCTACTACTTCCATCATTTACATCTGTCTCAGAACATACTCAAGCTTATTTGTCAAAATAAATGACTTTGTTGCTTATTTTGTTTTTTGTTTTTTGAAACAGAGTGCCCTTCTCAGTTCTGGGGCCCTGACTGCAAGGGCAAATGTCACTGTTACCCCAATGGCCAGTGTGATGACTTGACCGGTGAGTGTACCTGCAACCACAACCGCTGGGGCCCCAACTGTGAGCATGCCTGCCTCTGCCAGAAAGGCAAGTGTGACCAAGAGACTGGCAAGTGCACATGCCACCCAGGCGCCTGGGGCCCCCAGTGCAACAACAACTGTTACTGCAGTATCAACTCAGTGTGTGACTCTATGACGGGACGCTGCCTGTGCAACCCTGGCTGGATGGGCCGAAACTGTGCAGTCCAGTGCAACTGTAACAATTCACCGTGTGAGCAGTTCACAGGACGATGCCAGTGTCGGGAGAGGCTCTGGGGGCACAGGTGTGAGCGCTACTGTCAGTGCATCCATGGCAAGTGCAACCCAGCGGACGGCTCCTGTACCTGCACACCGGGCTACCGGGGGAAGTTCTGTAGAGAACCATGTCCAGCCGGCTTCTACGGTCAAAACTGCAGGAACAGGTAAGGAAGAGGCAAATGGTAAATTTCATTGATTCCTAATTTTCTTCCCTGCCACATTTAACCTGTGACTCTGTAAACAGGTGTGGACATTGCAAAGGCCAGCAGCCGTGTAAGGTGACAGAGGGGCGCTGCATCACGTGTGACAGAGGCTGGAATGGGACACGCTGTGATCAGCTCTGTTCTAAAGGCTTCTTTGGAGAAAACTGCCAAGAGGTGTGTCCCACCTGTAAGGATGGTCACCACTGCGACCCCATACATGGCAAGTGCTCCCACTGTAACCCGGGCTGGATCGGGGACAGGTAAGAAGCACTTAGCTCTACTTATAACACCAGTATTTTTGTGACTGTTTTTATGGCACTTGTTTTTGTTGGTGTCCTGTAATTTTACCACAGAAATCACAACATCAGCATCTTAAAGCTTTAGCTACTGTACCTTTTACGAGAGCATGTCTGACTCATACTGTCTGACCTGATGATGACAGTAATCACGCTGTCCCACTTGTTTTTGATAGGTGTGAGGTACGCTGCCCCAACGGCACTTATGGTGAGAACTGCGAGAACAACTGCAGTCACTGCTATAATGGCATATGTCACATTGTCACTGGAGAGTGCCTGTGTGACGCAGGCTTTTATGGAACATAGTAAGTTGCAACGCACGCACGCAAATTGTCCAAATTTATGTACAACAATAAGAACAGTATAAAACATATTTTGTTATTCTAATTTTGCAATACTTAATTATGTTTTTTATGAATTGTAAATCACAGTCATTACAACTAAAATGCTTGAAATTGTTTACTTTTTGTGTACTGAATATATGAGTTTCACTTTGAATCAAACATGCTTCTTTGTGTTTTTCTGTACTATTAACTAAATCATATTTTTTTCTCCTGACAAGTTGCAATATGACCTGTAAACCTGGCCAATATGGAGTGAACTGCAACCAGACGTGCTCTTGCCACGACAAGAACTGTGATCCTGTGTCTGGTGCCTGTTACCTTCGTAAGTAAATACTATTTTATAAGTTTCACTGTAATGTGAGAAACTAGTGCTGGGCAAAATAAGTCATTTAACTCCCATAAACTGCCCAAACACTGTGCCTAAAAGACAGCTGCCACTATTGCAGTCTCTGTACACTAACACATCGTTTCAGTTCAGTGTGTGCAGTAGAGTTAACAAGGCCTTGATAGTATTTCCAGATGCATACTGGTAACCAATGTCCTTTTTATGGCTGTGTTTGTTGGCTGTCTTCCTGTCCAGCCAGAGTGAGAGGAAGGAAGAAGAAATATAGAGCAGGATGGCAGGAGGGAAAGAAAAAAGATATTTGAAGAAAGACTGAGTAGAAAAAATATTTCTTTGGGAAGAGTGTTGGGCTGTAAATTAGCAGTGAGAATATTGTTTTGGAAGTTCAGTAAGGGTATGAGCTAGTTTTGCTTGTTGTATATATTGTCTGCTATCTTAACCCTTTGTCAGATTGCTATTTCTGTCTGACAGAGGTGAAGTGCTCCAAAATAGTTTCAAAGAAAAAGTAAACTCACTTAAAAATATTAATACTCAAGTAAAAATAGTCAAAGAAGAAGTAAAAGGAAAAAAAGGATTTTATAGTTTACCTAAGTACCTTATAAATGTTTTTTTTTTGCCCGTAACAAAAGCACTACCACTACTCATACCACTACTACTATTACTCGTATTACTATTACATTCTTTGCTTCTTCTACTACTACCCCTATACTACATATACTCCTATACTTCTATTAGTCCTGCTGCTCCTGTCACTATTACTGCTGCTATCCAAGACTGCACAGTAAATTCCCAAGAGTTAAAAATGCAGTGGTAATAAACATAAACTCTTGCTAGTTTAACAATGGCAAAAATGAGTAAAATGAGATTATAATAAAATTCCCCTCAGTGTTGTAAATTTTCAGAGTAACATTTTACGATGTAAATAAGCAGTGTATTAACAGGTGTACACTGTAAGAGTTACTACAGTACCAAGAGTCAAACTGCAGTTTCACTAATATGGTGTACTCCAGAAATGTCTTTGTACTTTGTAGCTCCGCCCAGCGTGTAAACCAGTTCAAACCAAACGGACTTTTTTCTCCTGCATTTGATGAAGGATGTGTGGTAAGTACATCTTCATACCATAAAATCATTTAGTACTATATTTTTTGTTGTTCAACATAGATTTAAGGTATTTTGTCTCTTGAACCTCATGTGTCTGGGCTTGCTACTGTGCTGGTGATTAGCTTATTTTATAGCTAGTAATTTGAGATATACATTCATTTCTTTCATTTTCTGCCTGATTAAACACCAGTAGAAGATATTTTTTTTACTAACATTGGCAAACAAGAGACAATGAGCATAGCATATCTTCATCATATTTTAGGGTGACCAGATGTCCCTATTTAACCAACACAGTCCCAGTTTTAGGCTCCTTGTTCCATGCCCCATAAAATATCTGTAAAAACACTCATATGTTCCAGTTTTCAACAAACCATGTCCCAGTTGTCCCTATTTTAACAAGACTTTTGTATCTCAATTTATTCACAGTATTATTTTATCAATAAATGTCTTTCATATTCAAAATTAAAGTCCTTGCACCATGTATGACATGACAGAAAATTTTAAAATGTTCTTGTACTACTTTGCAGGTGGCGGTGTCTTGTCTGAGAAGAAAACACTGCTGAAGTTTCCTGGGGCATTAGAGTTGAATGTTGAATGTAAGAAGAATTGTCATTTTTGTATGTTTTGTACCAAATGTTTAAAAATAAAAAGTTATGATAACATAGATATATTGTGTCTTGTTTATCCCCTGCAATAGTTTAAGATGTATTTTTGGAAGCAATTTATTAGTAAATTGGTTTAGTTATGAATTCACAACTAAACACTTAACACAGAGTTTTCTTTAAATAACACTATAAAGAGTTAGTTATATCAGTGACAATGTGTAACTTGGGTTTTACATTTAGATATAACTAACTCTTGCCAGTTTTTGATTAACTGAAAATGTAACTATCACAAAAGTAAATTTTACTCTTTCTGGGTTAAGTATTGTAGGAGTATTACCGTTAGTTTTACTGTGTGGGATCAAACTTAGGACATTCTGGTTGTAAGACAAATACCCACTTTACTATGTCAAAACATAGTCAAAAATACTTTTACTCATTTAGTAACAAGAACTAAAAGAATGTAAAGTGTTTTATTTACTCAAATAAAAGTAGGCTATGATTTAGCAAATGTATTTAGAAAGTTGTGTTGAGATCACAGTGTTAGTGTTGTTTTGTGTAAAGTGTAAGTTCTTTTAAAAGTGTAACTCTGGGCTGTGTTTCAGCTCTGTCACTGTGTAAAACCTCTAACACTTTAAAAGTGTGGTATTAACACTATTTAGTGTGGATCATACACAACATTTTAAAAGAGTTGAAAATAACTGCACCAAGAGTTGAATTAACACACTGGAATTTGCTGTTCATATTTTCTTCAAAAGTTACACTTAATTAAATAACTTAAGTAAAATAATCTAGTTACTTTCCACTTCTGCTTCCTCAATCCTCACAGTATTTTGTTTCGTCTCAACACAAGGCAATTTAGCATTCCTTGTTTTCACTGCACAGTGTGCACACACCAAGAGGCTATGGCTATTTACTTTATTACAAATTATTCTCCTCTCTAATGCTGGCCATACACGCAGAAGGCAATAGAGCAGTTATTATCTTGTGGGTGTATCTGTGATGTAGTGGGAGGAGTACTAATACATCACTGTGGGGTTAATGTGCATGGTCTGTGGTGGGAGAAGTGAAAGGGTAAGTGGTGTGATGTTGTGAAAGCAAGATTAATATTGGTTTTGTAGTCTATTGCATAATTGTGTAATGTTATTTTGTCAGACATGCTTTGCAACGTGGAGTGGAAAATGACTAACACAACCCAATGTTTTACTAGTTAGTTCTCCCATTGCTATTAACATTACTGTATCATCCTATCCTGTTAGTGGTCAGTTAAACAAAGATTTTTATCGTTCCAAAAGTGTCCTTGTGGTTGTCAGATCAGAGTTTTTCTTCACCAACTTGGCACACCCATAATTGCCTTCATCTTGTTTTTTCAGAGCCTAACCAGCGCATGGGCGTGATTGCTGCGGGAACCCTGGTCTGCTTCTTACTCATTGTCCTCCTCTCACTGCTGTGCTGCTGCTGCCTTTGTCGACACAAAGATGACCACAAGTGAGTGACGGTTGGTTGGATAAGTGGTATCCTTCCCCCACTGAAGGAGTTCATAGTAGGAAGGTTAAGTTCCCAATAGGAAGTTATACAAATAATGGGAAAATATCTCTTTCTGCTCTTTTACAAAGCTACCATGTTGTTAAGTGAATAAATGCATATGGATTGTATTTTAAGTACTTTTATATATTGACATTACAGTAGCGAGGAGCCTCTGAGCCCTCAAAAGAGGCTTAGGTCCAGGTTTAATGAGCCTGTTGAATGATTCATTCGGGTTTCCATGGCATCATCCACTTCACTAACCAAGACAACTCTACCAACAGCAAAAAAGCCAAGCGGATCCTGTGTGGACGATTCAGCCGCATCAGCACAAAGCTCCCCCGTATTCCACTGAGGCGACAGAAACTGCCCAAAGTAGTCGGTAAGCCTCCAAACTCTGTCTCATACTCCACCACAGCACTGCCAGAGGGGGGCTTTGTTTTATGTAATCATCTCTCTACCGCCTGTACAACACAATATGCTCAAGTCTATCATTAGAAAGCTCCCTCAGTACCTGTTATTGTTACATATAGTGCAAAGACAATCTCTACAAATATACAATAAGTAATGCTAATTGTATTATGGTCCTGTTTGCAGAAGTGGAAGACGTACCTAAAAGCAAAACTCAAAATACTTATACTGCTTATACCACTGCTCTCTCTACTACTTCATCAATTGCTGTTAGTAATACTACTGCTCCTACTTATTATACAACTGCTGTTACTTCTTCCCTTTGCCACTCTGGTCAAAAAATCTTTTTCTCATTTATAGTGAGTTTAAAAAATATACATTAAAAAAGTCACTTTTACCTCTAAAATATATATAAGTTAAAATAAAATTATGTTGCATTTTCTCCAAAAATGTTCATAAGTAAATAAGAAAAAATATGCAGTTGCTTTAATCCTCTGCCTGTTCCTCAACACAACACAGGCAATGGCAGTCAGAGTAGGAGTTTTGTTCTGTAGTAGCAGTACCTTAGGTGATGAATAGGGTTGAAAAGTGTATGGTGGCTGCCAGGCAAGGATGAGGTTTCATTTGAAAGGAATGTTCTGGTTTTACAGTCCCTTGTTTTTTTTGGCACTCCAAAATGCCATGTGTTCATGTTATTACAACCATCTTTTTACCTCTTTCCATCATCTTCTACTTCGTCTTCCCCAAGAAGATTTCTTTGGGGCTGTAGAGGAGGCTGTGTTATTAAAAGAAAGTGAGTGGCAGTCAGGGGCGGGTGGTGCTGAGTGACGCCTTATCAAAGGGCGTACTGTTTGGGCGGACACAGCAGCACTGGTCCATGTGGAGGTCTCGTGGTCTATGACAGATTGGTCTGTGACTGGCCATGATGAAATGGGAAACAAGGGAAATATGCAGACAGTGCGTAAAACTTTGGAAAACTTTATTAAGATAATACATTCAAAAAGCTTTGAGGCAATGGGAAAATTGATGTTGACAGGGTTTTCCAATTGTGTATGATTTCTTGCTGACAAGCCTTTTCTTATATTTTCTTCTACCACGAGGATTATGTTTTCACCTCTGTTTCTTTGTCTGTTCGCAAGATGCTTCATAAAGTAAAGGCTGGGTTTTAATAATTTATATTATAATTTTCAGGAAAGGTATGTAATTTGCTAAGAAAATCATCAATTGATGTGGATCACGCCCACTGTCTGGATCCAGTATTTTATTAAGGATTTTATACTATTGTGAAATAAGATACTAACACCAGCCACAATGAGTGACTAAAATTGCAAATGATTGGTTTTAGTTGTAGTAGTTTTTGTTAATGTAAGATACAATGTCTTTGTGGCTCAATAAAGAGCATTTACCCCTGAACTAAAAAATCCAAGAGTGTTTTAGTGGAAGTCTGTGCTTTCTATGTTAATTTTCTCCTGTCTCCTGTTTATTTGAAACATTGGCCAACATTTGTATTTACAGCTAAAAACAGCTTTGTGTTTTTATTTGCATTGCATGGGGGTCTTTCAGAGTTGTGCAGTTCTAAAGAGGTTAAAATACGCTGACCTGGTTTGAGTTTTATGTCTGATCAGCATGTGCTTCTTCAGTTATCCAGCTGATTATTTAAGCTAGCATCAGTTTCCATAAAGCCACAGTAAATATACAACAGTAGCACAGACTGGCCTTTGTTGTGATGGCGTGGAACATTAATTATTATGCATATTTGTGAAGTGCTGTACCGTTACAAAGCCAGCAGAAACTCTAAAAGTGCAGAGATGTGTCAGCAGAGTCCTATTTCATACTAGATCTTCACAGAGCTGTTGTCTGTGTGAAGATCTAAAAGTAGCCGGTTAAATTATACCATCTATTATAATTTTAACACTTTCTGGTTTGTGCTATGCAGGTTGTTGCTACTTGGCACGCCACAGAAGCGTGTACTGTCAACATTTACAGTCTCTGAGTGGGTCTACTCACGGCTGCACAGGCATTCCTGAGGGGGCCCAATGGTGCTGGAAACAGGAAGTGGTCAAATTTACCCCAGCGCGTGTCAGAACTGTGATTTATCCGCTTGAGGCATAGGGGCAATGCTTATGACAAAGGGGAAAGGATGCAGAGAAGACAGAATTTACTCACTGTTTGCCTGAGAGGTATAGCTATTCCCTTTTTGGCTCTTTGCTAGTCATTTAGCATTCCATTCTCAGCGTATTTACTCCACGCCCTACACACTTATGTCTGACTTTTCTTGCATCCGCGGTGTCCAAATGCATCCCCATGGATCAGCGCAATAGCACCAACACCTGCTTTTTCATTTTTATTTATCCAATGAACGTTCTCCTGGATTGCGAATGTGTTTGCTGTCCCATTCTGCTGTGCATTGGTCGGCCGTGCTCTGCCTGCTAAAATGCCTTGAGAACGACTTGAGAAGAATGAGAGGAGAGCAGTAGACTTTTATAGTTATAATATTCATACATCTCCTGCAATTTTATAGCTAAAGTTTACTGAACTTTTGTAGGTCTTGTTGCCAGATGGTTTGGCTTGTTTGGATGTCATATGCAGTTAGTTACACGTCTATTAAGCTTTCAATGTCACTGCTAAACTATACTGATTTCTGCCTTTTTTTTCTTTTCTTTTAACTTTATAGCGCCAGCATCAAACTAAAATGAAGAGCTTACCTAAACATCTAGAGCTGAATTTAACATCAGATTGATGCCAACAAGCAATTATCTCTGCCTTGTTTAACTTCATTTAAATGCAATGCCAAAATTTGTTTCTTTCGCTTCTTTTGTTAACCTTACCTCTTATGTTTTTCTGCCAGTGGTGCATGGCTGGTTTGTCTGTGAGTTTTGTGGCTCAATTCAGGGTTTGTACAGTCATGGAAAACCTGGAAAAGTCATGGAATTTTAAAATGCAATTTCCAGGCCCTGGAAAAATGTGGGAATTTTTTATTTTGATCTTTAGAAAAGTTTTGTAAATTTAAACAGTCTGAGTTACACCACTACTAGTTAACCTGTGCCAGCTAGAATACAGTAAATATAAGTGTTCAGTAGAAACGCTGTCTTCTTGGCCTCTCCTTGTTCTCACTGTAGGAAAAAGTGACCACTATCTATTTTTTGTCAGAATATTTGAACTAAATAATTTTTTTGCTGGTCTTTGGCTCTTTTAGTTTTGGTAAAGCTTTAAAACAGCATAGATCATTGGTTTATATCTAATATAGCATAATTATCTTTTAATCACTGGTGTATAGGCTATGGGTCAGAAAAAATAGTGGAATAATATATTTCTGGGGGAAGAAGCCCCAACCTGGTTTCTAATGTACCACGCTGGACATTGAACATTATTTAAACACATATAAGTCATTTTCAGGTCTTGGAAATTTAGTCAAAAGTCATGAAAAGTTCTTGGTAAAAAAATGTATGAACCCTGTCAATTGGTAGAGTGGTTACCCTCTGAACTAAAAGAGTCTTGGTTCAAAGTCAAGCCCACTGTATAATTGCGAGATTGGGCTAATACCTTGTCGGGGGAGTCCAGATGATTCTAGTTCAACACACAGTATGTGAAATCCTGAAAAATATGCTATACATACTTTTCATTTAAACCAGCTCCGTAGCCTACATGCTACCTCAGCTGCAGGTCTGTAAAAGCTTCCCCCCACCGAGCAACTGTGCTGGGGTAGCTTTGCAGCTGGGATGCGTCAATAATACCCTTTTGTGCGCTGACCTCCAAACTGCGAGTCAGCGCAGCGTCCAGTCTGCAGAACAATCCGCCAGAGCCCAGGGAGCAGATTTCAAGGGCAGCAGTTGTTCACGGCTATGTACATGCCATGTCGCAAAATGCCCATGTGTTAGCTTGTTGACAAACTCGACTACAGGCCAGGCATTGGTTGACTGTTCCACATTCCTCACTTCTTACTTACAAGAGGGGAGACTCCAGACTAGTTTTGGCCTTTTGTGTTTTCTAATCATACATACCATTACAACAAAGAAAAACCCTTTGCTTAACCCATCTATTCTTTAAATTGCTACATGATACCTGCCTATGGACACAACACAATTACATGTAGACTGTAATTTTAGCACACATGCTGCCCCTGTAATCTGTAGTAGTTGTCTTTAGTTGGAAGTTCCCTTTACAGCAGCTGTCAAAATATTTTTTTTTTTTCTTTTTGTGCTATGGGGCTGGACAATATTAAGAAACATGCAATAAGAAACGTGTTTGTTGTGTTGTTGATATAATCTCTAATATGTGGTTTCCCTTTTTTTATTAGAATGAAAATCTTAATGTCAACAAATGAAAAGTCTTTTTCAGGGCAGCTCCAGCTTTTTAAGACTTTTAATGCCAATTAGAATAAAATTTAATGCCAAGATTTCTGGCAAAAGAACAATAATCTGTTACACATGTAAATGTTACACTAATAAAATATCAGTACTACTCTCTGGTTTTATTTTAAAAGTCTAATACAAGTGACATAACTCCAGTTCTGCATTAAAAATCTCTAAACAGAATCATAATTTTCTGTGGTAACAGCATTTACTGTATTGTGGGGATATTTTTTATGCAACAAATATAAATATACCTGGAACATTACGCAGCCCATATAGACAGTAGACTTAACTTTCAAAAACTTACTAAATGAAGGCACATTCAAGTGGGCGACTTTAAGATATTTGTAAAAACACTTTTGATAGAATTTGTTGCCAAATTCACATTGAACTCACAAAAAAGACATAATTCTCGGTTGTCATTACAAAGTATTGATCTAAAATATATTTTTGACAAGTACAACACTGAATAACCTGACTGAGATGTCCCAATTTGACAATTTAAGACATAGATGAACAAAATTTTATACTTGCCCATACAATTTAATATATTTAAGGCCTTGATTTTGGCAACATCAAATGTAATACTTTTATAATACTTTTAAGACATTGGAGCTACCTTGCTTTTTAAACTAGCACATTTTCTAGTTATCTATATTTATATACAGTTATAGTCAAGACCAATCAAGTCATGAATGAAACTAGAGCACACTATGACCTACACATTACAGACTTAAAACAAGTGCGAGTCTATAAACCTAGTAGTAGTAGTGTAGAGTTTGGTGAAGGAGATCAGATATAATGATGTGGATCCAGATCACTGTAGAGCCAGGTATTTTTTGTAAGATATAAAGGCTTTGTGGCTGAATGGATAGGGAGGGCATTTACCCCTGAACTACTATATAAAATCCAGGTCCAGTCATTACATCTTTAGACACACATTGTGTCGTCCAAATTTTCACTGTGGGTGTAACTCAAGATTGTACTAATAAGCAAAAGACAGCTATTACTTGATTTTTCTATAGTGAAAAAATACAGAGCACTATTTTTACTTGTTTGGGGCTGGATAGGCATAAAATAATGATTCTCTAAATATATCTGCAGCCATGCACAAGCACTTTGACCGACATTGCCATTGCTTTGTAAATTTAGAAGTAGAGGTCATTCAGGAAGTGACTAAGCAAGACGGATGGCTGGAGGAAATAACAGACTAAACATGGGATCAAACCAGAAGTCCTTTGTGAACATAGCAACACTTTCTACATAAACATCTCTTCCATAAACACAGCAATTGAAATTAAAATGTTGCTTTCATTTTAATGACTTTTAAATTGATAGTAAAGGAACAAGTATTTTTTTCTGGCCTATGTCCCAGTATATTTTGGATTTGTCTGAGACCTAAACCAATAAATGACCCATTCCTGATTGGCCGTGTAAACAGAAGCTTGTGATGTAGTCGGTTGGGTCAAGTTAACGCCCAAAAGAGCATTGTTCAAACCAGGGAGGGAAGGGTCAACCGCAGATGTCCCATACAAACCACCGCAGATGTCCAGAGTGGGTCAGAAGAATGATAGCGTCTGAAAAACTGGAAGGAAAAATTATGGCGAAATAAGAAAGAGATTTGACTTACATTTAAAGTGCAGAAGTGGCTTATCTTATGAATGTCTTGAGACATTTATATAAAACATTTTTATTTTTTGGTTTGATTACGGTCATCAGTGACCTATTATCTATGCACCTGGTACCTTGGGTTTTAGTGTTTGCCCTATTTCTTTGTTGCAGTTTCCACCTTGATGATTCATTAGGCATAATTATCACAGCAGAATTGTAATTAATTTATCTCCACAGAGTTCATTTGGTTTTAAAAATAAGCAATAGGCAAGCCTTTATTACTTGTAGAGTGCTGAGTCCTGTGTTTCCTAATTAACAGGGCAGGGTGTAGTCAACATCTGGTGGTGAAATGGTAGGTTGCTGTTTCATACGCTTCTTTGTACAGGCTGTAAGCACCTACTGTAGCCCTGCAGGGACATATTGCTGCTTAAATAGACATTATACCACATAGTATTAGGGAAACCTGTATCATTGATGGAGTTATGATTCCTGTGTTTGCCACTTGAAGAGTCAGTGTGTAGTCAACATTTGGTGGTGAAATTGCAAACAGAGATTTACTTTTTTTTATTTATTTTTTTATAACCTGTGAACACCTACAGTAACCCTGCAGGGACAATTAAAAAAGTTATAACTTATTAGACAATTTATTTTGTCTGCAGTTTTAATTTGACATTGTTTGTTAAAAAAAGAAACAGAAACTTGCTTCTTTTCTCACAGTGCTCAGTTTGTCATTTCTGGGAAGTTGTAGGACAGGAAGTAACAGAAGCATCTTTCACAGGATGCTATGGAGCTTCAAAGATTTATGCAAGATGTAAAATGCAAAATGAGTCTGTTTGAGGTTTTCTACTATTGTAACAATTTTATTCAAATACTACTATTAAAACTGTGCTTTAATTGGGCTACTACTGCCCATCATACCCTGTTATTTCTGCCCCTACTCATTACTGTTCTGTATTCTCGTCTGTGTCCCGTATCCTTGTAGCTCTGTCTCCACCTTGATCATTAATTAGTTGTAATTACCTCAGCAGAAATATAATTATTATAAAGTCTCTCCACAGACTGTTAATTTGATTCTGAAAATAAGCAATGAGATACTGTAAGCAAACCTTCATTATCCACACAGCTACCATTTGTGTATTTACCCACTATCACTTTAACCTTTTAGTTAAAGACAAATTACCCAAATTTTTCTTTAAGTCTTTAAATAGTAAGTTTCCTGCTTTTATTTAATACAAACGAAAACATCAGTAAAATTTTGAGCTTACCTTAAACCTCTAGCTCTAGCTTATCCATGTTTCTCTTTGCTGTGTAACCAGATGCAACCAGTGCTGACTTAGCCACTTTGTCTTTGTGGCTTCTTGTTGCTACACTATACTTTCAAAAGTATTAGCTCACCTACCTTTACACGCATATGAATTTAAGTGACATCCCATTCTAAATCCATTAAATCCATAGAGTTTAATATGACATCGGCCCACCCTTTGCATCTATCTGCGTCAGACATCTACGTGTGTGAAGGCCTAGTCTTCGCTCTGATTCATCCAAAAGGTGTTCTATTGGGTTGACGTCAGGACTCTGTGTAGCCCAGTCAACTTCTTCCACACCAAACTCACTCATCCATGTCTTTATGGACCGTGCTTTGTGCACTGGTGCACAGTCATGTTGGAACAGGAAGTGGCCATCCCCAAACTGTTCTCACAAATTTGGGAGCATGGAATTGTCCACTTTCTTTTGCTATGTTGAAGCATTCAGTGTAAGTGGTGTAGAGTATACCAATCATTCAAAGCCTCTACTTTTTTCTTTCGGCTTTTCCCTTCTGGGGTTGCCACAGCAAATCTTTTTATGTCGGATGTCCTTTCTTAATTCATCCTGGCTTGGGACTAGTACAAAGAGTATTCTGGATTGAGACCTATTGTGGCTGGATTAACTTGATAATAAATGTATTATGGGCCCATTTTTACAGATGTTCAAAATCAGTAGAGAATATTTGATGATTAATTTAGTTTTTTCTCAAAAGAAAATTGCCTGTCCACTTGAGATTAAATCATGATCAACACTGAATCCATACCCCTCTTTCCAAACCGTGGAGTCTAAACAAAGCCACAATTTCTGCAGACTCACTTAAACCAACTTTTTTTCCGTAGCTCTCCAGCGGTGGTGAGTGGGAACAGACTGTTGTTCTTGTAACTTGGTACAATAGCCTCTGACTGACCTTTTGGCTTGGTGCGTTTGTTTTCTGTCCTCAGTAGCCCACCACGACCCGGAGAACACCTTCAACTGCAGCTTCATCGAGCCCCCCTCCTCAGCTGCCGAACAGCCCTCCCCCTCCTCGTGGTCGTCCCAGGAGTCCTTCTCTTCCTTCGAGAGTGGCGACGAGGGGCCCGTGTACTGCGTGCCCCATGAAGGTGAGTCATCACCTCAACAAATAAACACTTTAATGTGTTTTAGTTATCAGGAATGACACACAGATGTTATCTTCAGTGGTTAAACAAGATCTGTGACTCACTTTTGTAAATTACATTATCAGATACACTGTAAAACCCCATGACGCATCTTACTAATGGTAGTTAGTTATTATCATTTAGTTCTGTTGAATAGTTGCAGTCACTAATTCCACATACTGTTATTTAAAGTAAACATAACAAAATATGTTATTGCTCTTTAGAGAACAATGAGTTTAGTTTGATTGCACAGAAGACCCTTTATACAACAGATTTCACAATAATAATGTAATAATGAACTCATCACCCCACTGTGTACAAATAGTTATTAGAACTGGGATTGACTTTAATGTAATTACCACAAACTCATTATAACAAGTTTAACAAAATTAATGTTAACAATAATATCTATGGAATAGGACTCTCATTTAAAACAAGTTAATATCTTATAAATAATTCCTCTATAATTTAGGAGATTGAAGTCAGTCCAATTCTAAGGACTTTATTCTTCTGTGTTTGAAGTTAGCATCCGTTTGTGGAGTTTAGTTGTGTTAGATACATGACAGATACAAGATACCAGAGCACATTTAACATTTACTTACTTTATAGAGCAGTAGGGCTGGGTACCATTAAATGATACCTTTGTGGTATCGAAAGAAAAGTTACAATACTACTGTTATCAAAAAAATACATTTTATCCAATACCAAGTTTCAGTACCTAGTGGGACCTTTAATGTTCTGTTGCATGTATGAATGAAATAAATAACACTGAATATATTAAACAAACTACTGGTTTTAACTTACAGCTAAGAATTTTCTTCCAAAAATTGCTCTTTTATTGAATATATTGTGTTTTATAATTGCAAAGGAGGAGTTAGCACCAGAAAAAAGTATTGCTCAGGTACGTTGAAAACTAGGTATCGTTTTAAGTACTGGTAACAAAAAAATCTGAACAGTACCCATCCCTATGAGGGAAACAAAATATCTATTAAGTACCATGGCCACCACAGACAATATTTAATTGCCACTCTTGCTAATTTCAGAAAAAAAAAATAATAATAATAATATATAAATAAATAATATAATAATAAATAAATTACAGTAAATTACATTATAATAAAAAATAATATCATACATTCATTTTAAAAGACTAATATTATATAAACTTAGTTTAGTTAATAACCAATTTATTTATTTATTTATTTATTTTTGGGGGTGGGGGGGTATTGGTTTTCCTAATTCGTTTGAGTCCAATTCATAATAATAATAATAATAATAATAATAATGCATAAGTCATAAATAGGGCTTTTCTAGGCACTCAAAGTCGCTTTACCATTTGGTTCATTATTCATTCACTCATCAGTCACTCTCTGTGTGGTGAGCTACTTCTGTAGCCACAGCTGCCCTGGGGCAGACTGATGGAAGCGTGTCTGCCATTTTTTGCCTATGGCCCCTCCGACCACCACCAAACACAGTCACACTGACCCATTCATACGTATCAGGTTTTACAGTGTAGGGGTTTTATCATGTGGCATCAAGGTTTGCTTTGGGAACAGGAAGAGTATAAACAGGAAATGGAGTCATGTCAGCATTTGACAAATCTAAACCTCAGCTATTTTCAAGATGTTTAGGGGATTTTTTGTGTTTACTGGGTAGTCGATGCTTTCTTTAGTATTATCAAGGACTTAGAAACAAGATACGTTGCCAGCATTCTTACTGTAAACTTAATAAAGGGTTTTAAACAAATCTGTGCTCTGTGATAGCATCTGTCACATTGGATCTGCTCCAGGTTTTGAGAAGTATGTGTTTACTAATCAGCACTTGACTCTGAGCAGATAACTGTCTCTAATAACTTTCATATAAAACAATGGCATCTGCAAAAGCTCTCAGCTGTCTGTATATTTCAGATGTAAACTTTTCCTAAGTGGGTAAAAAGATGTGACTACTAAGATACAATTCAAGATTAAGTCACTACAAATATTTAGATTCAAACTTTTTCTTTAAGACAAAATGAAAGACATTTTCAAGATAATGAAGCTAATGACAATTTAATTCATACTGCAAATTAGTTTCCACAAGATATAAAATATAAATGTGCATTTTTGTGAGCTGAGAAGAAAAAAGCCACACAAAACAGATTTAAATGTCATAGACTGATTGAGTTCAGCTGAGGTTCATTAGTTTGCGAATACTAGTGCTGGATTATTCTTTTGTTTGTCTTTTTCATCAACATAGATGACAATATGTATATATTTTAGGGAATCACAAGAAATGCAATTAATGTAATGTCTGTGTTTTGTTTCTTTTCAGCAAATTTCAGTTCCTTAACACCTTCATACATCTGCACAATACAGCTTGTAATTTGTAATTTCTCCCTTAATGTCATTTAGCTAATGGTGTGTAATATTAGCCGCCATTCAATTAGCAAATACATTAGCATTTGAATAGTAATATTAGGTCTATATTGTAATTTTCTCTATTACAGTAGGAGCCTTAAAATGTTTAATTGATATAATGAGATGAAATGATTAATTTCAAACTGAACTGAACAGTATTCTTTGTAACTTTGTTTCACAATCAAAGCTGTATCGGTGACCATATGTTAGCTCCAACTCTAAGCATTACACCCAACCTCCCTGTGTTTAATAAAAAGCAGAACTGAACAAATTCAATAAAATACAAATACTTTACAAACTAAAGTGTAAAGCTCACCTTAAACGTCTCATTCAGTATTAGAGCAATGCAGTACTTCAATTTGGATTAATACTGCTGAGCTGAGTTGCAATGTACGTAGATGTGGATAGTGCTACAATACCAAGTTATTAATCAATTATAGCCCCTTGTAGGCAAACTTGTAATTGGTTAAAGCTTGCTGTGGTACACTGACTATCTTATCCAATCAAATCCTGCTGAGATTAGGTCTTGTTTTTTCCACAATTTGTTCTTATAACGATTTGCTATTCAATGTTGAAAGTCATTTAAAGTCGCCCATGGCACATTGACGTCACTGTAGCCTTGATAAGAATAACCATGCTCTCTTTCTCTCTCACCTATCCACAGAGTCTGTGAATGAGAGCAAGGAGAAGTGCAGCCCAAGCCCACCAGCAGAAAAGTCCACTGTCGACAATGAAGAGGACGCAGGCGAGTACACCTCCCTAAAAGACACCAGCACCACCAAACCTGAGGGCAATGAGCAGCAACCGTTGAAGGCCTGCGAGTCCAGTGAGGGCTCCACCAGCGGCTCTGAGTCCGCAGCTGCGGTGCTGTACGCCCGCATCGCCCGCAGCTCAAAGCAGTCTAAAGAGGACGAGGGTAGTGGCAAAGATGGAGACAGCACTCCTACTCCAGAGGCCAAACGCAACGGAAAACCACCTCCTTCACCTGGGAAACCAAAACCCCGCCCACCGGACCCGTCCACCAAGCCTAAAGTATCCTGGATCCACGGAAACGCTACAGGGTCTCCACAGCCAGAGCAGCAGGGGCAGACTAAATCACTCTCGGTACCAAAGGAGAAGAAGAACAGGAGCTCCAGTGATGGCTCGTCAAAAAGTGAGAAAAATCGAGAACAGAAAAAGGCTGATGCTAAGGAGGTAGATGCTAATGGCTCTCCCAGCAAACACAAACCTTTGCGGGGGAAGAAATCTGGGGATGAGCACAGCAGTCCCAGCCACATGGAGCACATTAATGGTGTGGTCCAAAATGCACTTAAGAAAATTAGCTACTTCCACACTTCCTCGTCTGAGAAGAAAAGTGCTGAGACTCAGAAGGAGACCCCTAAAGAGCCCCCCAAAGTCATCCATCCTCACATGAACTCTGAAGCTGCTACGCTTCTGGCTGCTCAGCTCAAAGAGAAAACACAGAGCATTAACAGAAATGAGGGCACAGGCCTAAATAAAACCAATGGGTTGTCAACTCCTAAAGGTCATCGGGAGAAGCCCACTCCTCCACAGAAGGCTAAGAGGACCTCATCCACTGGCTCCGGCCAGCAGGGCTCCACCAAGCCTCTGCTGCCCACCACAAGCAGCCTCCAGAAGATGGTGGCGCCAGTCACAGCCGACAATGGGACCCCTGAATCCAAGAGCCCGGAGAAGCAGGACTTGAACGGCTCCAAGGCAGGGGACTCTGCGATGGATCCCACACCAAAGAAGACTCCCATCAAAAAGCCTCCCAGGAAGAAAGGCAAAGAGGGTACTTTGGAAACATCAGAAACTAAGACTCAGCAAAAGACAGCCATTATGCCACCACAAATTGTCAAATGAGCT
Organism: Bostrychus sinensis; assembly: GCA_020698575.1. Classification (NCBI taxonomy): domain Eukaryota; kingdom Metazoa; phylum Chordata; class Actinopteri; order Gobiiformes; family Eleotridae; genus Bostrychus; species Bostrychus sinensis. The sequence continues at coordinate 16,444,807 of CM036249.1, read as the reverse complement.
TTTCGGACCAAGTTAGCAATGGATTTTACAGAGACTAAATGAATCTTTATGAAGTCAAACCACAGACCTTTTCACACAAGGAATTAAATTTTTTTTCGGAGTGTGCTGTGACTTCAGGATCAGCCTAAAAGGAAAATGCCTTTAGGAAAATAATACTGGTAAGTTCAATTACACTTATATCTTTGTAGCATTGTATTAAATTACAAGAACCATCCTATAATCAGTTGCACACCGCAATGCAGGGCAAGGCCGGACACAACTGTGAGACAAGTGGCGCACCAAACCCATTGCTTATTATGGTCCGCTGTATGACCACCACTATGTTTTTCCATATGGATGCCTTTTATTTAAGCAGCTATATTTTGCAAAGACCCATTTGTTTGTTCTCTATAGGTACTAAAACACTCAAAAATAGTAAATTTGGGCCTCTAACTCTAAATTATTTTTCCAAATTTTGCAGTCATCTTATTTGTAAATATTTTACACAGCAGTCAAATTTTGTTACTTCTGTGGCTAAAATGTTGTTTTGAGTCTTTTGAAATCCATCATGTTTATTTTGAGGCTTTTCAGCTAAAGATTTTTGGATGTGTTTTCATCTTTGCCATTCATGGTTTGCTGGATCCCAAACAAGCCCTTTGATCTTCAGGAAATGGAGAGATTGAAAACCTCTTGCTAAAACCAAATCACCACAATGCACTTTTACTGTATGCTTCATTCAGTCAGTGAAACCACTAAACCAAATATAAATTCTAAGCTATGCCACATTCTCGTTTTACCCATCACCTTATCCACTCTGCCTTTGATGAAATGTGACCCACAAATACAGCAGCTATATTTTTGTGAAACATCTTTTTAGTGGCCTTTGACATGTAACAGTTTAATAAAAAAGTTTTTTTGTAAAAACTTCATGGTACCATGCTTGGAATGTTTGAAAAGGCCTCAGCTGTGGATCAGTTCAAGTAAGGAAACTATCTTTGCCTCAAGTTTAGTGCCATCTTTAACAAAAAGTTATTTGTACGGTTATGATTTGATAGTTAAATGTGTCGTTTTTTAACAGCTATTTTGAAAGTAGCTCACAAAACCAAAGCTGAAGCAACTATTTCCTCCATTTTTCTCAAGGTACCAACGTTTCGTCTGTTTTTTCTATGGGTGTACATTGTGTACTTTTTATTATGTTTGTAAGCTGTGCTTATATGACCTTTTTTATTACTTTTTTGTGTCAATGAACTGGCTTTCATGATGTATTTGCTTTTTTTGGAATGTAGCTAATTCCGGTGCTCTGAAGCCAAAATCTACAGTACGAGCATTCTCCTGTAAAGTTTACATGGGCTTTGTAATTGTCCTCTGTTGATGTTATTGTTTGTCCAACACTAACTGCATGACGCAGAGTGGAATTATATGGCATTAATAGCTGCACAGGAAATCTGTAACCTCATTGTTCCTCCTGGTTATTATTCCCTTCTGTAAAAACTCCAAAGATTGTACATTTTGATGCCACTGTCCAAACCAATGCATACAAATTCATCTTCAAGTTGTAACCTTTGTCTGACTGGCCCATGTTGGTCTAAGGGCCTGAAAGCTGCAAAAACAACTTTAAGGAATATTTAGTATTTTTGGGTTTTTTGTTGTTTTTAGCAACTATATTTTTCATATGTGTATTAAACTGGTGTTTCTTCATGTACTTCTTTGGAATAAAAAGCAATATATGGAATTCATGCTTTTGAATCACTTGACATTGATACCCGGGTCCCCCTTAAATGGCCACAGTCTGTCCTTTTCCTTTTTATCCAGTCCATAACCAACACTAAAAGGATGTGTCTAGTCCGTTTATTCTCCTCGGAGATTAAAAATATTGCTGATTCATTTTTGAGCCATCCCTGTGACTGTGATGTGCAGTGTGGAGCCCCACAGAGATGTTCGATCACAGCAGCGTTTCAAAGAGCCCGGGGAAACCAAGGACTGTTGGTTTGGCTCCTTCAGGAAGAGGGACAAGAGCTCCTTTCATGGCAAAAACAGTGGAAACTCTGTGCTAAGGAGTCCATCACGCGCTGCATATGTGTTCTTGGCGGAAGAGAGGGAGAAGTAGGATTAAACCAGTGTTGGCTCACAAGCACGATAAATGGATATAAGCGTGGCTGTGTAGGTCATGTGATAAGTAATTGCAACCAGAAGGCCAAGCAGCTTTGTTTTGGATTCTACAATGACATACTGCGTACATGTGTGTGGAAGAAAGGCATGCATGTTCAGCTTAAACATCTGAGTTTGGATAAGAATCTCTTTGAAGGCCCTGTTAGAACCTGGAATTAAAATCAAATGAAGGGCGGTCTCAGTGCTAGGTTGAGAGACTCAACTGCATGCATCCTAAAACACAATCAAACAGGACACATTAAACAATCACTGGGATCAATGGATCCCAAAGAACAACTATTGCTGTGTCTTTGGTATCTCTATTTCAGTATCAATCAATTGAGAATCCCATCATTTAGCAGTATTTTACCTTTACTGCACAAGAACTTTAGCCCAGGACACTCAAGTTATAATTGGTACACTCTCTGCTATACTCTTTGGCTAGCATTGCACAGTATTGACAGTATTTCTAGGTTTTGTCTTGTTTTAATTCTTGCTTTGTCCTAGTTAAGTTCTGATTTAGACCTGGTCTGTTCTTGTTCAGTGCAAGTACAGTAGTGCAAAATCTAGGCATTACTATATTCCTGGGTTTAGTACCAGTTTTACAAATGGTTCTTATTAAAGGATTGCTAAAATCACAAGTCTAAAAAAAGGATATGATGACATATGTGAATTGACACTTCAGTTCAGATTTGGCTCAGTTGGCAACATGCTCTATCTGATTGTTGAAGCAGAGAGAAAACTGTAGACAAAAAAATAGAAAGCTTGTTCTTCAGGAGGTATTGAAAATGTAGCACACACAAAGGAAGCAAAAAGTTTTGGTAGCTCATGATTTGCCAATTTATATTTGTCACTTTATTATAGGATTCAATTATACTGAAGCAATACAGGATGAAATAGAAACTGAAGAGAATCTACTTTGTCAGTTGTAAAATAAAACTGTTTACAGGGATTGTTTTAACACTTTTCATTTATGTACTGTTTTTAAGCTTATGTGGGCATTACTTCCTTCTCATGTAGAGAATATTAGAAAGCTAAATAATTGAAATTAGCATTTATGTATACAAAACGTTTCTTCTCTGTTGATCCATAAGGTACATTACTTCTTTCCTTTGCTGTGCCCTGGTGAGCAGTAATTTGCTTATAGATTTTTGTATAGGTTTTATGCCAGATGCCCTTCCTGACACAATTTTCTCCATTTATCTGGACACAAGGAGTACACTGGCTTATGACCCCTTGTGGCTGGATTAACATTACTGCTAGATGTGAATGACTAGATCTGCATAATAAAAATGTTTCAAATGCTTTATTAATTGTATCCATAAAATGCAGCATATTGGTTTGACCCAGCCCCACATTCTCTCAGTAACAGAGGTTTCAGTTTCAGAGACTTTACTGGCCTTTAATTAAAGACATGAAGATCTGGTTTAGCTTTTCTCTGTCTGGTTCTGTTTTGGACTAGTTGTGACCTAACTTTCACAGCTGGATAGACCCGCACCATAACTCATTATATCTACACCTTTCATTAAACAGCCTCTTTTTGTGAAACAATGGCCAAAGTCTTCAGTGGTGCCACGGCTCAGGAATGTTGACACAACTGGCTCCATCTGCCCATCTTCAGCTCGCAGATGGAGCGGATTCTGGGCTGAGCGTGCTAACACATGTTCCTCTGCTTTTCATCCCTGACGTGTTGTGGGAAAGTCACAGTTTGGAAATGTGAATTGCGTGTCACCACCGCTGCACAGCAGTTCCCCCTAAACTGTGTTTACCATGCGTGGTGTTTGGGTAGGCCTTCAGTCCCTGCGTTGAGCAAATATACAGTATCTGAATAGGAGAGGACTGTGAGTGAACTTTTTGCAGTAAGCAGAGTTTGATCCTGTTATTGAAAAGGTATCAGAAAAGACTGCGGCACAAAGGGTAACTGTGCAGCATAACATGGTCAGAAAGTGCCGTTTTAGAAGTGTGTGAAGGGGGCACGGTGACATGTCGGCTGCCAGTCCAAACACGGAGCTGCTCTGAGATCTCTGTGCCAAGACTATAGAAAACAGCAAGGCTTTAAAAACCCAGGCCCTATGAGTCAGCCAAAAGCCCTGGACTTGCAAAAAACCTATTCCAGTCCCGACGTTACCATGGTAACAGGAACAGATCGGAGCCACATCTGGTAGCCATTTCAGACCCTGCGAGGAGAGGAAGAAAGAAATTTATGAGTGAGGGCGAAAAAGACAAATATTTTCTGCAATGCAAAGCAGAAAGAAAGTGGATTCAGGTTACACTTGAAAGGCTTTGGAAATATTAATTCAAGCAAGAGCCATTTTTGGTTTTCATGTTATATCAGGATAACAGATACCATTTCAGGCCATTGCAGTCTTGTAAAATAGACTTAATGTAAAGCAACACTTTTCACCTTGGATCATTTTGATGTTATATCGCACTATGTAACGCTTGGTTTCTCTGCAGGAGAACACATTACTTTAGCTTGTTTTAGACTGGGAGCAAGTCACTGAGAGTTTTAACGTAGCAAATGTTTACTCTGTTATGCAAGAAAATATTCAGTCATTTGCATTGATAATGCGGAAGAAAGAGTCCTGCACAGGCTACTTCTTGTACACAGTATAACAGTATATGACATAGGCATAAAGCTTCATGTGGTATGGTAATAAAAGTGAATTGCCTTTCATACAAATGAATGCATGCATTTTTAAACATATACTAATTTAATTTTTTCAAAGGGGCTATATTTACTACACTGGCCTAAGCTTAGAATCATACTGCTACTCTACCCTTAGCAAAATATATATTTTTAAATTACATTGAAATTTTGGCCCAAATTGAGTGCGAAAGGCATAAAATTGCAATAAAGTAGATGGGTTGACAGATCTAAGAGTTATTAAGATTATCAAAGTTCACAGGCTTACTTGCAAATGAAAGCAGTCTTGTCACTTATTATATCAGCAAAATATTGTAACTTTTCCATCTTTGTAAGTATGTTTTATTTAATTGTACTACTGTATACATATGACACTTCACTTTGCTACAATGCTGTTAGCAAGTTCTACATTTACGGAATAATGCATCTTTTGTTCAGCCAAAAAAATATACTTTTTCTCCAGATGAGAAAAATATGTGGCTGCTACACTTTGCAAAAATCTATAATATTATACCACCAACATGTAATTTTTCTATCTTTTCAAGTGAACTTTATGTCAAAATGCTGTAAAAATTGAAACCCTAGTGTTATCGACTCAAATAGAGTTAGACAGGCAAAAATGAGAGATGAGGAATGACATGGAGCAAATAGGTCAGAACCAGGAATTGAACCCGGGCCGCACCATTTAGGTACGCGTGCTACCAGGTGAGCCACAGAGGCACCCTGCTGACATGAGTTTTTATTGCATACATAACTGAAATTATACATATGATTACTTGAAAGCAGTTTTTTAGACTGTTTATGCAAGGCAGAATTATAGGCCTTCAGTAGAAAACTGTGTAAAAGGTATATTGTCAATGTTCATAAACTTTGCAGTGTTATTCCTTGAAAAGCTCTGATTGTGTCAGATGCATCCTATTGCAAAAACCCTTTTGTTCTTCAGTTCAGAGACGTGCTGTTTCTCTGGCTGACAGAAAAGTGCGGCTGCTACACTTCGATTTCCTAAAATGCACTCTATTCTCTTGTGGATCCATTGCATCAGACACAGCCCAGATGAGGTCTGAAAAATGCAGTTCCTTAGTCTCTTATCTCCGTCGGCGCGAAGTCTGCGAGAACCGCTCTAATTGCAGGCCTTACACATTTGTTTCTCAGCCCTGTGGAAATGCAGAAACTATGAAATGACATTTACTGGAAATGGAGCCGGGTGCTTTTCTTGAGCCAAAACCACTGAGAACTGAGGTCAGCGTGTGACCAGAAAGGAGAAGGCAGCAAGCCAGAATCCAGTGTGTGTGCTTATACATTTCCACTGACATCTACCCAGCAAACGATCTAAGGTTGTCATTAAAATAGAGAACAAACTCCCGCGCAGTGGCATCGGGCTAACATCGATCGCTCCTAATGCTCACAAGGAGAACAACCGCACAACAAGCCGACCTCCCAAATAGAAAGCCAGACGTGCTGGTGACAAGCTGTATCTAGGTCAAAAGAGCTGCAGCTGGAGGAGTTTGGGAAAGAAATGCTGGACTGGCTCTGTCACATGGAAGCTGAGTACGAGACCACTGTGATTTATCATAGTCCAAAAACTGCCTCATTTATGCCATGTCAGTACATTAGACTAGACCAGAGTCACCCGTATACTCTTTTCCTGGGATACAGTACTCTCCAAAAGTTTTACTGAGGTGTGAAAAATGCTGTTAACTTAATGTACTTTAAGCTTAACTATTATTATTTTTGAATGGAAATGAATGGAACGGTAATGTTTAGATTCTTAGAAGAGATTCTGTAGACTACTGTTTTGAGATATGGACCATAGTCACTAAAAGAATAAATGATTGGTTATTATACCTTTGGAAGCAATTTCTGGCTCAATAGAAAGAGCATTTACCCCTGAACTAAAAGATCTTTGAGTTTAAGTCCAAGTCTGGGCACTATATTGTAACCACTGCAAGATTTGACCAGCACATCGACAGAAGACTTCATGCATTTTAATTTTTTTTTTTTTTTTTTTTTTTTGTATTTGTGTAAACTGTTATAACATAGCCCAAGATTTCTGCACAATGCAAAAAAACAAAAAAATCAAATTACTGTCATGTTGACCGTCACAAATCATTTTTTTTTTTTTAAATGATGGGGTAAAAATCTACAGGGACTTTCTTTAAGTCCTGATTTATTGTTTGGGAAACTCTGAACTCGTTTGATGGAGTAGCATTCCAAAAGCACTGTAATACATTCTAGTTTTGTCTTTGGAAATACAAATGATTATCGATTGCCAAAAATGTAATTAAACCGTGACCGCTTTCTCTATCCAGATGGAGATTTTTCTTTTCCGTTTTTTTCCCTTCCTGTGCAGTGGAGGGGTGTGCAAACAGTTGTCTGGGACTTGAAATTGCCCTGGATTTTTCCCCCTTTGTCAGCATAATTCTATGGAACGAGTGTATTAAGAGAGGAGACTGGGATGGTTAATAGAAAACAGATCTGTCAGATGCTGTGTCTTCCCCCTTTCTCTCCTTTCTCCTAAACCACAAATGTCAAACTCAAGGCCCGTGGGCTGAATCTGGTCCTTTGCATCATTGATCTGGCCCACAGATAGATTTTTTACAACACATGACCTGCATGTGTTTGCCTTTTGGCAGCTGGAGTTGAGCAAATTGAAATACATTTCTCCTTCTTAGGTCTATCCTAGATGTGTGAAGTTGTCCTGATGGGTCTTTTTGAGATACATGTTCTTGTAAAAACAAGAACATGGTCTCTCACATAGGTGATTATATGTTTAGCCAGGCCATTATGTTTGATAAGAAGTTATACTACCCTGACTGGCCAGATAGTTAATAGACCGGTACATGAACAACTGTAAGTGATTAAAGGCTCCCCATGCCGCCACTGTATTATTTACATTAGTAATGTTGTTGTCAAATCCAGCCAAAGGGGGTGTGACAAGCCAGAGTACTCTTTGTGCCAGTCCCAAGTCTGGATAAATGGAGAGGGTTGTGTCAGGAAGGGCATTCAGCATAAAATCAATGCCAAATCAATATCTAAATCACTGCACAGTAATACACCATATATGAGACATTTGTTTTTTCTTTCGCAACCTAATGGTCTATCTAACTTAACTTTTACCTTTCTAAATAGGGTGACCACCTGCCCCATTTTTGGTTGCACTGCACAGCCATTTAGGCATTTGTTCCACTTATTAAGAAAAGGCCCCACATTTTCATTGGTGCTCAGTGGAGCTTATAAAAAGAGAGATTCAAGTTAAGTACAACAAGGTAAGGTCAGTATTCCTTGGGTAAAATTTAGAATAAATATTTGAAAGCATCTTATTTTAATAGGTTGGAAAATAAGGGTGGTGTGTTGCTGCCTCTGTATTTCAGGTAAGGTCTATCCATGGAGCTGTGAGCTGGTGTTGGTGCTGGATTGTTTTGAGAAAATGCAGGCTGAGAGGTTTGATTTTTTTAAAGACATTACTTTGCAAAATGTGTGTTTTACAGGCCCTAAACTGGAGCAACCTGTATCTCAGTAAGTTATTAAGTTAGATGTGTATATTAGAAGATTTATTTCTTGAGTATGTCCCACCTTGTCCCACCAAATCACACAACTTCTGTCTTTCCCTTCTGGGGTCGCCACATCAAATCAAATGCCTCCTGCAGGGATTTGTAAACTGATTAGCATTAGTTTTACACTACATGCCCTTCCTCACACACAACCCTCTCCATTTATTCAGGCTTTGGACTGTACACTGGCTTATGACTCCTGTGATTAATATGACTCTATTGAATGAACATAAGAATTATTCAAAGTCCAGCTTAAAATGCTGGTCAGTAACCAATTTCATGTCCCATTAGTTTGACATTGCTGATCAAAACCCTTTGTTCTTCTGTTTTCTGTCTTCTGATCAGTCATGTTTCATCTCGCTCCTTGTCCATCTGTCCTTCTCTCCCCTCACACACCCATCCATCCTCTCTCTCTGTAGTAAAGTGAGACTACAGAATGTGGCTTGAGGTTTTAGCTTTCACATAATTCCACAGTTTGACCCATATTTTTTTCCCTGTCTTTCTCTCAATTTTCTCTCTGACTCCGACGCACAGAGAAGCTTCCAGCTCACTCCAGATATTAGGATGGAAAATGATCACAAGACCAAATGTTCCCCTGAGCTGAGTCCAAGCAGAGGGCTTATGTTTTTATTCACTGAACCCCAAATGTCCCGGCGATCCGTCCTGTCTAGGACCGACCAACTGTAGCACTGTTGTTTGGGACGCAAGACTCCAAAGTGTTAGCAGAGCACATAGTGTAACACAGAGGAACTTTAGCCTGTGGGAGAGTTCAGCTTGATTCTGGCTTTGATTTTCACAACCTGACTTTTAGATAACTAACTGAATAAATTATTCTGTGGGGATACATCCACACTAATAAGTTTCAGACAGCTTGAATATGTTTTTTCTAAATGTTTGACACTACAGCAGCTTAATCCAAAGGCTGTATTTCAAAGGCCAATGTCCAAACAGTGCATCCATTATGTTTAGCAGCCTAGAACTATTAGGCTATTTAAACAAGGGGTCACAGGCCAGTGGAGTCTTTGTGCCGGTCCCAAGCCTGGATAAATGGTGAGGGTTGCATCAGTAAGGGCATCCCCAATATTAAACCTGAGCCTAATCAGTATGCAAATCACTGCACGCTAGGAGGCCGATGATTTGCAGTGGTGACCCCAAAAAGGGAACAAGAAAATGTTTTTAGTACACATTCATGAAGCGCAGTTCAACTATATACAGTATTTTCAGATCTGTTTTTATTAGAACTAATACAAAATCCCCTTCAACCTATTGTCACAGTAAAAGTAGTTCAGGCCAGCCATCTTAATTGTTTTGTCTTTAGGTCTATACAAAGAACCTGGGGTGGACCTTGTCGATTCAAATCTGCATGCATCCATTTGTCAGAATTCAGATTCCAGTATCATCATATGCTGAATAAACTGGATTTTTTTATTTTTGAAACATAGAAAAGTTGAGAAAAATGGTTATGGCTGGTCAGAAAGGATTGATTAAGGTGGGATAGGTTTAAATGGGAGGGGTTCCAGGCCCGTCTCACTCTGCTATAAAGTGAATATATCTTGCCAGCCAGGCTAATGTAAACTTCTGTGTGTTAAATTACATGCTAAAAGGTTTAATTTTTTTCTGCAACCCACAGAATTCTGACTTTAAAATACATGCAGTTATTTTGGTTATTGTAACAACCACTTTAAGTCCAAATTTTATTACTTTTACTTTTATACGTACCAATTTCATTCCCACAGAGAAACTGAAAATCATCTCATTGTCCAAACAGCCGTGCCTAAACAATTCTATTGCCTCCAGCTGAAACCCACCCACCAAAAACTTGTTGTGTCAGCAGTTTTACGTTTCACTTTATAGAGGAACATTCTTTCGGGGCTCAATAGGATCTTTTGTTGCAGAACCTCACAAGAGGAATGGGCAGCGTGGCAGATGAATGGTATCATTGACCACTGTCATCATACATTCACAGGGGTGAAAGCTCTGTCATGACTAAAGCAGAAAAACAAAAATATGAAAATAAGAAGTTGTTTTGTTGTTGTTTTCTCTGGATTATTCAACCCTAAACCTTGTTATTAGATGTAGACAACATGAGCTGCATATAGGATCTAATAACTTGACTACATTTTAATGGACAAAAAGACAGTACCCATTTTTGCAATAATTCTGTCAGCTAATTATGTGTGTGCTGTCAGTGAGTAGGTCGAGAACATTAACATGCTTGATGAACACCGAATAATAGTTGAAAAACAGAGTTATAGTTGAATAATAGTTGAAAAAAGAGTTATACAGACTGAGACAGGGATGACTGCTGTATGAATGTCTTGAGTGTGTAGAAGTAGATGAATAATGAACTAATGTAAAGCGCTTTAAGAAAGCTAAACCTGTAGTAAAGTAAAATGTTGCTATTATTGAAAAAACACTGAAAAACTTGAGGACTATGTGAACACTGTTCTGAAAGCTATTGCCCTAGAACACAATGTGCTTTTCTGACAACCTTGTAACTTCAAAATCATGTGATCCTGCCCATTCATTCTGCCCCAGTACCTTATCATTGCTTTCCATTTTAGCCCATGTTCGCAGCTCACCTCTGGACAAGTCTGGGCTGTACATTAGTCATAGTCAGTGTGAAAGTGTGCTGGTGTCAGTCCTGCTCCACTTCCCAACACTGCGACCCTTATTGTAGGCCATGTGTTTGTGATTACCCAGGAGGAGATTAGAGGAAGGGGACCGCTGGTTTGCTGTCTGCCTGGCCCCCTGGCTTCTCTGATGCGGTCACTGACTGGACATCCATCAGTGCAAATCCCTCCACCTAAAGCTCACCCCATTCCCACCTTCACCGTACACCCACCATGCCCCATCTGGCGTTATGTCAGGAACGGGCCTGCTTTCACCTCGCACTATTCTCCATTTTAATACGGAAACACTAGAGTCACTGTGATGCTACTTTGACCTACATCTAGACAGTGAAGGCCTCCAGCTTTGTCATGCAGAATTCATCTAAATGTGCGCTGGTCGTGGCTATGGCTTGTGACTTCACAAGACAGTAGGGATGATATTTATTTGACCCTGTGCTACATATCTGACACAAAATATGATGTTTATTTGGTGCGTTTCCCATTTGTCATACAAATCTAAAACATCAGCACAGGTGCAAAACTCCACACAGAAACTCCTTTAATAAAGTGAGTGTTAGTTGTTTGTCACCCTGTATTTGTAATTACCCAGATGGTGTTTGCAGTGAAGCTTGACCTTTAGCTCTGGAAATGCAAATGAACTGTTCCAGAATATCTGAAATACTTGTTTAGTATGACTACAGGTGCTTCAAGCAAAGTCTCCTCATCAGCGACATTAAAACAGCCTAGATGCATGTTAATAGCAGATCAGAGCTCTCTAAGTTGATTAAAATAATACATTTTGCCTTTTTATTGGCAGTGTTTCTTTGCACACAACAGTACATCTTTAAGTGTATGGAATAGTTTTGTTTTTTTTTGGTATTTGACAAAAAGTGTTGCAGCTATTACATGATATTTCAGATCTGGCTACCTGTAGTAAACGAATATACTAACTTGTAAATATGTAAACAGCATACAATATGTCATCAATACATAGAGACTGTGCCCCTAACTTCACAAATTGATGAATGGATGTCTGTATATGGATATAGCTGGCAGATTTTAGCTATGGCCCATTTAAGAACATGCAACAGACTGCAGTTCTGTAGTTTGAACTCAACAAAGCCAGTAGTCCATTAATTTCTCATATTATTTCTGATATGGGACAGGAAATGTTGTCATGAGATAAACTAAAAGATAAGAAATCCATATACTGAGACCTGTCAAAATAATCTCTGCCTCTGTGTTGGGCAATGTAAACTACTCTCAGTGATAGCATCAGCTGAAATCTCAATCTGTGAAAGAGAAATCTGGCGAGAGGCCCAGCTGCTGCTCTGTGTGGCTGTTTTCTGTGGTGAACTGTTTAGGTCAAAGGTTCAGGCTAACCACCAGCTAATTCAAACTCAACTTTCACCATCAGCTGTAAATTAGCTGTAGTTACGCAAAGCCATTTCAGTCCATTTAACTCATTGCCTAACTGTACCTCAAATTGTTCAATGAAAAAAAAAAAGAAAAAAAAAAAGCCATTTGGAAAGTCAATATTTGCCATATAGACATTGCTTGTTTATTCACACTGACGTTAGCTTCTACAATAACAACTGGGTGCTCCTCCTGGGATCTAACTGATTTAATAATATTACATGCATTTACAATAGTTATACAGCATGCAACTCTGGCACATTTACACGCTGGACTGATGAACACATGTTAATTAATGTGCACTGTCCCGTATAAAAATAAAATAAACACAAACATGCCCCCTCCTATTCAAGTTCTGTTGAGTTCAATCCTTCTGACCAGATAGAGCTGTGCAATTAATCACATTTTAATTCTTATTATAATTTTGACTCCTAACAATTACAAAATGTATATAATCAAGAAAAAAACAATTAATTGAATGATGTGCATGCTCTTTACGTTCATATGTAGGGACATTACAGTGCTGTCAAAGCTAGATGCATTGTCTTTGTCCAGAACATTGTCCAAAGTTTTATACTTGGCTCTATGAATCAATTAACATAAATAAATTATAAAAACTACTCTTCCTCTACAGGTTATTATTGTGGCAGCACATGAATAATTGTTTTAAATAATTGTGATTATTAATTTTTTCCATAATCGAGCAGCCCTATGACCAGTAGAAACAAATTTATCTCAAATGGGGTTGGCTTTTTGCATGCTGTTACTGCCCCTTGTGCTGGTTAAGTGTCTACCCATTTTTATTCAATCTGCATCCATTTGGAGTTATGTGTGACACTGTTCAGAGCCATGTTTGGGCCATGACTGATGTCGACAGAGCTATAATAGAAAGTGAGTTTGAACTGTACTGAAAAATATGGCAAAACAACATTTAAGATGTGTTTTACTACAGACGTTTTTGAGCCCTACGTTTCACACTTGTAAGTCACAGACAGTTTGTCCAAGAGGAAACAATATTTAGCAGATTGAACTTGCCCGGGTTACAGTAGAGGCCACTCATTAGCATTGTGTTTGTACTGACTGAGGCCCTGACTTCCTTCAATAATGCCCCTGTTCTTTATGACCAGACTGGGACAGCTCATAAAGACAACCCCCCCTTCCCCTCTTCCCCTCCCCAGCACCACTACATCCCAGCAGCCCCAGGGCTCCAGACACGAGCTCCAATACAAAGCTTTCTACTTGTGTCTCTGTGTTCATCCTGAATACTAACATGGACATTGGCTTCTTTACAAAAAAAACAGCTAAATCGATCAGAAAACAACACAGACTGTCCCGCTGGTTGGTGGGCAGCATCCGGCGCTTGTGGAGAAACAGGAAGTGTGCGCCTTTAAAATAAGCTCTGTGAAGGAGGCAGGATTACAGTCAAGTGTTTGTGGGGGCTTTGATCGTGTGCCAGCTGTAAAACGTTGCAAAACGCTACAAAACTCCTACTGGAAAAAAGTGGCTGGGTAACTGTCGAAATGTTTGTGTCTTTTTTTTTCCCCTTTGTCAGCAGATTAATAATAACATCTCCATTTGGCGCGCACCATGTGATGTCAGCTAAAACATGCTGATGGGGAACACATATGGGACCACTGCATATAGACTGTGCAACAAGCCCCTCCCCCATTTCTTCTCACTGGCTACAGGCAACTTTTTCCTTTTCTAACATTGTGTTCTGCAGAGATGGAAGAAGTACTGAAAATATGCAATCAAGTAAAAGTACTCTTAACAAAATTGTTACTAAAGTTTACAGGTACAACCACTACTGCTGCTGCTACTACTACTACTACTGCTACTACTACTGCTACTACCACTCTCACTATATACTAGGGTGAATTTTTTTTGCTAATCATGGTGCATTCACTAAAAAAAAAAAAAAAAAGGGTTGCAAAAACTCAAAAATTCAAAGCAACAGGATCCCTCAAGATTATTGAGTTTTGGGGCCAACTCAAAATCTCAAGTTTTTAACAAATACTATTTTATGTTCAGCTAATATAACGTTTGTATGTCTAAAAACTTTTACTCTCTATCATTATTATTTTTTTACTCATCTTACACCAACTGACTATCCATTGTTCAGAAAAAAGTACTATTATTGATTATTGATCATAATAAAAACTTAGTATACTAAATTTAACAAAAGAAAACAACTTTTTCTGAACAATGGATAGTAAGTTGAATGTAAAAGGAAACTGAAAAAATTATGATAGTGAGTAAAACCTAAACGTAAAGGTTTTTAACCCTACTTAATACTGTTATTACTAGTACTACTACTCTACAACTCATTTTGACCTGACACTAAGATCAAAAATAGCCTACTTTTACTTCTGGGGCTCAGTTTCATTGTAAATAACATAAATTAAAGACAAACAGGAAAAGCCAGAGAGCCAATATTGTACAAGATTAAGAATTTATATGAAAAAGCACTATTAAAAAGTGGAATATAATAGGCTCCTTACTTTGGATGCATAATAACATGTAGATTGGCTGTACAGATGTGGAAAAGATAGCACCAGAAAAGATGCTTCAGCATTCTCAGCAGCGATGGTTTATTTTTGTTGGAAAGATAATTGTCTGTGGCTAAAGATTTTTGGAAGTTACCCGCCAAACTGCCAGGAAGTCTTCCATGTGGCTGTGGGCGCCCTCTTGTGATGACCCAACGAGTCTGCTGCTTTTCAACAACAGACAGAGTTAAGTGTTAGTTGGAGGAGAGAGTTGTTTTCCTCTTCGTTGTGCGCAAATGTGCCATGCTCGTCATAAGCGCTCATTTCCAACACAACAAGAAAGACACACAATGGCATTAAAGAGTCATTCTCACAAGACCACAACAGGGACAATGGGAAAAAAACATAGCAAGATGGAGGAGAAGTGTATGAGAGTGAATCATAAAGAGAACATGAGCACTTTGAATGAGGGGAAGTGGATGATTTATGTAGTCTGTAATGCATCTTTAATGGAGAAGTATGGAAGAAATGGGGTCAGTTTGTATTGTCAACAATGCTACAAAGCCTCCCAATGAAGTATGACACTTGGCTTTTGTCCAAAGAGGGTGGTTGAGTTAACTCTGCATCTGTTTGATTGAGATTTGGTGGACAGTATGTATTTTGCAATGAAAATACTTGCATACAAAGATCAATGTATGTATATATGTATGTGACAGCAGTTTCCGGTATCGAAGAGCTTTGTACAAATATTGTTTTGTGAATTTACAGCTTTCATTCACAGGTCTTGACCGTCCTCTTTTTAATTTAACACTTGACCTGACGTGACATTGCAGACCTTTTATACAAGAGACATTAAAGGGGATATATTTTGCTTTTAGCCATATATTTAAGCCAACCTTAGGGTAGCAGAGCGTTGAATATAATTTAAAAAATAAAAGGAACTTCCTTAAACTTTTTGTTTGGTGCCATTTTGCAGCAAAATGAAAAATAGCTGTGAATAGTGGAATTAGAGCTGTACAGTGTTTTTTTTTTTTTTTTTGATAAATGAATGATTACAGACCAGATGTAGAGGGCTTGTTGATGATTTGTCAGTGCTTCCTGGAGTGGGTGGGGGTTCATGCAACCAAGCATTTTGAGGACTCAGAATGGCTGTGCCAGAGAATAGAGGGTTACTTAAACATGCATGAATAAAGCAAAACACAACTCCAGGGCCAGGTATGTTTTTGATGAGGGACCAACATTATAGCAAGGTAGAAAGCTCAGAAAAATTGAATTTGCATAATACATCCTGAATGTTTATCCCATCCCTTTTTATTTATTTATTACTTAATGCTGCTCTAGAGACTCAAAATGTCCGGTAGTGTCCTGCACAGTCCCTTTGCCTCTTTGTTTCTCTATTTGTGTAAAGCACATGTGGCCAACTATAACATAGAACTACTATAGACTAGTTAAGAGGTTTCTTCTTTCTAATACTTCTTAGATTCATGCCAAAATGTAAGGGTAACTGCCCAAACTAAAGGAAAGTAATCCATAATGTTTGAAGTTGATGTTCATTTATAAGCTCGCAGCAGATGACAGCTGAATCTGTTTAGAATAGAGGACAAATGAGGCCAATTAAAAGCCCATTCTTCATAAAGGACACTCTTGGAGACTGCCGTTTTATCAGCCATGAGAGCGTGTCTGCCTCGCATTGGCCATCAACCACCTGCCAGTTTACAGTATGGGAAAAAGTGATAAGACCACAGATGTTTCATGGTTTCTGTGGACCACGACAGCATCAGATGTGGAAGAAACCATAAACTATAGAAGACGGGGGCCCTCTAACACACAAAAACTGCCTGGTATCTAAGAGTTGAGTAGAAGAGGTGCAAAATGTTGAATATAGGGCAGTTTGCAGAGCCGTTAGCAGATAAGGTTAAAAGACAGACCACCTGAAACACCCCTGCGCTGTTTTCCAGTGGTATGGTCAAGAAATGATTAAAAGCTGAACTCTAGACAAAGTTATGACATAGCGTAAAGAGTTGGTCAAACACAAAATGTGGGCTTTGTTGGTGCTCACACTTGCCTTCAGTGTTGGGGCGTCACAAAACAACAATGACACAGCGGTGGAAGAGAAGCTTGTGATAGCCAGAGCTAAAATAATGGTGAGTACAGAAAGAATCTTATTTTATTTTAATGATACCAGCATGTACCAAAAAGATTTAAACAACAAACAAAAATGTATTCAAGTTAATGGATGCTACATTACCTGCTGCAGACATGTCAACTTATAGATCTACATAGTTGATACAGTTATGCTTGTTTAACACATGCATAACAATAGTACACACATTCAATATTTTAGTCAGAGTGTTAGTTTCTTCTGCTGAAGTATTTTGTAGGCAAAGCAGTTTCTGTAAAGTAATGAAACTCTGATGATATGCTATAAATCTAGGATCTACTTACCTCTAGCTGAAGTCTTTTTAATGTCTAATCCCATTGGTTGCTGAGTGGAAATAAAATTTGACTTTATCCCTTTATATATAGTAGATACTGTTTTTGTGTGTGTGCATATGCCTTTACAAAATGAACACAAATATAGGTGTTACCTGCCTGCATGTGTAATGATACCCAGCTACTTTGGGCTAGAGGCGGGGACACCTGACCCAGACAATAACCACTTGTTCACATGGCTAACATATAGAGACAGACACTGACAGACATCCATGTAGACTCACACTAATTCATTTATTTAGTTAGGTAAGGTACAGAAAGCTAAGGGCACGCAGACTCCACACAAGAGAGAATATCGCCAATATCATTTTACAAAACCTAAACCAGAAATGGCAACCCAAAACGATACGAGATAAGAGAATGTAAGAAGTGAAGTGAAACAGTAGAGATAAGGCCTGGTTATTCTGTGTGGAAACATATGTTTGATCACAGAGAACAGAGCGTGCACAATGCTATTTCATGGCATTTTAACAACACTGTCCTGTCATTCTCCGCAGGCTCCCAGTGTGGTTGGATGAGGCATAAAGAAGATGCCCGAGCTCTATCATTTTCTCATGGAGCAATCGGCTTTGTAGTATCCTTACTCCACTGATTTACCAGGACCTCCACTAGCACTGTGTTCTCAGTCCCAAAAGTAACTAAGTAGTCATTTCTTTTTTGAAGATTTCATGTAGATTTTTTATTGTATTTTGTTTGTTTGTTTTTGTTTTTTGTTTTGTTTTTTACTTTTAATTCAGTAATTATTTCAGACACATTTTCTATTTTACTCAATTTTAAAGATCTGTAAAATGAGTTCTGTCAAAGTGGGAAGCACACTCACTTTCACTCAAAGGGTCCTAGGTTGCTGGTTTGGGGACAGTAGTAATAGTGGTAGTAGGTAGTAGTAGTAGTAGTAGTAGTATCACTAGTAGAATTAGAATTAATAGTAGTAATATTAGCAGCAGCCCTACTGGTAGTAGTTGTAGTGGCAGTAGTAGTTGTGGACACTGGGTTTGGGAACAATAGTAGTAATAGTAGTATCAGCAACATTAGTAGCAGTAGAAGTAGTGGCTGTAGTACTAACAGTAGTAGTAAGAGGGGACAATCTTATTACTTTTACTTCTACTTGAGTACAGGTTTGAAGTACTTTTCCCACCTCTGCCTAAATCCGTGTCTTACTTTGTGTCCTGTCCCCAGCTGTACTGTACTTTGCCTTGATTTGTTTTCTTCAGCCACAACTTGGAGTATGACTCATCAGAGGAGAAGAAACCCCGTCTCATCTTCTACAATGAAAAAGACGAGGTTGTGAAGGTGAGGTGTCAAGTGTGCTGTGGCAGCGGAGCTTATCTGGGAAATTGGTGCTCCATCTCATATCTGATCAGATACACACACTCCCAGATACCCAGACCACGTATCACTGAGGTAGTGATGTAAATATAACAGAGCTTTAGGGCTGTGTATTGGTGAGAACCTGGCAATACGATACATATCATGATAAATGTGTCACAATACAATATTTTTACACTATGTTATTTATCACTACAGCCACTTCATTATCACAGTTATGTTCAATGATTTTTTTTTACAATAGCCTGACCTGTATACTAGTAAACCACTACAAGCACAAAAATGTTATGAAATACATTATACTTAGTATTGAGAACAACACCTTTATGAATAAGAAGTAAAAAATGTTGAACAAGAACCTCATCTGGACAAGGTTTGTTGTTGGAAGACATTTCGCCCTTCCTCTGAAGTGCTTAATCATTTCTGAGGAAAACTGCTGTTAGAGAGGAGATTTATATCTAGTAACTCCCACCCAGAGGAAGTGGTTAAACCTGAGGAGGCTCAGGGGAGTAAACAGCATCAGCAGCTGAATGTCCTGAACTGGAGTCTGAGGCAGGGTCCTTACCTGTGATCCATTAGCATAAGGTGCCTCGAAGGTAGATGGTCTGTTGTTAGAGTGAAACTTGGAGTGAAACTGGGTGTGTTGTTGTTGTTGTTGTTGTTGTTGTTGTTGTTGTTGTTGTTGTTGTTTTCAGTGCTGAGTTGTAGACTGGAGGAAGATCAAATCTTCTCTGTTTAGAGAAGGTTTTTCCATTTTCAAAAAAATGGCTTCCCTAGTGCCCTGTTTGTACCAGTCACAAATCCAGACATTGCTGTCCTTAAAGCAGTGACCTGTCTCTTTCAGGAGTAGGTAGACTATTAATAGTCTATAATAATAAGAAAAGTCAGTGTACCTTTCTAGTGCACTGCTGCAAAAACATCAAAAAGTATGAATATAATTATATTCGATATTTTTAAAATCACTGATTCAATGCTGACAACCCAAGCAAACCAAAGATCCAACAATTATTATTATTATTATTATTATTATTATTATTATTATTATTATTATTATTATTATTATTATTATTATTATTATTTATTTTTTATTATTATTATTATTATTATTTTTATCATTACTTCAACTGTATTTCACAAACAAGTTGCTGTTTTCACATTAGGAATCAAAATAAAAGTACTTGCAAGATTGTTTTAGATAAAATCCTGGTCCTGGGTCCTACTGCATAATATTTTCGAGTATAAAAGAAAAAAACAAGCCTAAAATCTGTCGCTTTCAATAAAATAAAAACATTTTATGGTCGTTATTGATACAGTAGAGCCCAATAAAATATAGCAATATTTTCCACAATCAGTATTTTCTTACACCCCTACTGAGCGCGAACTAAAAACTGTGTTGATGTGAAGATATGATGCCCAGAAATGGTGACTTTTTCCCACAGATGTAGTATTTTTGTCTGTGACTATAAAACCCGCCTCTGAAACCGACTCTAATGAATTGAGAGTTTTGCAGAACACATCACAGAGCACTTGTGGGATCACAGACTAAACCTATACTTTGCTTAGCCATTGTTTATCACATGGTTCCTCTGAGGGTTTGCACTTGGCATTTTACATACTGC
Organism: Bostrychus sinensis; assembly: GCA_020698575.1. NCBI lineage: Eukaryota > Metazoa > Chordata > Actinopteri > Gobiiformes > Eleotridae > Bostrychus > Bostrychus sinensis. The sequence goes on along the minus strand of CM036249.1, from coordinate 16,424,530 downwards.
GCGTTGACCGATGGGGTGGCAGGATACAATCGAATGCCTTGAACTAGTCGTACGTTTTAAACTTTATAAATGCTCAAGAAGACAAATTATTTGGGTTTCCTTACCTACTGTTAACCTTTGCTCTTGCATATACCTTTTTTGCCTCAACAGTTTAAAACAAGATTACAATGGTGAGTGTTTTAAAGGCCAGGCTTACATATAACAGGAGTGTCCAAACTTTTTTTCTTTAAGGGCCACATACTGGAAAATATATATGCGAAAGAATGAAAGTGACTATACAGTATAATAACTGAGGCCCGGCTAAATTTGGGGTTGCATGAGGAAGGGCATCTGGTGTAAAACCAATGACCAAAGACAATAATCTGTAATTTTTACAATTTTTAAATTTTTATCATTATCAAAAAAAAAAAAAAGTATATATTTGATTTTGCAGAATTTTGTTTGTTATTATTATTATTATTATTATTATTATTATTATTATTATTATTATGATTATTATTATTTAATTAATTAATTAATTTATTTATTTATTTATTTATTTTACATGTGTTCAATTAAAACCTTGTAAAGAGTTAATTTTGTCTCTCCGCTCATGATTTACTGTAGGTTTTAAATTATAGGGATTTATAAGTATAGCAGCAGAAAGTCAGGTCTAAAGTAGGACAGTGAGCTAAAAAACTATACAATCCATCTTCAGTCATTGATTATAAACAACCTCTGACTCTTTATGTGTAGCCTACATGTGGAAGCTGTCCTCTGGTCTAACTCTGTGTGCGTGCGTGTGTCAGATTGTTCCCGTGAAGAAAATGAAGTCGGCTGACATCAGCAGCCTGCTAGACTCACTCGGCTTCTACAAGAGGTCCCAGAAAGGGGAAGAGGTGCCAGAGGATTTTCAGCATTTCCCCCTGCGTGCCCCCAGAGACGAGCTGTGACGACCCCTTGTGGCCGAACCCCGCCGCTGCAATCCCGGGACGCATAAATGACGAATGGGGCCAAAAGGTTATAAACACAGACCAGGGTCCATTCTGAGAGCTGAAGCTGGACCGGGACAGCGCTGGGTTCACGTCTCTGTTTGTCACTGTTAATGCCAAATAAATATTGTGGTTTCTATGACTGTGGTGTCTCCAGTTTACTTGAGCTTACTTTAAACGTGTAGCTCTGAATTTCCAAACATTAGATTACAATTTGCTTTATGCCTGTCAAAATGTGGTTAGAATAAATAATATAATCTTAAATTTTGTATATTGAATGTCAAATATTAAGCACTGCCATTGCCTTTTGCTGTTTTTCTTGGTATTGTGCTTTCTTGTCATTAACCCAGGTACATTTAAAAATCTCTCTGTGGGCCTTTTTGCCACTGTATTTTGCAGAGCCATTTAAGCTCCTGCACATATTGAAAAATACAATCCTGTAAATCTCTTTGTACTCTATTTTCTCTCTAAAGATTCACCGCTATTCTCAAATTAAATCAATTTACCCAGAATCCTATAAATGGTCTCTCACAAACAAATTGCCATTCCACTGTTTCAGCCTAATCCTCATCCCGCCTTCTTCTCCATAATCTGATTAGCTCTAGTGTCTGCCAGCGTGTGTCTGTCTCTGCAAAGCTGTGTGGATTAGCAGACAACACAGAGAGGCTAAAAAAGAGTCGCACTTGGATAGTTTATTGTTTGGACATGGTCAGGAGTGCTACTTCCCACCATGCCTGTGTTTTACTCACCTGTACCGGAGAACCTGCACATGGGCCTGGCCTATATGGGCAGCTCAGTCTTCACCAACAACAGAACGGCTGACAGTGACCTCCCCAGGGAGCAGGACAACATATTTGGTGGGTCACTGACTGGCTTCAGCATTGCAGAATACTTACGTTATGTATACAACATATTGCTTGTAACTAGTGCACTTAGAATATCTAAATGTTCTGTTGATAACTTTGTTTTAGTGAATGAGCTGGTGGCCCACGTTCCACTTCAGATGCTTCTGTATTTTAACATGTTTTACTTCCCGTGTTGGTGGTTCTCCTCTGTCTTCATGTTGGATGTAAAGGTACATTCATAGCATATATTTTTGTCTAGATTAGCTATTAATATATTTACATTTAGCACTGTGTTGTTAGCCAGGCAGGATGGACAACAAATAGCAAACTGGGGTCACTATAATCACTTGTTTGCTGCAGGACACCTCTATGATACTCTGTACCAGTGCCGGTCCTAAACATTTGAGGGCCCTAAGCAGGATAGGTTTGGGGACCAATCTACTCAGCCATTTTTAAGACCATTAAAATTTTACTTTCTAACATTTCTTTAAAACACTGACTGACTATGAATAAATAGAGACAGTTTTTTTTTTTTATTTGCAAACTTAGCAAGGGGGGCTATAAACAAGGAGTAAAACACATGAATATACAAACAGCATTGGCCCCACTTTCAAATAGTAGCCCCCTCAAAAGTGACTGGCAATAGCAAGCAGAATATTATAACCAGAATATTCATCAAATAGAGTAGACAGGTTAATCAAAGCAGCATATAATAGATACGCTTTGGGGACCTCTAATGTCTATGGGGCCCCTATGCAGCTGGATAGTTTGCGTATAGGAAGGGCCCTGCTCTGTGGTCGTATTGTTTTAAACTGGCCCAGCCCACCATTGGTTAAATAAAAACCAGTCTGTTTACTAAGTTCTTGCTTTTTATTGGATACAGATGATGGGATACTGCTCCCCGTTAGTCAAAATTTGCAGAGTGACCAGGACCCCATTGTTATGCCCCTAATATTTTAATACTCTTTTACTTTTCACACTAGTTGTTTCAGCACAGCCTCCAAAAAACAGCTACAACAGAAATAATTGTGAAAGGATGTTATGATATATTACAATAAAAAATGCAAATGTAAATTATCTTTTACCCAATAAAACAATCATAAGTTAATGTCAGATTAATTTGCCCCATTATTAAATATATCATTGTCCTACTACAGCCTACTACAGAGTTTAAATCATTTACTTTATGCACTTTTTTTTTTCTTTCAAATAATAATTTCTTTCAAATTATAGTAAGTCTTTATACATGGGGGAGGTGTTCAAAAGCAGCATTAACCATTTCACTTTCAAGCCATATCTTTTGATACAAACAGCGTGACTTTAGTGTCATCTAGTGGTGACTCTCAGGAGTTTCCCATTTCATAATAAAACAACTGAGTCCAAGTCTTTTAATGTAAAGATGTAACTGTACTGTATTGTACTGTGTATTTTTTGTATTGTACAGTTACTTCTTTTGTCCACAGTATGAGTATCTGGCTGGTTACTATCAGGGGCTGCTTATAACTGGGATTGTCCTGCTCACAATCATTGAAGTGACCCGACTGTATCTGGGCTACTTGGGAAACCTGAAGGAAAAGGTTGGTTTACTGCACTCACTTCATTCACTGTGTTTTTGATTAGAGTTTCCAGAATAAAGCTGAGTATCTATATGATTCATGTTCAACCTTTAAATTATTATAAATTACACAGATTTTTACACTGACAACCAACACTGACAAAAAAGTGGCTAATCCTAGATCCATCCAAGTAATAATAATAGCAGTAGTAATAATAGAAATAGTATTTTATTGTGTAAATGCTATACTCAGTATTTAATAGAGCCCTCAAGAGCAGTGTTTCCCAACCAGGGGTACAGGGACCCCTAGGGGTATGCAAGTACATTGCAGAGGCTACTTGGAGTTATTTGATCATTTAAAATGCACCTAAATCTGGACTAACCCAGGACTAGGCTGAGTGATAAAACAGGGATTAACAAAAAAAATGCAGTACTAAACAAGAAAACAGGGACTAAACTTGAACCAAGCCAGGACTAAACCAAATCTAAAACCAGAACTAAACCAGGTCTAAACTGGGAATAAACCAGAAATATATATGGTCTAAGCCAGGTCAAACCAGGGCTAAATTAAGACTAAACCAGAAAAACAAAGGTCTAAAACCAGAAATAAACAATTCAAAACAGGGCTAAACTAAGGCTTAATCAGGTCTAAATCAGGACTAAGCCGGGTCCAAACCAGAATTTTACCAGAACTACACTGGGTCCAAATCAGGACTAAGCGAGGTCCTGGGGGAAAACAAGGCCAAAAAGGTTGGGAACCCCTGCTCTAGAGGACGGCTTATGATCACTATGAAGCCAAACATGAGTATATTTGTACTTTGTCTGTCTGCTCCATCAGGTTCCAGAGCTGGCTGCCTTCTGGGTGCTGTCCGTCACCTTCCAGGTGCCCGTGCTGCTCTTCTTCCTCACTGATGAAGACACTCTGATCCTCCCTCTGGAGAGGGCTGTGCACTCCCTCTACCTGCTCTTTGTTCTGGCCGAGCTCCTGGCCTCCTTCCTGGCTCTCCGGACCATGACCCGGAAACTCATCCTGCTCTTCCACCTACGACAGCTGGGCAAAGTGGAGAGTCTCCAGCACAGAGGCCTGAGCCCAGTGTACGGACTGGGACTGCCCTACCACCGGGGGGTGCTCACGGTGACTCCTACACAGCACATGTACTAGTAAATGAGAGGGGGCAAATTACCGGCCTGGGCTAGACACTTGACCCCCCTGCCCTCAGGTCTGCGGCACTAGTTTATGAATGTGTTGGTGTGATTCTGTGATTGTAGGTGATCAGAGAGGCCATAGGCACAGAAAGGCAGCCACATCTCTGTCAGTCTGTCCCAGAGCAGCTGTGGCTACAGAAATAGTTTACTGCCACAGAGTGTGACTGAGAAGTGAATAAATAATGGACTGTAAAGAAACTCTGGGCCGGATTTATCAAAGGTTTGCGTGCACAAAGTCGTGCTAAAATTGGAGCAAACCCAGGCAGCTGAGGATGCGTCTCTCACAGGAGCAAATTCAGCGCAGCACAGATTTTGCTCCTGTGAATATGTAAAATGAGGTGTTCTCGCCAGAACACGCAAAATTCAAGGCGTGGAGAATGCAAATGAGGTCGCTGTTTGACTTATCACAAGTACGGGAGCTAAAGCTGCATGAAAATTTAGCACATCTGAGAAGCAGGTACAGGTAGCAGTTTTGCCAAGGAAAGAGTGCAGCTTTGGAGCATACAGATGGGGCGTTAAAAATAAGTTATAATGCTTTAAAAGGGCTCATTTACAAAGATACAACACTAATGTGTTGATTTGAAGGTGGAGGAAACAAAGAGACAAACTTAACCTGCAACACTTTTTCCTTGTTTCTCTCGCACTCCCCTGAACTTCAGCCTCTTACAGCTCCTGTCTCTGGGCTTTCAATCTGTTCCACTTTGTTTTAAATCCTTAAAGACTAAGGAGTCTTTGAACACTTTGTAAAGCCTACGGGATGAGTGTCAGTCCCGTTGTGTTTAACCCATTGCCTCCCAGTGCTCACTGCGACACTTGGTTGACAGGTGCCCACAGTGGATTGAGGCTGCACTGCTGTTTAATGTACGAGCGGAGGACATGGAAAATATTTTTAATTTTTGTTTATTTGATCACCATCAACACTACATTTAGCCTACTTGATACATTTTGTATGTGTTTGAAAGGTTCTGACAGACAGTGAATAGGACTTTACCTTTCCTCTGTGTCGCTCCACTGTGGGAAACTGAAGTCACATGAATGTGGCCAGAATCATATGAGACAAGGATTTAACAAGGATGGATACACACAGTTAATTGAAGAAAGTGAAATACATTGCTATTAAATTATTAGTGTAGTCCTGTTATGAGGCTGGACTCTCAGATTGGCTTTTGCGCTGCATCACTGTAGGAAAAATGCAGTCGGAACTGCCAGAGCAATTCTGCTCCCTTTATTAGTGCGGCTTGTGCTCACACAAAATTGTCATTTACATATCAGATTTGCAGCAGCAATTACTTGCACACTTTCTTTTCTTATATCACACGCAACACGTCCACAAATAGCAAACACTATATTTCATTCTGCACTCGCAATTCAGTAAATCTGGCCCTTTGTGTCCTGAGAAAAGTGCTAAAGACCGATCCATTGTTACTTTTGTAACTTCATTACATTAAGATTGTCATGGTCCTGTCTTTGTTCATGTCGTGTTTTTCTGTTTTACTTCATGCCCTCCTGTGATTGCCTGCCCCACCCTAATTTGTTTTACCTGTGCCTCGTCCCTGTGTGTATTTAAACCCTGTGTTCTCTCCTGTTTTCTTATAGTTTTATTGTTGTGACTTGCCTGTGCCTTGTTTTAGAAAGGCACCAGTTTATGTGAAGTGGTCATAATGTTGTGATCAGTCTTTTTATACAATGCTATTTTTGTTATCCACATTAAAAACAAATCAACTGTGTAACTTTATGTTGTAAACACTGTATATGTATTGCTTAATGTTTTCTCTGTACAACATAAAAAGTGACACTATCTCAGGGTCCAGCCACAAGGGGTCACAACTCAGTGCACTCTTTGTGTCAGTTCCCAGCCAAAATGCAGTATATGTAGAGGGTTGCATCAGGAAGGGCATCCAGTGTACAGTCTATAGCGAAATAACAGGTGAATTACTGCAGACAAGAAGGCAGATTAGCTCTGGTTACTCTGGAAGGGGGGGGGGAGCATAAAAATAGCCTCACAATAATTAAAATATATATCCTTAAAGACATTTTAAGGCTGCCTGGTAAGAAAAAAAAGTCAAAGTCAAAGTCTGCTTTATTGTCAATTCAACCACATGTACAGGACATACAGAGAATTGAAATTGTGTTACTCTCAAACCCTCGGTGTATACAAAAATGTAATAAGAAAAAAAATATATATGTATATACAAATATACAAATGAGGGCATGCAAAAAGTAGCTATACTAAGAGTACAAAAGATTAATTAAATATGACACACAAGGCGCATAACAGATTAGGTTCATTGAGACTAGACCAGTGCAACAGTGCAAAAGTAGAACTGAATGGCAGTGCAAAAATGTAAAACAGTAAAAAATACAGTAAACAGCAGTGGATGAGGTTATCAGACTGGCTTAAGCCTGGTTTAAGTGATAATGGTGCAGACAGTGCTGCATAAGTGTATCCAGCAGTGTGTGTGTGTGTGTGTGTGTGTGTGTGTGTGTGTGTGTGTGTGTGTGTGTGTGTGTGTGTGTGTGTGTGTGTGTGTGTGTGTGTGTGTGTGTGTGTGTGTGTGTGTACACAGTTCCCCAGGGGGAGTCAGAATTCCAGTGCCAAGGGGGGGTCAGGGAGCAAAGTTTGTATGTGCAGGGGGCAGCAGAGGGAGGGAGGGCAGCAGAGGGAGAGAGTTCAGCTTCCTCCCATCCTGGTGGATGAAGCTGTCCTTCAGTCTTCTTGTCTTGGCCCGGAGACTCCGCAGTCTCCTCCCCGATGGCAGCAGACTGAAGAGGCAACACCTAATAAAAAAAGGCATCTGGTTCATTAGCTTCTCAAACAAGGTCTTTCCAGCCTCACAGTAAAAAGTGCAATTGTGTTACCTAGTGTTCTATTAATGCTGCTATTTCTGAAAAAGCACAGTGTGTACCTACCTAAGGCAACTATGCTTTATAAGATCTTACTCAGTTCTTTCACAAACTGTTAAACATTTTAGCCACAAAAGCTTCAAATAACAAAAAGACAAGTGAGGTAGCATATGGCTGCCTCAAACTCACCTGGACAGACGTGATGGATGACAAACGCTCACTGTGGTCTCTACTCCCTTTTTCCTCCTGTTCCCTGGGCTAAATTGTGTTTTTTGCACATAAAAACAGCATTACCGTCTCTCCAGTACGGTATGAAGTAACTCTCCTTTTATTTCTCGAATGTGTTATGTGAAACTGATTTGATTTTCACATCGCAGCTCAGTAAATCAGCACTGCGTGGGATGGAAGAATCTAATTTAAGTTTTAAGCTGCAGTAGAAGCTGCTCCTCTCTGGCTACACCACACAGGGGCAGTCAGTGACCAGGAGAGAGGGGAGATGATTATGCAGCAGAGGAAGAAAGGTTAACCTGTCCACACTCAGCCATGAAATATCTTTTGATCATCTGTAACTGTCTCTTTGTGAGGCACTGATGTGAAAAAGCTGTAGGTTTTCATGAAAGGTTGTGAACAGAGAAATGTCAAAGTACAGAAATACACTAAATTAGACCTCTGCCAAGGCACTGGTCCTATCTGGCAAAAGACATAGTGACCAGACCTAGACTAAAACTCAAAGATTTTCTAATTCAGGAATAAATCTTCCCATTGAGCCACACAACCCTCATATCTCACAATGGCGAAGAATCTACTAAAACTAATCATTTGTTCTTTTTAGTGACTGAAGTTAGTATCTTTATGTCAAAATACACACTCCTAATAAACACATAATAATTTTGTCCTTGGCCACTGTCCTGGGTATACCCCACCTAAGGCCAATAGTTGCTGGGATAGGCTCCAGCTCCCCTAACAGGGCAGATGAAGATTAATGAATGAATGAATGAATGAATGAATGAATGAATGAATGAAGCACTTTTTACCAGGATTTTTTCCACACCTTCCCAAACCTTTTGAACAGTACGGTAGCTCTGATTTTCAGAGGTGAATTTTATGTGAAACTGAGCCAATCTGACTTACTATAGCAGAAAGTGGTTGGAGCTCTGTTATTTGTGTGGAAAAATTATTCAGAGTGTAGTTGTTGACAAGCAGGATATGAGAGAGACATAGCCTCTCTACTTTACATTCAGGAACAAGCTGCAGAGGATGCTGTTCACAGAAACATTTAGACTGAGAAATGGGACGTGTACAACAAAGAACAAAAGGCACACACTCAATGTTGTGCCATGAATTGTGGTAAAAACATTCCAGTCTTCAGAATCAAATGTAAAAGAGATGAGTGCTTGTTTTTAGGGTTGGAATAAACTGTATAAGAAAGAGCAAGCAAACTAGTGGCACATGAACTCAGATGCAGCACGTGTGGGGCAGATATGATATGGATTGGTCATAACTCATTATTTACAATTGCAAAAATGTACTTGCAGTGTTCATTCATTCATTTTCTAACACTTATAAACTCAAACTATTGGTGGCAGGCGGCCTATACATGAAAGTGCAAAGACTCCTATCCAGCTGTACTGTACATACACTGATAGACAACCATTCACTCTCACAATCAACCACTGTGTGTGTGTATTGTGCAGTCAAGAAGTGATAGGAAATCATGGGATAGACACATTCAGCAAAGTGTCAGCGTCTGGACTCAAACCCACGCTGGCTGTAGTTACTGTGTTTATGTGCTGCAGCTCTACCAACTGAGCTATACAGTAGCACATGCACCCTACTTTTACTCCTACTGTTATTCATTTAGTACAAAATACTAATTAAGAGCAAAACATTTAGGATCTACATTAATTCATCTTCTTCTGCTTATTATTAGTGAGAAGCCACAGTAACACAGGGAGGACATGCAGACTCCACCCAGAGAGTTTGTGTGTTGGCCCGAGGATCACACCCACAATTTCTTACTAAAGGCGAGAGCACTAACCACTCTGCCACCATGCCCTCCTAGGTTCTCCTACTTATATTCAAAATCATGTAATGTCACATAGAGTAGATGACAATAGATTAGATCTATATTTCACTTTCCAGTCCTGAGTCCATAACACTTTCAAACAGCAGTGCTGCAGACACTCGGGGCGAGGTGGGTGAAATGTCTTGCTCAAGGACACAACAGATGTCCATGTAATAATTTGTAATTGTCCTATTGTTTGTATGACAGTAGGTCACTGACACCAATCTGAAACCAGGACATACTATACAGGGAATATATGAGCTTATCCTAAACCAGAGATATTTTTAGACACTCAAAAGAAAAGTAAAAAAAAAATAAAAAATTCTGAGTTGTTCAATAAAGGTAGAAAATTCACGCTACGGTGGCCCAGAATATTTAAAACAAAAGCACAGCAGGCTAGACTGTTGATGATGATGTGCCTGTAGTCAGCCACGCAGTGGATTACTAATGAAACAGCACAGAGGTAATTATAGTGTCCAACCTTTAGCTTTAATTAAAGAGGTGTCAAAAATATGCCATTTACTGTTTAGAAATTGTAGTTATTTATGCAAAACATCTACTTTTTAACAAATAAAATATAAATGAAAGGTTAATTTGGACAAGCAAAAACAGCACATTCTTCTTAATAATGTTTTCTGTTGTTCTGTTGTCTCTTGAATATTTGAACTCAAGTTTAACTTTTTGGTCTTTGTGACCAGAAACGTTAACTAAAAAACTAACCTGAAGGTTGGCTTTTTGTTTTCTGCTCCTCCAGTTCATACTGCCATTATATGAGTTTATGTCCGCAAATCAAGAACAGCATTGTACCTATTCTGCCCAATTATTAACCACTGCTGCTTCACTTTTAAGCACTGTTGAGTGCATTACATTTGTACTCAGTCTCTTCCACATATATTTCACACCACTCAAAAGATGATTGGTCCTTAAAGCTCCTTTTAAAGAAGTACTGCTTTTTTACAACATTTTCTATTATCTTAATTTGGATGACAGGGCACTGTGGCAGAGTGATTAGCACTCCTGCCTCTCAGCATTCCTGTTGTTGTTGTCTCTCCAGGTACTCTTGACTTCCTCCCACCATCCAAAGACATGCTTGTGTAGGTGAATTAGTACATTTAAATAGCCCCAAGTGAATGAGTCTCGGACTGATGCCCCCGCAGCTAACTGGCTGTTTTTCAGGGTGTACCCCACCTGAGGCCCATACTGGCATTACTGCAGTGACTTATGACTCCTAACGGTAAAATGTGGAAAAAGATGCATGCATGATAAAATAAGAAAAACTGGTCACTCAACAAATGACATAAATGATATCATAATCATACAACTGTTTACATGATCAAGTCCATTTAGCACATTTACCCCAAGCTGTTTCCAAGCTCCATTATCTGCCATGTACTGAACAGTCCCTGACCTATACAACTTGCCCTGTCGCCGCCTTTAATAAGCATGAAGCCTATTATGTGGCTGGCAGGCAGCAGATTAAGCAGCTGGTGGTGGCAAAGGAAATAGGAATTCTGCTCAGGAGTGGCGTGTTAGTCATGTAAAGCAGCCGCACACACCTTTAGCTTTGTCAAATAAGTCTTTTCTTTAGTTAAATAATAATCTAGGCCAGCGTCTGGGGACATAATGTTCTGTTTCCTTCCTGCCTTTTAGAATCCTTTAAAATATGCTCCCGTCGCGTTTGATTAAGTTCCCTTCTTCACATCTTGTCCACAATGGCCCAATGCAGCGTCGCCGGGAGGGAGTCTGTGGTGTCTTAATTATGATTGGGTCCGGCTCAGAGGCAATCATAACATATGAGTGGGCTAAGCAGTGGGGAAGTCATGTACCAGACAGCGCAGTGACATCCTGCACTTACTAATCCTTTGTAGAGGAGCCTCTCCGCTGCATAGAGGTACATGGTTTGGTTCAAAGTGACACCATAATCCAAGGGGCTTACACAATGAGGATTTCGACACATTTTTGGAAAAAGTAAAAAGGTCAGTGCAATGTACTTCAAAACCTTTAAATGTTTGTAAAATGTAGATGAAAAAATGTTAAAAGTTTTCAGGTTCCAGACAATAATTCAACTCCATGTCAAAAGCTATTTTTTTGTTCCTTTCCTTGTAAAATATTCTTGTAAACTAGAAGCAATCAAAGAGCTCAGACATAACTTTGGCTAATAGGGAGAGTTTGATAGATTAGTTAGAAGAATTTTATCCTCCAGGGCCTACACATCGGTGGTCGTGAAGAGGAGGAGAAGGAGAGGGAGGAGGCTGATGCTCTGCTGCTGCGGTGAAGCTGGTGCTGGAGGAGGGTTGCGGCATGTAGCTGAACAGCAGGATGACTGAAGAAGGGACCTGTGTATGTGTGAATGGAGAGGTGATTGGATGAAACGCAGGTGGCAGGCTGTGATTGGCTGACAGTGACAGACAAGTCGTCCCCTTATTATAGTTATAGGGTTCTATCTGATATTTTTGCCAGAATTGATTCATACATATAATCTTGTTCCTGGATACCTTACTCACATGATTTTATACGTTTTTCATAGTTTTATTTTATTTTTTTCATTTGGGAAAATAAAAACGTCTGTCTGCAAAGTCAAACCTTAATTTGATAAAAGTAATTAAGCTTTAGAACAGACACCAAAAAAGGCTAGTTAGTTTTATCAGTCTTAAAGCTGAAGATATAAAAAGTGTAGAGTATAGTTTAACTGTAGTATATTTTTACATTAGAAAAGTATAAACAAAATATAAAAAGGTATATTAAAGTATGTTAAACAATTATAAAATAAGCTGACGGCTGAAATAAAACGTATTGATTTGTGTTTGTTTTGTACGATAGAAACTTCTTCCAACTGAATTTTGGGTTCTCAGAATTAGAAGGTTCTCTAAAAGTTTCTAAGATTTAAAAATTATATATTTACAATCTCTTTAAGGTATTTGCCACATATTAAAGAAATGTGTTCCTCGTATCAGTTTTGCTATTTTTATGGTCAAAACTTTAAACCTAAATATCTCAGAACCTCTCAGAATGCAGATAGAACCTTATAAATCTAAGGGGTCGAAGTGATGGGGTATGGCCAGGGAAAAGAAATCAGTCTTCTTGGTTGAATTTATGCCACAGCTGTTTTAAAAGTACAAAGTTGAGAATCCTATAGATGAGAAATCAACCTGCTGCTCAAAGAGTAATGTAGCAGCTGGCTTTATTTTAAGAAAACATAAACAACAAACTAAAAAAAATGCTGTTCTAAGTCGCATTTCCTCATACCACATTTTTTCAAAAGAGATGCAGTGCATTGTGGGTAATTTGGAGGAAGGCAAGCCAATGAAGAGTCTGAAGATGTGGGATCATTGTATTTTAATTTAACAGAGACTTAGTTGAAAAACAGTGGCTAAAAAGTTTTGACTTAAAGTTTTAATCATTACTTTAGCTTCATTTTTGTTGGTTCTTGCAAAACAAAATAGCAACACCCAGAGAATGCAAAGCTCTTTTCCTGGTCTACAGTACATTATTATTGGCAGGAACAGTACTATATATGGTATGGCAGCTGTGCAAATGTGTCAAGCAGGGAGCCCACTCTGGAACATTTTCCAATCACTCACATTTATTTGCTCAGATATGGCAGCTATTGCACAGAGATGACAACATGGTGCTTCATAGAAACACATGTATTGCTCCATTATTTGATGCCATTTCCTGACCCAGTTGGCTTGTCGCCCAATTCAGCCATGCTTTTAGGGCCACAGCATACATATTGGCCAATCACGGTCTCTAAATTGTGCTGGACCATGAAAATTAAATTGCATTCATGAGCCGCTTATATTGTCTCCATCTTCCAAGGCACCGGCCGCTGGAAGAATCTGACATAACACCGTCAGCCGAGGAATATTAAAACTCCACTTGAAATTGGCGTCTGGATATTTTCAATTTGGGTCTGATTACCTGGGTGAGAGGGGATAGCTGAGCAATTGACTTCTCCTGCTGGTTTAAACGGCCACTTGCCTACTGTACAGATGAATATTTTATTAAGAGCGACAGTATTAAATTTGCAGGCCCTGATGAAATAGGAGCTGTGGTATGCTCTTCTCAGAGAAAATGATAAGACTGGTTCTAGTGATCTTATATTGGCACAGACTTAAAATTAATTTATTATAATTTTATTTAAATGTGTTTGTTTATACACAAATGATTCATGTTGTAGGATGTGAGAGTAAATAAGGGAAGGAAAATAAGGATGGGTCAAATGCAGTGAATGAATTTTCATACTGGGACAATATAGTATACCTTACCTTAACTAAAATATTAGCAAGATTTGGAGGCCTGCCTGGGGACCGGATCTCAGAATTTTTATGTTTTAACACAGGAATGCTAACCATGCTTTCTATTCGCTTAATTGCAGACTGTTTATATAACCCTTTGCTTTTTAGAACTGTAAATTTAGACCTTGATCCAAACTTTTTTTTTAAATTGCCTCAAATGGTAATGAAAGTATTTGAGTTAAAATATGGTGATTGCAAAACATCTCACCGCAGCTCAGGGGCAGAATTATTTCATTGAGTTAAAAATGTAGTGTATAAGAAAATTGATAACAGTGGATAACAAGTAAGCTTACTCAGGTTTTAGTCTTGAAACAAGGTTTAAGCGGCTTTATTATTAGGGTTACCAGGAACAGACAAAGGGGCCCAAAGAAAGAAGAAAGAAAGAAAGAAAGAAAGAAAGACACACACTTACAGGATGTGTCTATCTTGGAGAAGTCTGGCCCACACTTTTGTTATCTCATTTATTCCTCCAGCATCTCCAGTAATAAATCTCCCTCTATTACAGACAAAATTTAACTATGCCATAAAATCAATCCATCTGCTTGTCATATCGCTTGTCCTTGGCGATTTCTACAAATAGCTGTTATTATGATGAAATGTGTGTATGAAAAATGGGCCTTCCTAAAAAAAAAAAAAAAAAAAAAAAAAAAAAATAGCTCAATTACAAAGTGTTGAACTCCAGAAAAGTGACACTTAACGGTGGTGTATTTTTGCAATGAAAGAAGAAGACATTAGGAGTTGTAAAAGTGAGATATTGCATGAAGGAAGATGGTGGTGCTACACATCATTAACAATGGGGTAGTTTTTACTTTATTCATAGAAATTAAAATTATATGCATTCACGATTTGGAAAGGTGTTTAAAATCTAAACTGTGTACTGTTATTTCAAATGAATATTACTCATGTAGACGTAGATGTACTCTTACTATACCACCATACTTACTATAACTATTAAAATTGTTAATTTATCACCTTTAAATATTTACCTCTCTCGTTTTTTCTGTAATGATACTTCCAAGATGAGTACTAGATACACATGCACACAGAAACACTTGTACATGTGAGTTTGGCATGTGTCTGAGCTGGAGTCATTGTGAGAGCAGGTATGGGTTAAGAGACTTACTCAAGGACTCTCGTGTAAGCACTGATGGATAAAGTGTAACCTTGATTCAAAAGCTCCTCAACAAATGAATGATTTCCCCTCTTCATTTTATAACACCACCACTTTTTATATTGCTGGATTAAATGTTAAGTATTGTATGTAATTTTTTTCTTTATTTAAGGAAACATGTTGAATCACCAAATAGCATGTTATAATTGTAGTTCTCTGCGAAAACATATGCTAAGGGCTTATTATCAAGGATTTTAAAGTGTGTTCTGCAGCTTCTGTAAGCTTTGGCTTACTCACATTGCATGGAAAGCAATTAATGCTACTATAGCTGGTTTTGTCTTTAAAAGTTTCAACATTAAATATATGCCAACAATACAGAGAAAGCGTTTAATCAGCATTGGCTATGTCTGCTCTCACATCAAAACGGCTCAGGAAAGAAAAATGTAAACAGTGCACCATAAAATGAAATACTTTTGTGCTGTAGTATTTTAAATTTATTCTTCAACATCTGCCCAGACATCTTTGTTCAAAGGCATTTTCCACTTTCCACACAACGACTGATTTTTTTTTTTCTTCTTCCATGCTGGGACGGATAAGTAGGACTGGCAGCCGTTTGATTCACATGGGGTTTTGATATCCATTTGAGGTTTGTTCTGATGCAACTATTAAAGCATTTGGAGACCAATGTGACAGTTTGCAACTGATCATTGGCTGGGCATGTTAGGAGAGAAAAACCCTGCTTGATTCCTGGCTAGTAGAAGATAAATTATGCATGCTTTTGAACATTTTCAATTTAAACACCATTGTAATTTTAATCTTGTTAGGACGCAAGATGATACACAATTACTGCAATACATGTTCATACATGAATTAGCCGTAGCCACCAAAAATCACATACACAAAATGTTTTTGGCAGATGGAAACCAACCAATTACTTGTAGTTAATGTTTGTGTGCTGTTAGTATTGTTATATTATGATGTGAACAATTAGAGCTACGTAAGCTGTGTCTATGTGGTCTATGCCGAAGGTCTCTGAATTGTTACGCTAGGTATGCTTAGTGTGCAAGAAAAGTAGTAGCAGCCCACAATAGTTTAACCTTGGCTAATGAAACTGGAAACCAGGTCAGTGTGCCATTGTTTTAAAAGTCAAGTTGATCAACTAAATGCTCAACAACCAACAACTGTTGTCAGTTGCCAGTTGCTTTGTAAATTGTTTGACATCACAATAGGCTTTACATTAAGACAACTAACATATAACTAATGAGGAACTTCATCATGGAACCTGTGAGTGGGCGAGATATATTGTGTTAGGCAGCAAATGAGCATTTTATCCTGAAAGTTGAAGCAGAAAAAAATGGCCAAGTGTAAGGATTTGGTCAAGTTTGACGAGGGCCAAATTGTCCAGGAAAGACACAGTAAATGCACATAGGGAGCAAAGGCTGGCCCATGTGCTCCCATCAAACAGGCCAGCTACTAAACTGCTGAAGAAGTTTTTGCTAGTTTTGATAGAAAGATGTCACAGTGCATATCATTTTGACCATAAAAAATGTGCAGGTGGTTTTGATGTTATAATGTTATTAATGTGATCAGTGTAAAAAATGAAACCATCTATAAAATACATCATGGATACTTTATTTAGCCCCCTAAAATGTCTGGATAATGTACCCTCTCATACATCTTCTTAATGTCCTGCTTAGTATTTTGTATTCAGGGCCCCTGAGAGGCTCTGGGGGACAGACAGGCTTCAATTCAATTAAAACTGGAAGTAGTGTGACTCCTGATCCAATCAAGCTGCTGGCTCCAATCCACCACCATGACATGAATTATAATGGCACCAGGAGACACTGTCAGAGGCAGACACAATGATGACAAACTGGAATAGGGCATGCACAATCCTGAAACAGTACCCAGATAGTCAGCATATGTCTCAGTTATTACAGTATGATTGCCAGATGTCTGTGCACATTGATGCTTTTGTTTCCATGCAATTGTGAAGCAACAACCTCTTCAAGCGAGCTCTGTCAGATGGAAAGACAGATGCAACATTAACTG
Source organism: Bostrychus sinensis (assembly GCA_020698575.1). Classification (NCBI taxonomy): domain Eukaryota; kingdom Metazoa; phylum Chordata; class Actinopteri; order Gobiiformes; family Eleotridae; genus Bostrychus; species Bostrychus sinensis. Next base: position 16,407,583 of record CM036249.1, on the reverse strand, counting down.
AAGCCACAAAGACAAAATATTGCAGTGCGTGACTGAAATGGAAAAAAAACAAAAAAAAACAAAAAACATGTTGTATGGTTTGCAAATGTGTAAACAGTGTAAGAATGAGAGCAATCACCGTCTGCTGTTGGTAAATTGTTTGGACTATTCACAACAATTACCATTTTTCATTACATCTATAATTTCCTGACAGAAGAGCAGCAGCAGCAGGTGCTTTTCAATACACTTATCATGTTTGTAATTATAATAATCATTTTATTTCTACTGTATTTTTTCCAAGTAACATTACATGGGGTTTTACAGTATTTAAAATAAAAATATAAGGATGACAACAATAATAAAATCAACAAAACAAACTCAGTGAAACAAAAATCTATTCTAAAATTTACTGATAACTGGTAAATTAGAAGTATTAAGTTTTGTGTCCAAGAAGTGGTTAAAAGTCCTGCAGGTGAGTTGTAAACAATGCCAGGTATCTTTAGTTCAGACTTCTATGCAGTTTTAGTGGATAAAAGATTCAATCAATTTTGGCAAATAGAAACAGATTGTGTGTATTGTCAGTGAGTAGGTAGAGAACATTAGCTATAGTGGAACAATATCAAGCTGCTCTATTTGTATGATTATTTTAGCACCACAAAAGCAAAAGGCTAGGGATGCTTGAAAATATGCTGGACTTGCAGAATCACATTAACATATTAAGATGTACTTTTCTATTTTAAATATAGGCATACAGATGTACTGTATGCAAAAAAGTGACACAGTAATGCTTTGCACGAGATTGTGATGCATTGGTTTGTAGCATCAAAAGAACTGACATAAGCCTATCAACAGGGAAGCATGGGGAATTATCTTTTGTTAAATTATGGCCTTTTAGGTAATGTGCCTGTTAAAATATAACAACTTAGCAAACTATAAAACTGATGTTATGAGCCAGGATATGGTACAATTGTACAGTGGAGCCTGGCAACTTTATACTCTCCTATAATCCTCCAGCGTGTGCAGCTGTGGACATTATCCATGTGTGAAGAGGTTAACTGGGTCTCTGGCCAGTGTCCAGTCTGTCTGATACAGCACCAGGCTTTGTGCAGTACTCATGAAATTGACTAACCACTTGCAATGACCTTAGCCTTAGATTAACATATTCAATTGAATCTGCACTGCACCAATTCACAGGCCTTGGTGTGAAAATGTACAGTGATGTGTTCAGGCAGCGTGGCAAGTCAAAGCTGAAGCTGCACTTTACAGCCAGTCCCTTTGGAGCCAAAACATCTATCCTTGCACTGCAAAGAAGGGCAAGTTTACAAAGGTGAATGGTTTAATGGCTTCTTGCTTCAACAAAGTTATAGATTACTTTAGAGCACACAGATCTGTGCAGAGCAGTGCTGCAACATCAAAGAAGAGAAAAGAAAGTTCTAAGAAAGTTCTTGTTGCTGTTATGGGGTGTGCTATGCAGGTGTTTCCTTTTCTTTGTCTTCTTATAGTTTTCTGCACAGTGAACCTTTAATACAGTTCAAACTTAGGCCTTGCTTAGATGATGAAACCGAGTTTTCTGATCACAACTTGCGTGGTGTAAAATCTTAATCAGTCTCAAATTAGTAAATATTAAGTGGTCTGGATTTGGCTTAAAAACATTATCACTGTATTCTAGGATATTCATGTTCAGACGTAAATGCTCTTTCTGTGGAGCATGTCGAGGTAACGGGGAGAACAAGGGGGGGAAAGAAGGACCCAAAATAAAAGGCAGAACAGCAAAAATGAGACTTCAATAAACTTAATAAAACTACTTATAAAAAAACCCAAGAACAAAACTAAAAGAGTTCAGAATCCAAAAAACTAAGGCCGAGCAAACAGAAACAAAAACTTACACAAGAACTGGGACTCACGCAGAGACAAGGACGAGACAAGAACTCCACATAACATGACATTGAACCAACCAAGGGCAGGGAAGAACACAGAGCTTAAATACACACACACTAGGATGAGGCACAGGTGAAACACATTAAGGCGGGGCAGGCAATCACAAGGGCAGGAAACACAAAAGGGAGGAAATAATTCAGAAAAACACGAGGACAAACCAAGACTACAAAATAAACCACGAGGGAAACAAAACACAGAAAACAGAACACAGACATGGAACATGACAGAGCATTACAGCCTCATATCACTTTATAGTAAATAATCTACAAAAGCATCCTGGATACAGACAGTAATCTGGATCTATTTGTTCTTTAGCTGACCCCTTACAGCTAAAGTCACTATCTTTGTGGCATCTGGACATGGTCTTCCAGTGTGACCCCAAAAAAACAAATAATTTGTATTTTGTCCCATTACTGTCTTTGGACCTATCACTCTCTTGCTAACAACTCAACTAACAAACAAACAAACCAACAAAACCAACTCCAGGAAAACACAACCTAATTGGCAGTGTAATAAACTTTTTGTACCACAGCAAAATGATGCAATAGCAGTAGTTTTTAATCTGAGACAAAGTTACACACACACGCGCACACACAATACATAAAATAAATAAAGGTTTGGGTAAAAATGTTGTCTAATTTGGGATCATTTATGTTGTTAACAAAAGGGCACTTGTGGTGTTCCACAGGGCTCAGTTATCAGTCCACTTTTACTTTTTATGTCGTGTACATTTTCACATACATATTTGGATCTTCTTCATTTTAAGAAAGACATAATGTATTACCAATACATTTCACAATATCTGCTAGTGAATACAGTCAATCAGTGAGTCAAGTGCACACTGGACATCATGAGTTGGGAAAGTAAAGTGGATCCATATTGTAGAAGTTTGAATTAATTTGCGCCACACAATAACTAGGTCAATACAATTGATTTTTCTTGAACTTTTCTTAATTGCCTTGGTCCTCATCACATTAGTTTTCTATTGATTGTAGGGTGTGATGTAATGACCCAAAGTGGCTCATTTAAAGAACTCTAACGCTGCCCTAAAAGGGGAGATCGTTAATAATCTGAAATCCCAGGTATAATATATGAGACTAAACAGGCTCATTAGTAATGGATGTAACATACCTCCATTTCTCTGTGACATCGATAGAGGCAGTTTTTTTTAATCAGTGCTTGTCGTGAAATATTTTCTGGGCCTGATGTGACTGAAAATGTCCTCAGTGGAAAAAGTGATCTCATACTGAAATAAGCAGAAACTAAAATGGCAATGCATGTGTTGGAGATGGAGAACTGAAGAATCTGAAGAAAGTAAGTGGAGTGAGAGTAACAGTGCAAAATGCAAAAGTGAAACATGGATTAAGATGTTTCACAAGGTGGAGATAATTGCTTGTTTGCTTTGGACTAACTCTAAACAAGATTTTAGAAGTTTATGGTGAGCTCCAAAGTTTAATTTGATGTCATTTTTAGTATTTCATGGTTGGGAGTATTGGTCCAGTTTTTGCTAAAATAAACCAGGAAGGATAGCAATGGTGTTGAAAAGGTATAAGGGATGTGAGAGGAAAACTGAGTAATGTCACTTTAAACTTATGTGCTAAAATACAGAGCAATAAAAATGTTTCACACATGGATGCAGTGGTGCTCTCTGAACTTTGTAGTTGAGTAATAAAGTTATGGTGAGTCACTGATCCCATGGAGATACTGGGGATATTTCTAGCTCAGGTTACTCTTTGGGAGAAAACATGCCTTTTAACAAAGATACTCCAACCATTAGACTGTTCGACTGTAGCTGAAACTAACAAAGCACCTTTTATTCCTCAAATGATTTATGGTGCTTGGTGAAAGTACATTTTCTGACCCCGATTGATCACAGGGTCATTGTAATGGTCCACTGCTCACATGCCACACTGAGGATTTCAATTATATATTTATTTTCTATCTGAGTTTGCCACCGAACACAGACAAAAAAAAAAGACAAATGTGGTGCCGGGTTGTTTCACTGTGATTACATGGCTCACCTTCAGGCGTTAAACAATCTGATGAATGAAGAAAACACAAAAAATGAAATACTTTTCCCATTTCCCTCTCCCTCTGGGAATGACACACTGTTATTTATCCTGTCAGCCTTTCCTGCCATTAAAACAGAACCCCCCCCCCCCCCCCCCCTTTTTTTTTTTTTTTTTTTAAATGAAGTCTTGAACAAATGAAATGATTGTTGCATTTACTGTGACCCTGTTGAGACTTGGCATTTCCACTTTTCATATTCCTTCATAAATAAGGGCACAGCTTTAATGACAGGTGTGAAGAGGTTTTGGTAACACTTTACTTTCGGGTCCACCTATTAACTATTAACTAACTGTTAATTAGCATAAGTGGTGGTTAATTGTATCTTAATTGGTCATTAAAAAGCACCTATTAATCTTTTATTCTGTGTGAACGTAGTCTACAACTAATTAAAAATTAACTAACATATTCCCCTGAATAAACTCAAAATCACTGCTTTATAGTTAGCAGTTAAGAACTAATTAACCACAAACTAGCTTGCTAATTAGCACTTAGTTAATGGTTCATAAGTGGACCCTAAACTAAAAGGTGAATTTATTGCACCTTTTTTTCTATTTGACACACACCCCTTGTTTGCCTACAGACCCCAGGGTTGATCCACCAGCCTGCGATGGTGTCAGTAGTGGTAGTAGTCAGGATATTGCTGCACTGCATTAAGTAATAAATTCCTCTTATATAGGAAATATGTATGCATAAGATGTTATTTCACATTTAAAGGGAGTTTTATAATGAAACTCCATTGCTTGGAGCCTTAATTTTACTCTGCTTCCACAGCCAGGAGTCTTTGAGCATCATGCCTCAGACCAAATGGCTCTGACATCCCATGATGGACCCTTGTTGTTCACAGTCTTTGCATGTCTCCTTTCGGCTAATGCTGAAATAATGTATCCTGTCATAATTATGTTGATGACAACTGAAATTTTTGTTAATTTTAATTCTACTGTATTCTGATTTATGTATGTTACTGTTTTAAAATGTAATTCTGTTTTAAGTAATAACTTGTAAAACTATGGTTCTTCTGAGTACTGAGTGGATTTCTCCCACCATCCAAAGGCATGCATGTGTTATGAGAATTAGTCAATTTTAAATGCCCCTTGAATGTGAGAGTGAATGGTTGTCTGTCAGAGCATCACTAAGTGGTGAATAACCAGTCATTGTCCAGGGTGCCTGCCTAAGGCCTACAGTTGCTGGGATAGGCTCCAGACATCTGCGATCACCAATAGCAATGAGCAGAAATACTATCAATGAATGAATGGATAAAATGACAGTATTGCCTTGGCCAGCACACACTATGCTCTGATGTTTAAATATTTACTTTTAATGTGTATGAAAGGTGCAAGATATCTGTATCTTGCCTTGATTGTTTGTATTCCAAAATGGCAGAAAATGTTTGCACTAATAAAATCTGCTACAGATTGCAGAGGACAACCACAATTGTATTGTATTCGGTTTGATATATACTTCATCACATGGGCTTCCAGAAGTACAGAGCTGATGTTGAGATGTTTCACTCTCATTTGGATTGTCAGAAGGGCTTGGCTGCACATAGTGGACATGAGGGCGGGGGGGATTTTGTTGGTACAAAAGTGACAGATGTGGCCCAAAACACTCATCCAAAAAGGTCCTCTCCAAATGGAATAAAGCCATCGCCGCACTCAGCAGACCTTGACAAATCCATCCACAGTGTGTGAACTAAAATGTCAGGGTGTCAATCAATACCTCAAACCTCACTGAGCCACGTGACTGTAAACCAATCAGAACGCTTCACTGGACGTCATGTGTTGTCGTGACTTTATTCATGTAAAGAACTATTCCACAGACAGACATGGGGCAGTCAATGGTCCAACAGTTCGGACAAGTATCAAAGTACAGTACAATGGAGATAGAACATTCATTAGACTATCAACATATTCATACATTTGTATCTGTAAAAAGAAAATAAATATCTGTTTGCTCTGATAAGAAATCATCTATGACTGGTGAAATAATAAGGCAACAAATAAAATATTGATTATTTTTATCCATGAAGATGCTCTCTAGATTAGTGATTCTCAAACATTTCACTGCAAGTACCACCACAGAAAATATTTAGCTTTTTCAAGTTTCACCTTCAAGTAAAATGGTACCTACTAATCCAGGTCTTAACCCAAGATTTAAATAATGATTTTATTGTAAGCGTAACTAAACCAGGACTAATCTGCAAGCAATAAACAAGAACTAAACTTTGATTCAAAAAGGTCTTCCCACAAAATTAAAACCATCCCTGAACAGCTAGAGCAGGACAAAATCAGGATTTAACACAGGACTAAACTTGAACAGTCTGTAAGTTTCTATTGAATAGTTTTCCTCTTCAACACTCCTGAGTACCCCTGGGACGAGCCTGTGTACCACCTGCAGTACCCATACCACAGTTTGAGAACCACTGCTCTAGACTGGACAGTATTGTAGTCATATTCTTTCACATTCTAATCACAAAAATAGATCCATCTTTGCCATTTTCTAAGCTATTAGTTGGAGTGACCGAACAATCATGGCGGTGAGCTCTTGTGCGCTGCAGCACATCTTAAAGTGCAAAATGGAAACAAAAGTGTTTGCTAAAAGATGGGCTTTTTTTTTCTTTTTCTTATGTTCAGTACAGAGTTGACACTTTTGACAAATGACCCCAGTGCATCAGATAATCGCTATCCTGCCTGGCTCTGGGCGATATGCTAGCCTCATTTAGTCGCAAGGTGCCGACCCTGTGGAATCCATGTTACAGGAGCTGCCAATACTGACCCACATTCATAAACTGTGAATTATTCATTGATCTAACACCACAGCTACGTCAAAGGAACTTCTTAAATGAGTTGTCTGGCATTATGGACCAATTGTGTTTTTTTGACAATTTAATTTTTCTTTATAATTGTTCATTGACCGAACCGGCAAGGTAAGTTCGGCACCATACAAATGAAAATATGCCAATTTCATAAAGGTTGAAGATTGATCAATTCTATTGGCACCACTTGTTTGCACACATCCCTCAACAGCTTTGGTTATAGGAGGTATTTACATATTTATAGTCTCAACAATGATCCCAACAAATGCACAAAAACAATCTACATCAATTGACTTCAAGTTGGCACATTAATAGTGTTATTGCAATTTACACTTGGTCCTTGTTGATTTCACCAATCAGTATTCTATTTAAAATAAGTGTAGACCCTGTTTTATAATGTTTTGTATTGCCAAAGCAGTGCAACTTGGCAAAGCAGGACTTCAAATTTGAAAAGTGCAATAGTACATGTGTTATTAAAGACCTTAATAGTTTTTTTAGTATTTCATAGAATATCTTTCCAAGTATAGTGGGATGTGTATTTGTACTTTACACTTATTGCTCTATAGCAGCACATCCTGACAGAAAAATGAATACAACACATTCCTACACAACACAGTATCCACATCTGCTTTAACACTTATTCTCCAAACAGTTGAATCATAAGTTATCATTATTTTTGTTTTTTTGTTTTTTTGTTTTTTTTTTACTAATGGTGGGACCTGTAACTGTAATGTTTCCCAGAACAAAGTAATATATCATGTTTTTGAAAATACTTCAATCACTGATTCACTGTCCTGGTGAGGTTTGAGCTTCCCACACTCCACATGAAAACAATGAGATTTCATAGTTAAGTTTTAGTAAAGAACCTAACCACAGCACATATTATGTAAATAAATATGCTACATACATTTTTCTCTGAAACCAAGTTAATATCCCATATAACTATGTTTTGGGAAACATTACACTCATACTGTTGGTGACTGAATGTATTTAAATGATTAAAAATAACTTCCTTAAACAAGAGATTTGGGATTTTATATTTTTTTTAAACTAGGGTTGCATGGGATACTGAGATATCCTGATAGGTATAGTACATAGATACTTGTAGATGATTACCTCTGTTATATTCTTGTCAAATTTGCCACTGCAGGAAGTAAGCCTGACTGACTTTTTAGTGCGAACATGCCCCTTGGCTTGTGAACAGAAAAGAAATAAATGTTCTTTTGCCAAGATGTCATAATATACTAAACTGCCTATGTTTGAGGGGGCACATACAGGCGCACCTGAAACTGAAAACTTTAAATTGTTTCAGTAGTTCAATTTAAAGAGGAACTCGTACTGTATATTAAATAGATTCAGAGGATTATGTAATATTCTTTTATTTTGTTTTTTTTTAGATATTTTAGGCTTTTTTGATAGGACAGAATATAGTCGAAAATCAGCCAGAGAGTGGGGAGAGACAATCGGCAAACTATCGAAGTCCAGATTCAAACCCACGACAACGAGGCAGGCTGTAGTTGCCCTGTATATGCACCACAGCTTTACCATTGAACCATATGGCAGAGAGTAATATTCAGATTTCAAGAGATACTGTAGTAGGGGTTTTCATTAACTATAAACCATAATCTGATCATCACACTTACTGAAATATTTTTACTTGTATTTAGACATTGTTTCTTGAATATATAAAGTATACTGCATTGTTTCTGAAATAGTCGGCCTGTGTCTTTTATATTGGTTTGTTTTTATTTACTTCACTGTCTTTATTATCTATTATTTTAATGGGGACTAGTGGAGCCAAACAGAGTACTTTATTGTTATTGATTGTTTTATGTGCAGCACTTAGGAAACTGTCTTGTTTGTAAAATATGCTACAAATAAAGTGGATTTGGATTTTGGATTTAAAACCTGAAGTCAGGCTTACTTCCTGTTCTGCAGACAATCCTTGAACAAATCCAGAAAATTTCATAAGTTCATGATTATGAATCCCAAATTGTTGTACAAGAGCATGTTTTGAAGCAGCCCTTCTTTTCATGCACATGTATTCTTTAGGTTTGTTGTTGTGATCGCCGCTAACCCTGCACAACACACAGTGACTCACAGTTGTCATTATGAAGTTAATTAAAACAGCTCTATTACACAGCCATAATGATAAATACATTGAACTTTTACAAAGACAACTGTTTAAATCCATGCACTTCTTCATGCATAGATGAGGGTCCGGTGTGGAGAGGGGCACAGTCTTGTGTTTGCTGTCCATTCAGACCTCACGCCTCCATCACAAGAGCTGTTAACCCGGCCTGCCTGCTCACATCAAAGCCCCGCTGCGTGTGAAGAATTCTGCCATTCACACAATCGCATGCACCGCTCCAAAAACCTCCATTATCTCAGTCCCTTTCCCTGGCTATTGTTGTTCCCTGGTGCTATTTGAACAATGCTGCACCACACATCGACGCTTCGCTTCCATCCTCGGGAATGCTATGTTTTTTTTCTTCTCCTTCTTCAATATTTCACAGGTTTTCTTTCTTTTCAGAACAACCATATGGTACACAAATACAAAACTGGACAGGCACATCACTTCTCTTCTAATAGCTGCCACCACACTGTCTGCAGCACTGCTCAAACACACACAACGAATACTAAAGGACGTTTCCACCAAGATGTACGGTTCAGTATGGCATATTGCACATTTTGCGAACAGCAACACACACTATTAGATTACTTTTTTTTTTCTTTTATAGTTTTACAAAACCAAAATTGTGTGGACCGATTTGATGAAGTCATGAGCCTCTTTCATGCTTACTCTTTTGTTGCAGGATATTCCTGTCTTCCTTATGTCACCTCATACTAAAAGGTGCCATTCCTGCATGTCAAGTAGTGCTGGCTTCATACTACACCACAATGGAAAGTAGTAACAACCTCACGCAGAGTCACAAAGGTGAGATGAGTTGAGATGGTTGGACCATAAATGAGACAGAGGAGTGTCACAGGTAATGTATGGATTAGATAGTTTATGCAAATTAGCAATGTGTTTTTTGCTTACAATTTGCTACTTTTGAAAAGGAAAAGAAAAAAGACCAGGCGAGTATAGACATTCATAAGGTTTCTTCTTTTTTTTATGCACAGCTGGGTTTTTTAGGAGTTTTTCCTTAATGAGAAGAAGAGTCTGTCCTGGGACTGCTTAGTTTAGTTGTTGTTTATGTTTCATTTTGTGTATATTTTTGTTTGTGACTTAATGTTTGATTGTGAGACTAATTATTTGTATGTGTCTTATCCTTTGAGGCGACTGTTGCTGTGATATTGGGCTATATAAATTAAACTGAACTGAATTGAAAACAGATGAAGGTGTGTTTTCAATCAGCCACGGGGTCACGAGCCAGTGGTCTCTTTGTGCCAGTCCCAATCCTGAATAAATGGAGTGATTTGCATCAGGAAGGGCAGCCGGCATAAAACCTATGCTATGTTAACGCCACTCCAAACTGTACCATACCAAACTGAGCCGCACTCTCTCCTCTTGGTGGAAAAGTGGCCTAAATGTCCTACTACAAAGACTGATATGTATAATTAGCTAACCACTTTACACGCTCTTTGTTGGTGAGGCCTGGGAATCCTTGAAGCGTCTCCATTGACCAGATAAACTTGTGCATGTGCAGCGTCCTTGGTCATTATGTCCATGATCCTGTTTTATAGCTGTGTGATTGTCTGTTAGGTTCATTTGCTTCGCTTTAGTCATTCATCTGCTGAGTCAGCCTTAAAGAGCGTGGGGCCAAGGCTGAGGACACAGTCGCTCCTATTTCATGCCACTCCGCAGCACCTGATTGGCCGCTATGAGCATGACGCTGATGATGAACGCGATGGCGAAAGCGCATATGAGGCTCTTGCGGACGCAGGTTTGCTTGACTTGCTGCGTTGGGCTTGAAGCTGGAAAAAAAAAAAAAAAATCAGAGAAGAAATGATTAAAGCTGGAGTAGCTAACTGTTTTCCTTTTTCTGACAGCGACAACAACATATCAACATGCCTGCTGTTAATAAATTTTCAGAAATTAAATAAAACAAAATCAATTTGGCACTGCTACCGAGTTCATTGCTTCCATCCAGTAAATCCTTGTGTAAATTTAACCAAAGTAGTTATATTTTCTCTCATGCTGGCTGGTTTGTTGGTTAAAAAAAATGGTGTGATAAATAATTATGAGATTTTGATACAATTTCAGGAAAGTAATGGCTGCAATTGGCCAATAAAAAAAAAGGACTCTGTTCCATTGTGAGATAGAGCCACATTTGCTAATTCCAACCTCAAGGGGTTAGTAAAGGAACAAATGATTTTAGCGGATTCTTTACTTCTGAGATTTAAGGATTTTGCGACCCTTTACTCCTGGACATCCTGGAAGATCCCAGATCCAAGTTTGATCTTAGGTCTAGGCAGGCCAATCTTTCAGTGGTGCCAATGGTGCATAGGTCTGCAATCGCTAAATGCTTCTTATTAGCCATGTGTAATTTAGCTTCAGTTTACTTTCTTTCTTGTATATGCATGCTTTCACTCTATAAACAGATGTAGACATCACTGGAAAAGCCACTGAATTTTTTGCCGTTATATATTCAGTGTTGACAAGCCAAGAAGACCAACAAATCAATGGAAGCATTTCCTCCTTCATCTTTGTGCGATTTCTTCCAGCACTTCAAATAATTATTATAACAGCATGCTATTTAGTGATTAAACAGTTTTCCTCAAATTAAAAAGTGAAGAGAGACATTGCACGTTTAATATCTTGGATCAAGTGTGATTTAATGCATGAAAGATATCTGATAGTTTTCCAATGAAGGAGCTCATCACCACTCTCACCAGTACATGAACACAATTATAAAAAAGATTAACACTACCAGGGATTTGTTTTCACACCTGTACAGAGCGTAGCTGCTTCTAGATTGAAATGCTGATTGAGGTTTTGGGCAGACAAACAAACGGGCTGGCACCTGAGTGGAATGCTTCAAAAATGCTCATCAAAGTGTAACATTGCTGCAGAACTAAGTCAAAGAAAACTTAAGATCAAAGAAGGATTTTTTATTCAAGAGATGACACAAAATGGAAGTGTTATCTTTGCAAATTTGTAAATCAGACAATTTAGCACATTTACTAAACACAGACTCAGGCATCTTGTGTTAATACCAGGCCTTTTTGTGAAGTGGTGTAATTAACTTCCTTTCAGCCTGCCCATGGTTGTACATCACATGGGGATAGTTAACATTTGCCAGGTCTTTGTCATTTTTATGTGTTAGCAGAAGAAAGAGAAGGCAGCCAGAACAATGACATGGTCTGGTGTGCACTGTCGCTCAAATAACACAGCAGCTGCCTCAGAGAATGCCACGCTTCATACAACATTATACTTTATCATCTGCAGAGGTTAGCAATGGGCAAAACACTATATGAAATATTGTTTTTCATACAGTGCAGAAGTATTAAAGACGTTTACATCTAACCTGCATGACTGTTTCCACTGAAGCGGTGGAGTATGGGCCAGTACAGCAAGTTTTCAGTTACCAAAACCTACTTTGGAAATGCTTCGGTCCCTGTGTGTACACTGCTGTGTGCTTATTTGACAATAAATAATCCTCACTCAGTGTTGTTACCCTGACTTTCTATGTTTTATCGGTCAGTACAGAATGGAAATTTTGGAGGAAAGCAGGGAGAGACATTTGGAGATGGTGCTGCAAGGCTTGGGAAGGAGAGGAAGGTGATGTACTTATACCTAATATAGTGAACTGATTGGATGAATGATGAAACTATTGCCCAATCAAAGGAAGGGCATGCGGTCTACAAAAGTGCATCAGTAAAACAATTGCTCTTGCAGTAGGTAAACCTAAAACACACCCTCAACTGTCAGTATTTGCACACCATTGGTCGAACCAGCAGCAATTTGGACGTCTGGCCCAGGGCAGTACAAGATATATTTCTGAGAGTTTGTGAACTAACACATCTCTAAAGAATCCAGCTGCTATGAATAAAAAAGCTGAAAAACTGAACTTCTAAAAAGTTCTCTTAAATTAAAGTTCAAATAGCTGAAATAAAATCAGTCTGTTTGCTGCAGCAACATATGGTTATACCTTCAGCACAGATGGATTTACTCTTTTCTTAATATTAACTATTGGCAGCCCGTCTTCAGTTTTGAAAATCTGCCTAGAATAAAATGCATATCCTATGTTTGTTGCAGGCGTCACTGTCCTAGACTCAACACAGTGCAAAGATGAGCCTCTCCAGGAGTTACTCATACCAAACTTTGGCTTATTTACCCGATGTGTGCTGCACCATACCACCCAGTGCAAACGTGGCTTATTTTGAAGTATAGGAGTGTGTTTCCTTACTGTCTATATCCACCTGGCAGTCCTCCGGGTTCTCTATGTGGTTCTCCTCGGTCATGATGATGTTCTCGATGTCCTTCATGGAGAGGTGGTCACAAAATGTGTCGTACAAGAGCCTCTTCAGCTCCTCCACTGTCAGCTTCTGCATGTCACACTGCACACACACACACACACACACACACACAAAATACACTGTTAGGTCACACTGACACCGGGACTGATGGGTAATAAAGCACCTGGCTATTTATAAAGGATATAGGATGACACACAGTGGAGGATGTTTATCTACAGTAGAAGAGCCCCTGCTGTGGAAACTTCAAAAAATAATTCAGACATAATAGTAATGAGGACGAATGGACCCTATTAAAATTCTGAGTGAATGTTCCTGTGCAATTACATGAGTTGCTAGAGAAAAATGGGTCATGCATGTGCACTGTTACAAGAATCCTTTTAAAACTGTAATAGTGTGTTTTGGATTGGGATTGTAGATGGTATTTAGGTATAATGCAGAAATACATAGAATGAAAAATAGGAAATTGTTTTCTATGATATCAGTTACACTTTTATACGTGGCTTATTACTAATAAAGACAAGATCACCCATGCGCTATACTTGGACCACTTTTGATAGATACTGATGACTGCAGGACCATGATAAGACTGTTATTGATTAAACAATTATTGTAAATGCGCTGCTCCCATGTCCTGTTATACACTTAACAGCCAAAACATTTAAGTCACTTACCTAATATTATGTCTGCCAATCTTTTATTTAGCATGATCTGAACGGTGGTAATCTGAAAGTATGTCATGTGCTGGACACAAGTCATACTGTATGGATGTCATAATTTGGCCCAGCACATCATGCAAATTTCATTAAATTTAATTTTAATGTGTTGTGTGGTAACTGAACTTGAAATGAAAAGATTCAGTCAATCTATCAGTTTACATAGATATACATAATATATGGCATTTGTAACATTATGACCACTAACAAGTGATTAACACAGATTAGCTCTTCATTGTGGCACCTGTTAGTGAGGTAAATGAGGCAGTAAGTGAACATTTGTGTCCTCAAAGTTGAAGTGTTAGAAGCAGGAAAAGTGGGCAAATTTTGTTTTGGATTTGAGCAATGTTGAAAAGAGCCACTTTGTGAAGGCTAGAGGACTGTGTCAGGGCATGGCCAAAACTGCAGCTCTTGTGGAGTGTCCCCGGTCTGCAGAGGTTAGTATCTATCAAAAGTGGCTCATGGAAAGAACAGGTGAACCAGCCACAGGTGATAACATGGGTAGCTAAGGCTGGCCTGTGTGGTCTGATCCAGCAAGCCAACTACTGTAGCTCAAAATGCTAAAGTTAATGCTGGTTCTTATAGACAGGTCTCAGAATTCACAGGGCATTGTATAATATTGTGTATAGGGCTGTACATTTGGCAGGTGGTCATAGTGTTATGCCTGATTGGTACATATTTACTAACTCCTTTTGTGCTCTCCATGTGCTGTGACTAAAATGGATTCCAGTGTATTCAGAAGCATGCTGGTACATCATAACAATGGCATTATATCTAGTGTGTACAAATGCCCAGTGAAACTTCCTCAGAACCTTTAAATAAAATGCGCCAGTGTTAGTAAATCCCTGTACAAATTCCAACCTCAGTGTGTGCCTGCAGGAAATCCCAGTCTGTTAGTCGTGATGCTGGGGTGACCGTGGGCTTGGTTTGATCAATGCAACAGCGCACGCTTTGTACCACTATTCTCTTATATAATGTTGTGTGAGACTAGTCCCCGAGCAATCCTGAGTCTCACAGCAGGTGTCTTCAGCTGTGTTTCTTTTTTCGAACACTCCCTCCATGCATTCCCATAAATCCCTCCTCTTTTCAACTCCATTCTGAGCCTTACTGGCAGTGCTGTCCTTATCATATGGACACAACAAAGACGACTTTGACATTGTCACATCTCATTAGTTTTCATCCTACTGTCTACTGCCTGAGTGGCTGATTATCTAATGAGCTGGTTGAACATCAAATCCAGAAAAAGTTGGGACACTACATTGTATTTAATTCACAATAGAAACTAAAACAAAATCAGGTATTTAAAATATATTATTTAACAATTTCATTAAAAATAACACTTTGCAACCACGTAAACTGGCAAAGTTTCAGTCTCTGAACACAGGTTTTAGTTGTATAATGCAAACAAGATCCACATATATGAACATGATCCAGAAACACGGCCATCTTCTCTGAGCCAACTGGGTTTGTATTTTCCAAATTCTGATTGATATGACTACATAACAGTTTTTTATTTTGCCTCAGTCTATTTAAACAAGCTTTGATTCAGAGGAAACAACAATGTTTCTGGATCATGTTCCTATTTGGCTTCCTCTTTGCCTGATACATCTGTGGTAGAGCTAACTAAATGATTTTTGGAAGTGTTCCTGATCCATCCAGCAACTTAAGATTCTTGTTAAGGTGCCGCTTGAAGTTCCAAAGATCAGGAGCATCCAATACTAATAATACAGACGGTGTCCTTTGAAAGTGCTCATTTTATACACAGACATTTTACTGTTGCCAACTGAATTACTTGCAAAATTCTCCAGCTCCTTCAGCTGTTTTTATGGCAAAACTTTCTTTACGCCCTTTTGTTCCCACTGTCCCAACATATTTGAGACATGTTGCTGCTATCACTTTTCAGACTGATCTGCTGTTTATGTTCTATTGTGAATAAAATATGTTTTTATCTGCTTTGCATACCATTGGATTTTGTTTTTTAATTACTTTTTCAGAATTGGAGTTGTGTCTATTTTACATAGAAATTGGCCTCAGAGAAAAATGGGAGGAAGTGGAGATATTACGTTATGAAGGTTCTTAGGAGAGCTCTCCAAGATTAAAATCCGCCCATTAATAACACGGTGGATGTGGCAATTAAAAGTAGTTTGGCTTTCAAAGTTGCACAAATGCTTCTGCGTCTGGAGGTTTGCTACGCTGTAACTTCAGTGTCTGTCATTGCTAATAGGCAGGAAATGAGCTGCCGAGTATTAAGCACCTTCCAGAAGACAGAGTCAAAGTCGGTGCCGCTGAACTTATCTGGCATCCCAGCTGCCGTCAGTTTGGGTCCCAGAAGGGTGACGAACTCTTCAAAGTCCACCTGGCCGTCACCTGCGGAGAAAAGAGATGGGTGTTTAGAAAAGCTGGTTTTAGTGTGGAGTATTAAAGCCTCGGTGCTTTGTGGCTGAGCTTCATAAAGTCCAATCTGTAGCGTGTGTGTACTGGGACATGACTGAGAAGTTTTACTATAGAAGTGAGGCCTTTTAGAACATTTAGGACATTTTAATGCAGTTTTGCAGATTTGATTAAGTATCATGCATACATGGTTAGTTATAGTGTTGGAGAGGGAATACCTAGTAATATCAGATTAGTTCAGCACTGGCTATAGGGGAACTGTGATTTAAATATTGGTTTAGGTATCATTTTACGTATAGTAGCTCTTGAAAAAAATAAGAGTCCCCTGCAATTTATTTTTAAATCAGCCTCTCTCTGAGTCTGAAAACCATTCCAGCCCAGTGTCTGTTAAATTCCTTTGCGTAGCTCACTCAGCATTATGAGCTCACAGACCATCAAGCAAAGCTGAGAGAGTGAAATAAAGATAGCCAACAGCAAAGTAAAAAAACTGGTGTAGAGCAAGACACAAAGAAGCTGTGATTACAAACCAGGGTTATTCCAAATGGTTCACACACATTTTTATATAGCGCTTTTCCACCTTCATGGGCACTCAAAGCGCATTCCAATACAATGATTTCTGTATTTTACTAAATATTACCATTTTGTTTAAAAGTGAATCTTTTCATTACGTTTTGCAAACAATGCATAATTTCTCTTATTGTGATGTATTGTACTTACCTTTTCATGTTGCACTCTAAAAAACAAGAGTTTCATCTGGAAATTTGCTAAACTGTCAGCAGGTCAAAAACAAGGCAAAGGGTTCAATTCACCGTACTGCATTGGACTATGACTAAACCTGAGAAACTGATCATTTTGCAATGGTCTCTTATTTTTCCAGAGCTGTATATGGCTCTAAGTCAATAAAAAACAGTCAGGACTAGGACTAGTCATGGTTATTTCTGGCTCTCCTGTGGACACACTACAAGAATTGAACACAGAATATAGACCTACACATCAAAAGCAACCCTACTTAAAAATCTGGACAATCTTTGAAAACATAGAAGCACTGTATCAGAAAAGACTTGACAAATGCACATTAGCGTTGGTTTGTGTGTGTGTTATTCTTACCGTCCATGTCTAGTCTCTGGATGATGACTTCCAGCTCCACCTCATTTGGCATGTAGCCCAGAGAGCGCATGGCCATGCCCAGCTCCTGCTTCGAGATAAAGCCATTCCCATCTCTGTCGAAGACTTTGAAGGCCTCACGAATCTCTGCAGAAAAACACACAACACACACATAAATAAACTCCATAGTGTAACGGGAGCACAGAGTGGGAAATGTTCCTTTCCACCAAAAATGCATTTGTTATGGCACATCACAGCCTGAGTCACACGTGTATGGGGGCTGGCGCCTCTGGAACCAAATCAGTCTAAACAAGCACTCGAAAAATGTTAGCAAATATTGAGGCAGAGACCAGGACAAATGAGCAATCAAAACGCATTCATGTGTTTCAAACGATATGCCAAAATAAAGCGGGCTGAAATAGACTGCTAATGAGCTGAGTTTAGGAGGATTTACTATTAATTTAGGTGACGGCTTTCATGGATTCTGGTTCATTCCTAATCAGGCAAAAATACTGACTGCTGACAAACACTTCATCAACCAAACCATGATTGTGAGGCTCAACAATGAACAGCGAGCCAAAGAGGAGGATCCAAGAACCAAAGGTGCTGTTAAGAGTTTAGGCTAGTTTGCGTTGGTCGTATGAGGACACTGGACAGCACAGTCTTGAGGGCAATATCAACTGGCTCATTAAGTTGGCTCATAAAGAAACATCATGTTACTCTCTCTCTCTCTCTCTCTCTCTCTCTCTCTCTCTCTCTCTCTCTCTCTCTCTCTCTCTCTCTCTCTCTCTCGCTCTCGCTCTCGCTCTCTCTCTCTCTCTCTCTGATAAGACTCCAGAAGCCTAAAGCCCTGAACACACTTGCACCGTCACCCAGACCCTCTACTGAAATCTTCAGGAGTGCCTTGTTGTTTTTACACAACAAGCCACATGAACATTGGACGTTCAGGATAGGATCAGTAGGCACAGAGCTCTGTTGGCCCCCTAGGCAATGTTTTACATTTTGCCCCCTACCCCCACCACCACTAAAAGAGAATATACGCTACATTTGATAAGACTTTACTAAGCAATAACATAGATTTTGCGCCAGTCCCTGAATTGCTCCCTGATTTATTTTGTACTAGTTTTTTATAAAGTACAATAGAAGGCAGGGGGGTCTGTTTTTCCTGTATTCTGATGCATTTTAGATGATCATACAGTATATGAGCTTCAGCAGCTACTACACTGTAGTAAAAAAGGGAGACTAATTATGATTTTATTTCTCTTCAAGTTTCAAGACAAAACATTGTTTCTTAAAATAACTCTCACATTGTAAACATGAGCTGCTGTGCTACACAGACCGAAGCATAATGTGATTTAGCTTTATTTTTTTATGCTTTACGCATGCGTCTTATGCCATTTTGAAATCCTGTGTTAATGGTTCCCCAGTGGGGCCCCCAGCTCTGCTTCACCCTTGCAGCACAGGGTCACAGAGCCTTCAGTCTCATCACTGAGCTGTGGACAGAGGCTCCAGAGAACACGACAGGCTACAGAAGCTTTTGTTAGGACTTCTGAACTAATGTTTTATGTTGGTTTTATAATAATACAGTTAAAATATCGAGAGAAAGGCGTCACACACCGCGGTAACGTGGGCTTCGTATCGTGTCTTTCATTACTGATGGTATTATTTCATGAGCTCTTTATGATCATATCTCCATGAGTATGAGATTGATTGTCATCAAACAAAAAGTGACTTAAAGCTTGACAAATATATCTATGGTCTCAAAAGTCTCCCCAGGGTCCAAAATGTCTAGGTACTGTATATATTGTTATTGATCAGGCTCATTAAACCTTACTGTGCGCTGCGGCATGGGGCAGTGGCAGGCGCTCCCCAGTTACTCTGCACCCTTAGCATTTGCCTGTACCCCCTATGCCACGGGCCGGCTCTGGCTTAGGCAGACCTCTTGAAATAGTTCAGAGGAGTTGTTTGTAAAGGGATTAAGTGTGACAAATATATCAATAGAAAAGGTAGTGTATATGTCATAGTTAGTGTTTTTAGTTTTCCTAACTGAACTGCAGCGATCACAAAACAGTTACACATTGTTTGTAAATAGCGTAATAATGGAATAAACTGCTGTTTACCTAATTGTGTAGCCATAATGTTGATAATATACATCAGACATTGTAACATATAAGTTTGGACATTTCCAGAGCTGTTTAGCTGCTAGCCACTTTCCACTCAGTCATGGACTTTGTACAATGACCAACCTGCTCCTCCAGATACACAGTGTTAAAGGATGAGTAGTGCTCAGGAGCTTTTAAGGTCAAAATTCTAAGCATTGCTTTAATAATGCAAAATTTAACAAACAAACAAATGAAAAAGGGGGATCTTGAAAAATCTGGGATATGGTTTTGCCCTGCTATGAAATCTATGAACTGCACATCAGCCAATAATCCACTTCTGTATCATCAGCTGAACAGTCATCGTTTCAACACAGCCTCCAGGGAGAGCTTATTCTCAGATGGACTTCACCTCAACTCTGATTCAGTTCTCTGTTTCATGGGCTAATTTAGACCAAATAATACAAAACTTTTTCAAACCACATGCTGGGTCTCTAGTGACTGGCAAGCCATTAAAATTTAAATTGCCATTGTTTTAGTATGAGTCTGGCAGAGATGTACTCATATCTCTGACCCGTGAGCTAGGGACTCCTAATGACAGAGAATTATATTGTAATGATATCTGGGTTATTTCAGACAGTTGTTGTAACTCTTTATTACCCATGCACTTTATACTGCAGAGTGAAAATAGGAGCTGTCCACAGTGGAATCATGGGATGCACAGGATACATGGGGATTTGTGGATTTGTTACTCATGCCCTATAAAACAGTGAGTGCTTTCTCCCAGTGTGCTTTTGGCTTGGTTTTGTTCTTGGGACTGCTCCAGTTTAGAATTTGGTTTAGTGCCAGAGAAGTACATTTGTTGAAAGTAAGTCATTCACCACTTCACATACAGTAAAAATAATTGGATTTGAATGTTTAAATGTACAATTCAGGCTATATGGGAAATTCATTCATTAATCTTCTTTTGCTTATTTCTGTTTCGGGTTGCTAGTGACAGGAGCCTATCCCAGCAACTGTTAGCCTTAGGCCGGGGTACACCCTGGACAATGACCAGTTAGTTGCAGGGCTGGCACACACAGACGTACACAAACATGCAGACAATTCATTCTCACAGTCATTCACTATGGGCAATTTAGATTCATCAGTTCTCTTAACACAGCCTTTCCCAAAGTCAAGTCTGCCATGGCCCCCGTACGTTTCTAAAAATAAAAATCATGTTTTTCTCCTCATATTTTTATAAAAACATTACAACAAAACACTGACTGTTGGCTAAAAACAGGGGCTGCACTATATGGAAAAAAAACATGCAATATTCAATAACTATGTTGAAAATTGTGATATTTTAAAATAGGGCCTACTTTTCTGACATAGTAAGTCAAATTCAAAAAACAAAAATGTAAGTCCCTGTATTTATAAGTCAGAACAGAGTCAAAATAAAACTAAAATAGGAGTAAATCAAGGCTACATTTTGACAAAATTACCAATAAAACTGGACTTTTTAAAACATTTCTATTAACAGTAACACTTTAACATTTCTATAGTCACAAGACATCTTTTTAAGGCTCTGATAGGAAAATGATTCTTCAGTGTAAACCTCTGACCATAGCATTATTGCGATATATTTAGATTCTTGCAATATTAATGTTGCGTTTGCTGATAATTTTGTGATAAATTGTGGTTCTACAAAAGTAGTTCATTTAAAACTTTGGTGGGGCCCCCTGTATTTGGACAGTTGAAAAATATAACTGACGTCGCTGCCTGATATTGACCAGCAGCTAAGTTACTATTCATTTATTAAGCCTCACTAGAGAACAACCAAATGGATTGCATTATTCATTGGGATAAAATGAGGATTGCAAATGACTGAATGGCACTTTTCATCTGGTGAGAGTTACCTTAAATGTGTGCTGAAGACCGCTCACTTCACTCACATCATGCATTTACTAAAGGTTTATTGTTAAAATGAATACAGCCTGGACAGCCAAGTCATCGCAGGGCTAAGAGATAATTCATTCTCATCCATTCTGGCCTATTAGAATCGATTTAGCTTCACCTATACCAGCTATAGCTTCATACCAGCTATAGCCTTTGCTAAGTGGTAGCCTGGGGTAGATCCTATATAGACTGCATATAGACAATCTCTCAAACTATAAATGTCCTTGTGGAGGTTCTTCTTTTTCAAATCTCTTCATTTATATGCAACAACATGTACCATTAAATGACAGTGACACTAGTTAGCACACAAAGAGCAGAGTCAGATGAGTTTGAAGATAATACTGTGCACAGCAGGCACTAATCTTCAGAAATACATGTCACGTCGCTAATCTTTCTGATCTTATAGAGAGCAGGAGAAAATGGAGAGTGTTCATTTTACAATATTTGGGGAAGAAAGTGACACGTTTGAGAGATTTTGCAAATGGCAGACTGTAATATCAATGATAATTCAAAGCTTTTCTACACCAGAAGATGAGGCTAAAAACAATTAAGTGGACTTTGCTTCTTTTCTGACTTTAGTGCAAAGTGAACCGACAGACTCTGGCATCTTCCATAAAGTTTGCTGCCTGGTTATCTTGGCCAGTGGGTAAAAACCTTGTAGAACTAATTGTGACCATTTATCTAAAATTGAGTGAGAAATCCTTTGTTTCTCTAATTTCTCAAATTTTTCATCTGCTGTTACTTTAGATGCAGTGTTTTCTGTGTGTGTTCATTCTAGCTCCTGTTCTCTGGTTGCAGTATTGCACTATTAATTTGCACATTGCTCAAAATCTAAAAACCAAATCCACTCCAACAAAAGTATTAGGATGAGTAGCTAAACAGTGAAGTTTGTGGGGTGATATCCAGAATAGGCTTAAGAGCTTATGGAGTGCTTTAGCCTGTACGTAGCTATTGATGCTAATGGTCAGTGACATGCACAGACGTTTTTGGAAGCAGGTGCTCAACCCAAAAAAAGGGGGGGGGCACTTACATTAACGGAAACTTTTACTTTACTGTGCTTAATCACATAATAGATATGCCACACTGTATACTGTAGCTTTCTTTATTAGACTTTTACACATTTGAATATAGAGGCACAGTCTGAAATAAAGCTATGGGGTAAGAAAAAAAAAGAAAAAAAACAATGATACTGATATTTTATAAATGGTAATTTCACCAACTTTTGAAGGCAAAATGAATCCCATCTAGCACATAAACACATAAAGATATAATAAAAAAAGCTAAATTCAATTACTTTGTTAATATTAACGTTTACACAGTAACAGTATTAACAATGCCTAACATTCCACTAAAATAATGGTATTGATGAATTTTACAAAGCATCACTGTGCTGCTAACACAAGAAACCACTTTTAATATTATCCCTGATTATCATAGACCCAGTTTTACTGAACCAATCCTTGGGCAAGACACTTCACCCACCTTGCCTGTGTATGAATGTGTCACTGTGGCTGTGTTTGGTTCAGATTGGCAGCCACGCTTCCATCAGTCTGCCCCAGGGCAGCTGTGGCTACAGAAGTAGCTCACCACTACAAAGAGTGACTGAGGAGTGAATAAATAATGCACAGTGAGTAGAAAAGTGCTGTGTAACACTACAGGCTTAAAAAGCTCAAATAAAACTATATCAAACCTCCACATTACAGATTCAACCCACTATTATGAAGACCTCTGCAATCCACATCAGTACAACCTTCACAATTTAAAAACATACATTTTTCACAAAGCAGCAGGCATTAAGCTTAAACTGATGATATTTATCATCTGTTTTTCTTTTATTTGCTTTAGGAAAAAAAATATACATCACAGCACTTTAGAAATTCTGTTGTAAATTGAAACACTAAGTAAACAACTGTAATGTGCTGCAAAACCTGGCTCTTACAAATGAGGATTTTCACTCCGGTGATTTACCAAAATGTCACAACGGCAACAAATGGCTGAGCCTGAGGACAAAATCCACAGTGCCACATTGTGTGACAAATTCTTCAGCTCTGAAGCAAAAACCCAAGAATGGCAGAAAATGCGCCATTTGGTGTATTGTCGGCTATTGGCACGGCTGCAGGAAAAGGCTCGATGTAACCAAATAGGCGTCTAAATAATGGAAATAGCAATCATGTTTTATAATGGATTACATCTGGTTATGCAAGTTAGAAAAGCCATTGTGAAGTGTTATCCCACACAGTGTCTTGCTGGAGGCAAAGTTTGAATCATTGAAATCTTTTTCCCTGAGAGCAATCTTACTGTTTATAAAATAACACAAGCGCTCTATCCACCTGCGGTCCCATACTGCACCTGTTTGCTTTAGGAAAAAAAGGACTCTCCTGCAGACTTCTATTGAAAAAACATGTTGCACATGAGGCAAGCACACCCTTAAATAATGTGCCAAAACCATTTTAGCCGATGCTCGATCTCCCCGTGAAAGCTTTATTTATTGATCAAAGGCCGAGGTGAAATATGCTTGCTGCTGAGCGCTTTGTTGTGGATCAGTAGAAAATGTGTACTGCGTAATAAAACATGGACACAATTGGCTTAGGGAGCAATTGTATAGGAATGCATTGATTGAATACCCATAAAGCTGGAATATGTATAGCCAGAAGTGATTCGAAAACATTTGGCTCTGCTTGAAATCGGGACAGACGCTGCTCTCCAAGAAAGAAGTATAAATCTCTGCAGTAAAGAGGAGTCTCCATAATCTCTATTGAACAAATAGGCTGACTAATCGTCCTCTAAAAGAATTAATGTCTGCCTTTGACCACACGCCAACCACACAGATAAACCCTCGCACAGATAGCACTCTATCGCACATGTCCTTGGGAAAGACAAATATACACTTCCGCTTGTTCACTTTCTCACAGACCACAGCCAAACGTCAAAATTACGCTTGAGGCTTGTATTGCCACCTCCAGTACTGTGCAAAAGTTTCAGTGAAGTGTGAAAAATGCTGTTAACTAAGAATGCTTTAATAAAAACTGAATTTTATTTTTTGTTTTTGATAAGAACATTTCATGAAAAGGTCAGTAATGAGCTGAAAATACATGCGAGGGTTTATATCCAAGAGTTTTTTAAGGATTTATGTTCCATTTTAAGATACGGATCTAAGGTTTACTTCACTAACTAAAAGAACAAATTATGGCTTTTAGTAGATGATTTACCATTGTGTGATATAAGAGTTTCATGGCTCAATGGAAAGAGCATTTACCTCTGAACTAGAAGCTTGAGTCCAGGCCTGGGCACTGTACATACAGTATCTTTACCATTGTGTGATATAGGATCAACTGACTGAAGTTTAATTGTACACTCTCCTAGGTTTTTGTTCACGTTTAAGACTTTTGCACAGTAAGTGAGCGCAGAAAGTAAAAACATCTTTTAATATAACAGTAATGTGTGCCAGTTTGGTAAAAAGGTGTTTAGAAACCTTTGTTTACCGCACAGATGTACTATAGCTAACAATACTGTCACTGATCATTTTGTTTCTGGTAAAAGAATGCAAAAGAAACCAAAATTCAGTTTAAGAAAAGCCTGGATACTTGTGCACTCAGGATTGCATATATTCTGAACAAAGTATATTTTGGCTGTTCCCTTTTTTTGTTTTATGTTTTTTTGTTTGTTTGTTTGTTTGTTTTTCAGGGTTCTGCTGCAAATTATGCATGGATACTTTTGGCAGGTTTTTACGCTGGATGAACAAACTCCTGATGAAGCCCTCTTCATTATTACCAACACTGTAAGAGTGCAGAGAACAAGAATAGTTATAATGCTGCCACTGATTAAACATTTTGTCTTCAAATAATTGTTCATTGTTGATGTGGTCTGTATTGTATTTGGCCCTCAATTTCCAACCTTCAAACAGATTCATATAAGGAGAGACTCTAACATAATTCAGTCAAGTCAGTGAGGAAAATCTCAGCATCATTACTTTTGCTACTGTTAACTTTTCTTCTCGTCTTTAGACTTTTGGTTTGGTATTCGTTCATTTACTCCATCTGAGGGAGCACAGATCCACGAGGGAGGTGTGCACGTTTTCTTGGTGGCCTGGTGTTTCCTTTGAAGTGGAGAGGTGCTTGTTGGCCTTCAAAGACTCAACGGCACGCGGTCCCCTGTGGAGTCATGTGATGGAGGATGAAACGCCTAAGTGAAGATCGTCAGAGCTGAAGGTGTACTCCCATGAGGCCGAGGGGGGCTGAGGAGTAAAGTATGTTGTGTATCAATGAAAGTCTCACTGCGGCACAGAGAGGCTATTTGAGCTGTACACCACAAGAGGTAAGGCTAAAAATAATTTGAAAATAAAGCTTTTTGGGGGGTTGCTTTTTGTAACAGTAATGCAGAACCAAAAAATCTGGCAAAACTTCATGGAGCCAAGAGTGACTTATAGCTCAATCTGCTGTGGTCTTATGTGGCCAGCCTAAATGTACAGTGTCATTGTTCTAAATATGTCCGGCATGCACCGCTAAGCCCTCAGAAATATGTAAGTAAATATGTTGGTAAATCCATGCACATTGTATGAAGCCTAAGTTTGTGTCAAAGTTAAATCTGGTTAAATAAAGTTAGTGACACTTACAGGTAACTGCTGAACTTACAACAGAGTTTACAATAAAAAACATTTGTGAAACTCTGCAGAGTCTGGATGTTTGAGAGACAAGAGACAGGCAGCGAGCTGTCAGTCAAGTCAGTCATAAAAACAACAAAGCTAGAATTATGACTGAATGACAAAAATATGTTTTGAGAATGGCTTTGTTTTTTTGTTTTTTCACCCAATCTGATTGTTATCATGCCATTGAATGGACCATTTTTAGTGCAAATCAGCCTCAAAGGAATGGACGAGTAGGCCCCTGCTCTGCCCACTGTCAGCTCAGGTGGAAACCATCCACTCAATGGCCTCGATCCAGCCTCCTGTATTGTAATGTATCTGCCCTATTCTTTTCTACTGATGTCACGTGACTCCTGGTTTATGCTGTGTTTAGGAAACGTGGCGGATTTTCCCCATTTTTTTTTTTTTTTTTTTTTTTTTTTTTTTAGATAAAATGCAATAGTGTAGCCTTTCTAGTGAGAAGTATGGCTCTTAATTTCATAATCTTAAAGAGTTAAACTCTCATGACCTTTAATTTATGAGATTCATGAGGATTTATGCCGGACAGGGGATATATTAATTTTAATTTTCATGAAATAATTGACATGTTATGTTAAATTATTATTGTTGTTGCTGCTGGTATTATTAGTCTTATTTGCCATGGTGATAAAATAGCGTTTATTTTTGCTATTATTAGCATTCAATTTGAGCATAGAGGTAATTTGATAACTTTTTAATATTTTTACTTGAGTTAATGTCTAGTCTTACTTAGTGTACTTGTTTCAGCACAGAGACATTTTGGACAATTCTCAATTTCCAACTTGGTATAATGGCTTATTTTATTTTAATTCATTCTCATTATACTCTTATACTTGGTGCAATGTACATGTTTTCTTTACAAATACAAACACAGTGGATCTGGATAAAAGTAAAGATCACTGCAATATTAATAATGTTAATATTAATTTTTGTATTTCAGTGAAAAACATACTGACTGAGACTGCCTCAATTTCAAGAAAAACCTTTTTGTTATTATCATTGTTTTTACATTACTTACTATTAGACTTAGCCTTATCCTACAGTCACAAGATGGCCGCAGTATTGCCACTGAAGTGGTTGCCATGGTGACCCTATTTAGCATTATCACTGCTCTTTGAAGTGTCGCTCAACACCCAAGAACCAACCTCAGAGGACACACATTAGGTCAAATCATTTCATTTACCTTCTTTGTATCAGGTAGCACACAAACACTTGTGCTGGTCAGGACCTGAAGATGTCAGCATCATCAACAACCAAACCTTCATCACTAGCTGGTGTCCAAAATATGGACAGAAATAACCCAGATGATATCTATGAGATGTGAGATTTTATACGAAAGGGGGTTTTCGGCAAAGTTACGAAATGCATCAATAAGGAAACAGGGGAAATTGTGGTAATAAAGAAACTGAAGAATATCAAGTACACGGAGCGTGTGATTTGGAGAGAGCTTGCCATGCTCTATGCTATAAGAACGCTGGATCTGGACGCCAACCACATGGTCAAATTCTTTCAATATTTTAAATCCACAGATGGTCCTGTGGATGCTTGGTCCCAGGTGGTGTTCAGGATTTAATGAAGAAGCAAAAGAGTCCATTTTCTCTGAACAAAATACAACCAATAGCCAAGCATCTTCTGGTTGCATTGGAGTGTCTGCATACGGACATTAAGACTGATAATATAATGCTGGTGGAACACCAAAACCAGCCATTCAAGGTCAGATTAATTGGTGTGGCCATGCATACAAGTCATCAGAAGTGGGACCAAGTCAGTGTTTTGCAAGTCACAAGTAAGTCTCAAGTCTTTGGGCTTAAGTCTGAGTTAAAGTCCCAAGTCAATGCCTCACAAGTCCAAGTCGAGTCAGTTTCGAGCCCTTTCAAGTCTTTTTAACCCTTAGGACTCCAAATTTAATTTTTATCATGTTTTATATTGTTGAATTTAGCCTCATGTCCCACCTTAGACAAATAATTACAGATGAACAGATGGCAAGTTGTTTGCTGTAGCCATTTTACTATTTGAACACCCTAAGCCTAGAAGAGGACTACACAGAAAACAGGTTTCTGAATTCTTTAAATTAAAACAAAGTTCTTCAATGATTTACAATAAAGCTAAATATCTTACATACCAGTGCAATAAACTGTGTTCTACTGGCCTTGTCAGATGTTCACAGGCTTCAAATAAGAGTCATTCTATCAAATTTGATGATTAACAAAGTGAATACTGCCCACTGTACAGTTTACTGAATAGCGACACCTGTGGAGAACAGGGGGACTGCAGGGGAGTGATGTACAGTCAGAGCCATGAGCTCCAGCTCAAACACAGAGACAACACTGCAGAAAGCTCCAGCTGGTGTTTATTTTCACTATTTACTGTCTGAGGCAGAGGGAGCTAATGGAAAATGTGAGTTGTGGACACCAACATTTTGTAAATGTTCAGGTAAATGTTAAGGAAAAACACTATTCATTTTCTTTGAGCAAAACTGTCAGCCCTGCAATAACTGTCCTCTGTCCAGGGTGTACCCTGCCTAAGGCCCATAGTTACTAGGATAAGCTCCCTAATGGGAATAAGCAGAGGAAGATGAACAAAGCATGAGTAGCTCTTTGCTATTTTAATTTTGTAAAAGTAGCTCTCAGGGGAAAAAGGTTGGAGAGCCCTGATTTAAAAGGTAATGGTGTCGGTTTGGGTCTAACTCTCCCATAAACCATTAAAATACTGAAATAAATGGACTTTTCCTATAGTGTGCATATACTTGTATATGCTACACATTTTCAGCCCATAATTCCACCTGAGACAGATGACGCATGAACAATCAAAGGGTCCCTCAAAGTTCAAGTAATACCTGTGAATGAAAACAGTGAAAGAGAAAGTGTTCATAAAGAAGCTGATTGGATTATGGGTTTACAATGCTTTTTTTTTCTTCTTTGTCTGAATCAGGCCCAAACTGTGTGGCCTGGTTAGTTTTAGTCTCTTTTATTATTTTGAACAAAGTATTAGTCTAGTTAATAAATAAACTACCTCTGAACTTAACTGGATAGACATACAACTGATCTAATTTCAGGTGGTAGTAGCAACAGAGAAGTGTTGCGTTTAAATTTTTGTTCAGTGTAAATCAAAGCCCTTCCTTATTTCAGACTAAAATTAACACCACTGGAAACTTTGCTAATTAAAATAAAGCAGAAATGGATTGGGTTTTGTACCTGCAAAAGGTCTGTGAACATAATCCGTACCTGTTTGAGAGCCTCTCCATCAGACCACTATCTGCTCAGCGCTGCTTTAGATCCGTAATTGCCACACACCCACTCTTTATGTAAGGCCCTATCTGTGTGAGAAAAAACACCACTTTGCTCTATGCATGTGCGAACCGTGGCCGACTATTTTTAAAACACCCATAGCAACCTTAATCCATCTTTAGCTGGATGTGGGTTGACTCGGGCACCCGGAAGATTTAAATATTACCATAACAGCCTTCTAACAAGGCTCTGGTGTATTGAAGCGGGCAGTATATGGCTGAGGATAAGACTGTCTGTGTCTTAGAGGAGGAAAAATCCCTTCCTGGATTTTGGAAGAAGACTCCTCCCTAGTTTATAAAAATTGAATCAGTTTAACCTTTTGATGACTGCTAAGAACTGGGAGGAAGATGGGAGACTGTGCCATCTGATTTTCCCATGTTGCTGATGCTCCAGGAACATCTGTGCAGCTGTTGTTTCAGGACCAGTCACCTTCAAGTACAGTAAGGAGGGGCGCATACTGTATTATAAACAATAACAACAGAAATGACAAAGACACAAAAACAATAAGTGCATTAAATAGAAAACACAAAGTAAAAGGTAATGAGAGAGAAATCAAAAGCAAAGCACAGACCTTAAGATAATAAAAAAGACTTAGTAATACCATGTGAAGTGGGTTTTATATATGCAGCTACCATCCCAAGCACAAGTCACTCCAAGCCTTTTCATTCAAAGATAAAAAAAAAAAACAAGGAGTTTGTGATCCACAAGTGCAAGATGACAAACACAAACTGCCTGAGCCTGAAGTCAAGTGTGACAAACAAAACAAGTAACAGCAGTGGAGCAAATCATTTTTTTGACAAAATTGGACTTGGAGATTCGTTCTTTTTACAAACAAAATATTTTATAATCACAGCTTTCGATCAAAATTACATTTACAGTTTTGGAGCAAAAGCACAGTCAGATTTAATATCCATGAGGAATTGAAAATTAAAGAATAAAACACAATATAATTATTACATAACATAATCATTTGGCTGGGTTACTGTAGCTTTATGTTTAAAGTTGAATGGATAAATAACATTTAAAAAGTAATACAGTTTATTTATTCTGCCCTAAATATCAGTTCAGTTATAGGTATATCAGTTTTTCCAGCAAAAGAAAAAAAGAAAAAAAAAGAAGTATACCGGATCCTATCTTGTTGGAGTACTTCCTGCGCATGCACATAACTCAATGTCAGCAACACGAGGAAATCAGATCATGTTCAAGGGCAAGGTCCTTCATGTGCTATAATAAAAAATTCCAAAATCTTAAGCCCCACTTGACCTCATCTGATTAAAAGGTCATGAAATTACAGACCATCTTTTTGTGCTTCTCTTTTCCCGCAGGTACAGCAAGTCACTGATCTGGCTGAAGTTTTTACCTCCTTCCTCAATCTTTTTTTCTTTTAGTAGCAACATACACCAATGCTATTTGAAAAACACAATTAATCAAAAGAAACAAGTCATCTCTAGCCAGGATTTTTAGACAATTTTTGGGCACCTCCAAGTAGCATTTCACATTCTGTAACTTTACAAAAGCAATATCTATTAAAATGTATATTCTTATTGGGAGGTTTGCTTTGTCTCGGCTAAAAAAGCTGAGAGTATGTGCATGTCTCATATATATTGTACATATTCTGCTGTTTTTCAAGCTTTTAAAAATAATTTGGGACACCTTTGCTTTTGCATTCTATGCTTAAATGCTTAAAACAATGTATATTTAGGGGGAGCAGTTACTTTTCTCTCCATCAGCTCTCACTTCTTTGCAAACCCCATGGTTTAAAGCAGCAGACAGTGGTGCTGAGGCCTGAAGCACGCTGCAGACACTCCTGCCTCTTGTTCTTCTCTTTTGAGTTCACACATGAATAACATTGGGAAGATTTAAGTTCAGATATGAGAGGGTAGGCCGAAGTAATAAAAAAAAATTCCTGATACAAAAGTCTTAAGCCTCACTTGACCTCCTTTGATTGATTGAAATGCCTTAAAATTACAGACCATCTTTCTGTTGCTTTTGGTTTTCTTCTCCTGCAGGGAAAGAGATTAATTGATCTGGCTTAAGTTTTTTTTCTTTCTCCTTCCATCCTCACCCTTTTTTGTTTTTACCATCACAGCAGAGACCAAGCCAGGCCATGTCGATATCCAGCACCGACAAAAGCGCCTCAAACAAAGGTCAAAAGCCTCTACTATGCATCACGGCGCTATGCAGCACACCTTCATCTGTTCCGCCATATTAACGCTACGCACAAACACACAGCGTTCTGCTATTGCTGGGGCTAGGGCTTGGCGGTATTGTTCATCAAAGTGAGGAAATATTACCAAGGGGAGGAAAAGCACTTCACCTTCCAGAACTCATCACAGTTCATTTCACAGGTAATAAAGTCAGATAGATACACTCCTTCATGCCAGTCGATCAAAATGGAAATAAATGACTTAACTTGGGCCTACCAGACGGCTCTAATCACAACACTACATCACATGGTATTCACAGTTAATCTGAGCCATGTGTGTTTCATTTCAATGTAATTTGAGAGGACAAGATGTCAGAAACCACCGTCGAATGAGACTTGCTTTGAATTTGATGAAAAGAAGGTATATGCAGAGGTGGACAAAGTAAATTTATTTGAATACTGTACTTAGTTTTAGAGAATCTGTACTTTATTTGAGTAGTATTTTTAGGAAAAACTTACTTCTTTTACTCAACTACATCTAAAAGATAAATATAATACTTTTTACACTACTGCATTTCTAAAAAAAAAAGCAAAAGTAACTTCGTCTTCGTCTTAAAACCGAAAAACAACTGACTTACAACCTAAAGATAATCATCTACTACATGATACCACTCATATTTGCTCTCAGGAACTAAAAAGAAGCTCTGAACACAATATGGAAGTGATTTATCTTTTGCTTTGAACATTATTTGCAAGATTCTATAATAAACCGATTTAAAAAAATTGATTAGTATGATCATAAAACCCAGCCTTATTTATAAAACGTATGGCTCATTTTTGCTGTAGAACAATCTTATCTATTATGGTTTTATAGTTGATCCCCACATTTCCTCACTAAAATTATGTACAATGTATTTTAGCTGCAAATTTGTGACTTGAATGTTGTAGAATTTTTACTCAAAATTCTTGAATGCACTCATTTGAAAAGTACTGAGAAATGTATTTTGAATATTTAAGTATTTTTGAAAGTACATACTCCAGTACTTTAACTAAAGTAAAAATGTACTTGTATTGGAGTAATATTTGACCTGGAGGATCTATACTTTTACTCGAGTAATGAAGCTGAGTACTTTGTCCACCACTGGACCAATTCTAAGCAAACTTAAACTTATGCAGGTTTTCACATTTGATCAGTTTTTATAAAGTACTTTGTAAATGTACTTTAATAGTGTTGATAATTAGTTCTCAGTTTAATGCATTAGGCTGACCATGCACCTGTAGTTGCTGGGTCACTCCAACCCTTGTGAAGTTTCAGTTCTGCTCACATCTTTAGCAGCGTCTCTGTCAAGTAGAGCCTTTCATATGCCGCTCGTCTCCTCTGCAGCAGGTGAGGCGTTAGCCAGAGCCATTCTGAAAGCTATAGCCGTGTGTCATCAGCCGCTCGGGCAGGAACACTTTAGGCAGAGTGTGACGGGAAGCTGCACCGAGTTTGATTTATTATTCTCTACTTGATTAGATATGAGGAGGGATAGCCCTGGTGCCTCTCATTTGTAACGTCACGAAACACATCTTGCAAAATACATAAAGGTATTTTTCCAGTCTGGCTTGTGCTTTGTCTAAAATGGGCTACATACATATTTCACTATAAACTAGACATTTTACACACCATTAAGGACTGAAAAGCAATTATGTGTGAAGTGCATGTCGTAGAAGCAATGGGCCTCAATCATGAATGTTCTCTGAGGAAAGTTTCCGAAGTACCCCTTCTAAGAACTGCTCAGGAGTCTACATCAGATTCATGATACATTCTCAAGCTCCCAGATTCTTCTCAGTGGAGCACGTAGCTAACTCCAAGGACTCCACAGACACCACTCTCCTCATTAACATGGCATTTACATAGAATTAACTATGTATTAGGACAAGAAACGCCCTCTTAACACCGCATTTGGTCATGAGACAGGAGTTTAGTGACGTCTGTCTACAGCAGACTCACAGGGAAGCGGCACTCTGACAAATTCATGTACAGCAGTTTGACAGCTTTAACAGTGA
This sequence comes from Bostrychus sinensis, assembly GCA_020698575.1. Classification (NCBI taxonomy): domain Eukaryota; kingdom Metazoa; phylum Chordata; class Actinopteri; order Gobiiformes; family Eleotridae; genus Bostrychus; species Bostrychus sinensis. Next base: position 16,373,971 of record CM036249.1, on the reverse strand, counting down.
TTAAAAATGTCCAAAAACACTTGGACACAGTCAGTGGAAGCTCTTGTTAGTCACCAAGTCACTGAAGTTAACAAGGGCTTTCCCTCGTTAACAGGAGGGGCGTGTACACAGAGACCAATGCGTCCTGGTCATGGGGGGGGGGCAAAGTTCAGGCCAAAGTACTACAGGAGTGTACACAGAGGAGACTGGGGCAGAGACAGAGACTGCACAGAGCTGCACTGTAGCACTGAGTACGAAGTCTGTTTTATGTTTATACCTGGTCTACACCACCACTGATCATTATTTTTCTTTTAAATAATATTATTTTAATAAGAAAAAATTAGTAAGAATTGTATTCTACAATCAGACAGAAATTAATATTTTTTGTTTCATTGTCTGATAAAATTATAAAACTGCTGAATTTCATAAGAGTCCTCAGACCTGTTCTTGTATTTGTTCTTCCAGAAGAACTTTTTTCAGTTAAGAAAAAATTGGTGAATGCCAAAAAGAAGGAGAAGGGCTTAAGTACAAATTTGCATTTATCCCCCATTTGCATTTCATTCAAATTTGGGTTCATGAATGAGGCCCATTGTGGCTGTCTCTTAACAATTATTGTAGACAGTGTTGCGGATGCTGTGAATCTCTCTTTGTTAAAAATGTAAAAAGGCCTAGTGTTTATCAGTTCATCACTAGTACTTATGTTGTTCAGTCAAAGTACTTGAGGGAAGTAAAAATGTAATGTTGTTTCCATGGATAACACAGTATTGTCATGTCATGAAACCAGATCCTTGATGTTCAGACCCATGTTCAGACAAGACAAGGTTGATGTTTTAAACAATGTTATACATTTAGGAATAGGTGCACAATAGAAAATTCGGGGCCTGGGCCACTTCTGTGGTTCACCCAGTAGAGTGAGTAACACATAAACTGAGGTGACCCAGGTTTAATTCTCAGTGTGAGTGATTTGCTCCATTTCATTACATGTCTCTCTCTCTCTGTAATGTTCTGTATGCAATACTGTCTTTGTCTGTTTTTTTAGATTATTAATTTTGTCTTTGTATTTTGTATATTGTCACAGTGGATGGTGGAGTTGGGACAGAAATATTAGGATGATGGAGTAAAAGTAGGTAATTTAATTAGAGTAACCCATTACAGACTGTACTGTGTGTTCTGACCTCAGTATTGTTTCAGAGACGATCTTAAACCTCTCTCACCTGAGTGGTAATGAATAACCAGCCTACAGCAGTTCTGTCAGTGGCTCTAAGGAGTCCCAGTGTTTGCACTGTGAAACAAGCATTTTGTCTAGAGATTCACTTTTTAAGCAAAGGGGATCTTTTTTGTGAGAGTGCTATAATTGAACTAATTCCTAAGAGAAACTGTTCCTAAAAGAAGTCAATAGCTGCAGAGAACAAGGGAAAAGAATGTGTTTTGATAAGACGCAGATGAGCCAATATGTCTACTCTTAATGTGCCTTTACACAATTTTAACATTCCAGCTACCCACGATTCACCAGTATAACTATGTTTTATTTTATTATAAGAAGCTTAAACCATTTTGCCACAACAAGATACCAATATCAAACTAAAATTTGGAGCTTACGTTTGGACTGAACCAGCAAATATCCTTTCCTTAAACAGCTCATCTTGTATTGTCTGCATTTTACTTTGCTTCTTTTTTTCTATTCATGTTTATCTTTTTAGCACTGTTTTCTCAAGTATAACACAGTGTATCTAGTGCTAAAATACAGACTTTCTCTGACCTTCCCCTTGCAGCCATTATTCAGCAGCCAATGGAATTGTCCAATATTGGAGTGTGCTACCAGGTTAAATTCCTTACTAATAAAGCCTAGAAAAGTCAATTTTTCACAGATGATTTCTATTACAATATTAATAAGATTATTACATGGGTTCCCTCCAGTCCAAGGGGGGAAAAAGATCAACATGTCAGTGGTCATGTTAATGTGTGCTGTTAAGTCTTCTTAGCAGCATAAGCTTCCCAGTGTTCTCAGATGACCCCTTAGGAGGCACACCTCCTCACCACCCACTCATCCTGCACCACTGATACGTTATGTGCATAATTTTTTTTCATTTTTTATTTATTTTTTTCCCGCAGATGCCGGCATCTTTAAATATCTTCATTTGTATTCATGTAAGTGTTTGAAAAAAGGAATGAAAGTCAACCGCGTACCTCAGGGCGCTGCAATGAGTCAATGTTTTTGTGCTGCAGCTACAGTAGGAGTCAGGCAGAAAGATCAAGATGGCCTCTTAGGCAGTTTATGCTATTAGGAACACACAGGCAGCTGTCAGTCAGAGCCATTTACAAAGTCTCCAAAATTCTGCCGAGGGAGTGACTAAAAATGCTCAGAAAGACAGTTGTTAATTTTTTACGACCAGAAGGAAAGTGCTTGCTGAAACAAAATGAATTGGAAGTGGGTCTCTTCAGAACATATTTAACAGCCAGAAGGAGTAGCAAGGTAAGGTGTTGTGGTAGTAAACAATCCCACCCTGTATCTTACTAGAGTGGGTAAGTAACTTTTTGTGTGCCTTAACAAACACATTTTACTTTTACTAGTGTAGATTCTGGAAAAATGTTAAACTATATGATAGGAGAGTCCTTAGTATCACCTATAGTCTGATTGTGGTAGCAGTATTTTCAGTACAAGTAATCTTTTCACTGAATACTTTCTTACACTTACATAAACGGGATAGTAGATACCTATTATACTGTATGTTAATACTGTATCAGTACACTCACAGTTTGGAAAAGCAGACAGGTGTAATGACACATGTTTTGTTTTGTTTGTATGGCTGCTAATAGAACTTGTGAAAATACATTTTGTGACAAGAAGATAGGTGTGTAAAACTACTCTAAAAACAAGTGTGTTACTATAATATAATAAATCAGGCACATGCATTTTTAGGAAAATTATTTATACAACCTCAGAAACAGTAAATTAGTAAAAGCATCTGAGCTGTCTATGTGTATATGCTATAATGTTGTTCCCTCATCAAAAACAGACCTGGAGTTGCGTTTTTGTTTCATTCATGCATGTTTGAGTAATCCTTTGTTCTTTTAAATTGAGTGTGTGAGAGGACAAAAACAGCTCGTTTCACCGGTGTCTGCCTTTTCCACCTGACCACGCCCCCCCTCACGGTCCTGCCCTGTTTAGGAAGCACTGCTACAGCTCACGCCTCCCCTCAGAGCAACCAAACAAATCATGTGAACTCCACAGGCTTCAAAGTGCTGAAGGGGCATGGCAGTAGGGAGGGAGGGCTCTTAAAGTGACAGGGAACTAATCTGAGCATTTCTCAAAGAGTCAAATGATGATTTTCTTAATTTTTTTTATAATTATTGCATTTTCTGACCAACAAAACATAAGATGCTGATCTGGAGGTGTCCTAAATAATTTAAAAGCCAAAAAAAAAAAACATAATATCGGCCCTTTAATATAAATAACAGTGTGTTGTTTGTTTGTGTATGCTTTTCTAAATTGTAGAGGCAAAAAGGCTATCTGAAATAAATCTAAAATGGGTGCACAAACCATCCTTTGGCCAGTCCACTACCATCTCTCTTAGTGTTGACTTTAAATTGCTCATAGTGTATAAATGTGAGAGTGAATGGTTGTCTGGCAGTTTGTGTAGGGCTGACATTTAGAGACTAACCAGCCATTGTCCAGCATTTATGCCATTTGGGCCCATAGTCGCTCAAACCACACATAACACAACATAACTCCTCACAGGAATAAACAGATGATGATGAATTACGTAACATATAACTACACCTGTATCTGCATAGATTTGGACAACTCTCCACACCTCTGTCCTTTTATATCCCTGTCTGGCCATATTTCCCCCAAACCAAAAGTCTGTGTGTATCAATAATCTCCTGGTTATTAAATCCACAAGCATCTCTTTAGCAAATGTGATTAGAGCCATGCAGTATTTAGCGTACCCCTTCCCTTGGGTGGACAACAGTTTGCATTTATGTTGTGCTGTTTATCTTTGTAGTAGTGAAGCTTTGGTGACTTGCGCGCTTTGCTTTTGATCACTTTCTGTTTTGTAATGATTCAGGTTGCTGTTACCTCCTAAAGGGACTCGCAGCCCCAATCGCTGTTTGATCTGAGGGTCGAGGGAAGCTGCTGTCCTTGTTCACCAGAGCGAACAAACGGAGAGATAACTTTGTAGGCTGTTGTGATTTTGATCAGCGTAGACGTTTCCTGGCTGAGTATAAAATGCTTCTTGAGTTTACTCCCTGCTGGGCCTCTGTGACAATTTGGACAATATGCTTTCAACATCCCTCTGAAAATGATGAAGAGAAATTTTGCATGTCTAGGCAATGTACAGAGATAATGATACTAAACTAATAAGATCCAAAACATTAATTATATACAGCTTGCAGAAGTGGAAAGTAAGTCAATGAGTTTAAATACATTTTTTAAATAAGTATTTGTTGTCTCTCTAAATGAGTATTTTTGAATTCTATTGAAAAGGGGGTAGTAATAGTAGCAGTACAAGTAGCATTCATAATAGTAGTATAAATGCTTATAGTAGCAGCAGTAGTATTCATAGTAGAAAAACTAATACGAGTGGTACTTTTTTACTTTTACTTATTACATTACTTTACTTACTTAATAATTTTGTTGACTCCTTGTAGTTCTACATAAGTCATATTTTTTTTTGTAGCTACAGTACTTTTACTTGCGTAGCCCATAGATTTTGTGCACTTCTTCTACCTCTGACAGCAAGTGTTGTTATTTATCATTTCCAGCCATGTAAATTGTTCTGCAGTGGTCCTATTAGTGAGAAAAGTTTGTTGTGTCAGAATTTATTGATGAGTTATGAATAAATTCTATTTTCTCTGGTATACCAAGTGAATTAAGGTTTTTGGGGCAAGCCTCTAGAGAGACACACAAACTCATTTTAATTTTTAATTTGGGATAAATAGTAGACTCCAACTTCTGTGAGGTAATAGAGATAAACTTGGAAAAGTCACATTATGATCAGAAATGATATTGTTAGCAAGTTAGTTATTTTAGTGTTATTGGGATCATTTTGAAACAAGGCTACAGGTGGTACTTCTGAAGTATACAGTTCTGGCCTAAGGTTTAGTAAAATATTTATACAATCTGAAGCTCTGGTTAGGCTCAGCCTTACAGTTGTAAACAGGCAGGCTATAAAGTCATAAGCACATATGTTTGTTGTCAAATAAATTAGTAGAGTAACAGCCACAACATGGTAATCTACTTTTTAGCTGACACTAAAGTTAAAGCTGCATTAACCAAAACCCAAAGTCTCACCCTGCACAACAACATAGCAAACTGGCCACTTCCACCACAAAAAAGCCAAGTGAACTGTCCCAAGCCTGGATAAATATAAAACATTGTAACAAGAAGGGCAAATCAATGCACGCACATATTCGGGTTTATGATTCAGTGATTCAGTCAAATGCAACTACAAAAATCCTCCTGTAGCTCCTTTAAACTGCTTCTCTGAGCTCAGCCAGTTCAGTAGCATGCACACTCAAAAAGATAATGAATGTAGGCTACTAGCTCTAGTTAAAAATCCTAATTCAAACACTGCACTTTCTGAAGCCCGTCCTGTGTTTACTGCTGTGGTCCATGAGTATTAGTTTGCCTGAGCCGTACTCTGGGACCTGTTAGAAATTCTTTAAGCTCAGCCTCGGGACTATTTTGCAGCAGTTTCCACTGGAGCTGTTGTTGAAATGGACTACCCACTTAATTCCACCTGCAGTGATATTGACACTACGCTTTTTGTGTGTGTGGAGCTCTGAAGTCAATATAACGTAAGGACAGAGTGGAAAATAAAGTAAGAGGTGTGTCAGTAGGTGGTCACCAAATTTACTCAGTGATAGCTCTCTAATATGTAGCTCCAAACTGTGATGTATTGTATATTCTGACAGCTTTCTATCAAAACCAGCATTAACATTAACTGCAGATCGGGAACACCCCACAGGTTTGCATTTTTTTTCCTGCTTCTAACAGATCAACTTTAGGGACAAAATGTTCACTCGATTTAATATAACCAACCCACTTAAAGGTGCCATGAAAAAGAGATAATCTGTTTTATTCACTTCACTGTCAGTGGTCATAACGTTATGCCTGCTCGGTGTATAAGCTTTAATATGCTAAGGCAATGTTTTTTTGCTTTCCAAATCTGTAGCAGTTTTTTTAATATGCAAATGATGTGGTAAGGTGGTGGGCAGTGGACTGAGAACTTGGCCACTGCAGTTCCAAGAGTCCCAGGAGTTAAAAGAAGAAAAGAAAAGAGTATTGAAAATAAACTTTTACATTTATTACATGTGGAATATTTTTGGAACTTCTTTCCTAATATTACTTTGGCAGCCGCTGGATTAGTGCAATTTTCTGAAACTCACTGAATTTTATGTTGTAAAGCTATGTGTTTGGAGATATAGTGGCCCATAATGACATGTGTTTAGATAAAGCAGAAACCATTTTGTTGTTACTAATGTGAACAACCTGGCATGTTTCTCTTTGAATAAATCAGTAAGGTGGTTCATTCACTCACTCCAAGTTTTATCAAGTACCTCCCTTTCTGCAAGTACTTTCCTTTTTAAATATAATTGTATGTTGTTGTTTTTTTTACAATGCATCCTAAAACCATGGGCATTGAAATATCAAATAATCTTCTTTCCTTTCAGCTTTTCCTTTCTGGGGTTGCCACAGCAAATCATCTGTCTTCAAATGTGCAGTGACTTAAATATTGATGTAGCATAGGTTTTTATGATGCAGCAACAAAGATGCAAGATGCCCTTCCTGACACACAACCCTTTCCATTCATCTAGGCATGGGACCAGCACAAAGAGTGGACCAGCTGATGACCTCCAGCAGCTAGATTATTGTTGAAATTGCACTGGATTACATTGAAAACCACTGTGAAAGTTACCATAATATCAGTTTGTATTTTATGGGTTCTGTTTTTAAGATATGACTCCTGCTTTCTGTTAGGGTCCCTCCTTTTTACAAACATTTTCAACATTATATCAATATTTTTTTATGCCAGCTTAAACACTCAAAAACTAAAGTGTATTTTATATTTCTTGGGCTGCCAAATCCAAAAAATCCAACTAAAACCAACAGACTCTGAAGTTACACATGTGTCATTAGCTTAACTAATTATTGATACAGAACTGTTGTACCCGTGTTGTTTTTACATTTCAAAATTTAGCTTCAAAGTACATTTATATTTTGTTGTATTTTATTGATATGGCAGAATGTGATAGGACCAAGGCATCCTATAAATTTAATAGAAGCTGTGGCACCATTTAAGTGTGTACTATCCAAAATGAGAACGTACTCCCCACAGCCTCTTCCAGGGAGCAGGGACCGAACTCATATCTGTAAACATAAATCATAAAGCAGCCCAAACTCCTGCTGACCAAAATGACTGAGCTACCCACAAATAAATGCTCTGCTGCATACCTCCTGGTCCCAAAAAAATAAAAAAATTTAAAAAAGCATGTAAACCCTAATGTGCAAGTGTGTTTTAATAGTGGAGGAGGTCTGCACTATATTGAGCTCCGGTAATATGACCAACTGTTTTTCTGACCCTTTTGTGTGGGAGGGGTAATGGAGAGTATGATGTCCAATTTATTTTTTGCTCACATCAGTACATTAAGCCACTTGCTGCCATCCTCCGCCCTTTACCACACACACACATAAGCTTATCGCGCATCAGAAAAACAGCATTTTGTTCCAATTATAGCTCTGACAGACTCCGAAGTATGGCACTATTGGTCCGTCCCCTCCGGGCACCCAAGCTAGTAATTGAAAATCAAATCCTGGGCTATGCGTGCCAATAGGTCATAAGCTTTCTGTCCTTTTACATGCACTGGCACACATATATTCACTAATGTGCAATTTCACTTGGTGACAAAGGCCTGTCTCCCTGATGGCTGAGCTGATGTATTTGATGCCTCAGACTTGGAGCCAATTTTCGTCCATCCCTCACGAGATTATAGCGGAGACACGGAGACTGACAATCGCAGCAGCGTGCCTCTCATCAGTAAGTCCTCTAAAAAGCATTGCTGCTGTCAAAGTATGATGGACAAGTGTGGGAAAAGTATCCATGATCAATTAGATTTTGAACAAGCATGTGCAGCAGGAGTGGAAGAAGTGGTTAAAACTGTCACTCAATGAAAACTTCAGTATTCAATGTAAAAATTATTTAAGAAATACTTGTCCTGCCGAGTTTCATGTGGGGTTCCTCACACTCTCCAAAGACATGCATGTGTTATGAGAATAGGTGACAACATTGCCCCTAGTGAATCTACGAGTGAATGGTTGTTGGTCTGTCTGTGTGTGTGTGTCCTGGGACTAACAAGCCTACGGTGTACCCTGCCTAAGGCCCATAGTTGCTGGATAGGCTCCTGCCACCTGCAAGTCCTAATAGGAATAAGCAGAAGAGGATGAATCAGTGCTTGCACAAATTACTATTGAAAGGTGTAATTACATAGCAAAAAACATCATTACAACTACTGCTCTACAACTACAACAACTACAACTACTACTAATATTACTACACTCATTTGGTGCAAGCATGGTGCCTACCTCACCACCAGGTAAAAAATACTGACTACTTTAAGTAAATGTAGGATTTTTTTTCATAAAAAAACACTCAAGTGAAAGTGTGTGAGATTTAAAGATTTTTTGGAGGAGTAGAGGTATGAAGATATAGTTTTCCACCACTGTACAGCAGAAGCGGAAGTTATATACTTAATTTATGTAAGTTACATTTACAAGATAAACTTTGAGTACATTTTCTAAAAAATACTTTTACTTAAGTATTTTTTGGGGAAAAAATTTACTTTTACTCAACCAGGTTTTTACACTCTAAATTTTTTTTTTTTTTTTTTTTTTTTTTTTGACAGATTGACAGTTAGTTGATAGTTATAGTAGTGGTGGTAGAAATAGTCTGAGCAGTAGTGTACTGGGAGTGTAATAGTAATAGCAGTAGCAATAGTAGAGAGAGTAATAGTAAAAGTAGAGCAGTACTTTCTACGTAAGTAAACTTTAGACCCAACACACTTTTACTCAAATGAAAAATGTATTTAGTACTTTTATGTGAGTAATATTTTTAAGTAATACTACTTTTACTGAAGTTTGCAGTAGTCCTTCCGCCTGTGCATTGCATCGACATCAGAACACTTAGAGAACTGGAGAAAAGTAAAGATTGTCAGTGTGGTGGTAATGCACAGGATGAAAGTGCTTTGTGCAGATCTGTCTTCCATCTTTGAGTGAAACATGAACAGAGCAGAAGTGAATTACTCATAGTAGAGGCCCATTCACGTCTGAGTCCTGTCACATGTGGGAGACTGTTGTGAATTCCACTTAGAATCAAGACAACAAAAACATTAAATGTCCTCTGCGAGACAGCACTTAAAGCAAGTTTTCTTTCACAACTTGTAAGACACACTGGATAACTAATGCTCTACAACAGCTCCAAGGGTTTCTGTCACTCCTGGTAAATGCGCTCTACCTTGGCTCCTGTCTTTTTCTCCTTAAAGCGAGCCATTTCTCTTGCACTCAGACAAACAGCACCACAAGAGGAGCCGTAAAGACTAAGCACATCTTTGAGTTATGGCACTGATGTGGAGTTGACTCAGAGTAATAAAATGGATACAATAGAATTACACCAATCAGGCATAACATTATGACCACTGACAGGTGAAGTGAATAACATGGATTATCTCTTCATCATAGCATCTAGTGAGTGGGTCATATTAGACAGCAGTTGAACAGGCGCTGTTTGTTCTTCTTAGACATGCAGTCAAGCCATACTTAAAATATTATTGTACATCCATCTAGACTATAATACAATGAAAGACAAAACATATTTAATTAAGGAGGTGATCTCATTTAAGTTCCCTTTTTCCAATTTTGACCACAACAGAAACAAAAAAAATCCTGGTCAGCTCAACATTCACAATGATATTTTCAAAAGCGGACCAAACAACAATAAAAAACACATATGTGAGAAGAATAGGCCCGCTAATTTATCATCAGCAACTTGGGCAAAAACTGGTGGTGCACTGTAGTGGTAACAAGTGCTTTTGTTGCAGTTGTTGTGAGCTAAGCTTAAGGAGCTACATGATTACAAGCTTTTGACAGAACTAACTTAATTGACCTGTGCAAAACACTAATTTTAGCTTTCTTCATCTTTCCAATTACTTAGTGAATTGCACTAACAGAGCAAGCACAACAAAGTTTGTTTTAACTGTACCAAATATGGCAAGAGACAACATCACTTGGCCATGTCTTGTAATATTTAATGGAAATTAATACATGAACTATAGCCCCTTACATCACTAAGGGAGGTAAGGTTCAGACTTACTGACTGGTTACGCAGTGCTATTCTAGATGTTTCTAGTGTTGCATAGAAGGACTATTTTTTTTCTCTTCTTAAATTTTGACTAACCCAGATCTAAACTAGGTCAAAACCTGGACTAAACCATGTCTAAACCGAGGAACAAAATACAGATCAACCCTGAAAATGTGTTTCTAAATATGGACAAAACAGAGCCAAGCAAGAGCAAAGTCAGGATTAGGCCAGGGCTAAACCAAACCAGGTCTAAACCAGGACTAACAGGACTAAACTAGAACTAAACATACTACAGTTTAAGAAACACTGATATTGCATAGTGTTTTTTTTTTTTTTTTGTTTTTGTTTTTTTTTGTTTGTTTGTTTTTTGTTTTTCTTAATGTGCAATATTCAGCATTATGGGTGAATCTGTGTGGCTGTGTTCAACCTCAATTAACTTTCAATTAAAGAGTGATTATGATCAACAGAACATCTGCACAGAGAGATAAGCTGTAACCTTGTATTTGTAATAGACAATAGTTCATATGTGCCTTTTGTTGTCATAACCGAAGCGCTGTCTATCTCCAGCTCAATTGGCATCTCTGTACACATGCTCTGTTTGTATTTCTCACAACACGTGCATTAATAAATGAACACGAATGATAGGAGCAGAAAACAAATGAGGCGTTTGATAGACGTCAGTACCAGGCCAAGTGCGTAAGCGACTGCCACCACACACGCTCTGGGATTTCAGCCGTGTCTCGGGGCCTCACTGTACACATGTGGAAAGCGCTGCAGGTGGATACATATTCTCATGGTACTAGGCACAAACAGCAGCATGAAAGTTCTAAGGGGGAGTGGCAATCCTTTACGGCACCAATATTTGTGTTTAATTTCTCTTATTTTAGGGATATTAAGGTTTAATCATGCTAATGCAAAGAATGCAATATGCTAATTCTTCCACTTATCCCTTGTTAATGTTGGTACGGTATAAACATGTTTACAGTAATTAGCAAAAACAAAATAAATTCTAGCAAGCAATATGTGGTCTTCAAGGTGATTTTTTTTTTTTTTTTAGCATAATGTAATTTGTTCAGCCAGTCCAGTTCAGTGTATTTCAAAACAACCAAGAAATGTTTTTGTAACACTTACTGCAGCAACAATGGTTGAGGTAAAATATTAACAATGGTTTCTGGACCATTTTAGTTTAAACTGTACAGAATTCAGACAAGGAAATATCAATGTAAACCACATGTCAAGTCTACCACATGCCAGTAGTTGTATAATAACTACTACAATGCTCTTCGTACAGCTTTGATGTATGTACCACACAAAATGCCACAGTATGTCATGAAACTTGAACCTATATGAAGTGTTTTCAGCATTGAAAATTACTTTTGAATGTCCAAATGAAGAATGTAATACCATGACTCTTATCATGGAGACGCTTAGAGACACAAGACATTCAAAACACAAAAAGCTGTGATTCTCATTGTGAGCTGTCCATGGTTCTGGCAGAACGGCTCCACTGCATTAGCACAACTGCATTATAACCCTCTGTTCCATAAATGCCAGCTTTACGCCGCTTTTACGCAAACAGGTAATTACGCGCTCACCTTCCACCTCGTCCTCGGGTAGGTTGACCGGCGCGCTGTACGAGAGGATGTCGGGGATGGTGCACATCCCCCGGTACATCAACGTGGATGTTACTGGGTGCATCGGCATTTTGGCTGCGACCTTTGACTGCCACCTGCGACCTCGTCATACAGAAGTGTCTGGAGTGAGGACTTCCCTCCACGCTCACGGCACTGGGGATCCGAGAGAGCTGTCCATTGATGTGGGGAGAGTAGAGAAGGAGGAGGGGGAGGGAGGTGGGTTCCGCAGCCCCCGAAATCCCCCGTTCGGTCAACGGAGCGCAGAGATAATGAGGTACAAAAAGTCCGAAGTATCCTACCTCATTGTAGTTTTATAATCTCGAGAAGGAACAACGATAGAAGTCAATAGAAACTAGCCAGACAGTGCGCATAGACAAGGTGCATAGAGCTCCACATCAAAGCCACTCTAACGGCACAGAATAAATCACCAATCCACAGTTTGCTTTTGTTCCCTCTGAGTCTTGTCTTCTATTTTTTATGGGGGCATTTCCCGCATCCACTTGTTGGATGTGCGCTTAGCTGACGCACTCGCTCCACACCATGCAGCCGGCTCCGTTCGTGTAATCCTGTGTCAAAGACGTTCAGTGCGCGCTGGAAAGAGACGTGTCTCCTGTTGAAAGCGTGAAACAGGTCTGTCCTCACAACTGCTGTGCTGGAGTGTTCGCGCACTGCCTCCCACCCTCAGCGGAGAGAGGGGCGTTCTGTGAACGGGACTTCACGTATGGAGCCAGTCCTCTGTCTCATCATCGTCACGCTCTCTGTTACATACTACCACAATATGCGCCCGCCTGTATGAGAGTATTCACACGAATTTATGATATCCCCCATGTACTGTCGGTTAAAGCATAGAGAGAAGGCTGAGTAATGGCACGTACTGTTTTTCTGTTAATCTTTATTATTTCTGTGCTCTAATTTCTACTAATTCAGAGCCAAGAGAATGAAAAGAATTTTGAGTTTATGGTTTTATTAATTGTAACTTTCTCTTATCTTTTTCTGCTTATTCCCGTTAGGGATCGGGAGTGACTGGAGTCTGTAATCCTAGAAACTGTGATTGCTAATGGCCTCATGCAGAGCATATCTCAGACATTTACCATTTAGTCTTTATATCTTTTAAAGGTCCCATGTCTTTTGACAGCTAAAGGTCCCCTATTTTGCTAAATCAAAATTTTGAGCTTATAACTATGTTATAATATTGTTTGCATCTTAAAAACATACCTGGAGTAGTATTTTGTTTCATTCATAGTAATCATGTATGCTGGTGGCAACTCCTTAAAAACTCCTTAAAAACTGAAAACATAGACACTGAAACCAGGAAGTCCTCCTGCACATTTTTAAAACCCATACACGACACCAGACTTGTTCTGATGATTTCAGTGCTGACATTTCCATCACTGCCAAGCAGTCAGCTCATTTATTTAATCCTTTAGCATCATGCTGCTGTGCTAAATAGCCATTTTATGCTCTGTGCAGTCCCCACTGTTACCTTTTTTAAATTTTTTATTTAACCAGGAAAGTCCCACTGAGATTCAGAATCTCTTTTGCAGGGGAGTCCTGGTCCCATTGTACATGTTTTTGGTGTTAGGGGAAACCGTGGCACCTGGAGGAAACCTACGCAGACACAGGGAGAACATGCAAACTCCACACAGAAAAGCACCACCCGGTCTGGGAATGGAACCTGAGACTTCCTTGCTGTGAGGCAGGAGTGCCAACTACTATGCCACTATGCTGCCCACATGTGTAATAAAATATGAAATACTAATGCAAGGTGCCCAAAATTATTTTAAAAAGTCTGAAAAAAGTATAATATGGTCCCTTTAAGGTTAATACATGCGTTATTGTCTCTATAGGTAAATCTTTTCTCTACATTTGATAGGTCCTGCCCACCTTGCCTGGAAATTGAACTCATGTGTGAACTCACTGGATCACATTGCTGTGAGGCAACACTGTTAACCACTCTGCCACTAGTGGGAGGAGTACCCAAAGAGAACCCACAGTAACACATGGAGGATATGCAGAAAGATTGTTGGTCAGCCCAAGAAAGTACCCCAGATAGAATATGGTATGGGGACTTAAAATATATAAATTCAGACTGATGGTAAATGTCACTGAACATGCAACAAGATCCTGTAAAATGAAGCTTTCACCCTAGCAATGTCGGGTGTATAAGACAGACTATGGTCATCCACTTCACTTTGTCACTCTACGGATGACCACACATCCTCTGCTGTAAGTTTGGCTCTGACACACAGCTTTTATTGTTTCATCTAAAGCTCATTTCACAGCCAGCCTGTGTTGTTATTAAGAACAGGGGATATTAAATATGAAACAATAGGAAGTGTTTTATAGAGTGTGGGTGTGAGAATCACGCCGAGAGAAAGAAAGAAGGAAGAAGATAAATGTTCTGTATCTGTCCGTCTCATCATCTCCAGTTGTACGCTCGGCTGAGTCTCTGTCACCGAGCAGCCACTCTTTGAAATAAGCTGTTGAGTCGACATTGTTGGTTGGAGTGTTGTGGGCAGAATATGGCCTGCAATGTGGCTTACTTTTGTGGTTTGCTTTCTTATGATAATTGTTTGAATGTATCTCTCCACTGGTATAGATTGTTCCACCTACCTATTAATAAAGGAGGACACAGGCACAAGTCTTGGGTATTAGACATTTGTTAGACTGACACAAGTTATTTTGTACTGTGTTATTTTAGCTGTCAGCCAAAACATATTCAACAATATTCATACAGTTATGTAATCTGTGCTTAAAGTGCAGACTCTCAGCTGTAATTTAAGAGTATTCATGTCCAAATTGGAGGAAGGGTTTAGGAGTTACAGCTCTTTAATGTGTAGCTGCCTTTTTTCAGGGGCTCAAAAGTATTTGGACAGTTGCTTCAGAAGCTTTTTTTTCTGCATGGGCTTTTCCCTCATTAATCCATCATAAACTGAGCAGGTAAAAGGTCTGGACTTGATTCCAGGTGTTACATTTGCATTTAAAAGCTGTTGCTGTGAACACGCAGCATGCAGTCGCTCAATGAAAGTGAACCAGACCATCCTTAGGCTGGATCAACAAATTGTTAAGGCCAAAATATTTTTAACAACGTATTAAAAGTGAACATTGTATTGTCAGTAATGTTCATTTGTCTAAATACTTTTGAGCCCTTGAAAAGAGAGGGGGCTACACACTGAAGAGCTGTAATTCCTCAACCCTTTGTCCAATTTGGACATAAATACTCTCAAATTACAGTTGAGAGTCTTCACTTTAAGCCCATATTAATTAATCATATAACTGTATGTTGAATGCTTTTGTTAACTCCTAAAATAACAAAACTTGGGTCAGTGTCCAAATACTTATGGAAATGTATGTGTCAATACTATGTGTCTATGTGAGTCTATGTAACAAAAGACTTGGGCGCTGCAGCATTTCTCTTTGCCAAAGATCAGATGTGATTAGAATCTGCTGGATGTGTTTCTGTAGGCTCTAATCCATAACAAACTCCCAAACCTTTCAACTTTTTCCAAAATTCACTTTTACTTACTCGCAGTGGAAGCAGATAAAACATCCACTTGGCTGGCTGGCCTTTTCTAAAGCTTCACAGACCAGTGGCGAGCCTCTGGGTGCAACAGTGTCACAAACTGCTGGTCACTCACCAAAGGGCACCACAGACTTGGTATCCTTGGGTGACATGTGGCACTTTTTATTTCCAGAAAACAGTGCCGATAAACAGCTCTACAGGAGGAGACTGTGAAGGTCAGAGCACTTTAAAAATCCAAACACTGCCGAGAACACAGTCAGATGCGTCACACGGCTCTTTTGTCAGCAGAAATGTGTAATGATTACTCCCTGTTGGCTCTAGGTTTCAGGTTCTACCTAGAGTGACAAGTGAGCTGCTGGTAATGTTAGCAATGAACACAGTTTGAGTTGAAAGTTATTTTTGTACTTGCTAAAATGATTTTAAAAAAAATACAGATTTATATTTCTATAAAAGCACATTTAGATTTTTTGATGAAATTGTCAGATTTGACACATTCACAAGCTTAAAAATATAAAAAGGCTTTTTATCAGTACAAGATATCCTTTTGTAAGACATTTAAAAACTGTACAAATTGCTTAGCTATGGAATGCTACTTGAGTCTGAAGGTTACAAAAGTTTTACCCAGGTGCTCTTCAGGTTGGTGATCACATAGGATACAGACAGAGACTGAGGCACTCAATGGGATTTCAAAATATCAATAAGCCTTTATTATTTCATGGGCAGCATTTAGCTAAAAAAAATGCCAACGTGTTTTAGCCTCTCAGGACCTTCATCAGGGCATGTGCATCAATAAAAGAAACAAAATGGCTGCCAGAACTCTTTTATACTCGGAGATCATGCAACCTGTTCACATGGCCAATCCAAAATCCAGGACAAAATAATCACACCATATTATTTTAAAAACCACAAGTGAGAGAAGATCATTCATTTTTTTAATATACAATGATACAATTAATAATATAATGACAAAAAAAATCATTTAAAAAATCACAAAAAACATGATTACACACAACAATGGAATCACAATGAAAAGTAGATCACAATAAAGGTAAAGTCAAGTTCTTCCTTTATGACTGGACACTGTGTTGAGTATATATCCAATAGGATTTTCTTAGAAGAAGTTGCTTTAGTCTATCTCCACCACTTGTTGACATTTGAATGCCACACATTTTCACACTATTACAGCTGCCATGACCTGCTTCTCTATCATGTAATGCCATACTATAAGGAGATTACTTGTTCTAACAGCATGTTTATGTGCAGCAAGCCTAACTTTCAATTTGCACTTAGTCTTTCCAATATAGAAGCATCCTCAGAGGCGCTCCAACCTGTAGATTACATAAGAGGTATTACACTTAATGAATGAGTTGATATCATATTTTCAATCGGTGTTTATATTTATATAATGATTTGTATTCACCGTATTGTCACAATAGTTACAGTTGCCACACTTAAATCTTCCAGTTTTGGACCCAAGCCATGTTTTTTGCTATAAGGGAGTAAGATGACTTTTTACAGTTTATCACTTAAAGTCAGAGCTCTTCTAAAGCAAATTGTTGGTGTTTCTGATAGAGCTTCTCTAAGTACATTGTCACATTTTAATATAGTCCAATTTCTCTCCCATGAAACAGAGCTAGGAGGCTAGAGTCACATGACTTGACTTAAGTCAGACTTAAGTCACAATATATAGGACTTGAGACTTGCTTGACAAATATTGCAAAACGACTCAACTTGATTTGGAATTGCTATTCATGACTTTAGATTTGACTCGGACTTGAACTAAATTATTTGAAATTACTTGTTTTTACAAAAAAATCAGGATGAATTTGGGCGTGACAAATGCATTAAAACAGGAATATGTGTGTAAAAGCACCATTTGTGTTTACTTCTGTTAATGAGCCATGTGGACCCCTTTATTTTTGCTTGGTGAAACATACAACTACCTCACCTCATGAGGAGTTCACTGTATGGTTTTGTGACTTTGGCTTGAGTGTCAAAGTTCTGTCAAATTATTATTATTATTTTGCTAAGGCAGTACATTGAAATTGGATTTATTCACTTACAGTATGCATGTCTTCAGTCTTATGGTCTGTGTAAGATACTGAATGCTCTCAGTGTTGTAAAATGGTCACACAAGAATGTCAGGACCACTCATTTAGTTTAGTTTAGTTTAAAAATCATTTTAAAGTGTAAAAACAGTTCTGCTAAACACAAAAGATAAGATAAACCTTAGTCCCACAGTGGGGAAATTGAAAAATAAATGTATATGACTTGACATGATTTGGTGACTGAAAGCAGTGACTCGACTTGTCTTGACTCTCACAAAGATTGACTTGGACTTGCTGTAACTTGAAGTTGAAGACTTGATGCTTATTGTGACTTGCACATAAGTGACTTACTCCCACCTCTGCCATGAACTAATAAAAACATTTAAATTTTTTTAAATCCCATCAGTCTCTGTCTATATTTAAAAACTGTAGTTTGGTTTAGTAAATAGTGAAGGTCTCTGGAAAAAGTGGCACGTGTTGTGTTATAGGTCAAATCTGACCCACTAATAACACCATCATGTGAACGAAGTGACTGATTGTCTCAGGTTAAATGTGTTTTAAGTTCTTTTGAGTGACAAGATATTCTGAAGTACTTTTTTTTTTTTTTTTTTTTTTTTTTTTTTACCTTTATTTAACCAGGAAAGTCTCACTGAGATTCAGAATCTCTTTTGCAGGGGAGGAAGTCATTAGTACTCATTGTAATGTCATTAGCTCATATTTGACTTTTATTGCTTTATGGTGCAGAGTGAAGTTGTAATTACCAAATGTTTCTACAAGATCTAAAACTGCTTTTATCTTTTGTCTTTATTGTGCAAATGGGATGACTCTCTTTCTCTTTTCTGTTACTGTAAAAACACAAAACCGCATAAAGTATTAAAAACAAAAATACTCACTGCAAACGTTGTTCTTTTTCACATTGTAAATGTGTAAAATTCACATTATCGCAGCAGGCGCCAGTTTGAGTCATATGAATAGTTGAGCCGCAGAAGTTTTGAAGCCAAATAGTTGCAGTGACTTGGGAGTCCAATATTTCTGTTACTAAATCCCAGATATTGTCATTCTCTTTGCATCGTCCTGCAGCGCTCTGGCAGAGGAGGATCCCTGCCTTCATCTGCTCACACACTTCTCCCAACACTCTAAATTACAAATACAATTATACAAGTACAACTATATAGGGCTACTGAATGAAGACATGACACTTCAGTCTTTCAGAGAATTACAAACAGCAACTGATTCAAATTTGAGATCTGCAAATCAATATTAATTCAGCCAACTGTGAACAAGTCTATTGATGCCTATGATTAAAAGAATTTAATGGATGAACAAATGGACAATGGCACAAATTGTGTATAGTTTTGAGACTGTTATACTGTAAGCGTTTTAGAACTGTGATATGCATTTTAATTACTGATGTCAAAACTGATTATTAATACTGACAATAATTACTGAGAGTCTAATTACAAATTTAGACATCTCTGTTAATTGCAAATGTACTTATTTTGTATCACTTATTGTGGAGCCAAAATGCATTATGGACCTATACCAGTTCACACGGATTTTCCCTATGGCCTATAACTACAGTTTTAATGTTAGCTGGCTGTCTCTGGTGGAGGTCAGGGTTGGTGTTCTACTTGAATATATATTTTTGAAGCATACGTAGCATACACACATATGATTGTGACAGGAAGGGCTCTCTCAAGCTTGTCTTCCTTTTCCTTTACACCAGAGAGGCCTCCAGGAGGTATCTGAAACAGGCCCAGCGCCTTACTGCCTCTTTTGATGTAAAGGAGCAGCAGCTCTACTCAAAGCTCCTGACAGTGACTGAGCTCCTCACCTTAGCTCCAGGTGACAAAGTGTTTAGCTATGACACTTCACAACAAGAAGGTCCTGGGTTACATTACCAGACTCCTGATTCTTATCACAGCTATTTTTGATTTTGTAGTTCGTCGGCATCGTACAAAAAGTTTAAAGAAATAAAAAAAATGTTTCTGTTTGCGTTTAAAAGGCAGTAACACACTGAAGTCAGATATTATTTTTAAATGTTGTAAAACATGCAATGCTGCCCTAGAGATGACCAAAATTGGTTTAAAAATAGGAATAAAAGCACAATATAGCATCTTTAATTTAAATATTCCACTGTTAAATATAATATTTGTGTCAATTTTATAATTATCAGCAGTGTTTACCAGATTTCTAGACTCAGTAATCTACCAAAATCCTCGCCCTCTGTGACTCATATCTTGTCACATTCTCAGAGAAAAAAGAAAACGTCTTGACAAGACTGCAACAAGAAGAAAGCGCAGCGTAAAGCTCATGCAAGCATCAGCGGCGCCTGATTGAATTGTCTCAGATTAAAGGGAAATGGAGACAGATGGCAATTCGATGTCAGCCTACCTGTGGGAGGATATTGTTTCGGGTGAATTTACCAACATTCAAATCGAGGGTCTGACAGAAAATAAGCAAGACTATTATGAGAAACATTTGCAGTGTCATCCAGAGATGGAGAGCACCCCAGAAGATGTCACATGATGCCAGCCCTTTGGTCTGATCTATTTTCACCCCGGGAAATAAAGAGAGCATTTGGGTTGTCCTTGGCCCTTGAACACAGCACTGGAAACGTATTGAAGTGAATAATGGCTCCTACTGCGAGCCCATTCAGCTGCTCACGGATTATGAGCATGGAGCCAGAGAGCCACGGACAGAGGGGCAGATGTGGAGGCGAGCCTTGTCTGTGTTTTCGGAGGAAACAAAGATAGATGTGGTCAATTCCATGAGCACAGCACATTGTCTCCAGTACCCCCTCTGTTCTTTTGTTTACCATATTGTAAAAAAAAAACTACACAGCCCCATCTACATTTAACAATATCATGTTTAAATTAGGGATTGAAATGAGATTTTGTCCTTATAGCACTGTTGTTCTTTTATCTCTACTGGGACCCACCACAAAAATCATCACTAGGACATATTTCTATAGGAATCTTTGTGGATATGGGCCCTTGTGCATCAATGGTTTAATTAGGAATTATGTGGGGTGTTGAATAAAGTTGAAAAAATGAAAAGAATATCCATCTGAGGTGAATCAGTTGGCCCATGAAGTCAGTGGTATGAAAGTAATCTAGTAAAAAAAAACTTATCAAAGTAGCTAAGTGCATAACAAAGTAACTAACTCTTTGATTAAAAAGTAACTCAGCAGGAAAGTAGTCAAGTAAATATGTGAAGAAAGTAAGTAGGAATGTGATAGAATAAAAGTAATAGTATAGATTTGAAGAGTAAAAAAGTAACTGAGTAAAAAGTAACTAAGAAGGAAACTAATTGAGGGGAGTAAGGAAGTAAAAGAAAGTTAATGAAAAAGTAATTTAAAGTACTCAAGTGAAAAAGTAGTTCATTACTGCAGGAAAATAAAATCTTAACCCTCAGGCCCTCCTTTAAAAATCAAATCACATTCTTCCTATTAAAGCCCTTTTAGGTCACTGGGTGACATTTAAAAATGTAAAACATAATTTTAACCCCTCTCCTCATCACTCATAGCAAAAGTGAATTCATTTTCATATTTTTAACCCTCTAAATGCTAGTTTGTTCACATAATTCGAACACATTTGTAAATAATCATGAATTATTTATTATTTAAAGATGCAAAGTGTTTACAGGATTGATTGTTTACAGTGATTACAGGCCCCAGATAGGTCACTCATCAGCCTTAACTCTCATTTTGATACATTTTTACTTTTTGTGCCATTACAAAAACAGAAACTCATACAATAAAAAGGCTGAAACTCACGTCCTTCCTCTTAATCTGTATCTGTAACATTGATATAATCAATGCCTTTAACAAAAAACAACATTGTCCCTTTTTGTGGATTTCTCCAAGGCATTTGTTTCTATTGAGCACCCTTTACTTCTAGGCAGACTCAGGGACACTGATGTGAGTGCTTCTGCCATTGAGTGGTTCAGAAATTATCTTTCAGACAGAACCCAGTGTGTTTTTGTTGAAGGTCAAAAGTCTAACTTCATGGAGATCATTAAAGGAGTTCCTCAAGGTTCCATTTTGGTACCTGTCCTGTTCACCATTTTTATTAACAACCTGGGAAGTAATTTGCAAAATGTTAGGTTCCATCTCTATGCTGATGGTACTCTCTTGCTTCCTCAGTTAACCATGCCCTAAATGAGCTCCCGACCGCTTTCCATCTGCTTCAGGTTTTATTCTGTCAGCTAAAGTTGGTTCTAAATGCTAAAAACACAAAATAGAGGGTATGCACTGGCGTCACTTTTTCCGAAGGACACGCCCCCCACATTCGGACTGAGTGGCAAAACAAGTGGCTGTGATCAGTACAAAGTAAATAAAACTGATGAGTATTGACTTAAATAAAGCAACTGAAAGCAACAGTGATCCACAAAACCTCACCAAGAACCTCAGACATAGGTATGTGGCCAGGATTTCACTTTGTTGACATTTTTAACTAACTAAGACAGCTAAGGACATCATGGTTTTTATTATTTTTATATATACTTTGTTAATATTAGTTCACCTTAAGAGAAACGCCAAGCAGTGGTAGTAACAACACTAGATTAGGCTGTAGCACAAAGTACTTTGTACTTTAGTTAATGCTTTTAATTAAGTAACAATTTTCTTGAGTACTTATAGAAGAAGTAAACAAACTAAGCAAAAATTTACAGGCATCAGACGTAAATTTGTCTTTATTGTGCAGCTAATGTGGTCCAGGAATACAAAGCTCAAACGGTTGTGTAGCTGTCAGTATATTTAATAGAAAATGTTTAAAAGCGGAACTCAGTTACCTGTCTCGTTTCTTCTCTGTTTTTGCTTCTTTTTACTCTGTTGTGCCATACCGCCTTGTGGATGCCCGATCCCGTCAGACCTCGGAAGCTAAGCAGGGTAGGGCCTGGTCAGTACCTGGATGGGAGACCGCTGGGGAACACCAGGAAGCCGCTGTGAATGTGAGTGAGTGAGTGGGGACTACGGATGGAAATTAGCTCTGAGCTATAATCTGGTGTATTTACGGCACTAGCTGCTGTTCATTAATACACGCTGTCCCATATAAATAAATAAATAAACTCACAACAAGCCCAGGTGACTTATGGTCCCTCGTACAGCTTTAGTTTCGTTTTCCTCTCCTCGTATCCATACAATTTTTTTTCTGAAATTAGACCACTCCATCCTGATAAAAAAACAAAAAATAACGCCAATTCTAGCTTGTTGTTATGCTAGCTGCGATGCACCTCACTGCCTCTAGACTTCAGTGTTGCAGTTGTAGTTTTTAGCCCAGATGCAGCTGGGGGAGATGCAGGACACTTTATTTGCCCCACAAAAACTCATTTAACCATCACACGGACTCACAAACAGATTATTTAAGGTAAGGAGTTCCTCTGTGATTCACCCAAAAGTCCGTGGAAAACTACAGATTCACTTTTGGCAGCAGGTTTGTTTACTGGAAAAGCTGCGGTCCATTTGCTTTTCCTCTTTTTAGATTTCAGTTTTCTATCAAAAATATCTCAGATTTGTTGTTGAATATGTTTGTATCAGTCAATTTCACAGCAACTCTCTCTCATTTTAGTTGACTTCTTGAGTATTGGCACAGGTATCATTACGCACCGTAGCTATTAATGTTGCTTTGCCACTCTCAGAAGTAATTTCCACATGCTGTGACATCATGTGCATACACTCTATTCATGACATTTTCCAAAGCTGGTTTTCATAATGTACTGCATGGCATTCAAACATCAGAGGGAGAAGCAATTGAACATGTATCTTGTTATAAATATTTGGGCATATGTATTGACGACAAATTTTCCTTTACAACTCATGTAGAACATCTGTTAAAAAAGGTAAAAGCTCTGCTTGGCTTTTACTGCAGACACTAACCCTGTCTGTATCCAGCTGTGAGGAAAAGGCTTGTTTAGACCACCTTCCTCCCTGTTGTGGATTATGGGAACATCCTCTACAGGAATGCAGCCTCTTCAGCCCTGGCACAGTTTATCACAGTGTTTTAGGTTTCATCACCAACTCTGCTTTCAGGACCCATCACTGTGAACTCTATGCTCTGCTCTCGTGGCCTTCACTAAGCCTCAGAACACAACACCACCGGCTTAGATTTATTTATAAAGCCATCCTGGGTAAACTTCCACCATACCTGCATCACCTCATGTCTCCAGCAAACAGTGGGTAAAACTCCCGTTCATCACATCAGCTCCTTTTTAAAGTACCCAGAGTCAACACAGAACTTGGCAGAACTGCTTTTTCTTATCCTGCACCTTGGTCTTGGAACAACATTCAACAGTCACTGCAGCTTCAGCAGCTCAGTCCCCTGGGTACATTCAAATCCTCACTGAAAAACTGTCTCACTGAAGAGTGTGCTTGTTATTCTTGAGCTGGATTAAATGATTTTATAAGGTTGACTGTATAATTGCATTGTGTTTGTCTTTTTGTAACTGTTACCAGTGTGCCTCTTGGCCAGGTCTCCTTTGAAAAAGAGATTTTATTTAAGGGACTTCCTGGTAAAATAAAGGTTAAATAAAATAAAATAAATAATAAACATCATTGGCAAATATCATCACCCTAGAAATGCCAAAATGAGAGCAAAAAATACTTTGAAAAGCCCTAGAAGTGTGGCAGGAGGGCCTGATGGTTAAGTAAAAAAAGTTATTTAACAGAAAAGTATCTATGTGGGGCAGCATAGTCTGACGTCAGACGTCCCTGCAGCCGGCATTGCGTACTGTTGTTGTGTCCTTGGGCAAGACACTTCACCCTCCTTGCCTGTATGACTTTGTGAGAGTGATAGTGTGTTTGGGGGTGGTCGGAGATTGGCAGTCATACTTTTGTCACTCTGCCCCAGGGCAGCTGTGGCTACAGAGGTAGCTCACCACCACCGAGTTTGACTGAGGAGTGAAAAAAGCAGCAAACTGTAAAAGCCACTTTGAGTGTCTAGAAAAGCATTGAATGTAGCATTGTTATTATTATTATTATGTAGGAGAAAATTAAGTAAATAATAATTAAGACAAAAGGTAAGCCAGAAAAAAAAAATTAACTGAGTAAAATAACAAAGCTGCAAAATAATCAGTAGTAATAGTTGAGTAATTGGGTAGTTTATAGAATAATTTTTTTTTTTTTTTTTTTTTTGTCCCTACTTTGTTGGACATGTTGCTGCCCTCAAATTCAGAATGTTTCACATATTCATATATTGTTTATGATTTATTGTGAAAACATAAAGCCATGTTAATTAGTTATTTCCAGGATCACTGCACTATGGCCACACTGTAAAAAAAACAAACAAAAAAGTAGCCTAATTTTTTGTTATGTTAAGGTTAGGAGCAAGGCCACACCTGAACCACACCTTTGCTTCACTTTATTCATTTCAGTTCCCGAAATGCTACTTCAACCTGACAAATCCACAAACTATCACTGGCTGTTTACACAACCAAATGTTGCAGACTGGAGTTATGGCTTCTTCTACTGTGTAGTAGTCACCGAGGTGCACAGCGCCATTTGCTGGCCTAACAGGCTTACTGCAGAACGTTTACCAAACAACTTCACATTTTGTTAAAAGCAGACAAAGGTCTGACATTATTGACTGAGCCTGTCCTCAGATCAGATCACCTCAACACTGGCCCATTTCAGACTCAGCAGGGGAAGTGGCTCTGCCTCTGTTCAGATTAAGCCTCAGCCATAAACGGATGACCTGTTGCTGCCATTCTTCTGAGTCTGGCAGAGGAGCCGAGTCTGAGTCTATGAAGGAGAATTACATTAAAGTCTGCCACTGAATGGGGCTGCAGGATCAACATAAGCCGCACTGCAGGCCTAAACACACTTCCCCGAACTTGTTTGGCTTGTGTTTATCTCCACAATATGCCCTTCACTCTCCTTTCCTCCTTTTCCCTGCCTCGCTGGGCAGCCTCAAGCTGGACCCCATTGATGGCTTACAGAGGATGTCGGAGCCTGTTTGAAGTGCTGCTCTGCTGTTTGGGGAGTTTCCACCGGGAGGATGTGTAGGAGGAAAAAAAAGATTTGGAAGAAAAAAGCTCTTTAAAAAAAAAAAAAAAAAAAAAACAACAACAACAACAGCAACCCCTGGTGGAAGAGCAAGGCAGGCTGGTTCCTCCCAGTTGGAGTGCACGCTCTTGATCATCCAAATACAAATCATACAAGTCTTCACAGAAGCCCGACCCTCAGAGGGCATGTGAGAAGGGAGTTGATGTGTAAAGTGCGCAGGAAAGGTGACAGGAGTCAAATGTTTCTGTTACTTAAACTGAAACTTTTTCCTTGCACTGAAGGAAAACTGTCTAATCATTTAATAAAATATTGTATTAGGAACACTGAGATATTATTTAAACTTTATGAGAATGCCCAGAACTTACAAGGTGCTTTGATCAATCACATCCCTGCATATTTACCTTTTATTAGAAGTAATTTAAGCACATTTGAATCTACCACTGTCATAGTTGGTTTTGAAGGACCCCCATGCTTGTACATAGCTGTCTTACACATGCCTATTGTAAAAAGAAATGAAACCATATTTAGCTGTGTTTTAAGTTTAGAAAATAATTGGCAGCACACATCAAAGCCTCCTGCAGTCCAGATCTTATCCTCTGGCCACTATTTGGAAATGGAGGACCAATACAAAATTAATATGCAAATCACTGCATGCTAGGAGGCAGATGATTAGCTGGAAATAGCTGCGAAAAGCTGAAAGGAGAAAAGAAGTTTGTTGTGGGAAGGTGATTGTGATGATTTGCTCCAAAAGTATTGAGAGTAAATGAGCCAGAATTAAACTGCAGAGTTAACATAGCGCCTGCTGAGCATCAGCCAGATCCCCTCATTAAAACTCCCTTAGTGCAGGGTTATCCCCCAGTCATTTTATGAAACTTAATGTCCCATTAAGACTACATCAATCACATTTTAAATGATTCTGATGCCCGTTAGTCCAGACCACTCTCTGTGTAATGGTATTGAACAGACACAGGAGACACCATCTTTTCAATCACACACTTGTCCCTATGGTTCACATACAAACCCCTGTGATACCAGGCTGACCATGTTAGCACAGCCAGAGGCAACAGTATCATCTGAGCACCACTTAGGATCCAGCACAAAAATTCAACCCCATTATTATTTTTGCCCTGAGCTCCTGGTTTGAGGGATATCAGATGAACACATAAGCACCAGGCTCTGCCTCCAGAATGGCATTTCCATCTCCGTCACATCAAAGTGGTGGAGGAAACGGTGAGAAACTGCATCATGTTTACCTCCAGAGTGAGCTGCCAAGTGTTTACACACCTTTCCTACCCCAATCATCTCCATGCATTGCAAACGCCTCAGTCTGTTTTCCCTCACATGACCCAGAAATAAAAGACAGCACTGACGGCTGTAGAAAACACAGCCACATGGGAATTCTGCTTTTTATACAGGGGAAAAAAAAGTTAAACAAACTCTAAGTTCAGTGAAGAGGTGAGGTGTGATTAGATAACCATCGCGTATGTGAACAAAAATCTTTGTAGTTTTTTTCTTACTTATTTCTAAGGGCACAAGAAATCCCAGAGGAAGCTCTGACATGAAAACGCGGCGTTGTGAAAGTTTTGGTACATGTAATACGCACCACATACTACACTTTCTCCACATTCGTAATGAAATTCATATTTGCATGTACGTATGTGTTGTGAAATATTCACACAGAGCAGATTTCCTACTAGAACTTGGTATTATTTCTTAAAATCCCCCGGGACACATCTTAGACCTACAAATTATACTTTCCCAAACTTTTTCCGAAGTGTTGCAAGGATCAGTCGACTATTGAATCACCTCCTCTATATGGAAATAGCAGGAAAATGCAAACGTCTCCCTGGTTAAAATCAATTATTTACAGTCATCTCAAGGGATGCTGGGGCCGTGGCAGTTTTTACAAGATGACTTGAAGCGTGCGTGTGTGAGAGCGTAAAGAAGGTTTGGGCTAAAACCCTTTTGCACAGCGTGAGGAAGAGTGAGGATGAGGAGTGGGGACCCTGGGAGAAAATGGGGCTCCCCGACAAGGTCTGCTGCTGCTGATAGGGAAAGGTTACAAAGTCTCTGAGGAGTTTTTCCACTCGAGATGAGTCGCTGTGAACAAGTTGTGAATGTTTTATGAAGAACTGGTATGCACCACTTATTCAAGTACAGTATATGTGTGTAACAGAAGAAATAAAATGAGATAAGAGTGTACAGTCAGGAAAACAGAAACATAATTTAAAAATATTTTTTAACTTTCTTTTTCATCTGTAGTGTTTTTATTTAATCTGTAGAGTTAATATAGGCATCTTTTTTCCTATTCCTGTCCTTGTTCATTTTGGCCTCACTGCACACAATTTTTCACATAAAAAGGAATCCTTGCCATTGCCAAATAGCCCTCCCTTGCAATGTGGAGATAATCTGGTAGAGCAAATTACTTATTTGCGCTTTGCACAATATGCAACATCCTTGTGTGGAGAGAAATCATAAGCTTCACTTTCACTTGTCTCTTCCAGTTAGGTGTAAATATATCTGAACAAAGTTGCAAGCCGTTATCTTTGTGCACCAAGAGATCACAAATTTCTAATGATGTTTAAAAGGTGCTATGAGCAGTATATTTTTTTTTTATATTTTATAAAATTTACCCACATGTAAGATATTATGTAAACATGTTTAAATCAAATATTAGTTTTACTGATAACAATGGTACCACTGAGTTACTAACAATTAAAAATATATTTTATATAATGGCCTCTTTGGTTCTTCACCCTGCATCACCAATTGTCCAATCAGAAAAGCAGAAAGACTGGCAACCCACAGATTGTCGTTTTGATTTAGACTGCAGTACCGTTTTCAAACCAGTCTGAAAACATGGTGCCTACAGTACCTTTAAGTGTTGACATACTGTATTTGCATTTAATTTTCAGGAATTACAACTTCAAAATAACAAGGGTAGATGTCTATACAAGAATATAGTAATACATAAAAGACACTACATTTTTAATAGTATACGATGCAGGGGTAATCAAGTTTGATTGCAGTCGGGCCAAATAATTTTTGAACCCCCAGGTGGCGGGCCACAAGGATGGATATACAGTTCTCTGTCATGGTTCCTTGGCAGCTTTAAATATACATATATTAGCATGTTCAATTACCTATACAAAATGAATAGATCAATAAATAAATATCTTAAAAATAAATAAATAAATAAATAAAAATCCTCACCCCAACCGCACCACCCCTATTTTGCTTCATTTTTAAGTAGCAAATTAGATAAATATTGGATATTTATTGGACAGAGGCAAAGGTGACCATGACAGAAGGAGGTCACATGATAGAATGCTTGCTATTTATCAGATGGAGGCAACTAAAACCATGAAACCATGACGGAGAGCTGTATGCTTGCAAATAGGGTCTTACAGCGGCCTCATTCACTGAGAACACCATGGGATTAAATGCTATCAAGTAATAGGTATTAATAAAAGTGGATAACAGCTAAAAAATTGATGAGGGCTAACTTTATCTGGCTAAGGGCCAAGTTTGCCCGCGGGCCAGGGATTGCCTACCCCTGAAATACAATATACACACATAACTAAAATACTTTGTTAAAGCTACAAAAATACCTTTAGAGTATTAATGTAGTATTTCCTAGTCATCCAGGTAATCATCAATTAAAACGTTTTAAAAATGAAAGGCAAGTTGTTTTTTTTAAACATATTTTTTCATCACTTTCTGAAACACACAAAAAAAATCAATAATTACAACATCTTCCAACAGATCACAATCCCCATCACAAACAATAATGTTATCTGTGCTGTTGAATGAAGAAAAAAATGTAGTGGCAAGGCAAGAACAGTCAATATTTAATCCATGGGCCCACATATGGATAAGGTGAGGTGGTCAAATAAAAGTCAAAATAACAATTTACAAATTTATTACAAACATTACAAAAATACAATATCAATTCATAAATAAAATTAAGAGTAAAATGCCAAGGGCTAACCGGTCACGGGTTCACGTTGTCTCTGGGAGTATTCCCTAAGCTCCATGCTACACAGTCACACAACAGTGAGTGCTGAACAGTGAGGAGAACTAAAGCATGCAAAAGTGAGGGACATGCAAAATACCACTACACGCAGAAGTGATGGGGCTAAAGTAAGACACTTTATAAACAAAACCCTCCACTAGAAGGGTGACCACACACGGACCAGACCCTACAGCAAAGGAACACACAGTTAAAACACAGTACAAAAGAAGATTAAACTACAAAATAAAGTGAAACTGAAGCTAATATAAAGAAAAAGGACAATTCAAAATGATAAAAGGTTACACTAATGACATAATAAGGCACAGAAAGTAAGATTAAACATTAGCATAATAACAAAACAATAAACCAATGCAAACAACAAACAGTTAGACCACGGCAACCTATTACTTGAATATGTCCATAGAGTGGGAAGAAAACACCCATTTACCCATCTACTAGGAGGAACTGTAGCAGTAGGTACACACCAGGACTTCAGTCCGTGCTAGCAGGCATCATTGCGCTCGTTGAAAGAGCCACTGTCAAGGTCATGCACCAGGACTAACTAAAAACCATGGCCTTTCGCTTGGGGGTGGGGCTTATTGTCTTACGTCACACCCTTGGTTGGTGACCATTAAAGTCAATTTATCTTGGATAAACAAGTAATAAACAATACAGAAAGAGTTTATTTGGTAACAGATTAAGGGATAAGACTAGAGTTTGTTTAATGCTGTTGTTAGCACAGAATAAGAGGAAAAAACTTGACAAATATTATTTTACTGTGAAATATTTGTACTAATAGCATAAAATAAATCCTAACCCTATTCCTGACCCTTACCTTAACCATAACCCTTTCCCTAACCAGTTTGTCAAAATTATCATTAATGCTACATGAGTCGTGGACCTACACCAGGGTTTCCATGGCGATGATTTTAATATTTCCTGTCTTGCTAAACCATGCCCACCCACATCACATCGACAACAAAGCACAGAGGACAATTTTGCGGCATTGCGAACCCTCTCAAAACCTACGCCATAGCCCTGATGTGCACCTGCCCAAAAAGTAACTATGTGACACAGACCGCAAGCGCTGTGATTGGTTGCTTGATCTCGCGGTGTAATGGCGCTGAATGAAATGACGCAGAGGAGCAACACAGAAGTCCAAAGGGTTTACAATGCCTTTGAGACAACAGCGGTACTGTCGAGAAGTCACAGAACTATAAACCAGACTTTAGTGTCTCCCATTACACAACATCTACACAAACGTAGACGGGAAGTGGACGCATGATACACAATGCACAAAAAACTGAAACGTGACATCTTACCAGGGCAGGGCAGTGGCACAGAATATAAGGCAGTGACAGCAGCTTACCTGAAGCACCTGGCCACATCTTTTATAATACGAGCCATTAGCCAGAATGTGAAAGCTTGGCTGCCAAACGCTCACTAAAGCTGCCCCTAGCAGCCAATCTTCAGCTGTCACATCTGTTTGGGATGGGAAAAAACTGCTGCATTGTAGACTGCATTAGTTTAGGAAACCAAACCAAACACAAAGCGACAGCAATCTGCTGTCTACAGTATCTCTGGTTTACTAACCTCTCTCCAAGTGAGGATATAGGCTAAGCTCAGCTCATATTCTACTTATTTCAGAATTGACAAAGTCTCTTGGATAAAGAATAAACTTCCAAACTTGTCTAGATACCTTTCTTTTTCAAACCTTTCATTTGTATGGGGAACAATTTATTTTATCTATAAACTTTACTAAGAAATTATTAAATAGATCTGGCTGATGTGTTTTCAGAAAATAATGTGGAATTTCACTCTGGTAACTGGTTACAGTGCATTTTGAAATAAGTAGCTATTCTTCTTATTTACTTAATGTTTAATGTCTTAATGTTTATATGCTGTGTTGTTTACAGGTTACTTTAATAATAAAAGATATTTAAGTTCACTCATGGTTAGGTTAAGTATTTTTAAAGAATGACTTTGTAATCCAGTAGTAGAAACAGTTTTGATAAGATGAACTAAACAAACCTGTCCCAGCTGTGCCTAACTTTACTGTATGTCCTTTCTTAAAAGCAGAGCTAATATGCTACATCCCTATGTTTTCCAACATGTGTCATGATTCTTGTTTTACCTAACCTACATTTACCTTCATGAGCTGTCTCCACCTCAGCCTCTAACAACCTCATATAAAGACTTTAGAAGCCAGGGGGAATTAAGAGTGGGACCAAGACAATCAAAAATAATAACTATAAAAATAAAACAGGCATTATTTGGAAAGTGTATTCTCCCCAATGATGTCTTCTTCGGCATTTGTCTTCTTCTCTAAGCTGTGTGTCTGGGAGTTAGTTTTCACTGATAAATGTCCCAATGAGAATGAGCTAGTGGTTATTTTAGTCAGCCAGCATTAAATCTGTGAAAAAACACCAAGGCTGGTGATGCAGGGTGCATTAGCACAGTCCCTTAGGCAGCCATTACTCTGATGATATACTTTTTAACACATCCACTAGTGACTCCATGCATTGGTTATTTCTTTTGTAGGTTTTTACTTTTATTTTCCAAAATCCACCCACAAGGGGTCACAAGCCAGTGTACCTTTTGTGCCAGTGCCAAGCTTAGATAAATGTGTCAGTAAAGGAATCAATGCCAAATCAATATGGAAATGACTGCACACTAGGAGGAATGAAATAAATAAAAAGCCAAAAGGAAAAGAGAAAAAAAAAGGCTGTAACAGGGAAATGTAATGTCAATATAATATTTTGGATTATTTGAATATTCTGTATTGTGAAGCTTGCAAAGCTTAACTGGACGTATTGGAGGGCAGCCTTATAGCACTTGCTCATAGTACTCTCCCCATGGTTGACCCATGAGGCAAGTGTGTTGTTATCCACCTATACCACAGCACCCTCTGGGGGGATTCGTGTATGGTTCAAAAGTCCAGATAAAAACAACCCCATCAGAAAGTTTAAGAGTAGGACAGCTTTACATGGTTGGAGTTACTAAAAAGTGAAATTGAGACAACTGTCACCTTGTCCCAGTCTAGGTGGTGTTATGCTTCACTGCATCAAGGCATATGCTTGGTCTGCTAATTTAATTATTTTGTAGCCTGGCCAGACAGTTCCACTTATTTTTGTCCTGTTCAAGCTGTCTTCTGCCAGTTGACTGGGTTGCAATCACTTCTGCCCAAGCTTGTTTCTATCAACCAATTATAACCAAACCATGTCATTTCCAAGATTTTTTTAATTAATTAATTAATAATTTTTTTAATTTTACCTGTAAATTCTGCAGTTTTTCTTGTTTTTTATGTGCAATCCCACTTACATTAATAAGTTTGTTACAACAATCTGGCCAGTAAAGTTTGACAGAACCAGAGGGAGAAGAAGTACGCAAAAACGGTGTAAACTGTTTAAAAACATCTCCTACTACAACTATTATTACTACCACTGCAACAGCTACTACCTTTATTACTACTACAGTCCCCAAACATAGATTTAGAACCTAGTGGTGGAGAAGTGAGTGAGCTCCAACTTTGCAACTTTTTTCCTGCGCAATTTACTAAAGTAAGTTTGTTACCATATCTGAAGTTTGATCTTTAAAGATTATACTCCTTTTTGTCTTGTGTACTGAACAAACAAAGTTCTGCTGACTGCTTGGTTCTCCACTCAAACGCTGAGAGCACTTGATTCGATAGCAGTTTTCTATTCAGCTTGCTTCTCTCTGTATCTGAATCTGTTTATTTACTGTATAAGTCAGCAGTTAATCATTGCAGTCAATAGGATCTGACAGGCCCACACTTTGACTGGAGTTTGTGGGCTGTCGGCTTCTTTCTGTTTTATCACATTGGGCCTCCTCTGAATACCAAATAAGTCATGCTGCATTGGGCGGTCTCTGTTACCACTCTGGTACAACGATCAGGCAAAACATTACGACTTCTGACAGGTGACATGAATGACAGACCATCTCTTTATCATGGCACCTGTTTGTGAGTTGGATATTAGGCAGAAAGTGAATATTATATTATTGAGCGAGTTTGAAAAGGGTCAAATTGTGATGGCTCGACGTCTGGGTGAGAGCGTCTCCAAACCTGCAGCTCTCGTGGGCACTGCTTAATTTGTAAATAAAATGATGCCGGAACAAAAATTGTGCTTGTGTTGTGTTACTGGTGTTCATAACACCAACACTGATACCGGAATGTACACGCAACACAATGCATGAGCGCACACAAATGCCAAAATACCATGCATTTGCTTTCAATTTTAAGTTATATTTTAGCATATTTGTTAATATTATTATATTATAGCCAGGAAATCCTTTACCGTATCTAGTTGTTTAATACATCCCACAACACAGCCTCGTCCTCCTCCCTGCCTCGCACTTTACTTCGTGTATCCAGGTCGTCCTGTGTTTTTGGGCCACCCATGACTGACCTCACATAAGGGACCGGGTTGAATTTGGACAAGGGTGGGTCCCACAACATTAAGAAAGAATAACTTGGAGATGGTAAAAGTTTGCAGAGAGGCTCGGTTAAGACTGCAAATCAGGTTCATGTGAGAAATGTGTCTTTTTGACTTTTTGAGCACTGCAGTTACTTTTGTTTTTGACAAATCTGCGTCTTTGGTCTGGGTATGTGACTTAAATTACCCATCAAACATTTCTCTCTTTATCAGAATATCTATAAATAATAATATTCCAACTTATATTAAAGACCTGGATTCAAAAATTGTACAAATGAGTTACTCATTGTAAATTTTCTTATATTTTAATATTTATTAATTGACTGC
Source organism: Bostrychus sinensis (assembly GCA_020698575.1). Taxonomy (NCBI): domain Eukaryota; kingdom Metazoa; phylum Chordata; class Actinopteri; order Gobiiformes; family Eleotridae; genus Bostrychus; species Bostrychus sinensis. The sequence goes on along the minus strand of CM036249.1, from coordinate 16,339,631 downwards.
CCATGAGTTTAGCAACTGTGGACGTGAGGAGCTTTTATTGTGGAGGGTTCAAGCAGAAATTAAGCTTAACTTAGTGTGACAGACGTAAGTAGCATGGCTTGTATTTATAAAAATATGATTTTTTGTGTAACTGTTTACACAAGCCAAGAACTACCAGATCGTACCCTGTCAAAATAAGAGAGTTTCTGGATCTTGTTCCAGCAGGATCTTGTGAAGTTTGTGTGAGCTACTGTAGCTTAATGATTGCAGAAGAAGTACAGAAAAATGTCAGACTCTACAGAGCATGACAGTTTGTTGTATAAGAGGGTGCACATTAGGCAACACAACACATTTAGCACCAGAGAAATGCACCGATCAAGCATAACATTACATACATTCAACATACATACACCATACATTCTCTGTTGGCAAATAGGATAAGTTGCAAATTTCAATTCTGCTTCAGCAGGCTGTATTAGGATGCCCCTGCCTAGAACCAGCGCACTAGAGCGTGGATCCTTGTGGATGCTTCGTACATCATTAGCATTCAGTCCGCCTCACCACTCCTCACAACGGACCCAGATCTTAATTGCATTTTTCTGTTATCCTTGATAAATGTCATTTCCCTGTCATTTCACTCTTAATGATTCTCGTAATAGGAATGATGCTTTTCCTTAACTTTAAACACAAGAGTAATTCAAATGTCATTTTTGGCACCTTGTATGGATTAATCATTGTGGGAAATGTAAATGTTAGAATTAATTTAGCCAGAATTTGACACTCAGCACTCTTCATTTGCCTTGAACCTGTCAAGCCGTGCACAAATTATTGTCATTTTGCAACATATACTTGGATTACCCTTGAGTCTTATTCTATATTACCACCTGCATACATTATAAAGGCTTTAATATGTTAATGAGAAGCATCCCTCCTTTCAATGTCTTTCAAATTCAAAAAGGCATGAGTAATATTCAGCTGTACTAATTGTCTTGAGTCCACTACGTTCTATTTTTGGCCTCATAAATTAGCTTGGTTAGACTGCAATAGGAGATTAAAACAGTGCCCTCGAAGGTTACCTGGGCATATGTATAAGTAATATGCAATATGCAACCTCATGTTTATACATAGTACTGCTGCTTAAATTTAAAACATTGGAGCATTGGACCCTCTTTTGTATGCTCTTGTGTGGACTATGGCAAGAGATGGGTCCTACACTGTAAGTGGGAGAAGTAGATCATGTGTTTATAGCCTGGCCTGCCAGACAAACTCTTTTCCTATTCTATACAAAGAAGTTAGTCTGGTACCACTTTGTTTAAGTTTTGTTTCTGTGGCGGAACAATGACGGGGCAGTAACCAATCAGAGAAACAATGGCAGGACATAAGCAGCGCACCGCTGACCCAAACAAACACAGATTCTTGCTGTTTTTTCGTAAAACACCAGAAAACGACGTATTATTATGTACTTATTTCTGAACGGGAACAGCAGCAGAAGCCAGTTGTACAACGTTGTTGTTGTTACACCGGAAGTCAAAAAGGCTTAAATGTTGTTAAAATGGCAACAAGGCAAAGAAAAAAATCATGCAGATGACTGGACACAGACTTCAGCAGAACCAAAAGGTGACAAAGGAAAGCTCTAAATGCCATTAATCAGGTCAGAGAAGTTATTAAATTGGCTCGATAGCTAGAACTACGTTGGTTAGCTCTTCTGCTTTTGTAAGACATACTGCAGATAAATGGCTGTGTTAATCCAGTTCCAAATCGAACTGAAGAAATGCTGCATTCTGAGAGGTGAAACAGACTGTCCTGCTTGCGAAAAGCAAGTAGGGTTGTTGACCAATCATACTACGCTTGGAAGAGACAAGGATGGTCCCATTCGGAGACACTTTCATTTGTTGAATCCAAGCTTGTGTACATCTTTATACACTGGAGAAACGGTGGAGGCAAGTCACACTGAAAAAATACCAATTTCAGTGCTGGCTCCAAGTGTTTACACCACACAACAGCAGAACAAAATAAAATATGACAATAAACTAGATAGGATATTAATCTTTGTTTTGTTTTTGTTTTTTTGTTTTTGTTGTTTTTGTTGTTGTTTTTTCAACAACATCAAGGAAGAACAATATCAAGTCTAACCTTACAGAAAACATCAGCACCAAACATTGGGAGACTGAAGCCCTTAGGAGCTCCTGGAGAAGAACTATTCATCAAGCCTCCCAATACTTGGGAACCAATGTGAGTAAACATGCTGATCATTGATGGGCCTCATAAGCCACCAGAATGCATGCCAAAGACAGTCATCCTTGAAAACAAAGGACTGCCAGAGACAGAACATGAATATATAACAGGGAAGAGGAGAGTTGTTTTTTTTTTTCTACTTAAACTTTTTGTTTCACATTTTCAAAAACTTGAGAAGTGGGCCTTTAATTATGCTGAAAACGTCTTATGGTCATCTTTAAAGCTTAGGAGAAACATCCCTCATTCATTCTTTTAAATTTAAAATGCGTGAGTAATATTTAGCTATATTAATTGTCTTGAGTCCACTGTTTCCTAGCAGTGCTCTATTTTTGGCCTCATTAATTGACTGAAAGGTCCAGTGGCAGAATAAAACAGTGCCCACTAAGGTTTTTCGGAGGGGGGGGGGGGGGGCTCAACAGTTTGAAAGAATCTACTTTTTCCAAAGACCATTTAGGAGCACACATAGGCGCGTCGCCTGTGGGCAAACTGGAGCACACTTCAAAGTAAATGTGTGTGGTGGAATGTATTACCTCCACCCAGCTCTTCATATCCCCCCCGAGTGAACCATCTGAAAGAGCTTCCTGTCCATCAATCTGCCCAGAGATCTGCTCTCAACATGTTTGTGGTAACAGCCTGTTGTCCAGAGACTGCATGTACCATGGTGACACGGTGACGGCACGCTCACAGCCAAGTGTCCACACAGACGGATGCGCCACTACGTACTTCCTCTGCCGCGGCTTGTGTTGCTCTCAGTCTGTTCTGGAGGAAAAGTGTTATGTAACCTTTACACATTGGCTGCGCAAAAACATCAATGCCTCAAGCGTAAGATCTATAACTAAAACGTGCAGTATTTACCTGATAGTATTAAGAAAAAAATAAGATGGGTGTTAAAGGTTCAATTTGTAATATTTTGGAAAACTGTAACCTTTAAAGCTAAACTCCCTGATCTTTTATCCAAGTGACGAGAATAGGCTCATTCATGATGAACTGCACCTCACCTGGATTGTGAACAAGAGTGCACGGCCGCAACAGGAGGAGGGGAAATACGCCTGTAGTGAACTCTGACAGTTTGTGGCCCAAAATCCACTTCTTGCGTGTGTTGGATGTGATTTTCAAAATAAATGCATTAAACTGATTTGTAAGAACTTTTCTGTCCCGTGCTTGACCACAATCTGTGTGTTAATGAGGCGCTCTTTTGGGGCACACAACATGAGGCACATTCAGCAGTGGTTCTTAGCTTTTATGTCTAAATTTATACATTTTAAATGTTAAACAGCCTTCTATAACAGCAGATATTGTGCAAAATCTTTTTAATAATATTCTACTTCACACTGAGCAGCAGGGCACAAAGTTTATCCAGGTTAAAACTGTAACTTTAGTCTGTATTTAAAAAAAAAAAAAAAAAAAAAAGAGGCAGGAGAGGAGAGTAGGGCAGTGAAGTGTGCGTTACGTTTCTGATCAGCACTAAACTCAGATCCAATCACCTGTCCATTCACCGCTGACAGGTGGGCGTTTTCCCATCATGCACTGAGCCAAGCAGCCTCCGCAGTTGCTCCTGATGAATTGCAGCAGCTGGCTCAGACGGCTGGTCTCATTTGGATCTCACAAGCTTTTGGTGACCATCACACTTGTGACATCAGAGCAAGTCGGGAAGAAGTCAGACACAAATCTAACCGGCGTGCACTGTGCACAGACCGACACTGATCGAAACTGCGCAGGGCTAGCTCATCTCGAACGAACCTACTATCTCCACACAATGGCCCAACATGCTCCTGCACTGAAAACACAATGTTTAGTGGGAGGCGGAATGACTTTAGGAGAGCTACATAAAGTGGGTTGACCCCTCATTATCATATGAGGATGACATGGACCCTCCCTTGTGAACAAATATGGACAACTCCCTCCTGATGGCAATATAGAAAAATTAGCAAAAAGTGCAAAAACTCTGCCCTCTGATGTTTAAAAGGAGAATTGTTTTAGCCAGGACAAAATTTACAAGTTGTAACTTTAAGTGAAGTGCAAGAAGTTTCAGATTCTTTGGTTTTTACTTTTTATTGACTAAATCTGGATGTTGCTGTCTGTTTACTGTTTTCTAAATGTGAGACTGTACTAAAAACCCTTTGGTAAGCACAGACCTCCACCAAGCATTTTTTTTAATTAATGGCAAAAAAGTGCAGCAACCTTTTTCTTATGACCCTTTGTGTCATGCTATAATCTTCTACATATGTACCTCAGAAGGGAAAAGCCAAATAGAAAGAAAAATAACTTAAATCCACTCTGTGTTCTAAGGAATAATGTACATTGTTGATTCAAATTACCTGCTAGCTTTGCAGTATAGATGCAAACAGAGATATTATTTTGCTGTCTAGGATAAAGAGGCTTCTGGGAGCTGAGGATCCTTGTAACCACATCTAGATACCAACTTGATGAGCCACACCGATAACAGAGCCTGGATCAACAAGGTCAGCACATCATCTCTCCCAATAGACTGATAGACAAGTCTGCAGGAGCTATATTCTTATTGACACAGACCTCTCAATATAGGCTATTGACTCGAATAACAAAGCACTTGCTCATTTGTTTTTCCATTTACTCTTGCCACTATTTTTGTATTTTCTATCCAGTGTGTGACATTTACAGTATAATTGTATGGTGCAATGTTGCAAAGGACAACATTTGTTATTTAGTATGGAACGGCGGTGGCTTGTGAACTGCGAAAGAGAAGAGGTCACACCAGCTCTGGAGGAATGTGTTAGCGCAGTGCACCAAGAACTTTACCCGTCCTGCATTGTAATGTAACATGTTGGCCATGAAATGAATCATAAATCATACTTTATCCGTAGATCAAATAAATCGGCGAAGCAAAAAAGGGGTCACTGTTTTTTCCAGACTTTTGTCGAGGGGTAGCGATTGATTTGCAGGGATGAATTACAATGACTTGGTGCTGGGAGGGTTTGTGTGTGCCGCTCCTGATCCCTGCCGTCACCTCACTGTGTAGCACTGTCAGATGGGAAATGGACAGTCAGAGGGGTAATGTGTTTCTGCCTGTCAGCCGGGATCACAGAGCGCTGCTTTCAGGGGGATGAGGAGAGTAGGGCAAAGCGGCTTTTGGTCCTGCGTGCTGTCTCAAATTGGCTGTTCTCTTCATCCCATAGCACAGATAAGGTGCAGCGATGCTTTAAGGGGGATAGAGGGAAAATCACAATCACAAATTCTGTATCATTTTGTACTATGAAAAAGAACATTCAGGCCTTATCTACCTTAAATTCTCTTCTGTCCAATCCAAACCATCAACTACTAACCTTCCAGCTTTATTTGCAGTAAAACTGGATCAGTTTGCTGCTGCACAATACTGCATTGGATCGAACTGCTTTCCTAGGTTTCTAGTTACTACTATGTTACTATCTCTTCCTCACTTAATATTTTTTTTACCAATTGACAATTTTATCCACTTTTCACTTGGCTTTCATAATTATTATTATATTTTCTTTATTTATTTTGTGCTGTGTTGGTATAAGCATTGTTGGCAGCCATTCATTTAATATATAACAGCACCTTACACCAACCAGCCAAAGCGAACGTACCTAACATCCTACTTCTACTTCTATGCAAGCAAAATCTTCCGTTAAAGCCTAGTCCACCTCTGTTGGTGCAATAACACGACCCTCAATAATAAAGCCTATGACACCTTAGGTCTTGTTTTTATAGTTAATTCCTATTATTGTACACTATTTTGGTTGTTTTACATTGCTACATAAACAAATGTTTATTGATTAATTCCTGTAATTTAAGAGTAAAATCATAAAAATGTTTAAGAAGAGAGAGAATGGCTTTTTCACTGCTCATTGATATCAACAGTTCACAACATTTGCACATTTAAGTCATTATGTATTCATGTTTTCTTATTGTCTATTACCAACATGATTTATAATAATATGGGTTATGCAAATTTCATGAATCTTTTTTTTTTTCATTGCGCTTTCAAGGAAAACAAAATGAAAACATAATTTTCAAGTAGCTATTTATTTTTGCAAATGAACTCACTCACCAAAATGATGCTATTGTCCTCCAGAGCCACAGATTAATAACCAAATATAAAACTGCTGTCTCTAGGCATTTGCCAAATACAACAGATTTTAAGACAAATAAGTTTGAAAAAAACAACAACTAAGGAATACTAAACAACAAACTCCTTTAAATAACACACAAATGGTTGATATTAAAGCTATACTATGTAATTTTTCAGGATATGTACCAAAAACCTATGAGGGAAACATGGTGTGATTCAGAGTTTATCGGCTCAGCCCAGGTGGACAACAAGATGCAAAAGTTGAAGTGTTAAGCTGTGGCCTTCTTCTGCAGTGGTGACTTTGTCAGCAGGGTGAACAGCGCAGTTTGCTGGTTTTACTGGGTTACTACAGATTCTCACACCTTCTACTGTTTTTTCACACCTCGAGCACGTCTGTGTATAAACGCAAATTGGAGACAGCATGACTGTTGTGTTTTCCTGGCCAGCGTTGTTATGTAAACAGACCCAAAGAGGCGACTGACTGACAACAGCTTGCACTGCAGTACCACTACAAAGATGGACAATATTTAAAAAAGACGACTGGTGAGAGCTTCTGCTTTCACTATTGCCATCTACAGATGACAAAATGTGACCAGCAGTGCATTGATGCCTTCAAAGTGCTGATATCCTATAGAGCAGTGGTTCGCAAACTGTGTTAATGTACCACTGGTGGTACGCGAGCCTCTTCTGGTGGTACTTGGGAGTCTTTTGTTTAAGTCCTGGTTAAGAGTCATGTTTTATTCCTGGTTTAGTCCCTTATTCATTCTTGTTTAGACCTACTTTATTGTTGGAATCGTCCTAGTTTTGTCCAGGATGAGCCTGGTTTAGACATTTTATTCTGCAATATTCCCTGTTTTGTCTTTGTTTAATAATGCATTGTTCCCTATTGTATCCTTTGGTTTAAGTCTAAGTTAGTTGAGATTTAGGGTAATTTTAGTCCATTGGCTACTTTGAAAGCCAAATATCAGAACTAGTTCTTGATGTGAAAAGTTTGAAAGTCACTGCCACAGAATTCTAAGAATTTCCTGGATGACTGGTCAGATAAATTTGTTGGTGCTAGAAAGAATTGGGACAGACCTGGTTTGTTTATTCTCAGACAATTAGAATACCTCGTGCCACAGACAACCATACATCTTTGTTTGACAACATCAGGAAATAGATTTGATTGATTGTGGTGCCAGCTACCAGGGCTGCTACTGACAGGAGGAGCACTGGTGCACTGGTGATCACAACAGCAACAATTATTTGTATGATTTTATGCCAAATGTTGCAGGAAAAAAAGTTATTTTACTGAGTATAAAAGATGCCCAAAGGGTATCTTCTAATGCACTACATAATACTGGTATAAAAGGTCAAGTAACAAATATATTGTAAACATTTGCAGTAGATCAATGGTAATTCAGATTTCTGTGGTATGCTGGGTTGAAGCACTGATATTCTTTCCTAGTGTGCAGGGACTTGCATTTAAATTTGGTATAGATTTTTCCCCAGATGCCCTTCCTGACGCAACCCTTGCTATTAATTTGGGCTTGGGACCAGCACAAGGAGAACACTGGCTTATGAGGCCTTGTAGCTGAATTTGGTAGCTTTAGTACAAAAGTGTACTTTATATATTTAGGTTGAAAACTTGTCAAAAACTACCTACCTACTCCATAAAAGCAGGTTGAAATAAGAGCAGTATGAATAAAAAAAATTAAAAAAAAAAAAGAGGAAAGGGCATCAATACTAAATGGGATCATCTCAGAACTATTAGCTGCAGTATTGTGTGGATAGTAATGGAGAAGAAACAACATTTATACTTATACAGAACAAATGTTGATCTTGTTCTTGACTTTTATTTACTGACATAAAGTTGATATAAATGATTGAATTTGAAGCAAAAATACAGACAGGAACCAAGGCTCTGAAGACAGGGTCTTCATTATGCCGTCAAGTCAAGTGTCTGACTGTCACATGACAGCTGTGGTTGTGGAGGGACGGCCCGAGCTGGTCATGCTTAAGAGATCTTGATTGATTTTGGTTATAGCCTGAAGTCAATGTTTCAGTTCCGCTGTCGGTTCCCATATGATAGACGCCGCTGTCACTCAAAGGCGGAGACAGGACCAGTCTGGTGCTATGAATCAATATTACATCCTTGACTGTTCCAAACAAGAAAATCAAGCCCTCAAGAAGAAATCAGAGAGATAATACTAAAACCACTGGTGCTATATCCTAAAGGTTTGTCACCATTCTTGTTGATGTATATAGAAAAAAGTAAACTTTGTTATAGCAGCCAAGAATCCATGCAGCCTTCCAAATATACAGCACTGAAAATTACTTTATCCAAAAACACAAATTAATAGGCCTCAGCATCCCTCCTCCAACACATTTTCTCAAATACGTTTATTGTGGCTGGAAGATGTTATCAAACTATAGCCTCAATTAAAGGTGTGTAAGTAAATGAGTAACACTTTTTGCATTCATCTACCTTGAAATAAGTAGACATCTTAAGTTACACAGAACTTGCCATGAGCTCAGGACTGACTGAACTAAGTTGAAATTTGTCTCTAAATTTATGAGGCACACTCATCTGTTGCCGTTCTCTCATGTTACTTCGTAGTTCATGAACTATTGCCATCTGATGCTACTGATCTGCACACTGCACTGTTAACAGGGCAACAACCACTCTATGCAAATTAGTTTGTTGTGAAGGGTACTTTTCGGGAACTTCAAAAAGAATGCAAAACTCATTTTAGTTTGATAGTGCGATCAAAAAGCTCAGACCATTATCAAACTTCAGCCTGTTTCAGTAGTAAGACTCAAACCTTTCTAGTTCAGGAGTAAATGCTCTATCCACTGCACCAAAATGTTATAATGGTATAGAAACCAATAAGAAATACCTGGATCAAGAAAGTGATCCAAATTTACATCAAAATGTAACCATTCGTACATTTACAGACTCTCTGTAATTGGAGATAGTATCTTTGTAGCAGCTTGGATATCCGTATCTCACAGTGGTCGCGAATCCTTAAAAACATTCACAGATCCCAGCAATGGTCTGTAACTAGCACCCTCCTCCGATACTTTAGTGCACCAACTCAAACTGCTGGAGGATGTGTGGAGAAACATTAGCAAACCACTTCACTTCTGCATCTTTTTGTGCTGTCCCTCTGTGACTCCATTTTGAAAAGACATACATAAAGTCCTCTTTATACATCTACAATTCATTATACTGTATCTGGGGGATTTAGAGGATCTTCATCTCCTAAAGTCTGATAAATATTTGCTGAGAGTACTGTTAGTTGCATCTGAAAAGGCCATAACTCAAAGGTGGCTCAAGATGGAAACCTCTACTATCAATAAGTGGATTGCTTTGGTACACACGATCTTTACAATGGAAAGAATAACATTTAAACTAAGGTCACAGATGGATGTATTTGAGGAATACTAATCAAAATGGTTGACCTATATCCCCGAATTGAGAGTTTCTTGAATGAGAGGTGAAACGCCTACAACTTTAAAAAGAAAGTCTTCTTTTTTATATCCCAGATAATAAGCCAGACATTTTATAATGACTGATGTTTATGTTCTTGTAAAGTTATATTTTGTGCAAAAATCTAATACAATATGAACGACAAATGAAAAAACCTTTGTGGATGCACAATAAAAAGGCCATTGTTTTTTAGCCCATTACTTATCTTTTTTTAAAATGCTATCAAAATCTGATCATTATTTTTTGATTATCAACCCTTCCATGTTACATTCTCAGACGCTGTTACTATGTTATTCTAAATCATGTGAGACAGGTTTTATCCAATTTTCATCTCCAAAACTACATAATGAACCATAAGGAGCATAATGAAAACACATTTGTGTGGATTTGGCCTAAATTGCGACTACCTTCTTACCTCTTTTAGTTGGCACATTGGCCAACTGGCTTACTTTCACTTCGAGTCAGGCAAACACGAAGACATCATTTCCAAACTCATTATGACTGGACAGCTGTTCCAATGGGGACTTTCCAAAGTCAGCAATCACTTCTTGCTGCAGACAACCATCGCCACATCTCATAATGACCTTGCAAACATTCTGGCATTTCCCGGTCCTTAACATATCTCTATTTGGCTCACTACTTTTGTATGCTGCTGCCAGTAGTGCGAGGCTGGCACTTGTTAATGCTGTATTAATGGTAGTGACAGTCAGGGGGTAAAGCATTATAGAAATTCTGAATTGATGAGCGTGTCAGTGCTGTGTGGGAAAATAGAGCACTGTTCTCTTTGGTTCCCTGGGGCCACATGTGCCAAAATGAATGCATATGACCACACATACTCCAACACCATGTATTCTGCCGAGATGTACATCAGCTCATGTATATTCTCCGGCGCGGCAACAGTATGTCATGAATCAAATAGCGTTCCTTGACAAGTAAATCTCATTATGGCAGCTCTTGTTTGTGTGTGGAAGTTATGGATGTGTGCGCAGTCTGGCAGCTTGGATCCGGATGAGAAAGAAAAGGCAGAGGATGCTCCCCCTACCAGCAGATGTTACCCTCTTAGTAGTCCAAGCCAGCCACTGCACGGTCTTATGGGTAAAGCCCAGGTGGTCTGAAAGGACACACAGCAAGTGAACAAGTGTTCAGTGTCACTTTGTGTCAGTTGAGATGTGTGCACACTTAGAAAAGAGTTGCCATGAGACATAAGTTTTAGTAAAAGATTGTGTGGACATGTATGTGGTTGAGACATATCCACACATTTGTTGATGTTTTAGCCAGACATGATGTTTTGTGGTGTGGCAAGTAATAATAATTGAACCTGGAATCTTCTAGTCTAGTCTTCGAGTCGTAACAAGTGGTAAAAGCTCGCATGTTCTATCCATTGAACTACACAGTCCTTATATCACTCAATGGAAAAGAATTCAGTAAAACTACCGTATTTTCCACATTATAAAAGCCTTTAATTTTCTCAAAAACCGACAGTGCGCCTTATAATCCGATGCGCCTCATATATGGATCAATGTTGGTTAATTATGGCTACTGTATTCAGGGGGCGTCGCCAAAGTGACAGCGGTAAAAACGGTAAAGGGGAATTCCAGTCCCAGCTGTTCATGTGTGCCATAGGCGTGTTTATGGATCCTGCCGCAAAAGAACAAGGAGGCGCGGCCTTTGCTCCATCTAGTAGAAGAGTTGCAACATTGAGGGGACAGAAAACTGAGCGCTCGAACGCTGTTCATGTAGCTTTGAACTGTGACAAATGGAGTTGGGTCACACATTGGTACAGAACTATTTAGTTCCTGAATCCAGATGGTGTTCTGGATCCACAGTTTAAACTAATGATTTGCTGACCTTTCCTTAAACTTTCACAAAATCCAAACTATTAGTTTTTGAGTCAGGTTGCTAAAAGACCAACAAAACATCAAATACACTGGCAAAAATATACAGTAGGAGTAGTAGTAGTAGTAGTAGTAGGTCTATTTGAATTTGACTACCAGGGAACAAGACAAGTGGACGCAGAGAAAATGTCACAGTTTGAATTAAAGGTGTTAAAAATGAAAAGCTCTGATCCTGGGACACACAAAGCTAAGAATAAGGGGTTTATTTACAAAATGATAAAATCAATACAAAGAATAAAATTAGTTTCAACTGTTTGGGAAAGCTTTAAAAGTCTCTTGGATAAAAGCCAGCGGTAAAAGTGTCACTAGTGCCTAATCTCAGTCCCGGTCTCGAGCTGCCATGGTCCCAGCCCGCAGCTCCCGAATGCGCTGTCCTCACGGTCCGTCCGCTCCTGAACTTGGGAGTTAAAACAGGTGGCCAAGGCTTAAGCTAAACAAAAATAATAATAATAATAATAAAACTTAAAGAGAAGGTAGCATGGGAACATCCCTTTACTTACTGAGTATAGTGTTTTCTCCTCTTTAAGTCCACGGTGGTTCCAACACATTAGCCAGCCTCTTCCTTGTTCACCAGTGACTGTTGTCCCTGTTTTTCTCTTTATTAAAATGTTCAGGTGATTAGGGCACTGGCATGGGGCTCTACGATTGGCTGCTGAGGGTGCAGGGGTGAATCACAATACACTACAATTCCAAATCCATAAAATAAACCATGCAATAAATAACAAATAACACCTAAACCATCAACCCCAAAATATAAAATCCTCCTGCACAATGTCCAATGTCTGCTCCATCCTGACATAAACTTCCTCTAAACATCACTGGACAACAAAGTCTGTACCATTTTTGATCATCAATAGAACTGATTTTAGTGGAAACAGATTTAAATGTAGCTCTACTTCACATCAGTATATAAAACTGGTTTTCAGATCGGCATAACATCAAATAGCTACAGTATTCATATCATTAAATGGCATCAGTGCAGGTTACCAGTACAGGCTGCATGCTATGATTCATGCAAACCTTTTAGTGATAAGAATCTAAAACAAAATGACAAAAAATGTCCTTACTAAAAGATTGTCTGGGCCTGAGGGGGTTAATTCATCTTTGTAGCAGAACAATGCCCCTTATGTATGCACAGGTACACATAATCCACAAGATGCAAGTTGACTATTAATAGCCAATCAAAATTACTATTTACCTACTCAGCTAATTAAAAGAACCACAACGCTGACCATTGTGAATTAATTAAAACAAGGCATCCAGTAAACCTAGAGAAATTAGTTATTAAGGTAAGCCCTGAGTCATCCTGCCTTCATTTTCAATTACTGTCCTAATCAATGTCTGCTGGCTAGTAGTGTTTACTCATCTAAAGTGTTGATTATGAGAATGGCTGAAAATAAAATACCTGCCTGTTCACATTCTGCTGCTGCACACAGTTCAATTGGATTTGTGCATCAACAGTGTAATGGCTGAAAATAGGAGACTAAAACAGTTGCAGTTATTGCTTCTACGTATTTTAGATTAGTGGCCTGACATCTCAGCTGGAGTTATTTTTATTATTATTGTTCATGTTCATTTTATTTATGCATACAGTATGTCTGTATACTTCACTACCAGGATTTTAAAAAGCAAATATGCCCATAATATACACACTCCATAGAAATTTGGGAATTTAACAGTTGCTTATCTTATTTTAATCACCACTGTCAGCCCCATAAGGTTCTGTAGCTATAGTTGCCTGGCTGGTAAGATGCATACTATATTGTATAATACCTGATAGTCTTGGGTTATTTTAAGCAAGTGGCACAACATCTACTTAGCTGAGAGCAATCTTCTGATTTGTTAGCCAAAAATTGGTTTAAAATCACACTTGTATTATGTTGTTATGAATATGAGCATAGGAAAGTGTAAAATCTAAAATGAATTAAATCTAAAAAACACAGAATAAAACTATAACGAAACTGAATCACTTCAAACATTTCTACAGATAAGTCATAGTTTGTAGCTTAAACCTTGTTCACGTTCCTCATGAGTACATGCTGGTGCATAAAACTGCGTGTCATATAAATGGACAGCCTCAAGTACATTGTTAAGTATCAGGCATGTTCGTAAGAAGTGGAGCTGGGGGAGTGGAGAGGAGCCAGCGGCAATGAATGTGAATATTACAGAACTGTGAATGAACAGGGCACTGGTTATTCTGGACAAACTCTGCTGTAGGACGTTTCTTCAAAAAAGTAACATGGACTGGATTTGCAGCTTGAGTAGAGAAGTGAGTGTCAGTGAGGCGGTGTTTTTAAATGGAGGTTTGTGGTGTGATGTGCAAGGCTTCTTATGCGGTTTTATTACAGTGAAGCATCATTAACAGTGGACATAGTCTAGAGTCAATCTCAGTGTGTGTCCTGATGAACAGGCCTCTCTCATCTGTAAGGCTGTAATGTCACTCATCATCTATCCATCCTCATTTTAGTGCTTATGAATTAAAGTTACAACAAAAACTGAGGGTATATTCTTTGATAAGGCGACAGAGGAGGCCAGCTTTGTGGAAAAAAAAATGTTGTAATGACATTGTTTTGTATACAAACCACGTTAATAATAGTAATTATATAGGAAGAGTGTGACATAGTTTGAAACAGCCTACTGCTCAAACACTGATGGTATTATAGTTACCTAAGTGGCATTTAATTAAATTTAAATCAAATTAAAATGTTGTCATATAAAACTTAATAAAGTCAAGGTGTCTGCTTGCCTGCTTAAAAATTCACTGCACGCTACTGGAGCATGCCCATACACACAACAATAATTAGGGTGACCAATTCAAAAAATATAATAATTGAGTCAGGTTGTGCAATTTGGTGGGACAAGATGGGACAACTCAAGAAATAAATGTTCTGATAAACAAATCTAACTTAGCAACTGAGATACAAGTTGTTTCAGTTTAGGGCCTATAAAACATATGATGTGCTGTTTTCATCTCAAAAACACATTTTGTATTGTCTTTACTGAGACTCAAAACAATTTCTCAAAACAATCCAGCAGCAACACCACCTCACAGCTCCATGAAGAGGCCTGGCAGCAACACGCCATCCATATATTAAACCCAGAGAGAGGACGCCTACAAATGTTTATTCTACATATTACACAAAAAATACTGACCTTACCTTGATGCTCTTACCTTGAATCTCTCTTTTTATGAGATCCACTGAGCACTAATGAAAAAGTGTGACATTATGCTAACATGGGGACGTGGGGACAAATGCCTAAATGGTTATGCAGTACAACCAAAAGTGGGACAGGTGGCCCTAATAATAATGCATGTATGCACAGGTAGAGCTATTGCATTATTAAAAGGCCTGCCTTTACATTTCTGCTACATTTTAGCAGAAGTGTAAAGCAGTAGCTCAGTTGGTAGAGACGCTTGCCCACTATAACCCAAAGGTTGGCGGTTCAAGCAACCGGCAATGCGTACTGTCATTGTGCCTTTGGCCAAGACACTTCACCCACCTTGCCTGTATGAATGGGTCAGTGTGACTGTGTTTGGTAGTGGTTGGAGGGGCCATAGGCGCAAAATGGCAAAATGGATAATTGGCTTCCGTCAGTCTGCCCCAGGGCAGCTGTAGTTACAGAAGTAGCTCACCACCACTGAGTGTGACTGAGGAGTGAATGAATAATGCACCAAATTGTAAAGCATTTAGAAAAGCCCTATATAAGACTAATGCATTTGATGCATGCATCAAATTAGATCAAATGTAGAAAAACAGGTAAAGAAGTATGACTTTCTTCATGTATTTTAGTAAAACAACACATCATTACATCATTTTTAGACAAGCAAAAGTACTCATGTATTATAGCCTTGGTGCAGACGATTGTGGAGTTTTTGGATTGCCATCAGACCTTTGGAAGCAGTAACTGAATTCAAAGTGGCACTGCGCACCCTGAACTGTGTCTTTGTCTGCAGAGTCATCTCAACAGGTGTCCCTCTCCTCCCCCACACCGCAGCCCCTAATTGTCACTTCCCATTTTGATGTAAACAACATAATATGTCATTATGCAAATGTGCACTTCTGAATGTGTCTGCCCCGCAGCTCTGTCGGTGGCTTCTGAATTTAAGCTGGAGAGAGTGGAGTTCAGCTTCACGGGGAGATGAGCAGTGCAACACTTGTACTTCTTCACAGGAAGTAAATCTCTCGCTGTCTGTAGTTTTAATGAGGCCGTGGTCGAGCAGCGAGGCACAAGAGGAAACAAACACATTCCTGACTGCTCTTATTGATTGTTGACTTAAAACAAAGTTAAGAGAATACTTTTAACAATGTAGTTTCATTAAAAAAGGCATAGTCCAACAGAGTGCAGACTGGTTGTACTTAGGCTATGTTGTAAATAAGTATATGGACAAAATAAGTGCAGGCCTCTACTAAAATAATTATAAATATTCATAGTTGATTAGAAATATGTATTATCCAATCCACTTTATTTCTAAAGCACATTTTACAAACAAATACAGATTCCAAGGTGCTACGTAATTACTGAGGTTTTAATCATTTCTTTCTATATACTGTACATTCATTTTCTTCCTCTTCTCAACTCCTCTACAGTGGCGTACTCTCACCAACCAGAGGGTCAGTGGTTCGAACCTTACTCGAAGTGCATACTGTTGTTGTGACCCTGGGCAAGACACTTCACCCATATTGCCTACTCCAGTCACTGTATGTGGCTGGTTGGGACAGGAAGGGCATCTGGCATACTAACCTCCCAACCCCCAATAAAAAAGGAGAAGGTGAAAGACAAAAAAATAATAATAATAAAAAATGAACTCCTTTAAATGTTGAGGAGCTGTGATCTCTGAGCTCCTCCCAGGACACTGATCGTAGACCAGCCACCCTTCTATAGCGTATACAGTATTCATTGTGATACAACTATTTAACACAGATTTTACTTTTTTTTCCCGCATGTATCTCATCTTGGCTGAATGACAGTGGCTTTCTTCTCAGAGCTGAACTCAAAGTTTCATCGACTACCTCCTCCACTTTTTCTAAAATCAAATGCTGAAAGTTGGCTTGGTTTGGATAAAATAAGCCTAAGCTAAAGTATGCTGAACCTGCTTTTGAAAAAGGGTTTGGTGTTGCTGCTGACGCTTAGTATTGATACTTAACATCATGTCTTCTTGACCTTGTCTCTGAGTTAGACATAGATGAGTCAGCATTTTATATGAAGTAGTTATCAATAGTGATAAATGCTGCCATCAGCAGCAAGGACATTAACACTAGCCAATCGGCCAAATATATGGAGATTTCATTTTGGCCAGTAACAAATACGCCCAACAGCCACTTTGGCCAGTTGGAATTTATGTACATATATCTTAAAATTAGTGGTTAGGCTTGAATTTATGTTGCTCTGCTCGAGTGTGCAGCATTAATACACTATATCTCCAAAAGTATTACCTTACCTGCCTTTACACACACATGAACTTAAGTGACAGTCCATTCTTAATCCATAAGGTTTAATATGACGTCAGCCCACTGTGCCCACTGCACTGTTTCAGGCAAATGCTCTCACCTTTCAGAATTATATAAACTGTTAAAAACATAACTTTCTGTCACCAGTTCTAACTACTCTCCTTTCAGCTGTGAACTATGGACTTGACTCAACCACAAGATCCTGCTCCCAGGAACTTCTCCCTGTCCCAGCTTTTAAAAACAGTTATGGGCAAAAGTCTTTTTTTCACAACTTTACCAAAGTGTGGAACACAATTCCTCACCACATAAGGACAATGACTTCTCTCCCACAGTACAAAAAAGCACACAGGCAGTTTCTGGTGGACAGCTCCTGTTGTGACCACTGACAAACCTGGTTCTGAATCAGACCTCTCTCTGCGTGGACGTGATTTAGGAGTGATGTTCCTGATGCTCTGTTGTCTTTTGTGTGTCTCTTGTTGTGTTTTCCCTTTGTGTGCTGCAGAACAGGAACCTGCTGTAAACCTTTTTTTTTTAACTGAGTCAGGCCCAATTAATTGTATTTCTTTCCTGTAAATAAATTAAATTAAGTAAAATTGTGTTTAGTAAAAACAGTAGCACATTTTGACAAAGACTAGCCATGCAAAAAAGTAAATGTCAAGTCCTGGTAGCAACTATAGTCAATAACCCTCTCATTCTGAACTTCTCTACACCTCATGAGCCTAAATCCATTGAAATTATGAGACACAGTGGAGTCCATATACCTACGGGGCTCCTCCCACAGTGTCCTTGTGTGTTCATCTGGGCGTTACAGATGGAACGGTTAGGCACCACTCCAGTTTGAATTATGGATGTAGGAGTTCACCGTGACAGCTCCAGTCCATTCCTGCCTCCGTCTTACTCACGCTAAACATTAAGGACGACTTCAGAGCTCCAGATCGTTTATATGTGTAAGAGGCCTGTCTTTTGTAGTGTCCATGTTATTTGTTTTACAGTAATGGCACAATTTCCCACACAGCTCTTCAGGCCAGGACTGAAAGGTCATACAATTGTGCTAATGTGCTGCAAAGGCCACACGTGAGCGCCAGAAATAGATGGTCAGCGGGAGTTAGTAGTTTCTCTTTTTTTGTGTAGGTTGTAGAAATTGTAATAGCTGTTTTTGATTATATATTTGGAATAAAACCCACCAATTCAAAAGTGCTTGCTTACACGCTTGTTTATGGATTCTGTTGTGAAATCCTTTCTAAACTAATGAGTATAAAACTTGTATACACATAATTAGACATATTTAGTTTAGATAAAAGCAGACAGAAAAATGCTGCAATTTTATGAGCTAAGTTGTAGATTTACAGTGCAAAAGTTCAACATGTGAAAGCGCTGTATTTCCATTACCAAAAGGGGTCAAAAGAGTTCCCAAAAAAAACCTACCATACCACTTTGGGAAAGCTTTGAGAAAGTTTGCCAACTCTGTGGTCCACTTTTATTAGATATACTCAGCTGTCTGTTGTTTGGAGGAAAAAAAAGATAATTCTTAAGTGAGTGAAAATAAGTACTGATATGCAAAAAGAAAAAAGATAAAAAATTGTTTTTTTATTTTTTTGAAGAGCATCTTGTTCAAGTGATAAATCCAGTCCCTAGCCAGTGCAATATTTGCAGCAGTCCCATGCCCAGATAAATTAATGGTTGTGTCAGGAAGGGCATCTGGCATAAAACCTTTGTTAAATCAATATGCAAATCACTATACTCTTGGAAGCAAATTATTTGCTGTGGTGAGCCCAAGGTCAATGCCGAAAGGAAAGATCTTATTCTTGTGATAAACGCCATATTCCCAATTCCTAAAGAAAAGCTAACATATTAGTACTCAGTTTCATGAGTTGTTTATGCTGATTTAAACATAAGTCAGACTTGTGGCATTAAAATGTGAGTTGTTGAGTTGTTGTTGGTGAGGTTTATGAATTTATTGTAGAGAAAGAAGAAAAAGAAAGGAACAAAACAACCTAGTGTTAATTGCAGCAGCATACAGCTTTATACCTTTAATATAGAGAGACAGAAATATCCCACACTGAAAAATGTGCATATGGGCAAGATAAGCAATGTCTTACTTTATATTCAGGACAGCACAGATTTCATTATTATACAATATATATCTCCTAAAGACAGTGTTTAAGGGCACAAGAGATGGTAGAAGCATTACCATTCATTTCATTTTCACTCTTAAATAACTACTGAAGCTTACACAGTTTGAGACTTTCCTAAGCTGTTTTACTCTATACATTTTAAAGAACAGACTACAGACTGAGACAGGCACATTTATAGAGCTCAAGTGTATGTATTTACACAGTGTCGGGCCTCACTACTGAGCAGTTTCAACACTAACACCAGCTGTGAGAGGCTTTTGGACTGGAAAAAGATTTCCCCACTGCACCAGCCTTTAGTTCTGTTGGAAAAGCGCCTCAGAAAGCAACTTGCTGCAGATTACGGACAATTCTTATGCCAACCCACTCAGCAAAGTAAGAACATGAGGCAAAAATTCATCTTTAAACTTGTACATAATGAAGTCTATCTCCTCTGACCATACTGCAAAATAATGGGCTACCTCTAGATAATAGGTTATTGATTGATAAAATACACATGATCACGTTGTGCCTCGTATTTTTGCAGGAGACTGTTATCAGCTGCCTCAGGGTGCTCCCCTCAGCTCATTAATGTGTGTGTGTGTGTGTGTGTTTGTGTGTGCTGTTATGTGGCGGGATTTGAATGGAAAATCCCCATATCTGACAGCAGAGTCTATTAAGATTCTGCACAGCACTCGGAGCACCTAAGCTTATACCGAGGGGCGGAGGGGTATCCTCTCTTTGCTCTTCATTTCCTCCACCTTAATACTACTACACATGCAAGAACTGCAAAAGTCAGATTAGTAAGTAGGGATATGAGCAACAAAAAGGCATATCAATGAACAAAAATGCACAAAATTGTAAAAAAGAAAAATCAAAAACTTTATCCTCATCTTGCATCCCTTGTCATCCCTCTATCTTATCCAGTCTATCCTCCAGTAAATATTTACCCTGTTGTTGTGGCGTGGTCTTTGCCAGTGAAACTCGAGTTAAAACAAGTTGCCCGACTTTCCAAATGTACACCAGCATGCGCTTCAAAAACATAGCAGAACAGTAGCAGCTAAATTAAATGGCATCAGCTTACATAAAACCTGACTTGTGAGCGAGGTTTAACAGTAATTAATGACTTTACTGACCAAAACTCTGTTGCATGGCCGTACGCACCAAAAAGGTCACAGAAGTCTAGACCTCGATATTTTTCTATTGCTAGACTAAACCAGATCTAAACCAAGCAAAAATCAGGACTAAACCAGGACTAAACCAGGACTAAACCAGGTTTAAACCAGAAAAAAAACTGTAAATCAGGACTTATTTAGGAAAAAGACAGGATTAAATCAAGACTAAACCAGGTCTAAACAAGGACTAAAACAGGACTAAACAAGGACTAAACCAGGATTAAAACAGAAAAAAATACTCTGAACCATAACTTATTTGTGAAAAAGACAGAACTAAACCAAGAATAAACTAGGTCTAAACAAGCACTAAACCAGGGCTAAATCAGGACTAAACCAGAAATAAACCAGAAAAAATTACTCTAAATCAGGACCTTTTTAGGAAAAAGACAGTGCTATACCAAGACTAAACTAGTCTCAACACCAAACCAAATCTAAACAAGAACCAAACCAGGTCTAAACAAGGACTAAACTTGGACTGAATGAGGACTAAACCAGGTCTAAACTAGGATTAAACCAGAAAAAAATACTGTAGATCAAGACTTATTTAGGGAAAAGACAATACTAAACCAAGACTAAACCACGTCTAAACAGGGACCAAACCAGTACCAAACCAGGACTAATCAAGAGCTAAATAAGGGCTAAACAAGAACTAAACCATGAATAAATGAGGTCTAAACAAAGACTAAACCAGGATTAAACTAGGACTAAACTGGCCGTCAAAATGATGGACCTCAGTATTTCTAAAATCCTGTGTAGGGCCCTGCTCTGTTGGTCTATAATAAGTAAAGATGTCAATAATCTGACTTTTCTGAGATGAAAGCACATGACTTCTTATCTCAGAAACACAAGCACCCCAGGACCACATTTACACAGCAATACACACAAGCACACCCCTCTAAACAATCATCTCTTCGTCTCACTGCTGCACCTTTCCCACCTGAAGCCGCCCACACTAACAGCCCCGCTCCCCTCAGATTCCTCCCTCCATCTTTTTCTAACTCTATTTGTTCCCAGACTGTCACCTGAGCTGCAGTGCTGTACTGCAGCACATACCCTCACAAAGAAAGGAAGGGGGGGTCTGGCAGGACAGCAGTGCACAGACCAAATCAAACATTATGGATGAATCCTGGTTTGTGTCATATTCCACTGGGCACAGTATTGTTACATGTTTATGATTGTAACTACACGAATACTCAGTGTCACAAATCATTATACAATATGTTATAAAAACATGATTGTGTAATTGTGGCTAAAAAGGCTATTATATCGACAATACCAACATCCAGTTAATCCCCATACTGTCCTGTAATTGTAGCTAAGATAGTTTAAATTAGTTTTACTACTGGTTGTCTATGGAGGTCATAACAAAGTCACGGACCAGTATTGGATATTCTGAGGTGCTTTTAGGTTTAGGCCAAAACCAATTTTAATCAGGCCTGACTGAAATATTGCTCCAGCAGCAAAAGCACCACCACATTTTCACAAAATTCACCCATAATACAGTTCATAGTGGTACTGTAGCCGTCAAGCAGAAAAAGTCTGTATATTTTTTTCTAAATTGTGATTCAGAGTTTCATGTTGGTCATCTTCAGAATGGTAAATCTACCAGTTTCATTTTGACCGATCACAACTGGTTATCACAAATGAGCCACGTTTTATCCAATGCTTTGTTTCTTTGATTGGCAGTATACTTAAAAAAAAAAAATAATAACATCCAGAGTCTATTCGTTTTGAGTATGTTGCATTTACACTTTCTAAATGTCTATGCAATTCCATTCAGTGTTGTTAAAACCCATTTGTTATACACCTTTGAGTTAAACAAAAGTGAATTTCACATTAATATTTCTTACACATTTCACACCGAGACAAAAGAGACTATGGGTTTACAACAGTATTATTAAGGTTCAACACTGACAAGTCATCACTTTGACCTTTTTTCGGTGGTGACCTTTGGGTGTGTGAAGCCAACAACATGACAGGTGCCATCAGCCTGCAGTTACAGCGACCTGCGATGGATAAAGAGCTGTATCTCCATACCAGTGCCATGCAAGTGTAAAACATTACCTAATGACCTTAGCTGGAGGGGAACATGACAGAATGACAGCACGAACGCAGCACAGCAACAAATATGGTATAAAGATGAACTATTAAAGAGATGGACCAAGGCTGCTGTTGATTGCATTATTGCAGCAAACACAATAAAAGTATAAAAGTGTAGATATATCAACTAATGTTTCTTGTAGACCAATGTAATGTAGAAAATTTAAATGTTCAGCCCTAGTGGTTAGTAAAAAGCTTCTGTATGAGTTGTAAAGTAGGTGAGCTGTTTTAAAAAAAGTAAACAATTAGATGAGAATACTTTGATGAACAACGCTAGACATCTCTAAAACCTGGCCTTCACTTTGTTATTCTGTAATACCTATCAAAGCAATACTATTGATGATATAGTGAATATTTAAGTCAATATCCTACAAGATTATTCTCCATTTTAATCTGTTTAATTTCCACTGTGATTTTTGTTTTTTATTAGACTCATGCAGCAGCCTGATCAGTGCGACCTCTCAGGTTAACCACACTTCAGGGACACACTCCACTGATATGCATTTTTAAAGAGCCCCATCCCTTGCTTGCCTATGTTTCTGGATTGAAAATATTTATGGCATTAAAACGGCAGATCTTGCACTCTGGGGCGTCTGTAATTGGAACCAGTGGGTAATTGTTTAAGATAATTTTGTCGCTGTGCTGTGGAAGTGTGCCTTAGCCTGGCAGCCAGTGTCAGAGGATTTCCACAGGGATACGAAGAAAGTCTAGTAATTTGGATAAATAAACAGGAAGAAGTTAATGGACTATCGAGCGAGGGGACGTATGGAGGAGCTAAGATAACATAAGAAATATATTTTTGCTGCGGAGCTGGAGTAGAGAGGTGGAAAAGAACTGCATGCTTTTACTCAACTAAGAATATATGTACCGTTTAGAGTACATTTTATACAGCTGACTTTTACTTGTATTCATTTTTCAAGCGTAAAAGTAGTAAAAGTATTTGTAGAAGTAGTATGTATTAGCAGTAGACGTAGTAGTAGAGGAAATCGTCAGTAATAGGAGTAGTATTGGTAGTATAAGTAACAGTGAATGTTGTAATAGTAGTAGAAGGAGTAGCAGTTCTGGGGAGCACAAGCCATTGTACTCTTTGTGCCAGTCTCAAGCCTTGATAAACAAAAAAGGCTGCATCAGGAAGGGCATCTGGCATAAAACCTTTATATGCCAAATCATTATGTACATCACTGCACACTAGGATGCAGATGACTTGCTGCAGTGACCTCAAAGGGAAAAACAGAAAGGAAAAAACAAGAAGTAGCAATGTTTTACTCAAGTATTTTTTGAGTACTGTTACTTCTACTTGAGTAATATTATTTTGGAGTAGCAGTACATTTACTTGAGTACAGATCTGGAGTACTTCTTCCTCCTCTGTCGGAGTGGACATCATATTAAACTACATCTAATTAACATGTTTAATGTTGGATTATGTTATGGAGGAGCTGTGTGGACACTAGGCCACAATGTCTCTGAAGTTTCATTTGTTAATTGGCCTGACTTAAACTATACTACTGTAAGTACGGTCATAGAAAGGGGCTTGGACAGTCAATCAGTGTGGTTAATAACAAGAAAATTATCTATAAAGACTTCACATCACACAAAGCTTATCATCTGAAACATAGTCACTACACTAAAACATTTAGATAATTGTGCCACTGGCCTATCCAACTGTTCATTTGAAGTTAGGGGACAGTCATTTTCTTGGTTATCACGCATTTAACCTTTCGTCTTTGTTTTAACAACCGGCTTTATAACAGGCTCATTATTATGCACACACTCATAAAAGTATATTTACAAGACTTATGAATATGTCTGTATATTTTCCAGTGACACATGACCCTCTGAGGACTAACTGCTGGAGCTAATGACTACCCTAGCTGCCTTTAACTGCCCCATCTACAGGAAAGGTATCATAAGGTTCTTCAAAGTAAACCACGGGGCCTCATTTAAACATTTAATTCTGTTTTATGGTACTAATAGGCTCGGTGATGATCGTCTCTGCATCCCCTCTAGCCTCCAGGTAAACAGTCATGCTCTTACCCGTAATTTTAAAGCACCTAAGAGTGCAGTAGAGGTATTTTCTGAACTTGGCTGTCTCTAAATTAGTAATTAAAATGGGCAAAAAAATAAGTGGGGATCTTTATATCTAGGATGCATGCTAGTTTTTATGCCAGATACCATCCCAGCTCAGCTCTCTCCATCAAGGCCATTTCTAGCTTTGTGGGATTCCTGATCCTTAGATGATCCACGGACATGTTACAATAGCTTACACGTCATGAGCAAATAGACCTAAAAAAATCAAGAATAGCCTAATATGTATTTCATTCATTCATCTTCTTCTGCTTATTCGCAGTTAGGGGTCGCGGGTGACTGGAGTCCATTCCAGTAACTTTGGGCCTTAAGTGGGGTACACCCTGGACAGTGGCCAGCTTGTCGCAGGGGTGACACAGAGACAAGCACAGACAGACAACCATTCACTCTAACATTCATTCACTAGGAACAATATGTGTTACTTCCTAAATAACTGGTGCTATCTAAAGCAGTAGTACACTTCTAAACTTAATCACATAAACATAAGTAATCCTAAAGTAATTTTAAGTCTCAAATATCTGTGGAATATCTTCCACAGGACGGTGACATAGCAGACAATAACACTTCTTCTCAGATGAGGCTGAACATTCAGCTTTGGCTCTGCATGTGCATAACCACAAATGGCTAAAAACAGCCCTGCTCTCTAGTTCACCAAGTTACTGTATGTAATAATAAACAAATGCAATGTATCCATATATTCAGTTTGCCTGCAGCAAGGTGCGTTACCTGAATATTTACAGGCTTCAAGGTAAAACAAAACAAAAAACAAATTATACTTTGTATTAAATTATAACCAGGCTCATTATTAAGTCTATATAAAATTATAACTTTGTGGCTGGGCCTAGGCAAATGGGCAAAGTACTCCAGGCATAAAATGTCGTTGCATGAACTTGACATTTCCAATAGGGCAAAAGGTCTCTCAAAAAGAAGCAGATGCTGGAATGAAACACAAATATTGGAACATTTTGGCACAAATAATGGAACAGGAATACTTGTACAGTCATTACGTTACTGTTAGGGATGACTAAAAGGACCTCTCCCTTGCTTCACTTTGACATCTCTCTAACGACATCATTGTGCTTTCTGTGCACATCTAGGGCCACTGCAATGTTCTCAAAATGTCTGCATTTCTAATGGTGTGGGCATATTCTGCATTCTGCACCAAAATACCAGCCACATCTAAAATATGATTCTAACAGATGGTAACAAAAACAGGTGCCGGGTAGTCAGTGAAATGTTTTAAAGAGTGTGCAAACTTTCTAAAAGACCAATTGTTTATTTCTGTATAACACATAGCAGCTAATTGGATTACATTCATTAAAGGAACTACACGGCATGCAGTTTTTATATTTAAATATATGTTTTAAGCAAAAATGGAGTGACATTTTGCAGTGGCATTTGCTTAATGAGATAATCTTGTATGAATGTTGCAATGGCAAAACTTCCCAATGCTGAATAAATTAGCTTGGTCTCCTCAACATGGGGCAACAGCTGGAGTGTAAAACAGGCACCAACATATCGTCGTTTTATTTAATCACCATTTTTTCCTGCCCCCTGGTCCTGATAACTTTGGTTTTGAAGTATGTTCTTGTGCAACAGTTGCTGGTTTATACTGAGTAGTGTTGAGTAGTGTGGAAGGACACAGAGGACGCAGAGCCCGAAGCATTTACATAAGACTCTTTGAAGTTGGGATACTGTATCTTAGTTAGCGAAAGGCAGCACGTTTCACGGAGGCCGCGGGAAGAAAGAGGCAGGGTTTGCGTGAGTTATGTAAGCCTCCCCAGATGCCAGCATGTGATCGATCGAACAGAAAGAAACAAAGGGGAAAAGAACTAAAAAAGAAGTTAAAAAAAAAACTAATTTAGTCCATGGCTGCCCACTAGAACAAGACAAAGCCATAAGCATTTAGTACAATATTTAGTGCGCTTATGAGAGGAAATTGGAATTCAGACCCTAATTGTAACTGGCTAGAACCTAAGGCGCACTTTTGTTTATCATGTAGGTTATTGCAGGCTGGGTAATGGTGGTTCAGAGCAGTAACCTGAAGCACTAAAGCCTCATCAATGAATTAATAATGCCATTTTGTGCTTGCATCAATGAAACAGGAGGAAAATACTGCACATGTATCAAATCAAAAGGCTCTGGTTTTGAGCTACACAAACAACATAAGAGAACCGACCTTGCTGTATGCTGTAGTACAGTGGTTGTTCAAATAAGTGAGATCATTTACTGAGTACTAGTTGTTACAACTACATTGTAAAAAAAAAAAAAGAAATGCTGCCAAAACTCAAAGCAACAGGATCACTCATAATTTTTGAGTTTTGGGGCATGAGGGATCCTGTTGGCTTGAGTTTTTTACAGTGTAGTAATACAAGTTGGAAAGCCATGGATTGGTTGTCACAGTCACTATATCACCTTATATTTCACAATTAACAATAATTTTGCATTATGGTCCAAGATAATAAACAAGAGGTGGATAACGGTATTTTCCTGCTTTGCTATAGTTTGTTGCTTAAAGGTCCTATATTTCCAGACTGTCTGAAATAGTTTTGGACACCTTTGCATTGAGTATTTCACATTTTTTAAACTTAACTTATATTTATGGAAAAAATCTTCAGGAGAACTGTTACTTTGACTTTGCAGAGAACATTAGGTGAATTGGGTGTCTGTCGCCCCCTGATGGTAAAGATGGGGAATGGAAAGAGCATAAAAAGGCTAATTAACACAGCTATGAGCAACTTGACAAACTTGCAGGAGCACGTCCTGGTGTCAATGTAGAGCCTGAGACTGAGCATTTCCAGCTGTTGAGAAGGGGACGGGCTCAGCATGCAGAGGATTACTCAAACAAGTGTGAATGAAACAAAATACTACTCCGGGTATGTTTTTGAGGAGGAAACTAAAAAGTCAATTTTGCATAATAGGGGACCTTTAAGTGAAATTATGATCCCACTGGGGTTGCTTCTGACATTTTCTTCATAGTTTGTGACTATAACTGGATTTGTAAAATTAGTTTGCTTAGCATTCTTTTCAGTAAACATTTCCAAACAGTTGTCCCTTTTCCTTATTGACATTTAGGACACAAAATAGAAACATGCAATGTGTGATTGTAGTGATAGTTTATTAAAGAAGTTGCAGTATAGTGAACTAAATAAATACAAGTACAAGTAAAAGCTTTTGGTATCGAGCAATAGTATCAACATTTTACTTCTAATTAAAAAAAAAAAAAACATTGCACATGTTATGAAAAAATTAAGCAATTCATAATATTCACTATTTGGGTATCCCTCCCCTATTCCCAGATATCATCAAGTCATCAGACCATCACACGTTTATTTTTAAGGTAAAAAATATGTTATTGTACAACTAAACTCTGAACAATACATTGTAATTGCCTCAACAATGTTAAACTTTACTTCCTTTTCCCTGATGCTCAAATGTCATTAATTTTTAAATTGTCCCCAAAATTCACACCTAATTACTCCTTTCTAATTGTTTCTCTTGTGTTTTTAGGCTCATAAGGGAATTTACTGACCTGACATCGCACCAATACGCAGCATCAACACAAATATGCTTTGCTAAAATATTCCCTGATGATTTTTGAGTCCGCACTCATCTGCTTACATTTCTGTGACAGAAATGAGTTAGTAGCAGTGTTCTGTTCTGTCCAATCAGAAACAAGCACCCAACTTCTAATCCTTTAATTTGTTTCCTCCACCAAGGACTTAATATTTTTTATGATTTTTATTAGTTGAAGGGTTGATTACTCTAAAAGGTTGGGTTTGGCCAAAAAAATAAAAAAAATTAAAAATAAAAATAAAGGTCCAGTAATAGGTCAAGGAAGATATGATTAGTTTTTGGTGTAAATCCAGAACGTCTTATTATTATTTTTATTATTTTTATTATTTTTTAGATTTTGTACCATTGGGGCACCTCTGTGGCTCACCTGGTAGAGCACATACACCACGTACCAGTTTGCATGTCATTTTCATAACTCTTTTTCCTAATTTCCTGCTCTATTACTGTCTCTGTCAAAGAAAAGTGTAAAAAAAAAAAAAACATAAACAAATTTTTAAAATATTAAGAGATATTAACTTCAACCACTAGGGATCAGTTTCAGTGAATTCTTTACCAGTATGAAATATTTGTGACTTAAAGAATAAAAATTAACGCCACCCTGAACTAGAAGATTCCTGGTGTGTGTCCAAGTTTGGACAATAAATATTTACAATTGTGTTTCTCCTCATTTTCTTTTGGGACCCTAACCCTACATATAGACTTGTCCTGTAAATAGCCAACCTCCTCCACAGACCAGAGCTGTGTGTATTGTGTATGCACAGAAGAACCTGCTGTCTACAGGATGATACGTTTTCTGACACTTCCCGAACTTCACAAAGCCAACTTCACGCATTTTTTCACTTAAAACAATGTCCAGCCAGCCGTAAAAGCCGGGCTGTGTGGGACATCCTTGTAACAACCCTTCGACTTTTCTCTCCACACATTCTCATTCATTCCCACCTTGTTTATATTTCCGGCAGTTCTGACAGTAATGGAAGCAGGCAGGAGAGGCAATTGTAGACAAACCCAATGAAATGACCCCAGCCAAAGAAAAAGAGCATCAGCAGCCTCAGAGCCGGGTGTATTGATAGCCCCCAGTTGAAACCGTTTCCCAATTAAATTCACTCTTCAGTAACAAAAAACACAACACAATGTGAGCTAACATGGTCCCTTCGGCGCGCCAGAGGAAAAAAAACAAACTGCAATTTTATCCAGATCACTTTTTGTTCTTTATTTATTTATTTATTTATTCTGTAGTGTTTTTATTGAAAGCCTTGGTGAAATAATTGTTTTTTTGGCATCTGTGGAAAAACAGTACGCTCGAGTGTGGAGAGTGAATTTCAGAAGACAATAACAAAAGACGCGTCAACAAACAGACACGTGTAATAATGATGCAATAAAAGTGGCAATGGTCAGAAGATATAGGACTTTTTACTTTATCCACTTTATTAATGTACTTCACTTCTGCTTTTATCTGTTAAATTACCTTTTTTGGTTTTGGCTCATATCAAAATAACCCATGAGAGAGCCCCTAAAATGTTTTCTACCTCTTATTCTCATTATTGGCCAAACAATAATTTTGAAAACACTGACATATGGGCATATCTGTCATAAATGTGATTTGTTTTGCTGCACTTATCTTTCTCCATGAAAACTATCTCACAGGTGTAAAGATAAATATTCATCCATTCAGTCCAATGCTGTAGTGAAGAAGTGTCCTTAACCAGTCAGTGAATAAGACCCTTGTGGCGCACACCTGCCACAGTTTCCACAGATCTCACACAAAGCCGGGGAGCTGGAGAAGTGAAGATATGTTTGACGATACAGCAGCGGACAGCTCTTAGCTCTGGGCCGTGCGCAGTCTGCTTGGGTGACGGGGGTCTCCAACAGGGTGCCAGACACTCACAGACGGGCCAAAAGGTAAACAGAATCCTGGAGAGAGGCCTAGTGGCGCAGAGACCGCCCTGCCTCAGAGGAGGCGGAGGAGCACCTGCTTGAGAAAACTCGCTGGGCATGAAATCGAATAGAGCAGTGGTGACGCAGGGTATCATCACGCATCAGGATGTTTCTCTCTTAAATGTCGGAGTGTTGTCTGAAGAGAGCCTGAGAAGCTGTAGCTGTGAATGAGACTCACTTTGACAACACGCCAGCTCGGCACACTACTCTTCCTCTGCAGCAGAGCGGTGTTTTGTGTAGTTTTGAGAGAGTGTGAAAAGGTTAGAAGGCAAGAAACTGAGAAGCCAAAAAAACATGAGGCATAAAAAATGAATAACATAATATGAAAACTGAAAGAAATGTCTGACTTTCAGTATTCATTTTCCAGTCACTACTCAGTTTTTGAACAGCTACACCCATCTACAGCCATTGGGCACAGTCCAAGTCCTGCACCCGCTCATTCAAAGCCCTCAGTGATGGAAAAGGCACACAGCCACAGGTAAAAAGCACCACCATTTGCTCTTTTAAAATTCATCTGCAACAGCTTGCCATGCATTTGAATTATGTAATGCTTAATTATTACAAGAGTACTACTGTAGTACTACAGAAGTAAGGTGGTAATTATATACTGTCAGTCAGTTTCAGTCACAGGTTACCTACGAATTATTACCATAGTAATAAATGCCGTAATTAAAGTTAGGACTACTGTAAGCAACATGCACTCATACTGGTTTGAAAACTGTACTGCAGTCTTAATTAAAAACAATGATCTGTGGGTTACCAGTCTTTCCACTTTTCTGATTGGACGATCAGCAATGGAGGGTTTAGAACCAAAAAAAAAAAAAAAAAAATGCAAACATGCGTTAGCTTTTTTTTTTAATTATTGTAAATAAATCAGCTGTACTATTGTTATCTAATATTGTAATTTAAACATGTATTTTTTTTAATTAAAATTATACATTCTTCTACCATCTTTAAAATAGAATTAGTAGTATTAGTATTAGTAATGGTAGTAGTAGCAGAATCAAAAATAGTACTACTAGTTGTAGTATTAAGAGTAGTAGTAGTAGTAGCAGTAGCAGCAGAATTAGGTGTAGTAGCAATAGTAGTAGAAGTAGCAGAAGTAGCAGCGACAGTAGTAGTTGTAGCAGCAGTAGTAGAAGTGGCAGTAATAGTAGTAGTAGCAGCAGTGGCAGTACTAGTAGCAGAAGTAGTAGCAGCAACGGGAGTAGTAATAGTAAAAGCAGCAGTGTTAGTACACTGCTCAAAAAATAAAGGGAACACTAAAACAACACATCCTAGATCTGAATGAATGAAATATTCTTAAACACTTTGTTCTTTACATACAGTGGGGCAAAAAAGTATTTAGTCAGCCACCAAGTTGTGCAAGTTCTCCCACTTAAAAAGCTGAGAGAGGCCTGTAATTTTCATCATAGGTATACCTCGACTATGAGAGACAAAATGAGAGAAAAAAAATCCAGAAAATCACATTGTCTGATTTTTAAAGAATTTATTTGCAAATTATGGTGGAAAATAAGTATTTGGTCAATAACAAAAGTTCATCTCAATACTTTGTTATATACCCTTTGTTGCAATGACAGAGGTCAAATGTTTTCTGTAAGTCTTCACAAGGTTTTCACAAACTGTTGCTGGTATTTTTGGCCCATTCCTCCATGCATATCTCCTCTAGAGCAGTGATGTTTTGGGGCTGTCGCTGGGCAACACGGACTTTCAACTCCCTCCAAAGATTTTCTATGGGGTTGAGATCTGGAGACTAGCTAGGCCACTCCAGGACCTTGAAATGCTTCTTACGAAGCCATTCCTTTGTTACCCGGGCAGTGTGTTTGGGATCATTGTCATGCTGAAAGACCCAGCCACGTTTCATCTTCAATACCCTTGCTGATTGGAAGGAGGTTTTCACACAAAATCTGATGATACATGGCCCCATTCATTCTTTCCTTTACACGGATCAGTCGTCCTGGTCCCTTTGCTGAAAAACAGCCCCAAAGCATGATGTTCCCACCCCCATGCTTTACAGTAGGTATGGTGTTCTTTGGATGCAACTCAGCAATCTTTCTCCTCCAAACATGACAAGTAGAGTTTTTACCAAAAAGTTCTGTTTTGGTTTCATCTGACCATATCACATTCTCCCAATCCTCTTCTGGATCATCCAAATGCTCTCTAGCAAACTTCAGACGTCCTGCACATGTACTGGCTTTAGCAGGGGGACACGTCTGGCACTGCAGGGTTTGAGTCCCTGGCGGCGTAGTGTGTTACTGATGGTAGCCTTTGTTACTTTGGTCCCAGCTCTCTGCAGGTCATTCACTATGTCCCCCCGTGTGGTTCTGGGATTTTTGCTCACCGTTCTTGTGATCATTTTGACCCCACGGGGTGAGATCTTGCGGGGAGCCCCAGATCGAGGGAGATTATCAGTGGTCTTGTATGTCTTCCATTTCCTAATAATTGCTCCCACAGTTGATTTCTTCACACCAAGCTGCTTACCTATTGCAGATTCAGTCTTCCCAGCCTGGTGCAGGTCTACAATTTTGTTTCTGGTGTCCTTTGACAGCTCTTTGGTCTTGGCCATAGTGGAGTTTGGAGTGGGACTGTTTGAGGTTGTGGACAGGTGTCTTTTATATAGATAATGAGTTCAAACAGGTGCCATTAAAACAGGTAACGAGTGGATGACAGAGGAGCCTCTTACAGAAGAAGTTACAGCTCTGTGAGAGACACAAATCTTGCTTGTTTGTAGGTGGCCAAATACTTATTTTCCACCATAATTTGCAAATAAATTACAGGTCTCTCTCACCTTTTTAAGTGGGAGAACTTGCACAATTGGTGGCTGACTAAATACTTTTTTGCCCCACTGTAGTTGAATGTGCTGACAACAAAATCACACAAAAATTATCAATGGAAATCAAATTTATTAACCCATGGAGGACGGGATTTGGAGTCACACTCAAAATTAAAGTGGAAAAACACACTACAGGCTGATCCAACTTTGATGTAATGTCCTTAAAACAAGTCAAAATGAGGCCTCCACATGCCTGTATGACCTCCCTACAACGTCTGGGCATGCTCCTGATGAGGTGGCAGATGGTCTCCTGAGGGATTTCCTCCAAGACCTGGACTAAAGGGTCCGCCAACTCCTGTACAGTCTGTGGTGCAACATGGCTTTGGTGGATGGAGCGAGACATGATGTCCCAGATGTGCTCAATTGGATTCAGGTCTGGGGAACGGGCGGGCCAGTCCATAGCATCAATGCCTTTGTCTTGCAGGAACTGCTGACACACTCCAGCCACATGAGGTCTAGCATTGTCTTGCATCCTGGTAGCACATCCATGCTCTGGACACTACGCTGACAGACACAGCAAACCTTCTTGCCACTAGCTTGCATTGATGTGCCCGTCCTGGATGAGCTGCACTACCTGAGCCACTTGTGTGGGTTGTAGACTCCGTCTCATGCTACCACCTAGAGTGAAAGCACCGCCAGCATTCAAAAGTGACCAAAACAAAGCCAGAAAGCATAGGAACTGAGAAGTGGTCTGTGGTCACCTCCTGCAGAACCACTCCTTTATTGGGGATGTCTTGCTAATTGCCTATAATTTCCAGCTGTTGTCTGTTCCATTTGCACAACAGCAGTGAAACTGATGTCAATCAGTGTTGCTTCCTAAGTGGACAGTTTGATTTCACAGAAGTGAGATTGACTTGGAGTTACACTGTGTTGTTTAAGTGTTCCCTTTATTTTTTTGAGCAGTGTAGAAGTTGCAGCAACAATAATACTATTTTTGTGTTGTCACAAGTTTGTATACATGTTACATGTTACTTTTCATTACAGATCCAAACACCATCACCAATTATCATAAAGTCTGATGATTTTATAGGATACAACAACAAGAGCTGTTTCTGTAATGTGAGTTTTCATTCCATTGCTCTCTATATGCTGTTTGGACATATTTTATAACAAAAGAAGAAGAAAAAAGTTCTTCCTTCATGCTGTACTTGGCCTTTCTGATTCTCATACTTGTTTTTTATGTCAATCAGTATTAATAGCCAGAGAATCCCTCAATAAATGAACAGCCATATTAAACAAGGTTGCTCGTGCTCTTCTTTGAGAGGATGTCAGTATAACCTAGTCTAAACATTGCATCTTCTAGTCCATTAGCTGTCATCGACAATATGATGAAAGACTTTGTTTGAGCGTCCTTGTCAGTAAATGTTCAAAAAAATAAACATGGAAGCAATTATTATGGCCTTGAGAAGCATAACATAAACCTCGTACATGTTGTTTACTTTTGCCAGACCAAAAAAATATGAACGTATATAATCTGAATGAATGCCAGGGCCAGCGTGCCTTTGTACTAAGCCAGTAAATATGCAAATGAATGACGTCAGAGATGTCAATCCAGCAATTGTTACCTTTATACAAATAGGTCACCAAACCATAAACTCCGACAGGCAGCACAGAAAGTAGGCTGATGTGATTTGAAGCCACACACTAATAAAATGCACTGCAAGTCCACTAAGGCAGTGGCCCTAACTCACAATGGATTTGATGAAACTGGATTAGAGGGTTAAGTCTGGGTTTTCAGTATCATGAAGCTGGTTCACTTTCTGTTGATGTAGACCTCTAGAGCAACTTACACTGAACGGCTAACGTTACATCTAGACAGAAGATACAACCAGAATTGTGGAAATGTTGGGACATTTTAAAAACTTGATTAAAATGAAAACTAAAAAACCTTTCAAATCACATGAGCCCATATTTTATTCCCAATAGAACATAAATAATGTAACAAATGTTTACACTGAGAAATTTGACACTTTTATGCGCAAAATGAGCTCATTTCAAATTTGATGCCTTCTACAGGTCTCAAAATAATTGGGACAGGGGCATGTTTACCATGGTGTAGCATCTCCTCTTCTTTTTAAAACAGTTTGAAGACATCTGGGCATAGAGCTTATGAGTTTCTGGAGTTGGTTGGAATTTGGTCCCATTCTTGCCTGATATAGGTTTTTCAGCTGAAGAGCAGCTGGACTTTAGAGCATATGTTGCTCTAAAACCTTTATATACCTTTCAGCGTTCATAGTTCCATCCAAAACACACAAGCTGCCCATACTGTATGCAGTTATGCCCCCCCATAACATCAGAGATGCTGCTTTTGAACTGAACGCTGATAACACACTGGAAGGTCTCCTCCTCTTTAGCCTGGAGGACATGGTGGCTGTGATTTGTATAAAGAATGTCAAATTTGGACTGGTCTGACCATAGAACACTGTCCCACTTTGAAACAGTCCATTTTAAATAAGCCTTGGCCCAGGACACAACAGGCACTTCTGGACCATGTTCACATATGGCTTCCTTTTTGCATGACAAAGCTTAGTGGGCCTCTGCAGATGGCACAGTGGATTGTGTTTACCCACAGTGGTATCTGGCAGTATTCCTGGGCCCATTTAGTAATGTCATTGACACAATCATGAGAATGAATGATGCAGTGTCATCTGAGGGCCCCAAGACCACAGGCTCCAATAAAGGTCTGAGGCCTTGTTATTTGCACAGAGATTTCTCCAGTTTCTCTGAATCTTTTGCCCATGTTATGCTCTGTAGATTATGAGATTTGCAATTGTTTTAAAAGTATTTCATCATTTTTTATGCACTCTCTCACAGATTGAAGAGCCTCTGCCCATTTTTACTTCTGAGAGACTCTGCCTCTCTAAGACAGGCCTTTTAAAGCTACAGACTTGAAATCAATTAACTTAGTTAGTCGCTGTTCTCCCAGCAGAACCTTTTTAAAATGTCAGCCATTTGTTGCCCCAGTTGTTTTGAGACCTGTAGCAGGCATCAAATTTGAAACAAGCTCATTTTGTGAATAAAAGTGTACCATTTCTCAGTGTAAACATTTGTTATGTTACCTATGTTCTATTGTGAATAAAATATGGCTCATATGATTTAAAAGTTTTTTAGTTTTTGTTTTATTCAAATTTTAAAGACGCCCGAACATTTCTGGAATTTGGGTTGTAAAACAATAAATATTTGACCATTAAATGTTGTGTGTTGCACTTTCTTCTGTCTAGTTATTTTTACATGGTATACAGTAGACCTATAGACTATGCGCTGTATTCAGTCTTCATGTATTTTCGAGATAGTATTCATATTAACAGTCTCCAAAGCGTTGATGTGGTCGTTTAGCGCTGACTCCGCCTGCTCCACACTAGTTTTGTCCAACTATGTGGGAGAGACATATTCAGGATAGATGTTCAATTTATTGAGGCCCAAAACTCTTATTTTTTACAATTTTAGAGTAAATAGTACTTGATATTGGAGTTAGTATCTTTGACCTATTTTCCATTGTATCCTTTTATTATTACTTTTATTATTTAGTATTACTGGATCCAGAGGTTGTTCCAGATTCACACCAACCCCTAATAATTTCTTGATTAAACTGAATACACAAAACAACAAACACGTCAATGCAAATCAAAACCTCCTTAGCCCAGGTAAAAAAAAAAAAAAAACTATGGGACAGTGATATCTTGTAAATATTGTAATTATGCTGTGTGAGAGACATTCTCGACATGTTACAACACAGCAAACTCATGTAGTATGTTTCTGTGGCATCTAATTAATTTTAGCTGACATTGAGGCAGAGACAGGTAGGCACTCAGCAGCCAAAACGGAGAAAATCACAAAGTGACAAAATGACATGTGTGCTCCAGAAAAAGTGTCTTTGCACAAGATTTTAGATGGCAGGGAGATACATAAAGAAATGAAATGTGTCTTTTTGCAGTCAGACTAAAAATAGGGTTCTGGCAGGAGCACTCCCATACCTGACAGTGTTTGTAGTTGATTTTAGCTGCAAAGACTTAGGGAGAAGATGGGAGATGAGAGAGTCAAATGTATGTGTGTAAATCTCTGTACGCTGGGACGCCTGCCAACTGCATGTTAGAGCCACAGAGTAACTACAACAGCCAAGATTAGACAAACTGAGCACTGCAAGAAAATAAGCACATTCATAATTCTCTTTGGGCTTTGGTATTGGACAAAAACTAAGTACTTTTAGTACAGTATTCTACCTAAGTGCATTCTTTCAGAGAAAATACTTTTACTTTAGTACATTTTATAAGTTAAAGAAAGTACATTTACTCAACTGCTCTAAATGCATAAAATTTGTTTTTGACCACAGTAATAACATGGGTAGCATAGTCGCTTTGTAATCTGATGGTCCTGAGATTAAGATTTGTTGTAGTAGTATTTGTAAGAAGTAGTGGTAGAAATAGTAGTAACAAGTTTTACTGAGCAATTGCATAACAAAAAGCCTTTGTACTGTAAGTGCGATCAGTAAAGTATCCAATCTTCACATTCAGTACTCAAGTAAAAATGCTATTAAAACTCATACTAGAGTTGTTTTGTAGTAACACTAGTTTTACAAAAATAGATATTTTGAGTACTTTTTCTACCACTGCTTACAAATTTTAAAAATGCCCCTACATGGCTACACTGAGGTGTAGAAATGCAATTTCCCCACTACATGTTGCAAAAATGTTACACCTTTAAGCTTACCTTAGCTCAACATGTAGTTACTTATTTTGTTTTCCCTGATGTCAATAAGAAAATGCATAAAGGAGAAATTCAATTCACAGTCCAAAATAAAGGCCCCTGGCAGGAACACTTCCATACCTGACAGTGTTTGTAGTTGATTTCTAGCTGCAAAGACCTAGTATTGGAGAAGACAGGAGATGAGAGAGTGAAATGTGTGTAAATCCGAAGACTCTGGGAGGCCTGCCAACAGCATGTTAGAGCCGTAGCAGCTTGGAGAAACAGCGAGGGACATGAATGAACAATGCAGTCATCACCCAGAGCAGGGCAGCTTTCTGGGGGAGCATTCTGCCCCAGTCACAGCCTTTTACATAACACTATATTACATCCAAACTCTCCAAATAAACACTGAGAAACAACTTGTTCCCCTCTTTCATCTCCAGCTGAAATAACCCACGACATTCATAATAAGGCGGCTTGTTGTTGTCGTCAAATTGAGTGAAAATTCAAACCTAATATTAGTCTGTCTGGGAGTGCCAATGTGTACGTGGCATTTAGACTCAAGCCACAACACAATTAAATGAAACAGCGGGTTAGAGTTGTTTTCAAATAACACTTCGCATTTTAGAACATAGACCCTGTTGAGTGTCTTTTAAAGAAACAACAATAGTCTAATATGTCTTTAGTCTATTCTGTATTTCCATGCATACACAGTGGAGTCATTTATATTATACAGCGGGTTGCCTTGGCCTGGCTGGTTTGAAAGATAACTCAAACAGTAATGGTTCAATTTGGATCCATAGGAGTTAGTAAAGTTTTAACAATTGTGATATGTAATGGCTTGGTGGATCATGGGTCAAATGCAGAGAACAAATTTTCCTACGAGGACAATAAAGTCTACCTTATCTTCCTTACATATCTAAGCACTTCAAGATGAGAAGCACATCCATGTTTTTTTGTTTTTTTTTAATAAAACAAGTGCTCCCAAAGACAAATATCATACATAAAACTATTCTTTACGTCTAATTTTCACAGCATTGAACTTATTTACACTAAATTTGTTTGTTGTAAAGTTGTATCACACATTGTTGCTAGGATGCCTATAAAAGATCACGAGGACACTAGGTTAAGTAGTTACAAATACTTTTTCCAGTTTTTATTTCTGTTCTCTTAAACCTCTGGCTTTTCCTGGAGGGATTTACTGTAAAAAACAGAATTCACCTCATTTTGAAATAATGTGTTTCACCAATGAACTGTGAATCAGCCATCTGACAGCACAAACAAGGTCTCTAGGCTTCAATCAGCTTTAAGTATTCTGTCATGTGCCTTTTTTATTTATAAGATGGAGTAGTGTAGTCCTCTTTTTCTGATACATTGGTTATATTCAAACCAGTTCATATTTTACTGAAAGGCTGTCACGTAATATTCCACTGGAGAATAAAAAGTGAACAAAAACTTCAAAGAATAAAATGATACTGACCTAGGTTTAATGTCATGTGCAAGTACTACAAGCTCCATCTGGTCTCAAGTGATCGAATCAATAAAGAGGCTTCAGGAGGAGAGGAGAGAAGTGTGCGTAGTGCCAAGTTCCCCTGACAGTCAGACGTGATATTGCCACTGCACAGTTATAGATCATGCATAACTCAACCAATTACCAAGGCAGTGACTTTTTCTGTCAGTGTTGGTCCATTTATCCACAAACCTTCTGTCTCAGAATATCATTGTACCTTCAACCCAAATTATAAATACTAAGCCACATATCTTCCTGTTTTTTTTTTTTTTTTACCATTATGGGATTAAAAAGCTTTGTGGGTCTATGGAAAGAGCATTAACTCAAAGATCCCTGAGTCCAGGTCTGGCCACTGCCTCTTTACCATTGTCAGATAGGGCCAACATCTTGATCTGTGCTTTCTGGGTGTTTCTCCTTCTTTGCATTTGACTGTTGCTGCAGATGCAATCAACTCTCTGTAGTCATGCTGAACCTTGCCACTCTTCCAAAGCAATATCTACCACTATTCAGCACATCTAAAGTATTTCTTGAGCATTTAAAAATAATATATAAATAATAAAATTAAAATCTGAATGATTATGTTTTAAGCAGTAGTAGTGGTACAATAGTAAAAGGAA
This sequence comes from Bostrychus sinensis, assembly GCA_020698575.1. Classification (NCBI taxonomy): domain Eukaryota; kingdom Metazoa; phylum Chordata; class Actinopteri; order Gobiiformes; family Eleotridae; genus Bostrychus; species Bostrychus sinensis. The sequence continues at coordinate 16,299,906 of CM036249.1, read as the reverse complement.
AATAGCAAGCTCTGTGTCTGAGCTAGAACGTAGTAGTACCAGTAGTCTTGTTTTTGATGATTCTTATTACAAAATGGCATAAGGTAACTAAACCTGTTACCTCAAATACTACATAAAAAGCAGATTTTGTAGACAGGTTATTTATATTATGTGCATATGCATTTGTGACACATTGCCCTCCTTTTTATTGTGCCAGCAAAACAAAGAAGTGGGCTGTTGTGGCCCAGAGGAGCTGTCTGATGAAAGCAAACTGCAAGGTGGAGTGCTCTTCAGAACAAGAGGAAATAAATGTCTTATGCCTTTCGCCTGTCCCTGATGCAAGATGTCCAAAACACAACGGCAGACAGGTAGCCCTAGAAGTGGGTCAGTTAAACAGGTCAAGATGAACAAGGAAGCAAAAACATGTCCTTCTTATGATAATTAATACCTCACAGACTTTTGTGTTGCTATTTATTCCTCTCGATGCTTGTATTTGGACTGACAGGAGCAAACGGCCCACCAGTGACCATTAGTGTGAATAGAAGAGGAAGGCTGCACCACATCTCTCATGCCAAAAACATAAGCAAATTAAAGAAAAGTTATGTGGGGACAAGCTCATTTGGATGTAATAATAGAGGCACTGTGAGGTAAAGGTGCGTTGAGTGCGTCCTCAGGGTGTGTGCTTGTATAATGAGTTTTAAGGAAGAAGTTTGATTCGCAGTGTCAGGACTGTCCCACTCATTAATAATTCACAGCTGACTTCTCCCCATGTCGAAGACGTCTCATTAATAGTCCTGCTGCATTGATATTCTGTACACAGATATCCTCCAAGGAAACTATAAAGAGGACCGATCATCATGACCAATGACTCTAGTGCTGCAGAAACAGGTTTTAAGGAAGGATTTCATTGATGATTCAGAAAAACAAACTCTCATTAATGGGTATTTAACTTACTTGATTACATTATAATGGGACAAATGTTTTAAGGATGTAAGACCTACTTCTTTTCCTTTTGGCCATTTCCTTTCTGGGGTTGAACAGCGATATTTTCTCTCTCCCTGAAGAGATTAATGAGTTAAAAAGCTATAAATGTTGTTACTTTTGGCCATTGTAAGATAACATTGAGGGTTGCTTTTATGCTAATAATTAAAGTTACAGTCAAGCTTTGAGTAATCTATGCATGTTATTCACTTTTTGCTGGTAATGATCAAGCTTCATATAATCTTCATATATTCATTATAGTAAGTAACTTCAGTGCTGTGAGTGTTTGCAGTGTCATGATAATGTAATGTATTCATCTTCGTGCATTCTTTCTGAAATGTGCGACTGTGTAACTGTGAGGTTAACACACTGGGCCTCACTGGAGATAAGGTGATAACACAAAGGGATAGAGTTTAATTTGGGTTCCTGATTGTAGTTTAGTGTAACTGCCACTAGGGGATGCAATTTAGTGGGTGTGGTCACATGTTGATGACATCAGAATAAAGGGGCACATGATGGGTGTTTCTCAGGCCTACATTATATCAGAGTTTGTACATTTCCATTACTAAATGAACCCAGGGTCTCATGAACCCAGTGTCCCTGCAGGTGTCCAGGACTTCAGGCATCAGTATGTTTAGGATGGTCTAATATCGACATTTACATAAAACACTTGAGTCACACCTTTCTGGAAGAGCGCTGACATATGTAAATCAGAAAAGTATAAAAGATCATGTTTGGATGAGGTCAGGGGCTTTTGTGGAGACCAGACATGAGCTCCATTTATTGTGCCATGCAAAAAACTTTTCAGTGCTGGACTCTCTCTCGTCTGCTTCTTGTTTTTGGATATATTATGTATTTTTTATTCATAACACCAACTAACTTCATGCCCTCTGTCACTATTCATTCATCTCCTCCTGGCAGCTTTAACCTCAGCATCCTTCTACCAATATGTTCACTATCCCTCATCTGCATTTGTCCAAACCATCTCAATCTGGCCTCTCTGTTTGACTTTATTTTCAAAAAACCTCTCACATGAGCTGTTTCTCTGATTTACTCTTTAAGAACACAAGCTAGCATTATGTTTTATCCTCACATAATATAAGTAGCGTTTAAGTTGTAGTAGTCGAAATAGCAGTATTAGTGGTGCAGTAGCAATAGTAGAGTAATGAGTAGAGTAGTGCAGTATTAGTGGTTTCAAAAAAAATTGGCACTATGTCTGAACTGCAAAGTAGTAGTAGTAATACTGGTAATATAATTGTAGTAGTAGTAGTAATATTAGTAGTGATAAAAAAAAGTGGTCATAGAAGTAGAAAAAGGCTCTATGTAATGTAATAGGTGTGACATTGTAGTTTACAAGTACTCTAAACTCTATACATTAGATTTTTTTTTTAAATAACCTACCATTGTGTTCAAGTAGAGGTGTAGTACATCTGAGCAAAAGTACTTTTAATATAGGCTACTGTAGTATTACTAGGCTAAGTGTAAAAATAGTTGTAGTAACAGCAGTAAGAGTGTAGAGTACTAGTAAAAGCAGTGGTAGTAGTAAGAGTGGTGTAGCGTAAACATACTTTTTAAATATTGGCAGCAAGGAAAGAACTGATTTAACACCACATATAGTAGTGTAGTAGTGATGGTAGTAGTAATAGTGTAGTGGTACTTTAGCAATAGTAATAATGCACTGAATTTATATAATGCCTTTCTAGATACTCAAAGACTTGGCATTATTCATTCACTCCTCAGTCTCACTCTGTAGTCGTGAGGCAAGGTGGGTGAAGTGTCTTGCCCAAGGACACAACAGCAGTATGCAATGCCGGTAGTGGGGATCCACCAACCAACCTTCGGGTTAGTGGGCCAGCATCTCACTGACCTACTGCCGCCCCAATGATATAGTGAAGTAGTAGTAGTAGTAATGAGTAAAAGTAAGTTTTAAATATGAAACAGCGTGTGGTAGTGTGGCTTTAGGGGAGTAGGAGTAGTAGTAGTAGTAGTAGGTCCTTTTCATAACTGTAACACTACTCTTGCAATATATAGATTTTATAGGACATGTATGATTTCTAACAAGCTTCATGGTCCTAAAAGAGGAAATATTTCATACTGATGAGCAAAGAAAAATGAATAATACATGTTCTCTTTATATTCATTTATATGATAATGAAAAACATTAATACATAGTCATATACATTTAAATGTAGAGATGGGACAATTAAAATAGAGCTTGTTATCAGAGGGTCAAGAGGAAATGTATTCATAACCGCTCATCAAGAGCTGCCACTGCTTGAGTCTAACAAGCTGTGATATTCTTTGAAAAGGGCTGCTCTTATTTTCCAAATGCTCCTAAAAATACCAAACTCATTTCCATGCTCGCTAACTCCAGGCAACATAATGAAGCCAATCATGGCTATTTTCCACAGGTATTTCACTACGACTCATCTCTGTCCTGCAGTGAAAGAACATACTAATTTAAGACACACTGAGAGGGAACTGATGCAGCATGGCAAGGGATCCAAATGTTCACATCACACGAGTCTGCCAGAGCGAACGTGGGAGGAGCAGGAAAACATACTGAGCATATGTGTAAGAAGTATTCTCAAGTATACAGAAGGAGTGTGAGTGCCTGTGAGGAGTAATGCACTGAAGGTTGGCAGTGAAGAAAAAACAATATGACAGCCTTCAGTGATGGGAGTCTTTTGTATACCAAAGTGAAATAAGGTCAAATGTTGAGTGTGTAGTGAATGTTTGTCTCCCCAAACAGAGCCTAAGGAAATAGACAGTCATCACTAATATAAGGAGAGCACTTCATCATAATTGTATCTTTAACATTGTGCAGGATTTGTGTTAAAAAAGATAAAAAGTAGAATATAAATGTGTTCCTTCTTCAGCAGTAAAATCACTCTAGACAGGTGTAGCAACAGGAAGTAAACATAAACAATGGACAAACACAGATATTCTGTAGATTTACATGATCAAAATAAAATCAAATTTATTTATATAGCACAACTCAAAATTGGTTTTCTTCCTTTGAATTTAGGAGAGAATCAAACTACTGACCACTGATTCAAAGGTATTTTAATAGCATTTTAGTTAAAAAGAGAAGGAGCTATTGACATGTTTGTAGGGTCCATTGCTAATCTAATATCTAACTGATATACTTTATTTAGAAATGACCATGAGAAAAGTTCAACTTATAAAAGATGAAAGCATTAACATAGCAAAGTCAGAAAAGGCATTTCCAGCTTGACAACAGTGTCAGGGGTAAGTAAACACATCAGACACTTCTCTTATGACCATTTATAAATGCAAAGGGTAAAACAACTGATAAACAGGTTAGCCAGGGCACACTCAAAATATGTTGAAATCTGTCAAAACACTGGTCTATATGTTTTTCCAGTTTGTTATTCTGTTGCTGTCTGTCTCTGGAGCAGTATCGGAGGGTTTAATAGAAGCAGCGAGTGGATTGATCGAAATATTGATAGTATCAATACCAACGTTAGTATCGGTATCGGACCTTTGATGGCTATGATAGGATTGAGTCTGCCTCTCCCTGTCTGCTGAACTGAACGAAGAATTGAACACATAAAAAGACGGATAAAAAGATAACAAACATAAAAAAGAAAAAAAAGTCAATTTCTTTATTTGCCTTACTTTGCTTAAAATCAGATCCAGGTTTGAACATGCAGTGTTAGCAGTGGAAAGCAACAATATCAAACTTATTTAATTGTCAAAAATGTATACAAATTGAACATACAATGACACACTTCTAGTTTTTACATGAAAGCACATAAGCGACCTGAACTTGTACAAAGTATTGGTATCAATATCGGCAATACTAACCTGAAAATCCACTGCCGCCCACCCCCACAAAATAGGCGCGTCATATATATGCAGCAATAGCCCAATAATGAATCACATTTTCCTGGTGTGTTAGTCTGATTAAGTGAAAATAGATTTACTGTCTCCTTAATCAGAGAGAGATCATGCATTTTAAAATATCACTTATAAATAGACTGAATAATTCAGATTTCTCTGCTTGCATTTAAAACACAGTAGTTACTGATATGTTAGAGTTTGTTCACTTGTATACTACAAAATCTAACACAGGGCACCTTTAACCCCTCTATCAGTGTAAAAGCTATCAAAATGTCCAATAAATGAGATAAACATTCTCATTTTCTGTTTGTGCAGGATTGGAAAAAATAAAGTTGAAAATACTATCCACAAATGCTATATGGATGAACAGATAGTAGCAAGTGTTTGTATCATGGTAGCACAGCTAGTTGTAAATGTAATCTGATGTAACTGTCCTCTGTGCATTGGTCCACGAAGCAGTAAACACCACAAAGAGGAGCTAATTGAGGACATTTGGGCACAGGTACGAGAGTGTGGAGATTAGCACAGGGGAATAGATTCATGGAAGCAGAAGATAAGCTCCCAGAAAGGATGTGCTCCTCCATAACTGGGCCAGATAAAACACAATGGGTGGGCGCGCTGGCCACATGTGAATGAGAGGAGAAAAACGCTGCTGGCTGCTGAGGTTATCTAGATTATGGGCTGACAAACACTTTAATGTGGCATCAATCTCAGTACACAGTAATATATAATCCCATAAAACATATTTTAAAAGCTTGGAATATACACATTTAGTTGAATAAAATTGTAGTATATTTTTAAAGAAAAATATTCTGCGCTAGAGTTGCATCATATTAGGAAAAAATTACAATAAGCAATAAGTTTAGAGTTTATCAACAAAACACAAAGCTTTGGACACACTGGTCAAAAGTTACAAAAGGTCTAAATTTAGAACTGAAAGAGGCTATATTATGATGAATTTAACTGGGATTTTATATGCAGTTGTCATCAGGGGCGGCAGTAGCTCAGTTGGTAGAGCCGCTTGTCCAATAACCATTGCATACTATCGTTGTGTCCTTGGGCAAGACACTTAACTCACCTTGCCTCCAGTGCACTGGTGTATGAATGTGAGTGTGAATGGGTGAACGGTTCCTTGATGTAAAGCGCTTTGAGTACCCATGAAGGTGGAAAAGCGCTATATAAAAATGTGACCATTTACCATAATTTGACTCCAGACGAAACCATAACAGTTAGTTTCTTGTGTTACGGATACTGTGTTTGCTGATATCACAATAACAATAAATTTTCTAAATATTGTGCAGCCCTATTCTGATTGCTCTGCTCTTGCTTAGTTTTCTATTACTGGAAATGTAACTGCTCTACTCTCCATCCCCTGACAGTGATCCACGTTGTTTGTTTGTTGTATTATTAGTAGCAGCTCGTAATAAGTGAGGTAAATGGTCAGCTCAAACTACCACATGGCTTCAGTTACCAAAAACATTTTTTGTAAGAATAAATTATACAGTAGAGCTCCCAAAAAGAGGCCAGAGATGCTAGTCTGGTTACCTTTTCTCTTGCTGAACTTTCAACGTTTATGAAATATTAAATCCACATTACAAAGAAAAGGTTATTTCTAAATGCCTGTACTAATTTGGATTGTTTGGAAGCTTGTATTTGTTGAATAGGACATATTCAAATGGTCTGGCCCATTATGAGAAAAACAGTTAAGGAATGATATCAGGGAAGAAAATCTGTAAAAAAAAAATTACTTTTTTTTTTATTATATTACATTTATTTTGTATATTTACGGTTTCTTTGATAGGGACAGATACAATAAACATAGATTATATTCTTAAAGTAATGCCAATATCACGGGGTTTATAGCTAAGACTAATTCACAACACCTGTCCTTAGAAGGGCTTTTGACAGACAGTAATATTACACTAAATGGATAATAAAAATGAACAGTGAATACAATAAAATGTCCAAAACAAAAAAACAAATCAACAGACAGAGTTTGGGCTTATTAGGAAGCTTATGATAATTGGTCTCCACTTATTTAGAGTTTCATTATATTTTTTGCTTTATTTGATAGGACAGCGCAGTAATATCAGTAAATAATGGGGGAGAGACACTCAGCATTTTTTTCATCTCAAATCAAGCAAACAGCTCAGAAGTTGGCAGTGGTGAATAAATTAAATTACAGAGTAGCTCCGGGTTTTGTCAAGTGAAATTTTCAGAACTTTTCAAGACTTTTTAATGCCATTTAGAGTGAAATTTAATGCCAACATTGTCAACAACCAAACAATAATCTGTATGAATGTTTATTTTAAATGGCAAATATTATATTATATATAATATATATAACTCCTGTGTTGCGTTAAAACAAATCATTAAATTTAACTGAATCATGAAATTCATTGATAACATTTCTTAAAAAGTATATTGTAGACACTGTTATAGTGGTGACAGTACAGTTTTTTTTTAGTTTTTTTTTAAATTTATATTATCATACACATTGGACAAATGTAAGACCTGGATGAATTAACTGTAATACCCACTGATTAGATCTAATACTTTTAACCCTCTCCAGGAAGGCGTTGCAGATTTGCAACAGCTAAATGCTCATTACCTAATTACAAAAAAAAAAAAAAAAAAAAAAAAAGTCAGAATTGTTTATTACTACCCCATATGATAATGTCCCCCAAATATCAGATTTTTCCTGTTACTAAAACTTAAACTTAATTTGAGCCTGAGAGGGTTAAGGCCTTGATTTTGACACCATCAAAGTCAGTACCTTTTTAATAAGACCTTGATGCTACTCTGAATACCCTGAATAATGAGCGAATGAATGAATGAATGAATGTGACAGTCAATGGTCAGTAATGGTATCTAAATTTTAGACAAACATCTGTTGACAGTCTGGCCATTGTCTAGGCTAGGGTATACTCCTCCACTTCAGGCCCAAAGTAGCTCGAATGATACACTTGAGAATAAAAAGTATTTTGAGCCACGCAGAAAGAATGACAGGAAAGAGGAATGAAGGATAAATGGATGGATGTGAAAATGCCCAGTGTGATTTGATAAACTGCTACCCTTTAATCATATTTTACAAAAGAAAATGTGTGTGCTAGTAACCTCCATCCTTGTCCCTCTGAGACCTGGATCTGTGGGAAAGCCGACTTCTGAATCCTTCACTGTCACAACACGGTCAGCCCCTGGGGTTGTGTGTGTTCTCCGACTGATCCAGAGGTGACAGAGGAGGTGAAGAAGCCCTTGACGCTGGGGCCCCCGCAGGATGTCCCAAAGGCGTCAGTCCAGAACTCACAGAAGTAAAGCACTGCAAAGGGTTAAACCTGGAGCAGCTCGCCCCCTACTACTACTACTATTGCTACTACCTGGATATTGTGAACTGAATATGCTTCTCAATTTAAAATACTTTTACTCAGTGTGTACTTGAGTAAACTTAACATTTTCCTCTTGAAAATTTACCCAAGTAAAGGTACAGTAAAGAAAATGTACAGATAAACATTCTTTCTGTACTTCTTATGTACTGTCCTGTAAATTATACGAGAAAAAGTATCTAGTTACTTTCCACTACTGGTAATGTTGAGGTGAAGAGATGTTGAGTAACGCTAAATTTATGCCAAAGGTGTAATAGGATGTCACTTTGTGTTAAATGGCACCTGTAATTTAAAATCCAATATGTATCTCAACACAAAGTCCAACAGAAACTCAACAGTCCAGCCTAGTAACCATTTATTCACATATAAAAGATAAACGTTCCTGTAAAACATACATTCATGATAATGTATTGTAATTTTATTTTAAATACTGCTTACTTTCCATAATAAATGCAAAAATGATGAAAATATATTTTTGTTTATATAACAAAAATAAATTGCTTCCAGAGGGAAAAGGGCAAATTAATTCAAAATAGATGCAAATTCATGTTTTGGATAAAAGTGGTTCTCCTTACAAAAACATTCTGTGAAAAAGACAGACTTCACAGTGTCACATTGAGAATCACAGTTTCTTTCCCCAGTTGATAACGTGGTTAGAATGAGCCGAGCGTTCACTTCTGAGGGCAGGACACAGTGTCTTCAGCCCTTAAGGTGTCCTCATGAAAACAGGACAGAAGATTTGTGCATGCAAGCTGTAAACGTCTATTCCCTAACAATTTCAAACTTTGAAACACTGCATTGCATTAAAGAAAAGTCATTAACAGAGAATGGCCGCAACACTGAAAACTACTGTTGTAAATCAGCAGAGGCTTTTTAGGTAAAGTCCACCACAGCCTATCAACTCCCAATATAAGTGACAAATTGCCATTTAAATGTTATATGGCAAAGAAAGGCCCTTGGTTTGAGCATTCAATTTTTCATTTTACCATTCTATTGGAGCAGTAAAGCTAAGGCAGCATGATATTATAAAGAATGGATAGGCAATTGAGAGTAATGTGTTTGCATATAAGACAGATAATGTAATATCTCAAATAGTGTTAGAGGAAGGTCTAATATATTCACAGAAAAGTATTGTATTTCACTAGACAGCATCAAATCATAATTAGTTCTGATGTAAAGCACTGTGCAAAACTCTTGCTCAGAAAAAAAAGGCTATGAACAAAAACACAAAAAATTGCAAAAAATAAAAAAAACTCTAAAAGCACTCAGAGAGCACAGATCTCTCAGAAGGCACTGGTTCTATGTAAAGATATACTGTAGTGCCCTGACCAGGACATAAACTCGAGGATCTTCTAGTTCAGGGGTAAATGCGCTTTCTACTTAGCCACAAACCCTTATATCTCACAATAATAATGATTTGTTCTTTTAGTGAGTGAAGAGTATCTTCGGTATCACAAAATGGTACCAAATCCTTAAAACACTCCTCAATCATTTTGTCTTTGGGCCTATACTACTAATAATTTTTTTCCTTAACAAAAAAAAAATAAAAAAATCTGTAATTATTTAAGTACTTGTAGTTAACAGTATTTTTACACCTACCTAAAAAGTTTGCACAGTACTGTAACTTGTAAAATTAATTATAAAAATAATGTAAGCCACCACATTTAATCCAGTAATGTTTGCACAATTCAAGGCCACCACAAAATATGCATAGAGACTGTAAACACACACTCATGTTTAAGAATCCCAGATTTAGTTCACAAGTATTCCATGTGCATCCCATTAGAGCCCACAGCTGAGGCTTCTGGTCCTTTTTATGTCCGTCATGTTTCGTAGTGGTTTAGAAGAAGTCGTCTGTAGTGCGGTCATTACCACCGAACGGGAATGTAGCGACACCGTGTTCCTGGTGCTGCAGTAGTGATGAGGTTTAAAGTTCCTCAAAGAAGGCCACTCTGGTCTTGGTGCTCTGTAGTGTTAACTGCAGAAGAGATAACAGTGGAGACCTGATCAGTATTTCTGAGCAGAGTAAGAGAGTGGAGTAGTGGAGTAGGACAGTAAAGTGGACAGACGCCACTGAAATCATGCCCTGGCCTTTCTCGCAGCCTCCGGCCAGCTCCAGTTCGCCTGGGAATCCTCAAAGCACCAAGCCACACATGACCCTCCAGTTCCAGCTGACAGACCAGCGGCTCTGGGCCACTGTGTGAGTTATTATTTGCGAGCAACAGAGTTACAACAGATGCATACAGAACACTGCGTATTTTAATCAGATGCTGTAAACATGACAGATGGCTTTATCACTGCGAATGATTTTCAATTTGTTGTTGCTTGATCTCACAAATTGCTGAAAAAGCTGCACCTATATCAGAAAAATCTCACTTCCCTTGCCCTAAATATTGCTGACCAGGGGTGTCCAGACTTTAAAGTATATGTTACACACATTTCAATGCACTGTTTTCTAACAATTATAGTTTCTTTGTACTGTATAACTTTATTTCTCTTCAAAAGTAACAAATTACACTAGTGGCAAAAAAGTAGATGATATTTACAGACAGACAAAGCTACAAAAATGAAGCTTAAGGGCCATCCATTAACAATTTACCTGTATTTTATTATGGAAGCCGGCGGTCATATTAAATCGTGCAAAGTGCCATGACACTTTGTTCCCTGGGCCAGACTTTGGACATGTCTGGTTTAAACAAAGACTATTACATAGCACAGTATCCAAAAAATAAGTTCTAGATGGATTAATTTCTGTTTTAAGATACACACATGCATGTAACTGACTGCAATATTTGTGTAAAAAATTACAAAAATCTACAAAAGGCGCGATAAACATTATAAAACAGCAGCGACACACATGATTACATTTGTTCCTCTTGGTTAATGAAAACACTAAGTAGCCATAAGGAGGCTTTAATTGAAAAATCTGATGTTTACTGACAATACCCAAGGTCATTGAGGTTTTTAATGAATCTGTAATGATGAGGCTGCATGCAGTGCTGGTGATGCATTTACCATTTGTTTTTCTAGGAGAATAAACACCAGGCTGGGTTTATACCTGTCCCTAATGGATTGAGAAAACTGTGGGACTCTTGGACTAATTCACAACAATCACACGGAAAGAGGGGACTGTCCGGAGGATCAATGCCAGTCAAAGAGTGCAACGTTAATTGTTTTTCTCTCAAGGTTTACTGAGCTGGTGACAGGCTCATTCAGACCAGTGGAACTAAGGGGGGGGGGACTCACACCAATTGACTTGTGTAAGGTAAGGAAACATGAGGTTGTAAAGTAAATATTGGACCAGGGATGAAGAAGAACATTTTAGACAATCCGAGATTTTTTTTCGAAAGGACATTCAAGGGGGCTTAGCTAAATCCAAACAGATAAAGCATGAGAACCAGAGAGATTTTCTCTGTAATGTTTACCAATCACCTTCTATTATCCCCCATGAGAGGCAAAATGTCCAAGCAGCTCACAGTTTTTATTATTACGCATTTGGATGTGCAGTAGAAGTTATCTTGATGGTTGATCTCTTTTTGTGTCACAAAAAAAAAACAAGCATTCTCACTGTTAACCCATAACTAGTGACTGACATTTAGAAGTTTTAGTTGAAAAACATGTACATGATTGAAAAGCTGCATGACTTTGTTATCTATTATTGAAATGTCTAACAAAAAAACACAGTTTCAACTGACAAAAATTATTAGGTTTGGGCATTAGGTTTTCTTTGTTAATATTTGATAATGGTGAGGCAGGTAATATTTTTTATTTTATGTGTTAAGGAGAGTGGGGGGGGGGGGGTGTCTACGTCAAATCTGGCTGGCAATTCTTAGCAGCAATAACAATATTATTTCTTTATAATAGTATAGACAACAACAGGTTTTCGCCAGTATCAGCATATTTTGAAAAGCATGCAACCAATTAGAGAAACAAAGCACTGCATGTAAGGAAGCCTATTTTAGGTCAGGTAGGATATCAGTTGAAATAGGTTAAAATGGGAAATGAGGGTCCAGGACCCTCATTTTACTAAGAAAATTGGTTCTTCAGGCAACCTATCTCAACTAGAAGAACTACTGCGCTGCGGTATAGTTCAGTTGGTAGAGCTGCGGCGCATATGAATGGCAACTACAGCCTACCTCAGCATTGTGGGTTCGAGTCTGGACTCCGACACTTTGCCAAATGTGTCTCCTCACTCTCCTCCATGATTTCTTGTCACTTCTTGACTGCACTATCTAATAAAGCCGAAAAAGGCCTAAAAAGTGTCTTATTAAATAACTAGTCCTGCCCCTGTCATAGTCAAGCTTAAACCTCATACAGCCACTACAGCAGCAGTTACTACTAAGACACTAAGTTGTTGTGAATGAGCCCTTGGCAGAGCCGAACCTGTGGGCCATATCAGTGCAAAAGCATTGGGCTGGATTATGGGAGCTCTCATTAATCATCCAGAGTGTGGATGGGGAAATCTTTGCCTGGGGATGTCCTGGTGCCTGTGGCTGACACATCAGTGATTCATTGGGCATTCCCTCTGCTCTCCTCTTCCCACCGCCCTGCCCCTCTTTGGCTACCAACTTCAGAGTACATCCTCAGCTCTTCTCCCGCTGCCTCCTCATCCTTTGAACATTGTGGTCAGCCTCCGTGCCTTCCTAATCTTCTGCCCTCTTTTGGAAAAGCTGCTTTACTTCACCTCATGTACCCTTCTGCCTTTCCTCTCTCCTTCTCTTTGGAGCACTTTGCCCTTTTCTCGCTAACAAGATGAATGCTGACCGCCTCTCGTTCAATTAAAGCAACACTTTTAACTTCACTTTTAACTTAGCCGCCGCTTGCCCCAACTTGCCAGAGGTGCTCCGATCCAACCGAATGAGTAATCACCAGGAAAAAAAAATCAATTAGTGCTCCTTAACAACTATACTTCACACTTAGAAACAAAGAGAAAGTTCTGCACAAGTTCTCAACTTTGCATTTGATAAATTTACTGAAATGAAAGTGTCACTGTCTAGAGGATATATGGCAAATTAGTATAATCTACCAGTTCATCAAAGCACGGAGCAGAAAGTTTTCATCATGACCAATCAATTAAATTCTCCCTGAAGCTCAAATGCCCCCCCCCCCTCCTTACTACAATGGGTAAGCCAAATGAACAGAGCTCGTATCTGAAGAGAGGGTTAGGGCTCGTTCTCAGTTACAAACTCCTGAGACAGACCTAAATGGAGATCAATAATCCTTAATGCCACAGAGCAATTTAGTGTTTGGATATTATAGCATATTGAGCTGCACTGTATTTCATACCTGTGCAATCACTGTTACATGATTTTAGAGGTGTTTCTAAAAGTCCATTGTTCTGGATCCCGTTTCCATCACTGAAAGCACTGAAAGATAGAAAATAGATCTGGGCCCGAGAGAAGAGCATTGCTATTAAGAGAAATGCTCTAAAAATCAATAGTCTTTCTTTAAAATAATATGATGGTTGGGTATAGGCCTTGTACTCAACAGGGTTATTAAATATTTTGATAGAATGTTTCAAAATAGTCTAGCCTTGTGCAAAAATATATCTATTGGTGGTTTTCAAGTGAATAAAAAATGCAGCTGAAATGCATACAATGATGTGTGATGTGTCCTTATCCCATACCACAATGTTATGATCCAGTGCATGCCATTGACCACAAGATGTGTGGTCCACCAGCTTGGAGCTAGTAGCTGTTAGTTAGCAACATGCCATGCTAAGCTCAGGCCAAGCCAGCAGATGTCTGGCACACATGACACTCAAGACCCACCTGTGTGTTGTAGTTCAGCTGTGGGGGAACACTTTGGGGCTCCCAGTGAACTACGGCAGCAACGGAGAGCGAACACGTCAGACAAAAACATGTCTTCGATACATCACTTATAAGGTATTTGTACTGAAACATGTATTATTTTGATCTTTAATGTATTATTTTACTATTACGTCCCATTACAAGTCAAATTTAATACTATTTGGTCTTGTTGATGTTACTGACAACCATAAACCTTCCTTCATGTCTCAAGTGAGAACTTTTGGTGAACCTTGAAACTGTTAACCTCCTTCCAGTTGGCCATGTGTTTGGAAACTACTGACTTAGACTAGTCATTGTTTAAATTGTATACAAGCGGTAACTTTGTAACTGCTACACAAAATAAAAATAATCACGTTTTCAGACCTAATCCTGGAGTAACTAATAATTACTTTTCTGGCACAGAATAAATAATAAGGAACATAATGTGTTTTGGGGGCTTTTGTGACCAAACTTGCTCTGAACAATGGCGTCCAATTTGTAGTGTGCCCTGAACAATGACCTTCTGTACTGTCCCAATCTAATCAGAGGTAAGATGTGTTGAATCATCTAATGAGCTGATGATCTGATTTCAGTAGACAAGGCATGAATAGGGAGAAATCTGTATGCATGAGCAAATTATGAAGAGTTGTGTAACGTGTGAGCACATAACAGTATGTGAGCACCATGACTGAGTTGGCTACCTTTTTAAAGTTGCTGTGCTTGCTGGTGCCCTGCTCAGTGTTCTGATTGTGAATGATGTCCAGAGGAGTCTCTCTCTCTTTTAACTTTAGACTTTCAATCTCGGTCTTCAGCTCATTCAGCTGCTCCTGCAAGTGTTTGCTCTTCTCCATGTATTCAACCCTATGATAAAAGAAACAGCAGACAAATGAGACATAAGACATAAACCTAGATAAAAAATATAATTACTTACACAAAAGGTATTCAATGTAAAGTTGACTTTAGTACAAAATGTACATGTTACAGGGCAAAATGTACTACTACTCCTGCTGCAGCTATGATTGCTGTACAGCTGCTGCTACTACTGTTTCAACTACTGATTACAATTACAAGTCAAGCCATAGTTGAGAATACTGCATTTTCCACTTAAAGCAACTCTACAGAATAAAGATTCAGTGTTTGAGAGTCCTGTTGCATCCACACAGAAATGCAAGCCACTTACTTCTCCTTCTCTATCTCCATCGAGAGGCGTTTCATGTCAGTATCTTTAAATTCAAAGCTGAGGTTCTCTCTACTGTAGTTCAAGTCAGGGGGCATGCGGTCAGCTGGCAATCCAGGGGGCTATGAGGGAACATATAATAACAGTAGAGAGGAAAAAAATTATTTTCGGAAAAGGGTGGGAAGAATGTAGATACAAAATCATAATGAAGTTGCAATGGAATGAAGATGAAGACTTTAAGCTACAAATATGTGCTTTCTGTTCCTGACCAAATGCCTGAAATGTATTCTCCACGTCAACTCCAGAATCGTGTGTATAAGAAGCACGTCTGATAGACAATATAAATGTAAATCCAATGCCGGTCATGTGACTTAAAAGTATAGTGAGATGCCTTCCATGTAAACATGCCAGTTTGACAGAGGGTCAAGGGAAATCGAGGCAAATGGAAAGCAAGAATATTTTGATGTGTGCATGTTTGTGGAAACATTGCGGTGCACTGATAAGTAAGTCTATAAGCATGTGCTATTACGTTACAAGATTGTGTGCACTGTATATTTTATCACCTCCTTTCCTGATAAGTGCGTAGTACTCTCTCTCTCAACGGCCAACGTCCCAACACGCGTCTTTGTGTGTAAGAAGATGAATGTGTAATGTGTGGGTTTTTAACATGTTGGGAGCTCGAGCGTAGGCTGCCTTACGTGCCGCCTGCTCTTATGTTAAGTTTTCAGTGTGACTTAATGATATTTCTGCTTCTTTTGTCAATTTTTTGGTCACAAACACTATTATCCCAACAGAAAGGAAAACTATGGGTATACCCTAATTGCATCTGTTTTATTATTTACTGTTTTGTTTCAGCCGTTTCTCAAAAGTCTTTCCACAGCTAACAGGCACTAAATACTTAAGACTATTTATTTTCATTGAGCTATATCAGTAATGAATTAATTATTTCAACTGACTTTCAACTGATTTCAGCTTTCAACACTGCATTTATTTGGTCTACTTGTGAAGTCGTCATATCATCATAAGGACCAATGTGAAAGTTAAAAGTGTTAAGTAGCAGGGTGTTCTTGTGGTGATCATATACAAGCTGTGCAAACAGATGTGATTGCACTTGTAGTAGCACACTTAAGTTCAGTCAGTCTAATCCATATATTGCCTATATACTATCTATAAAAATAGTTTACAACCACGACGTGACATTAGCACTAGCCAACTGGCCAAATGCTGGTACTGGTACTGGTATATTGACTAGTAGCACTTTTACAGTCACTAGCCACTTTGGTCAGTTGGATTTGATGCATGTATCTTAACTTTCAAGGTCCTTAAATCTTTTTGCTATGTTTGAGTGACCAACTAATTTAGTACAGAGTAATTCTACATGATCTACAAGAAAAAAACAGAACAAAAAAACAAAACATGTATTAAGATTGAGACCACATGCAAAAAGTTTACATTTATTCTGGCTGGGTAAACCTGTTTCCTGCATATTTGATAAATCCTTGTCTTATCGTATGCTATAAAATATGATAAAATAATAAAATAAACGTGTGAAGTAAATCAATTCTGGCTAGTAAAAACACTAATTGGCTAGTAAGGTTTAAAAGATCTTGCCACAGTGGCCAGTGAGCAAAAAAGCTAATGTCAAGCCCTGTTTACAGCATTCAATAAAATTAATTCAATAATGCTAATAAGGTAAAAATTAACTATACTGTAAAGCCTGAAATCGTTAAGTCCATATTTGATCAGTGGTTCACTGAGGAACCCAATTTTTCACTTTTTAAAGAATCAAATGTATTTTTCTTTAGTTATTTCACTACAACATTGATGGCACATGTTTAATAAATTCATGTTATTAAAACTATCTTGGCATCAAATAAGCTAAAAACTGAAACTAAATTCAAACTCCCAGTGACCCACATTTGGGTCCCGACCCACCAGGTGAGAATCTCTACATTTGATTATCTCTACCAACTCTAAATTGTTTACATTTAAATAATCATCTTGTTTTTCTACTATTGAAAATCATGAACACAATAGCTGTGTATAGCTCTGTAGTCAACAGCTGTGGAGGCCTTTGTTTGGGCTGGGCGTAATTGTAACAGGTGTTTGTTTAGCAGTTTGTCTGAATGCAAGATAAAAAGTGGACTACTCTGTGTATTAGATAACTAAAGGCCACATTATATAATTTTCTGGATTTCTTTAACTATCCTGTAAACTTCATGACAACAATTTCAAAACATTATTTACTGCCAGTCGATTAGGCTTTCTTCCCTCGCCAAAGAGGTTACGTTTTCACAAGCATTGGTTTGTTCATCTGTTAGCAAGAAAACCCAAAAAACTAATGGTCAGATTGTTATGACAGTTACACGAGAGGTCAGTAATGTATCGACAAATAGATGTCCAGAACACCATCTACATCTACAAAGCTTAAACCAGGATTCATACACTTTTTTACCCAGAATTTTCCATGACTTTTCCATGAATTTTCCAAAACTTTTGACTAAATTTCCAAGACCTGAAAAATGACTTACACGTATTTAAATAGTAAATTCAAAATGTCCAATGTGGTACATCAGAAACATACTTTTGCTGTAATTTCATTTGTTAAATTTGGAATTTAGGCAGTTGGGGCTTCTTCCCCCAGAAATATAGCCTATACGCCAGTGATTAAAAGATAATTATGTTATATTAGTTATAAACTAGGGATGCACCGATACCGATACCAGTATCGGTACCGATACCATGTCCAAGTACTCGTACTCGTATTCATAAAAGTGGCCCGATACCAACAACCGATACCACTGTACAGCGCTGTCACGTGACCTTCCCCTCTCAGCTGAGCAGTAAGAGACGTGCAGAAGGATTTCAAAGTGAACTGTATGGAGATAAAAGCAAAGCTGACTCTACATTCTGCTCAACCAGACTTATCCCAAATCATACGTGAGTCCAAAAACTTAAGCAGTTGACCTTTTGTTGTCCTAGTTGTCCCGAAAATGATATAAGCGCGGAGTCTGAAGCAGTTGTTGTCTGATAAAACATAAGAAGTACCGTTGCTAATTGTGTTAGCTCCTGTATGTAATGGCGAATCTCCGCTGGTTATGCGCAGATGCTCAATCTGTCTTTAAAATGATTTTGGCGACTGAATAGAGGAGAATCTAAGCTTTAAAATGAGGTATAACATGTCCATATTCAGCTAATTTTAGCCATGGTTAGCTGTGTTCAAACCACTCTGATGTAAAAATAACTTAGCATCGCAGAGCGGGGATAGACGGCAAAAAGACGACACGGTATGGATGAATGAGATACAGCAGTGTGACTGTATAAACTATAAAGTTACCCCTATATAAGTACTCGTATCGGTACTCGGTATCGGCAAGTACTCAAATGGAAGTACTCGTACTCGTATCGGTTTGAAAAAAAGTGGTGTCGGTGCATCCCTATTATAAACTAATCATTTATGCTGTTTTAAAGCATTACCAAAAACAAAAGACAAGCAAAAAAATATTTTGTTAAAATATTCTGACAAAAAATAAATACTGGTCACTTTTTCCTGCAGTGAGAACATGGCCAAGAAGACAGCCTTTCTACTGAGCACTTGACGCTTGCCCACTAACCCGCAGGTCAGCGGTTCAAGCCCCACTCCCAGCATTGCATACTGTCGTTGTGTCCTTGGGAAAGACACTTTGCCCACCTTGCCTGTATGAATGTGTCGGTGCGCACGATGGCAGCCATGCTTCCACCACCGAGTGTGACTGAGGAGTGAATGAATAATGCACCAAATTGTAAAGTGACTTTGAGTGTCTAGAAAAGTGCTATATAAGATTAATGCATTATTATTACTTATATTTAACAAATGTTACCCAGACTGTTTACATTTCCAAAACTTTACACCAAATTATAAAATTCCAAAGCTTTTCCAGGGCCAGGAAATTGCATTTTAATATTCTATGACTTTTCCAGGTTTTCCATGACTGTGGAAAACCCTGTTAAATGATTCTGTGCCATTGCCAGATTTCCTACCGCCACACAGATTAGTAAAGATGTAAGTAAAGGAACAAATTATTACATTTTTGTTGTGTTTCTGTATCACCATCTGGATCCTGGTATTTTTTTTTTAGAAATGTTATACCATTATGAGATTAATATAAGGATTTTGTGGCTCAATAGATTTACCCCTCAATTATATGATCCCTGGTTATAAAATCTCCTGAGTCCAAGTCTTTTCAATTTTGAGTATGTGTGGCATGTTCCTTACCATATAGACGTCTTTGCTCATAATCTCTAACAGCTTGTGCTTTGCCCTCCGCTCGGACTCGCGGGCTGCCTGCAGGTCCTGCTTTAGCTGCTCAGCCTCTTTAGCCCTAAGGGACACACACAATCTTATGCAGTTAAAAGGTATGTGAAAGCATCCAAGACAAACATTATCTAAAAGTGAACCACCTTACATGATTGCTGTTTGGTGCTCGACTTGAATGGTTCACTGTGATTAGTTTGCCGACCAATGCATTCGCCAGCCACACAATTCTATTATTCCCTCCTTATTCCCCATCTTGTATGCACATAAGAAATTCAGGACGTTATAGACGGGCGATTACATTTGGTTTCAATAGAATTCCCGAACAATCAGCACTTCCTGGTTGATGTGGGGGAGCTATGTGCTTCAAGGGCTCGAGTGGACGTAGTCATTTACATGTTGAGTGCCACGGGTCTAAACTCCTCTGCTGCAAAAAGTGCTTATCCACAAATTGCAGTTACTGGCAAGTGGTTAATGGATCCTATTTGAAGTGATTGCCTAACAAAGTGTGAGGCTATAGTATCCATGTTTTCACTGGTATTATATAAATTACTTTATTCTTTGCTGCACTGGATTGGACTAATTATGATTATCAGATCTAGAATACCTAAGTAATAGAAGAAGCAGACAGCTATTACTCTTAAATAAGTCTTTAAATAGTAAAAACTAATATGTCTAAAGCTTAGATAAAGATAAAGATTAAAAACATCCAGTTAAATGGATTATGTAGTAATTTCGTTGCACACCTTGTATGTATAATGACAAATAAAGCACTTTACCTTTAGTAGAAAGACAATTTGATAGAGAAACTCTCATTAATCAATACTAGTGCTGACAATTAACCAGCACAAATTAACTGAAGAGCTTTAGACCAAGAGGGAAAGCTGCTGAACAATAGCTTTCTCAATTCTGCCTCTGTGCACAAGTCTGGCTCTAGCTGCATGATTACCTGCGATTCAGCTGTGGCACTAGAATAAAGCCTTTGAAATTAAATGATTTTAAACAAGTTAGAAGTTTTCTGTCTTTGATCGGGCTATTTAAATGCAGCAGTGTGTTACCTAGCTCAATGTGCTCAGAGACTATTGGCTTATGAAGTAAGTTATGTGCCACATTTATTGTTACACCTAGTATAGAGTAGTTTTAAAGAGAGACAGAGCCAGGTTCAAACTTGTCTCTGTCAATGATTCTTCAAAGATGTACATTGATGCTTTTGCCCTTTTACCGTCTCTCCGACTCCTCTGCCATCTGGAGAGCCAGCATCTCTGCCTGTATCATCTTCTGCTCGATGAGCCGCCTCTCCTCCTGGCCGCGGATGGCAGTCACTTTGATTCGCTGCATCTCTGTCTCAGCCTCGGCAGCTTTTTCAGCCAACAGCTTGGCCTCCTCTTCTGCGATCTGAGCCTTTTCAGCCAGCAGGTCTGCGGTTTGCTCTGAACGCAGCTGGAGAGGGGCACGGCGAGCACAAAAGCCATCAGAGGGAAAAGGACAAGCACAGGAAAACAAAGACCAGTCAGTGACGAGAAAAGACAATATAGCTTCATAAATGGTTGGAAAATCCACCACTAATATATGCATGATATAAGGACATTCCATATGCATAAACAACATTAAATATTGCAATGATGATTTGCAAAATTTGAATCCACTTTGACAGAATTCATTGTTTTATGCAAAATAATTGCCTAATTATGGGGGCAGCAACAAATCTTAAATAAGTTGAGACAAGGATAACAAAGGGCTAGAAGAGTCAGAGGTAGTAAACACAACAGCAGAAAACATACATACATAAAAACATTGTACTGTAACTAATTAGATTAAATGGCTACAGGTCTTTTTGAGGTTTGCAAATTATACAATTTTCTTTTTACATTGTGCTGCAACTCTTGGGAATTAGGTTTATATAATGAAATACAAGGTTTAACACTAGTTTCAAACTGCTTTACTAGCTGTTTTTTACTAATTTAGTCATGTCATAATGTGGAGGGCAGTAGTGCAGTGGGCTAAGTTTTCACCCACCAACCAGATGCAGCTCAAACCTCGGCTGATAGCGTACTGTCATTGTGTCCCTGGGCAAGCCACTTCAACCACATTACCTACTCCAGCCACAGTATATGGCTAGTTGGGACAGGAAGGGAATCTAGTGTAAAAACCTGCGTAAAAATATTGCTTTCCGGTTCGCTGTGGTATCCCAAATAAATAAAGGAAGCAGCCGAAAGATATAAAAAAGTAATTCCATAATGTTCCAATATTGATATTGCAGACATTAAGATAACATTTCCACTATTTTGTTACGCCGCAGTAAAATAATTTATTAAGAGTTCATTTGTGCCGAATCTTACCAAGGCTTCGTTGGCCATTTGAGCCTCGTCCTGCAGCTGCATGAGCCTCCTCTCCAGGTCATCTCTGGCCCTCTCGGCCTCCTCTCTTAACTGCTTCTCTCGCTGAAGACGCTGCCTCTCCACCTGTGAAGACCACTATTAGGTGAGACCGTGGTGAAGAACCAATGTAGCAGATAAAATAGACAGATATACATCAAGAAGAAGTACATGAAAAGATACTCAGACCCACTAAGCAGTACCTGTTTTCTGGCCCTCTCTTCTCTCGCTTGGGCCCTCATCTGCTGAACCTCTAGAGAGTCCACACGTCTTCTTCGCATAAACAAATCGTGGTTTCCTATACACAACTGGAGGATCTACACACAAATATACAACCTTACAACTCAATAGCAACTAGACTTACTGTATATAGCAAGACCAAAATATTGCATTTAAAAATATAACCAACTCTGCCCAAAAATACAGAAAAAAAATCCTAGACTGCATCCTAAAAAATAAATATCTTGTGGTTTCAGTTTGGCTCTATTATAGCAATAGCCTGGGAGACATCCAAAAAAATATAAACTCTTGTTTAACAGGCCAAAACTAATTAGATAATAATGTTACTTACTCTACTGAACAACTCACCAGCTTGTTGACCCTTAACCGTGATGAGTTGAATTTAAAAACATTAGCCTTCTTGTCCAAAGGCTTTATTGTGAACTAAACAAAGACAAAATAATCATTTTAGCAAGTGAACTGTTACAAGGACAAAGTTAAATATTGATATTGTCACCTCCTTGTCACTGTAGGAGATGTTGCGGATCTCGTTCCAGGGAAAGGAGCACTTGGGTGTGAGCCTGTTGTCCAAGTCGTAGATGTGGAGACCCAGGGCGTCCACTCCCAAGAGTAATTCAGTTCCCTTTTTATTCTAGTCCAGCAAAAAAGGTTACAGTTTATTTTTTTAAATTTTATTTACATACTGCATTTTATTTGTATCGTCATTTTTAAAATGTTATTAGTTTAGGTTAAGATGATTTTGAGAAATGTAAAGACTACATAGTACAAACACCAACCACTAAAATTGGCAAAAAATATCACAAAACCATTTGCTACATTTGATAGAAAACAAATGCAAATTGGGATACAGTGTTGCTTTTAGATGTACTAGCCCTGTATGTTATATAACTTTTGACATTCCATTAAAACTTCTCAGCAGTTAATATTTTTCACTTCGCAATCTAAAAATAAAAAGCATAAAAAGTTAATATGCAACAATGGCTAGTAAGGGATAAAGTGATTGTTATGTGAGCTAACCCTCATTTGTATTTATTTATTTTTTATTTACATTATTGTGACTCTCTCTAACACAGCTAATCATCTATTCAAGCCTCCTGCAGCTCTGTGGTCTGTACTTGTTTACTTTAAAAGTTATGCTCTAGTCTAGTGCATTACAGTGCAGCTGAGGTCGTATTTTAAAATGTCTTGACCTTTGCAACAACACTTTATCTAAGGGAAGATCCACGTCATTTAAAATGTAGTGTGTTCAAGTTTGTTTACTTATCCATTTACATATGATGTGAAAAGCCACTTTTAAATATTTGCCAAAACATTTTTAAAAAATGGATTCAAGTTAAAAGTATCAGGTAGCAAAGTAGTCTGACTGCAATTTCCCTTCTACATTTCAGAACAGTACGATGACATTAGCAAAAACTGCCTAATCCCCCATATTGGCTTACATTACAAAGATACAGCGAAGCAGCATTGGCTCACCCTGATTAAAAAGTAATTGACGCCATACATGTCCAGGTCCTGAGCTATTTTTAAATACTCCATCTCGGCTTCATCCCTGTTTCAAAGACAGACAGGAGGAGGAAGATTGAGAGGGATCCAAGGAAATGAGGGAGAGAGAGAGGGAGGGAAAGAGGGTGGGAGGAAAAAAAGAGAAGATCAGACCTGGCTTCCTCAGCTTTTGTGCGCAGCATCTGTCATATCGAGTGATCTATAAAAAATCTGCCACACGGCTCTTGTGAGGGCGAAAACACAAACACTACTGACACACAACACAACAAGTCTCTAAAAGGCTTTAGGGGTCATGCTTGATGGAAAATCTGACTTAGTCCCAAGCTTCCCAGACACTTAATACTGTGATAGTAAAAACAAATGCATCGAACAGACTTCTTCTTTCTTGCTGCTGGAGCTTGCTTGGCAGACTGGTTGTGATTTCAGGGTCAACTCGGAGGGGGAAAAAGGAATATTAGCATACTTTGATGGTGGTGTGAAAAGCGGGGCATGCTGGCTTCTAAACTTTTAATAACTGTCTTTTTGATACGGGTGGTGAGAAACGCGTGTTTTAAGCCTCATCAAAGTTTAACAGGCAACAGAGTGTTATCCAAGTAAACATCTTAACTAGGTCTGACTTCAGTGGGAGAGTGAATTATTAGAGTTGTACAGATGCATACTACAGTGGATCAGTCAGAGTACTTTGATGTAGCGCTGAACACACAGTTTATATTACAAAGACTAAATCAAGACTGATCATTCTGGTGTATTCTTTTATCAGATGCAAATACTCTGACAGTAGTAATAGGGGATGAGCACTCTATTACAAACATTATAAACATTTTCAATTGTTGTATGTTATGAACATCTTATGACCTCTTTTAGCAAGCTAACATTGATTTTAACTAGGGCTGCACAACATGTTCCCTTGGTCAGAGTAATTACCTCTGCTGAAGTGATTATGTCAACACTGATTTGTTGGTTGGTTTATTATTTTCTCTTCTTCTAGCAAGAACTCAAATAGTAATGATTTTAATGATTTTTCAGGGAAGTTTAGTTAAAGATTTTTTTTCTGTTGTCTAGATTAAGACTATTCTATTGCACACCCCCAGCCAAAAGGCGTCAGTAAAGAAATTAGTTTTAGTTAATTTTTATTGAGTTTTCTTTTAACAGACCAGAGTTGTATTTTCATCCCTTGATATGTTTCGACTGCTCCCTTCCTGCTGTCCAACCGCTCCAAGTAGGAAGACTGTTTAAATCAGCTAACAAGAGATGTCACAGCAGCATCACGTCACACTTTTGAGGAAGACTCCAGGAAGTCAGCAGTTGAAACGTGTCAGGGTATGAAAACACAACTATGGTCTGTTAAAAGGAAACTTGATCAAAGGAAATTAGTTTTAGTTGCTTTTTACTATTCTGAGTTTTGAGGGTTTGGGCCTCAACAGATTCAGTAGATTTAGACAATTCCCAGTCCAAGGCCAGGTCTGGGCAAACTCTTCTTTACCATTGTAAATCAGGGCTAATGCCTTGGTGGAGGTCTGCTGTGCTCTCGGAGTGCTTCTATTTTTTCAACTGTTAAAAAGTATATAAGGAAATCCCACTGCTCGTGGTTCTGTTCAGGTTGATCTTAGACTACAATTACATTTGTGATATACTAAATACAGACCTATTTTTTTCTCCATTGATCTCTCCAATTCTTCTGTTCTATTCTTCACCAACCTCTTCAGCGAACAAATTTCTAAACAAAGTGTGAGGATTAGCAGCTTTCCTCTTGTCAAGTTTGAAGGATTTATTGAACAGAACCAGCACCAATGACTCATCATCTGCTTATTTTCTAGTACTGGCACTTATTTCTGCGAAAAAGTCATACTCTAAAACAAATAAATCACTGCCGCAGGGATTTTGGGAAATCTCCATTCACTTGTACAAAAGCCCCTCGAGGGACAAGAGATGCAAATAGGCTACTCATACTACAGTACTTATTGGGATTGCTGTCTGTTTATTCACGTATGTAAGTGAAGCACAGCTAAAGTGACAAAAACTACATACATACACTCTTTGGCCTCTTTATTAGGTATACCTGTTAATTTACTCATTAATAAACATAGCTGATCAGCCATCTACAGATTTTTATTTACAACCATCTCTAGGGTTTATGGAGAATAGTCTGAAAATATCCAGTGAGCTGCAGTTCTCTGCGAAAAATGTCTTGTTGATTCCTGAGGTCAGAAGAGACTGGAGACTGGTATATGCTACAGTAATCCTATAGGCTATATCTTTATGGAGAGTAAATTGATCTTATATAAAACATACAGATATTTGAACCAGACTAAGCTGGGGATTCAATACCTGCAGTTCCTGATTTCATAGTTAAACTGAACTACATTTTTCACAACATCTTTTTATAGACAAAAAGTAGTAAGCTTATGTAACCTAAAAGGCTAAGAGTATAAAACAGCAGTGTGCAGATGAATACAGTAGCTTTTACCTCGTCCTACCCCTGTGCTGTGCGTAACACGCAGTGATCCTCTCCTCCCACATTTCTGGAGTCATCTGGTACAAGTTAATTACCTGAAATAGACAGAGCCACATACATATCCATGAGTGCAAGCTGGCAACACAGTACATACTGAACTGCAGAGGGCAAACAACTGTAGGCTTAGATAACGTTATAAAGACATAGTGCATTCTCACCCTCTTTGGAAGCAGCTCCTCCTCAGCCAAGAAGCCAGGTTTGTGAATGCTGGGGTCATAGTCTCCATACTGAAATACAGATTAAGTAGATTTACAACACCAGTTTCCAAAATGTTGTGACACAGTGTAATGTAAATTAAAACATGCAATGCAATGATCTGCAAAAACATAATCAAAACCTCAGTTTATTCACAACCAAACATAAACAACATATCAGCTGTTGATTTGATATTTTGAGATAGTGTAGGACAGCAACAAAATGCTGGAAAAGAAAGCTTAACAAATATCAGCTTTTTAGGTTAACTGGTGTTCCTGAGCACATGCAAGGATTTCTATTGCAGAATCATGTCTGTTTTTATTGGAACTTTGGGGCTCAAAGGAGCATCCAAAAGATACAATAATGACAATAGTTCTAAAAGGCTCCTTTTTACATAAAGTATTGTCCCAATATTAACATGTTGCCGCTAAACTGTTGTAACTTAAATTGATACAAAATTATATATTTTTTCCCTGAAATCACAAATGTCTAATTTACACACCTGATATGTTGTTTATGTTGTATTGTGATTGCGTATTGCACATTTATATTTTACATTGTAAAGTAATTTTATGTAATGCATATGAGCCAAGTTTTTTTTTATAACAGGCCACGCTATGTCGCCTCTGGATTTATTTTTTAAGATAAAGCTACAGCACAATAAGAAAAATGTACTATAGAGACTGAATGGAGGCTTGACTGCCATCGGGTCATTATGCTCCGAGTGGCCCAGTTGTTGTGGGACAATGTAAATGATGCTATTAGAGAAAAAGCAGACTACTTATTTATCATCACACAGCTGCGACACAAATCGTACCAACGTTTAAAGAGAGATATGGATGGATTAGTATTGTCTAAATTCCAGAGGAGAGTTTTATTAACAGCGCTGTAGAGAACATGAATTACACATGCACTTTGTGTAGAAGTCATGATTATGAATGTAAAAAAGGAAAAAAAAGTAGGTTAACAAGTAATGGTTGGCTGTAAGTAGGCTAAGTGAATAGAACTATCAAAACGCAGATTCATGCAATTCAGGCCAACAATACTGAGCTTTTGAATCCTTGGAAATGCATAATGTATTTGTATACCATATACAATTTATAACACTTACAAGTAATTACAGAAAACTAACCTCTATGTAGACAAAAGCCACAAACCCTTGCAAAATAAATAGATTCCTAATTTATTTTCTACAGTGTGCAACAAAAAAGGACAGTCTTTGCTTGTTTACAGTGGCTAGGCCAGTTTCCTTTTTGTTTTCAATTATTCACGTTATTAAATGCATTTGCTAAACTTCTGTGTCTGCAAACAGCTCTAAACTGCCCAGAATTTAATTAGCTTCGCAGACTGAAAAGGCTGGAACTCCTGCACAGTGGCCAGAGCGGTGGAAAAGAGCCGAGAGCCGTTTAATTAGATCCTTCTGTTTTTCCACGCCGGCAGCTTCTCCTATTCCTGTAGATCCTCACCTGTTTCTGAGCGCTCAATAAAACATCATGTACTGTATAGTTATAGGTATTATTGCATCCCAAAGGCTCAGTGATGGAGCAGGGTGACAGCGTTGACTTCCTGAAACACCTTTCTTTCAATAAACGCCCACAAACTAAAAGCAGCAATCAATTCTAAAAGCTGTTTCAATATTGTCACCTCTTAATTGTACCCAGCAGCAAAACAGTACCCACTGGCTAATGGTTGTAATCTGGTCAATACACTGTGTGTTTGTCTAAATTTAGAGAAATGTATTTTTGCACAGCAATAGTCACTTGAGCAAATTGACTCATGTCTCACCAACTACTAGTCAAATGAGGTGTTACTTTGTCTTAGTGTTGTGTTGTTTGTATTGTCAACAGACCCAATTAAACTGTGACGGGCATCAACCTTTCACAGCAGAGTGAGGTAAATAAGTAAGGATTCATTAAAGTAAAGCACAGCTCTATTCAGCTACAATATTATATATACAAAACAACAGTTAGTAGAAAGTTGGGACATTGTGTAAAAAGTAAATAAAAGACAAAAGGTACTATTCAGATTTTTTATATTTTTTTTATACCAGTACTTAAATGATACCTGTTTTTTGATAACTTTTCTTTCAATACCACAAAGGTATTGTTTAACGATACCCAGCCCTAATTGGCTGTAGATGGTACTCGGGATCTTCTGAACTCCAACTGCAGAGTTTGTATTTTTTAAATTTTGATTAATTTGACCATAAAACACTTTTCCATTTTGCATCATCCATTTTAAATTAGCTTTGGCCCAGAGAAGACAGCTGCCTTTCTGAATCATATTCACATATGGCCTCTTCTTTACATATTCAGTACAGTTTCAGCTTACAATAGTCAGTGGCTTCTATAAGAGTCCATGCAGTGGTTTACAGTCCAGATTCAGGCCTGTTCTTAATGCAATGGCACTTGAAGGCCTGAACATTGCAAGAATCCATTACATCCAATGAAAATAATTAAATCTCTGCCTTTCTAAAATGCTTCTTTTACACCTAGTCATCTTATTAACAGGTTGCCAATCAAATTATTTGCAAAATGATCCATTAGCTAGCTTTT
The DNA here is from genome assembly GCA_020698575.1 of Bostrychus sinensis. Classification (NCBI taxonomy): domain Eukaryota; kingdom Metazoa; phylum Chordata; class Actinopteri; order Gobiiformes; family Eleotridae; genus Bostrychus; species Bostrychus sinensis. The sequence goes on along the minus strand of CM036249.1, from coordinate 16,271,053 downwards.
GAGATGTATTGCTCCCATCAAATTTAAAATAAGCAATCTTTTGTTTTCATAAAACTGTAAAATGCTTCAATTTCAGCTGCTGATATGTTCACATTTTACACGGTGTTCTTTTATTGAATTGGGGTTGTAGAAGACTTGACAACAGCTGCAGTATTCAGGGTCATTCATGTCTGTCAGAACCCTCTTTTCTAGGATGGACATGTTTCACAGTACCCCTGGTGAAGTTGGGGCTTTAGAAAACCAACCTCTCGTCAGCCTCTGTCAGTGAGCTCCTATGAGTTTTTTCTTTTTTCCCCCCAAAGAGCCTGCTTCTTGAAATTTCCTGCGCTTCTAAGTAAGCAGTACACACTCAGAATACAAATCAGAAATTACCTAAACCACTGCAAACCAAGTGAACTCAACTGTTCCCGGCAGAACGTCTGCAGAGTCCTTAAATTTGATCTCATATCTTATTAAGAAGAAATATTACAGCACCTTATGAACTGTTTATCTAATATTTGAGAAGATTTTCATCACTAAATTAACTCAAGTCAACACATCTTAGAGCCACTGTGCATTTTAATGAGATTCCATTTGGACCCCACAAAAATACTAAAAATGTATGAACTATAAAATACGATTTGATAGGATTTGAAAAGGAGATATTATATTTTGAAGACAGCATAGAGGTAGTAAATTCTTGGACTTAAGGTCTGGAGGGGAGAAATAGATAAAGATAGCAGTCAAAGTGTTAGTGGATATAATTATTGCACTTGAAGCGGGCAGAATACATAATAGAATGCAGTCGCAATAATTAAGACACAGCCGTGATTAAAAACGTGATGGTGCCGTTAAATTAAACGGAGAGGATCAACAAGTCATCAGGATTCTTCTTCTAAGAGCTATTAAAGACTGCACTCATTTACCAGACAAACAGATGTAATTGTGCCTTTTCGGGCTCTGTGTCAAGACAAACAATGCATTATATTCTAGACTCAAGGGGCATTAGCCAAAAATCTGTTTTCTCATGCTCCCAACCCATGCTCTGCTCCTTAAATTCCTAGCTCTGAGTTTAGCATTAGGCTCTTATGATTCTGCAATTGCCTATCCACTGTTTTCCCCAGCACTTTATAGCGGCCATTCTCACAAAGACATCACAAGCAATGTCACTGAACATTTTAGAAACAGACTTTTGGAAAACCTTACAGCATTAGGTGCTATATTACTCTACACTGTGTACTTAATATGGTCCTATTTGTTGTTTGGCACCAAAAATATTTATTCGTTGTTTTTTCTTAACAATTTTTTGGCTAAAGTTCATTACCATAATGTATCTGGATTTTTTTGTGTGTGCTTGTCATTAAGGGTGCTCCGATCAGGGTTTTTGAGGCCAATCACCGATCAGCCTCTGCTGTGATCGGCCGATACCGATCATGGCCGATACTGATCACGTGGTCTTCAATGTAGTAATATACATTATAATAGTATGCAGGCTATTATTAGTTCCATCTGAAAAATACTGTAGCCTTTGTAAATATAAAAGAACAACAAAATTCTACTTATTTTTGTTTTAGAAGAGGTTTTGTTGCTTTATTGGTCTTTAATGTGTGCCCAGTGTCTGTGGCTTTGTTTGAATGCTCTGCTGATGTAAAAATCAGCTCTTCTTAATTGGTTCCTTTAATGCGAGTCCGCCGGTGCAGCGCCTGTGTCGGCGTAAGCGCAGCCAAACCAGGTTGAAACACAGTGGACTAAAGAGCAGACAGCTCCTGCAGCCAGTTTTGACAACGTCTGAATGAAGAAAACGTGCAAAGAGAGCAGAGAAGACAACGATGAAAGGTGCTCCTCTCAGACACACGGACACATGAGCTGCCTTTTTACTTTCTCTTTCCATTAGCAGCCATTTGGTGCAGTTTAAGCCACAAAACGCACAGTTTTCTCCGCGCAACAAGACACAGGCAGACTCTGAACTTTCTTAATCCTTTTAACGTAACTGTTAGCGGGTTAGCTGTAGCTCTATTTACGTTGGTGTTTGCAAATACACACTGCTGCGCCTCGGTTCTGTCCCGTGCGCTCCTAAAGCAGGCGGGGACACAGCGGGGACACAAAGCAGCGCCTCAAGGGCAGGTTTGTGTTAGTTATAACCAGGGCTTAACTTAAAAACACTGCTAAAATAACGCTACTGCTGTTTAATCAAACCGGAGTTGCAGGACAGTAAATGTGAGAGCCTCGCGTGTTTATTGTAATTTGATCGGCCCTTCTGATCGGCCCATTTTACCGATCACCGATCACTCTATTTTTAGCCATGATCGGCTGATCATGATCGGCGGCCGATCGATCGGAGCACCCTTCCTTGTCATACATTTATTTCCAATTATAATAACTAATTCAGTAGTTTCACAAAATTTACACCAATGTTGTTAGAAATGTAAAAAGGTACATCATCATAATCAAAAATCATATTTCACACAAACATACTTAAAATTATTTTGTAAAGAAAGAGTGTCTGACCATGGAATTCTCTTTAACATAAGGTGGATTTTTGGCATATAAAGTCAGATGTAAAGGTTTGGGCACCTCTCTGAGGTTGTATAATAATTTACTCTGTCTTCGCAAAAAAAAAAAAGAAAAAAAAAAAAAATATCACAGAGGTATGTCATTCATTTTCTATTGACATCTGAGTTCTAGGGTGTTTCCTAACAACAGTTTTTAGTGTAGCAGTATTAGGTATATGAATTAAATGAAATATGAGAAAAATGCACCATTATAATTTTGCTAATTCTAATGCATGTAACTCCTCAAAATGGATTACTTGCAACACAAAACGTGTTAGATTAGTTAGTTAAGCCTTGAACTTCATAGACAGGTGCATTCAATAATGAGAAAAGGTATTTAAGGTGGTGATCAGGAAATGGAGCCAGATTCATTTTAGAATAATGTGGTGTGGACTGACATACCTGCCATTATGTTTCTGTGTGTTGGATGTGGATTGTTGGTAAGTGGATTTTATTCTATTGTGGAATATAAAAACCAAAGATTGACCATTGCAAGATGGTTAATTCATTGGCAGAGGTATGCACCACATGCTTCTAGTATCACAGATAATTCCTAAATGGGATTAGACAAACTAATATTTTTCCTTACAGCTTATAAAAACATGGGCAGTGTCCCTTTAATAACAAATGTTGCATACCACTATTGTTTTTTAAATTTAGGTGTGGTACAATTTTTATGACCTCTGATTTATATTTTAAAAAGTCATAAGAGGTAATCAAAGCATTACCAGAAGCCTATTGTTATATGGCATAACATTGCATTTTCCACTCTGACTAGAAACCATCTACCCACAAAAATCCTTCTCGCTGCTGCTTACTGTCTGTAGCTAAATGCAACTATGATTTACATGTTGAAAAATATCTTCAAACAGTAGAGACAGTCATCTAAGAATCTGCCTTGCAAACACACACAAGTGCTGCCACTCTTCCTAGGGCTGATATAATCATGATTAAAAATAAGCCAGAGTAGATCTTTTTTTGTGATACACCACACTCTACACAAAACAGTTAAAAAAAGGTGAACTAAAAAAGTCAGCCAACAACTTCTCCACAGCTGCAGTGCTAAACTTGTACCTTTCTCTACTATACCAATATACTCAAATCAGAATTGACTGCTGATTAAATGAAAACAGACTGTAGCTCTATACGTTCACAAACCAAGAATCTTGCAGTGGAGAGTAAAGGCCAGGCTGATTTGCTGATTCCTATTTATCCACACTTTCTTTCAACCAAAACCTTTTAAACTGGCATGGGAAAAACGTGCCTCTGAGGGCTCTCCGCCAAATCTTTGAGGCAGTGCTCTGGTCTCACTGGACCTTGTCCATCTGTCAAAAAGCTGCACCTTACTCAGCCTATCTTTCTCCTGGAGTTTCACAGAGATGAAATCCTTCAACCAAAACCACAGAGATCGCTTGAGGTTTAATAGGCAAAGGTTTTTTTCCAGCAGTGTTTTCATTAAACTTGGAGTAACAGATTGCTTGATCCTTAGCCAATATGCTACAGCAACTTGATTCACTGCACAATTTAAAACTAATTAATCAAATCAATCAAATTAAAGATTTACTTTCGGGTAAGATGGGTTTACTCTTGGGTTGAATTCTCTTTAGCCGCTTATAAATAATCAAAGTTAGTGTTTTTAGCAGAAAGTAAAGAGAGACCAATTTGCCAATGAAAAATACAGAGATGTTTAGAGCTTGAACTTCTAGATCAATGCAATCCTATTGCAATCAATTGCAGCAAGTTAAACGTTACTGGGACAAGAACAGACACATTCTCTATATTATCAGCCTTTGACTGTTGACAAGTGTCATAGAGGAACAGCAAATGAGAGAATCCCTTAGATGAATGTGCAAGCTTAATAGCACAATAGCTTTTGATATGTGCTAAAATTCTCATGACAGTATAGATAAAATCTTGAGGTCTTAATACTTCACACATAATTTGTATCACAATGTGCTACTCGGTGCTCAAATAAACACTTGTCAGGCATAGCATTGTGAAAATAGGCAAGTGTAAAGATTTGAGTGAGTTTGACAAGGGCCAAATTGTGATTGTTGGATGACTGGGTCAGAGCATCTCCAAAGCTCCTGGTCTGCAGAGGTCAATATCTTGCAAAAGTGGCCCAAGGAAGGAACAGTGGTAAACTGGGGACAGGGGACGCACATGGGAATCAAAGTCTGACCCATGTGGTTTGGGTGGTGGGCTGTCTGTGGTCCAACAGACAAGCTACAATAGCTGAAAAGTTAATACTGGTTCTAACAGAAAGGTTTCAGAATACACAATACAACTCAGTTTGTTGTTGGGGCTGCATATTAGGCACACATAAAATTATGACCACATCATTTTGGTCATAATGTTGTGCATATTTGATGTAAGTAAAGGGCAGTGTTTTTACCTACAAACCTGTCTAGAAGACCTAAGAGGACTTAAGAGGATCAATTATTCATTGCTTTTTGTAACAAACTACAGCTCCTTGTCCATCACTCGGGTGCTACATTGAAAAAGCTATGTACAAATTACAATAATACATAAACCGAATTTAAAAGGTCAGTTTTGAGTGGAGCAAGACAGTATGACACAAAATCTATACTAAATCAGCAGCAACATTTTCTCTCCCTGGATGGCATATCTCATAGGTCATCATTAAAAATTCACCTCCTTCTTATTGCTGTTTATGCACACAAACAACTCATAAGGGGATTCTTCATTACAACAATGGTATGAAGACTGCATGTACTTTTGTTGCAGTATCTTAATAATGGAGGGAAAGCAGTGCACTAACCTTGGCATGGACGGCATAGGAAGCCAACAATACAGAAGCCTCAGGTGGACAGTGAATATCTTCTTCGAGTATCTTCTGTTTTACCTAGGAGGTTGGCAAACACAGTCAGAGTCAGAGGGAACTACTCTATGCTCACAACCTGTTCCTACTAATAAAGGATATGATGAAAAGTTAAAAAAAAAAAAAAAAGCAAACCGAAGCAAATAAATAATGTAGCATTTATCCACATAGGGACTTATTAGACGGCACACTTAGTACCATTGTATTTAATATTATGCTACTCTATGACTATCAGCTTGCTACTCTAAACAGAATGACGACATAAATGTGTGGAAGTAGAAAAGCACCTGATCATAATTAAGGAAAATGGTGGCCCAGTCTGTAGCTAATGTTATTTGTTTGTCCACGGGATAGCAAATTCCATGTTTGCAAATGTACTTCTCTCTGGTGTATGACAAATTCAAGGCCTGGCTCTCAGCTGTAGGAGTGTGTGGCTTTGCTGTCATGGATCACAGTAATAACATGGATTTTTAAAACAGGCCGCAATCCTCTTTAACAAGCTCCCTGCAGATTAAACAACTACTTCTCAGCGGGTGTAACTATCTGAACTCCCCTCACCTGTCCAAGTAATTGAATCGCAAACTTTGCATAGAGCTCAAAGTAGGATTTTGAGGGCGATGGGGGGGTGGGGGGGGGGGGGGGGGGGGGGCAACTGCACAGGTTATGTAAGTGACCAGTTTAATGCTTCAAAATGTATTATTTGCAAAGCCAGTCATGCTGTCTCCTCTTGTTTTTGAACTAACAAAGGTGTGGAGCCAGAGGTGACAGCAGCTAATCGCGGCAGACGCTAACAGGTCAGGAATGAGTTCAGGTTTACAAACAAGGCTTTGTCACTGCCATTGCGGGCTAAAAACGGGCATCTTTTTGGGAGAGCTGTCTGGAATGAATGAGAAGAGTGTGTGTATATGTGTGTTTGTATCCGGGTCAGTGATCATTTCTGATAAGGGCTAATCCTGCTGTCATGCTTGTGACACTATCTGCGCTGGGCCTCCTCCTGGCATTATTGGAAATTAATGGGAGCAAAGTAATAAGGAGACAGGCTACGTGGGGCAGAACGCATTTGTATTCTTCTGTCCTTGTAGCCATGTGACACTAAAACTCTTGACTAATTTGTCTTGTTTCAAGAAAGATATCCCCTCTTAAATAAATAGCTTCCAATAACTCTAAACGGATTAATACTCTTTCTAGGCTTTCAGTAAATAAGTGCCTCTATCAAAATGATAAGGAACACTGCAATGTCTAAAAGCATAAAACTAAACCAGCCCATTGGACCAGATATGACAGGACACCAATAGGGGACGAGCATCCCATGGAGAATATGCTATTAACTGGGCCAATAACAGAGGCATTACAGCCTAATTGGTAATTGATAAATGTAGCTGGCAGCAATAGATGATGGCAGCACAGTTACAAATCTCATCTCTAGCCAAAGGAATGGGAATGGTGTGGTAGCCTCAGACGAAATTCCCAGGAGAGTATTAAGAGCAGAGAAAGGGTAGGGGTAATATGTTGTGCATTGATTCCACATGGCTGCACACAATCAGAGTGGGACAATGGGAAAAAAGTGTCTTACAGAGCACTCAGCAAACTGTCAGGAACTCTATGGACGGATGCCCCCTTTTGGTAAGTATTGGATTAGAGGAGTACAAACTGGATATCAGATTGGTGGTATATGCTGGGGGAATTAGTTTTGAAATGCAGTTAGATATTTATACGTGGGTTATTTTATTAAGCAGCCACATCTGAGAATTTTCGCTTTCAGGATGGTGGCAAAAGGGATTTTATATTTACCTACATGAGTGTAATACTATACAGTAGACAAAGGAAACATTTGAAAGTATTGCACAAATATGACAAACCCAAGTGCATTCTACTGTAAATACTCACTTGTAAAAAGAAGAGATGCTGTGTGATATCCTGCACCAGCTCTTCCTCAGCATTTTCAGGGTAAAACTTGGCTAAAAACTGGAATGTGATGGGCTCCTCCTTCGGTACCTCCTGATCCAGAACCTGCATCAATAGACCAATCAATTCAACAGGTGCCTTTTTGGTCAGGGTAAAGCTCAGAACAAGGCCAATGTAATACAGCAGTCACTCACCCGCTTTTCCATCTTTAGCCAAGCAACTGTGTCTTTGACATTGTACTGAAGCCCAAAGAACCATGTTTCCCTGAGCCCCAGGGCACGACACACAAGGTCAAAGAGCTCCTTTCCTTTCAGTTTGACCTGCAAAAGCAGAGAGGTGCTAAGCATTAGAAGTGTTTAGTACAGTAAAGAAAGCAGGTACAGAGACTTCCACACCCTACATTTCCAGCTTTTGCCTTTAGCCACTGAACAAACTTAGTGTTAAAAATTGTGAAGCAGACACAAATTAAATGTTTGTCTAAAGAAACACTAAATGAAACTCTTGCCACATTTTGAATGCCCCAGAATCAACAGCCATATTAATTTCCAGTGCTGAATACTGTGACCAACATTGCTAAATACTATTTACAAAGCCATAATTTATTCAATTATCACCCCAGTATTTGAAATAGAAACCTACATCTAACAGGACCACTCTAGTATAATTACCAGCTGCAAGCACTGGAGGGGTTCCTCCCAGTTAAGTACAGGGATGGAGTCAGAAAGCAGGTTTCATGCTTTACAGCTTTGAACACAACATCAGCAACATCATATGATAATCAAGAGGATATCATACGTTCAAATTCATTGTTTAACAGCATGAATGCGTTTTACACGGGAGTCTTGAAGTTTTAAAATGCAATTGAAATTTATACTTCATACAGTACAATGCAGCTGCTGCGGCATAACAAAAAGGCAGAAAAGAAGAAAACATGAACTAAATGTAGTGACTTAGCGCCATCTACAGTCAAAAAACAAAACTTTTTTCAATATAAAATGAACCCATTAAAACTTTGTGGTTCGCCAGTCAGAGATTACCTATACAAATTATACTCAAAAGAGGATTATGTTATTGTATTGCTGTGTGTGACACATCTAGGTAAACTTTACTAACAACTAAACATGCAGTATAAGTTGTATACACTCTAGGTTCGTGCACTCTGCAACTATATTTCAATAAACACATATGAGGACATTAATACAGTAACAATAGCATAGTTTTCATTAAATACGCACCTCACAACTGAACTCCATGTCGGACTCCATGGTACAGATCCTTACGCTAAAGTTTTTTGCTTGTTTTCTCAACAGAGAGTTAAATCCCATTCTTGCTGCTAAGGCACTTGCCATGGTGATTTACCAAATATCTCCACCAAAACAAAATTGCAGTGTGACTGAAGTGTGTGTACTGTCAAGTCATTATATATCCACTCAAATTAATGGTGGAAGGCACTACAGGGGAAACTTGTTATGAATAGCTGCTTAAAAAGTTTCATTAAATCGTAAGATAAAGCTCTTAGTGACATTGTCTTTAACTAAACGTGGCCTCTGCCATTATCACTGAACACGTACGAGTTCTAAAAACGTTCACAGTCCCCAAAACAGGCATTATTACTTTGTTATGACTAAAGCTAACGCTAACTGCTAATGCTAGCTCACTCAAAATTACGGGATAGTTAACCAATCAATAACTAGAAACTAATCCAGTTACGAAAAAATAGATACAGCGCAGAGTTTGATGCCTTACGCCCATTAAGATCAGCCTGTTTTGAAGAGATGTTTTAGTTATATGGCTCGTGCATTAAACTTGTGCTGTAAAATAAGCTTTAGCTAACTACTAGTTAAGCTACGTTCAAGTGCTGTCAACAATGTGGTAAAATTGAACTATAACTAATTTTAATAATTCTGAATTTGTAATTTTCGTTCCGGCGTTTTATTTAAAAAATATAAAAATAAAATCATGGTACTATAAGAAAATATGAGTTATTAAAATATTTTAGCGATAATATTTGGGAGACTGTAGTATGTATACTTTTATTTTAATCGGTATTAATACGACAACATTGAAAGCGACACAACTTCCTTTTCCTCTTGAAAACCAACCAATCAGGCAGCACTGCTTCCTCGGAGACACGCCCCTTGTTCAGCCCCCTGCGCCATAAAGGGGCGGTACATGAGCAATGAGGTAATCGGGGTAAACAGTAAAGATGGCGACGTCTGTAGCCAGAGAGGGACAACCAAGTCTTAACGGGATTATTTCTGAGTCTCAGACTAAAAAACTCACCGACTTGCCAACAGAGTTGCTTGAACACATTCTGTGCTTTCCCGTCCTCAAACATGTCGACATTTGTAACGTTTCTTGTTGTTGCAAGCGGCTACACGACGTATGCCATGGAAGGGGGAAGGTCTGGGAACATCAGTACAAACTCAGGTGCTATGATCTTTGTCCTGTGTACAGTTTAGCTTTTAGTGGCTACCTGTAATTTACTTCCCTTCTCCTGTAAGTTCTTACTCGGAGCACTTATTATCTAACTGCATACCTGAACGTAAGTGATTTTATAACCACGCAGAGCTCAAAGGCAACTGTCACCCGTTGACATTCTGCCTATGCACCACATTGCAATTTGCAAAAACCTACTACTCTTTACAGCTTGGAGCTCAAAATCAATATAAGAGTTTGACAAAAAGGTCACGCTTGAATTTAATGTTAACAAACAATATTAAATCGTCTGACCTTGAATGCTGCATGAGCCAGTAAACTGCAGCTGTAGCAAAAACCTTAGTCTGATAATTGACACACTTCTTGTGATACTGTCCTGACTGCTTTATGATGCATTGCATGACTTATGTCTAGTAAACTGTACAGACTTGGCTTAAAGACTGCATTTATGCACAAAATTATTTAATAAAATGTTATTTTATCAAATCAACAGATGGCCCAGGTTGCAGAGATTTTATCGTCAGAATGAGTGCTGTGACTGGCTCAGAGAATATAGGACACGCCACAGAGTTGGTATACAAATAAGAGGGACTGTGGAATCCATCTCCAAGAGATTCTTCACAGAGGTTGTAAGTAATCCTCTGTTAATGTTGGTTTATTTGGGATTTTATTGGGTATGGTTAGATGTGACACTTGAGTTGAACCTATCCACTAATATAGAGATCTGTAACTCAGCCTTGCGTGGGCCAGGTCCTGGGGGACAGTTTTGCAGAGATTGAGTCCCTAGGAATGCCTGAGCACTTTTGTGAAGATGAGCTTCTCTTCATACTCAACACAGATAAAAGGTGAATCAACACTTCTGACAGCAGATAAACCCACTCTGAATATATTATATCTTGCACCCATGAGTGAGCGTAACCCATAATGACATCTCCAAAATTTTGCACTTTTTGTTGCACCCTAATATTCTCCAGGAAAAGCTTGACCTTGAAGTACTATGCAAGGAAAATTCTTTACTTTCTACGACAGCAAAATATTTTGCGGAGTTTAAAGACATTCTTGGAACAGCCCGAAGAACAGCAGTCAGCTCTTGAAGGTAAAAGACATATCAAAAAGTAATTTGCATTTGACATTGCGATTGGTATCATAGGTAAATTGTAAATTATAGTTACAGTTAGTAAAAAAGATTAAAATGTAGCACGGTACACATAACCTGTTGTCCTTTTATATTTTGTCTTCTGTTTAGGTGCTGTTCTGGTGGACCAGTATTGTAACCCATTGGCTGATGTCACTCTGGAAGGTATATCAGTGCAGTTAGATGAGATGGTAGAAAAAGTCAAGAAGATGCTGAGGCTTAAGAATCCATCTCACCCCAGCTTGCGTTGTGCTCAAGGTTGGTATTCAGAAAATTTAATTTGTGATATATATCGTCACATTTTATAACAATTATCACTCTGTAACATTTACTGTTTACTTTTTTTATGTAGGTAACTGTTTTGCCATAGAGGACTCTGACCTTCAGAGGCAGGTGCTGTGTGCCCTAAACTCTGTCCTATATGAGCAGCTTCAGTACAAAGGCAATGAGTTTGACTACTACAACCCTCTGAACTCATACATTCATCAGGTACAATAAAAATATATATATATATATATTTGTACTCTGGATTTATTTATCTTTTTTGTTACCATAAACAAAATGCATGACAACTTGATTTTCCCTTAGGTGCTACTACGGCATACAGGTATTCCGATAAGTCTCTCTGTCCTCTACATGACACTAGCTCGCAAGCTTGGTGTTCATTTGGAACCTGTTAACTTCCCCAATCACTTTTTACTGCGCTGGTGCCAAAAACCCAGAGGGTAAGATTTATTCCAGTACCTTAAAGTAATAACCAAAATCATAACCACGATTCATCTGATCACATTATGTCCTGGATGTGTTAGTGCCTTTCCTAGTGTGTATTTTTATTAAAGTCTGAATAGGGCTTTCTAATTGTTGTTGCAACTTTGTAAATATTGAACATCTTTTAAAAAAGGGGATTAGTTAAAAGTTGCAACCAAAGCTTATTCTTACACTTTCGCTGATATTTAACATATTCACAGAAGATTTAATGTCCTTTTGTTACACAGGAGTGAGGACATCTATGACTTTATATACATTGATGCCTTTGGAAAAGGAAAGCAGCTGACAGCTAAGGAGTGTGAGTATCTCATTGGCCATCAGGTGACGGCAGATTACTACAGTGCCATTAGCACCACTGAGGTGCTCCTCAGGATGGTGGGAAACCTGCTTAACATTGGCAAAAGAGGGTAAGACTGAATTTGTGACTTGAAAGAAATTGCAGAAATAAATATATAAAATAAATGAATATTTATACATTTATTTAGTATTAATATTTGGGGTTTGCTGTTTTGTTCAAGGGAGGGCAATGAAAAATCCTACCAGCTTTTAAGAGATTCGCTGGACCTCTACCTCACTATCAACCCTGATAATGTACAGTACTTACTGCTACAGGCTCGCCTCTACTTTCACTTGGGCATTTGGCCAGAAAAGGTAAACACTTCATATGTTTGCATATGTGACAAAAGAAATTCATATTCCACTGTCAGCCTGGAAAACTCAAAATCTACATTATGTGGTTGGTGTACTGTGTACTGTATCTTCCACCCCAGGTGCTAGATATTCTGCAGCATATTCAGGCATTAGACCCCTCCCAGCATGGGGCTGTGGGTTACTTGGTGCAACACACTCTGGAGCACATTCAGCATAAGAAGCATCCTGTGGCCCCAGAGGTGAAGAGACGCAGTGCTCCAGAACATCTGGAGGTCCAGTATTCAGTTGGACTCGTCATGAAACATAAAAGGTATGTTTTATTACAGAGAAATCCACTTTCAGTTATTTTTTTTAATTAGAAAATGTCTTTGGCAGACCTGATTTACATAGTCTTGAGTATTTCCTCTCAGGTCAGGATATAACTGTGTCATCTACGGCTGGGACCCCAAATGTACTATGAGTCAGGAGTGGATCACGACCATGAGAGTCCACCAACTGTCCAAAGGTGCCAACCAGCCCTTCTATAATGTTCTTGTGCAGGATGGAACCTGCCGCTACGCTGCACAAGGTAAGAGTTTTCTCACTTATATGTTACTTCTGTGCACAAAGTTAAGCCCACCTTTCTTCATACTACTGTTGTGCAGATTATGTCGATGAATTGCATTTAATATTTGTGTAACTGTTTTGTCAGAGAATCTGGAGCCCCACTCTGCCCCACTGGAAATCGGTCACCCTGAGGTGGGACGCTACTTCTCTGAGTTTGTTGAAACTCATTATGTTGCCAATGAAGAACTACAGACACGATATCCAGAGGACACAAGTGAAACTCTGGGCAAAGTACATGAGCTGTACCATGGACTCTCACTGGACTCTGGGGTCCAGGACCAGGCTGTTTGTACTGCAGCCACAAACCAAAACAACCACACAGCCACAGACATGTAGCAAACAGCTGAGCAAGTCATATGCTCCTCTGACCTAATTATCACAATACTGGTTATCCATTCCATTCGCTGTCACGTAACTGCTTTCCACTTCCTGAAGGCCAGAACAATAGTGTTGTGTATTTAATGAAAGAAAAAAAAATTCTAGTAAACAGTAGTTGCAGCAGCTCAAGCATACAATTTATCGGAACAGATATATTCTCATTTTCACGCGTAAAAACAGACTGATCCAGAACTTCATTGAATCAAACATATCCAAATATCAACGCTTAGGTGTTAAACAGGTGAAGGATATATTACTTGATCGAAAAGATCTGCAAAGAATATGAATGCTTTAAAGCAAGCATTGGTGAGAATGCAAAAAAAGGATTGCATGGAGCAGGCAACCAGTTAAAGTGAATTCAGGATGCATCCCCCAAGTGTTGTGAATGCCCGTACCCCTCAAAAAATAAGGAATGTCAGTTATCCAATGCACCCTCAGCCCTGTACCTTTGTACTATCATCCAAACTTCCAGATTCATTGCCACAGGAGACCATCAAAAAGACTTTGTAAATTGACCCTGCTTTTAATTTCCCAGGTTTTAAATGTACACACTAGTTTCACAAACATTTCTACCATTTTGTTTTATACATTTTCAAAGGAAACATGTAGAACACACTGAAAAGATTAATAAAACACAGTATTGTGTTGACTATTACTCCTGTGGAAATAAATTATAAAAAGCATTTTTTTTGTTCTCATTATTTCTACACACACACAAGACGCGACTATAGCGGTTAGAAATTTCTTATAGACTAAAAATACTGAAACAAAGGTCTTACTTTTGATTCTAATGCTTTACACTGATGTGCTAACAGACAGGGCGTTCATAGACAGGCTGTGAGGATTTAGGACCTTGAGGATGCCAGATGTTTCCACACTGCACACTACGGGTGCGCTCACTTAATGCGATAAACCAGCGACGCAGAAAAGTTGAGCCATTGGACTCTGTTGTGCGCCTTGACGCGCACGACTGACTGCAGCAACAGCGATGGGAGCCACACAGACACGCGGCGAGCACAAGTACCAGGACCTAGCAGACAAAACGGGATGTAAGTATTCACGTTGGGCTCATGATTCACATTTGGTGGAGAGCGCACTGAGCTGCTGAACTTATCTGAACTTTTTACCGCTTTTGACTCAAGACGAGACGGTAACGATTTTAGGAGCGTGTTAGATCATTATAGTTATAGTGACTGCCTTCATCCTGAAAAATGCTTTTGCCCGACTACTTTAGTTTACTTTTGCTAGTGTTTTCTCTCCAAAATAAATTAACAGAACCGAAAGCAGACAGGAAGAGCTGAAGTACCTGTGTTTATTTTTATGTTGGGCAAAATCTTAGGTGAGTACGTGTAGTGGCACGCAGAACATGAGTAACAGGCATAAAGTCTTAATGCTAGATAAAGCCGCGCTTTATTAATGTATGGTATTGTATAGTGAGACTTTGAACTGTTTATGGCTCTCAAGTCCCAAGGTGGGGTTGGTCCTGCTCCTCTTAGTAAGAAAACTTTCATTTTACTGTACTTGTTGATCCTATCACTGTCACATTTTACAAAAGTCCCACTCCTTAATGATAAGTGCTTATCATTAATCTTTGCTTCCTCAATAGTTTTTTTTTCCCTCACACCACACGCTGCAGTCAACAAACTTGTTTCTACTTGACTGTGTATGGTGCTACGTGCTCTTCACAGCAGCAGCTTAAGGTTAATGCAAGCGACCATTTAGCTGCCTGTGTGTCACTACAGCACTGGTCAGCATACAACAAACAAAACAAAATGCCAAATCTGGTTTCTACTAATGCACAGTGAGTTAATGATTGAGTGAAGTGTTTAAAATGGCATTTAAAAGGACAGAGCTGTGTGTTTGCATTGCCATTAGACTGATAACACAACTGCTCTGGATACAACACCACAGCATTGAATTTACAGTCGTTTGTACTCTATCCCCATGGACCATACGCTTTTAAATACATATCTGAGTAAATCTGAGTGTCTGGTTGAAGTGTCTAATGTGTTTTTTGGTTTGGTTTTCAGTTTCATCAGAGCAAATTAAAATTCTTCACAAAAGATTTCAACAGCTGAGTGGAGATGCAGACACTATCAGGTAAAATAGCCTAAATATTTATTAGGGAATTGTGTAATGAAATAGGATCTGGGAAGCATTGATTTCTGTGTATTTCTGCCATTTCCGCCAACGTTTACTTTTGAGCCACACACAGTATATCTGATACCTGCAAATACACTCTATTGTGTGACCACACCACCATGCGCACACACACTGATATATAAACATGTGTCAAACTGATATTTTGGCAGTCTACCACAAGTTTCCTGTCTTTAAAAAGAAGCGTGCATGCTGTTAAACTCACAGTACTCCTTGTAAACACTGTCACATGATTTATTAGCTCACTATTTTACATTGGCATTTGTCTTGTCACACTGCAGCCGGGAAAACTTGAACAGCATACCTGCCCTCGCTGATAATCCAATCAAAAAGCAAATCATTGAAGCCTTCTTTGATAAAAGGTAGGCACAGCCACATTCCACTTTACTCTGTCTTGGGAAACAACCATGAAATGTACAGTATATGCACATATTTATCAAGAGTTACAACCTGTTACTGTACTAAATTTGTAGTACTTTTCAAGCACATTGAGGCAGACATTACGAGTAGGCTGCTGCTTTTCTCTGACCACCCAGGAACAGGAACAAAGAACATGTCCCTTAATGCAGTTAGTCCATAGATCTTATGTAAGGATCTGATTAGCATTGGCCTGTTGTTGTAAATGAGAGTTGTCGAGTTGCTGTTATGGCCCTAGTGATATTTTTACATGGGTACAATTGGTATTCTTGAGTGTTTTCTGCTTCTTTGTTAAAGCTAAACACTATAATTATGATATGCCATCTGATAGTTTGTCCATATGGTGGATACTAAATGTACTATCAGCATTGCCACTAGAAATAGAATACTCAAAATTGTTAATTGAGGAAAAGTCTGTTATTGTTGTGCTTCAGTACATTATCCACAATTTTCCCAAGTTCTGAATTGGAAAGTACCATTGTTTGCTTTTAAAGTATAATATTACCCACATCTGAGGTTTATTTATGCTTCAGGAACCAGTGTACAGGCGAGGTGGGGGCTTATGAAAAGATTGGCTTTGAGGAGTTTGTCATGGTCATGTCTCACTTTCGTCCACCATCACTGAGGACTACAGACGAGGAGAAGAAAGTCATGAGAAGAGAGAAGCTTCGCTGTATGTATTTATCACTGTTCTAATAAACATTCATATAAACCATATTTTTATCTCCTAGGCGCATTGGAACCCTATAAAAATAGCATACATCAAAAGGCACTAGTCCTGAATAACAAATGGATGACATGGGTATTATGTTACATTCACAGCCGCAGAGAGTGCATGTGTGAGTGCTAAATTCCTTCCTCTAAGTTAGATATGATGACAAGAATTCACAGCTTAGTTGGCCGTATGTCCTGGTCAGCAGCTTCTCTAGCTATGTCCAGAATGTCACAAGCTATTGTGCTGTTACAAGATAGCCAGAAGAGATTGTGTGAGCTTGCCTATACGTATTGTTAGTGACCACATTTTGCAGAACTTCTTTTCACAGAACTGAATAGAAAAAAGGTGTGAACTTGTTGTTTGAGTTTGTCAGGAAAGGCTGGATAAACAAGTGCGCAAATTAGCAGCTGAGCAAAAAACTTTAACACACAACCAGATGCTTTGTTTAAGTGATTAGTCTAGTTTGTAAATATGTAAGATGCAATTTATTGCATGTGGTTATATTATTTAAATTTATGCACAGTAGCCAACACAAACCCCTATAAACTATACAGAAAGCAGTATGAGGTTTTGGATTTTCTACCTTTCTCTGCTTCCGGTAAACATTCTTTATAAATCTCTTCCTTTAGTTTATTACAAACGTATGTTTCCTTTTAGACTAAATTCCTAATGTTATTTCTTTTTGTGCCCCCAGTCCTTTTCAACATGCATGATACGGACAGTGATGGTACCATCACACTCGATGAGTACAGGAAGGTAAGGCAGAAAAGAAAAATAACTTGCAGTATAAAGTCACTATGTTATCTTGTAAGTATCCCCCGATTCATGCCTCAATGTGGGATTAAGACTGCTCTGTCTCCAAAGGTAGTGGAGGAGCTGCTGTCGAGAAGCGGCGCCATTGGCCAGGAGGCTGCCAGGGCCATAGCAGATGCCGCCATGCTGGAGGTGGCCAGCACTAATATGCCTCACATGGTAACACTCTTGCCTGTCAGGATACACTAACACTGCTCTTTCTGCAAATAAATAAAATTGTGCATTTATATTTCCTCAGGCCCCAGATGACTTTTATGAAGGAATCACCTTTGAACATTTTGAACAGGTGCACAATGTGTTTTTCTGATCAAGGTAATTATTGATGCATTTCTTTGCTTCACGTTGCTAATAGCGTCCATCTTTGTTTACAGATTTTAAATGGCCTTGAAATGGAGTCTAGGATGCACATTCGCTTCTTGGATGTAGACACTGCCACAATGCGTTGTGATAAAGCACAAGCATGAAGAGTGCTGCTACCATCACTCAGATACTTGAAAGGGCCACAAAGACATTTGATATTTCTTAGCACTAATATTGTTAGATCCAAATTAACTTAATTTTATATTAATAACTCAATTTCTGCTTATAGTATTTTAGTAAAACAAAAAAAAATTATAATTTTAATATTTATTTTTAATTTCTTATTTTCAAATGCGCAGGATTTCTAATCAAATGTTAAACAAACCAGTTTGTTCTGTCATATGCTTTGTTCTTCTTCTTTTTTCTGTGAGTCATTATGGGCTACATGCTGTACTCCCCGTGTTACTCTGGGTTCTCTCTGGGTACTCCAGCTTCCTCCCACCATCCAAAGACATGCATGTGTTAGGTGAATTGATGTCTCTAAGTTGCCCCTAGTGTATGAAAGTGAGAGTGAATGTTTGGCTGTCAGTCCTGAGACAAGCTGGCCCCTGGCCAAGGTGTACCCTACCTAAGGCCCATTGTTACTGGGATAGGCTCCAGTCACCTGCGACCCCTAACGGGAATAGGCGGAAGAAGATGAATGAATTATTGGCTACATGCTACATAAAAGTGCCACTCCAGTGTAAACAAAGGAGGAAAATGGCAAAATACAGGAGGTAGCCGGTTCACAGATAACTCACTTCCACTATGCTTTGAGGAGAAATAGTTGTGCATTCATTAGGGTTTTCTTAGATGTTCAAGTAATTGGTGCTGGTGATTTAAAAGTGTCACTCATTTCATTGTCTCAGATTATTTTCAACATATATCATCCAAACACACACTACTGCTGTGTCGTTGCTGTTGTGGGTTGCCATCTGAGCTCAATGCTACAATGTCCTTTCCCATAAAGTTGCAGTCAGTTATGCTGAGGGGCAGCTTTGGCATTCTCAGGGTACTGTGGCTCATGTCCAAACAGCAAATGCATACCATTTCCCATTATATTTATCTAGCATCTATCTAAAACCGTCCCTTTGAGACTCAAAGCAACCAAGCAGTGTTGTTCTTTTAGGGAAATTACACACAAACTATTTTAAACACAGGGAACGGTTTCCCAAAAATGAATTAGTATGAAAACAGTAGCAAAGATTAGTTTTTATTTACATGTTCTGTGTTTTTGTTGCAATTTACTGTATATTTTGTTAATGATTTGTAAATCTAATATGTAATGATACATACACTTCAATTAAAGTAATGTGGGAGCATAGCCCACAAAGCAACAGTTCTTGTATATACTAGAAATGTCTGTATAAATATACTTTACACTGATATCTCCCAAACTCATAATTTAACTAAGGCTATAAAAACTTAATATGCAGAATGTGTTCACTGCTAAACAGACACTTGTTGTCAGAGAGATGGATGGGAGCCGGTCAGTCTGTCATAAGGTACAGCCAGGCCGATGTTGTAGTTGTAGCCATAAGACTCAGTGTAGTTAGACCTGCAGATGGGCAAAATGTGATCCTGGGACAAAGCATCCTCAGAGAAATCATAATGGCAGATCACTCCTCTGTGTCTGAAAAGGGAAAATAATACTGTGTATTAACTTTTCTAATGTATTAGAACAGTTTCCTAATTGGTGGGTCAGGACTGTGGGGAGGTCAAATGTAATTTCAACAGGTCCCACAGTCAGACCAGTTGAGAACCACTGTACTTGAAGTTTACGTCAGCTTTTAATATTGCAACATTGTGCTGTGCTACACAATTAAAAAAGATTACAAAATAGACCAACATGAGTCTTAAAGTTTTCGCAACTGAGAACTTTTTCACATTTGCTTTTGGATGTTTGACAAAGCCAAGAAAATATTGACATTAAGATGTGTGGTGCGATGTGGGAGTTGGGTTGACTGACCTGCGATGAGCTGTGAGGTCATCGTCTGTGATGCATGCCCCCCTCGGAGACTTGTCATCTGGGATATTGGCTGTTACAAGTCTGCTGCCACTGAAATATATGTGCCTCACTGGATGCCTGCAGGAGAAGACGCCAAGCATCACCTTCAGTTTCAAACAGCGCAGCATTTCTTTTATCAGTCTTCCTAAACTCTTTGAGGTTGAGAAATATTGTCAGAGTAGCCCAAATTTGTGCATACTACCCTGACAGCCTGTGCCATTTTTTCATCTGCTCAGAGCTGAGGAGTGTCCCACCTGTTGTGCATCTCCCACAGCTTGGTCCCCATTTTCAGCTCCCACACACACACCAGTCCCTCTCCTCCACCGCTCACAATCTTCCACTCATCTGTCTGCACTGAGGTGACGCCCAAGTGGTGGGCGTACAGGGACACCACGGAGGTGCCAGTTCGAAGATCAAACACTCGCACTCTGAAACACAGGGCACATCGAGATCTTATGTTCAAACATAGAGCAGATCAGCTACACATTGACTTGATCACTGAATATTTGATTATGGTTACCAAAAACATTCATCAAATTAAGAAAAAATGTTTATAGTAGTCCATATGCTATACTAAAACACATCAAGTGATTAAACCCCGAGACAATACAAAACTGATTACAGAAAAGCTTTAGTTCCTTAGTGACACAATTTAGACAATTAGAGCTAAATTGTGTCAATGCCATAGCTGACCCATGTGGACATAAGCCACACCAATGAAAAAGAAAAAGGAAAAATAACTGGAAAAGAGAAAAGAAAAAGGGACAATAACTAGTTTCAAGGAATTCTGCAGTTTCAAAATAATATATTACAACCACAAACATAGTGATATGAGCTGACAATACCATAACGTATCAGATGACACAGTAACATTAACAGAGCAAACGGCAAATAAAGGTCTTGCAAGACTATTTGGATACTCTCAAAACAAATGGCAATTGCAATGGCTGCTTACCACTGCGAGATATAGGGCAGATTTTGACTATTGACTCAAAATGTTACAGACAGAGTTTGATAAACGTTTTAAAAAAGGTCATGATTGGGCAAGGGATTAATTTTTAGTGTGAATCAGGATAACTGTATGAGAAGATTTTTTACATTATTCTGTTCCATTTCTAGATCAGGCCATTTACGTAACAATGTGAAGCACATTGTAGAAAATGCTAAATCACAGTTTGCGTGGTCTAGGAATCAAAAGTTGAAAGCAAAAAATGCAAGTAAAACTGAATTACAAGGTGTAACTGTAACCCTTGGCAGAAGTCTGCTCTCTCCTAGAACTTTTAGTTTCAGTTATATACACATACATATACATACGTAAACGGACTGGTCTCTTAATAATTCATTATTTTAGACCAGTCATCCTGGTTACATATGAATGTGCTTAAATACATTTTGATCTCTGCTTTTTGGTTTCCTTTTTACAGGCAATTGATTTTAGTAAGTCAAAATGTTTATTCTTGAATTGACAAAAAATATACTTGACTTTGTTGGCTGTACACTCAGAACAAAGGTGGCAATGGCTACTCTTAGTCCTTTTCTTAAATCGTTTGTTGATGTGGTCAAATGAATATTGTAGTAACACCACATCAAGCTGCCCAAGGACACAACAGGATGCACTGGGTCAGAGCAGGAATCGAACTGCCAAGTGCGCGACATGCTTAACCACCTGTGCCCAACTGAACCATTTACGTAAAGGTGGTTAACATTGAAAAGAACAGTTCAATAAGAGTTCAGTCTGCAATATTATAATACCATCAATACATGACATTTTTCTCAAGGTTACCATACAATCACAATTTCCATTTTGTCCCATGCTCCCATACTTACTTGCAACACAAAATGATAAACACAATACAGTAAGTCCACACCACTTAAATCTACAAGTTTAAACCAGACTTAGTGTAATCTTCACCAACAAATCATACTTTAAAAAATTTTCTCTTAAACTCATGTTGCCAACTTTTAAATCCCTGAAATGATAATTATATTACAGTCATTACTACTTTAATCACTATTATCAGCATAATATCATATGTAACACGCACTAAGATAAAAGACCATAAGAGCCAGC
Source organism: Bostrychus sinensis (assembly GCA_020698575.1). Taxonomy (NCBI): domain Eukaryota; kingdom Metazoa; phylum Chordata; class Actinopteri; order Gobiiformes; family Eleotridae; genus Bostrychus; species Bostrychus sinensis. The sequence goes on along the minus strand of CM036249.1, from coordinate 16,249,275 downwards.
CTTTATTTAGTGAGCAGCTCGGGCCCCTGGGAGACCAGCTCCATCTGTTGTCACTGTGGCTTTATTGCAGCCGAAAGCATCCAGGACATGACTCCATCCAGACCCTTCCTCCTTCCAAGCCTTCATTATCATAATCACATTCACTTTGGGGACTTGCACACGGTGCAACTCCGCTTCCAAAAATCTTTTAAAGACTCAGAAAATGGCTAAATAGTCACAGCGGACTTGTTGTGTGCCTTTAACTTTGTCTGTTCAGTGGCATTACGTGATGAAAGCACACGTTTTAACAATGAGGACTCTGCGATACTGGCAGACCACAGGGAGGAATAAATCTTGTGTTGGAGGCGGCTCAGACTTCAGTGAGCTGTCAGTGGCCAGGCGAGTCTTCATTAATCAGAAGAAAGTCTCCCTAATAAGGAGGTTTGGGAGAGGCCTGGATACTTTGTCATGAGTTGGTTGCGTCCTCTTTGAATAAATAGTGATTATAATGAACTGATCATGCAAAACACTGAGCATATTAATTTGGCATAGGCTTTACACCGAATAGCCTTATCTTGCAAACCTCACCATTTATCCTAGCTTAGGACCAGCACAAAGAGTACATCAGCCTGTGACAACCTATGGCTGGATTTCCATTTATATAGCATCATGGCAGAAATAACGTTAGGTTCAAATGCTACACTTTTACAGAAAACAAAGTGATGTACTGCACCCATCCTAAAGCTCTGTGGTCTACTTCCAAAATATAACTTTAGAAAATGACATGATCAGAGGCCTTAAAGTTGTCAAAAATGCAAAACAATGTGTGTGTAAAATGTATCCACACCCTTACTAAGTAAATGAAATGAACTCGCATAAGTAATCACCCTGTGTAAACAGATTCAACAAAATTACCTCTGGTGCACTGTGACAAGGGCCACACGAGTCAAGCGAGATCATTTGAGTGTCTTCAAATCAGTATCCTGACTACAATTACACCATGACAACATTTCTGGGAAAAGGTTTTTGGTTATTTTATGTGACTGAATATTCTTCTTAATCCAGTTCATTTTTTTTTTGTTACTTATCTGCACAAAGGTTGCAAAACTATAGTAGTAACTCCCATCTGACAACTACAATTATAACACAATTTAAAATTTAACTACAAATAGGTGCGGACTCTTAAGAAAAAAGGTGTGCTGCCAAGTCAACAACAGGCGGACTAAGTCCCTGGACGAGAGTTCTGTGAAATGTTAAGCTACATTAAGCTTCAGGTACAGTGTCAATGAAAAGTGATTCCACCCTTTATGTAAAACAAGTTTCTACAAATTCCTATAATTTAAATAAACTTAAATATAAAATGAGATTGCATAAGTGATGATCTAAATCTGAAAAAAGACCCACTTCAAATTACTTGACAATAATGAATGGTAAGAACACGTGAACTGCAGTGAATGCGCCTCAAGTGATTTCACTAAAGACAAGAAAATCTGGAAGAGCCAGTCAGGAACAGGTCAACATGAAAAAAAACCTGTTAAATTCTTTTATTACCTCTGCTAAGGAAGTTAGTTTTGTCTGGCATTTGTCTGTTAGAAACAAAACCCATGTTTTCAGGAAAAGTCACTAATGGGCCAAAAAAGAAATGGTATGTTTTGGGTGCCGTTCCAGAACACTGTCTGAATCCAGGATTATTTTTTTTACAGTATTTTTTACCACTGCGAGATGAGGCAGGTTTTGACTATTAGCAAAATAACTCAAAATGTATCAGGCAGCATTTTATAAAAGTTTTTGGAAAGGTCATGATTGGTCAATGGATTATTTTGTAATGTGGATCAGAATAAGTGTATGGATCCAAGATTTTTTATTATTATTCTCTATCATTTCAAGATAAGGCCCTTTTCATAACAATGTGAATCATATTGTAGGAAATGCATAATCCTAGGTTATATATACACTAATAAAATGTAAAGAGACTGGTCTCTTAATAATTCATGTTTTTAGAGCAATCATCTTGGCTACAACGTATTAATGTGCTTAAATACATTCTGATTTTAGCTTTTTAGTGGCTTTTTACAGGCCATTAATTTTAGTAAGTCAAAAAGTATATTCTTGCATTGACAAAAAAAATGTATTTGACTTTGTTATGAACATGAAGATAGGCACCGTCTTCCATCATACCTTTTCCTTAATGTTTTTGAAGCCTTCCTGTCTGGCCAGATGTGGCATTCTTCCAGGCAGACTTTATAATAAAAAAGCCACACACAAAGAAAACAGAGGGACAGAACTCATTTGGAGATGAAGAAGGGATGCATTAGTGATTGGCCCTATGCCATGCCGTGTGGGGGCCAAGATCAGCGGCTGCTCCTCACTCTCCCCTATTTTATTTGTCCTCGCTGGGACCAATGTGGAGGAGCCAAGCTCGTGTGTGCCTCTCTCTACACAAAACATCTATCAGAAGGCAAAAGTAAAGCACAAAGGAATTGGAGTGACTCTACAAATGCCCTGGCAACAACACAGCCATTTGTATTTGTCATTCAAACGCTCCTGTTGAAATATTTCCTCTTACAAACATATCCTTTTAATGAAGCCATTTTCTTTGTATGGCATTAGGAGTCCTGAGTAGTGAGAAGTGAAGGCAGACAATGCGATGTAGCTCTTTCACTTTTAGCCAACTCCTTAACAGCCAGATGGATTTGGTTGTGAATAGAAACAGCGGGGGCAGCTTTTGGACGAAGACGAGCCAGGGATTTTTCCTTTTCTGCCAGCTCATGCACCACAGCACCCGCTAACAAGTGAAGAATGGATGAGAATGGCTCTTTTATGTGCCGTTCCTCATCTGGAAAGCCAGGTTACCACTATGGCAGATGTGCGCACGTTAGTACAAATTGTTAATGGACGATGGAGCTCGACATCCCTATTCAGTACAAAAAACAAGATGTGTAACGTCTGGCCCGTCTTCTTTTGTTCTTAATCTGTTTAGTGCTTTGTTGTCCAAGGTAAACTGAAGTGAAAATAATTTTGTCTTGTCACTCACTTTTCAAGCACCTGTTTTCCACTGCAAGCTTGCATCAGGTGTTAAAACCATTTAACAACTTTTCCTTTCACCTGCAGCCATTGGCACACTTTCAACAGATGGATCTGAGTTGTAATCTCGTAGTTTGTCATGTTATAAATAAACACAACACAACATCTGTACTGAATTTGTTTACCTCCTGTCTTTGTTGCCGCACACAACAAGGTGTGGTGGGCTGTCTCTCAAGTTGATGCAAGTGAAATCCCCTGGGGAACTGCCCACACAATCTTCTGCTTTGCCGGTCTCCACACTGTACACATGGATCTGAAACACACAGAATATGGAGTCAGTTCTGCAGCCAAAACTTTAAGTTGTCAAATACAAGACCAGGATGTAGACATTTTTTAGAATAATAGGCTTGAGGAAAAATATTACTGACAGAATCACAGAATTCTAATTATAATACACAATTTTAAATAAAGAAACGTTTTGCTTTTGGTTGAGTGTACATTTATTTTTTTTGAGCATTGTTAAAAAAATATATTTATTTTGTCACAGCAAATCTTCACATATTATTTGCTCAAATAAATAAAGGAAATAAAACATAAAGAAAATAAGTTCTCATTCGGAGTGCAGGTGGATGGAGCCTATGCCAGCAACTACTGCTGGGCTTGAGGCGGGGTACACCCTGGACAATGGCCAGTTAGTCGCTGATACCTGATTGTGCACAGACAGACTTCACAGAATTCACTAGAATCCATGCATAGTCACCATTTCACCTAAACATACATCGTCTAATGATTGGAAGAAGTCGCAATGTTTTTATTGTGAGACAGGAGTGTTAACCACAGGAGTGCTAACCACAGCGCACCCATATTTGTTTGTCAAAGTAAAAAATTACATCACTCTGACATTTCCACTGATTGCATTTATGACAACTTATGTATATATGGGCACATCATTTGACTTGAGATAGTTTATTTTGGACATTCAGCATCAGAAGTAAAACTCCCAAACTTCAGCCAAAGTCAACTTCATCAAACAGTCAATATTATGTGAACATAAATGATTGAAAACTTACTTACAATTGCTGCTTGTCTCATCAGCTCATAATTCGACAATGGTCACAGTATTTTTGGCTTTTTGGTAATTATAGTGAGATCTTAATGATATACCTTGAAACAGGTCATCATCCTATGCTTATTGAAGTTAAGTAACCCCAAACAATCATCATCTTAAAACACTAGGAGAACACAGACATCTCCTAAAGCAATGGCACTACCTCACAATGGTAAACATACAGTGCCTAGAACAGCGGATTTTCTATTTCAGGAGTAAATGCTCTTTTCATAAGCCACAAAGCCTTTATATCTCACATTGGGCCACTCCAAAATTAATCATTTGTTTTCTTTCCTGACCCCTTGTGGTTTGTCTTGGTATCTTTGGTTTTTTTGAGCTGAGATGGAAAACTTTATTAAGACTAAGGTCTTAAATGAAGAATGAAACTTACAAAAACATGAACAAAAAAAGATAATAATCGCTGTTGTTGTTATTACTCTTGTGTGGTATTTTGTGGACAAAGATGTACACTTTTGCCTCTGGCTCAAATTTTGTTCATTAAAGTTACAATGATGTCATCTGGAGCTGGCCTAATTGGTCGATTAGCGGGTAGTGTTTTCTCATCCAAATTAGATGACAAAACAGAATGACAGCCAAGCAAAATTACCTTTGTATGATGAAAGCACTAAAAGAATTAAACCAGGAAGGCCAAGAAGAAATATGCATGATAAGAAAAAAGAAAAGGACAGCAAAGGACAAGCGAGACATAGAGACAGCCATTAATAAAAAAAAGAAGTTTAAAAGAAGTTTTTAAAAAAATGCATGATGTAAGCCTTGACTAAGTGCCAGCAGGTTTTGTGTGTCCCCTATTTCGGGCCAAGCTGTGGTTTAATTGTGTGCCGCTCCAGGGCAAAACCCAAATCGCTCTGGACTTAAAAATGACAGCTTGATAGGATTTGGACTACATACGAGGGAGGGATGAGCTAAGGAGGAGTTCGGAGATGACCGTTTTTATGATCACCATAGTTCAGGGACAATCTTTTTTATTAAATAACTGTCACAAACTGAAATAAAGATTGCAAGGTAGGCACACTGATGTTTAGTGATGATAACTTGTTATGCTAATGCACTTGGAGCCCAAGTGAGACTTCCTCACAAAGGGACGTCTCTTGTGAGTCTTTGTGTGGCAGAGTACAGGAAAGTCTAATTACTCACTTGGCTTTTAAAAGATGAAATATGTTGAAATAATATCTGAGACTTTGTACATTGTATTGTTTGTATGCATTATCCAAGGAATCTGAAAGTTCAGCAGAACAATTATGAATGCTATTCACATACACCAAAACCCTCCAGCTTTGATCCACAGAGACTAAATCCAAATCTTTGTATGGGAAAAAAAAAATATGATGGCTGGCTTTGAGTTGCCAGTTTTTTACACTGTGGGCCTTTCCTGATACAGACCCCTCCATTTGTCCGGGCTTGGGACAGGCAAAAATCTAATCTTGGGGCTGGAGTTTTAGCACTCAGAAAATTGAATTCCGAACCCCCACATGACCAGCATGAGTACTCAACATTTCACCAATGAGGGGCGCCAATAAGCACAAAGTCTTTGTGCTTACTGGCTTATTGGTAATTCAAATTTTGAACAATTTCTAACACACTGTAGGCCCTTAAAACAAAGGATAAAGCTTTCCTCAACCTCACTCCTCAAGAACAGAAATGAAATTATTAGATGAACTTCAGTAAAATGTGCAGTCAGCTACCCAAGTTAAATATGGACTCAGACTTCTACTCAGTCCAGACGCCATATGGACAAACACTGATTAGCTGAGATGTATTTTAATGGCAGCTTTCTGGTCTGAAGTCATCTGGCATTTCCAGTTGTCCACAGGGTACAGCAAACCTTCAAATGAGCTGTATTTTCAGCACGCAGGTTCTGAGAATGTGTGTGTAAATGTCAAACTTCACAGCCCTGTGAGAGATTTTAAATCCCTCTTTTTATGAAGACTTTGACTAGATTTAATTTAATGCCCAATACCCAATAACAAAAAGTTTCTCTATTTTTATATAAACCTGCATGCACACACACTGTACGTCAGCACTGTCATCCATACTTCAGTGCATTCAAAGCCTTCTGAACCTGAGGCAACAGAAAATGGCAGGTTCTCTGACAGCACTTGTGCTCTGCGCTCTGTGGTAGATCCACTCAGTTGGACGGATGTGTTGCCAGTGGAGATGGCAGCATGTGCTGAAAGTGCAGCCACGAGCTGGGTGAATGCTTGGGTGAATGCCTGGGTCCTTCCGGTCCACTGGCAAGAGGGGAGTGCAAAGTAATGAGGATCTGGAGACTGGTTTTGACTGAACTCTCATACGCACGCACTGGCACCACCTCTGAGAAGGAGAAGGCTAGAAGATAAAGGAACTGACTGGGTTGTGACAGTCGCAGAGATAAGACAGGAGCGAGTGCTGTCAGAGCTAGTACCAGCACTGCAGAAAAGTCAAGAGTCCAAATCAAAATCTCAACAATGTGCTTGGGTTCATCTGAGTCAAAATGTTGTAAATTAAAATGTGTCACTCCTCAGCTGGGGAAAGAAGTGTGAAATTATTCTGTTGGATGCCACCTCTATGCATTTTAACAGATTTTAATGAAGCATATGTTTCCTCACTGAAGACTGCATAAAAACACGTCTGCTTAGAGGTAGCAGCCAATTCATGCTTGTTCGCAGGATGCACTTATTGCTAGATTTCTGACAAAGTGATAGACAGGTTCATTTGAACAGAAAATATTTAATTAGTAAGAAAGGTGTGCACACAGTGAATTGGCATAATTTTATAAGTTATGACTTCCTCAAAGTTTTAAATACTTCTGTAAAGCTGCAGGCCTATTGTACAATTACTACAGCTAAAGACAGATGTGCAGTGGTGCCACTCTACTCATAATCCACTATGTGGTGCTTTAGAGTTTATACAAGTCATGATCATGTAAGTCCAGGAAAGTTGAGACACCGTGTATATATCTGTGTCTGTATATATGTATATATCAGTGTGTTTAGAGATGTGTTGATGCCATCAAATACAAAAATATTTTATTAATTTGTAGAATATCTCAATGTGTTTTATTGTGAAAAACACTAATTCTATAAAATTTTCTAATCATTGTGTTTCATATACAGTTCACACAGAATCCCAACTTGAGTTGTAAGTTATTACACCATTTCCATTGATGCTTCTACAACTAACTATTATTTAAATTGCCAATGAACTGATCACATCTTTACGTAAATAAATAAGATTGTTGCATAGTGTCCCTGTGATCCCACTTGAATAGTAAAGCCTTAAGAGTCAATTAAGAGCACAAGGTGCATAGAAACATGGTATTTATAGAAACAAACAAATGCATTTGGAGGACAACAGTTGATCTTAGCACTTGTAATTAGAAGCAGAGCCCACTGAGGTTTACTACTGCTATTTAAGCTCACTATTTGTGCTATAAACAAATTCTCGACAGGTTACTTCTAATGGGACCTACAGTGTCCAAAGGGATCAAGAGTAAATGTGGCATAGTAAAGTTACTGTTCACCTCAGTCACTATACTGTATGTGAAATTTAAAATGCAAGTACATGTTTTTCTGGATTTATTTGTGAGGACGCCAGCTGTTAAATGGCCACTGCACAACAAATGGCCCTATGCCAAAATATGCCTTTGTTGTTTCTATCAGCTAAATGTATGCTAAAGAGAAAACACCAAATAAATTACAGTATTTACCTTATGCCATTTTCAAGGCTTTTATCAAGTACCTGCTTTGGGCCATAGTAACCTTGGTAAGGCCATTGGAACCCATTCATTGTAATTAGCCAGGTATTGGGAAGCAGTTCCAAGGCCTCGTTTGTTAACAATCAACATTATTTCAGGTGTATTAGTGCCGAGCGACAAAGAACCTTGAAACTGCTCTAGCCCTTATACACGAAGTACCCTTTAACAGACAACATTACTAATCTAGTTGGACAGAAGTTGAGTTGGTTTTATCAAATATTGTAACTACGATGTAGAGCACTGAGCAGACTGTGTACTATAATCATTATGTCTGCTGTATCTCTGTGATGAAAGTAAATGTAGCCACTTTAATTGAAATACTGACAAACTGTTCACAGAAATGACAGAATAAGTGGACCCACCTTGTTGCCTCCATCATGCATTGCCCAGCCAGTGCGCTTCACTCCGAAAGCAACCTGGGTCTGAGAGGCATCCAGGCAGGTAATGGGATGACCATAGACTGAGTGAAGAGTGTGTGGCTCCTCTGTCCTAGAGTCCAGCAAATAAACACTCTCCCCAGCGGCAACAGCAGCCAATGGCCACTGCATTTCTTTACCTGGCACCACCACTAAACTCTCCACCTGCCACAAATTAGAGAACTAAAATTTAAGTTCAATGGCACAATAGGTTATACAAAGCCTAGTAAAACTTGTAGCACAGCCAGAACAAAGGAACAAGTCCCATTCAAACCCATTTCCATCCAAATTAACCTGGGCAGATTAATAGCATGAATATAACACTTAATTTAAACTATTTCACAACTAAGAGGAAAAAAAAGTTATACTGTAAAACCTCTATTAAAATAAAAACCCGAGAGCCACAAGCAAGCCCAAAACTCAATTTTAAACTGACTAAACAAATAGCAGTTCAGTAGCACTGGCCCTTATTTTGAGAACTACTGTATATTGTTAAATTACAATCCATCAGAAACTGTGACTGGCTACAGCAGCTGAGCACATATTTTGGATAACAAAGTGTGATTAAATGCAGTTTTTCATGTTTGTATTTGGGCTTACAGTCTTGGAGAGGTGAGCCTGGTACACAGTCCTCCAGTAGCCACAATCATCAGGGCGCTCAAGCCGTACGTCTGCCCCAGAGGAGGAGCCCAGGATGGGAGCATCAGGGCTCAAAGCCAGGGTCCTGATCCTGTCTGGACTCTGGTAGTGGTAGAGAGGCTGCCCCCCTGTCTCAGTGCTCCACACGTCCACACATCCTAGGCACAGCAATATTATATTATATTATATTATATTATTATATTTTCAATGTAATTTAAAGAACCTTAATGCTCAATCTTAAGTTAGAAGTGCATTTGACAAGCTGTTAGAAACATGAGCAATTACTCCAACTGTTATAGATCAAATTAATATCCTACCGCTTTAATCTAAATAGAAACAGACACTTACCATCTTGATACGCAGCCACAGCCACAGTGCTGTTAACCTGCACATGACTGACATATGGCCTTGGCTCGGTGTTGGCTGACAGGCTGTTAGGTTTCAGATAGGAGGCAGCTGAGTCCCAGTGCAATGTATCCCAGAGTCTCACATCACCAGAAGTGTACCTTAAAACAAAAGAACAAAAAATATATATTCATAATAATATTGTAAAAGTCATACATCATTAGGATGGGTGTCCATTTTATTAAAGTGCTCAAAAGTTTGTCTGTTTTATAATACCTGCTGTCACCCTGTCACCATTGAATCATTTCCCTCTAACACATTCCTCTTTTCTTCACCGAGACTTGTTGTCATTTGGTTTCCTAATAACTTTCTGGCATGATCTTTTGAACATTGCACTGGTGTTGCTTGGGTAGAACAATAAAAAAAAATTATTATTCAAATGAACTTTTTATGTGCCCATTAGAAGTGACTTAGCAACATGGAGAAGAAAAATCAAATAAAAGAGAAAAATGTCCTCTACGCTGTATTGATGAAGATATTATATAGTTCAACAGTTTAACAAAAAATTAAATGGAGTATATGTAACAGCATTGAAGAACAAAACTCATATAGCTCATAGTGATAAAAAATATATTTTTGTTGTTCCTTTACTGACTCCTCGTGGTTGTGGCTAGAGTTATCTTTGGCTATATCTTGTAATGATACAGAACCCTTAAAAATCTCTGGATCCACATCAAAACTAATCATTTCTTCCTTGGTTCATTACTGACCTTTTCTGAAAAGTGTATCCAAATCTGCCCATTACTGTTTTATTTATTGTCCTAACAACAAAGTAATGTTGTTCACTATACTACTGCTATTTAATCATTTCCTTTTACACGGTCTGTGACGCCTGCTAATCCACAGTAACCACAGTCATGTTATACTGATACAATTTTAATTGACCACAGGTATTTAATTACATTAATACGTTTGTTACTGCATGCTCTTTAATGTATACTGTATATTACAAATCCATTTTTTGTTGCTGCTTATGTCTTTTACTGCTAATGTACTGGAAAGTCAACAGAATGCATTTTAAAAAATTTTACCTGACTGTAATAACTGACTGACAACAAAGCTTATAATGGTGACCAGTGCTTGACAATTACTTTTTTGCTCACTGGCCACCTTGGCTAGTCTTTGTCAAAGGTTTCTAGCTAATTGGTGTCTTTACTTTTTATTCAGTTAAGTTTTTTGTGTATATGTTTTAGTATACAATAAACGTAAAAAAAAATTTAGCTTTATGTATGAACAGGGAATTGTCAAATATATATAAAAACAAGTTTAGGCTGAATAAATGTCACCTGTGAATGTGGTGTCACATCTTTTAAAACATGTTCTTTTGTTTAAATTTATATTTTAAGATATAGGTACAGAAAATTCAATTGGCCAAAATGGCTAGTGGAAGTATTTGCGTTGCCACCCAAAATGGCAAATCTACCCATATTTGGCTGATTGGCTAGTGTTAATGTCAAGCCCTGACGGTGACATTACATTAAAATATGATCAATACACATAATGTGAATCTGTCATCTCTGCTTTGTTTACTATTAATAAATCTGCTTCTTATTGTGGATATTTTATTTTATATCAAACAGCTTCCTAACTGATCTATATAGGTGTAACATAGGGTTATTTAGTACAATGTCACATCAGTGCAGATGTTGTATTATTGTGAATGTTTTGTTGCAACAATACCTAACACTTTTATTTCTATTTTCCATGTCTTCATATCCAATGTATCAAGAGTCACCCTCAGCAAACTTCTCTTCTGGACACACTCAGTCGCCTTTGGATGAGCTCTCACTGCGGGCGTTACCACCTCCACAGATACCATCATGTCTGAGCAAGTACCCATCTCACAGCCGCAGTGTGTGACACAGTGACAGAAAGTGTGACAACGTGTGTGGCTGACATCCCATGGTTTAGCAGGAAGTAAACAATAATACACACTTAATTGGTTTGCCATCTTCATGCCAAATGCCAGCTCCACGATGATATAATAACTCTAAAGTTTTGTTAGCAGAACAAAAACTGAACTGACAAATGACAAATGACTACCCGTTTTTAGCACTTACCTAATGAGTTAAGAAGAGGCATAATTAAATAACCCTTGCTCTTTAATGCTATTGATTGTTTGATAGTGAAAATCAAATCCTAAATCTTAACTATATTACCTTTTAAACGCCAATAATGAGAAAAGTATTGATGTTGTCAATTTGCTACAGTACTTACATTTAGTTAAGTACTTTTCTGCAGTCAGACAATGTTTCATACACGTGCCATTCTAAAACAGAAGTACTGTCATCACCTATGGGACGTAGTGGGACTGAAGGGAGTCCAGTCATTGAGCTCACTGGAGCCTTAATATCTCCTTGTGGGCTCTTTATCAGACTCCTGTGGGCCCATACAGTCTTTTGCAATCTATTCTAGGAATCCTAATGGTATGATGTGGGTTAGTTTATGTTTTGGCTTCAACACAGTCTACGAACATGTGTGATTATTATTTAAGTGTATACAAGTAAAAATATAATTGTAATATTTAACACATCTAATGCTATAAGAGTGTGTAAGACTACTAACTGGGTTCTAAAAGTTAATGTATATATTTTTATTATTTGATGAAAACAGTTTCATGTAATATTATAATAGTAATCATTTGTGGAAAAAAAATCTACATCTTAATATGTCATCTAGGCTTTATTATCAAGATCCTCTTGATTGGTCTATGCAATGCTGAATTAATAGCTGTCATTAAGAGAAAAAGTCGCTATTATAGCCTTGCCTACTTCTAGTTAGAGAGATCCAACACACATAGAAAAGTAAAAAGAGAAAAGCAAAAGCAAAAAGAAACATAGTTAAATATTGTGCATTCATATTTACTGAGGTAATGATAAAGGCAGGATGCCATTGTCTACCGCTTTGATGTCATGAAGGTATTAGTATTTTATAGAGGCAAGTTGGTCCAGTTTTACATTTTAAATAAAATAAAAGCAGGAAATATAGCTATGCTGTTGTTAGGAGGGACAGGCAGAGCACATTTAAAGTACCAGTTGTGCATTCAAATGCAAAAAAGCATGGGCTGAAACTCACCCAGCTAAAACAAGGTTTTCACAACAGCTGACATCACAAAGCACCTTCCCGAGCTCAAACTGCAGCTGGCTGATGGATCCCACACGATTCTAGACAGAAAGCAGTAGACAGTACTTAGTGCACAATTCAGCACCATTAATACAAATTGTCTGTATCCTGTTCAATAAAATTTAAGTTTTGCAAATCATGATTATGGTTTTAAAAAAATCTAAGATATTACAAAACTGTCATAATAAAACAGTAGCACTGTAACTAATTGGCTAAGAATTGTTCTTTATTCACTAGAGCAGATCAAGCACACCTTCCAGTTGGAGCACACAGTTTTGGATGAGGTCCTGCAGTCCCGTAGCGTGCTCTTCCAGCAGAGGGAGTCAGACACACTGGCATCCTGATGAAAGCCCTCCCTCATGCACATCCTGAACCACAGAATGCCATCTTCTGCAAGGACTCTCCATGCCCTGCTCACCTGGGAGTGGATTGGACAGTTTAGACAAGAATTGAGTCAGCATAAATTACACACTTGCATCACCTAATTTATTTGCACTCAACTGGGCGCCAAACTGGCTCAGTGCAGGAGATTGGTCTCACTAAGTGTAAATAATTCTGTTGCACTGTCACCATTAAAGCAAATTTAAGGGTGTTAATGCAAGTGCAGTGAAAAATAGTGACTTCAGAAAAAAAAATCAATTGTTAACAATCGCAGTCTAACCACACAAATGTCATTATTATTATGAATGCAATGACAGTTTTCAGAAACACAAACTAAAATCATCTATCTATCCATCTACACATTTATTTGTCACTAAGGCAAACATATTGTTCTGGCTTTCATTGCTTCACAGTATGCTTACCTGGGCACATCGGCCAAGCTCTGTGCAGTTAAGATATTGGAAAATCTTTAATGCCAATTCATAGGGCAACTCTATATCAAAAAAGGGAATGTCGTTAACCTCGTTCTGAAAAAGAAAAGAAAACATTAAAGCAATATTAAATGCGCAAAAACCTTATTAAAAGTTCAAATGAGCAACTTCCTGCCATTCTTCTAAAATGCTTAATTTAGCATAACACGCGATTACTGGAGTTCAAGAAAACAATATAACTTCTTTTTAAGGTTGCATTTCTGTAATAATAGGCTATGCTTCTCATACCAGATCCTGAATGAGTTGGTCCACCAGTGGCTCATCACTCTTCACCTTTTTCTGCAGCAGCTGTTGATGTTGCAGTGATGTGTTGCACGTATTTGTCGTGTTGTTGTCATGCTGTCTTTTTCTTCTGGTCCTCTCCTCCTGGATCCTTTCCAGCAGGGGACTCGTCCGTCCATCCAGTAAACTACTCGCAATGGAAACATATCCAGGCTGATCCTCAGGTGAAGCCTTCGCAGCTTCTGCTTCTTGATCTGTAAACTTGTTACTTGTTAAATGATTGTGATCCCCACTCTTATCGTTCTCGTGTTTTTTAATGTCATCAAAATAACGATTTTTCAAGTCTTTTTGTTCTGAGTCGCCGGGGACTTTAGAAGAACGAAGAACTGAGTCAAATTGTTGCTTTTCCTTTGTACTATTTAATTCCTGTTTCCAGCGCTCTCTAAACGCAGCAAGCTCCTCTTCTGCCATTTTCTACGATTTTCTACATTGTTCCAAATCCTATATAACAAAAATAGCCAGTAAAATACCCATATCTTTTTAAAATACTAGGCTAATGCAAAACAAGCCCCGGTCCTTCTCTGTAAATAGTCCGAGGAACACCAAGCTTCTCTGCGAAGTTCCGCATGACTTTAATTCCGCAAGATTTATTGTAGGGCAGAACCTTACAGCAGACTAAAATATAACTAGCCTTATGATAAATACATAATGTCAAAATAGAGGCAGGTTTACGTTGTTGGACATCAGTGGCATTTTTATAAATGAAAAAAAATAACAATAGTAAGTATTTTAATTAAATATTCAGCACAAGAACACAATGTCCCAGAACGCTACAACAAAAGACTTAGGAGATGAAAGCAGGCAGGAGAGATTCAATAGTTAACCATCGCACTTCTCTTTTGGGAGAAGATGATGTAAACCCCACATCATGTGACACCGTAATGAATAATACAGTAGAGAGGGAGGAAGAGCGGGAGAGGGGACTTGAGGGCTCAGTATAAGGTTGGATGGGGCTAAAAAAGAGGGTCATTTATCCTTCAGACTTAAAGGAGAGAAGACACAGGTGTCGGTCGTTGAGTGGAAGATGTGCTGGCTGCCGATAGACCAGCCTTTGTTGCTGCCGGGCGACTCTACCTTATCCCACAGTCCGTCGCCCTGTTCCGTGGCTCAGCTCGTGGCTTCCCGCCTGAGGAGAGTCGGGGACCAAATGGAGAAAAGCTGGACAACCGGCAACAGCGCGTGCGGCAGCGAGGACACTCCACTGGGCTTTGGCGGGAAAGGTCACGTGAGGAGCGCCCTGTGGAGCTTCACTGTGCTCGTGCTGTTCTTCACGAGGCGACACCTGTAGGGCGCCGGTCAGCAACAGGTGCGTCAACCATTCACTCAGTCATTCACTCACTCACTCACTCACTCTGGGGCCGGGGATGTTTTATCTGTGTCCAGCACTGGGCTTAATTGGAAACTATAGCCCAGCGGTCATTTAGGTCCACGCCAAAAGCACTTGAACTCACGTGTACACTCGCAAGGACAACCGCACTATTTAAGGTTTAATTTGGTGGCATACTTGTTTACATTATTGGGCTACATAGAACACATAAACAAGTCTGTTTCAGTGAAGTTTATACGCTTAAGTACATATACAATTCATTTTACACGCACTCCTAAACTTGTAAAAGTTCCTAATAAGCTCACGTGACAATTATCAAGGACAGGCCTATCATTTAATTTATAATTACATATAATTTAAGATTAAAACATTAATAAACAACTAGGCCTACTTAAAATGAACATCTAAGTATATTATTTTGAGAACTGATGAAAAGCGGCAGCCCATATTTAATCAGAGTATGCAATTAGCCTATTCTTACCATATGGCTTTAAAATAAAAATAATAATGTCTTATAGACTTTTTTATAATGGGTCTAGCCCAAACAACCATGAACCACAACTGAGTTTTAATTGTAAATGTCACAGAATAGCGTTAGAGTTTTTTTTAAATACATTAATGAAGTGTTTCTCTCTGTCTTAGACGGTGCATTTTGGGAAAAGAAAGACATGGAGCGGGCACAGACGATAAAACTACAAAACGTCTGCTAGCAGCTCGTTGGGAGATGTAGTCCAAGTTGTGGAGTACAATTTGTGAGCAACAAACGGTGGAAAATGCGGGGGTTTTGTTCGGCTTTTGTTTTTAAACAAACTGATATAAAGACTTGACTCAGGCATATTGTGGATGCACTATGAATTTTGTACACAATAATGACAATGAAACCCTTTACTGTGCCGCGGGTCCTGCTGGTCCTGCTGCTGTGCGTGCCTCTGTCATCCCGCTCACAAAACGGTGATGTAATGCTCCCCTGGTAGACCGGAGAGGAAAGCTTACTAATAAGACTCCCTGAATGTTCACCTTACAAGGTATGAGTGCATCAGTTTCCAGCGAGGGGAAAACCCAGTCAACCACATGATGCAGGTGTAGGTTACACAGTGCTGTAAACAAAGCACTATGTGAGCTTTGTGCTGACATGCTCCCTTCTTTTATATAAGCTCTATTGTACATACTTATGTGTAAATATCGAGAGGCTGGTGGTTTTATAAATGTTTTCTACAGTGTTTAGATCAAGTTAACATGTTCTTCTGCACTTTTGCATCAACCTTTTCTAAATGCAGTGTTATGTGGCTTTTACTTATACAAAAACTGGACCTGCGCATAAGAAGCTATGCTGTGAAGCTGTCTGTACTTTCTTTAAAAAAATAAGCTTTCTTTGATGACTGTATTGGACATAAATTATTGAAGCTGTTATTTATAATGTTCTTAAATATTTCATATTGGTTTTTGGTATTGAAATAAAAGATTTTTGGAACCAAGAACACTTCCTGTTTCAGTTTTTTTTTTTTGAGTTTTATTAGTAATCAGTGCAAAAGTATTACTGTATGATGCTAACGCAGTGCATAGAAATTCACTCATAATTCAAATAGGTGGTTTATTGACAAAAGCTTTCACTTTAGAAATATGACTTAAATTAACAGCACATTATAGTTTTATAATTACTTCTGCTTTTGGGTTTTTGTTTACAAAATTATTTTGTTCTTAATGGTGCTGAAGTAAATAAATATACATTAAATAAATAAATGAAAACAAAATATCCAGTCAGTATATGTTTAAATCTTACATGTATGTCTAGAGATACTGTTTGATACACACTGCACTACAGTACGTTGGTTAGTGTGTTCTGCTAGTTTACTGCTACTACTGCACCTAATCATCATAAATGCTGTGTTACTCCGAGGCAATACACTAACTCTTAAAAAAACCCAACTGAATATGTTTCAAAGTAGATTGTTTACCACTGTCTACAGCCGGGCCACATGGTACAGGATGTATGTGCACTGATGTTGGAGCTTAGTAAATCTGGAAGTGAGCCGAGGTGGTGCCATCTTTCCAGCATCGTGGGGTCTCAATGACTGTGGATCTGCACAGAGGACACGTTCGCTCCCGGTCGAACCATAGACACAGGCAATCCTCACAGAACACATGCTGCAACAAAACATTACGACAACAGTATAAAAAAACATGTCCCATTTACAGTCATTGAATCAGTTCATTGCCCAGTGGAAATTTCTCTTAAACCACATATTTAGTTTGTAGATAATGTATGGAATGTATGTATGTGACATAAATTCCCACTGATGGTAGTTTCCCATTTGTTTACATGCAAGGGGTGAGCAGCTCAATAAACAGCAAAACTAGTAGATAAAGTACTATTAGTAGCACTTTAAGTATCAATAATAGTAATGGCGCAACTGTTGTTATAAGTTAATAAAAGGATGTCACAGTCATCAGTAGGCGTAGGTCTAGACATCACTTTTTCACCCAACAATTTGGTTATACAGTTGATGGCTTAATAAGTAAGAAAAAACAGCTTTTCAGAAAGGTTGTGTGTAATGTTAATTGTAGAGTGAGTCCTTGCCTGACAAAGAAGAGCTATGGGGTCTCTGAAATCAGACTGGCAAATAGCACAGACGTCACCAGCCTCACTGCACTGCTGACTACCTGCTCGCACACCGTAACTCTGAATAAAGAAATTATAATTAAGATGTACTCAAAAGGAGATGCTTGATTAGTACATGAACATACAAAGATAAAATTCAAATCTTACCTGAGAGCCGCAAAGTATAACAAATGCCTTGCGTATGGCAGAGACACGACCACAAATGTCAAAGGACTGTAACAAAAAAGTAAGCAGTCAATTAAAAATATACTTGTCTTGTCCTGAAATATTGCAATATGAGTAAACTGAGATATTGTCAAAGTATTGGGTGCGGCATCTAGACAAGAATTTGGAAACAGCACGAGATTTTTCCTTGACAGAAATCAGCCTTTGTTTTAACATTGTATATTGTGATCAGGGATTTTTGGAGTTAACGATAACAAACATTTTCATTATTTCCACTGTGAGGGAGCAGCATTATTATTGGCGAATCAACCATGTGCATCATTAACGTCTGGACAGACAAATATAGACTACTAATATTGTATAGTGTGATTTTTGGAAAACACCAAAATAATACACACATCCCTACATGTCCTCCCTGCAGATTCTTCTGATGATTCACTGGCGTTAAAATAAGCCTTGACCACGCTTCCTAAACACTCATCCTTTTTCATTTGTCTAAAGAATTGATCAAAATTCCTTTTAGTTTCACTTCTCCAGTATATGACATGTTTCCTTATTCTAACTTCTCTTAACTGATCATCTTTATAGTCAAATTTCAAGTTCAAAGTTTATTTTACAGCACTTTTAAAACAGAAATGCATTCACTTCATGGAACAGACATCTTGACGGGTCATTCTGTCACTTCAAATGAATGATGTGAACTAATTTAGTTTAGAATTGTCTTATTTT
Source organism: Bostrychus sinensis (assembly GCA_020698575.1). Classification (NCBI taxonomy): domain Eukaryota; kingdom Metazoa; phylum Chordata; class Actinopteri; order Gobiiformes; family Eleotridae; genus Bostrychus; species Bostrychus sinensis. The sequence goes on along the minus strand of CM036249.1, from coordinate 16,230,832 downwards.
TATTATAAAAAAGTTAGAGAGAATGGGCAGACCAAGCTTGTGTTTCTTAAGAAGAGGCTGCACCACATGGTCTGTTGACACTTTAAAGCAGCTGGGACAAAGCCTGAAGTAAGACATGGGTTCATCCTCACTATAGCTATGTTACGCACTCCTGGAACCCTACATGAAGTGCTGTGGAATAGAATAGAGCCCCTTGTATTTTGCAAATAAACAAGATGTGGAATAAAACAATAATAACTTGATTAATAAGGGTTCACAATGCACTTTAGGACTTAAATGTAACAAAAAAAAGTAAAAGTAACAAATGGAAACTTTTGTTAGTGCCCACTACCACGACGCACCATTCAACAGTACTGTGCTTTGGAAATCATTTGTCATTTTCTTATTATCACAAGTAACGAGGCGATTATGAAAGAAATTAACAAGGAGAATGACAAAAAAATTCCACTGTAGTTGGAAATTCTGTGAACACTTTCACTTGAACACTTATTTTACACTGCAGTTGATACAGTATAACTACAATGTAACTAAAATGTAACACACAGTGTAACAAACTATAATAACATGCACTTACATTTGTGTACTTCTAGGTTTCTAGGCACAAATGTCATTTAAAAAAATGGTTACACTACTCTGGTACTGTAGAGTAATGTAACAAGTATTTTTATTAAAACTGTACTAAAAAAACTAAGTTCACAAATGTCCTTATGTAAGTACAACATAATTACATGACATTAGAGATTGTTACAGTGTGTGTTACACTGTAGATATGCTGTATCAAGTGTAGTGTAAAATAAAATATGATGTTTCACATAAAGGTTAAGGAAAAGTTTGGAAGAAAACTAGAAGGAATGTGTTTTTGATTCAAATTGAATTATCTGTTGATTTGCTGGCATTTACACATTACCTTTACTTTTTATAACCTGAATTTCTTTCCCTACAGTGATACCTTGCAGAGGCTGTAGATTATGATGAGTGCAGCTCCCAGAAAGTAGCTGGTGGAGGCGTCCTCTCCCATGATGTACTTGTACCAAAGCTGGATGGGCACTAGAGTTCGAAACAGCTGGCTCAGTTCTTCAATCAGCAGGTAGAACTTACCCTGTAAAAACATACTCAATTATTAAAGTCACTACAAAGAGACATTCACTGTGAAATGGGTAGTAGGCTGGCAATGACTGGCTCAATTAGTTGCTTTTAAAGTGGACAAAACAAAATAAAGGATTTAAATTTGACTCCCATAATACAAATTCATTTTTAATCCCCCATCAAAAAACAGGAAAGGCTTGACAGCTCCGGGGCACTTTTCTATCTAGTCAAGAGCAGTGCAGTATTAAAAGCTTAAAAACAGCACGCCTCCAGCCCAAACATGGCCACGGTCCAGAGCACCACAGTTTCGCAGCAGTACAGGCAATTTCCCCACACTGCTAGGGAAACTGGCAGTCACTCACTCCACCTGCTACCCCACGCGCACATTAAGCCCTGCCCTACGGGGGTTACACACTGCCTCTAAAAAGGACCTGCCGTGCCCTCCATAATCACACACAAGAAATGAACTTATCAGCTGCTACAATGTGAGTTAGTGTATAGGGAAGGGTGGAACAAAAGTAAAGGCAAACTTGATTCACTGATGGCCCCTGTGGCATCCCAGCTTGTGTAATGACTTTCTGGATTGTATTTGACAGAGATTGATGACTGGAAGTGAGGAGCCATGAGCAGCCAGGTTGGTAGGGGAAGAAGGCCTCCGCTAGCAGCTAATTCATCTTCCTTATTGTCCCCTCAGCCTCATATCCCACTGTGCACATCACGCCCACACAAAAACTGTCAAATCTAAGTTTTGGACTGAGGCCAAGAAGTTTAAGTAAGTTCCACTGCCGGCCATGTCTGGGCTACTTGCCGTTTATTTGGTTTGTTTTATTGCTGTAGTACAATAAACAAAGAACATTCAAATAACAGTGGATTTACATAATTTTCTTGATTGCTTTGGTAAAATCCATTAGGTTAAATTTTAGATTTTATATATTATACATTTCCAATAAATATTCAAAAACTCTAATGGTAGTATAGTTATTTTATGCACTTTGTAAATCAGTCAACTTGCTGTTTAAATTAGTACAAGATTAGAAGCACTCCAAGTCTGCCGACCTCCAATTAGGCAATGACTCTATCTTACATTGCTAAAAATGTAGTGCTCAGAACTGGACTCAAATCATCTAGGTCATGAGTAACTGTTCTATCTATTGAGTCACAAAGCCCCCACTAAAAATGATTATTTGTTAATTTACTGACCCCTTGTAGCTGAAGTTAGTATCTTAAACCCCATCTTGTAACAGTTCACAATCGTACAAAAACCTGTATCCAGACAGTGTTTCAAATCCATTTCAATTCCATTTCTTTCTTTTTTCAATGTTTTTCTTTGCCCATTACAGACCATTTAGTGACGTTCAGTAAATAAAATGTTTTGAGTTATCTGGCTTACAGACTAGCCTACAAACAAACCAACACTGGTGGAAACATAGCCTACTTGGTTTAGGTAAGAGTGAAATATGGCTTTGTGAAAAGACTCACTCACTTTTTAATTACAAAAACATTATTCACATTATATTATACTCCCACAAGTAAACTTCTTTTCAAAAAGTTGTGTAACTAGATAGTACCTCTGCTCTGTTAAACTATAATGTGCTTCCTAATGTGTTAAAAGTCTAGAGCAGGGGAACATACATAAGTAATCAAAAGTAAGGCAAGAATTAGACATGACTTGAAGTGTCACTAGAGTTGAATCCATAAGAGATTATGAGTATTGGCAACTATGACGAAACTGTAGAGCCTGCTGTCACTTGTGCAGGCTTGCACTGACAACTGTGATTATGTTGGATCATTAATGCATCCATGGCATTGATGCACAAATGAAGCCACCGACTGTATGACTTCATGATAGTCCACAACTGCACTGTTTGGCCTGTGTGACCAAAGACAGACCAAAACATGTGTCCCTTCAAAGCGGCTGATAGATGTTTGAATCAAAGATGTTCGTATGTTTGTGTTGTGAATGGAGTGAACAGGTAATGGTCCAGCTCCAGGGAGGGATGACCTCACTCTTGCTAACCCCTTGAGGGCAAATGAGCTCAGTTGTTGGCTGCTGTGGTTCTGACAGGCCTGTAGCTCTGTTTATCAGTGGAAAATTTAATCCTAATAATTTGTGTCCTCTGCCCTTTCTGCCCTACACACAAACACACTGAATGTGGCCAGCACCTGTCTATCTCTGTGAGTCTAGTGATATTGTGTTGCCTGAGGCTGCTCTTTGCACTCAGAGACAACGCCATACCAACTGTCACCTCGGGCCAAGTGAAAACCTTATGAATACAGAACAGCCTCACACTGTGACCCTTCAGCACTTTCCTCGTACTGTGGAGGTTTTCATTAGTTGCTTAAAATTAACTTTCATCTTTCACTCTGAATCTTTATGGTTCACTCTATTCAAACTGACCTGTTCAGAATTCTGTGAAGTAGCTGTGATGTATTAAAATTTAGAGGCTATAACGTTATGGGAGTATTACCTGGAGCAAATAGCTATACGCTAGCTATTAAGCTATCACCCCCCTCAGGCACATGCTCATAAACACACAAAGTAATGCCCTAAAGGGCACCAAAGCAGGATAGTAATTAGTTGCGTGACTGCATCGTAGTGTTGATTCAAAGCCATTGCAACAGGGACCAGAGTTTGTGTCACAGCCACAGAATTAATTTTGACCCTGAGGTGGTTTCATTTAGCATCAAAAGTGTTTTAGTTCATGAGGAAAGTGGTTATGTTTAAAAATGTATTTATTGTTATGTTTTGCTTGGAATTGCTTTTTCAAGTCGTGTAATAATTTAATAGTTTAATATTTGTAGTTCGTCTTTTGGACAGTTCCATGTTGTTAATTTTTTTTTTTTTTTTTTTCCTATACACCATATAGCAACTGCAAAATATCTGCAATGCTTCCTTGAGTTTTCACAAAAACATTGCATTTACAATACAGAAAAGCATAATTTGAAGTAGACCTTTGCCAAGGCATCGGCATCTTATAATAATAAAGATAAAACACCAGTGGAAACATAACCTTCTGCTGAGGTAAAATATTAAGAAACATGATAAGTCAGAACTATGCCAAACCAAGAGCTGTAAAATGTTTAAAGTCATATTTCCCAACAAAATTGCTGTGAAATTATGTATGTAGTAAATCATATTGGCTTAAATATACTTATTTTTATGTATGGTTAGTCATTACTTACCCGAGATTTGAAGGCCAGTATAATCTTAGGCATGAAGAGGACAAAGCACTTTAGGCCAATGGTAAAGTACTTAAGGACAAAGTCTGTGATGCCCACAATCCAAATGAGATCAAAGAAGTCAAAGCTGCTGAGGTTAGGTTTGGCAAATATGAGGCTAGAAAAGAAAAAAAACAAACATAATCACTTATGTAATACAGTGTAGACATTATAGTTTTTAGTTAGGAGCAACCTGAAATGCCACAAACAGCCAGGAAAATGATGAACGTAATGAGGTAACTGAGAAATAAAAGTAACACAAAATACTCACATGTTATGACTGAACAAGAACAGCACCACATCCTAAAATGAATAATAATAAATGAAATGTCTGAAACAACACAAACATCATGGGCAAAAAAATGTATGAACTAAATTCAAAATGAAATGACAACAGACGGGGCAACACAAGCACATGTAAACCACTGTAATGCACCTGTTTTGAAGCTCCTCATTTCGGAATGTGTAATAAATATAGACAATATTTCCTGCAAGGAAAAGGAGGATCCACAAAGCAACAAGCAAAGAGCGATCCTCCTAGTCACAAAGATACATAATGTTATTTCTGTACTACAATAAATTTCACAGAGACAATTTCATAAGAAATAATCCCACAATGCATGCTGACATTGATAAACAGAATTTTTTAATAGTCTTTGTTTGTACAATGATTTACCCTTAATGTCACTTGGTGCTTAAATGTAGAATTGGCATATGCAAAGGTACAGGCCATTCCCACACAGACAGCAATACCTGTCAAAAAGAAAAGTGTTGATTTTTTTAAGTGGATTATATTAGTTACACACTCAAAATGGGTACCTAGCTTATGTTGAAAGCAGACTTTGGCCAGCAGGATGAGGATAAAAGGGAAGCCCCTCTGCAGCCAGGTGACCACCGCCTTCAGCTCTGAAAGGGCTGGAGCTGGAGTGGCCTGGTCCTCCTGGGAGTCCTCCCTGGAGCCATGCCGCTCAGAGCCAGCTGCTGTAGTGGCCTGCTGGAGCAGAGAGGAGGTCCGGTGCTGCAGGGGCTGGTGGTGGAAGTGACTGTGGTGGTGGTGATGGTGGTGCTGGGGTGGACGGGGGAGGAAAGGTCCACCCTCACTACGATGAGGGACCCCCTTCGTCTCTGGAGGATGCTGTCATTTGGATAAAAACTTCAGGAGGAGAGCCCAGGACTAAGCCAGCCGCCTGGAATTGGGCAGAAGACACAGAACCAGAGGGAACGCCCACCAGGCCAGAGAACATCTGCTGAGGTGAAGTAGGTGATTCAGGTTTTAAGCAGTCAAAAACACCACCCTCTTCCAGGCTACTCTCTGACCCAAGAGTTTGGCTACGGCTCCTGATAGGGAAAAAGGAAAACGCCAGTTTTAATTGTGCCTTTTTGCAAATACATACAACACACACGCACAGTATACATTTATAAAAATGAAAAAAATAATATTGAAAAAGTGTATGGGGTGAAGAACTTAGTTGATGCAAAAAACACGTTATTTAGGGTCTTTGTGTTTGCATAAAAGACTAGGAAGCCTATGTTTCCACCTTTCAGAGGGCATGCCATCCGTGTTGCTGCTATGTCTCCTCTGCATTGCACACCACTCATCACATGGTCCAGCCCTAAAGTACAAAATAATTCAACAATAGCCTACCTGTTTGAGGGCGAACATGTAATGTCATAGAGCTTTTATCCAGTACAGCCATGTTTGGTTTAAGGGTGCATAAATAAAACAGCAAGTCTATTTACCTGAATTTGTTTAATGAATGTTTTTCTATCGCCAGTCATCTTGGTGTAATTTTCGCTGAAGAAGAAGCAGCTTTGTGCTTTTTCGGATGCTGAGATGCCCTGTATCCCTGCGTAAAACACTTCCTGACTGACGTACCATGTGACGCCTTTCGACCAATCAGAAGCTTCCTTTCATACCACACCACATCCGTGAGCTAGATGTTTGTTTTGCTGTTAGCTGTCAAAATACGCTGGACAAAATTTTAATGGAACAGATTTTCAGTATGCTGTTGGCTTTTGGAGACTGTTCTGATATCAAGAAGCAATACTGCGTAACTAGATAACTCTTTAGAGATAAAGAGATCGTTTTATCGGAGCGTCTGTTCGTGGATGTATATGATGTAGATGCGGTATTGCTACGCTAACGTGGCTCAAGCTAACAGGCTAAAGAGCGGTTTAATGTTAAAGGCTTTCGTCTGCGGGCACGCGACCTTGCATTAAGTCGACGTCAGGGTAGAAGTTTCCATTTTACTCTTGATCTTGACAAATCTTGAATGGTCTGCAGCCTTAATCGTGGGCTTACTAAAAGGATATTATACTGGAATTGTGGCCTCGTTACCCCTGGCCTTTTGTCAAATTCTGCGCTTGCTTTATTTTAAGTCAACAGCTATATCCCAGTTAGAAAACACCACAAGAGGTTAGGACAGGTCTTTCATGAGTGGGACTGTCCCGTCTCTCCAAAGGCCATGCCATGATGGTGCTGCGGCGGCTACTGAGGAAGCGCTGGGTGCTTGGAGTGGTCTTTGGATTGTCTCTTATATATTTTCTTACCAGCACATTTAAACAGGTACAAAAAGTTAATTTCAATTTGGTAAGACAAGTCCAACAGATTTTATCTATTTATGGGGTTTGTTAAAGCAAAAATATTGAACACCATAATAATGATCAAGATTGTGTTATTTTCTTAGGAGGAGAGGACCATAAGGGACCGTACACTGCTGGAAGTTAGGGATTCAGACCATCGCATACCATGGAAAGTCCGCTTCAGCCTGGGCAACAGCAGCCGACAGATCAATCAGTGTAGAAACTCAATTCAGGGCAAAACATTGCTCACAGATGAACTTGGTGTGTATACAGGTGGTATTCACTAGGACCACTGTTCTCAGCACCTTGTAACATACTGTGTACTTGTGTCTATCTTGCAGGTTATGTTTGTGAGAGGAAAGACTTGCTGGTTAATGGCTGCTGTAATGTTAATGCTCCCAGCACCAGACAGTATATTTGCAAAAGCTGCCTGGCCAATGGCTGCTGCAGCATATACGAGTATTGCGTGTCTTGCTGCCTCCAGCCTGATAAGGTAATCTACTACATCACTTATGATAGGTAAATTGTAATATAGAGAGTCATCAACAGGTTCATCACATACATAACACTGAGTCTGCGTCACACTGCGGCTTAGTTGCATCCCTGGTACACACATATCACAACTTGATTAAAATCTACACTGATACACTCACCACTTCCTTATCTGTTATCTATGTTCTGTTCAACAGCAACCTCTGCTTGAACGCTTCTTGAATCGGGCAGCTGAAGGTTTTCAGAATCTCTTCACTGCTGTAGAGGATCATTTTGAATTATGTCTGGCCAAGTGTAGGACCTCTTCACAAGTATGTTTAAATCTGAATTAAGTGCTTAACCACCATAGAGTCAATTTATATTGTCTTATAGTACTCCAGAAATAGTTAGTCAGTATGCATTTAACTCCGGGTCTGTTCTCAGCTGTGAGTAAAGACAAATGCAGGCCATTTTCTGTCTGTGCCTCTTTAAATGGTTATTGCTGTGGCTCAGTTAAAAGAGTATATAAATATATTCCACTGGCAGTGGTTAATGAGTTTTATGATGATGTTTTGAATCCTTAATATAATAACAGTGAAAAGAATCATGTTTTGACCATGAATTTCAAATGTTAGGGTGAGACTAAAACCACCTTTAATTAGAATTTTAACTGTCCAAAGTAGTATAATATAAGTACTATAGTAGTAGTACTTTGTTAAGATTGCAAAGCTGCAGGTTAGTCGGTTTTACAAAACTGATAACCTTTTATTTTTTTTCGTCCCGCAGAGTGTCCAACATGAGAACACTTATCGAAACCCTCAAGCCAAGTACTGCTATGGAGAGAGCCCACCAGAGCTGCTTCCTATATGAGAGCGTCCCCTTTCTCCCTGGTTTATCATGAAGTACAAAACAGCAGTGGTAGATTTACAGGCCACTGTTTGGACCCCAGTCTTGCTGAGATTCAACAACTCGACTGCTATTGTCAGATTTGCACAACAGGGGCCAAGAGATGAAGATATCTAAACGGACCTCGTATGGGACAGACGATGTGTGTGGTTTTATTATTTACACTTCATAAGTGCATCAACACATTCATACATTCATCCATGATGATCATCAGGTCTACATCACTGGCAGCTCATACATCCATCAGCTCATTTCATAACATAGACAACTACATTTACATTCAGGACAACAATTTATTTTTTTTATATTGTTAAACAGCAAAGAATGTGTCCTTAATCTGTGTTTTGTGCATGCTTATTAAACTGTTATTTAATAATAAAAAGTGACTGTGAAATTACATTGACTTTGTGTTTATTCACTTCACTCATTTTTTAATCTTTTACTCAATCAAAGTGATTGCTTACCCTAGACGTAAAGCATCAATTATTAACTGCAGTCTATCAGCTGAAATTTGTCACTTTCAATGAGGCGATAATAATGATTTTTCTAAAACACAGCTGGAAGAATACATGTGGCAGTTCTGAATCTAGAATCTTTTTTTTTTCCTTTGACTGAAAATAAAATTAAGATTTCTAATTACATTCTAATTGATTTGTTAATTTGAGGAAGAAGTGGCCCACATTAATCTTTGTTACAGTGCAGTTGTTTTCCCATATCTCATTGATGGAAGTCTTGACAGACTTTTCACCTAACCCTGCGCCGTCCATCTGTCCACTACTTCACTGTTGTACAGTAATTGCAGTCCAAAGCAGTGGCTTCTTTTAAGGTGATTTTATCTGCCTTACCTCAGGCAACACGCCTGCTCACAGGGGAGAGATTGCCAGAGCAAAACAATTAATCATTGTGAAGGCTGAGAAAACAAACTGGCATAATTAGGAAATGTATTAGAAGGCCCTCTCATTTGGCACATTGATTAATTACTATCACATGGGCTCGGTGTCAAAACAGAACAAAGCACTTCGTGGAAATTGGTATATTTTAATGAAAATTTTACAGTAAAAAGGTGTAAACTAGTTCACACAATTTAAACTTCAGACATTTACAAAACACATTATAAAACATTAGTTAAAACATAGACAAAATGTGAAATTGTCTGTTTTAAGATTACAAAAGGTATCCACTTCCTTCAAAGAAAGCTTGGTACTTTGGCCTAGTTGCTCTCTTGATGTTTACTGTCCAGCTGACCTTTGACCTTTGCAGCAGGAGCCTACGCTGCAGCCAGTCCAGGTAGTTTTTGGCTGTTCTCAGGAGAGTGTGACCCCACTGCTTCCTCTCAAACACCTTCTTGGGCATCTCTGGTGGCTGTGGTTTTGGGGAGCACTTACCTCCCAGGACGCCCCTCAGACAGGCAGCGAGCAGGCCCACTCTGGAGATGGACTCGTTCAGTGCGTTGTGAAGAGACACATCTTCAGGGTTCAAATTGTTTTTCTGGTCTTCCAAGATCTTCTCCAGATCATGAGCTAAGCAAAGCAGGCTGCACTGCACTTTGGCCCCCACAACAGAGGAGTTCTGGTCCACAGTGAGCTCAGGGAAACCAGGCAGCCAGGTACCAAGGTGCTTCCCGTTAGCTTCATCCTGGAAACAGCACCCAGATACAGTGGGGCAAAAAAGTATTTAGTCAGCCACCAATTGTGCAAGTTCTCCCACTTAAAAAGATGAGAGAGGCCTGTAATTTTCATCATAGGTATACCTATGATACCTATATGGATAAAAAATCCAGAAAATCACATTGTCTGATTTTTAAAGAATTTATTTTGCAAATTATGGTGGAAAATAAATATTTGGTCACCTACAAAGAAGCAAGATTTCTGTCTCTCACAGACCTGGAACTTCTTCTGTAAGAGGCTCCTCTGTCCTCCACTTGTTACCTGTTTTAATGGCACCTGTTTGAACTGGTTATCTATAGAAAAGACACCTGTCCACAACCTCAAACAGTCCCACTCCAAACTCCACTATGGCCAAGACCAAAGAGCTGTCAAAGGACACCAGAAACAAAATTGTAGCCCTGCACCAGGCTGGGAAGACTGAATCTGCAATAGGTAAGCAGCTTGGTGTGAAGAAATCAACTGTGGGAGCAAGTATTAGGAAATGGAAGACATACAAGACCACTGATAATCTCCCTCGATCTTACAGAAAACGTTTGACCTCCGTCATTGCCAACAAAGGGTATATAACAAAGTATTGACATGAACTTTTGTTATTGACCAAATACTTATTTTCCACCATAATTTGCAAATAAATTCTTTAAAAATCAGACAATGTAATTTTTCTGGGATTTTTTTTTCATTTTGTTTCTCATAGTTGAGGTATACCTATGATGAAAATTACAGGCCTCTCTCATCTTTAAGTGGGAGAACTTGCACAATTGGTGGCTGACTAAATACTTTTTTGCCCCACTGTATATGTACTTGTGTGTTTAATGGAGGATGCACATTGTGTGAAATGTGTAAATAACAGTTCCCAGTTTTAAAATTAAAAAAAACATTTTTAGTTTGCATGTAAGGGCTTAAGCGAAGCAACAACATTGTTATGAAAAGTAAGCTAATGAATGTTAGAATGAGACATACTATTATTTATAGCATTTCCAATGAATCTGAATCAAATTTATTGTCATTTAGTCATCTATAATTTATATTTGTCATATATTTATCTAATTCCATACAACTGGCAACTTGTTTTATAAAATGTCAAAAAATCTTAACCTCAGCTTTAAGCATTTAAATATTGAATATTTTGGGTACATAAATGGCTGAGCTAAATGTTTAGTACTTCTCCAATTTAATGTGAAACACACAGTACTTACAAATTTTGTTAAACTAATTTCCACTTGATGCTTGGTCAAAGAGGTCAGCTGTTTGGGTTTGCAGGACAAAACAGTGTTTCCAAGTTTCTTTGGTGCGTGTCCTGCATTTAAACCATGCAGCATGACCACCATCCAGAGCAAAAGTATCTTGAGGAAACCTGTAAAATGTCAATGTAAATGTGAGTACAAAGCGGCAAGTGCAGTAAAAGATGAGAATGAACAAATGAAATACCTGCTTTGAAATTCATTCTGAACGAATAGTCTTCAAAATGTAAGGTGATTTTATAACACTGCATCACTTAAAGGAGGAGTGTGATGGGGCTGAAGATAAGCTTCATAAAAAAGTCAAGACCAGCAGACACAAAACAATCATTCTACATTTATAAAGCTATTGAAACTTCTGCACTGCAGAATTCAATATTGAATTGGCTCTTGCTTACAATTCTTAGTTCAAATTAATAATGCACATATTTTTATACTTGATTATTTATGTTCATGATAACACATTTTTAGTCTAATTGATGCAGTCCTCATCTGATTCTGCCCTGATGCAATACTTCCTGGGTAAATATGACTCTAACCGCAAGATCACTTTATTTGACAAGAGCAGATGTGTGTCACTGAAATCTATGTAATCATTCAGGAAAGTACAGCTACAATGTGTTTGGATATACATAAGCACACCATAAGCTTTTTAGATGTTCAGCTCACATCTTACAATAAACCAAAAACATACCACGTTTGCCTGTATTTTAAAAAAAAAAATCTTTATTTTGTGTAGAAGGTGACATAATTACAGCATTATTGGTTGAATTTGCAATTCAAAAGCAAGTCACTTCAAACATTTTATTCATTCTAAACAGAAACACCTAAGTTGCAGTAAAAGAATGCCATTACACAGTATAGTAAACAATGCAGTATATCAAATAAAAGAGTTATGTGATACCTATTTTAAATTATTAAATTAATCCTTTTTTCCAAAATAAATATCAATAAATACTATTGAATAAATGATGCAATAATGTGCACTTAATGTGGTCCTTATTTACTTAGCAAGGAGCAAGCCATATTTGTGAGGTTCAGTCCAGTCTCCTACAGTCCTTTTCATTTTGCACCACCAAGCTTATTTGCTACAATCAGATCATAATAAAATAAAATAAAAATTAAATTTGAAAGACTATCTTCTGTGTTTTTGTCTGCTGTGTCCTGGACAGTCCACCGTGAGAAGAACACACTCCACTTGTGCCAGCCACTTCTTCAGGTTGAGGAGTACAGTCCAGCAGTAACTTTTGATTTTGTATCTATCTGAGAGGGACAGATCCAGTGGAGCTGGTGTTGGAGGGAGAACAATATTTGGCTTCAGACTTTTGAGAAGCCGCCCTACTTGAGCTTTAAAATAACCACTTCTGCAATCGATCTTTCGGAGATTTTCAACTAAGACTGATTTGTTCCAATTGTCTTCTTCGTATTGCTTTACTTTATGAATGTGTTCTGTAAAAAGCATGGCCTTGCTGTAGACGCTCTGCAGCTTCTCTGTAACATTGCAGCCAGATATGGTAGAGTTAGGGGCCACAGCAGAAATCGAAACTTTACCATGAGTGCCATTCTGCAAGAAAAACAGTCAACTCTAGCTTTGCTCTTCAGTTTATATATTAAAGTTTAGTAAAAGGAAGAAAGTACAAAAGCTGAGTACTTACATAGTTTTTAAGTAAGTCATGTGTTTCTTTTTTGAAAAGACTTAAAACACAGATGTTCCTATTTAGCTCTTCCTGGCAGGTCTGTGACAGGTGTGAACTTGGGGCACAACTCACTGGATTCCATTGGACCTCCACCAGCATCAAGATCAGCACTAAGATAAATTAAAGCACACAATAAGGGCAACAAGGTAATGTACTGTAAACTATATTTTTTTAAAAGCAACTTTACACATAAAAAGATTTCATAGATTTAGGCTTTGTTGATAGATTATTGTTGTCTTTGAGCAGTTAATTACCTGCATGTCGCAGAGGTCCCTTCTGTTGATGAGCCATAATGATAATGAAGCCTGAATTGAAACCTTCCAGTCATATATAAGCAATGGTCATCTGTCCGCCCACAGTGAGACAAACGGAAACACAAAAAGAATGTCATTCATGATGACCTGTCGTCATGTCACTGATGTAATGGCAGTTAATGCTCATTTTTTGCAGTGCCGTCGTAAAGTTTCAAAGCCATCTTCTTATGTCATGTAAATTCTGAATTTAAATGCACAAAATGAAGAGTGTGACCAAAGTATGTAAGGTTTATAGAAGAGTTCTAATTTTACAAACTAAAAGTTGGGACAATGTGAAAAAAGTGAATTAAACATTTTAGACAATGCACGTTTTATTAATTTATGGAAAAACACTACTCCTGACGTAAGCTCCCATAACAGGATGGTAAGTATTAATCATTTCTCATTTTTTACAAATTCTTTGAATTTCTTTACTGCATTTTAAATCACACACACCATCATCATTTTACCACAAACTTGACTCACAGAAACAAGTGTGGGCATGTTGTGTAAATCTGATTTACATCAAATTAAACAACTTTTTATACATGTTTTTGTATCTTTTATTGAATTAAGTAGACAAAATTACAAATACAGAATACTGCAATTTTTTCTTTAAACTGTAAAAAAAAAAAAAAAAAAAAAAAAAAAATGTACCAAATAAAATACGCAAATATTCTACAAGGTTATTGTGCAAATAACAAAAGTAGTGTTTTTGACCTTTAATAATGCTACGATTGAGAAACTATGACATTTACTAATATGCATGTTTAGCGGCTTATGCAAAACCAATTTAAGTCATTTAGTATTATAGAGTATTTCCACTGGTTTCAAATAATTCAATTCAAAGTGGAAATTACAATTCAGCCAATACTTTTAGTAAAAAAAAGTCTCAGTAACATAGGTGCCAGATGGCCCAAAAAAAAAAAAAAAAAAAAAAACATACTGGAAGACTTTGATGTGTTAGCACTGGTGAAAGGTAGAGAATTCAAATTTCAAAATTCAAAGAATCAACATACGTGTTTTACTTTGTGCTTTCCATGTATGTGTAATTAGGAGTGATTGTGCATTAGTAGGTGCACTTATGAGCTTGCGGGCCCATTTGAAATCAGTACATCCTCCCTTGAAAAGTTAGGACTGGAGGCCCCACAGTCAAACATACGCACTGCATGGAAGTGCTTACGGTCTTCATTCTTGGCAACTTCAAAGTGGGTAATACTGCTGGCAATACAGAGCAAGCTAGGCTAATAGGCACAGAGTGAGCCTGGGTGTGTCAATGCCGGCCTATTTCTCAACTGATCGAAGGGCACAGAAAGCCAATGCTGCTCAGCTCACACCAAACTTCAAACAAGACATCAACTAGAAGCTGGTTCTTTTCGCTGATGATGGAGCATGTCTGTCACACTGACAATGTCCTCCTCAGGAACCTAGACAGACGCAGAGAAGTTATGAATGATGTGTCTTCTAGAGCTAGGGCTAGGCTAAATCAAATAACATGAGCTTTAAACACTGTTAAAACTTCTACTGTGCCAGCGGGTCAGTCTGGAACAACTTGTTAATGGTAATGTTTTGCATATGTTAATTATTTTATATATTAATTCTTTCAATTCTCATTTCTATTCACTCATACATGCATGGGGCTGCCAGTGCAGAGACTGATATCCTAATATTTTTGCTGTGATGCTGGTGTGCATCCTCTTAATTAATCTTCAGTTGCATTTTTATAATTAATTCTTTTATTCCTTGAGTGCATGGTAGTAGTGTGGTGGATAGCATGCCTGCCTCTAAGCAAGATCAATCCCCACTTCGACCCTCCAGGTTCCCACTATCACTGTCTAAAGAAAGTTGTAGAAGAATTGGGAAATCTAAACGGCCCATTGTGACATGGCCATTGGGCTCATGTCTTTGTCCCATAGTAACTGGGACAAGCTCCAGTCACACAACCCTTAACAGGAAAAAGTGGTAGATGATGAATTCCCTGTATGCAAACCAATTTAAAGACATTTTAACTTTATCTGAGCAACGAAAACATGGATCAAGTGGTACAAATCTATTAGTGTTGGAAGTGTCAGCCATTGTCAACAGGCCTACATCTTAATGTAGGACTATTGTTATTTCTGTGGTGTATAGTCATTCGTTTGAATTCAAACTGAGGGCTCAGGCCGATGCGAATAATGTGCAGACAAATGTGTCGATGTGGTGAGACGTGAAGTCTGTAGATAAACATAGTCATCTGTCCGTCTGTGAAAATTATCTTCTTCAATGGAAATTTCCCTATGAGCCTTTTACTAGCAGTTGCCTCCCATACGTGCATAAAAAATGCTGCTGATGCCTCTGTGTATAATGCACATGGAAATACCCTTAGCTGAACTTAACACTTCAAATCTGCCACATTATTATTTTAATGTATTTTTAAACTTTACCTATTACAAATTCAACCCAGAACCTGTGTTGGTTTAACAACAGCAAGCAAGCTTCTTTGATAAACGGAAACTAAGGCTTACTGTGGAAAAGTTCACTATTTATTTCACTGACTCCACTGTGCATGACACATGTCTATTCTTAGGACAACACAGGAAGTCTGCTTAAAAATGAAAAGGGAGTGTAACCTAAATTGGTCATTAATTGTATTTATTCTATTGCGTCACAAAAACACAAAAAACACCAGAAGTCCAAGAATAACAGTGATAGTGACAGTGATATCACTATCCCTATCCCTCAATGCATCCAATTCAAAATCCTCCTCATCACATTCAAAGCCCTCCATAACCTGGCCCCCTCCTACCTCTCTGCCCTGCTCCAGCGCCATGCCCCGTCCCGCTCCCTCCGATCTTCTGCTGCCAACCTTCTTTCCCTCCCTTGCAGGACCAAGCTCCGAACCTGGGGTGACAGAGCCTTCTCCGTCGCTGCCCCCACCCTCTGGAATTCACTCCCACAACCCATCCGTGACTGCACTGACCTCCCCACCTTCAAAAACCATCTCAAGACCCACCTTTTTAGAACTGCTTTTAAAGTTTAAAGTTTAATATTTGTTTGCTTGTTTTGTTGTTTGTTTCTCTTGTTTTTACCCTTGTACAGCATCTTTGAGTGTCATGAAAAGCGCTTTTATAAATAAAATTTATTATTATTATTATTATTATTATTATTATTATATCGCCATTATATCGCCATATATTGCCATTTATTGAAATATGTCTACTATAGCAATTTATGTCATAATTTACTAGTTTTACGCCCTGCAGCTCTCAGTTCACATTTTCATATTAGTGTTAGTGATCAGCATCAGTTAATAAATCAGCATTTGATAGTTTAAACAGGAAAATGATACAGTTTAATCTCTATTATGGGTGTGTCATCTCTTTAACTGTGCTTGTGGGTTGTTGCCAATCTGATGTAAACTGATAGTTAGTATCCACATTTAAATCTCACTGCTACTGGTATCTAGTAGTGGAAGGAAGAAATGAATGTAACAAATACTCTACACTGAAAGAAAGGGAGCAGCCGAAAGCTAATTTCTTTCTGAGGTCGCCACAGTGAATGGGACTGGGACTAGGACTTTGGCAGTTTTTAACACTGTAGGCATTGCGGCTGTATTTGTAAGACACTAAATAATTTAAAACCCCCATTACAAATAAATCCTTTTATAGCCTTCTGATTGCAAAATAAATATACTGTAGGGTGTTTTTAGGCATTCCTGTTGATAGTGTCTGCAAGAATGCATTCGATGTGATTGACGTTTGGTTCACTCCTTCTTAGATGCAACCCAGTGTGCATTTTTAAATGATGTTATCAGACTGACATAATATCTGAATGAAGGCTGTGGTCACAGAAGTCAGGTGGACAGGTCAAACTCACCAGAGCGTGGTCGAAGCTGAATGTGCTAATGTAATAGGCCGAGATGTCACTGTCGGCAAGAGGACGGGAAATCTGAGCGACGATCCCACATTCATCTAAAAAAAAAAAAAAGAAAAAGAAAAGAAATGCTGTTCCTGTTGTGCATTGTCACTATAAAATTGTGGTGTATTTTACTGCAATAAAACATAAATAATACTTGCAACAGAAAAATAAATATTACTCCCATCAAGGAGGTTGTACATTTACAAACATTGGTGGTTATATTCTTTGTTTGCTAGTACATGGTCTGGATCTGGTCTTGATCCAGGACTTTTTTTTATGATATAGTACGATAATTGGGTAAAATTTTGTCTGTTCACAACATAGCTAATTTGGATAAGTTTTAAGGTTCAAATCCCAGCCTGCACAAAGATAGTAGCTCAAAATCCAGAGTTAAATTGACTACTGATATAACAAAATTTTAAAGTAAAGTTTTAGTAGTTTTTTTTTTTTTTTGCTATTGTCTTTTCATTTGTTCTACTACAACATTAAAAATGATCTATTATCTGAATGACCAACGTGGGAGTTATTGGCGTCAATACCATCCACGTTATAGATATATTAAAAGATTCCTGTGCACAATTTCATGTATGACCTTACCAAATCCAAGGGGCTGTCCCCCTATGCGCACCATCCTCCACAGTTCCCCAGATGAGCTGGTGAAGAGCAGATCTGCCGGGAACCTACAGAGAAAAATGTGCAGACGCTGATTTCTATAGAGCACATAGGTTAAGGTTGCATTAGGATTTCAAAATAATGATATTAGAAAACTATATAAACTGCCTTGATAGGGGTCTGATATAAATCTTTAAGTGTGGCATAGTGTCTGAGAAATAAAAAGTGTATTGATTTTGTATCACAGCAGGCTACTTACTGTCTCTGGGCCTCTGTGTCCATCACCAGGGAAATGTAGCCATCAATGAGAGAGAAAGAAAAGAACTTGATACAGTCCAAGTCCTGGCTGTGGGAAGACTGTACATCCTCTTTTGGACTGGAGAAAAGAATAATTCAGAAGAAGATCAATTTGGTTGAAAGCTTGCAATACTGTATGTTGGCCCTATTTTATGTCTATGATGGTGACAGTATGTGCTGCCACCTTGTGTTGTGTTCTGGTGTTGCAGTACCAGCAGCTCACCAATTGGAGTAGAAGAGGACGTCGATGAGTGTTGTGGCGATGGACGGCAGTGTGTCTGGGTCCAGAGACATGACGCAGAACTGGTTTTGAGGAATTAGCACTGGATGAACAGTGGGTTGCATGGCTGGACATAAAAACAAACAAAAAAATACACACTTTTTACTTTATTGGATGGTGTTTAACTCTAACATAGTGTATTTTCAATCAATGTTTGAAAATTAAATGTAAAAAATTATATTAAAGTAAGACAGGTTTCAGCAGGCCTTCTTGCAATCTGTTCTCACTTACTTCAACAAAACATAATTTATGGTTGCTATTCACAAACTAGCCAGGCATGATGACACCAAGCTAACATCTTAGAAAAGCAGATAAGAAAGTCATTGTGAAAGGCATACAGAGCATTGTACATCTTGTGCTAAACTTGGTGCTGACGTAAAAACAACTTCCTGTAAAGGACATGCTGAGTGCAACTCAAAGGCTCCTTTATGTTCAAACCGCTCAAACCTGGCTTGTGAGCATTGTTATGTTATATAACACTGCAGCTCAAGGGTGTGCTGTCCCATCAGAAGGGAGGATAGCTTCCTCTTACTTGTTTTAACTTCATTTTAAAGTGGGCGGCATGCATTTTTACTTGCACTAGTGAAAAACAGTTTAATCATCAAATATGCTACTATAACAGGAATAATTAGGGCAAAAATGTCAATGTGACTTCCTTATTAATGTTTTTAATATGTTTAAGGTAAGCTCTAAAAGGTAATGTAACATTGATTTTTGGGAGCGTAAAAGGGTCAGTTTGATTTTTTATTTCTTTTTAATAAAAGCATGCATTCTGCCATGTTGTTGTGAGGTTTGAGTCTTGGGAGCATGGCAGAATGCATTTTGGGCAATGGTATTTTAATAGCTGAATGCCCAATTCAAAAATTTACTCCAGAAATATAAAATAAAAAGATACTTGTGGTGCAATCATTCATTAAAAACATTTGTAAATGGGAGGAACCTTCAGTAGAAAGTGACTGGATGAACCGCCAGCTAGTGATGGTTTACCATCATTTGCTTTAGCCAATAATAAATCAATCAATCAACCTTTATTTATATAGCGCTCTACAACAACCAGCGTTGCCCAAAGTGCTTTACATTATTTAAAACCGTAAAAAGAATCCATAAGTACATAGAAATAAAAAGTACATTAAAATACACAAGTACATGTAGACAGACCTTAATAAAGAAAATGTCACAACACTACGTGTTGAAGGCCAGCCTGTACAAATGGGTTTTAAGTTTGGCCTTGAACAGAGTCAGGTCTGTGATGGTACGATTGATTCTTAACCACATGGTTATCATTGGGGACCAGTGCAGCAAGACCAGGAGCTGCACTGAATGAGTTGGAGGAGCTGAAAAGGATGTATTCAGTCTTGCTCTCATTCAGACACAGAAAATTCTCTGACAGCCAAAACTTAATGTCACCTAGACATCTGTGAATGGATTCAACTGAGTTCAGCGAGTTTGGAATAATGGGCAGATAGATTTGAATGTCATCTGCATATAGATGAAAAGAGACATTGTGGTTTGAAATTACTGACCCCAGTAGCAACATGTACAGAGAGTAGAGGACGGGGCCAAGAATGGAACCCTGAGGCACACCGGAGGTGAGCGGAGCTGAGGAGGAGGAGAGATCACCAATTCTAACAGAAAAACTTCTATCTGTAAGATAGGATCTGAACCACTGCAGCACAGGTCCCTGAAGGCTGACCTGTTGAGCCAGATGGGTCATTAGGATGGAGTGGTCAACAGTATCAAATGCTGCAGTGAGGTCGAGCATCACCACAACAACACAGGTTTTTTATTGTCAAGGGACAGGAGAATGTCATTTTTTATCTTCAGCAGTGCAGACTCAGTGCTGTGACAAGTTCTGAAACCAGATTGAAATTTTTCGTAAATATAATTATTTTCCAAAAATAAAAGCAACTGAGTGAAAACTATTTTTTCTAAGATCTTAGAAAGCAAGGGCAAATGGGAGACGGGTCTGAAATTTGACAGAACAGCAGGGTCAAGATTTCTTAAGAAGTGGCCTAACCACAGCATGCTTAAAAACGGTTGGGACAGACCCTAACCTCAGGCAGTTGTTGATAAAAGAGAGAAGACATTGCCTGATTGTGTTAAAAACCTGTTTGAGCAGCGTGGATGGAATAATGTCCAGTGGGCAACTGGTTGGTCTCAACCCCTGGACCACCTCAGAGAGGAAAGAGAGTGACACTGGCTCAAACACATCAAACACAACAGAGGGCACAGCAGAAAAATGCATGTCAGGCACATTAGATATAATAGCAACGACTCGTGATGAAGCCAAACAACAAACCACTATAAAAGAAAAACAATGTACTAGAAATACCCTTAGAGGATTATTCACTGTTTCTGTAAATGTACTGTAGAGCAGCATATGTTGCATTTTTTGGCTTTACCAAGTTGTTAACAAGTGTCACTAAGACCCTTGTTGCTGATTGCAAACCAAAGGCTCGCCCAATCTCGACAGTACTGCTACACATTTTGGCTGCTAACGGATGAACTTGTGCTGGACAAGATGGATTTTTGTGGGTTTGAGAACTTACAATTCTCACAAGAATCCTGCTGCTGTACAAGGCAAATAAATACAGTAAGGGTGATTTATAATGTGTTGTTTTGAAATTATGTACACTATATTAATACAACCTGAAGGTGGTGCCAAAGACTCCCAAAATAGACTCTTAGAGGGGACTATAGAGAAGAATCAGTGAAGGATTTTGTACCTTCTTTGCCATTCTTGTGAAGGCCATTGGAAACATCCTGACCTCGCACGGGCATAGACTCTCCGGCCACTTCCCTGTAGATGTTGAACTCCTCCTCCAGAGTGCTGATCACCACAGACAGATCCTTTTCTCTTACCTACACAAAACAGAGAAGGGGGCAGGTTCTTTGTCAAAACAAGCTTTGTATCAACTCTCTATCATGCACTAGTTTGCCATGCAAGGCCATCCAATATCTCGAGTATATACTTTTCAAGGTGACTGGTCCACATCTCATTACAAAATACAATCTTTGCTGACACAGATGTTAAAGTGTCTATTTTTGCCACCACAGCATTTCTCATAGTGATACATCAACCAGCTTCAGCACAGTCAGTGGGTGCAATCCATTAATGACAATCTAGTGTGTGGTGTGCTAAGATTTTTGGACTTTTGCTATATTATGACAATGTTTTTTCCTTTTTATTTTGTACTGTATGATATGTGGACGAATAAACTAAAGTGGGGCCGAGACTAAACCTCACCAGGATGAAATCTGTCTGATAGGTGGACAGCATAAAGACAGAGACATGCTGCTCGGCCAGTGGCGCAATGACCGACTTGGCTATTTTGGTGACTCCCACAGCCTGCGAGCTGCTGGAGGCATTGCCGTTGGAGACCACATTGAGCGGCAGCCAGATCGAGCCTTCGACCTGGAGGTGCTCAGAGGGCTGCAGCTCTGTAGGGCAAAAGGAAAGGCGTCATTAGCAAGAATTAAAATTGGATGCCATTTGTGCCAAGGGTAATAGAAAAATATATTTTCTTATACTACTCCTAGTTTATCTGTTTACTAAACAAAGTTACGAGCTAAAGTGGGGAGCAAAAGACTTTGATTGTGCTCAGCTTAATCTCCAATCACACGACTCATTTATGTACAAATGTAAACAGTATTACAGAAAAATAAAAAAAATACAAGTTTTCAAGAAGAAATTTGTCAAAGAATTTCCCACACAAAGTTTACAATATCACAACAGGATAACACAAACATTACACTTAGATAATGGATATTAGTTAGATAGTGGATGCCTGAATTGCAGTATCTATCATATTAAATTCGCAACTGTGAGAACCTTCATTCACAAAATTTTTTGAACATAAAAAATTAGGAGCCTATTAAAATAGGTCATTATGTCTATTTTTAGTTAAGGGACATTTGTTGATTGCAGATCATGTTGTTGCAATATTAATAGCCTATGTCTAAGCAATACTCACACTACTGTATGTGTCAGATATGTGTCATCATAATTGTAATGGTGTGAAATAAGGCTGTTAAGTATTTCCTGATGTTAGTTGTGGGTATAATGCATGCTAACGTCCTCTTACCTTGTCTTTTTCTCTTCATTTACTGTGAGGTCCTTAAAAGCCAGTACTATATTTTCCTCAAACAAAAATCAATCTTATCACCAGAAAAGGCACTACCTGTATCTCTTAATTATTCAACACAGAGTATGACCAGCTTCTACATTATTCAGGTGGTCAGCAAGTCATTTATTGAACCTTTTTATTTGTAGAATGTGAATATGCCTGATATAAATAAATACGTCTTGATTGTGATTATCTATAGGCTTCTGTATAGGATTATTGTTGTTAGTTTATCAAGAAGAACATATTGAAGTGTTTTACTGGCCCACTGTATTTACTGCTTGATCTGCCCCAGCCATTCTAACCACTGTTTGTTATGCTCAGACATAAAATGGTGTGCGTTTATAGATCTCTACTTCATCAAGATGAAGAGTGTGTAATTAGCCTGGTAGCAAACATGATGTATTAGCGCTAATGGGCCAATGAGACACAGCTGTAGTCAGTGCAGTTCACCTGAGAGTATAGCATCACTCAAACTGATATGTAGGTGTCTTATTTCCTTAAAGTAAACAAAATACCAGTGTTTTGTAATCCTCCTCTGTTGCTAAGAGGCAATACAATGCATTTTGCTAGTTAGCGTGCCAACAGCAGCTAATAAAATAAAACTCTTTGCAGTCATTTTTAAACTTGACTCAATATATACTATATTGTTATAATATTAAAATAATAAACCAGTCTGCCATTTAAAAGTGTCTTGAATAAGAGTGTTTGTAAGCGTTCCTTTACACAACTATTTCAGCTTAAATGTGTTCTACCTCCTGCTGTCCAGTTTTCTCTTCTTTGCTGCTTTTCAAAGGATCACAGTTCGAGTTGGAATAATTTGTCACAGAGCGTCCCCAGTGGCTCTGCTACAGCAGATTTTACCACTTAAAATAGCCTCTCTGTTCGAAGGAGAGCCAAAGACATGAAGCACCCAAAGGCAATAGATGCCTTTTAAAGACATCAAAGAGAAATTTAAGGCAGAGGAGGAAAATGCCATCATATTCAGGACTGATGTAACTGACTCTTGTGAGGTGATGTCCTGGGTCATATTAGTTTAATTTGACCATAGGATACACTTATTTGCTAGGTCCTACAACAACATGAGTAGTATTACTATACTACTACTATATAATATTATTATGAGAAGTTTAATAACACATTAATTAATGATATGAATTAATATGAATGCTTATGTTCAAAACAGAGTTTTACCTTTGAAACCCTCTTCATCAAGGACGACTGTGTAGTTCTCTGGTGTCTCCGTCAGACTGAAAAACTTACATCTGAAACAAAAGAAGTGATAAAGAGAGATAGATGAGAAAACACTAAAGGCAGTGGAGAAGACACTGTAAGAGAACAGAAAATGATAAACCACGCCCATGCACTTTCAATGTACAGGCTACATTACTACTTGACCAGTAACACAGAGAACTAGGCTACTGGGTTAAATGTTTATATAATAGTGCATGAAGTCCAAATGAACTGAGTTAAATAATTATAGCCAGAGAACCCACATGCTTGTTTTTCTAGTGTCTCAGGCTGTTGTGGATCACAGTGCATTCACAGTTATTATGACCCGCCCGTTATAACTAACTTTGTACAAACAAACAAGTATGTTGGTGGTTAAAGAAGAAAAAAAAATGAACAGGAACAACAAAACAAGCCCTAAAAAAATGTGGTAGAGCTGCATCTTTAAATTCTTCGACGACCATCCTGTAACTTTCTCTGTTTAGAAGGTTATTTGGGGCTTTCTCTGGATCGGAGCTAAGCCCTGGCTTTCAATAGCTGGTTTGCTCTGGTGACAATGTTCGGTTCTGCTGAATGGTGCCTTTGTGACATCCTGAATGAAGAGAGTTAGTCAAAGAAATATTTGGCACTGCTTGAGGAAAGATTTGGCCGGTGGTACTAATGGTAATAAAACAATGCAACTTGCTGTAAACTTCACATGGAATTAGCATGAAAAACCCATTCTTATATATGAATTACTTCATCATAACATTTATTTAAAAGAACAACAAAAAAACCAAGGAGAGTTAAGAGTTGGTTATTGCGTTACTCAGGAGTGAAGTTTGTCCTGCAGCTGTTGTTTAGTCCATGAATGCTCTCTTACAAAACAAGTATTTATTAAAGCAAAGACTATTTAACTACTGCATAGTCGATAGAAGTGAAAAAATAAGATTTTGGAAAATTGTTCTCAAAATTGTAAAGATTTAGAATCTACATCCATTGAGTTCAGAAAGTAAGTTCATTTTGGCTGTTTTCTCTCTTCCTATTCTGAAAAGGTTCATTTGGTCCTTTACAAATATTAATATGTGGATCTCTTAAAGCCAGACCAATATTTTGTATTGTACCCTGACATGTTTCGGCCGCTTATTTTTCAGACAAGACACGTCACAGTAACATCACATGACACTTCTGAGGTAGACCGCAGAAAAATAAGCAGCCCAAACATGTCAAGGTACAATACAAAATATTGGTCCATGCTTATAAGAAATCCACGTATTAATAATTCACCTTCCTCTTCTCAAAACCACCAGTCAGCTGTAGCCACCTGCGTGTGACCAAACAGCGCACTCAACAGAACCACTGGCATGAGGAGGGACTGGGCCAATCAGCTCTTGGACAGACAAACTAACAGATGGACAGATAGACAGACAGACAGTTGCATGCTGAGCCAGCTCACTGTTATCCAACTGCTATCTGCCTATTGACCCTGTGAAGCATTTCCTGTAGGTATGATAGTGAACACCAGAGCCTGTCCTATAGGAACAATCAGGAGAGTTACTATTGTCTCCTGTTTGTCATCTACATCACTATTTTGTGATCCCTATTCCCCTATGCTATCTGGCTTGAATCACAATCTGTAATGTGTCTATGAAACTTAGGACAGCAAGCCAACACCTGGTTCTGGCACACAGTACAAGAATAATATGGCGTCAATTTAGGGTCCCTTTCTACCTTTGATGCGGTACTTAATTAATACTAAATAATATTCTAACTTGTTTTTTGGTTGTTTTGGTCTCTTGTGTAGTAAACATTAAAAAGAGAAAGCTTGAGTGTGTAGTTTATGATGTGTTAATGTGCTTAACACAGTAACCAAGTAAGGAATGAAGAAATTGGTTAAGTGAGGGACTTTAAACTGATCTAAACTACTTGATTCTGCTGAAGTCTGTGTTGTTTTTCAGTCCTCTGTGTGTGATTTTTTTCTTCAACTTGTTGAACAGTAACGTCCCATTGATGCCCGACCTAACAACCACATTCAAACAAACTGGCTTCTGCTGCTGTCCCTGTTCAGACCTGTTAACAGCACTCAAGCAAAAGTGGTACACAAAAGGGTTGACAGGTTATGTACAGACCTAAGTAATCGTTGCAAATAATATCGAGAATTCTGGTGTTTTATGGCAAAACTGACATGTTTGTTTTACATACGGGTCAGTGGCAGGCTGCTTACGTCCTGCTCTTTGTTTCTCTGATTGGTTATTCGGCCTGTGATTGTTCGGCCCATAGAAATGAAATTCAAACCACGAGGTACCGGATTAACTTCTTTGTATAGAATAGAGAAAAAGTTATATATAAACATCAAAGAAGCAAGAAACTGTCCATTAACACGGGTATAGAGAGCAGCTGAGCACATAGGATGAAGAAAACACAAAAACACAAGCTTTGACTGAGTAGTGTCAGCAAGAGTCTATATAACATAACATAACGAAGGGGGGCTGTGCAACTGATGCTACAGCTGAGGAAACCTGATAAGAGCAAAACAAACCCATGTTGCTACAAGTGTTAGTCCTCAACATATGGTGGCAACATCTCTAGAGGATGACCTAAACAACGTCTCCTTAGTTTTGCCATGGCTGTTATTTTTTTCAGAACAATAGAACATAGAAACAATAGCTTTTTTTCCTTGACATTTGTGCCCTCTATCAGAGAAGGGAAGCGAGTATGACCTTGGGTGCCCCAGCCTTGACAGGTCACTGAAGCACACAAAGCTCCCTGCTGCGTTTCTGCCTCAGCTGCGGTTTTGTTCAGCTCTTGTTCTCGTTAGTGAGCTGGGAAAAGAGCCATATCCACTGTACAGATAAAGCACATATCAACTTTCTTTTTGAGCTTAGAACTGTCCCGGCATCACAAATATCAACTATACTGAGGCATAGCTCTGATTTCCTCTTTAAAATTTTGCTCGGGATCAGTGCTGAAACACTGTGCAGGCATTCAGGAGATTGTTGTTAATAAATGGCAGGGGCCTGGAAGAGGGGCATGGCTAGACTAACTTAAGTAATCAGCTTTGTTTTGCTGTTGATTGTTTTCAGTGGCAGTGAATTCAGTTCCCTTAGCCGCTCCCTGCTGTGCTCTGCCTATAGCTCGACCAGAGAAACTAACCAACCCCTGCTGTATAAAAAGGGCCGGAAAAACAAGGGAAAATACATCTAAACCACAGTGTGCAGGACTAAAGAAGAATTGAAATGCACAACAACACGCCACAAAATAGGCCAATGGTAAGAAAGAGGAGCCTGCATGGTTTTTCGGTTCATTCCAGGATCTTTGCTTTCTCAGAAACTGCAGATGTCGGTTAACTAAAACAGTATGTCAAGAAAAATAATAGAAGAAAAACAGACTTTAAATCTATCAGCTAGATTAGCAACACGTTGATACAGGTATAACATCACTGTTACACTTTTCACAATGGCATGCTATTTACTCAGCAGCACATGAGGTAACACAGGTCACACAGGTGAGCCATAGATGTGTCAAAACCTGTATTACACAATCTTCCATACAACAACCATGTTTAAACTTAGGTGTGGCTTTTGATATTGGTACAAAAAAGGTTCTTCAAATGGGGAAAGAAAGATATTTAGGACCAGCCTCACTGTTTCTTCCTTAAACCACTTGATACCTACCATAAGACCCCACATCAGCTGCTATATAACTATTGTCTTTGGATGTCACAACATAGCCGAACTATTTGTTATAGGGGCTATACTTATGCAAATTTGACTTTTCTGAGCTTTTTGCCATGCTATAATGTTTTTTCCTCATCAAAGACATACCTGGAGTTTTGTTTCATTCATGCATGTTTGAGTAATCCTTTATTCTTTTAGATTGAGTTTGTGAGAGGCCAAAACGGCTCATTTCACAGGTGTCTGCCTTTTCCACCTGACCACACCCTTCCCCCCTCATGGCCCAGTCCCGTTCAGGAAGCACTGCTACAGCACACACCTCACAAACCCAGCCCCGAACTGCAGCGGACACCACTCAAACACTGCTTTTGCACAGATATGTGTGAGTCAAATGATGAGTTTCTTCAAATAAGGTTTTTTCAATAATTATTGTGTTTTCTGACCAACAAAACATAAGATGTGGATCTAGATGTGCCGTAAATTGATTTAAAAGACTCACAAAAAAGCATAAATAGGCCCTTTAAATAAAATTGCATACAAGCATTTATTTTCACACATGCTAATCATGCTTCTTTTATGGTGTCACTTTGATTTCTCCTGAGGTTGAATGGCATCTTAAAGACTAGACTAGAACATATCTGGCAGTAACATTACATTCAGTGTCCAATTGGATGCAAAAAGCTTGGCTCCAGCCACCCTGCACTTACTGAGGAGAGCCTGGGCAGATGTTCATCTTGTCTCCTTGTCATGCATATGTGGGACAGTCAGAGCAGTAAACAATTACATAACAAAGGGTGGATATCTAGGGATTAAGAGAAACGGGCTCTAATGCCAACATGGGAAGTGTGCAGCTTGCAAAGTGGATGCTGGCTTCGAGACAAAAGGGGAAAATGAGACTGATCAGGTTCAACTTTAGCAGGATCATCACATGCATTTATTTTTAGGCATTTTTATTTTACTGACAAGACTATAATGCTGTTTGAGCCATGCATTTGGTGATGTATAAAAAGAATAGAGACTAGAATAGAAGAATAGAAAGAGAGACGCGTCGTTTATTTACAATGTATAATAATCAATTTGGGGCTGTATCACAACATAGTACCTGTTACAGCCCCATGCAGTGCAGCAGATCAGTAATGGAGGCACAGCGAGCATGTACAGACAATCATCGCTCAGTGAATGAGTCTATGATATGTAGGTTTTCTTATACGATAACCCCGACGCTATGACTCTTACCGTGTCCTGTTCCGCAGAAATATGAGTTTTATCAAGGGGTGCGTGAAGTGCACCAGACCATTCTTGGATATGCTGGTGACCCGTAGTCTGTGGTCCAGTATGTGTAAGTCCATCTTCCCAGTTCCAGCAGCAGGCAGTGCAGGGTCTTGTGCGTGAGCATGCGGCGCTATAGCCCCTCCTAACTGAGTGAAACCATTCAAGCGGTAAATATAGGCCTATAGCTGAGCATTTTTCAGGGCAAACCTTTCCCACAGCGTCCCTACAGCTCGTATCACAGAACGAAAAACATCCGAACGCAATCCGAGCCCCGCTTAACTACTGTATATTCAAATAAGAAGGCACGGCCCATCGTCGAGACACGCCTCCTCGTCTTAAAGCTACACGTTTTACACGTCCTGGTCCTGGACATGTCTCGCTTCGCACACGGACCACGGCCAAGCTCTCAGGACGACCTGTTCCGGTTTAAACCCTTCACAATAAAAATGTAATGCGCTGATTATCATAGTCTTCACAGTACTGTGCCAAGCGGAAGGATGTAGTTTTATGTTGTAGAGTTCTGAACATGTTGTAAAAAATAAAAATACAGCAGTAATTTAAAATTATTCTAATGTTTTTTCAGTCACAAACAGAGAACTTATATTGATAAAGTATGTTGATGTTTTATTTTTAAAATATCAAGCACATAAACTATAATAATTTATATATTATAGTGGGAATGTTATGTTGATTTACAGTGGGAAGTATGAGGTAGCAAGACTGATCAGAATAGGTTTTTAGATGACAATATGATTATTTTTCAAGCACAATCAGCACCTCCACAGAAGCAAAGACACTGCCAAACTCTGTCATTCAGAATAAAATCAAAACACAAGAAGATAGGTCACCTATGCAGAGTGTAAAGTAAAACATTTTAACCATCCATTTGTATCTTTGACCTAAGTTAGATGGGTGGCCTTGTGACGCAGTACTGCTTCACTCCTTTTCTTAAGTAACTTATTAGTCAGGTTATACAATAAAATCTGAAAATTCAGAAGCAACAGTTCATGACATAGTTTAAAAATGAATACAGTATGCCTCGTTGTTACTCTCCGATGTGTCGTTCTCCCAGTAGGTTGATAAGTTGCTGTCAGTTTGCAGCAGTAGCCTCTGCCCTATTGTAAAGGCGAATTCTTGGTGGGAATCATTATCCTGGACTCCATGCTTCTGATCAAAGGCACTATTAGAGAGAGATACATGCATGTAAACAGACGGTAATTATCAAACTTATACAAGCACAGATCTTTGTTTATACAAGTATTTTATACTCATAAGACCAAGTTTACCATTTTTGTGAAGATTGTTTTTATCTAATGCTAAACTAATAAACATTATAATAACAGAGTGTATTCAGGACAATTTGCTATAGGTTGTTTTCATGTTCCACAATTTGATTATGTCAAAAACTCAGGAGCCACTATTACTGTATTGTTTAGAAAAGAAATATCCAAACAGAAAATCAACAAATGCACTCACAGTCAAGAGAATAAAGGTTGGTTTCTCCGATCATTTGTAGCAAACCACGCAAAACATCTGCACAACACTTTAGCAGCAGGTTCTTCCATTGAATTTTTGACTGTCTCCATCTCAGTGTAAACAACCTATATCCTCAGTCTCTTGGAAATACAAACTATTGTCTCTAATACTCAACACTACACCTACAGAATACATTATGGCCACATAAAAGTCTCATTTTAAGTACACACGCATCTCACCAGTATAATATACAGATGCATCCCATCCCTCTTTTTGCCAGGCTGCATTCCTTGTCTCCTCTCGTGACTGCAAGTTTTCATAGGCTGAAACAAAATGAAGCGTAAATAAGCTTTATGTAAGCTAATTAAAATGGTTTTCCAAATTAGTATTAAAACATCCATATTCAGTGTAGTGCATGTGCAATATATTTTACACATCATAATTTAAAGACCTTTTATATTTAGGAGAGCTTTTGTGACGCCATCTACCCAAAATGTACTCACCCCACAAGTGATGAACAACATACAGGTCACCAATTTGCGAGAAGAACCCTCCCACTGCTTCGTTGTTTTCTTGTCTGTACTTGATTGCTCTTGCCCTGTCAGGAAAAAAATACTTATTAAACCTCATAAACAGATATAAGTTTGTATATTACGGTAGTTATGTCTCACCAGTGGTTGCCCCATTCAATCATGGTCCCCGGCTAAAAGTGAAATTAAACAGTGTTATATTAACAGCTTCTACAATGTACAAACACTGAGGTTATTAACATGAAACAAGGCTTTATCTCAACCTAACTGATGACCAAAATACATAATTGATGTAGCCATACAGCTGTAAGTATATTTATGGTGTATTTTACCCTAGACAGAATTACAACATTTTATGCCTGAGCAAATGATGTGTACAGTTGAGTGTAATTGTCATCTGCTACAAAGTAGGAAACCAGAAGCTCAACAGTAATAATCACTGACCTTTTCACTTTTCACTGGATTCTAAACTATTATTGACAAGTGCACAAGAAACAAAACAACTGCTTAAAATTAAATGGGTGGTGTTTTCCTATCATATAATCACTGGAAATGATGTGGTCACAAAAGCAAACACTATTACCTTGAGATTATAACTGCGCATTTCATAGATGTTGGGTCCCAGTCTTGGTAGTGGTTCATTCCAGAAACTAAATTCCAGAAGAAGCTGATTCTGTCTTGATATCAGCATTTTAGCCCGGGCTTTACGAAACTCTAAGTATTCCTAAAGAAGGTGTAAAACAAAAAAACAAAAAAAAAAAAAAAAAGAAGAAGAAGAAAGAAAAATATATAAAATAAAATCATTAATATGTCCCACTATGTATAAGAATAAAGGCATGAGTTTTAGCCTAGCCTTGTTCTTGTTCAACTTGTGAAGGCATTCGGTCAAAGCTGGGTAGCCTCCTCTGTATCTCCAAAGGTGCACTGCAGAAAAAAAACAACAGATGTCACTGTTGCACCATGTAGGCACCCGCCCACAAAGCCAATGCATACTGAGTATTTCTACTGTATTTGTATTTAAACACTTTTGATGTGTTTGAATGTTTACTATTCATAATCACATGTTAAAGCAGATTTTGACTAAACTTAGAGATACATTCATTTAAAACTGTCACCCTCTTACATGTTCTTATGATATTTATATTATGTTTACATGTTGAGTGCATGCTTACCGGCTTGGTCCTGTTCTCCATACCAGGTATTCCAACTCCCAACCACCTCACATGGATAGTCTTCGTCATGATGGAGCTTACTCTGCACCTCAGCCCTAAGGAGAAAAGTAAAGTAAGTAAGTAAAACCATTCAAACGATAGAGAATATGGCACTTGTAGTCAAGCAGTATCAGTAAACAAATATTTTCCTTGCACCTCATCAACTGAAAACACAATTTGACCCGGCGCTACCTTTTGTATCTCTTTGATTTAACGCTGCATTGAACATGATTGTGTAAAAATGCCATTACAACTGGATGCTGTCCATCTTGGTAGCACCAAATTACTTTTCTAAGAGTACTGTACTGTCAGATTTAATAGAAATGTGAATGAAACTATTCTAATTTCTAAAAAGTGAGTGAAGCATTAGTGGCGAACACTTACTCTAGACTGTTGTATGCTTCCAGGCACTCCGGTTTGACGTTATGAACTAAAACGAGAAACACAGAGGATATTTTTTTTTTTTAAAGGTAAGAAACAGTCAAATTCTTCAACAAAGTAATTTCACACTCGGGTTCAACAAAGGCTTCTAACTGATTTTTCTTCAATAGCTTATAGGCTATGGCTGATGGGATGTCCAAATTGAAATCTCTACATGGTGTGGTGTTCGCCGTAGAAAAGATCAAAGCTGAGGAGAGGGATAGATTTCTGTGGAGAATATAGACAACGTAATCATCAGGTGCTCAAAGAAAACCCAAAAAGTGAAATGTTCTGAGGCTGCTTACAAAGGTTTACAGACTAGATACATCATACTACTAAATATAGTTTTTGACCTCAGTAGAAAAGGGGGAAGCAGTGTCTTGGGTTTGATCCCAGATTTGGGGACATAGTAGTAGTATTTTGGACTTGCAGCAGTAGTAGCTAGGCCTATAGTCGACCAAAGCTATGCCCAGTACAGCAATTAATCGACCAAAATCAACCAAATGATATGTGGGGGACCAGAGTCATACACAAACAAGTGACTTCACATTAATTAGGTGATAAAACATTTATAAAAGATAAAAGTAAAATATACTGCTATCTAAAAATCATGTTATCTTAAATAAAATGGCAAATAAAAGTTATTAAATAATAAATTAAACCAGCTTTGAGTGTGGTGAAGAGTGGATGCAACTAATCGACCAATACCTCACCGAGTAATTCATCAATTAAGCGACCAAAGGCTGTCAGCCCTAGTATTAGTAATATTAATAAAGGTAATAATAATGCATCACACTCATCTAGCGCTTTATTTGCTTTATTTAGTGCATTATTCATTCACTCTGCAGTCACATTCAATGCTAAGCTACTTGTGTAGCTACAGCTGCTCTAGGGCAGACTGACTGGAAGCGTGGCTACCATGCTGCACCTATGGCCCCTCGGACCACCACACACAATTACACTAAGACATTCTTACAGGCAAGGTGGGTGAAGTGTCTTGCCCAAGGACACAACAGCAGTATGCAATACTGGTAGTGAGGATCGATCAATTAACTTTCTGGTTAGTGGGCGAATGAATCAGTGCAGTGCAATTATAAAAAACTTCAAAAATAATTTCTATATAAATAAACTTTACATTCAGTAATTTTTTATCATGCAATGATTTTGTTGACTATTATCATTTTCTACTCTAGTGAAATCATAAAAAAAAAAAAAAAAAACTACACAGATTTTGTGTACTCTCCACCTCTGCTCAGATCTACATATGGTCTATAAAGCTTCAATACTCATGTTACATTATTTTGCAGTCAAGCTAACACTGGTCTGCATTCCGAGATAAAAGTGGCTAAATCTCATTTATTTTAATAAGATGAACTGAAAATCAATTGATAACTGTGCTGGTTAGCTAATGTATTCAAGATATTTAATGATATTTTCACATCAAAATCGCATCTGTTTATACAATAGATTTAGGGATTTTTGCTTAAAAATAATATTTATATTTTGAAAATATTTAATTTCTCTACATGCATGCATTTTATCCACTTCCAAGAGAGAGATTTCTGCAAATAAAAACAAAACATTTTATTTCAAAACTCTAGACATTAAAATGAATGTATTGGAATGTGCAGACAGGCTTTCAGATAGAACTGGTTGCTTGTAGACACACTGTACCTTCTGATAAACTACCCTTTTCGCCTTATTTTGCATAAATTTCCTATTTTGACCCAATACTGTTTCTTGGAAACTATAGCCAATCTGCACTTCTGACTTACTTTTTCTTTATTAGTGACATAATCCAAGAAAAATTTCACTACTTTTGTTCCGGAAGCATTTTGCTTGTAGACCAGTGTAATTAGACAATACAGATGTGGTATTATCAGCTTCAGAGACTAATTCCAACTGTAACATTTTCATTTTACTATGGAATACAGAAAGACAACACGTACATTGGATTTTGTATAGGTTGCTGGTCTCCTTCTTTGACAGCAGGTTGGAGTGGGCATCTTTTCTGGCATCCACTTTGTGAACAAATAAGGAACGGAACCAGCCTTTGTCGCCATTCTCAGAAAACCACCTACACAGCAACAAGAAAGAAAGTTTTACAAAATTTCAAAGCGACAATTTAAACCAGAGAAAGTTGTCAATATATTATGATGGTAAAACTTGAAAGGAACATAGAGATGTGCATGACGTATGGGCCAAGAGATAGTCATGCTAATGTGCTCTGAGATTAAATGCATGCATACTGTATGAGTGAGTGGGAAGACGAGAGTGCCAGCTTGCGACTCCACAAGCCATGACTTTCACCCCCCTCCAGAGCTGATAAAAGGGGAACATTGCTCACTTTAAGAAATTATGTTAGAATCTAACCCAGGCTCCAAATCAGCAGACGAACACGAATAACTGTCAGCCCAAGAGAGATCGCAGATAACTAGGACTTAAATCTGCCGAGCTCCAACTCTGTCTGTTCCAATAAAATTAAACAGATAAGAGTGAAAAAGCAAAGGGCAACTACTCAAACCAGGAATACATCAATACTGACCTACACGTGCACACTTAATGAATCTTACAAATAGCACTCATTAATTTAATGTGAAATGATAAGAAGGGCTGTAAAATTAATTGCAATGGAATCACAATAATATAAAACACAATTTTCAAACAGTAGAGGCTGTAATTGATCACTGAGACAATAACAGTTTTGTTTTGTTATTTCCAGTTTATTTATTGTATAGTGTTTTTTTGTTTGTTTGTTTTTGTTGTTGTTGTTTTTGTAAGATATAATTTACATGCCTTATTAAATTACATGTTTAGAAGATCTGGTTCTTAGCATGACTCTTGTGTGACAATGCTGCATCTCATTATGTTACTTGTATGTTTAAGATGCATAAAGAAGTTTTTATCTGGCCAAAAAAGTGTTCTCACAAAATGGTAATGTGTGATGACACTCAGTGCTACATATTTGTTAGAAAGTAAAGTGTTCTTCATTTGTCATGTCAAGGGACAATCAACATGACTTTCATTAAATTAATAAGGCATTATTTGGTTACAAGGTGTTCCTTTCATAATAATTATTTTCATCAGAGATGTGAAACCAGGGACCACTGGTGATATACACACATCTGTTATCCAGCTATGATTCTCACACATTTTCATTTTTCCCCAAAAACTTTCAAGGTCAATGGCACCTCTGTTTTAATAACCTCATGGGCCAGTAGCTTTATTTGGAAACTAATTAGATTTTTTTTTTTTTTTACCCCTGGGAAAAAAGACCCCCGTGAGTCTTACAAAGCTGTTATTATTGGCAAAACCCATTCTGATTACAACCAAAGAGCAAAAGTGTACAATGTGGTAGCAAAGATAAGTGGTGGTTAGCTGACTACAAAGATTGTAGTGGCAGTAGCTGCACTGGACAAAGTTCAGGGCTCGGCAAATGATTAAAGCTGCTTTAGAGAGTGCACACAGGCTTACAAAATATTTTAAGCCCACATACTTATATAGTATGTATTAATCCTAAGACTGATATTTTCAACTTTACAGAGTGCTCAACATTTGCTGAACCAAGAATGGCAAAATCTGAGAAAAAACAGCAAGCTAATCTCAATTATTACTTAGCCTTCCAAAAGTGGTTATGGATAACAAAAGCTATTGCTAGTTTAGAAATATAACTTCCGGGTACAAATAATTTTACACAGCTCTTTTTGACCAAGAAGAAGAAAAGAGAAGCCTCTAAAATCCAGTTTAAAAAAATCTCTTTAAAAAGTTACCGAAGACTTTAAAAGCACAACTAAATAAAGTTGTGGATTCAGCCACCTGGCTAACTTTAAGCTAATAAAGATGTTAAAAGTGCCATTACCGTGTTGCTCGGTACCAGTTGCCATAATTCCTTAACAATTGCCTTCTAGGCCACACAGAACATGTCGTCGCCATCTTCCTTCGTGAAGTAAAAACTTTTGACACTTTAAACACACGTTTGGGTTAATATTTACCTACTTATCAGTAATGATTTGACGTCTAAATCCTGCCGCAACGAGAGCCCGCTGGGTGATTTAAACACAGCACACGTGACTCGGTGACGCATTACGCAGGGGTCTACGCACAGAAATAGTCATTTTTTATCATATGGATGGTTAAATGGCTCTGTTTCTGCACAATGTTATTAAAATGAGCAAAAAATGTGAAACTTAAGCTTGTGAAATAAAACACACTGTTCAGTCAGGCAGTAAACAGGGCTCTTATCTAACCGCGAACTGTTCTTTTAGAGGTCGTTTCTCTATTAGGCTGGTCAGGCAGTACTTAAATCCCTTTTGTGCAACCCACTTTCACTTCTTTTCATACACAATGTGGTGCTCTTTGATCCTCTCCATCACTCTACCCACTGCCATTATATAACAGCAAAATCAGATCATACCTAAAAAGAATCACACTCAATACCTGTATTATACTTGTGTTCAATAACTTCAGCATATGCTAATTTAAGCACTGAACATATTCTGCGTGTGCATTGTGTTCACCAGTATCCATTTAAACCGCTTACAAGCAAGTGACTATTCAACAGTATTTTACATCAACATTTTTTTTTATTTGACACAGTTAGCCTATGTTGTTTTTTTTTTTTTGTTGGTTTGTTTTTTTGTTTTTGCAATCAAGAAGTATCAGTATCACTTTTTACACTTTTTGCTCCACCAAATAATGTACCAAATTTGCAACCATGTTTTACTACAAGAGCTGGGAATGTATCTTTCATGGACTTCAACAGGTCTTCAAAGTCCTGATTCACAAAGATGTCCTGGGAAGAGACACAGACAAAGCAGTAAGAAAAATTCTATATAAATAAACAGTATGCTAAATGTGTTAATAAAAGTGTATTACAGAGAGATCCAACATCTCCATGGCTGAATCTTTATTGTCTTGTATTGACTTGAGGAGCCCATAGCAGCCAGCATTCTGGATAGGGTTCTTTCCCACCTGACAAATGAAAAATCAAAATATATATTATAGCAATGTCAACTTGTCCATATGTTAGCTGTTTGAAGATTTGGAGCTTGACTTTTGACTTAATATTGGGGGTGTAGCAAAGTTTGTTAAAAGCTCTTGGCTGCAATGTTAAAATTCCTGTTCTTCTTGTTGAATGACTTGACTATTTAGTTGTCATCTAAGTGTGTGTCATGGCCTACTCTAGTTTAAGGTGCTCAGTAGCACAGTAGCAGTCATTGTTACAATTTGTATTCAAAGGTTTTTATAATACACTGGGAGAAATGCACAACGTCCCTTTACTGTGACAATGGCATAGGACGAAGAGGACAAACTTAGCACTACAAAAATAGCACTCTCGTGTTTGATCAAATATTTGCATAGAGTTTTAAGAACAAAGTTGATATTCTTTGTAGGTAGGTAAAATCACAGATAGACCTACAACATCTCCACTGGATTTGTTCTCTGCAGAAAACCATAGCTGTTCACACACAATTTTAAAAAGGAGTGCAGGAGGTGTAGAGTTGTAATCTGCACTTTCTCCACCAGGTGCTGCCAAAAATAAAGCACTGCATATAGCTGCCAGGTTTTCTTTTTGTTTTTTTTGTTGTTGTTGTTTTTTGAGTAGGAGTACTAGCAAAATTGTCTTCTCTTTGACACTTCTTCAAAACTATCTTTGCCGCAGAAACAGTAAATTCCCTACCCTCACATGTAATCACTGAAAACCAAAATGCATTGTGCAGAAAAACAAAGTCTGTAATTTAATGTCTTGCCGTAACAGTTTTTTATTTTTTTGCAGCAAAAAAGGCCCATATAAGAAATACACTCCGCTGTTGACATTAAAACAGAATACAGTGATCCATTTATTTATCTTATTTTACCCGCTGATGCCCCCTATTGCTCGTGACGCCAGAACCAATCTCTTTTGAGCAGCTTACGTTCAGGGATTTGATTGTCTTGTTTACTCTGAGGCCCGTGGCGAGGCGGATGGCTCCTTCAGGGGGGATTCGGTTGTTACTGTGGCAAGAAACAAAAACCAATGAAAACAGCCAAAAGGGGTACTGAGGTGTGATAGAAGTAATCATAAAGTGTTATATTTTAAAAGGTGCTGTCTGTCTGTGGTATATCCCAAAATCTATGGACAAGTTTGGTTTTTCCCTCAAGATGAAAAAAGTGGGGCTCTATCAGAGTTTATAGTAGTGATGGGAATTTCGGCTCATTTCAGTGAACCTGATCCTTTGGTTCAGCTCACCAAAAAGAGCTGGCTCTTTTGGCTCCTAAAGGGTTCTTCATTTTACCACTTATACTTTTAATTTTTCAGCTAAATTTAGCACAGTTTTGACTAATGAGTTGTATTGTGTACTCATATATAACTCAAATACGTGGATTATGATGAAGTATTCAAAAGTTCTGATGCTTTGAAACTACCCAATATAAACACCTATAATTAAGCATAAAAATAAAAAAGGACAGATGTTGATTTTTTTTTATTATTTATATACAGACACACCCTGAACAAAAAGCAGGGTTTAGTGTTAAAATTAAAAAACAAAAAAAAAATGGTCATAAATCTATACTCTAATAAAAATAAATAACAGAAATATATTGCAATGTGCATTGTGCAAAACAGCAGCACCAAACAGCTTCAGGTGTCTCTCTGAACTAGTCACCATTTAACCGTAACTTTTATTTTCAGTGCAGATTGGTATGGAGGAAGACCAAGTGCCTCAGCTTAGAGGGGCTGATCTGGTTTCTTCTCTCTGTTATTATCTGCAACAGCTCGCGGATGGGAGCCAGCTTTCACAGTTCACTTTAAAGAGCCAGCTCTTTAATAAATACATTCAGTACACGCAAAGTGAAATATTTCAATCATGTTTACATGTTTAGTCATGTTAACTGATCATGGTGTACAGTCACTACCAAAGTGCTGTATCTCAATAAATTTGAATATTACATAACATTACATAGTTAGCATAATCATCACAACTCAAATAATTGCTTGAAATATTTTACTCTGTGTGTACTGAATCTATATAATAAACACTATGTTTCACTGTTTTATTTGAACTAGCCTACTGAAATAAAGTGACCTTTTCTGTGAGGCAGTAGTAGCTCAATTTCAAGAGCCATTTGCCCATGAAGCAGAAGGTTGGCGGTCGTTGTGTTTTTGGGTACCTTGAGAAATGCTATAAATCAAAGCCATAATTATTATTCTTTTCTACAATGTCTGTGAATGTGAGTGAGTGAGTGGGGACTACGGATGGAAATTAGCTCTGAGCTATAATCCGGTGTATTTACGGCACTAGCTGCTGTTCATTAATACACGCTGTCCCATATAAAAAAAAAAAAAAAAAGAAAAAAAAAAGACTCTCACTCGTCCTGTGTAATTGCATCGCAACAAAAAGTTAAAAAAAAGCAGTCATCTGGATTGAATCTTAGCCAGAGAGAAAGGATGGTTTGAGCGAGGAGTGAAAGAAGCAATCTTTGTCAAAAAGATAAACCTTCTTTAAACAGAAATGGTGGGCTCAGATACAACCTTCCATCTGTTTACAACAGTCTCCTGAAACTCAAACAAAACAAACCAGTTTCACTCAGGTCAGTAACACCTGTAGGAGCTGACCAGACTGGGGAAGGTTAACGACTGTCACTCCATCTGAGGACAAAGGACTCCTAACGACCCGAAACCACTCAGGCTATTCATGGTCGCCTTGACCAATAGAATTTAGTTTCAGGTCAAAACTCCTCCTTCCTAGGAGAATATAAACCAGCTCTCATACCAATTCAATTTCAGAATTGAGAAAGCCTCTTGGATAAGAGGTGAGACGTCTTCAACTTTAAACATCCAATCCAGATGACTGCTTTTTTAATCTTTTCTACAATATTCTTCTTGACATGCACTTTGTACGTGCTTTTTTCATTCACAACCAAACTGTCTGAACTCATTTGAAGACTGCCTTTAAGATAAGCTGATTATCAGATTGTGTCATACCTGATGTTCAGCTCCTCCAAAACATTGTTCTCCTTAAGCGCCTGTCCCAAGGCAACAGCTCCCTCCTTCCCAAAGCCGTTAAACGACAGATCCACTGATCCGAGGAAAATGTTGCCCTAAAAAGCACAGTTAAATAAGATTTGGTTAAATACACTCAACCACCTTGACAAAGCAATAACAAATTATATGAGGAAGAAAGTAACTCAAAAAGGTTAAAGAGGAAGGGCAGGAGAGTGATTATCCTCTGAAGTGACAGAATTTGTCAAAGACAAAAAAATAGCTTTGGTATTATCTGTCATTTTCTAGGTGCAATTAGATCAAGGGCATTAAAGTGAATGAGCAAGTTAGAGATATTGCATTAAAATGGTGAATAGAGCTGAAGCATGCAGTCAGTTTATGAATAAACCTCCACAATTTTCCAGGAGTGGCATATAACTGCAAGAGAGCACTCAAGTAAAATTAAAAAAGCAGAGTAAAATATTTTTTGTTTCATGTATTTGAGGAAAACGGTTCAAGAATAATAATATGTGAAAAACCTTAAGAGACTTTTATGTGTCATCTAGGTTTTATTATCAAACTCTCATTGATTGTTCTACCACTTGTCACATTGAAATAATGGCTTCAGATAAGGTATGCTGTTGGTGGTTTGGTTAAAACATTTCGGTAAATGTACCTTTAATTGTCATTACTTGTTCCTACATATTTTTCCACCTAAAAATATGACACAGAGTTTTAAAGGTAACTTGAAGAGACATTACCGCAAGACCGCTGGCTATCATTACAGCTCCTCTGCCTCGGATGCAGTTCCAGGCCAGACTCAGACTTCGCAGTCCCGTGTTCTCTGACAAACCCTCTTGGAGATGCTGTCCTAAACACAAATGAGGAGAGATCATGGTATCAGTAATGGTTATTATTAAAGTTTATAATACATTTTGCTTCAAAGGCAATTTTTACTTTATGTAAACATTTAAAAACTTTAAAAAAATCTAATGTTTCTAAAGTCACTTGTCTCATAAAATCTTTACCCTAATAAAACACAAAAACACAGAGCTAGAAGCACTCGGAGAGCACACATCTGCACCGAGGTATTACAATTCCACCCTGCATCCAGACAGTGATCTGGATCCACACCAAAAAGCAGAACTGTGTTGATGTGATCCCTCTAATACTCCAGAGAAAACATTTCAATTGTCACCCACTTTAACAAGATGGTGCATCACATGATCACAGCCGCAGATCTTCTAACATGCGTGTTGAGAGCACAATGAGACAGATGCCTGGATGTTAGTGCTGCTCTGGTTTACATTCTCTCTGGAGCATGCTACAGAGCAGAGTGCACTTAAGTGTGTCCTTTGATATTTGAGCGCTGGCAGAGACATCATCATCTATATGGAGATGAATCATAGCAGCACATATGGTAATGAAGCTGTCCCCTTTTCCACACACATACATTTATTTTCAATTACGTCCATCAGATGCTTGGAGCATCTTGGCTTGTTGTTCTTCATGAGCTGCCTGTCACCCAACCTATTCTGTGCCGTAATACAAGGAGCTCTTACTGGAGAATATTCTTGACCTTTGAATGCCACAGTCTGCCGTTGCCTGCTGTTCCACTAAGCTTAGGAATAGTACTACATACATTAACATGTGTCTTGATTACTGAAGAACAGCTCTAAAACACTCCATGGCAAACCTAATAATCACAGCACTGAAACCACCAATCTTATGTAATCATAATGTTCAGCAGATCTGTTCTCATAGTCACAGCTATAAACGTGTTATTACAGTTCTTATTTAACAGGGAACAGTGTATGGTGCTTGGAGGGCATAAAAACATATTCACAGCTAATATACAATTCATTTGCTGATGATGCTGAAGTTTGTAAGACATGAAGGAATAAGTAACAATATCCCCATCTGGTGGTCATGTTGGTATTGCAGGTGTAGGTTTTATTTTGGACTTGGTCTAAACAAATAGACAATTATCGGCTGCTTAATAATAATAATTATAATTTTTTTAATATTTGTTAATATTTTTTTAGGCTCTGACATCTTAATCCGAGGCTCTAAGAAATCATTTTGACTTTTCTATTAAGTTAAAGCTGGTGATTGTCTGTTTCGGTATTACAGGAGTAGGATCATTTTGGACAAAGCGTGCTTTAGGAGACGATCCTCTAAAAAATATTATTTCTATTGTTAATAACTTTATTTTTGCCGTTGTTTTCCCTAATGGCTCTAACAATGTATTTATACTTTTTTATAATGTCCTGTATGAAAAGTTGCCTTTTTTCACGTGTAGTGTATGCTAGCTAACTTTTACTTAGCTTACTTAGCTAACTTTTTTTTTAGATTTTAATATTTTATTTTATTTTATTTTATTTTAATAAACAAAGCAAGTACGGTAACTGTAAAACTGAGCAAATACATTGTCTCCTACTTAATAATAAATAAGGTAAGGGTACATTATCAGATAAACATAATCACCAAACCAGTAATCAATACAATATTTATACAGTACCAAGTTATATTATACAAGTGGGGAATTTAAGGAAATTAAATGAACATATATAGACTTTTACAGATGTTTTACTTCGCTAACTTTTTACCTAGCTAAACTGTGCTAGATAACTTTCAGTTTTGCCTATGATTTGTTAAATGTGTGTTATTTGTTATGTATTGTTTTGCTAAAAGTTCATATTCATATTATTCTGACGACATTGCTTCATATATCAATAAATAAATCAATGCAGAGTGAAAGTGTTTAACCCACCTGCTGTGTCCCCCAGGGAGTTGTGGCTGAGGTCCAGATGCTGCAGCCGGGAGTTGGTGACCAGGGCTGAGGAGAGGAACTCAGCACAGCGGTCCGTGAATTTGTTCCCGGACAGATTCAGTCGGACCAGGGTGTTGTTCTCTTTCAGCATACTGGCCATGGCCTGCGCCCCCATGTCCCCCAGACGGTTGCGGGACAGATCCACTTCTGCCATGGACACAGTGAAATGTGAGTGTAGCCTATAGCCTTTTTTGGGGTACTTCCAGGTGGCACTTGAAATTTGTGGGGGAAAATAAATACAGGGTTCGTTGGTTCATGGAAAACCTGGAAAAGTCATGGAATTTCAAAATGCAATTTCCAGGTCCTGGAAAAGTTTGGGAATTTTATATTCTGGCGTAATGTTTTGGAAGTTTAAATAGTGTGGTTAACATTTTGGCACTACTGTTAACAAAATAATAAAATCTGACCTATATTTGCACCAAATATTTTTTGCTGGTCTTTGTCTTTTGGTTTTGGTAATGCTTTAAAAGAGCATTAGATGATTTTCTTCACGTGAATAATTTCCAAATTTAACAAATTAAATTGCAACAAAAGTGTTTACTTGGTGTGTACTTGGCTATTAACTGAAAAGCGTATGAGAATCACTGGTCTATAGATTGATTAGAATAAAATATTTATACAACACATTAGTTTAAAACTTGGAAAATATTTAAATAATGTTTTTAAACATTTTCTTCTGACTTTTAAAGTACAGTACAGTACATTTTGAGATCAGTTTCCCCATTTCATGTATTCAAAACAATATTTAGGGTTTTCAAATAAGCTGAACACTAAACATATCTTTACTGTAACCCACTTTTGAGTCCAACAATTTAGGAATCACTGCATTTCCCTGTGTTTCAATGTGCTTAGTGCTCTTCAGGCAAAAGGTACTCTTGTCAGCCAAGTAAAGTGGCTCTGAAACCACAATTAGCTTGATTGTCAATTATTGTCAATTATTGTCAATTGATTGTCTACAATGAGTTGGGCATTTTGCAATATCTCCGAGGCAGTATTTTCTGCATATGTGGATATGGATTGTACATATATCCAGTTGCATTCAGATGGAGTTCAATCTGCATCTGTTTGTT
Organism: Bostrychus sinensis; assembly: GCA_020698575.1. Lineage (NCBI taxonomy): Eukaryota > Metazoa > Chordata > Actinopteri > Gobiiformes > Eleotridae > Bostrychus > Bostrychus sinensis. The sequence goes on along the minus strand of CM036249.1, from coordinate 16,186,804 downwards.
CATTTGATCTGTTTGACCAAGTGACCAGATGAATTCTTAGTATAAAATAGATAATGAATTAGAATGGCTGCCCAGGCTATGTAAGGCCAAAGTATGTGCACAGAAAAAACAATATGTATGCAATATTGCCATACAGAGTTACTGTGGGAGGCACAGAGAATTTGACATGTCAACACTTAATGTAGAAATCCTCTTATATCAGGTATAGCCAACCCTTTTAAAATGTGGATGATTTTTAAGCCTATTTGACCAGTGTTGGTTCTGCAATTTAATATTCATAGTGTTTCCAGTTAGTGTCCCCCCTTGTCTTTGTTATCTGCTGTAATAAACCTCCATGCACATGCCCTAGTGTCAGTTAACAGCAGCTGCACATGTAGAAACATACAAATTGGCAATAAGCTTAGAAAACATTCACGAAAATTGGATTAGCTTAAAGTCAAACAGTGGCATATGTGGCGGAGGGTGTTAAAAATACAATGAGCCCAGCGAGCGCGCTTGACTCACACGAATCATTTCTCACAGATCCCAGGTTGCCTGAACTGCACGTCTGACTGACATTTACCAAATAGAGGAGTGAAGCCCAGATGTTAAATCTTGTGCGGTGGCATATAATTGGGGTGAGAGTGGCGTTCGCGTGGGAGTGAGGTGGCACTTCTCCAACACAAAGGTGACACAGAGAGGAAGAGAAAATGAGTGTACGCCTGAGTGCCCACTAAAAACCCACCTGTAATGTAACAATTTTCCTTTAGCATTTGGGCTATCGCAGCTCCGCCCATTCCTTCCATCCAATTATCTCGCAGGTTCAGCTTCAGGATTGAAGTGTTGGTTACCAGGGGAACCGCCAGTGCTTTGGTGCCCTGCAAAAGTGAAATTCTTGTGTTTGTTGGCGGCTGCACATTTTCTTATCTGTATTCCAGTTAAATGAGTGAACGTGGTAATGTGGGCAGGTAGGCAGCAGAGAAAGAGAGGTATATTCAATTAATGTCTAACAAATGCAGAATACAGGAGCTTTGTGGAGGAGCGGGACACATGGGACTAACAGAGGACAATTGCAATTACAGTTTGTGTGCTAACAAATGAGAAGTTAGTGTATGCATCCTGGAGGAGTGGTTAGATTCCCTCTGCAATATTTCCTTTGATTCTCTTTAGATTGAATCTGAATCCAGTTCAAACAGGTAGTGTCATACTATTTGGAATACCACCACATAGATATGTACTTGCAGTATTATTAGTACAGAACTTACTGTTGACTTTTACTTTTTTCTTACCATTTGGCACAAATAAATTATTTTACATACTTAGGAAGAAATTATATATTTTTTGTTGGGATTCAAATAAAAATAAATTTTAGCCACCATGGGGCAATAATGGAACAAAAGCTAATTTTTGTGAGATGTTTGGGGATGCAACATTTACCCCTAAATTAGAAAATCAGTTTGGGTGAGTGCTCAAATATACTGTATGCTCTTGTTGGAAAGTTTATATAAATATTCATACATAGGCTGTTATTCTTAAGTTGAGCTGTTGAACAAAATATTTAATTTTATGTATGCATTTAAATGAGGCGTTTCAGACAGGCTGACATTAAATAAATAACCTTCACTACTGCACTTAGTTACATCACTGTGACAGACAGGTAAAGACATATAAAATCCTATTTTAATTTTGTGTATAATGGCACCCAAGTCCAAAGCCTTGTTAAGGAATGGATTTACATTCATTTACTTTGTTAGATAACAGCAACAGACAATGAAAATGTAAAGGTCCCCTGCTAAGAGCTTCTCCTGGAAAGAATATGTCTCCCTCAATTTAAGTTATTGAGTGAATTTTACATGATTACATTGATTTGCCATTTAACCAGACATATCTGCTGATTTAGCGTGTGTATGTGTGCAGTCAAAAGCCTGTTTTTTACAAAGCGCAAAAAGGTTATATTTTTGATGATGTTTGTTTACAAGGTAACTCCAAAAGTAATGGTTGAATTTTTATTAAAGTTTGAGGAAGGGTGAGCAGTTGGCCAAGAAATAAATGATTGTACTTCTGGAATATAAGTACTATTCCACAAAAGGGATATCGCAGCTGATACAAAGATCTAGCCACAAGAGATTACTAAAGGAACAATTGATTACTTTTTGGGAGAATTATTTTTGTTGATTTTTTTGTGAGATAAAAGGGTTTGGTGGCTCAGTGAATTAGCGCATTTACTCCTAAACTGGTAGATCCCAGGGCCATATGTCTTTATTATTGCAAGATACAAGGAGTGCTTCTAGTCTTATCAAATGTTATTTTTATGGCTTGACTACACATTGTATTTTATCATATGTCAATATTCAACTAGTTATGTTAAGTATGGGTTTTAAGTGGTGCACTGTGATTTGAGATGAAAGAGAATCAAATATACATATGGTAATGAGTTCTGCTGAGGAAAACAGTACCAACAAACTTGCTTGTATTTGTAGAAGGGAGTGCTTTTAGAATAAAATGGCATAGATCAGTGCAACAGGCCTGACTGATTTTGTATGCAAATGTATACAGTCTTTGTACGTCACGTGCTATATTTCTTGGGAAACGGGCCATCTCCTGGAGGTTGAGCTTTATTGGTCTTATTTCCTGATTCCACCCGATATTGTGATGATGAGTGCTTTTCACAACGGGGTATGACTTGAATTAATCAGCCATTCGCTGTGCAAAGAGCAGGGCGCATCTCAAACAGTGGTAGATTGGAAGCATTGGAGCATATTTAGCTTTAGCTTAACCTGGCCTTGACCTTTGTAAATGCTGCATGGTTGGTGAGCGCATTATTAGCCCCCATATTTATGTTGAAGTGAGTAAGGTGACGAGACGGTCACATAGGCTGCAGTTGAAAGCACTTACCACATACTTGCATACTAATTTGGACATAGCGGTATATGGTATGTGACAGCCACATGTCACTATATGCAATTATGGCTATCGGCAGAACAAATGCATATTGTTTTTTGTCCCCTCCCTGTCACCAATCTCCAGTTTACTTGTCAGAGAGCCACTTTCCTCCACACCTGCATCTGTCAGAAATTTAGATTTGAATTTAGTAAACAAACAAAAAAATCACTTTGTAAAGGCATTATAATATAACAACAGTTTTCAGGTTACATGTATACCACAAAAACAAATAAACAAACAAAAAACAAACAACTAGAAGCAGACCACTGCCAAGGCATAGATCCTATCTCACAATAGTAAAGATACATCCCTCAGACCTGGATTCAAACCAGGAATCCTCCTTCTGGCTCAATGCAGCCCTTATATCTCAGAATGGTAATGAATCTATTAAATCTAATCTTTTTTTTACTGACCCCTTGTGGCTGGAGTTGGTGTCTCAATATCTGTGTGAATCCACACCAGAGATTAATAATAGCTTTCCTGGCCCATTACTAATGATTCCTAAAACTTTTATAAAAATCCAACCAGGTAATTAATTTGTAAAATGTTTCCCTAGTGGCCATTCACCATAGGTCGGTGGTAAAAGGTTACATGGAGTTGCTCTAATGAAATATAGAGAGGAAAATACAATTTTTTTCACTTCATTGTAAAAACGTACAAGTAGCTGTCATATGAGTCCCATGTGTAGTCAAATAACTTGTTAAACTGTTTTTGGTTATGTTTTACATGACGCAAGACATTCTGCTGTTTCTGTTTTGAATGCCCCCTGAATGCATTCCTCAGGAAGGAGGTGTTCCAGGCATGTCCCAGCAGGAGGAGGCCGGGAAAGACAAGCTGAAGGGACTATGTCTCTCCGCTGGGATGGGAGAGCCTCATTATTCCCTCTGAAAAGCTAGAGGATGTGTCTGGCTAGAGGGAAGTCTGGGCATCTCTGCTTAGATTGTTGCCTCCATAACCCATTTCCACATAAGCAGTAGTTTTTGGAACATCTTTAGTACTTGGTACAAAAATAATAGATAGGATTGTTGTCATTGTCTGTGTGTGTCTGTTCCTTTCAGTACATATCTTTATGTAGTGTGTTGCTCAGTGCCCATTGTGGCATTCAGATAAGAGCCCTCTGGAGGCAGTACCTTGGGTCCCAGGCCGCGGTGCTTCATGGTGAGCTCACTGTCTCTCATGTGCTGCAGGACGTAGGAGGCAGGCACCACCTGTAACCTTTCACACACCTCCAGGTAGCGCATCCGTCCCGTTGGGTCATACTCCTGTGCCTTATCTAAAACACACATTACCCAGGAAGAGCACCTCTAAGCACCATATTGCAATATTCCCTCAGTGCAGATTTGGCCTCATTCTCAGCAGATGGTTTTGTGGTTAAAAAGAAATGCAACACAAAGACTGAGATGAAGTCATTACATGTGTGGGAAGGAGTGTGTGTGGGAGATTGTTTTCATATTTTCCCTTCTTTGAAATGATTAAGGGACTCACAAGATGGATGAGTTTGAAGGGAAAGAGAAACACAGATGGGCCGGCAGGCGGGCTTTTGCTCATCTGGCCATGTTGTGATTACCATCAAAGCCCTAGCCAAAATGTTTTACCTCTGGGCCTTGTAAAACCACAGTAAATAAAAGGGGACATAAAAGGGCCTCCATCAGAATTATAGTTGTCATCAAAGCTGGTTATAAACTGTAATGACTTTCCACTCGCCCCATTTGACTCCTTTTCTATGTCAAATGACTATACCTTCAAGCTCCAAGTCTGTGTCAAAGTCCTCATCAGAGATCACACTCTCATTGCCCAGTGACCCTTCCTCCTGCTCTTCCTCACTGCCATCTACAGCAGCGCCGCTAGGGCTCCGGCTCTGTTCCTTGAGCCCACGCATGTCATCCGCTGTCTGAGATGCTCTTTGCTGCTTGAAAAATTAGAAAAATGAGATGTTGTAACTAGTCAAAGCCAGCTGTTGTTGACAGATACTTCCTAAGAGAAATCCATGTGTTGCAATAATTACATGTGTAATAATGCCTCATCTGTTTATAATCTCCACATTATTTCCAAGCTTACTTTAAATGGACAGCAGTAAGTAGTACCTAATAGTACCTTCGCAAAAATGTAGAAATGCTATAGAAGTGTATTGTCCTCTCTGAATTTTTTGTTTTAGACAGTCCTACCTTGTCCAGTTGTAGTTTCTCTTGGCTTGTCAGAATCATGGTCTTCCACAAAGGCTGCACTATGCCGTCTGCCGATTTAATAACTATTTCTTCAATCCATTCAAACACTTCAAGTACTCAGAAACTTTGCTTGCCACAAATACAGCCTTGTTTTTTGTTTTGAAATAATGGTTAAATCACTGCACTAGACTTGGTGGTCTGAATACTTCGATCTAGCTTCAGTAGGCAGACCACAACAATGTCCTACAAGGCCATGGCTCCACTTGTTCTCAGCTATTGACCAATCACAGCTTGTGTAAAGTTTGTATGGCTCGTTTTGTTGATAGGTTGCCATGACACTGAGCAGTGCCTCAGCTCTGCCGGTGCCCACTCTGTGAGCCATGACAACCAGTACTTAGAGGCACAGTGAGAGTGGAAGCTAATGGACTGTTTATAGCAATTTTTTTTCCACAGGGGATTCTTTATCAACATCTTTGTGACCGTCAAATCAAATGTGTTGACCTTAAATTGGCAATACATCCCAGATTTGCTTCTGCTGCCATGAGGAAAAAAGAAGAAAACATGTTGACATGTTCTGTAAATATTTATTTGTAAGTAAATGCAAAGTCCTTGCAGTTGATGCATTAAAATGGGATATCATCATTCACACAGCAAAGGTCATAGTAGCATTGGCTGACTGGAGTTGTTTATAGTAGCAGCAGTATGCAAACACAGAAGAAGAAACCTTGAAGTCCATAGCTGTGTGGAAAGACCTGGCACCCTTATACAGTGTCACTGACCAACACAGTGCTGGTTAATAGCTGTTTTTAAACTATGAACTGGAAACATCATGCGTTGATTTAATGCTGCTCTTTAACCCCACACCGTGATGACACGGGAAACACTTGTCATTTTTAATACAAGCAATACTTTTTTACATATTCAAAATACATTCTTAGAAAAGAGACTTTATTTTATACTCTGAATATAAGCTATGTATATATATAGAAGCTATCTCATATTCTTTGTTTACCTTTTGCACAGACATTTTTGACAGCTCTCAATACAATTAAACAAAATCTTTGAATTATTTCTACGGGGGGGGGCATTCATTCATGACAAGGGCAACAGGAACCCCCCCCCCCCCCAGCGGTAAAATGAGTGGATTCAGTAAAAGAAAACAAGCTGTTGAGGATGCCTGAAAATTTCATATTAAATAGTCATGCCAACAGGAATCTAATTTTTATAAATAAAAAGGGAAAAAACAAGAGAAGCCACAGGTTACTGCAGAATGGATGAATAAGCAGTGCGACCCCTGCATGCATATTCAAATTACTAGCCTGACTCATCTCAGCGACAAATGACCACAGCGCCAGTCTGATTTCCTGTTGTCTCAATGAAAAACTTGACTAGAACTTAACGATAGGTGCCAAAGTCAGGCTAAAAATCGACATAGCCACGTGGGCTGTTTCCTACAGACCAACACACCATCTGTACAATTAAATAGAATATTTGTTGCCAATGTGAGTCACAGAGCAAATGCATGCTCAGTTCATAATGAGAGCAATGTTAAAAAAGGTAACAGACAAGAGGCAGAAGAAGCAGATGAGAGCAGCTCTAGCTGCACTGCAGAGTACACCTGAGGCTGAGCACGTGCACACACTTCACACCCACTCCCACAGACACTCATGAGTTTATGGCACGCCCATGCTACACAACAGGTCACAGTGAAAGATTGGAGCGCGAGCCACAACAAAAATCATGCAGAGATTAGAGGAGGAATGCTTAGGCAGAGTTAATGTAAGGCAAGAGGCACACGTTATGATGCTCAATTCCAGTTTGGTTGACAGCCAAAATATTACATTTAGTTACAAATTTACTTTATTAAACCACATGTAATCTTTATATATGCATCATTTAACAAGATCCCTCCACCAAGGTGATTTTTGCATCATTTTATACAGTTACACTGAAGACATCAATATTTGCAGAATTTCAGATAATTTAAAAACATTGAATGAGATTATAGTTTGTGGCCCAAGTTTAAGGCGTCCACATTCCTGTGCAGCTGTTGTGAACACAAAGCACCAGCTGGACACAGTAGCATTGTTATGAGAGCATAGACAGGCCACTAAAGAACTGCCACGGAGGCTGATGCACTTTGATGGATGGCCACTGAACAGCGAGATTGCTTGTTTGGGGCTGTGACAGAATTGTTTTTTATCATTTGGGAAGAGACATTGGATTTGCTCACTTTTCCTGTCTTCATGTCTGTCCAGTTGTTTGTCAATTTCTAGATAATACATGTTTTAAAAAGGACAAACTATTCATCCAGCCTTGTCATCTCATTCAAAGTTCATAAAGGAGTTTCAATCAATGCCATATGTCTTTGCAAATATAAAACTTCAAGAAAGCCTTTTAACTCTAACAACACAGAATATAATATATGCTCGAGTATATTCTTGTCTTGGTCATGCATTCACAATGAGGCAGGTCATTACACTAAGTTCAATTATAATATTTGGACAAGCAGAACAGAGTTTCAGAACAGAACATTTCCCATTTGCTACAGACAAATTGCAGAGCCCAACAGAGACAAAGTAGTATCAAAAAGGAGCAACCTATTTTTACAGTACAAAAGTTGGCACAGTATTCTTTAACCAGTGGTGTGGATTCCTCCAGACGGGTTGTTGGCAAGACTGCAGACCTACGAGCAGAAAACCCTGCAAAAAAAAAAAGAAAAAAAAAGAGAAAGACCATAAGCAATCGCCTCAAAGATAATAGATGCTACTGTGATTACTCATCCAAACAAACAGGCTCTGATGTCCAAATGTGAAATTCAAGTGGCAATCCACACAGGAGCCATAGTCTGATGCATTATGTTTGGGTTTAATGAGCCATTGTGGTGTTGTAGGGTCCTTCGTCCCCCGTCCCCCCCCCCTCCCCCCTCCCCCCGAGAGCATGGATATGTGAAGTGTCTAATCTTGAGTAAGCACAAATAAGGCAAAAACAAAGCCACTCACTCCTCATCCAATCCTGCTTAAATGCCTTGCTACATGGGTTTCTATGGTAACCCACTGTTTTCACTGGAAATGAGGGGTGATCACACATTTGGATGCCAATAACTACAGGTTGCAGAATAGAGTTGGACTTGATCATAAAACTGGCTCACAGTACTCATGATGAAAAAGCAGACTGAACAGATAAATGTGTGCTGTAACTAGGCAAATCACATTCAGTCTGGTACGTACATACATAAGAAAGTAGTGTCCTGTACTGAATGTTTTTTTATCTTCCAAAAACTACGATAAACTTTCAACTGTCTGGGACACTATTTGCCAATTCCTTGTGCCTTTGAGTGCTTTCTTCTCATAGCCTTCTGTTTCCCCACCCACTCAAGTGTCCCTCTAATAAACACCTCAGGCCAAATTACCAATAATACATTTTAATGGCTGTGCTTTACAGGCCTATAATACTCTTCAAATTAAAAAAGGGGGGGTTGTGTAAATGGAGCACTTTATAAACATTACTCTGCAGGATATCCATTTCTCACTAAATGCCCTGCTGCTCTACCACAAGATAGAGATTAAGTACTCACTCGTCAGAGTCCTTTTTGTTCTCCTCAATGTAGGCGATGGACTCTGAACGCAGTCGGTTAGTGACTTCATAGGTGCGCAGGGTGACGCCAAAGATGTCCTCATGGTAGCGGTTTTCGTCCTGGAGGACAACACATGATTAGAATGCCAGTCGTTTACAGGGATTAGAAAGGACTAAAGAGCTCAGAAGGCAAAATGTTATTTCTTTGAGTCTCACCCGGAGCCTGCTGATGAATATGCCGGCGTCCTCCAGGGTAATGTTGCCTTGTTGCTTAATAATTTGTTGAACAGTCTTGAGAACATCTCCTGCCATTGTGACGTCTCCACACACATAGATGTGTCCTCGTTCCTCCTTCAGGCACTGGTACACCGTCTCCGACAGCTGCTCTCGCAGTACATTCTGGACATATTTCTGAACCAGATATCAATGTCCGTTAGTGCCAAGTGCATGAAGAGCAAGCCATTTTATCAAAGTAAGTGGAGTGATGAAGAGTAAAAAGCTATAATTTGGAATTCTATTCACTATGGGGAAATTATTACACAAACATTTACTCAGTGTTGAGCAGCTGTTTTACCTTTGGTTTGCCTGGTTCTCTTGAATATGCAGCGTAGAGCTCCTTAAAAATGTTCTTGTTTTTAGCCTGGATGGTCTCTTCTTTGTAAATGTGATCGATTTCAGATTGCCGACATCCAAACACAAGGATCATGGGGCATGACTCTATCCCTAGACACAAAATGAGTTAGATTAGAGTAAGATCTAAACTTTGACAGTTGTCTGGCATCCTGATTAAAAGTCTAGATGTGACAGTCAGTCCAAAGACCCTTCCTCTCGTGAGGCATCAGCGTAAACTTATGGATTTCTGTGCAGCACTAGCATTAACCTTATTGTAGTTGTGTAAAATAAAATGGCTGGAAATAGAGTCAGAAGTGAGTACTCAGTCAAACCTTTGTGCTCTTGATCATACAGTCTCTGCTGCCAAAAGCTCCTGAATGGGGCAATGCCAGTTCCTGGGCCCACCAGAATACAGGGTGCATGGTTGTCTTTGGGAAGACGGAATGATGGTGCACTAAAACAAAAACACCGGGTTTAACAGAGCAGTTATACTGAAAGTAAAGCTTTTGATAATGTAATACATTTATGGCATCGCATTACAAGTAGTATTATTGAATTACCCTCTGACAAAACAGGGCACCATATCCCCCTTCTGTATCCTGTTGAGCCATGAAGAGCACACTCCATGGTGGATAGGCCCCTTTCCATCTGAAAGCAATGATCAATTTACTTTCCTCCATACCATCCACTCCATTTCCTCTTGGGTTTGTGCTCTTGAATGGCCCAAACATGTTCAAGGCTCATGTCTCCACTCAAGCACACAGGAACATAATACATGTGAGCGCAACATCTTGTCAAGGCTTGAGACTTGTTTACTAGTTAAGAGATGCTGGAAATTTATAGAAAGAAGTTTATATGGGGCACCATCATTTTATTTGTGCTTCTTGCTCTAGATTACGTTTCTTTATTATACAGTGGTGCCCCATGAGGCACAAAGCATTTCCAAGATAACTACAAATCAATGTCTTTCAAGCCACTGGAGACTTTTCACAGCCAATGAGTCATTTGACTTTTGGAGCTTTTTTGCAACAACCTTAAAGAGGCTGCAATGTAGCACAGCAGCACCTTTTATTCACAATATGGAATGAGCTCACAGTATTTTTCACTTTCTCAGGGTATCGATTACCCAGTGATTTGGAGATTTACTGAATTATAAGATTCTCTACAGTCTTTCACAAGCGATCACTGAGCAGTTCACCTTTGGCGCGGTATGAGACCACGGCCACAGTGAGGTGGATCTCCCCTGGGTGCAGCTCTGGTGAGGAGCTGATGGAGTAATAGCGGGGCTGCAGTAGGGGCAGCTGGGTAAGGAGCAGGGTTGAGGGCATCTGAATTGAAGGGAACTCTTCTAGCACCTCCACCAATGTGGAGTTATTGTACCATTTCCACTCCTCATACTCTTGCAGGCCCTGAAGAGAGAACAGAGGCAGGTCAGACCCAGCTCTCAGGGCTAGTTCACAAAACAAAAACTGGATTTAGGCTGACTCTAGTCTAAATTAGCTACTGCTAGGTTTTTCAGGAAAGAAATAACACACATGTTGCCATGGCAATGTATTCTGCAGAGCAACAGCTCAGACAGTGAGGTGAGCAAACAAATACTTCCACATCCTTCAACACTAACATTACACTAACATTGCTTAAGAGGTATAACTGTATAGTATCTACAGGGTGTATACTATCATTGTAGTCACCTTAGTATAAAGGCAGTATTGTACTTTATTTGCTAAATTTTAAGATTAAAATTAAAGCAATGTTTTAAGACATGTTATGCATTAAAAAACAGTTTCTCTATTAAAATTCATAGTATTTATGGAAGTCAAACATGCTTTGTCCAAAATGACAGGTACAAACTGGTAGGCAGTGGATAAAAGTTTAATTCTTTCTACACAGAAATAGGCCAATATAACTTTACCATGAATCCACAAGTGAAGCAGCCCTTAAAGCCGCTGTTTCACTTCAGGAAAACTTAATCTGTACTGCTTTTCTGAAGACCTCCATCTTTGCCTCTTGCTTTAGTGACAATGATTTGATGTATGAGCATGAGTCACTGCATGGCCTTGGTCACCTTTTCCACACATTGACAAAAATGCAAATTGTGGGAGGCACTTTGAAGGGGAATAGCTTTGAGTTAGAGCATTTAACCACTTTAAATTGACTAGTTTTTACTGTCGATGCTCCTTTTGTGCAAACTGCACTGACAGGCAAAACAATAACTTTCCTTCGATAGCAGAAATTTGTTCAATACCTTCAACACCTAAAAGGTTTTTATATAAAAAACAGCAACTCTACCTTGCTGAGGACTTCCAGTCTCTTTTTTTGGTCTTCGTTGGTAGCCAGAGCAGCAAACTGCTGCAGCAGAACTGGGCTTGGAGGGGTAGTGATATCCAGGAAGTACTGGAAAGCCTGGTAGATGGTGCATGGTGGAATTCGGGTCTCATTTGTCCAGTTACTGATCACACCTTTACATTATAATAGCAAAGTTAGCTTGAGAGCAAGTGCTTCAAATTCAAATCTTAACACATTTGTTCCCATCTAAAAATTGTATTTAATAAGTACACATTTTGTAAGTTTTATGTATGCATTTCTAAAGTGAACCAAGCCAGCTGTCAGTGTCACACAGTTCACTAAACACCTTGTTTTGCAGTCCCAATGAAAATCTCACTTGCATCACCAACTGTTTGCCAATATGCAGCTTCACTAAGCAATTTCTGGGCAAATCTCTCTTGAGCAGAGATTTCTTATTCATGTTTTTTGAAAAGCTGCCCACACTTCAAACTAGTAGAGACGGTATTTGTAAAGCAGAGTTGTTGATGTCACCCACCGAGGGCAGTGTTCCTCTCCTCCAGAAACTCCACTTTGATGATCTGATTGACAGGCGGAGCGTCCTCCAGTTTATCTATGAGCGCTGTAACCAGGTCCTCGTGGTTGCCAGGGAAGATGCCCAGATGGTCGCCGGGATGGTAGCTCAGGCTGTCGTGGTTGTTTGTGTGGAGCCGTACAAATATGGTGGAGCGACTGTAAAGAGACCGGAGATTCAAGGATTTAGTCTGCTGATTTAGACACTTTCACTGTTTCAATCTCAGCACCACACTGAAAGGAATGAGACAGCACTACACTAGATATACAATGTTATTCTTAAGTAGTGTGTCACTCACTTGGATTTGGGACTTTGCAAGTTTTGCGATTCTAGCATCTTTGCTCCGTACACCTTCTTCTTGTGAATACTGTACAATGCTGTATGGAAGAAAAATACAGTTGTGCAAATATCACAGCAGAAATTAACTACAGTTTATATTTAATGTGTACTTTGTATTTCTATCCACTTATAAGCCAGAAGAATAAAGAGACCTTTAAACACTGTTCACTACAACAAACTAAGTTGTATTGTGTCAAGCACCAACCTTCTGTGAGAGCTGGGGCCTCGGCAGTGTACGTCAAGCGGAATTTGCTCTTCTTCCAGCTGCGGTCATTGCTGATCAAGGAATCGTTTGCTTTTTCAATGTTTACATCATCGCCAACACAGAACACATCACATGCAGCCTGGACAGAAAAATTAAAAACCAGCAGACGGATCAGATGTGTTACTCTAAATATATTTTTAAAACCATAAGCAAGCTCTTATATCAAGTTGTGATGCCCACCTTAAAAACCTTCTTGGCCCAGGTCCTAAAGGACTCTTCCTGACCACACAGCTCATCTCCCTCTCCCATACGCAGGATACGTTCTCCACCAAGCTCCTCAAACAGTGTGTCTACAGCATGGGCAAAGGCGCAAAAGTGTGGGTAGGCCCTGGAGCCTAGGCCAAACACTGAAAACCTAAGCAGAGGCAAACCCGGCGCAGTGAGACAAATCTGATTGACAGGCTGGCAGTTGTGAATTACAATTACTTTAAAAAGATAATCCATTATATAGTTTACCTGACATTAGCCAGAGGTCCTGTGCTTTCAAAATTGATTCTGGTCTCTGGTTCATCACTGGATGACTTGCGAGTGTCTGAGTAGGAGGACACGCTGTTGAAACGCACCTTGTAACTCCTGGTAAGAAAAATTCCAGAAATCAGTGGCATAAATCCATCATATAAGCTGGGTAAATAAAAACTGAGCCTAAAATTGCCTCACTTTCTGTCTTCTGTGTTGGATGTTGGATGACGCATCTCCATTAAGTCAGCTCCAAATTTCTGCAGAGAACACAGAGAGGCTGGTAGTAATTAAGGCACTGGGTTGTACTTAATTAACTGCTGTTGGTATATGGGACATGTTTACCTCCCCATTTTCAGGAGGGTCACCATTTCCAAACGTACTGGTCACCGCCAACACCAGCGTCTCATGCTCCAGGTCCACCACATCGTACTCGTCCATGGACATGACCTGGGCACGGCAGAAGGACAGCATTACAGAGGCCGTTTTTATCTCAGGCACACACACTCCAAATGACAGATGACTTGAGCGTGTAAATTAAGGCTGAACACACAGCCGCTGGCAGAGGAGCTTGTAATGACCACTCTGTCCTCGCCCCTAACGAGATGATAATATGCTGCTGCAACACAGCGAGACTACGATGTGTGCCACTCAGACAAACATGATGCTTGCTGTCTGCCATGACTTATTCTTCACACACAGTATATACACTTTCACATCTAGTGCACACAACCCAAGGCGTGAAAAGAAAACAGGCTTTAGCCCTACAACATGACAAAGATTTGCCCTGGGCGCTTGCATCTGCCCTGCAATCCAGCCACACTCCCACACACTTGGCTGCATGAATCGCCTCTTAAGATTGTTCACACAAACAAAGGGAGAATCAGATATGACCTGGAGCAAAAAGCAGTACAGGATTGAGAGCAGCACGTTTCCCTCTCCAGTTTTGTGAATACATTTACACAGTTAAGTAGTGTTTTAGGATCTTGTCTTAAACTACTGCATTGTTCAACACTCTTCTGGTTAAACCTAAAAACAGCTGCAGTACTGCAGGTAAACAAAAATTCACAAAAAAATCTGAAGTCTGCTAAGAGGCAAGGCCCTGATGTTTTTTTCTATTAGATGGTATGCTAATTTTCAACTTTCAGATATGATGCAAGGAAGGAGCAAGTGTACCTTTGCATCAAAAGCATGTTTGAAGATTTCACACAGAGTTTTGGCGTAGTCTTGAGATTTCCCTGTTTCTGTAGCAAACAGTATGGTAGCTTTCACCCTCTTGGCCATGGCCTGACCCATCAATTTGGCTGAAAACTTCACCGCTCTGTCAAAAAAAAAAAAAAAGACTAAATGTAAAAGTGCACAACTCTATGTATACCTCTCAAAACATACATTAATGGCCAGCTTAAATGGTGGAAGATTGTTTGCTTCATGTGACTAGGTAGCCAAAATTAAGTCCAAGTAGAGGATGGATGACAATTGCGATTACCCAGCTTGTCATTTCCTTAGGGCAATTATATTAATAGTGGAACATACACACGTGCAAGCATGCACAGGCTAAAATGCCGACAAAGCTCTGATTACTCCCTGAGGGGTTGATTAGATACATTTTATTAAGAGCCCAGTTTCTCATCTTTAAATTTTTTTTTTGCATCTTCTTAATTACCCTTAACATTTAAGTGGACTCACAAGCTTTTGAGATACTCACTTTGCCAGCTTTTTGAAACCAATGGCTCTTTTCTTTGTAGGTGTACCATTGACTCCTTTCCACACATGAGTGTTCCATGGATCAAGCTTTTGAGCAAAAACATAGGTTGGGTAGGTCAAGAGTTTATATATATATATATATATAAAAGCAGGACTTTATTTGATAATATAGATTCAGACATTGTAGAAAATGGCCTCTTTAAGATAATTTTTAAAATAGTTTATAAAATACTCTAAAACTAAACCCTATGCACAGGGAAAAAAAAAAGATGCCATAAATACACTTTATGTACCCCTGGTCACTCACAAGGAGGAGTATAACACTTCATCTTTACCTGATACTCAAAGGAAGGAGTTAGGCGATAATTGAGCATTTCTTGGTGAAAAACTGGCGTGATGCTTCCTGACATGGGAGGCACAATCCAAACCCAGTCTCCTGGGCAACCGCCCCGTACGCGGTACTCATTTTCCATGTGTTTCATGAAGGACTCTGTGGCAGAGTGGTGGTCTACTATGGTCACCTTGCATGTCTGCAGACCAAAAAAAAAAAAATAATCCAGGTAATTGTATTGTTAGGAACAAATATTTTAGTTAAATATGCAGCCTTATGAGTATTACATCTAATATGTAATACCTAAACAAATAAACCCCACCTGGTAGCTGTGGAGAACTGCAATGTTGATCTCCACTAAGGCCTGGTCTTTCCATAAAGAAGAAGTCTTCCTTGTGTCCAAATTCATCAGGTTAGCAACCTCCTAGAGCACACAAAAAAAGCTAGGTTTAGATTGTTTTCTTTTGGCAAACCAAGCTTTTAAAGCAAATTAGATTTTTTTTCAAAAGGAGCATTTGATGTGTGGTTAACTGTAGTTTAAACCTAGTTTTCAGTGAAGTTTTAGTATTACAGATCAGTTTACACCAGCATGACTTTGTGTCCCTCTAAAAACACACAAGCTACTCAAGCTGTATGTGTAGAAGTAATTGTAAATGGCCCTCTTAGCTCTGACTGCAAGTACTACATCCGTACTTCAGTTGTAAAACAAATTCACCAAAGCTGGCATCTATGTGCCCAGAAGGGCTCTTCATAATTGGACCACTCTGCTCTTCAGATTATGGGATGGAAAACCCCTCTTTCATCTGACGATGTTCTATTTAATATGATTGAGTCAAATAAACACCTGCAATATATTTTGATTTATCTTATACCTTATCCAATTTGTACACTTGTTTTTGGATAATTATAAATTGCAAATACTTCCCACTTTGTACATTGTTCACCTTTAACCAAAAGTATACTTTTTAAATACTGGTACCTCTAGAAGGTTGTAGCGTGAAGCATCACAAAAGTCCCTCACTCCAATCTCTGTGCCCATGTACCAGCCACTAAATGGGCAAGCAGTGAACTCAAGGCCACCAATCTCCAGCAGCATGTTAGCCACCGCCGGTAGGCCATACCACTTCAGATCCAGATCTTTGAACCACTCGTATCTAAACAAAAACAGAACGAATGAGAAATGTCTTGACATTTTTGGCTGTGTGTATAGGATCAATCCTTTGCCAATTATTTAACTAGAATGACATTGTTTGTAATTGTGTCAAACACACCAGTTAAATATTTGTGGACTGATTTACTGGAAATGTTACACACACAGTTACAGCATATACAGTAGTGTAGCTTAAAACAAACAACTGTCCAAACCACTTGTGGCACCATGTCTGTGCTGAACAAGGCAAGCACAGCCTCAGTCTACCTCTTTTTACAGACTCTTGTCACTCTCTGGGGGATTGATAACACTGCTTTCAGTTTATTATTTGTAGAGCCAGTCCAAATCTCATGTAATGATGAGGTGCGGTTGGTGATGGCAGGCTGTGAAAAGTGGCTACTGGAACTAAGGGCCAGCTGATGCAGGGTACAGAGCCAGAGAGGCCAATTTTCAAGGAGTCTGGCTGGGAGTAGTGTGCCAAGGGTTAGTGATGCTCTTTGTAACGTGTTGCGATAGTGGTCAGCATGTGTGAAATCTTTCCCAACTTTGCTGTGATTATGCAAACCGTCATGCTGGCTGCTGAATGCTTTATCTTAAGGGCATTATGAAATTTGCAGATCTACTACCAATGTAATAATATCTTGAGGGTTACTAGAGGCAAAAGACAATATAAAAAATAAATCTTAACACTGTGTGGCTAAGTTGGCATGGCAACAGACTGCCAAGCTGTGATTTCTGGGAATAATCAGCACAATTGGTTTGTTTTAAAATTAAAAGAAAAATTAAGAGGAACTCACTTTGGATGTGTAATGGGCACCTCCAGGATGAGATCCTCAGGGATTTCAAACAGCTCTGGGTCATTTCCGTTAGCTTGCAGCAGCAGGGGTAAAACATCAAAACGGCCCTTTGGAGCTTTCCATCCGAGCTGCATGCAAATCTACAGAGCCAAACCAACGTGTGAGCAAAGAGAATATTCCCCAATTCGCGCCTACTACAACAACTGCTAGTGTCTTTACCTCAGTAAATTCCACATTTGCAGGGTCTCCCTGAATTTTTCCATCAGGCTGCTTGTAGCCTGCATATCTAATGAGCTGACTGTTCCACACTCGAAAGTCATGTTTCCCATCTGTCCTTTGTGGGAAAATAGTAATGGCTGACCTGCAAACAAACACATAAGGCTTATAGCATTGTTATCTGACATGACTGATGCCCCATAGACAACTATCTTTGATGTTACTATATGCCATCAAGCTCAAGGTGATATGAGATACATGCACTAAAATAATATATTAATATTCATCTATTATTTTAGGCATTTATTAAAAAGGTAATGGATCTACTTAAAATCAAGTGCAAAAAATTTACAAGACACATTTTAAATCAAAGCAATATCATCTACAGAAGCCAGAGCCTGGCTAGCCCTAATATAAATTCTTAGAAGTACTTTGTTACCTTTGGCCTGCTCTGTATCTGGTGTTTTAATGACACAAGGGGGTAAAAGTGTTAATATTGCTAAGCTGGTGGTAAGTCGCTGTGCAGAGTGCACAGCTGGCAGGAATCTGGGCCACTAGTGTCAGTCTACTTGTGTCGAGAATGGTGTTTGAGTCAACACTAATGGAGTAAACAGACAAAGCTGAAGGGTTTGTGACTAGACATCCAATTTAATGTTTGATCATTCACAAGTCATTGATAGATACTTGAGTTGATTGGTCTCACTAGCGCCTGCTAGAAGCAACATAGTTCACCACTCTGGGATTTTAAATGCTATACTTGTTCTAATAAGACAAATAAAAATGTTTGACTTCTAATAATCATCTCCAAAATTGTTATTCTGCAACTATGCCGGTCTTATCCAAGGCTGCAGCCAGGATGTAATGCAGTCCGTTAACACGCGTCTCCCACTGTCCTTCTGAAGGCCAAGCTAAATGAAGTAATGAGTCACAACCCATCAGCTGACAAGTAAATAAGAGGTGTCACATGTGATTATGACTTGGCAGAAAAGTGTGCAGGTCTAAGATGACTGCTCGTTAGTGGGGTCTGCCGCTGACAGAAAGACAGGCAGCAGATAGTATCACAAAACTGTGTTAAAAAGACAGCACATAAGCTGACAGATGGGACAGAGGGTCACGTCAGGGTAGAAAGTGATGCACAGGGGCTCGGATACATCAAGTGACAGATGGAGCAGTAGAAGAACAACAAGTATAAGAGTTTATATTTTACCTCAGGTTGCCTTTGTTGGTCGCATACTTGATGTGGTTACAAATGTAGTTGTACATTCCATGAGCTGTTGTGCAATCTCTGGCATCAAAAACCTGAAAGAAATCAAAATCTTTGCATTAGGCCTATTACTTCGTCCGTTCCTCAACACTTCAAAATGGACAAGTTTAAAGAAGTGAAATCTTATCGTTGATTGTAACCTGCAGTTTGGACCACTGGATCCTCCCAACACAGCGGGCAGCGTTCCTCCAGGCGTGTTTGGCCCCATAAATGAGTTCAGTGTCTTTGAGCTGGTAGGTTCCTGATGCTTCAATTTCCTTTGTCACCTCATCGAGCCTGTCCATATGGGCCTTAGAGCTGAACCTAATCAAGTTTAATGTCAGAAGGTTGTTATGCATTTAGAGCATGTTGTCACTTTAAATGCAATTTAAGAAACTTTGCTTTTTTGTTAGCCAACAGCCCTTCAGTCTGGCATATTTTGCATCTTGGCTGTACAGCATTTTCGGTTTGCTTGCCTTTTGATAGAGGTGTAGTACTGGTCAATGAAGTCAGTGGCCAGTGGCAGCAGCTCTTCTCTGGTCCTAGCTTCGTCTGGTTTACGGGAAGAATGGTTTGGAATCATCACAGAACCAATGCACACATTCTCATTGCATACTGGCATCTGAAAAAACAGTGACAGATCAGCGAATTCTGGAAAAATATTTCTGAAAGAGTCATATGGTGTGGTATGCAGGCAACATTTTTGTAAACTACAAAAACTTCCTGGCAGAAAAAAGTAAATGGTGATCATCTCCTACACATATTAATCTAATTTTTCAAAGTCAATAAAAGGCAAGAAATAAGGATCAAAATAACTTTTCAAAAAGGTGTAGGGCTTGCCTAAACTTTCTCTTATCAAAATTAAGCTGCAAGAATCAGGTTTTCCAAGCCAAGAGATCATATCCGTTTTTATTAGATCACTCAATCATGGCTGGCCTGGATGTTAATGAATGACTAAGTGAGTGAGTCATCTATTGGTAGTACCTCTAAAATGCAGACAAGACATAGATGGACAGAGCATGTTGTGTGGGCATGTAATTATAGCAGAAGTCAGCTGTTACTCCATAAACGGCTTAACCAAAGAACCCATATGAGCAAGAGCAGATAAAAGTTGCACAGGTGTGCAGCCAAAACGGGAAATTTAACAATGACCCCAGCATGGCTCCAACTGGCTTCTTACTCAACCACCCACTTGCACTATTTAAATACTGGCAGTGCATCCAAAATAGACTGCTTCATGACCCTCCGATCATTCAAGCCTCACTTGACAACAAGAAAAAACATCCTATTCCAGACAATACTTTTGTCCCCACCAGTCAAAACAAATTGTGGAGATTGAGCAATATTTCTAGTAAAAATCAGTTAAAGATTACATTCACAGGATTGTTCAAAGAAAAGGGGGAGTAAAAATAACCCGAGAAGAAAAGATGAGAAAAACAAGGAGTGAGAGGTGGTTGAGTAAAGGGGCAATGGATGAGTAAAGCAGGGGGTGTTAAAAATAAGACAAAGGAATCACTTGTGCTCCAGCACGTCCGCTCCTTATACTGCTCTGGGCATTCAATCCAGCCAGCTGTCCTTTTTGAAATTGACGGATCAGCCATGAATACGCCATCGTCTGCAATATATAATAAATCTGAAGATGCTATTACAGGCAGTTCATTAGGATGCACACAACCACTTGTCTGATAAGTCACCTAAATTATTGGCTGCCATTTGTTGTTTGTAATGGCTGCAGTATTTTCAGGGGTGAATCCTTAAATATGAAGCTCACCTTGATACAAAAAACTTTTAAGATTTAAGCCTCAAACTTTGGCCATTTCTGCTAAAATACAGGTTTAGAAATCTATGTCATGCTTGCATAAAGGAGGAGCTAGCTGGATGGACAGTTGCCTGTTAAAAATAGCCACTCAGTGAATCATTGTGCTCAGCACTTTTCACAGTTGTATTACTGAGTCTGAGTTGCCCAATGGACTTTCTAATAAGATTCAGTTTAAATATCCAAGCTTGCATTTTCATAGGTAGAATGTAAAATCAGTCAAAGCAGGAGTGCTTATGGACGAGTTGGTGAGAAGCTGGAAAAGGTTCGCCAGAATGTGCCATTATTCTGTAACCTACTTGACTTGCAGATTATGTCTGCAAGCTGCACGTTTGTTCACTCAACCAGTGTACAAGATGCAGTGTCAACCAGTGCCTTGAAGCTACAACTGAAGTCACAGACGGAAGATGTCATTCACCTCAAAAGATACTTACACCATCTGATTCATATACTGTATATAGCCATGTTCCAGCTGTTTCACCACAAAGCATTCGATGTAAATGAAGTCAATGGAGGCCAATAAGAGTAAGACATATGACTGTTGCCCGGCAATGGCTGATTAGTGGTTAGATCATCATTAAGTAGAAAGCATTACACAGAATGCAATTACAAAACTCTGCAGCCTGTTTGTTAGGGTACAATGGCAGGCATTGCAGAGGTGGTGTACTTTTGTTACATTAGTGTTGCATCATGCAGTTTTGGTCACCTTTTGTCACTTAATTTCAATTGCTATGTGCATTTGAATTTGGCTTTCTTGTGGAGCTTTAAGTTTCCGATGCATGAACATACCTTGCTGGAGCTTTGGTGGAGCGTGTCATTGTAGACAGTGCCAGTCTCCCAGTTTTTAACCTTCATGAAGCGGGGGCACTTTGAGGGGCTGCCATTCTGCTGAGACTTGGTGGGTGACATCCTGCCCTGGGCTGGGGACTGAACAGCACAAAACAAAACTCATGTTTCTTGACAAATGACTGAATACCAAAGCTACCTTTAATACCGAACGGTCCGCCCAACTTAATACTAGGGTTTGTCTATTAAATTAAGGCTATTTACTCAAAGTGGAGCTCATATTTGCTTCACTTACTGACTCCGTTCTGTACAAAAACCATTTGCATCCATCTCCGGCTGTTTCAGCTTTATGCCTCACTCTAGGATAAAGGCAATCAGTATTTAACAGCAGGATGATGGCAAGCCAACACCAGGCTAACAGCGCTTTCCAGCACTGTATCTATTGACTGATGAATTCCTGCAATTTAACCCCACAGCCAACTGTAAGCATTTGAAAAGCAAAGCAGCCGGTGATTGCCAAGATCAGAGTAATCAATCCCACACCTTTGGAGGCCGCTTCTTCATCTCCCTAGGCATTGTTAAGCGTACAGTGGAGCTGCTTTAGAGAAACAGTGATACAATCACAGCTTACTGAAGACATGAATACCAAGAGAGTCACACTGTTTGAGACTGGCTGTCATTTCATGGCCTCTCAAACAGTAGAGAAACTTGGTGGTTAGAGCAAGTTTGATTTTCCAGAGAAAATAAAAAGGCTTCATTCTTATATTCATGCGCCAACAGCAGTACCCCCGCTGTGGAGCTCAAATGTGACTTTTTCTATCACAGAGTGTGGGCCAAAGAAGACTGGTTTCTGGAGTGTCTTTACACTACATGAAAAAAAAAAAAAAAAAAAAAAAAAAAAAGGGAATTGAAGTTTAACCAATTCAAAAAAAAAAAGTTGATTAAAAGCGTGGGATTTTTAATTTATAACAAAAAAAACAAACATATGAACAGGTGAATACAGGGTGAAGAATGAGCATTAGATTATGTGACTTTATGTACTAATGGTACAGTACTTCTGTTCAGCGCGCAATTAAAAAGCATAAATTTTCTCATAAAAATAACCCCTAAAGCAGTGGGACCACCAGTAATTACCACATGTCTGCTTTTTGTCACACGTCAATCACAAAGCCCAGCGTTAAGAATAAGGTGTGGATGTAACAGATGGAGCACACACCAAGCTGGAAATGAACATAATTGAAGCTAATCTGATAAGGATAATTTCATTGGAGGATGTAATTACCAAAGCTTTTCTGGTAAATGCAGTTATGTAGTTAAAGTTCCTCTTTTTATCAATTAAAACTTATAATGAAAATGTAACTGATGACAAGCAGACTAGAGGTAGAAGGGATGTGCAGAAAATGGTTAAAGCAGCAGCCTGGGAACTAAAACAATGAGCCATTTGTAAAATAATTGTGTTGCTAAATGTATGCTTTAACAATTAGCTTCTCATTCATTTCATAATTGGGCTATAGTGTGGATGAAAGCATAGCGCTGCTGCCTCTCAGCCACATTATCTCCCCACAATGGATAAAAGTCCACCGTAGCTTCAGAAATGAGACAGAACGCTCAGCCTTATTAAACATTAAATTATGCAGAAGCTGAGGCTCAAACCAAGGAACTCCAATTCTTAAACAAATTGGAACAGCTTTTTAGAAGGCCATTCATGTGCCACTTAAAATCCTTGCAGGTAGAAAGGCAAAACTGCTACATGGAGAATCAATCACATACTCACTTTGTCTACAGTACCACAAACAGTTTAAATTAGTACAAGCAGCCATCTTTCAAAAGGAGCTCAACATTTTCAGACACCCATCTGAGATTTTCTGTGGCTAAAAACAAGGTTGCTAAGGAATAAAAACACTTGTTTTGCTTCAATCAGCACTGTCCGTCTACAATGAAAATAGTAAAAATATATGAAAGGGCTGCTGCAGTAGAGTGATTTTTTTATTAAAAGCCAATAATGAATAGCAAATATGTCTACTCATGTCACGAGTAGACATTTGAGCACGAAGCCCTACTCAAAAGCTTCCTTGACTGTGGACACAGATACCAGGAGTAGCGTATGGCAGCTTACATATGTGACCACTGGAAGGCATGCATCACCCCCCTCAACTCTAGTCTCATGCACAGTGGCTCTCCCCTGCAGGTCTGAGGGCTGGATCATTTCAAGAGGGGCCACATTATATGGAGAGACGAATCAACAGCTGCACACATTCATTAGGCCTCCTGGAATTATTTAGCTTCATCCGGACCCATTGACAGAGGCGTGAGTGACGTCGCCAGTGGGTGGATAACACCGGCCATGTGCAGATTACGCCGCGCTTGTGACAGACACTCAGATCTGAGACCAGACCTTTCTACATGCAAGCTTTAAGCTGGATTTAATGCATCACCAGCTTGCTGCCGGAAGCATCTAATGCTTAGGTGATGGGATCTCTAGCTGTACGTGTGAAGTGTGTGCTCAGTTTTAGAAACCAAAGTGTGGATTATGGTGCATTAGGTGAAAGTGGCAAAGCAACTCAGTATTAGACAGCTACAAAAACTGGACTTTGAAAAGATATTTATAGCATTCAAGCTGTAAACATTAATTTTGAATTACCTTGTCAGGGTCAGTGCTGTGCTCCACAGGCATGTTTTCCAGCGCTCCGCAATTCCCCAACACCAGCTGTGGGGACGTCCCATTTCCCACGACATGATCCCTACAAGTCACACATTTTAACGTCAGGTGTGCCATTCCCATCATACAGTTTTTAAACTTAACCTTAGAAACAATGAAAAACACAAAAGTTTTGTCCCTGAGTGATGACACTATTAAGCTACTTTTTAACTAGCCTCAAACTGAATACATTTCACTTAAATGTTGTAAAAAGTACTTGAGTAATTGATTACATCTCCTAATTATTCATCTTCTAAATTTCAAGGAACGGTTTGTTTTAGAAGGCTTTAGGGTCTGGTCACAATTAGTGGCCGCTTTGTAGATAAAAGGATTAATCTAGAGCATAATCAGTAGATTAAGACATGATTGAATAATTAACAGTTGAGTATACAATCACTTGCCACTCATACCCCAAAGATAACAGGCAATGAACAGTGATAGATCTCACCTGAAGCTGTAACTATGCGATCTAGGGACATGATGAGAAACAGGGGAGGGGGACAGCTCTGCGCTGCCACTGTAGAACCGTATGACATGAATAAATATGGCAAACTCAATTCCACACCAGTTGAAATATGCAATCAAAAAACACCCACACACATCCAGCACCGTTCACACTCCCTCCCCCGCCAAACACTGCCATGTGCACGTGTCCATGCTAGTTGTAAATTGTCACAGGCGTCCCCTTCTTGCCTTCTCGATAGGGCTCTGCATTTTCTCGATTTGGATGATCATATTCTAGCAAGTGGCGTTGGACATGCAGAAACAATGGAAGTTGTGTCCCTTACCATTACTACTTGCTGTAAAAACAAGTTCCCAAAAATCTCAATCAAAAATTCACTACACTTTATCAACTTATAATGGTCTTTTCAAGTTCAATAAAACCCCACAGTTGAAAGAGTGGAAGTTAGTTGTCCTATTCCTCAAATTAAGTGTCAGAAAAATAGATACAAATTGCCCTGAGCCTTGATGTATTTAGGAGTCCTGGACACATTGGCAGCCCCATTAAGTAAAGCATCTAAGAAAGACAGCAATAAATCTTTCAGAGAGCATTTTTGAAAAGAGGAGTCATTCCTGGATAGGTCAAGAATGAGATATCAATTTTAAGAGGCTCAATTTGATTTAAAACAGTCAAGGGAGCTCAATAAATGATAACTGAGACACCAATAAAAATACACTGAAAGCAAAAACAGGGGACCGGATATGGGTTTTAAGTGCAGTTCATGATTATAAAAAGCCAAAAAAAAAAAAAAAAAAAAAAACAGCTTCTGAGCATCACAGGCCACATCCATATGTAAATTAATATAGTCAAATTACCAATTATCGTGCACATAATGTGAAGACGTTTCTCAGTTCTTTTGCTGAAGTTTAATGTGTTACGTTAAAACCAAAGGCCTCTTAAAAGAGCATTTAAAGGTGCAGTATATAGTAGTGTGCAGTTAGATCAAGCTAGGTCTAAATTGCTCTATAAAACCACACCTTTCCTTTTGTTGCAGAAAAAAGAAATTAACATTAACCAAATTAATGAGACATGGCAAATTGTGTGGACCACAAATAAACACAAAGGGGTTCATTTTGGGCTCTGCACATATAAACTTTAGTTGAAACACATGGAAAGATCAATCTAATTTCAATGCTCTGATAATGTTATGTTTGTGCAGATTATATTTGCATATCCTTTCCTAAAAATGTTTGGCCTTTGAACTCACCAAGCAGGCTTTCCTAGAACAGGCATGCTTCCAATTCAAAAAATGAAGGGTGTGGCCAAAAACAGGCTCAGCCAGTCATTTTAAAATCTTTTTCTTCTTTTAGGTTTAATTAATGGGTGGCAAACCAGCTTGAGGTGCATTACCACCACCTACTGAGCTGGAGTATGATCACTGAGTATGAATCACTTTACAGTTTTTCTCAGTAGCTTTAGCTCATTTACTCAAACCTAGTTCCAGTTTATCTTCAAACCTATGTTTCAACAGAAATCTCTGTTTGTAAATCATTTAGAACATTTCTCATCATTTCACACAGTTTTCAAACTTTTTTTCTAAACTCTTCATGCAGAGACACAGCTTCATTAAATTAACTTTGTTTGGCCAATGCAATGGTCTTTTTTGCACATGGAAAGGAATTTTGTTCCAAATTATGTCTCTTTAAATATAGAAATTCACACATAGCTGCAAAAATCTAACATTTGTGAGCACTCAGCATCTGATTAGAAGATCACTTCTGTTTCACTGAATCAACCGGAAAAGGGCAAGACACAGTATACAGTATTCTTATAGAAAACTATATATTTCATTGTTTTTTTTTTTTTTTTTTTTGTTTTTTTAAATTAGAATGACAGTGAAGTTGGATCTGTTGCTGAGTTTTCCTAGTGACTATCACAAGAGGAGATGTACTCTTTTTCTGAATAAATATATATTTTTATTATTGTTACTAATGCTCCCACTTGTAGTTGTAAAGATGTCAGCATGAAGAATAAAACAAATGCTCCTTACTCCCTGCCTTTGCTGTTACTGTGATGGTCATTTCTGACAGCATTCCAGGTTTACAGCACATTACATTATGAAATATCCACAGTCTCCTGTTCATTCATTTGTGTAAAGTATGAACCCAAGTGCACACTGCAGTAAATCAGAGATAACTGAGGTTACTGAGACGAGGACTGACCTGCTGTGTGAAAAGAGTGAATGTGCATGTGAAGTCACCTGATTGCAGTTTGATCATTTTGATGCAGAAACTTGCTTTTGGGGGGTAATTTAAGAGTTTTGATTGCGGAACAACATTTTGCAAAGATCAGACTTTATTTTGAGAACCTGAAATTTTGTTTGAGTTTTCTGTGTGACCTGTTTTGCAAATGACAATTCTGAATGGAGAAATGTGTCAAAGCAATTAAGAAAAACTGTAAAGTCTGAAGGAGAAAAAGGAGACAAAAGATACATGTTTCAAAACTAAAAAAACAAAACAAAAACATAAAATTGGCCCCTTTTTACATTTGTGTCTTGCTCTACCATCTCAAAGAAATGAAACCAAACTTTATGATATGATATTTTTCTAAAGAAGGAAGCAGCTGCCATCATGCTTCAAATGTTTAGATTTGTTTAATCAAACGTTCATTAAGATCTGCGTCTATGTTGTTGAAATTTGCATTTTGTATTGACAAGCAAGCAAACAGTAATTAGTTGGCACTGTGCTGTGAGTCATATCAGGTGAATGAGAAGCTGTCGGTGCGACTTATTGCGTGAGGAAGTTTGGGCACGGCACATTCTCAAGTGGGGATGTTGTGGGACTGTTGTTTTCCAAACCGAGGGCCAGGTGCATCTCTTCTGACACCCGATAACTAGCTCTGTGAAGGGCCCTTGACCTAAATCCTGATTCTTATTCTACCAGTGCTCTACCTGCATCTTTTTCTATAGAGGGAAACAAAGACCCTTGAACTACAAGATCAATAAATTACAATTTACCAGGACACTTGAATCTCCACGTCCTTTCTTCCAGCATTCCTCTGGCCTTCCCCGTTGATCTCCTTTTTGCTGTTTTTGATGAGGCGCAGCACTGGTTCTATCTCCTTCAATAGCTCATTTTCCTCCAGACCGTTGCAGAGCAGAGCAGAGCGGCCTCCGTCTCTCATCAGCAGGGGGTCCTGGACCCCTCCCCTCTGCAGGATGGAGTGGGTAATAGAGGGAGAGGACAGGTTTTCAATGGCTCTGAGCTGAACTGCGCAGTGCTCGTAGGACTTTGACTGAGGGATGGCAGGCCGCGTGACCCTCACTGTGCGCTGGCGTCCGTCTCCAGACAGAGTGGTCTCTAGGTGTGTGGTGAAGCCCTCTGGCCCACGCAGGATGAGTACAGCGTGGCTTTCGGGAGACACATTTTTGAGTGTCTCCAGTGCCCTCTCATATGACAGATCCACCAGAGGTTTATTGTTTACAGCCAGGACAATGTCTCCCACCTGCACCAGGCCACACTCCTCAGCCGCCCCACCCCGGATTAGGTCAGAAACAATGACAGGCGGCTTGGACACCCTCTGTTTCACCAGGAAGCCCAGCCCGCCCACCTTCCTCTTGAAAAGACGCACTGAGATGATGTTGGGCTGCAGCTGGCAGACTGTCGGCTCTGACTCCTGCATGGTGCCTTGCTGCGTGTCTCGAAGTGTCTACTTGTGTGTGTATAAACGTGTCCCCAGGGATGTTTCTAAAACAGAAGGAGAGGGAGGGGAGGAAATAGAACTTCTATTAGCTTGGGAAATTACCTTGATGTGTTCACAGTGTGTTGATCAGTCATAGAGGGCATATGCATTATTGAAGCACAGTTTCTGAAATGATATTAGCTCCACACATCATTAGCTTCTCTTCAGCTACAGGTGCAAAAATTATAATGGACAGGAAAATCTATTATGCACTAATTAGAGCTGCTCATACCAGGAGATAAACTCAATATTTGCATCTCAATGACTAAACACTGAAACACACTTTAATGACTGCAAAGGCAAATATTGGCTTAGCACTATAGAGCTCTAATAATAGAGGCAGGTGGCAACATTTAGGGTGTAATGAGCAGCTCATGCTTCTTTACTCTTTGCCAAATAAAGTTGCAAACACTATCCCACTTATAGAGACATGGTTCACACAGTCTAGAACAGAACAGAAAAAGGAAACGGCTACTATATTTCTAAAATACTTCATCATATTGCATTGTATTTCTTCGATAATGTCAAAGTCAGTCAACCTGGCCCACTCAGTCCATACACCAGTGTCCTCTTCGTTCGGTCTATGTCTCCTTACTTTGGCTTTTCACACAACATGAAACTGAAAACATGAAAGTAGTTGGTATGGCTTCCAGAGGATTACTGATCTGATTACTGATCTTACAATACTGCTAACTATTTAGGTTGTTCACAATTGTTATTTTAACCAGAGGGTAAAGGTTTAATATGTGGTTTATGGTCTACTGTGTGTTTTTTTACAATCTGCCCAGGATGTGCTGAGTATTTTCTCATAAGCATCTCATGCAAAGGTGGTGCAATGTAAAAGGCATGTAAGATTTACCAATTTACCAAACAGCCTGCAAATACACTGTTGCCCATAAAGGTTGTAATAAACACATTTAACACATTTATCTCTTTTCATCAAATGCCAAACAATTTTTTAGCATGAACTGGTTTCACCTGCAACTGGGACTATATACTGTATGTATGTAATCATCGCACCTGATCAAAGTGATAACTGATGTGTATAAAAAAGTGGAGTGTGTCTGAGAACAAAATCATTCCAACTCTATGGGCAACAGTGTGTAAGAAACCCTCTGTAACTTTCAAAGTTACAGATTACAAGATTTCACAAAGTAGTGTGATCTGTCACTGCATGCTGCAACTGTTAAGACTTGTATAGAGATGGTTTATGTTTTGATTAGACTAAAGCCGTCTCACTCAGCGGTATGTGCAGTAGGATAGTATGAACTCTGTCTATCATGACATCTTATATTGTCTTGTTTTTGTTTCATAGCCTATACTTGTTTTTGTTTATTTTTTAAGTCAGGTAACCAAGAGACGACTTTGGCTTTTCAGTTGTTGGTTGCATTGTGTATTTACATAGGACTATATTTGGCTTCGTGAACATGTGCCTAACTCAAATAAACTCAAACAAAGAATACACTCAGCGTGCTGACTCCTACTTCATACCATAGTTTACGTTCTAGCGCGCATAATGTTTAGACTAGTTAACTTAAATTGTATATAGTCCAACACATTTATAACAAGCTTATTTTGTTCTGCTGCGTCTTTGGAGCGTGTGCATGTTGGAGCGTGGGTGGTGTAAGTGTCGTCTTGTATACGCCAGAGTGGCTACAGAGAGCGGCCCAAAACACCAAAATACAGCCTGCGCAGTTTTGTAAAGGCGGGAAGCGCGCAGGCAACAGCTGGAGTCGTTCAGCACCGAGGTCAGCTCCGCGCTGTGAGCTCTCACTCTGTTGAATATCTGTGCTCCTGAACTCCGCTCACTCTCCACACAACAGAAACAAAAAAAACCTTCACATCTGAGGTCACTGTGAACCTGTTCCCTGTGATCTCTGATAACCACAGATGGTTCAACTTCACACCCTTTATTTTGCATATGAGTTTTGCTACTCAGTTCATAACTTACTGACAGAGTGGGAATTCATGCATATTGACCAGACTGGCCCGGAGCACAAGAATACATTAAACAGTCTGCTCTTTAATCTATCCCTTTGTACCTGCACCCCACTAGGGTATATGAAAAATAAACTACTAATGCCAATGGGCTATTTTTAAAATGTGTTCAATCATTAATGATTAAACTAAGTCCAGATTAAGTCAGTGTGCAAGTTTACATTTTGTATTGATAAAGCTTAGCCTAAAAATACGCACGTGCTGAGCTATAGGCACGGTGTCCCCTATGTCATTCTCTGTTTAAAAGTGTCATTTTTGCAAACTCCCTTTGTTGCATTTTAAACAAAAATGATGCCAGCGTCTGCATAAAAATACTGGGATGAATATTCAGCCCACAAACAGGTGGTTATCTCGGGTTTTTTGAGTCTTTTGGTTTTTATTTGACATACAATCAGAGTTCAGGAAAGTGGCTCAAATCTCTCCCCCAACTGAGTGAATGACATAAATCAGCAGATGCTGATACAATACATCTCTGCGAAACATTTATTATTTCTAATTTCTGCGGTCAGCAAACACTAATTCAAAGCGCATGGATAAACAGCATAAAAACTACTGTCTCTATTTATAACAATCAGAAGTCACTTGATGGCGTAGCAATAATTCTAAACCAGCAGAGAAACAGACTATTTGCTTTGTAAATAGTCATACAGTTAAGATACAGGCGACTGTAGTTTTGTATCTTGTCTACATCCGGAAAATGCGCACAGCTCGTCATTATTAAGTCTATTATTAAAATTTCTAAAAGCAACAAGTTCTATAGACATTGTGCGCAGAATGCGCATCGAAACAATATCCATCTCGCTAGAAAAAAAGTTTTATTTCTGGGTTTCTGTCTTTTGTCTGTATAGCTGTAAGCTCTTATCAGATCTCTGCGTAAGAGTCCATCCTTTCTAACATCCCCTTTCCTTGTACAGAGCGACGGAATGCAGCGCAGTAATCAACAAAATTACAGACAAATAGCGGTTAAACAAATAAAGCAAAACTCACCCCTGAGAACCGGGTCGCGGTCACAACAACCAGCAGCAGGAAACTTGCGCGCAAAGTGGTGCGTTCTTTTGCGGTGCGTTTTTGTGCGGTGGCTGCACGGCTCTGTCCTCCACAGCGCGCTCTGCCTCTCTAGAGACGAGGCATGCTTGTGGCTCCGCGCGCACCGGTGGGCCGTCTTATAAAGACACCATGACGAGCCGGGACACGGTCGCGCGCGGGCATTTCAATCAGCTGGAGGTGGGCTGGCGTCATCAACCCCCTCATGCGCAAAGCGCACTGGACGGAGGCCCCTCTGATAAGACTGGCCCCCGGGACTCTGCAAAAAGATCTAAGCACTCAACTCAGGGAAAATGTGGGGAATAAGCCCTGGTTTGGCACAATGCTTCTCCACAGCTTCTATAACCATTATTTGAACCACTTCTTTGAAGTGTGCTTAGATTAAAGATCATGTCTCTGTAGGCTCAGGTCCAAGGTATGCAATACTATCCTATAGTTTATTATTATCCAAAACAAAATTCTCATGAATTGTACAAAACATCTGCTCTTTTATCTTTGATGCCATAAAGGTTGCATTGTTTGCCTCTCATTTTCATGTAGGTGCAAAGCATTAACCATCACCTGGCATACCAAACTCAAATGACTCCAGATAGACATGCTAAAGAGTTTTTTGTTTGTATGTTTGTTTGTCTGTTTGTTTGATTCACATTCACCTAAAAAAAAAAACATGTTCTTGTGTAAACACTGTATAGATCTATCTGAGGTGAATGTATGATATACCAAACAGCAGGGGTGGAAAGTACAGTACTTTTACTCAAGTAATTTGCCACAAAGACATTTAAGTAAATAAACAGTGGCAAAGTTGGTTGAAATAGAAGCAGTAGTGGTTGTCGTAGCAGAAGTAGTGAAGTGCAGAAGTGATAATGGTAGTAGTGATAGTAGTGGTAATAGTAGCAGAAGTAATAGTAGCACTTGTAGTATTAGTAGTAGTAGCAGTAGTGGTAATTGTAGTAATGGTAGTAGTGGTAATAGTAGCAGAACTACTACTTTAGTATTAGTAGTAGTACCGGAAGTGGTAATGGTAGTATTGATAGTAGTGGTAATAGTAGCAGAAGTAGTAGTAGCACTTGTAGTATTAGTAGTAGCAGCAGTAGTGGTAACAGTAGTGATAGCAGTGGTGATATAGCAGAAGTAGCAACAATAGCGGTAGATGTAATGGTGGTAGTATTACTGTTATCAGTATTAGTTTTAGTACTATTGTAGCAGTAGTGGTATAAGTAGTAGCAACACTAGAAGTTATAGTGGGAGTAGCAGTTGTAATAGTAATATAGAAGTAGTGGTAAGTTGTTACTAGAAGCTCTAATATTGTTAACAGTGGTAGTACTGCAGTTTTTTCTTTTACACAAGTTTTTAATTTTGAAGTTACACTACTTGTACAGGAATATTTCTTCAATCTGTGAAAGACAAATATGTTTACAAAGAAAAAATAAACTATAAGAAGAGCATGTCTTATGTAAACACTGAATTAAATTGATATATCAAACAAAAATGCACATTATACTGGGGAGATTTCTTTGGTAGCATTGTGGAAGTATCATAAGCACACACATACTACACCCACGTCCCAGGATCGGCCATGTCATTATGTCAATCACTTCCTGCTTGAGTGCTGCCATCTGCCCTCATAAAGCCACACACACCACAACGGATCACTGCAAAGCCCCTGCTTAGCCCCGTTACACATGCACACGGGCCATGCTTAAGATGCCCGCTGCATCTCTTTCATCCAAACATCTTCCTTCTTCGTCCATTTGCCCTTCGACCCTTGGCCTGCTTTGCTCTTAAAAGATAAGAATCACATGTGCAGATGTATAGCTATAGGAGACCTTTGTATTCTTAACCCAGAACAACCATAATTCTTTCAATCACTTCGCTTCAATAAGGCACTTTTCTATCATCAAGAGCCGGTCTTTACCACACTGGCAAATTATACAGCTCCACAATCATCTCGAGGATGCGTTCGACAGCGTTTACCATACATTTGATGGCAGTACTGGCATTATCACAGCACGAGAGCACGCATATGTCTCAATTTCTATTCAACTCACAGCACGACGTTACATTTTTGAAGATAGACAGGCTTTGGTGATAGTACGGGAGCAATTTGCTACTGTATATGCCTCGTACAGTTATTCGAAGTACTCTAATTAGGCACGTTTGGTGTTAACAAAAGAACACTGTCTTTTGTTGGCCCAATTTTTGAATCACTGTTGTAAAGTCCTTTGTTTTGTTGCTGAAAGATTCAAATAGGATTTTTGGAAACCATTTAAAATTGTGTAAAATGATTGTTAGGCAATTTGGTAATTGTAATTTGACACAAAATGTTTCTTATGCATTTAAACAATATTAATGTGCTGTGTCTTGTGTCTTGTTCACCTGTGGAAGAAGTACTCTAAATATATACTCTAATAACACTCAATAAACACACAATAATAACACTCAAATGGATGCAAAGGTACTCAACAAAAGTACTACAACTACTAGCACTGCTTTAACTACTACTGATGACCAATAATACTGCTACCACCACGTCTTTTACTGCTACCACCACTATTACTGCAACTACTACTATTGCTACCACCTAATTACTATTTGCCATGACTTCTACAACCACTATCATGTTTACTACTACTAATACTATTAACCCTACTACTTGTACCTACCAAAACCTGGTTTTGGATCCAGAAAGCTCTGACTGTGAGGTGTTTGTAGTTATTTACTAATTCGAAGACTTTAAAAATGCATTTGAGTATAACTAATATGTATACCCATAAAATGTGCTCAAGAACTGTTTGAGTATTTGAGGACCAACTCCAAGGGGTAGTTTAAGGAGACTGGTTAATAGGAAAAAGGTGGACACAGTTGATAAATAAAATTTGTTTTACCTACTCACAAACAGTAACAATGTTGTGACACATGGGTATTTACAAAACAACTATTGTTTTTTTTTTTTTTTGTCTTGTTTTGCCTTGAATAGTGCAACTCTTCTTGCATCATCAATGTCCCCAGTGATCCTACAATGACATAATCCTAGCTCAGAAAGCATTTCCCCATAGACCAGAAGCGTAAACGAGTACCCGCCAGTGCTAAATGGTCAAGTATTCTGTTGCACGGTTCTTATAAGCAGCAAGGTGTTGGAGGAGAAAACACAAAGATTGTCTGGAAGTGGAAATGTTTCCCTGAAGGATTCCTGACTCATACATTACTGTTATAACTTTGGTGTCTGTCTTTATTTGAACACACTTTTCTGGAGGTCCTTCTGTAGAAAATTGCTGTTAGATGTGATCTGTAGACAGACTAATGATGCCTGGAAAACCATAATCATTAGAGCATTACAGGGTGTATTTTTGGGTTGTTTCCATCAGCTTCTGTCTGTTGTTTGTTGGTTAGACTTTAAGCAATGGGCCAAGGATGAAATGGATACTTTTAGTGTGGATTTGAATCATTGTGAGATAGGGCCAAGGATACTTAATTCCAGCCACAAGTGGTCAGTAAAGGCTTTCCTCCACCTGGGCCTCCTCAGGTGGGACATGCCCAGAACAGCTCCCCAGAGAGACATCCAGGAGGCTTCCAGAACAGATGCCGAGCTGGCCCCTCTCAATGTGGAGGAGCAGTGGCTCTACTCCGAGCTTCCCTGCGTGACCGAGCTTTTCACCCTATCTCTGAGGGAGCGCCAAGCTACCCTGCGGAGGAAACTCGTTTCGGCCGCTTGTATCTTGGATCTTGTTCTTTCAGTCATGACCCAAAGCTCATGATTATAGGTGGGAGTAGGAACGTAGATCGACCGGTAAATCAAAAGCTTCGCCTTTCGGGTAAGCTCCTTTTTCACCACAACAGACTGATACAACGACCGTGGCGAGCCACCTTTTTCCAGTCGAGAACCATGGCCTCGGACTTGGAGGTGCTGATTCTCATCCTAGCTGCTTCAGACTTGGCTGCAAACCGCCCCAGTGCACGCTGAAGGTACTGGTTTGAGGAAGTCATCAGCAACATCATCTGCAAAAAGCAGAGATGAAATCCTGTGGTCCCCAAACCAGACTCCCTTTGTCCCCTAGCTGCACCTAGAAATTCTGTCCATAAAGATAATGATCAGAATTGGTGACAAAGGGCAGCCCTGCCGGAATCCAACATGACAGGTCTGATTTACTGCCGGCAATGCGAATCAAACTCCTGCTCTGGTGGTACAGAGACCAGATAGCCCTTAGCCGAGGGCCTCAGACCTCATACTTCCAGAGCACCTCCCACAGGACGTTACGAGGGACACGATCAAATGCCATCTCCAAATCCACAAAACACAGGTGGACAGGTTGGGCGAACTCCCATGAACCCTCGAGCATCTGACAGAGAATGTAAAGCTGGTCCACTGTTCCGCAACAGGAACGAAAACCACATTGTTCCTCCTGAATCCGAGGTTTGAATATATCCAGTACCCTGGAATAGACTTCCCTGAGGAGCCTGAGGAGTGTGATCCCCCTGTAGTTGGAACACATCCCCCGGTCCCCTTTCTTGAAAAGAGACCTTGGTCTGCCAGTCCAGAGGCACTGTCGCTGACTGTCACACGACATTGCAGAAACATGTCAACAAAGACAGTCCCACATCCAGAGACTTGAGGTACTCAGAGCGTATCTCATCCAACCCCGGAGCCTTGCCACTGTGGAGCTTTTTGACCACCTCAGTGACTTCAGCCTGAGCAATAAACGAGTCCACCCCCCGAGTCCCCAGCATCTGCTTCCTCAATGGAAGGAATGT
Organism: Bostrychus sinensis; assembly: GCA_020698575.1. Lineage (NCBI taxonomy): Eukaryota > Metazoa > Chordata > Actinopteri > Gobiiformes > Eleotridae > Bostrychus > Bostrychus sinensis. Next base: position 16,150,897 of record CM036249.1, on the reverse strand, counting down.
CAGTGAGATTAAGGAGATCCTCAAAATATTCCTTCCACCGCCCGACAACATCCCCAGTCGAGGTCAACAGCTCCCCACCCTGTAAACAGGGTTGGTGAAGCACTGCTTCATCCTCCTGACAGTTTGCCAGAATTTCTTTGAGGCCAACTGATAGTCCTCCTCCATGGTCTTCCCGAACTCCCCCCAGATCCGAGTTTTTGCCTCTACAACCACTCGGGCTCGACCACCACCCACTCAAACCCCTCCACCATGATAAGATGGCAGTTCAAGAAGGTTATTTTTCTGTTATGGATATTGGTGTTATTAATATTGAAATATACAGTAGCCTTTGCCACTTCTGTTTCTCAGACACAGCAGTGATAATTATGCTGTCAATGCTGTATAGCTTCAACGTCCATAGAACAATGCTCTCTGGGCCACCACCATGGCAAGTTTCAAGACAAAAGAGGAACTAGGCTAAAATGTCATCACAGACAATGGCCAGTCAGTTACAATTAAAATGTACTTTTAAACAACGTAGTATCATATGTAGGCCTAAAGGCTAGTTTTTATGGGTTTATGGTTTTACCACAACTAAAGCCAAAAATCAAAACCAGCCTGGTCCTTGCTAGCTATAATTGTATTGCACTTCATAGTTGAATTAGCAGTATTAATGAAATAATAATATACTTAGGTCAATGTTTATGATATTATACTGTTAGGCATCTGTTCCTATTTCTTGCTAAATGTTATGAGGGAACTTGTGTACTATAACCAGCTAGAGGCAGCGATAAAAATCTGTAAACTGTAAAATATGTAGAATGGCCCTTCTTGCATTTGTGGTAAAAGAGACTTCCTTAGAGCCAAGCAACTACTTCTCAAGTTGCTTTGCATCTTTTAAAGGGAAACTTACACTATTATCTTTTACTTGAGTATTTTGGGGGAGGAGAAGGTTATTTTTACTCAAGAAAAAATGGAAACGTGCCTAAATATATTTAATAATAGTTGTAGCAGCAGTAGTAGTAATGAAGTAGAAGTGATATTAGCAGTAGTAGTAGTTGTGGTAGTAGCTGCAGTAGTAGATTTTGCTGGGCAATAGCAAACTACTTTACATCCAAAGCACGATTTTTACTTGTGCACATATTTTGAGTACTTCTTCTACATCAAATAGCCCACTGTTAGGAGCCATGACTTCCTGTTACCTTAACTGCCCAGACAGAACAAACTGACCTCATAATCCTTCATAAAGGTTATTAAATGTGTGTCTACAGAGAGCGTCATTTGACCTATGACTGGACTTGATCATGAACTATGGGATGTTCCCACTGGGCCACTGTTGGTCCTCAGATTTTGCAGAAAAAGAGGTGTGGGATTTTGTGGAATGCCAACTAGACATATTAGTAACACCTTAAATTATTGCTTTTGCCCAATGTAACTAGGTTGAGAGTAATATTCTTATGAGAGTAATATTCTTATGTACATTTTTTGAAGAAAATGTTCTGGGTGGAGTCTGCATGTTACTGTGGGCTCTGTCTGGGTACTCCAGATTCCTCCCACTGTCCAAAGACATGCATGTGTTAGGTGAACTGGTGACTCTAAAGTGCCCCTAATGAATGAATGTAAGAGAATGGTTGTCTGTTTGTGTATGTCTCTGTGTCAGCATGGTGACAAGCTGGGCCCTCTCCAGGGTGTACCCTGCCTAAGGCCCAGAGTTACTGGCATAAGCTCCAGTACCCGTGACTCCTAACGGGAATAAGCTGAAGGAGATGACTGAATGAATAAATACAACAGTAGTAGTAGCATTAGTTGCAGTAGTAGTAACAGTTGTGTTAGCAGTAGCATTAGTTATAGTACTACTAATTGTAGTCATATAGCAGTATCGTTGCCATACTTTTTAGTATTATATAAGTACATTTTACACTCAGTACTTTTTCACTTCTACTCAAGGAATATTTTTGTGGAGTACCTTAACTTCTACTTCAGTAATGTTATTTTGAAGCAACTTTAAATTGCTTTACATTATTTGCAGTACTCCTTTCACCTCTGCTGTTTCTTACTGTATACACTGGGATCAGCTGTTGGCCTTTAGTGATGCACCTAATATTGCAGTCAGTAAAGTGGTAGCAGATGGAGGTGCAAGTGTTGCAGGAGAATGGGTGAGCTCACCCCAGATGCTTACATCTTAATGAACACTTTTCACTTGATGCAGACAGGAAATCTTGGAGACATAACTCTTCCATCATTGGAAAAATACAGTGTATGTTATACTCTCAAATATTCATTTCGGATGTTTGTTAGGAAATAATGTGTATATAGTGCTGTGTGCACTTACTTTGACGTTACCATAAAACCAATGCCAATAGCCACTTCCCAGAAAAAAAACAAAATGTTCTTACTTACTATTGTATTAATGCACTTTCGTAGTAACAGAGTAAACAACAAATGCTAATTTTGTGTTGTTTTCTTAAATTTCAGTGATATGACCAATTAAAAAGGTAGAAAAGTGAACTGTATAAGTGATGAAGAACTGAGAGGCAGTTTATCTAAACAGAGACTGATCTGAATCCTGATGAAAATGTCTCCTGTCAGTTGAAGATTTATGACTGAGGTGATTGCCTGAAGCGTGTACCATACTGCCTTACTGTAGTTGTGTGACATTTTAACGCTGGATCAGAAACTCAATGGATAGATGTCCCTAAATTAGGAAAGGTACAGTAAGGAAGGCCATCACTGTCATTAATACTCTAAAATTATTAGGAATGTTGGTATTTAAAGCATTCACATTCATATTTTTGCATGTGATACTGCATTACAAACACTGCAATTGGTTGCTTAAGTGAAACCAGGCACAAAAAAGGAAATGGGGCAAAAAACGCAAATAGGAAAAATGTTCTCAGATGGAGCTGATCTTGCAAAAATGCTAAATAATGTGCCAAATACAGTATACGTTTACTGAAAACAAGCTAGCAGTTATTGGGGAACAGCTGTATTTGGTTTTACGCAGAGTCTGCAAGTTGTATCATGGATTAAAAGCATTGCAGTCCCTGTACACAGATGAACACAGTGAGCTGTCAAAAGTGAGTCTCTAAAATACAGGAATATGAGACAGATTTTTGAATTTACAACTGAGTTTCAAATTACAAAAAAAGTTTTCTGTTGAATATGCACTATATTTTCTATACTCTACTGTATTCTGGAAAAAATACTGTAACTGTACAATTACTACTTACCATTAATCTGCTGCAATATACATAAATCAGTCATAACCTTATGACCACCTGTCTAATGTATCTGTGTCTGTGTAGCCACATACACAACAAACTGTGATGCACTGTGTATTCTGACACCTTTCTTTCAGAAGACACATATTGACTTCTTCTGTAATTTGAGCTTTGACAGTAGTTTGGATCAGACCACACGGGCCTGCCTTCACTTCCTGCATCACCTGTTGATGTTTCACCAGTGTTTCTTCCTTGGACCATTTTTGATTGATACTGATTACTGCAGACTAGGAACACCCCAGTCAATTTGCCCTTTTTCAAACTCACTCAGATCTTTACTCTTGTCCATTTTTCCTGCTTTTTTCCTGCTTTTAACACATTGACTTTTAACACAACAAATTGTCACTTGCTGCCTAATTTAACAGGTGCAATGAAAAAATAATCTGTTCTTCACTTTAACTTCACTAAATTTTGTCATTTGTACAATGACAATGCACCTACATGGTCGAAGATCACATCAAATAAATATATAAATTAGGCTGCTTGTATGGCAGTTGTCTGACGTCATGTTTACACAGCGGACCTGTGTAGAGCGGAATGAAAACACAGCATTCCTCAGGGATTACCTGCACCAAACCATGCTACACCAACTCATCTTGTCAGGCTACCCTCAAATAAAACGAGCCAAAACATGATTTTCTTCACTGCTTGTGTTGATGTGCCTGCAAATACAAAATCAAGTGGGCAGTGCAGGCGAAATGCTGATAAAACCTGGGATTTTTTTTTTTTTAGATTTCCCAGCAGCCATTTCTTTTGATGTGATCACAAACCTACTCTCTTACATAGCTCGTGGCTGAAGCTGCAGAATCTGGAAAGACCGGTGGGATGGTGCCAAAGCACAAAAACACTGCCGGGGCAATCCGTGCAGAATCTCTCACTTGAAAAGATAACACCCACTCTTTGGAGATTGTCTTGTAACCAACAAATTGAGCACAGCTAAAAGGGTCAGACTGCGGAGCCAAAGACACAGGCTGAAAAGTGCCCAGGGCAGCGCTGCACATGGAGATTTGCTCTTTGTTGAGGGCAACGGGCAAAATCATTATCGTCGGGGACCACAGACTTTATTCGTAAAAAGTCTCAGGCTTCACAGTTGAGGATAATAGCGCTAAATGTGTGGCCCCTAAATGTTGTGGGTGGCATGAGAAAAAGCTTGCAGTGTTTTACATGTGGGAAGTCTTTTATCCAGACTAAATCCTCCATAATACTGTATATTTTTGAATATGATTAATATCTGAGGAACTAAATTTTACAAAACAGTTTTGACTAACCATTTTATTTACAACACCGTTACATATTAAGAGGCATTTATGCAAACCCCGAGGTGTTCTTTATTTGAAACTGAAGTGAGATTGTGACAGTTGCCTGCGAGGAGAAAATATGATATAATTCATCTTCTAACGGTTTGAACCCCGAAAAAAAAAAAAAAAAAAGAGCATTTGAATTTGCTGCAGCGTATTCTTGGAACCAATCACACATTTCTCATTATAGACAATTTGACTGCGAGGCAGACACAGGGCACTTTATGTTATGCGAGATTCATTTTGTATCACTCCTCATGATTTATGGCATATATTCAGTTCATCAATTTTATATTTTATGATTTCTGAAGTACATTTTTTATCAGTATGTAAAATAAATGCATGCACGATGGACAGTATGGATATTGACGTTCTGAAATAGGTATATGGGATAGATGACAAAGTTTGCCATCATATTTATAATTCAGTGCGTTTCTCGACTCACCTTTTTTGACTCTTGTGAGAGTGTCCACAAACACGGTAATGTGGGCCGCATTAGGTGGACAAATTGCTTTCTCAAATTCCATTGAAGCACAATAATAGCTTCCGTGGGAGTGGCAAACAATTTCAAATTCATAATCTATAATTCTGGGGATGAGCCCAGTTGTCCTATTGATCCCCGCAACTTTAAATTAGTTGTACAAAAACTTTTTTTCTCCAAATGGCAACGCTGTGAAGTGAGTTAAAAAATGGTCTGAGAAAACTTGATGTGGCTGGAGTAAACAGACGTAATGGCATCTGTGAGTTTGAATCTCTGTGGGAAAACAATGTGAGCTGTCATAATCCAAAAAATGGATCGCATTATGCTTTTATTGTAACACTGCAGGGAAAAAATAAAGCCAAGGGTAGACAGTTTTGAGCGCTTTTAAAAGTATAGTGTATAGTATAGTATTCTAATTAGCACTTAGTTATTGGTTAACAGCTGGACCTTAAACTAAAGTGTTACCAACATCTAAAACTGGAAACAACTGTTGCTAATAAATGTTCGAAACACAATCATAACACAACATTTATTATACTTTCTTTCAGATGTATGTGTATGCTTTATTTATGTTTAATGCTATACTTTTCTGCATAAATGTTTCTTTTATTCTTTTATGCAGGTGTATGTAACTGATTCTTTAGACCTACTATTTGTTAAGCTCATGTTATTTACTATGTGGAGAGCAAAAGCAGTGTGTTCATTTCATAAGGAATAGATCTAGAATGGGACACACTTGTTGCTTTGTTTCTGCTTTAGCAAAAACACATTTTGCATTTTTTCTTCTTGGAATATTTACTGGTAATTGTACATCCACCCATGTAACTGAGAGACTCTCTTTACAAAAGCACCTCTTGGCTTGGTACGCTTCACTGTATCATAACACAGTGATTAAAACAGTTTGTTGAAAAGTACTAGTTTGGGTTTAGTGAAGGGCTGGATGTTGAGGCGGAGGTTAGGAAGCAGACTGTACACCTGCTAATCCAGCTTTTACAGCTGATCAGCAGAGGGATGTGTCTCCAAATGCTTTCAGGATTACACAGGCCTCATAGTGCCAAATAAAATGGTAGTGCTTTAGAAAAAATAACCTGAAACTATAACTTGCACCATCAAAAACATGTTATCCCCTCATCAACATAGCCTGTACATATCTAACTGTTGCTGTGCTTAGCTATATAGTTATAGGCTAGCTTGTCAGAGCATTAAACAGTTTTCCCATCACCTTTTCCCAGATATGACAACCATAAAAAAAAACACATAGAAAATTCAAATAGATGCAACTTAGTCCAAGTGAGATAAAACCTTCACAAACCCAGGCAGTTGGAAGCCATTTATGAAAACTGTTCCATATTCCCGACCTGATGCATAGTCTATCATTACAGGATAATGTACATCATTACGAGATGCCATATTCATTTATAAAACCTTGCTATAATTACCACCATATTTATATGCAGGTCTTTAACATTTAAGGCGTTGAATGAATCATTTTCTAATTCAAAGCGTTATTGCAGGACTTGTGTGTGAGAATCTCTCTACTAATAATTATTCTTTTGCGAGCTTGGAAGTGGTAGTTCGCGTCCCGAGCCCTTAGCCTGGTGTCCTGCTGGTTCCTACAGCAGCCATGTAATCAGATGCAGAAGGTGAGCGCAAGGTGAGTCCAAATCACTGTAATTAACCGTCATTAACTGAAATGGAGTGAGTGGTGGGACGAGACACCAGCAGCACCGAGACAAAGGACAGTCACTAAGATCTCATAAACACTGCTTAATCTGGTACAATTTCTTCTTATGTGGAGCAAATGTCCACATGACCTCCAGAATTACCTCTTTATAATTATGTGCTGATCGGAGGGGGAAGGTCAATTGTGAAGGAGCTGGGCCAGCCTAACCTGTTCAGCTGGTAGACACTGGTTTGACTGTCTCCCTATTCAACTCAGACCAGTCTCTGTACAGAAAAAAAGAAGATGGCTGGCCTGTCTAGTTGTAAACCTCAAAGACTCAATATTGTGTACCATTGTACCACTTTAATCCATCTTCATGCCAAATTGGTCTCATCATTAGTGAAGTGGTCCATTCCTCTGCTTTTGGTGTGGAAGGTCAAGAGCCCCACGTCTGGATAAATAGAGAGGGTGCATCACAGAGAGCATCCAGCATAAAAACATGACAAAGTACCCACTCTACGGATTTGCCGTGGCGACCCCTGAAAGAAAAGCAGCAGCTCAAAGGGACTTCCTGAAATGTGCAGGTGAAGAGGTCAGGAAAGAACTTGCATTTGTTCCACATGAAGTATCAATGGAAACGTCTGATACTTTTGCATAAAAAATGTAACAATACACAGAACACACAGCCTTACCTAAAATATGCAGAATTACAAGTGGATGTGGTAGGTCACACACAACAAAGATTTTCACAATCTGACTCAGAGAGACACGACTGGAAAGAGTAGAGTAGTGCATATAATAATAATAATAATAATACATGTATATATTATATGTGGACCTATATATTGTTGCTGCTCACATTTACTCTCCTGCTCTGACCAAACTAAACCAAGTAGAGGAATTACAACTACATATCTGAACAGTAGAGACCTAAATATGGAGGATTAAAAAAGGCTTAATTATAAATAAATAAATGTAGAAATGTAGAAAAATAAATACAATGATACATAAATGCATACATTTTGGGCATAAAAAATGTTAAAATTCTCTATTTTCTTTGACATTTCCACACTTTAGTCCTGGGTGTGGTCCAGATACAGTTGAAAAAAAAAGCATTGGCACCCCTTGGAAATACTAGGATTTTTTTTTTGCATGATTTGGCCATAAAATGTGATCTGATCTTCATCTAAGTCAGAACAATAGACAAACACAGTCATGACATTTATTCATGTTTTTATTGAGCATTTATGTAAATAATCACAGTGCAGGGTAGAAAAAGTATTGGAACCCCTAGGCTAGTGACCTCTTCAAGAGCTAATTGGAGTTAGGTGTCAGCCAACCTGGGGTCCAATCAGTGTGAGAAGATTGGAGGAGTGGCTTAAAGTGGCCCTGACCAATAGAAAATGCCACCCAGTTTTGAGTTTGCCATTCTGAAGAAGCATTATTTGATGTAAACCATGCCTTGCACAAAAGAGCTCTCAGAAGACCTACGTGTAAGAATTGTTGAATTGCATAAAGCTGGATAGGGCTACAAAAGTATCTCTAAGAGCATTGATGTTCATATGACTTCATCAGAAGATCAGATCACATTTTATGATCAAATCATGCAAAAATCCAATACTTTTTTTTTCAACTGTAGATAAGTGTGGAAAAGTCAAAGTAAATAGAGAATTTTGACTTTTTTATGCCCAGAATAAATAAATGTATTTATTTCTATCTTCTTCTACTGCTACATTTATTTATTTATTTATTTATTTATTTATTTTTTATAAATAAATAATAAAGTCATTTTTAGTCCTCCATATCCAAAACGTGGTGTGTACCAAAATCAAGTTCCTAACTTCATATTCATGTACAGAACTAAGTTTTTCTTTGACCTGGGTGGAGGCAGATCTCCTCTCTAGGTGTATCCGGTAAATAAACACCTGTAGTCATGCAGTCACATGAAAGTAGTCACCAACCTTTTAAACCTTGTTTTCTGTTGGGATAAGGGGATGAGTCACCACAAAACATGTCAATGCAGTGCAGAGAGACACCTTACTTCTCCGGACTCACTGCTTGTTTATGGTCAAAATATTTCCTTTTACACCATTCACTGTTAAGAAGTGAAGGGATATTTGCTTAAGTTTAATTGATTTAGGAGTAGGCCGACAGCATTTTCTGTTTTTTACCTCCCTGGTCCAGAGGAGTGACCTACAGATTAAAAGTTGCAGTGTTGAAAAGCCTTTTAGCATCACATATAAGTGTACCAGAGCAGTCAATAGTCAATAGTCAGAAATTGGTGTTTACTTATGGCAAATTAGGCTTAAGTCAACACAGACAGAAAGAGCAGTAGTGTCTTTGATGAGAGCTGATTTGCATGTCCTCTCTGAAGTCTGCCATGACAGTGAGGGTATCCAGCAGAGAGGTTTATGAGGCGAGATCGTCTCCAGCTGACTCACTGTGGTCATTGTCACAAGTGCCGTCTCTATTCTTGTCCAACCACTGTGAAGTCAGGGGAGCAAAAATCTAGCCAGGCTTCACAAAATACTGGAAGTTTGTACCAGGCTTTTGTGGCCACTGTGGAAAGGTACAGTTCCTCCAGAGCAGTAAGGTGTCCCAGGTCAGAACAGTTAAATTTCAAGACCCAAACAAAAATATTTAGCTAAATTAAAACATATAATTAATGATTTGCATAAGATTCTTGCTTGTCTGTCTTGAGCATTAGTTAATTTCAAGCTAGAATTTGTATCATGGGTACATATGGGACTTTCATGCAATGTATACCCCAGTTTTAAATAGAGAGAATTAGCATCTTTTGACTCTTATTATTGTAAGTTGCATTAACTTGAATGTATTGCCACAAACAAAAGCAACCTCTACTGTTGTTTATTGTTGCAGTGCTCCTTTTGCATCAGTTCTCCAAATTATTTACTCACTTTTGTATCGTTGGATGCAGTGGGGGAAAGTGGATGCTTAGTACCTTTTTGTTAGAAATTGTCAGTGGTGGACAAAGTACTCAACCTCATTACTTGAGTAAAACTATAGTTCCTTGAGTATTTGTTAAGTATTCAAAGTACTATAAAAGAAAAAAAAAAACATTTTCCACACACAATGTATTTCAAATGAGTGCAATCACGAATTTTTGGGTAACATTTTGACTACATTCAAGTCACAAATTTGCAGCTCCAAAAATATAAATAAAATACATTTTACATCATTTTAGTGGGGAAATGTGGGGATCAACTTATAAAACCATAATAGATAAGATTGTTCTACAGCACAAACGAGCCATATGTTTTATAAATAAGGGTGGGTTTTATGATCATACTAATCAATTTGTTTTAAATTGGTTTATTATAGAATCGTGCAAATAATGTTCAAAGCAAAAGCTAAATCACTTCCAGATTGTGACCAGAGGTTCTTTTTAGCTCCTGAGAGCAAATATGAGAAGTATTATGTAGTAAATAATTATCTATAGGTTGTTGTCTTTCGGTTTTAAGACAATTTTAAAACAAAAGTTACTTTTGCCTTTTTAGAAATGTAGTGGAGTAAAAGCAATATATTTATCTTTTAGATGTAGTGAAGTAAAAGTAGTAAGTTACCCTTAAAAATACTACTCAAGTAAAGTACAAATTCTCAAAAACTAAGTACAGTACTCAAGTAAATTTACTTTGTTTCTGTCCACCTCTGGAAATTGCACCTACTACTACTACTACTACTACTACTACTACTACTACTTTCACTAGAGCGACTTTTGGAGGTCCCTCTCTAAATGAGTAGGTAAATTAAAAATTACCTTTTATATACCTTAGTGGCACAATGAGTAGTAATATTAGTAGTAGTGGTCGTAGTAGCAGTAGAATAAGTACTGGTAGCATTAATAGTAATGGTGATACACTCAAAACTTATTACTTGATATCCAATCCAACTTTATTTATTTATAAAAATGTAATTAATAATTTAGATGATTACATTTACTTCCACTTAATAATATTTTAAACTAGCAGTACTTTTACATGTGCACAGTTTTTTAAGCACTTCTTTTATCTCTAAGTTAGATTGTACATATCTAAATTATGTGTACAATGCAGGTTAATTCTGGACTCAGTAGAAATAACAAAGCTTTGGAAAACAAAATTTTTCAGTGTTACGTTAAGGTAAATGATGTTTTGAGGTACTTAACTTACAATGAGTCACAGAGGTTGACACAAGACAAAACTCGTTCACTTTAAAGATTTTTATTGACAATATTTTTCTTCTCCTCTGGACAATAGAACAAACCCAAGTGTAGCACAAAAAACACAAACTTTATAACAAGGCCTGCAAAGTTGAAGTCAATGACATTCAGTTCTTTTTTTTCAACAGCAGAAACTAAATAATTTCTGGAAGGGTAGAAAAACTTCTTTAGAAACTTTTCCTGTACAAATTATACAAATGAAATTTATCTGTGACGAGCTCGGGTGATGGATGGATAGATATGCTCCTTTTGAGGATGTGGCGATGTTCACATGAGGTCTGCGAGAGCGTCGGAGGAGATGACTTTGTGTGGTGATGTGAATTCAAATCAAAGCCGGCGACCTGGAGAGAACGAGCATTATGGATTATGACTGCGGCGATGCGCTCGGAGACATGACGGAAATAAAAAGTTTACAGAGGTAAGCCCGGGATAAAAAAACAACAACTTCATTTTAACATGAAGGAGCAAGAAAAAGAGAGTAAAAGAGAGGCTACGTCCACACTGATGCGTTTAGGGACACAACAATCTTGCCATTACATTTTATTCATGTCTCATTATTTAGAAAACAGTAGTATTCTAGTGTCTAGTGTGTTTTACAATCTCTGTTATAGCTTAATACTGGATTTGTGTGGACATAATGTGAAAATACACCCGGTATAAAATTAACTTTGGTGTGGATATAGCATGTAAGTTGCATTCAAATGTAATCCAACAGACCGAAAAGTAATATACGGTTGAAATATAATGTTAAAATGTGGAAATTAAAGCAAGTTAAAGCAAATGTGAAGTTAAATTTAGCGATGCCCCAATAACAGCTTTTTCATGTATTTGAGTACTCTCTAATACTAAATACTTTTTACTTATCAACCATACACAGAAGCTTGTTGACTTTAAAACAACATCTTTTGCTGTCTGCTCTGATTTGGTCATGTTTCTTTACAACAAAACATTTCTGAACAATGCTATTTCTTGGAAAGGAGGAACATAAACGGGCAAACAACTTTAAAGCAGTGCAAGGGAGCAACAGTGGCAGCAGGACTAGAGCGTACTCTGTGTAAATGGTGTCTGGACATTCATTCATGTTTGTGTGTGGCAAGGTACACCATTACTCTCACATTTATTTGAATATGGCCACTTAGATTCACTATTTCATCTATTCATTTATAGTCTTTGCACTGTCAGATGAAGCTAGGACCCACAGTAATGCAGCAGTGTTCGTTTTCATTTTCATGTTACCGTCTACTGTCTTGTTGGTTTTCATTTGAATGCAGCATTAGTCTTCTACTCAACAGTCTTGTACACTTCTATACTTTGTTTGAATAACACAGATAGCATCAGTCCCCGTCTTTTGACCCATGAACGAAACAAGAAACAATCAGGAAGGGGAATAAAAAATGAAAAATAAAAAAACACAGTGAGAAGCCCTTTCAGTGTGCTCTCTTGCGTAACAGTCACTTTGTGAACAATACCAGTACCAGTTGCTGCACCACATCGTGAATGGGTTTTTTTAAAGCTTTTGCAGCCCTATTCTTACACCACCAGTGCTGCTTTTTTGTAAATAACATGCGAACCTCTTCTTCCCATGCCAAACCATGCGTGCAAGTGTCATTCTGGACCTCATCTCGGCTTGTGATGGAAGGCGGCGTCCGTGCACACACAAATGCTCACCTGCAAAAAAGTATTTACGTGCGAAAAAGTGAACAGCTCATTTGGTAGTCTGAGGCTGACTCTTTCTGTCTCTGTAAATGATGTTTTTTTTTTTCCTCTCTTGCCTTCTATTTGATGTTGTGCCACTGTGTTTGATCTCAACAGGCTCCTATTATACGAGCACATGTAGGAAGGTTAAGGGGAGCGGCAGAAAAAGGGACCTAACGGGGAGTTCGTGCTCTGCCCACACGGGAGTATTCTTGGTGCTGTCATTGTCTGAAATGTCTCGGATGTTTTGGAATAAGCACAAGTGGGTTTGGAAATAAGGCGAGACACTACATACAAGTAAGAGATTGAGATGTTGAGATTTGGGGCCAGTTAGCTCACTTAAACTTTCACTCTAAAACTGCCCACACATGTCCACATTCAATTACTATTATTATTATTTTTAAAATCTTTCAGCTGCTCCCTTTTTTGTTAAGGGGCACAACACAGCAAACCAGTCACAGTCACAGTTATTTTGTTGCTACAGTGCCTGGAGTAGGCAATGTGGGTGAAGTGTCTTGACCTGGGACGCAACAACAACATGTGCTTCGGGCAAGATTCAAATGGCCGACCCTTCCCACTGTCCTGTCCACGTTTTGTCAACTTGCTTCTATAGATTTCCACCTGAAACATAAACCTGTTTTCTCAAAGTTATTCAGATATTCACATAATAGTCAAATATTTCCACTTCAAGATTTATACTTAAATATATTTTGAAGGCTTTTACAGAGGGATTTGTTGATAAACCTAGCCTAATTTATTGGGCATTTTACTCCTAAGGTTATTGGCAGTATTTTCAAATTATCTGAAGCACTTTCATCTAGCATGTGAACAAAATTAACCAAGATTTTAAAAATTGGCTCTATCCAATATTTAGGATTTGGATGAGTCATGCAAAAAAAATCATATTTAAGCAGATAATGTGAAATTAGCATATTGCGTCATCAAATTACATATTAGAAAGGCTCTGTTAAAAATGTCATTGATGGTGTCTTAAAACTATGAAACTGTTGATTCAGGTGACAGTAAACATGACAGTAATGTGAGCAAATCATATATTCTGTTGAATCCCTGCACTCTTAAGCTGTCTTATGTCAAATCTATCTTTCTAATGCGTTTCCAAATCCAGAACTTTTACACTTTTTCTTAATCTGCCATTTAAAATAGTCCCAAAACAGATGTTCTGTTCACTTCTGTTTGACCAACTTTAGCCAAAAATGACAGTGGCCAGCTGTCCAGAGGATTACATAAAGCATTTTCTTGTACATTACTTTTTTTTTCTTTTAAGGGTTTAGGCTCACTGGCCCAGACTGGATAGAGAAGACACAATTTGTGTGGGACTTGAATTTGTGCCTTGAGTGTGCTGGCATTCAGATGCAGCCACTTCTTAGAAAAGGATTATTTAAATGGGAAGGAATGAATTATTATGTTATTGATAGCAGACAATTGCTTGGCTCACATTACCGCTCTAACAAGTCTGTCAAAAGCAGCAAGAAGCTTCTGAAACACAGACATTAGAAACAGTGGATTATGGGCAAAATGGAAGATTTGCTATAAAGTTTTCCATAGTCTATGTCTGAGACTGTTTTAGCTTTAGCAAAGCATGTAGCTAAGAATGCTAAAGGTGTTTTGTTTGTTATTTAGACTAAGTTTTTATCTTTCCATCCACTTCATATTATTCCAGGTACGTTATCTCCATCTGGGGTTTGCTATGTTCCCCAAAGAACATTAAAGTTAGGCCTAAGGTTAGGGCCAGCACTAGGGAACATCAGGACTTACCAGAATGCACAGGAATCTACAGTGAACATAGGTACTGGGAACATAGGTACTTTCACAAATGCTCAGGTACCTATGTTCCCCTGTACCTCTGTTCACCAGACCATAGAAACTGGGGAACATAGGTATTGCATAGGGAATGAAGGGCTGACCCTAGATAGACATATTTGGAATGATATGAAGTGAATGGAAAGACAAAAACCCAGTCTAAGACATATCCATGGTCTATGTCAGACATAGACCATGGATAGCTTTGTTACATTCCTCTCCAAGTCTTCCATGTTGCGCAAAGACTTACGACTAAAGAATTCCCATAATCCACTGTTTACTATCTGTGTTTCAGAAGCTTCTTACTTCTTTCTACAGACTTGTTCGCAGTAATGTGAGCCAAGCAAAGGTCTCCTATCAATCACATAATTCATTCAGGTACCTATGTTCCCCAGTACCTATGTTTCCTGGACCATTTTTGCTGATGGACAAGCAAGTGAGCTAGTTGTGAATATGCTTACTGCCATTATGTTTAAAAATGGTTTAACTGAGCAATAACCTACAAAGCAATCTTAATGTCTCAAAAGCTAAATAGACAGCATCTGTAACCCATGGGTCCAGTCACTATAGTTTAAAATACTAACTTTTAATGATAACATTCCTGTGGGATTTCCATTGGGGCCAGCCCTCATTCCCACATGCTGTCCCTCTGTCCACTATTTCTACTGCCAATGTTCAAAATCAGATCACGCTTTCATTTGCATTTTACCATTGTTTGCACTCATGTACGACTGTTTGAGATGATGCTAGTCCACATGTGGCCATTCTTCCAGTGTACAGCTCCGAAATGTCAATGTGTGTCTCTGAGTCCAACGCACAGTACAGAGGCCAGAGCCACACTTTCTCCGACTAATTGTCTTAATTGCTGATGAGGTTAAGGGTGACATGATACCTTCAGTGCTTATTAGATAACACACTCTAGATTAGATAACACTAGAGCATAATGAAGTCATTAAAGTGGTTGTAAAATGTATATTGTTTAGATTAACCAACTGTGGATTTTATTGCATAGTATAGGGGAAGAATCGTCAAATTGCGTGCAGTATACAAATGCTTCTTTTGGGAGCTAATTTGTTGCAGAAAAAGTACAATCGGCTTTGATTGGACTCTATAAAAAGTGGTCGTCAGCGCTTGTGTGGCTTTCAACATTCATTTAGTTCTTCCTCCCTCGCTGCCAGGGGGTTCATTTATCAGTCGGGACAAAAGCTGTGTGTTGATTTCTAAGTTAGCAGACCATGTAATAGAATCAATTAAGAGAGATCATTTTGGGGGAACGTTTGATTGTGTCCACCTGCGTTGGGTCCCGCTCTGCTTTATTTCACACAGGAGACGTTTAGGAAAGTGAAGAAAGTTGGAAAGGGGAAAACAGCACTTTTCTTTCAAACTTTACAAACATCCAGTGTGCTTACACTCACAAAAAAAAAGCTGCATGACAAAATCAAAGATATAGCGTGTTGGTGGGATGCCCTTAGACAAGGCACTTGACCTTGGCAGTGTGCAGATGCTGCTGCTCTGTCAGCGCCAGGGCTGGCAGATGTGCACAGCAGTGACTGAGAATGGGGCACGGCAAATCAGGCAAACACAAAGAGAGGACACTTTTATGTGAGCACACTTATGCCGATAAGAGGGCTACTTTAAACAGTAGTGGCCATAGTTAACTCTGTGGTGGTTTAAAACACCACACTGACAAGTTCTTTGCTGAAGTTAAAAACTGTTTTGAGCCACCGTTCAGTGGTGGCCTTCAGCGCAGGGAGGAAAGTTACGTAGTGTTGCTTTAAGGCTATGTCCACATTTCTTTTCAAATGCCCCATCTTTACCTGTTCTCTTAGTGTTAGCCATTTCAGAAAAGGAAAAGCATAGACTTTGGAAAACGCACTACACATATTACTGGACTGGTGCAGCATCCTTGTTATTTCCTTTTTATAGGAATAATGTAGTGCTTCCTTTCAAAACCAATGTTGGCATTCAACACAATGTTTTCAAATTAAATACATTAGTATGGACATAACCAGGATTACACATGTCCCAATCTTCTTCTCATCTTCTCTTAATGGCACCAAGCTTTACAATCTCTCTGAAACCATCAAAGCTTTTAAAAACAGGGTTAGGTTTGAATTTACGATGTTGATGCCAAACCACAGATATGGCTCACTTGATCTAATCATTCTGCTTTCATTGTATATGTCAGACCAGAGTGCAGTCACATATACTCCATACACATAAGATAGGTTCAGTGCTTCTCTCCATTTCACATTCAATACAATGTTTTTAAAGCTTATTTGTGGAGCTGACAAACAATAATCATTCTCAACAAACAGCATTCAATCAACCTACGTCTACAAACAAAATAAAAGTTAATTATTCACTAAAGAGGCCTAACACAGCAGTGTATTGTCACTGATCCAACTCACCTTCAACCAACGTTAAAGGTGCCCTGTGGTAATCAATTATGCACTAAACAAACACACTTTGTTAAGTTTTTGAAACTCTTGGGTGGAGCAATACATTACTTTTAAAATAATTTCCTCTACTATTACTATACTATATACTATTCTATAAATTGGAAAAAAAAAAAAAAAAGAAAATCAAATACACTACCTGAAGGCATCCAAGAAAAATTCAAGTTGGGTAACAAATTAACTCAGTAGCAAGATAGAATAACTTACCACTATTAAGCAATGATAAATGATTTTGATGTAATTAGCAACATTTTAATAAATTAATGCCATATATATTGTAATAACATTTGATGTTTACAATTTGGTTTGATTTATAAGCTTATTTCTCAAAAATGGTAACATTTTAGAATATCTCATACTATTATTAAGCATTAATTATTAGTTACAGATTAGTAAACAGTTAACTGATTATTAACAAAGCATAATTTCAGCATTTTAAACGTCATTGAGTTATAATCATTGTTATTAATGTTTAATTCTTGAGTAATAAGCCAATTTTAAATCAGTGCAAAATTATAAATATCAGACTATTTGTTTATTACATTCCTGCCTATTTGTTGTGAGTTTTTGTAACTCACTGGTGTTAAGTAATGTTAGAGTAATAATTTGTAAATATTTTGTTACTAATCCTTAACTTATACATTGATACCTAATTGTGTGTGTTATTTTAGTGTGTGACCACAAAGCACACCACCACAGGACACCATTGGCAACAGTAAAAGATAAGTTGGTTCAGTGACCTAACATCGGTAAACTTAAAACAATAGTACATAGTCTAAATATCAAAAGCCCTGTGCCCCACAAAGAAGCTTTAAGAGTTTTTCAAACATACTTTTATAAAAAAAATGGATTGTGACAAGTTTAAATGAAAATAAACATTGTGCAACCTTTTAGATTAAACATTTTTTGCTGATGCTGAAATGTGTGTTCTCCAGGTTTGGGCTAAAAAAAAAAAAAAAACAAATGCAGAGAATGTCATGGTTTTGGGGAAAAAAGCATATTTGCAGCCGAAGGTGAGTTGCAGCATGGCATGAATGGTACTGTAAGCGTCATTTTGGGGGCAGAGGAGGGCTTCAGGCATAGAGCGAAGAAGAAAGGCCTCTTTGTTAGAGTGTCTGCAGCACGTTTTTTTTTTTTTTTTTTTTTTTTTTTTTGTCTCAAAGTGTACAAATTCTAAAGCGCTAAAGGGTCCGACCTGGCGTTTTTTTGTGTTTTTTTTTTTTTTTGTGGCTTGAGGGTGAGCAGGTTGGGGGCGGTGGGGACGGAAGGGGGGAGGGTGTTGCAGGGTGGGACAGGACAGGAGAAGAGAAGGTGGATGGAGCAGATGTGAGCAGAGCTGTGGAGGACGCGAGGAGCTTCATCGATGCTTCTGTTACAGCCTAGAGCAGAGGGCGGGGAGGGAGAGAGAGAGAGAGAGAGAGAGAGAGAGAGAGAGAGAGAGAGAGAGCGGGGAGGGGGAGAACAGAGACAACGTTACAACTGATGTTACTGCACACACACAACTGATGTTACCACACACACACAACTGATGTTACCACACACACACAAAGGCAGGAGATAGGCTACAGTCTGCACACAAGCAACACAGGGAACCCACTATAGACTGAGGCTACCTGGGATCTAGATACTTGTCTATGGATGTTGTTGTGAATGTCTATTTTTGAATATTTTTCCAGCTAATATACTGTAAGCTGGTGGGTTGGTTAGTTTGTTGTGATGGATCTTGATGACTTTTTTAAGAAAGGTCAAGAATGGGCCAAGGAAGAAATTAGTTCAGGTTTGGGGACTACTGCATACCTTTATCATTGATTCTATTTTGTTCCAATGGTTCTCAAACTTTGGTACACTAGTAGTACATACAAGCATCTTTTCGTGGTAATCAGGAGTCTTTTTTTTTATTTATAGAGCCAGTTTTATTCCTGGTTTTATTTCTAATTTAATCCTTGATTTGTCTTTGTTTAGTCCTGGATTCATCCTGGTATAGTTTGGTTTAGTCCTGAATTTGTCCTGGTTTAGGGTGGTTTCTTCCTGGTATAGTACCTATTTTGTCCTTGTATACACTTTGTACTAAAGTCCCACCTCAGAAAGCCAAATGTTTTCAGAGGTGGGACTTGGTGTAAAAGGTTTGAGTTTTAGGTTGAGAATCATAATAAGTTATAAGCAAATGTAGCCTGGACACCCATTGTTAACAAAGAGTTAGTTACTAGTCTTGGTTTTATTTGTAGGTTGGAAAAGGAATGGGTTTGGCAGAAATAAATGGATGTAGTTTAAATATAATTGGATAGACCAAAAAAAACGAATGAGAAAACAGTGGACAGTATATACAGAATAAAATGACATTCTTAGAAAAATATTAGCCCAATCGGAAAAACAAAGCATTGCATGGAGCCAGACCCATTTTTTAAGATAGAGTTATGATTGGGCGGATTGTTAGGCAAACAAGGGGTTTCAGACCCACTTCATTTGGCTAGTAAAGAGAATGGGTCTGACAGGCACTGCAGTATATCCTGCTGTTACTGGCACTTTCAAATGCGTGCATTATACAAAGAAAATGAGGTCTGGTGACTGGTGGTGTATAGATAATGACTCCATTTTGGATTTTGAGATTAATAAAGGCCAGTTGACTCTTGTGTAAGTCCATATATCTAACAAAAGTCAATTGTGCCACCTTAATACTTTGAACTAACACATACTCCAAATGTGGGCTCTCCAGGCACACAGTGAAATATTTGAACACCTGAACACCTTTTGTCAACATCCTGCTATCTAAGTTAAGTTATTGTTGGTGGTATTTGTTTTGTGGCCGAAAACATTGTATACAAGGTTCATTTACAACAATATCCATAAACATTGCCTCCATTGACTTGACCAATCAAAATCCGTCTCATTTTATCTAGATCTATCTTACTCTGCTTACTAAGTGCATGTTTTTGAAAGTGAGTTTGAAAAGTGCATTGCTTGTTGACTGACCATAGCCCCACATCAGCACACAGGCTTGCAGCTCTAACTGGCTAATGAAATGCACAGTACAAAGACCTCCCAATGGATGCAATGACTGTTGTGGCAGATAAGACAAGATTACACAGCAGCATTACTTTCCAAAAACTAAGATTGAGGGCAAGTACAATAGATCACTCAGTGAGTGTTAGTGACAGTGTGCTGTGCATGAAGTGCCAGATGGGCCAGCACCAGGCCTGCTGGAGGGGAGAGCGGGGTCATGTCCACCATCCTCGCACATTACGTAATGCTTATTTTTGGCTACTACAGTTCAAACCAATGTGGTGTTTAACAAGTGCTCGTCAGACGCTCAACAACTCTCAGGCTCCTAATGTTAAATAACCACAGTTTAACCGGCTAATGCTTCCTGCCACCTTTCTGTTGCCTCTTTTAGTGACTCAATGCTGAAGAGTTGCTTTTATTTTTGTTGCTATACTGGGGCGGTGGATGGGACATAAAACACAATCACAATTTGCATGCTTAAAGAACCATTTTATTTGTTTAGGGGTTAGGTTTAGCTGTTTTTGATTAAGATTAGTGGCTGTTTACAAATATAAAGTAGTAAGCTGAAGATGGAAGTATGCTTAGGCAGAGTTTGCTGTTGCTAATTGTTATGTTTAGGGTTAAGGTTAGACAACTCAAGCTATTTTTCTACCATTTTTTAGGCTTTTTTGATAGGACAGAATATGGTAGGAAGTTGGGGAAGCACCAAGCAGGAAATGATTACTTTTTGGTGTGGACTGATTATGTAGCATTGCGAAATTAGTTTTAGTTGATTGTTTACTGTATATACAGTAGAGCTTTGTGGCTAAATGGATAGACCCAGTGGCGTAACTTGGTAATAAGGGGCCCCAGTGCATGTTTAAAAAATGGGCCCTAAATATCTGAAATACATTAAGCTCATGCATTATACGTCTAATCTGTAATATCATAACTATCAGCTGTTTTTATTGCAGATTATTGCAAAAACAGGTGCTATAGGTGGTATTGTTTTATTCAAATAAAGTTCATATTTATTAAAAGACAATTTTACAACTTTTTTTATTTTAGTTTTTAATAATCTTGATTTTTTTAAAGACATGTAACATAAGGTACAGTATATATTCTGGTCAAACATTTTGTAGTAAGTTCATTTAAATTTATGGTAAAAACTGTTTTCTGTAATAGAATCATGTGCTGCTCATTTTTATTATAAATATTTCAAATCCAGACTTGACAAGAGATATAGCCTACAAGAGCTCTTATGGGCCCCTTAACCTCCTGGGCCCCAGCACAGTTGCACTGCCTGCACTGCCTGATATTACACCCCTGGATAGAGCATTTACCCCTGAACTAGTCCGAGTCCAAGTCTGGGCACTATATCTTTACCATTGCTAGATTGGACAAATGCCTTGGCGGAGAACTGCACTGTCAGTGTGCTTCCAAAAGAAACACGAACACATAAAAAAAGATTTAATTTAAGAAACTGGATTTCATATTTGATGCGTAATGGCCCCGACAGGCATTACCTTGAAAGATTTAGTAATCAAATTAAAAATGTGTCACTTCCTGATGTTTTTTTGGGCAGAAAGAATGTTATGTGAACACTGTTGTTGGTTAATTTTTGCTTTGAGGCTTATAAATATACAGAAATGGCATTTGGTTGAATATGTGGCAGAGCTGTGTTTCAATTCAAACTGTTTAATGACTCTCTCAGTGTCCCTGGTATAAATTTCCTCATTTATATGGTGTTGCTGATTCATACTTATCATCAGAGTGACTTTAGCTTGCTTGAGTTAAATGTCCTTGCTTTGAGTCGGTTCCTTATGAGGTGTAGCCTACTGTTCAGGTGTGGGGACCTTCTGTCAGTAAGTACTCTTAACAAGAAATGCACTGAAGCCTGTCAGGTTGGAACACTTCAGAGCTCGACATTTCTGCTCTGCTAGTCTCCAAGCTCGTTCAGATTGGGTGATGTGGATTTTTTACACCTCGCTGGCTGGAGGGGGGGAAGAAAAAAGTAAAAACTGAAGGTGCAGGCGGTTCAAGCTCTTATCTATCTATTCATTTATCTGTCCATCTATCCCCCGCTCCTCTGTGACCTCAGTAACTTGGCCTCCCATGCTCAGCCATCATATACAGTATTTGCATCTCCTCTGGATGTGCTTGAAACAGGTTATTCAGGGTAAAAGGGCATTTTACGCTCAAAAGGACAGTTGTGATAAACACCAGGATTGTCAGCTAAATGACCAGTTGCACTTGCCATGTTGTAATCTATGTCTAGAATGTTTGAATGAGTACAACTTGTGCCACATGTAATTTTGCAGATTCCTCCTTTTGAAGCTGCAGCAACTTTCCAGAAAAAGGTTGATAACAGTAGAGTTTTACCTGGTCACCCAGCTTAGGACAAATTGAGAGGCAATTAGCGACAACACCTGCTACCTGTTAGCATTCTTAGGCTGCCTATCTTGATATGTGCAAAACTAATGTGTCCTGATAACAAACTGACAGCACTGGCAGCAGCCGATGTAAGTTAATGCTAAGCCAATCTGATTATTAGCTTCTTGGACTAGGAATAATGTTATCTGCCTATGTGCACACAGTTTCCAAATCTTTTTCACAAGACCTACAGTATATAGAGTGTCCAGATGTCCCTGTTTAACCGGGACTGTCCCAGTTTTAGGCCCCTTGTCCCATGTCCCAACCCATATCTTTAAAAACACTAATATGCCCCAGTTTTCAACAAACCATGTCCCAGTTGTCCCCATTTTAATCAACAGAAAAGCACAGAAAACTAAAAACACATTTGGCTAAAATTTTTATCATTCTCAATTAAATAATTATTTTTTATTAATAAATGTTCATAAAAAATCAAAACATAAGCCCTAGCGTCATGTAATTTAATGAGGCTACATGACAGAAAATTGTATGGATTATGGAAGCTTTTTTGTCACTTAGACAGTTCAAATACACCATAATAAATGAAAAAAATATAGTATATGTCCCAGTTTTTGGGTCTTTTCCTGTTCTAGTTTATTATTTTTTACAATTAAATCTTTTTAGCTTAGTTTACTTCTTTTCTAAACCCATTTAACGCTTTTTTGGTAACCACAGAGCTAAAGCATTATGCTTGGTGCTAATGTTAGCAACATTAATGCTCATTGCTAAATTTATCTTTTGCGTCTCAAAGGCCTCCTCGCTGTATTATCTACTGAAAGTAACACTTCAGTGCCAGGCACCAGCTGAAGACATAACATTTTCAACCAAAGTAAAATACACAACAGAAATACTAAGGTAAAAGATGACATAAAAGAACAGAAAACATCCAAAATGAAAACATCTTTTTTATTGTCATACACTTTGTAAAGGATGAGTGCAAATAAAGAGCTTGTGATCAAAATCTATACTCATCACTAAGCCATGGACCATAAGGCATCATTAAATACAAGCTTTGGAGCTATCGTCTACAATACAGGAAAAAAACACAGCATCAATGCAATCAAAGGTAAAATGAAGGAATATAATAATAAGCACAAACCAAAACCAACAAAAGAACACAACACAATTGATACATTCAAAAGAAAACCACAAGGAATAATAATATCACAGCAAAACGCTAAAACTCTACAATCTCTTATTTACACTTGACACTAACCTAGATCTTTGATTGTTGTCCAGCTCACGTCACTATTTTATTTAAATCCTAACCTATTTGTCATTACATGTTGAACCTATAAATATACCGAAACAACCATTCTCTCAAACACAGCTGTTGAAAAGTTTGCAAAGCCAAAATACAGTGTAATTAGGTTTTGAGAGCAAACTGCGTAACGTAGCCTATAGCAGTTTTTCTCTGTTATTTTAGATAGTCCATCTCATGCACGTGTGTTGTAAACAGTACAAATATAAATGATCCACTTACAGTATTTGAATCCCAGCAATTCCAAAATAGACAGACTTCAAAAAAACAGCAGCAGATTGTTTTATATGTATTTCCCCACATTGTGAATATGGCATGGTGGAAATGGCTATTTACGATGATTGGATTGTCAGTATCTGATATGTGTGGCTGGAAAGGATCAGAAGCAGAATACAGCTGAATGACGCCAAAGCTTTCAATCAAAGTGGATATGAGCCATGCTCTCTAAAACATATTAAGAATGTATTAAGATGGAAATCAGTAGGAGATATATAAAAATGGCCTGGAGTGCTCTTCAGCATCCTGTTATTCGCATGATATGTGAAGATGGACATAAAGTCATATACATTGTTACTTTATGTTACACGTTACTTTATGTGCAAGTCTACTGTTTATTATTTTAGTATCTATTTAGTTAATGTGTTTTGTGGTCAGCCTTTGAAGCAGTGTCGCCGTCAATATAAATTTTTCACTTTGCATGTTGCATCTACTTTTGAACAGAAGCATTTGTTCCTTGGATGACAAAATACACTTTCTTAAAGCAGAAGTCAGTAACTTTTTTTTTACCTTAAATTAACATTTTTGGAGTCCATGTGATGGTATGTGGTTAAATGAGGTGTTTTAGGGTAAATGAAGTGTCTGGTACCCCCGGTGTCTCTGGGACGGAAATGACACTTGTGAGTCTCACCGACCCGGAGTCATGGGAATGGGGTCTCGCAAGAAAGCGGCACATCACGGTTAGCAAAACAAGAAGTTAGCGATAGCTTTATTTCTTGATTTTCATCATGCCAGAGCAACCTAATGGCAGAAAAAAACCTTATACAGATACGCGGAGGGGAAAACAAAAGTAAAGACAAGTGAGGAGTCTCACAGGAGTCAACTAGGCTTGTGAGCTTTTCCGACAGTGCTTTACTCTAAATTGTAGGGAGAGTTCTATAGAGGAAAATTAGGCAAAACCGCGAAGAAACGAGCAGAATTACTGAGTTCCACTTTAATTTTTCCACACAGTTGATTTTTGGATGACTTTTTGTTTTTGTTTTTAGTGTTTTTAAATGTTAATTTGTTGACATTAACCAGGAGCTAAGGACGAGGTGGAAAAGGGTGTGGCCATATCCTGTCTGTCTTTTAGCCAAATAAAAAGAATGAACAAAAACATGATGAAGTGCGATGACTGTACACACAATACTCAAATATCTATCTGGTAAAATAGTTCTTATTAATACCAACATGAAAATGGCTGCAAGTTAATAAAACATAGTTTGGTGTGCTTACTTCTCAGGTACTGGCTTGATTTTAATATATTATGGCCATGTGTCGTCCCTTCACCTCACTAACAGTCACACTATTACTGAGCTGGGTATTTTAAAAAGTCATTATCTACACACAAAGATTCAAGTAATTTCTCCCTTAGGCAGTCAGAACCTATTTCATGAAGTATCATACGTTTTTTTAATAAGCTAACCTATCATTTTGTTAGAGTCAAAACAGCAATGTGTGAAATTATAACTAAATATATATATGAAAGCCTTAATGCACTAGCTATATAGGGTATGCTATTTGAAGTCTAATAATTTAGGTATATTTCAGGGCTCAGTGATTTCTGAAAGGTAATTGGTTCTGCAACAATTGGGCGGGATACATTCCTAGTGTCAGCAATTTTCACAGAAGAGCGTTGAGTGAGGGCCTGACCAGCGGCTCTTTTCCCAAAAAGATCATCACAGTTTAAACGCTTCACAGACAGTATTAAAGTTAGAGCTTATCATCGGGGAGTCTCACATTAAAAAACCAACGCAAGCAGGGACGCTGGCTTCTTCACATTCACATGGTACAATGTAAAAAACAAAGACATACCAATGATAAACAAAAGGTTTTCAAACAATGTACAGACATCCACACATGAGGTAATTGACAGAAGGATGGACTACACACTTGACAGAAAATGGCACAGCAATGTTATGAAAATATACAGTGTGTTATGAACAACAATTACATTCATTCAGAACAAAAAGAAACAACGTGGAATCGACATTTGTTCTTGAAACAGGTTTGTCAAAAATTACAAAGAAGATACATCCAGGAAAGAAATGCAGTAAATTAAAACTCCATGAAGGGAACAGGTCAATAGTAAAAGACAAAAAAAAAAAAAAAAAAAAAGATAAAAGAAAGAATTACAACATGGTTCAAACCAAAAATATGAGTCCCATCTGCTTTGAGAAGCCGGACAGTCACCTTGTCACACACATGCCAACATCCAAATAACACACGCGGGCAGTTTTCGTCACTGGGCTGGCTTTTGGATTCAGTGCATTCTTTAAGGAGGTGGTTATTTAGGATAAAGTTATGGTTGCTTTTTTTATATGTACTTGTTGATTGTTTGCGGGATTTTGTGTCCTAACTCATTTGACATACTCAGCTGACTTCCAGAAGTGCCCCGGGTGCGAAAGGCGACGGTTCCGTTTTGGCAACTTTTCCAGTAAATCTACCAGTTTGGAGAAGCTGGGCCTCTCTTCCGGCTTGTATGCCCAGCAGAGCAGCAGGATGTCCTGTAAGAAGAGAGAAATGTTAGAGATGTTTATTAATGTGAGGGGAACTTGTATGTAGGACACTGGACTCATCTGGGACTACTGTATTTAGGAGTTGGTGTGTTAGTTGCTAGTCATAAACTTCCCTTTCCCATTACTGGTTAAACAAAGTGGCATATAGTATCTTGTAAAGTCACAGTTTTTCTAAATTTTACCATAATAGTTTAAGATAAATGTGAAAAAAGATAGACTTGCCATGCTCCAGCAGAGCAGCATTGATGTCTTTTTAAAATGCAGGCTACACACTTATTTTAAGAAATTAGCCAAAATACACAAAATACTAATCATGCTCAATCACAGACTAAAACACTTTGCTATCGTCTAATTTAGACTCAAGATTTTTAATTGACTTTTAAACAAGCTCATTAGACCCACATCAAGATCTGCTGGTGACTTCTGAATCAGCTTGCTAATTGTTAGTGTCAGAAAATAAAATGGATGAAGTCATTTGTTTGTGAAGCCAAGACCGAATGATGAGTGATGATGAAGAGTTCTTACCAGTATCTCCTTTCCCATGCCGCTCTGAGCGAGGTTGGGCTTCACCCCAGTGCCAATCTGCCATATGATCACCTCCGCTGGCTGACTTTTGTAAGGCCACTCACGTGCATGTAACTCATACCAGATGGTGCTGTGGACACAGGAGTTGGATGGTCACTACAATAATATCACTTTCTTGGTAACAATTATAACCTTAGATGCTGTTCAACTCCAGAGGCTAAATATTGGCAATAAATCTGGAGCAGATACAAAAGTTCTGATGATCAAATGAGTGCAGCCTTAAAGAGTAACATTTTGTGGACTATCAATTTGTAATTAGCATAAAGCAACCTGCCTATGCAAAAAGAAACTGTTTTTAGAGCAGCTTTGACAGGTCAAGCCTGAGATGTATAAAAATAGCTTCTTGCCAGGAGTTGGGGAAATGACAGCTTATTGTTAATGAATATGTAAAAGAGCCACAGGGGTCACCTCTAGATACAAGGGCTAACAGAGCAGCTGGACACTGTGCAACAAGGCACTTTTCCTTTAGAGCGATACACTGACGAAGGCTCCATATGGGGGACCATCTGAAAATGCAATTGTGTTAGGAGCCAACAGAGCAGGGTCCATCCTCATAAGTGAATAAGTGATGGAAGCTGTGGGGAGTTTTTATCGCCTAAGGTCACATTTTAAAAGTGGACTTTAGGACACTTTGGTTTGGGACTTTGAATGACACTGGAATGAAAAAAAAAATCCAATATCTGATGTTGTTAAACATTGTATAGTCTAACTCAGACTGTGGCATAAGCATATAAAAATATGCCAAGAAGTTAGGTCAAAACAAATAAATGGGGTATGTCCTTCAAAGCAATTTTTTTGGAATGTCTTTGTATTGTATTAGTGGTACAGGCAGTGATAAACAAAACAGTGAGTGTTTGGGTCAAAATGTTTGTGAATTTGTGAAGTTGACTCCAGACTGCAGGTCACAGGTGCTGCTTCCCACTTTCTCTCAAGTCTTTTCCATTATACCCTCCACTGATGAAGGTTGACTTCCTCCTCTGCTCACTCAAAGGAAAACAGCTGTTGCTTCAGCCCCAAACCTAAAACCAATCTCAGACTTTGCAGCTGAGTTTTACCTGGTAAACAGCAGAATAATACAGCATACCAGACACCAGATGTCTAGGAGCCCTTGAGAAAGAGCTTACCATGTGTTCAATCATGGGCACTGCTTCAATGTAAAATCTCTCTCCTCAAATCTCACTCCCCTTTTAATCAAATAGTTGAATGCTTCTTCACCATTTGCAGATTTGAAGATCCTCTTCCTGCAATCATCTAATCATAATTTCTCCCTTTTGGGTTCGATCACCTGTGCTTCCAAACCCTCAGTAGCACACATATGGGCAGAACAGTCACTCATCAGCATGCTCTTTATTTACTCCAATTAGCTCATGTGGTGCAATGATGAAACATTTCCTTCCCATCCTAGCATCTCAATAATCCATCATCACCAAGGGCCTGTTAGTAAGTTTAATATGGATTTATGCCAACGAACAGGGGCCTAATTGTTTCTGAAACAGATTGGGCTTGAAGGTCAAAATCTGACCATGTTTCAACAGCAAGATGAATGTGTACATGTTGTTCTTCTGAGCTGCGTCTAATATCAGACAGTAAGAGATGCTAATTAGCATTTAAATGCCACCTTATTCAATTATCTACTAATTTGTATAGTCTCCAGAGAAATCAGTCAATAGGCAAATGGAGCAAGAAAATCATTACTAAACCTGTTCTTAATCCATATTCTTGTTGACGGTATAAATATATTTATTGTATATAATTCTAATATGTCAGATGCATTAGCTAAAGCCATATTGGAGTCATTGTAACATTCACTTTAATTAAAAATAGGCAATTTAAGGCAATGACTTCAGGCCCTGGGGCAAGAAGGCTGCATGTGGCCCCCCATATAATAGAAAATATAAGAAGAGGGACCATTTCTGTCCCCTCTGACCCTGAGGCCCGGGACAACAGATGCCCCTAGTTGATGGGCCTGCTTCTTAGTAACATTACAGGTTACTAAACTTTTGGTTAAGTTGGCTTGTGAACAGCAAAGTTAACTTTCAGACTTTTTAAAGTGAAAATGAGACCATCTGTAGCAACAGTACACATTGGTGCAATAAACACAGCGAGAGTACAATGTCTGGACAAACAGTTCCACGTCAAACTCACCCAAAAGCAAAGACGTCGGACTGTTTAGAGAAGGGGAGCTTGTCCTCCTCTGTTTCGGGGGAGAGCTGCTGGATGATTTCTGGAGCCAGGTGACAGAGCCAGCCATTTGGGATGCGAAGTTTGTCTTCTCTCCGGCTGCGGCGAGATAACACACACATGCGTTCTTTGTAAATGTCTGCATTGTGTGAAGTATAGTAATAACTGTTTGTTATAATTATATCCTAATTTGCGGCAGTAAACAACCTGTTGGAGTGTTAAAACCCAGGTCATATTTAACACAAATAAATACTGTTTACTCTAAATCACACCTAAGTGTAATCAGAAGATTAGCTTTGATGAAGGATGCTTGTCGCCTGAGCCTGATTTTAGTCTTGAGCAGATACAATGATTAAAGGTGTGCTCAGGCATGACATGGTAAATTACACATAATACACTCTCCATTATATTTGATAGAGGGGTTAGAGCCACTTTACAGAACTGTGTGATTGCTTGTGCTTTATTCAGGAAACACGTCTTGTATTTCTTTCCAGTCTATGACCCTATAACTCATTCTGCTAAAACATTTCCTTTTATTCAACCTGTGCAGTTTATTTCTTTGTAGTGTTCATGTTTTGTTTTTTTGTTTTTTTGACTTTTTAATATTCCCATAACTGACAGTTGAAAACACAGGTGTACCTTAAAAAATCTGTTGTTTTCAAGTAGTATGCAAGAGTGGGAAAAAAATATCAAAAGCTTTTAGAAAACAGATGTACAAATATTTATGGCTAAAACTTAAATAGAGAGAAACCAGGTGCACAGTTCCACTCTGGACTGTGACAAGATCTGGATCCACACCAAAAAGTAATATTTTGTTTCTTTCCTTATTCATAACCTATTCTGAGACAAAACAACAAATTTTTCCAATGGTAAAAAATAGTGTTGTAATGCCCGAAACCAGTCTTGATCTTGAGACCATTTTTTACGATGTCTTGCCTCAGTTCCAGATGTTGCAGTTTTTTTTTTTGCCAGACATTAAAGGAAAATGCTATTTTACATAATTTTGGATTAATTAGTTGTCCGGATTAGAAGAACCAAAACAAATATCTGTTTGTTTCATTACTTCATTTCATTAATTTAATTTATTCCACTGAAATAATCATTAATGTATCTTAACCACTTTATTTTGGTCTCGACCTGGTCTCGGTTCTTAAAAGTCTTGGTATTGAACCCTGAAAATCTTGGGCTTGGCTTGGTCTCATTTACTACGATCGTGACTACAACACTAGTAAAAAAAAAAAATAGATCCAGCAAAATCCCCATCATTTTTTCCTTGGTTCATTACTGACCTTTCCTGAAACTGCCCCAAATACAACCTTTAGTATTTATGCTTGCTAACAGACAAGCAGACTAACAACCTATTTATTTTAACATCAAAATAGCATTAGAAATGGAGTCTTTTCAACTCAAGGGAACAGTATTTTTTTTTCATATAATTTGTGATTGTTTGCTACAGAGAACATCTCTTGACAACAGCACTTGAGAGTAAAAGCTCGACATTTCAAATCATGTGGGTAAAGAAACATGGGCTTGTAAAGGCTGCGTTACTTTAAAATAGCACTGTGTATGTGGCATCTGTTGCTATGAGACAGTACAAATGAGAGCAGAAAGAGTAATTATTTTCAAATGCGTTTCATTAGGATGGCTCCAGTGTGCACTAAGCATAATTACCTGCCAGCCTGCAGAACTCCTGATATGGTGAAGAGTCCGAAATCTGTAATGACCACTTTGCCGTTGTCATAAAACACATTCTTGGACTTCATGTCTTTGTGAAGGATTCCTTTTGCATGGAGGTAGCCCATTCCCTGCGGGGCACACACCGTGAACAGACACAGAGAGAGGTGTCAATGGAGGAATATGAGGAGTACTGTACAACTGTTGTCAGGAATCAGGGCAGAGTTGTCTCACCTTCACCATTTCTTGTGCAATCTGTCGGGTTTTGTTAACATCCAGCACAACCTTAGCATCCCGCACCACTGAATACAGCGTCCTGCCTTTGCACAAGCTGTCAGTGAGAGAGAGGAAAGGGAATAGCCATTAAAATATAGGAATCAGTCAGGGATTATTGACTGAGGACAGTGGTTAGACTGCTGTGATAATTGCAATTTCCTAAAGTCCCCCATGGTCTTTATGGCATTCATTATTTTTAAGGCATTTTTAGGCAAGAGTTCAGCTTCTTGTTATTTCACTTTGGTTTACTAATGTTCACATTCAGAGCCGCTTTTGTGATGTTTCGCTCATCAAAGTGTTGCCAAGAAACAATGATGATGCTGGAGCCATGTGTATGGCATCGTGAATGAATGTCACTCTGTCCTCATGCATATGCAAATGTTGTGTCTCTTTTGTTTTCTTAATAATACTGCAGAATAGTTTTTTGTTATTTTATGTACAGCCAATTCTAGCACCAGCACATGGTCATAGAATGATATGATTCTGAAAAGTGCACACAGGGCTTGTACAAGCAAGGCTACAGTTGTTCAGTGACATCCTTAGACCAGAGAGAGATTGTGAGGAAGAGCTTTTTCACTACATGTTATTCTTCATGCATACTGTATTTGTAGCATTCGTTCACATTAGTATAACCTTGCCGTACTTATAGCATGTCCGTCGAGTTTCTCAATCATCCAGTCATTGGTACAGCATGTGGCGCATATATAGAATAACTACTGTATGCTTGCTTCAGCATCGTAGGTTTGAGTCTGGGCTCCTGTAATTCACTCAGTGTCTCTCCCTGCTGTAATCCACATGATTTCCTTTCACTTCTCATCTATTATGTCTAATCAAGCCCAAAAGTCCAAAAAATATCTAAAAACTTTACATTAGTAAGAGGTACCTCTAAAGACATGATTTTGTACCTTAACTTTCATAGAAGTGGGTGGCGTGATCACTAACAATCTTGCCTAAGAGCAAGTACAGATGGTCTCTGTGGAGGTAGTGGGATCTTTCTGGCATTATGTACTGTACTGGTGGATCAAATCTGCCCTGAAGAATGAATGTGAGTAGAAATGGTTGTTTATCGCTAACTGTCCTAACTGGTGGCTGTCCAGGCCACATGTCTTAAGGCAACTGTGATCATAAAAAAGTGTACTGCGTAGCTACCATCTTTTAAGATTCACACTTTGTTAATTTAGAGCCTAATCTGAAGCTGTTTTCCTTTTCTACCAAAACAAATTGTGCGGATGCTGTTTGCGAGTTTGTCAGTGAGTTTGAGATGTTGTTAGAGGATAAAGTGTCATCGCTGGGGGCTGAGACGTGGGCCCGTTCTGTGCCAAGGTGAAACTGTTACACTGCAGTTTGTGGAGGCGGTGGCATATATCTGGAGGGTTGCCATCACGGTGGCAGTAATAATAGACAGCTCTACACACACACGTACACACACACTCACACACACACGCCACCTCCCAACTGAAGCCCCCGGTCCCGACTGTGCCACACAGGTGACCAACAAAGACCTGAAGCCAACAGTCCATGAATATTCATTAGGCACAATGACCTGACAGCGCCTGCATTTTTAGTAGCTCTTCCCTGAAGGTTTTTGTTTCATACTTTATACATCATGCAAACAAATATTATAACTCCACTTGGTTAAAAACAAAGTACTAAAGTGCTCTATGTATTTAAATTAAGCTGTTCAGTACTCAAACACAACAGTCTCCAGTCACCATAAGAGTTTGAATATGTTAATAATATGCATATGTTAGTCAATAAACTAGGCATTCCCACAGATGAAATCACAGCAAACGTTGATATTAAAAAGCACTTGTGCTTGTTGAAATCTGAAGGAGTTGAGTATAGGTGAACAACAACACCTGTTGCTATTGTTTTCTGCAATCAGCAACCAAGATTTCTCAGATGCAGCCAACTCATCTGTCAGCTCATAACAATTTTAGCTGGCATGAGCTGCAATCACGCTTTTCAATCAATGAGTCAATCACTGGTTTAACACATATTTACAACCTGAGAGACTGCACTGAGTAGACAGAGATTTTCTGTTATACTCACAAAGGTATTTGTCCATGTCTTCTTTTTTAAGAGACAAATAAAACATTGATAATTTCTTTTTTTTCCCAGAACAGAAAGGGAACAATTCATTTTTGAATATGGCTGTCTATTGTTCAACATGTAAAGATGGAACTAGAAGAGTGCCCAATTTTTCAGAAGTTATCTTATGAACATCCTTAGCTATGGCAATTAATTAGACAAGGACTGTGAAGGCTAAAGCATTGTGAAAAGCAAATGCTGAATTAAAAGTTGTGCATAAAATCAGAGCTGAAACAAGGAATCAGATATTGAACTTTTGTCCAGCAGTACGACTCGGAGGTGTAGGCGGAGCATCTTTCAACAGCAGCCCACTCTAATCACTACTCTCCATGCTTCGTTACAAAGACTCCACTAATAGTCCCACTGGGAGCACTTAGATCCCCGTCTCTTCTTGAATAAGCCTCACAGCACAGGGCTGGCAGTGATGGCCATTCTCATGCCAGACACCTGTGGCACAAAACATGTCAGAGTGACTTCTGCTGTATTCTGTGTGTAGACAGAGTTACCAGATAACTTAGGTGTTGCTTCTAAATAAAGTCAAATTGGGCCTTTAAAGCCAAAAGATCGCAGGCAGACTGATTTAATGGTTAATAACAACAGACCATGGCACACTTTGATAAATTATACAGGTTGCACATTTGTGACATAATACGTCTGCAGCCTAATTAAACTTCTCTTTAAAAAGGAACAATGATGCTTGGCCGTGTTATGAAATGAATCCATTGCATTATGAAAGGCCTGTAGGTTAACCTGCTGTTTCAGTATCATTTATTTTGTTGTATAAATTAGAGCCTTGTTCATTCAGTGCCTGGAGTTGTAGATAATAAGCTTCACAGTAAAAGCAGTAAGTTTCTAGTGCAGCGTTACCTGGTGATGATGGCCAGGTGAGGCGGGCTCATGCAGGCTCCCATAAACAGCACCACATTCTCATGGCGCGTATTGCGATAGGCCATCACCTCTCTCTTAAAGGCCTTTAGCTGGTCTTCGTTGTCCCGCTCTATGTCAATCAGTCGAATGGCCACCTCGCCGTGCCAGCGTCCGTGGAAAACTTTGCCAAACCGCCCTTTTCCAATCATCTCTCCAATCTCAAGCTGTTCAAAGGGGATGTCCCACTCCTGCAGGAAGATGCTGGTCTGACTTGCCTTGCGTGGGAAGTTTCGAGCTGACAGGAGTGACAAGTTCATCTCCTCGAACTCGTCACCAGAGTCCTCATCGTTGCCCTCCTCGTTCTGTGGCAAAGGCAAAATTTTGTTGTCAAACTATTCACTGAAATCGAAAAGAAAACCTCTGCACAGAAAGACAGAAGAAGTCCCAAAAACCTGCTCACTCACTTCTGTTAGCACAAGGCTGATTTTTGCAGAAAAGCATCAATATTGTTACATAATATCTGCAAGTCACTGAATACAAGTGTATAATGCATGAGGGTATATTTCATATGACTAGTCAACTTTTTTAACTAAATGCATTATGGATTACTTTGACTCTACTAAGCTATATAATCTCCCATTTACACCACCACTACAAAAGCACTGCCTAAAGCATAAAATGTGCAATGCTGTGTGTATTTGCAGACAGAGCTAAAACAAGTTTTAGCTGCTATTTTCAAGCGCTTTTTGGTTAGACCATTCTGCTGGTTTGGTCAACTATTAAAGCAGAAATTGCACTAATGGCTTGGGTAGGACATGACCAATGACAAACAAAAATATTACAGGTATAATTATAGTGTGATTTTCCATAAGATATTATGCTAAATGACGCTAATGAGCAGTAACAGAGGATTACAAGTTGTAATATTGTGCCTCCACAAATTAATGATATGTTGGGAGTAATCTGTACATTATGTATGTTGTATCATATTATATTGTGAATAATGGTGTAGAGAGAAAATTGTGAATGACTGCAAGGCTGTAGTTATGTAGCTGACAATATGGCATATTATTTTTCTCAGTTTGAATCTGAAAAGTGAAATACCTATAAGTAGCAAAGTGCAAGAAAAGGGAAAAAACAAAGTGAAAATGAAAATGAATAACAGCCAGAGGAGGAGAGTCAAATTCATTCTGATTAGATTTTAAATGTAATGTACTGCACACGTAATGACCTATTGAAAATGCCTGCTGGAGTCTTACACAAAGCAATCTCAGTGTCACAGTTTCATTGTTATGTGAACGCTGATGACGATCAGTGAAGCTGAATGTTTCCCTCTCAGTGCTATTGACATATATAACGCACCTGACTGGCTGCAAACACAATACAGACACAGTCCCTGTGTCACACTGTGCTCATTCATTTAATTTACAAGAAAAAAATTAAATAAGAACAAAGTAGTTAGTCACTTAAGGCAGAGCAAGGATTATTGTGGACATGAAAAGGGAACTCACATCTGATGTAGGCTCCACTTCGATTTGAAGTAAAGGATTGCCCTCGTGCCTAAAAAAACAAGAACATTCAATGAAACCAACTTACATTTGTATTCTGAAGACAATTCACTTAAAAAAATGAAATCACACATTGAGCGAGGACAGCGGAGCACCTTTTATCTTGATCTTAATTGCCGAGCTGATTGCTCATTGATTGCGCTCGGCTCTTATTTTTCACTGACCCATGAATATGTGAGCACTGTGAAGTCTGGGAGGCTCAACCTTTGCCTTGAGATTTTATGCATGGCTGAGTTTTGTTTGCACCGTTATCTTCCCTGTCATCATTTACCTACTTCCAAAGACAAATTCTATTCTCTTGCAGCAATATTTATTTATTCATTCAAATAAATCAACATGTGTATTAATATTACAGCATCTCAACATTTAACTGCTTAAACAGTTTTCAGTGTATATTTATTGTTTTTATATAGCAGTTCTGTGTAGTGCCATTTTAATTTTAATATACTTATTTCCTTATTCTTCTATATATCAATAATAGATATAGCTATAATTCATGTGACACACCAAAGCCAAGATCTGTCAATAATAACAGTGACAAAGATTTTGGTGAGTTAAATAATGAAAAAACAAGTAGAGTAACAAATGCCACTTTGATTTATTCTGATTTCTTGAACTTTTGACACCGCTTCACCCTGAGCCACTATTAATTTTTGACCCTGGCATGTACACTCTTGGGGCCACAACACAAATGAAGCCAATTCCCCGGCTCAGTCCATTCTTGTGTGTGTAGATCACTAGCTGTGTAACATCGCTTGCAACCTCTCACAACCTTTCTGTGGTATATTAACACGGCTTTGCAAAGCACTCCTGGACTCTGAGCCAAGACACAGGTGAGGCAGCGAATAAAATAATGTGATTCCTGTGGCGCCAGGGGCCCCTTGCTCTGGTTGGATATGGTCTATAATGAGGGGATCCTGCAGGGTGCAGGGGGCTGAGACAGGCCCTCATTAACCCTGGGATGAGACCATTAAGGCCACAGAAATCTGCCAGCTGCCACTGCATCAGCATATAAGATGTAGGGTAGGAGGGACAATAGCGTTAATTAAATCATACCAACAATGTGCTCACATTCATCAAAGCTAGACAGAGACCTTTAGAGAGAGCAATGCTGAAATACACCAGGTAACATCTACA
This sequence comes from Bostrychus sinensis, assembly GCA_020698575.1. Taxonomy (NCBI): domain Eukaryota; kingdom Metazoa; phylum Chordata; class Actinopteri; order Gobiiformes; family Eleotridae; genus Bostrychus; species Bostrychus sinensis. Next base: position 16,114,175 of record CM036249.1, on the reverse strand, counting down.
GATAAAATAATGAGTAGGTTTAATAAGAAAGAGCATTTTTCTCTTTAGCTACTCTTATTAAAAATGTAAAGTATACTTACTCAAGTCTTGGTTTTGTGACAAATACAAAAACTGATTTCTATTTATTTAGAATTTCCTTGTTTAAAAACTTTCATGTTTAGCACAGAACCTACAAACAATAAATAAAATTGTGTTAAAAATAAATCACAGAAACACTACTTGGCGGCAATGTAGATTAAAGCATTTGTTTGTAGATATTCCCTACAGGATGTATTAGAGTACTTCCTCTAGTTAGCCTGTGGTACACCAGTACAAGTCGATGATCAGAGAAAATCACCACTCTGCTGCTCAGTGAGTGGCTCAGCCCAGAGAAAACATCCATATTTACTGCTGGAGTCTTTCCAGTCTGTGCCTACACACTTTTCTACAGCAAATCAGTGATTAATGTGATCTCTTGGCTTTTTCTGTCAATAACCAGGTTATTGCACCTCCATTCAGCAGCAGATGTTGAATAGGACAATGAGATATATAATTCTTTCATGTAGGAGGTGATTATGTGCTATTGGCTCCCATTAAGGTTAAGATTTACAAATCTGCTTGTCATGTTAGATATATGCGTAATTTATAGGAAAAGAAACCCCTTTAGTGTAGCTTAGTACTTAATTTAACTATGCGCTTTGTAAGTGAGTGTAAAGAAGGAAAACTTAAGCTGAGTTCAAAACATCATAGAAAAGTGTGTCATGAACCCTGTAGCAAGAGCTTAGACTATGGAAATAGATAGCAGTTTTCAAAAAAGAGCTCAAATGGTGTGTTTTTTAAAATCTAGAAGCTGAGGGCAAATACCTCAACCTCTCTGCTGTCAATCAAACATCACAGTGACTCTAAAAACAAATGGATTGTCTGCAGCTGTGTTGTTGGTTGATTTGTTTGAATTAAGCCAGTGTGCATGGTTACCTTCCTGAGGCAGCCCTCTCCTTTATCCAGGCTTGGGATCAGCACAAAGAGTACACTGGCATCTGACCCCATGTGACTGACTGATTTTTAGTATGTAATACATGATTGATGATATATGTCTGTACATTATCTGTGGTATTTGGTGGCATTTCAGTAAAATGGGGATTGACCATATGTTAGCATTTCAAAAAATGTTATTTAACCCATAAGGACATTTCTGACATTGACAATGCACTGAAACCTTAGGACCATACTATTTTCTTTCTCCATCAGAGAACCTTTTGAAATGGTGTTGGTATTTTGTAACTGAATTACATGTAGCTTTATTAACTATTGATTCATGTATGCCTGTCTATGAACATTTCAACTCATTCAGCCTCTGCCTACAGACGCAGACTTTCTTGCTCTGTTTCTTGTGATAGATTGAGATCCTAATCTAATTAACATTTGGGTCGAAAAGCATCTCATCACTCCACCTCCTCCTCTTCCGGTTGTTTTCCTATGACTACTGGCTTCCTCAAAGAGCCAGTGCAAATCCACTTGGCATCCCAAGTGTAGCGTAAACTAAAGGCCATGTTAGCATTAATCTAGTGGTTGTGATGTCAGCCCTCACATTGAAATTGTCACCCAAATGTCTGTGCTCCAATAACTTTGACTCGGCCAGTGACCAGCGGTCACAGAGATAAAGAGGGAGGAAGGGGAGGTGGCAGTATTAAAAACTACACAGTTTTTTCCACAAAGAGACAAGTGATAGAATGAGACTTCTGTGTTGTACTCACCCTGGTTCAGACAGGACAGGGTGCAGAATAACCTGTGGTGCTCTGCTAGGAGGAGCTTCTGGAGGCGCAACATCTGAAACGTACATATTCATTCCATTTAGTCAACTTGAAACATATTATGTGCTATCATGCTATATATACTCAATCTGGGTTCACTAATATGTTTTCATTACAGTGTGTGACTCAATTATGTGCTACATTTACTGCCAGGAGAGTGCTTTGCGTAACCATCAGGCCAAATCCATTTCTTTCTACACAGATCAACACTAATAGTGGACACAACACAGACTGCAGCAATCTAATTTATGCTGATATTTCAGTTATTACATTCAATCAGTATTGGTTAAACTGAATGTGATGGAAATGGGAATAAATGGAGAAAAAAAAAGTCGTACACTAGTATCTGTTACAGATATGTTTATGTAGTCAGTACCATTTCATAAAAGACTGTGGAGTGAGTATTTATGAAAAAATACAGTTAGTAAGACAGAAGTCTTTCTCTGCTATGTGAAAAAGCTGCCCTTAGACTGCAGAAAGATTATATTAGTAAAGCGGTGGGCTTGCCAACAGAGCTTTTATGTCTCTATCGCTAATGTACTGCGCCATACCATGCAATGGGTGCTAAAAGGATATTGTGCCATTTATTGGACAAGGTTGTTTTGGTTGAGTTCCCAGTGCTACTCTTCAGACACACTTGCTCAGTGTGGATTATGGTCAGTGGTTGTATGTCTGAAAAACATCAGAGGCTGCAGTGTTGCGCTTGTCACCTACAATGGCACACTCTTTTCACTTTGGGACGCAGAAACATTTCCATTGTGGTACGGTGCATTAGTCGCTGGCACAGTCGCCTGACAGGGACAATGACATGGGTTTGCTTCCAGACCATTTTGTGTTGGGATGTTTGTATGGATTAAGTCCAATCATGTTCAAGCCAGGAGGATCAGAGGCTCTAAATGGCACAGTGTGGGATTCAGAGCTGTCCAGCCTGTCTGTGATCACTATAACAAAATGCTGAAGGTATAACAGACCAGGGTACCATTCAGCACCCTCTTTCACCAAAACAAATATTTAAAAAGAAATACATTTTCACGCATATGGATGCTTTCCTGTATAAACAACAGCAAGACTTAATGGTGGTTTGAACTGATGTGAAAATAGCATTAGCTCTATTTTTTGTGTAATGTTTTTTGTCTGGTGGATTAAACAGTAATTGGTGTTTCACACTGTTTTAGGTAGCTAACGAGGACTGCCCATGTGATCTAGCTGAAAAGGAGACAATCACATCTGTGTGGCTAGACTCTGCACTGTCCACTGAATTTACGCCTTTTCAAAAAACCTTGCCTCCTTATAACTCAATTACACTTCTCCTTCTCACACCACTTTACACTTGTGAGCTGTAAAAATGCTGCCAAATGAGTAGAGAGTGTGAGGCACAAGAGGCCTGGGCACAGACAAGTCATTAGGAGTCCCCAAATGAGACAGGCAAAGAGGGGTGTGGGGGCAGACCAAAATAACCCACCAACGTTAAAGAAGCTCTCCTCCTTATTCATTCTGAGCTCGTGCCCGGCGTCATGGCTAGAGTAATGATCAATTAGGAAGCACCTACCTGGAAAAATGAACTGTTGCTTGTATTTGAAATAACTGGAGGCTGCAGAAAGAGACAAAAAGTTAAGGTTACAAATTTATTTTTGTGGCGCAGATATATAAGCATGGACTGTGGAGGCTGTGTGCAGACCTTTGAGGTGGAAAAATCAGTGACATTGACAGTGACATGTTTGAAATGGGTTCCAGCTTCCTTTTTAAAGCACCATAAACATCATAAAACGACTAATGTACTCTGAATAAACAGCCTGGCCAGTCGAACTCAATCACTCAATTGGCAGTTTGTTGGTACTGAGAATAATTCAAACCGAGTCTAAAGGTTGCACAGCAGAACTGAAAGTGAAGTATTGATCATTTCATGTAATAGATCGATACATTTTTTTGATGCTCTGCTTTGGCCTCACCTGTCAGGTTGAACTGCTTCTGCTGGCGTGCGGACTGGGGCGAGGGGTGCAGGGGCGAGGGGGGTGTGGCGCTGCTGGGCAGGGGCGGAGCTGGCGATGAAGGGGTAGACGAGGTGGTGGACGATGGATTACTGCTGGAGTCGGGCTGGTATGGGACCGCGATGTGATCCTGATGAGAAAAGTTGAAAAAGTGGCACAGTTATTTTTATGTTACAAATCAAACAACTGCACTTTATATTAAGCCACTTCATAACTTCTACCAAAGGTTTCTAGATTGATTTTCTACCTTCCAGGCAGAACTTGGCTTCCATTAATTTAAAAAGAAGTTTGGAAATAACTTGCAGAAACAGACACTTCCATGACAGAGGTAATACATCAGTCTGTGCAATGTGCTGTCTTTACTTTTTTGTTTCTTCTGCAAATTGCCCACAACTGTTTGTACTGTATGGTTTGTTTGTGAGTGGGCTTAAAGCATCAGTAAGCAGAAATCAGGAAAAATGTACCTTTAGTTTTTCTTTGTCTCCAGCCTGAGGTGTGTAAAACATACCCAAAACAATGCACTTTCCCTTTTATTTCTAAATTTGAATAATATATAGCATTTGAAGAATAAACACAGCTTTGAACCCATGCAAATGCAATGGCAGTGTATTTCCAATAATTCCTAGTGATGGTACATTATGTTAGAATCTATTGCAAACAGCCAGCTTTTAATGCTGCTCGGCGTATTCAATTGAATGCCATCATAATTGTGTGTTATCTTGCCAGTGTCACTCAACCTGACCTTAAACCTACCACTGTTGTATTTGCAGTGAGTACCGCCTCACAACTATCTCATAGGTACACCGTATTATTAGACACTATTATACACTCATTTACCTTAGTCTGAATCAAGAACAAACTATAAATATCAGTCAAATGTCCTATATTATATTATATATTATGCTGGCTTTTTGAAATACTTTAAGACACCAACTCAGTCAATTTCTACCCAAAAGAAAAACAGCGTTAGGTCAATCAGAATTTTCATTTAAAACAAAAACAGAATGGAATAAACTTCAAACAGAATTAAAAATATGCAAAAATCTGAAAACATTTTGCATTGAGACAAAAAATAAATAAATAAATAAAAAATAAAAACACAGACATGCCAGCATTAATTTGATCATTTGTTGTGTTTTCCTGAACCAGACATAGAATATCTATGTAATAACACGCATTAGGTGCCTAATGCTGACAACAGTGGGGACTGGACAAAGCATAGCTATTTAGCATGGCTATTAGCAACATGATGCTAACTAATGAGCTAAGTGCTTTTTAAGCGCTGATATTATCACAATGAGTCCGGTCTATGTGCTTTAGAAATGCACAGGAGTACTTCTTGGTTTCTATGTAGAGCAGTGAGAGAACTCTTGCAAAAAAAAAAAAAAAAAAAGACGGCATCAGCAAACAGGATTACTCAAACACGTGTGAATAAAACAAAATATTACTCCAGGTATGCTTTTGAGGTGGAAACAACATTATAACATAGTTAAAAGTCAAGTAAAAAAAGTAAATTTAGCATAACAGGGGACCTTTGAATAGAACATTTTGGTAATTCTCTTACCTCTACCTTTTATTTTCTGGTTAATAGAGGTCTCAAGAAATGCATTATGTGAAATTATTCATTACATAACATGTGCTTCACAGAAATGGCCTCGATATTCTCAGAACCTTGAAACATCTTACCCTGACAGCGACCTTGAGAATGAAAGACTGCTGCTCTGCTTTCACATGTTTTTCAGAATATAATGCCTATATTATTAAAATGTAAAAGACATGCACACAAAAGATTTTATATTTCATACACAAGCCATAAAACCCACAAGGTACCTTTCACTGAAGAAATCAAGCAGTGCCTTTTAGCAGCATCATTTCCACATGATCCAATTGTCCTTAATATGTTTCATTTGTGGAGGACTGAATGGGCGGCTGGAAAGTTCTGTTTTCATCACATCACGAGCTACACAAACTTTTAATGTTACCATTATTAGACTTTGTAACTATGCTGGGTTTGTTTAATATGCTGATGGAAAAACAAAAAAACAAAAACAATGACTGTATTGAAAGGCATTCAGCATCCCTTGTGCCGCAGATATTTTTGTACGGTTCCTGATCCCCTGGGAGATCCAAGATGACTCACAACCGTTTTCCAACCCCCCACCCCCAAAAAAATACTAAATAACTGTGATATGTAGGACAAGTGGAACTGCAGCTGTATTTGTTGCACTCACCTTGTTGATTTTGTTGGTTTTGGGGAGCGTCTGACTGATGTGCAGGTCCGTGTACCTGAGCGGGTTGTTGATGTCACATGGCACTGATTCAGTTCGTACCAAGCGAGCTACTAGCATAATGAAAAAAAAAAAAAAAAAGAAAAAAAAAAAGAAAGAAACACACACAGAGGAGCAATGAAGCACCGTGGAAGATTAAACTGAAACAATAGACACGCTAATGGCTTTAGGAAATTAGGAAAAACTCTTTATCAAGCCTTGCTTCTGAAATAAAAATGAATAATCTGCCCTCCTGTTATCACATACTGGCAAAAACTTTCCCTGTGCAAACCAAATCATTAGAAAACTGTCACTTTCTTTAACTAAAACAGGCAAGAAGAAGTCTAATTAGTGTGCTTTACCTTGAGTTATTCCTTGGTGATCTTTTTGAGCAGGGGAGAAAGCAAAAAAAAAAAAAAAAAGAGCACAATCTCAATTCTGATACAAGATAGTAGGATTTCTTCAATGCTTTCTATGTCAGTACAAGCAGCTCATGACGCACTTACATTTGTCAAACTTAAGTGGCCTAATTAATCTGAGATAACCCTCTATCGGCCTAAACCACCGCCTCTTACACTTCTCTGACTGGGCTTCATCTCCATTAAATGAGCCTCCCCTGTCTATCAAAAGCTTTGGAAGATGCATGAATAATCAAGAGCCGGCTTAAACTGGAGTTTGCATGCAAATGACTGAGGCCCATATCTAATTTACAGTAAGCAAATCCACTAAGCCAATTACTAATAGTATTACTAATAGCTTTTATATGATTGTTAGAAAAATAATCTGTGAACTAATTAAAGATAACATACAATTAGAAGAAGCTACACAAAACATGGGACTATACTGGTAAAATAAAATAAAATAAAAATGTTTGTGTGTATACAGAAAGTATAGCATCATATAAAGTACCTTTGAGAGATTCCCGTCCGCCTCGCTGTATGATCAGTAAATGGCAAGGTGGGGCTTCTTTGGTGCATTTGTTGTGGCACTTCAGCCTGTGTGCACAATCAAACACATGAGAGATTAGAGGGGATCTGTACATGTAGAGGTAAACATTATTAACAGGACAAATAAAGGAAAGTAATGGAGCAAAACAAAGTCTGCACCTTATTTGAAAAAAGTAGAAATGTGGTGGCTAAATCATAAATCATTATCACACAGAGATTGAACCAGGGCTAAACTCAAGCAATTTTAAACTGTACTAGGACTACAAAGGTCGAAGACTTTTTAATTTGGGTACTGCACAATTCTCGTTGCACTATTCTTTTGACATTCATTTCTTTGCCAAAAATGGTGATATTGTTAAATTTCCACTATATTCTGCAGACCAAACTAAATAATATTTAAGTTAATTATGGTAACGTGGAAATTGAAGTCTGCTGTGTGAAGTTGGGTCGTGATCCATTTGGCATTTTGAAGCACAGCAGTAAATGCATAATTAAAGACATGGTAGTACTTCATGTGTAGATGTAAGTGTGATTTCTAGTTATTTATTAGAAAAGGCAAATGATAACAGCAAGGAACACAATAAAACTGAGGAGTTTAATATTATGGGAGTCTATGAAAGTGTATAAGAAAATCTGGTTGATACGTACTTGCAGTTTTTACATTTCAGTCCGAACAACATTCCCTTTCCACAGACTATACATGTCTGCGACATCCAGTACTTTGTGGAAAACCTGTGCATAAACAAAGAGAAACATGAGACACAGAAATATTAACACAGAAGTAGAAATTGTGCTTGTGACCTTTTGGTACTCTGTTGTTTTCATACTGCGGCAGACAATTTTTGTGAAGGCAGGCTTCATATTCACAGTGTAACCTTTCCACCAAGATAATAGGTACCTGAAGACAGTACTCCTATTTACCCTCCTAATGCCTCTCACCTGCTGATTTAATTCTGGCCCATTTGGTTTGCATCTTTCAGCATTCACCCTGCGCCAAAGGGTGTTTTACATAGAGGACATAGGGTTTACATCAATATGATTGGTCCAAGCCAAGGGGCTTGCATTTTAGAGCTGAACCCACATGAATCTAATGGCATAACAGCCAACTGGGAGAGCAGACAGAGTGAGTGTCTCGGGCGCCTTTGTGATTATTGGCTGTATTTACCGACGTGACGCCTGGAAAGCAGCAGTGTGGCTGGTTGGATAATGGCAGCTGACTAATGTAGTTTGACAGAGCCTAAATCTATTTATTAGGCCCCTCCTTTGGTTCATTTGAAAAGAAGCAGCAACAACTCAATCCTAGTCCTGGATGAATTCTTTGGTGTCACATACAGATGATGAAGTGACATTAAGGGCAGGCACATTGCATAAAAAAAAGCATTTTCTCAGTGGATGCCTCAATGATCAAGAGCTGGTTTGTGTACGAGTAACACAAAATGAAATCAAGGGCACAAGAAAGAGATATGCAAAGAAATATGTCAAGAAATAATGGCTCCTTTAAATACTAATAGCAGCTGTAAATGACATTTTAGGGCGGAGCACAATAAAGTGGCTCTCGCCATCTCACTGACTTTGAGCAGCAGAGCACCCACACACTGACATATCACAGTTGCTATTGCTATTGTTGTAGTTAGATGGGTTACATGTGGAGTGGTGTGGGGTGACAGAGAGACAAAGAGATGCTGTAAATGGCCCTGTTTTAATGGCTTATGCAATCTATCAGAGCTTTAGACACTGACACTTACCTGTGTTTGATGGAGTTTCCCAGATCTCTTCGGGGAATTTGTGGGGACCAGCGAGGCACTGAGAGAGTATCTGCACCACAGCACACAGAGCAACTCTTAGTGTTAGAAGTAATGTCTTACACAGAGAATATAAGTATTTGGAAAAATGGACTGATTTTGCAGCACTGATCTGACATCTGATGTCAGAGTTAATCAGATGTTGGATTGTGGATCCCATGATTAATGGTGACTCACTGTCAGCTCATCACTAGAGACAAGGTAATCTACTCTTAGCATGGATGAATGAACACAAGACAGAAATAAATATATACACAGGTTTACAGGAGATGCACCCAAAACAATACATGGTACATGGAAAAAGCCATTTTTTGAGGCCAAAGGATTGAAAACGGCATGAAAATGTCAAGGTCCTGTTGGAGCAGCCTGTGCACGGCAGATAAGGCTACTTTTGTGTTAGCAGTGTGTCATTGTAAGAAACTCTTACTTTAAAAGGTTTTTGCAACAAAAACATAATCCACAGTCCATTAGAGAGCAGCACCTCTTAATGCCAGCTCAAAATGGTGTGGAGCGTTTCCTGTAAAGGCAGCCGGACGTGTTGGCTCTGTATTGTCATCAGTGCTTTCTAAACCCAAGTAAAAGCAGCATATCTGAAAAGGCCCAGGCCTGTGGGGATGTAATACATTGTGGGTGATTTCAATTTCAAATCCCACCTGTAATATGCAGGCAATAAAAATACAACCTGCCTTTGAAATGTGGACTCAAGTTAGTTTATTTTTTGGGAAAACTCAGATTTTGATGAAAATGTTTTGCAAAGACTAAATGCAACACTGATTATGTATAAACCTAAACAGTTCTCTGTAGTCTGCTTCTGCTGGTCTCTTCAGACCTCATATTAAAATGCGTGCTGAAGGACTGGATCCTAACAGATCCACTGGCCTTTAATGCCAGGTGTGAATGTGTCCTCACACACAATCACTCACTTGTGATCTTTCAGATCTGAGTGTAAACGTAATTCTCGTTAACTGGCTCATATTGTAAACCCAGCCTGTCAAAGACGCTGTTGGTGTTGTTCTTGCATAATACGTGATAATTGCTGAAGCATTTCCCAAGAGACAAAATGGAAAGGTTTTTAGCTGACAAATAATATTTACAGTACATTTACAAAGACACATCGCACAAAAATAACAGACAGAATAAACCAAACGGCAGCACTGACTTTATGACAATTTTCTATAATGTAAAGTATGGAAGCAGGGAGGAGTCTGCTAAACCAATCAGAATTTGTTTTGTGTTTTAAAATGTACATGGTGGTCCCATGAAGACACAGAGGGATGAGCGTTGGCCACAAACCACAATTTAAAGCCAGGTTTGAACAGATTCCTTCTCAGGCCACAAGTGGAGCTACAGTACATCAAAAGCAAACATGAGCTTAGAAAACAATAAAATACAACATCAATATATGATTTAAAACATTTCAATGTAGGATTACTGAATAATGCCAGCTGAGATTGGAAGCTTTTTTAGAAAAAAATATTCATGACTGGTCTTTTTCCAAATAGAAACTGCAGTGTGCTTGTATAGAAAATGAAAAAAAAAAAAGTGAAAGTGTGAATAAAGGCAGAAAGTGCTAAAGTTTTCTCCCTGACACTAACTCTGGTAATGTTTAGAAATGACTTCAGCTCTGCACTGAGATTGATCACTATACAGGGAGGCTTCCCTCAAGAAAAGCAGATGGTTCACGTGTAATCACACTGCCTAAAAGAATAATTCATCTCTGAATGCGAAGCTGTCTTGAGGTATTTGCATATTTACTTCTTCTGTGATGTTTTCTGGGCAAGACTTGTGGCATAACTGACCAAAAATTCTACAAAATCTTACGGGAGGTAATTTTAAGTGAGTATTGAGTTAAATCAGATATATTAAGTGATGGCTGATGTATACTGGTCGACAACATTGATCACGTGGTCTCAGCGGCATCTATGTCCCTCCCTCCTCTTCCTCGCCACGTCCCTCCAGAGGCTGAGTGTCTTCTCTCTGCACTCCGATGCATTGCTCAATTACACTCAATCAAGCTGATAACTCAATCCAGAGGAGGAACTGACATCATCTGCTTCTCGTTGGCCTGCCAGATGATTGGACTTGTCAGCGGTGCGGTCAAGGATGTTTATTATCTTGTATACGCTGCTGACGACGTTGCTTTGTTACTTGAATGATTCCTTGGTCTCTACTACTCTCTGCAAACCATGCTTGATAGCTTTGCTTAGGTTCATTATGTCAAACAAGCATCTGTAAACATAAAAACCTCTTCAGTTTTCTGACGAGTTAATCGATTGATTACAAGTCTTATGGCATGTTCTTGCCAGGCCAGTTTTAACATTGGAGTAGACTGTAGACAGACAGGAAAAATGGGGTAAACAGAGAAAGGAATGACAAAGAAGAAACAGACCTGAGCCAGGGATCAAACCACAGTCCCTCCAGGGATGTAGTAAACATTTTACCAGCTGAGCCATCACTTAGACGTCTTAGCTTAGGTTTTCCCCAAAAACTTGTTGAAACATGGTCCATGAAAGCATTTTTTGTGCATCCTTTACCAAAACAGTCATCGTTATTTACAAGAATTAGTTTGAAATTTTAACCACTTGTCTGGTATCTTGCAATGCTCTCAGTATTGAGATGAGCAAAGTCCCTGAAAGTCTAACTCTCAGACATGAGACCTGGGGGAAACTCCAGCCACCAGGACACCCTAAGCTCAGAGAAATGGAAAAAGTTGTACCACAGCGTAAAAACCTATCAGATGATTTGCTGTGAAATGGGGAGCAGGTGAAAATGACTATCTCTAATGATAACTTGATAGATGAGCTATAATTCGGGACGAACTTATAGGGCTTCCCAAAATGGACACAGGCTTTAAAGGTGAAATCAGTTCCACATCTTTCACAGAGGACTGCTAGGATATGGATAATTATTACTGTGTGTGTGTTAAAGTGCCTGGTTCTTGTTTTAAATCAAGGAAAGAGGAGCACATGACCGATGCAGATGAGACTGAGGTCAGAAGTGGTTTCTTAATGAGCTCCTTGTGGCTGTCACTCTGTGAGAAGGGCAGCACAAGATTTATATTAGACCAAGAGGAGCTGGTCTATTTGGACTCAGGGGTTAATAAGTCGATCATTTAAAATGGACATTTTATTAAATACCATGCAATTCAAATTCAAGGGTCTTTGACTGAAAAAGGTTTAGAATTATGAACTTTAGAATAGTTTTAGTATTTTTATAGATAATAATACAACAATTAAAATGTGTTCTTCAGTTACAAGCTGAATAGAGCATATGAACTGGACATGTACATGCATTTCTATTGTGTGTAGGTAACAGATGTCATTCTTGTAGAGAACAGGGAGAAAGGAAATGAGCATGCAGCTCTTTTCTGGTCCACTGCTGATCTGATTTTTTGTCATAAAAGCACAAAGTGGAGAGAATTTTAACAAACCAAGATCAGAAAGGCTTTACCAAGGTCTCAAAATTGAAGTCATGTTTGTATGGAGTGCTTAGCCTTGTATTACCCAGCAGGTAATGGGAAAGGACGGCATGGGAAATGATTACAGCATCCTGAATGTGTGTGTGCATGACAGATGAGCCTGTGGCAGCTGAGAAACCCCCAGGCGCCAGACAACAGTGTCCTCTTCCATCTTGTGTGATTGGCCTCATCCTAATTAAGCCTGGGCTGTTCCTCCTCCAGAGGATGCTTATGTGACACACAACAGGTCAGATTCAACATGCACCTTGTAATTGATACTATATACCTGTATACTTTTTCATATGAATGCTGACATTTTTATCGCCTATTTATTTGGCCTCAGATGTTAATTTGGTCTTGTTTACAAATGTTTAAATACTGAAAACATATATAACTCAACAAAGAGTTAGAGAATATTATTGAAAACACAAATATCACTCTATAAAGAAAATAATATGATATAATAAGCTGAGATTTCTGTTGTTTTGTGATACTGATATGACTACAATAAAATATTGATGTGGCTGTTTATACCTTATATCAGGGCACACATGGAAAAAAAAGTTTTTTTTATTTTAATAATTATAATTATTCATTTTTATAATTATTTTTGCTTAAAGCAAACCAAAAATAAATTATTTAACACATTATTTGATGTTTAATTGAGAAGCCTCTTTAAGTGACTGACTTAAATAGAATCACACCTCTGTAGGCAGCAGAGTGTTCTTACTGGCTACAGAGGAGAGCTTTTAAGGCAGAGAAGTGGATAACAATTACAGTCACAAATACAATTCATCTAATTAAAGTCATTGTCACTGCTGCTTTCAAAGCATCACTCATACCTACTGTTTTGAAAATCATTACACATATGCAGCACTATCTGTTAACTGCAATCAACCAGCATTACACTATAATCAGGGAATAATCAATAGCATACATTTTCAACACAAATCAATACTTAAGTGTGTCATGCCGTGAAGAGGCACAAGCGCTGCTTAATGAGATGAAGCCTGTGGTGATAGTATATACAGTGGACTGTGCAGAGCAGCAGAACAAGTGCACAGGAGTGTAAAATATGTGTGGGCGTTCACTGCACAATGCGCTGCATTATAGCACATGAGTGCTGTATGAGATATGACACAGGCTGTTACAGAGCGTGTCCAAATCCTCCTCGTTTGCTGCTTTAATGAGATGTTCCATAAGGTGAACGGCTCAGCGTGTATCGATGTGGAGTGGAAGCATGTAATGTACAAGAAGAGATGAGAAAAATCCTTTAGTGTCAGGCTGCACAGTTGCTATGGAGATGGCTACATGCCAATCAGCCTTTTTGGAGAATATTATGCTGTCATCTTTGACAATGAGCACACATGTATGTACATCCAAATGAGACAACAATAAAATGCTGCAATAAAGTGACAACAGCAGCACACAGGACACATGACAAAGATGGTGGTGAGATGGCTGTGTGCGCGCACACTCAGTCATCTTCTTATAGATAGTGGGAGTGCTGGAACTTGCCACAGAAACATAGGGAGGAGGGATGGAGAACAGATGATCCCTCAAGGCCATATGGCTCTATAGACATTTCCTCAGACAGAACTCAGATAGCTTCCAGTGTGTTTATCACTACAGCAGCTTTGGCCAATGTAAGAGAGGCTCTCAGGTGACGTAACTAACCCTCTGCTGCCAACGTTAATGCTCTTGGACAACACAGATGAACTGCTAATTGTTTAGTAAATCCACAAATTAGCCATCTCATTAAGACTAAATAGACATGGGCTGTTTTTATGAGCTGTTTGTTTTTGTCCATTTGGACAAAATGGAGTGATAAATCCTGGGAAGAATGCAAGGACGATGCTAACAGATGGAAAAACAATAGCACTGTATACATGCAGTCTGTCAAAATGTCCAAACCTCATTTGCAGAGTGTAACTTGGCTCATAGATGCCCTTAGAAAACCTGTCCATTTAACATCTGCTCATCCATTACTGAGGTTCCTGTACACTGCAGATTTATCCTATAACAAATGCAGCTTAATTGATGTCTGTAAAGTTCCCCATACAACCTTAGATGCTTTACAGCTGTTGCCAAAGCTTGTTGTGTTTACAAGCTGCCCTACTTTCCTTGGAACCAACATACCAACATTGACCTATCAACCTCTTTATTAAGTAGTGTTTATGACCTCCTCCACAAGGTTTCATTAGAGGGAGTAGGAGCACAGTTCAACACATAAAAGATGTCTGCCGTCATTCTTCTGTTTACAGCTAGAAGTGAATTACTGCTAGTAAGTAAATGTAGTAATAGTAAAAACTTTAGCACATGGTACTAGATAAAGACAATCCTCAATTGATTCTAAAATGACAGTCTCCCCATAAATTGGTCTTTAAAAAAATACAGCTCTCTTTTTTCTCATCCTGTTAAATTTAGCTTGTACCATTTTTTTGGCAATTCTCAAAGGGGCCACCATTATAGCGCGACTTGGTTGCTAAGAGCTGTGTGACGCAACCACTCATAGTTTTTATGAGCGCCAAGTGAAGACAGTGAAGTGATCAAAACACATGAAGATATAAATATGCAGGCTGGGGTACAAAATGTATGAGGCAGACAAGCCCCTCCCAATCTCTCACACACTACAGCAACCAAACAAAGAAATAATAAAAAAAAAAAAAAAAAGTACTGAGAAATGAATGTCATAATAATTCAAATGTCATAGCAGATTTATTAGATGGGACGCCGCAGAGGTGACAGAAAATCACGGGGGAGAGAGCAGGGAGACATTTGGTCAAATCCAACCCACAACACCAAAGCAGCGCATGCTCTACCAACTGAACTATGATAACACTCTTATGGGATAAAATTGCACATCTGAGCTAGAATCATCTTGACTCATGTCGGTCCGACGGCGCATGGTCACAGTGCTGTGGGTCTGAGCCAGTCCTGAAGCTTTGATTGAATGACTTACAGCATGAGCGATGATGCTGTGTTGACGTACAAGATGGCTGTGATAGCGTAATCTCAAACATAGACCTGGCTGGGACGGATGTTTAGCCTGGCTGACCGGGCTTATCCACATGCTCACACAAGCATTTATGCGATTATGTGCTTCCTAAAATAAGAACCCAAGGCCCTCGGGGCAGTGGAGGAGCTGCACAGCACAACAAAACAAAACATTTCGCTTCTGTACTTGGTTATTCACAAGTAAACACAATGACAAACACAGAGCAATACTGGGTCACTCTCTATTTTTATATCCTGGAGAGAGTCGATGAGTTTTATAATAACCAAAAAGTAGTATGTATGAATATCTGGATACATATGAGAAGTAATACATATTTTACAATAAAGTATCTATAATATACCATAAACACTGTTATAGTTTCCAGCAATAATTGCAACTTGTATAAGTGTAGGATCATTCTGACACAAAACTCACAAAACAGAATCTGCACTGGTGTTTTTAAGGGGAACATATATTATGCTTTTATTTATATTTTTACACTTTGGTTGCCTCTAGAACAGCTTTGTACCTTTAAAAAAGTGACTAAAAAAAGTGTTTCCAATAGTTACTTTACTACTGCTTACTACAAAATAAAAAATAGATGTGAAAAATCAATGGAAACAGAGCTGTACACTGTTTTTTGGATAAATGAATGAGAGCAGACTGGATGTAGATGGCTTTTTGATTGGTTACTGTTCCTGGAGTGGGCGGGAGTTCGTGGGAGAGGTGGAGTTTCATGGAATCAAGTGTTCTTAGGCCTCACAAAGGCCATGCAAGAGAATACAGGATTACTTAAGCAGGCCTGAATGAAGCAAAACAACTGCAGGTATGTTTTTGATGTGGGTACAACATTATAACATGGTAGAAAGCGCAAAAAAGTTTATTTTGCATAAGATATCCCCTTTAAAGAAGTGTGAACATCAGGTCAGGACCAGCTTCTGTTGCTGTTTTGGTGATTTGGTAGCTTACAGCGATCACACTGGTTCATGTATGACTATTACAAACTGCTTTGATAAGATGTGTAATGGTTCAACTAGTCAGGTCAAAGGTCTTAGGTGACTCAAAGATTTGCAGTAATTCACACTAATCAAGTGTAATGAGCTCACAATTGCCTTTTTATTGCGACAAGTATGTTCTGTTTAGATAATTGTGGGAGTTGAGCTAAATACATATGGTTTATTTAAATGTTCCACACAGCGCAGTCTGGATGAGGTGCACAGGAACATAATACCAAGCATGGCGAGGTGGGAAGTCAGAGGTGAAATTTCAAAGGCAGCACACTCTGATTTCTGGCACAAAGCTTGAAGGAGAAAATGAAACTCCTTCCACCTCCAGAGCCATCCATGGCAGACGGCTTATTTTGGGTTTTAGGAGTACAGGCAGGCCTCCAATCCACGCTGTGATCCCCTCCGTGTCTAATAACACTCTCTATACACTGGGATAAAAAAAGGATTGTGTACTTCCTCCAACTCCATAAAACTGCAGGTTGGAGGCAGTGTGTGTGCCGTTGCCTGAAGCAGTTACCTGGGCTGCTCTGCATCATTGGGCTCACACACACATGTAGAGGGGCAACATCAGAGCTTATCTTAACTTGACTGCCACCTTCTGTTTGTCACATGCACAATAATCATTTTAAATTCAAAAATAAAGTTGCACCTAGCAAAATAGCTCTATGGCTACTGTGATGAGGTTTAAAGGTACTATGAGCAGTAAATTTTTTAATACTTCATAAAAATTACCCACAGGTGTTTTGAGATATGTCAATGTCAAATATTAGTTTTACTACTAATGATGGATTTGCGAACGAGCCGGCTCTAATTGTACGTTCACACCGGACGCGAATCAGGCGTCAGGCGCGAGTGATTACCATGTTAAGTCTATGGAGAGCCGCGTTCAGACGCGAACAAGCGTCCTGCGGCACGAATCCCGCGAATAGCGCGGCGCGAATGACGCGAATTGAGCGTTTGACGCGCGAGTCCCGCGAATTGGCGGAAGACGCGAACAACGCAGATTCGCGTCCAACGCTCTGGTCACAGCAGCTCTTCTACTTTAATGAAGACAGGAAACAAAAACAGCCCTGATAGAAAACACTATAAATAAAATAAATATGGCTGTTTAGGCTTTGTGTGAGTGTGGTTATAGCTGTTATCTGTGATACAAGCCTGTGACAGAGGCTCACTCTGATCATCGTGACATCAAGAACACACAAATAAATACAAGTAAATAAAAAGGGGGGTTAACTTTACCAAAATAGCCTATTGAGATGTGTTTGTTATATTAGCAGTTAATGCACCCGAAACCACTAGAGAGAGCTAATGTACAAGAAATAACCCCAGACTGTCTCAGCTCTGTCTCTGGGGTTAATGCTGCTGTACAGCAGCAGTGTCCTGGGACACAGGTGACCAAACCCAGACAGGCTCATCTGGGAGTAGCCCTAGCGGCCATGCCCCTCATTTGATGCGAATGAAGCGTCCAATTCACCTCATTCACGCGAGTGAATTCGCGTCATGCGCGAATAGAGCGAATTTCAAGCGCGAATGACGCGAGTGACTTCAAAATGGTCACGCGTCCAACTAGACGCGAATGACGCGAATTTGACGCCTGATTCGCGTCCGGTGTGAACGTACCATAAGAGACGATTCTTTAGAGTGATTTGGAAGAGTCAAAGCTCTTCCTGCTCAGCTTTGCTAAAAATCTGCACAAGCAGAGTGTAATTTTATTTTGATGGGCACACCATGCAGCCAATCACATGTGAGGACAGACTAGGAACATATTACGTGAAAGAAGTAAGGTGGGCTCTGAAGACAGCAATTTTGATTATATTGGGGACAGCAAAGATGAGTAAATAATTTTGTACCTGTACTCTGTGCTAGCAAACTGCATAAAATTAAGGCTTTTACAAAAACAGTGACTAAAAAAATGGTTTATGACCACACAAGCCTTTCATAATTAGGCTAAATTATGCCTAAATTTAATGATCAGCGTGATACTAAATAAAGAGCCATTTGGGAGCCATACGAGCCAGTGCTTCTAAGGAAGCTGAGCCAAAAGAGCTGAATCTTTGAAAAGAGCCAGACTGCCCATCACTATTTACTACTACTTATAATAGTGGTACGTTTTATTTATTTACAATAAAATAAAATAAAAAATTACATAATGGCTAAGTTGTTTATGTTTACGGTTTTAATTTGGTTCTACAACCCTTGCATCGCTGATCGCCCAATCGGAGAAGCAGAAAGAGCTCCATGCTCTGGTTGCCAGATAGGCCAGAGCATAGTGTGACTGGCAACCCACCACCATGGAGACTATGATTTTGATTTAGACTGTAGTATGATTTTTAAACCAGAACAAGTGCATGCTGCTTACAGTACCTTTAATTATTTGTCAGTGTGCAACTGGTAATGACAACTTTCGGGTAATGGTACTCTTAAAAAGGGAAGCTGCAATATCCATTAAAGTTAAATAAAGAAATTGCTTTTTATCACTATCTTCAGAAGCATATTAAAACTGAAGTAAAAATGAGAATTTATATGATTTATATCAAGTAATAATTTTGCTATGAAGCCACTTAACATGTCACTGTGACATTTCATTAAAGCTAAGAGCTGAGTTACAAAGCGGCTGATCTTGAACTCCTGGTCAGCTTTACCTTAGGGCTACAGTTTTATTATATAGTATAATTAATTATACAGTTGGATAAATGTGATCAACAGTAAGCCATATTAAAAGTCAAATACTGTCTGCCCATGATAAGCACTTGAATGTGTTTCAGGAGGTTTCCAAAATCTTCAGAGATGAAGACAGTCTCAGAGTTATTAGTGACTTATGACAAACAAATGGCATTTTTCTGATAAATAAGAAACTAGTGACAACAGAATACTGCCCTCTACCTCACTACCTCTTTGTTCAAATGTATTTATGTGTGGCCTCGTACATCCGGAGGCTGTTTATTCACAGCCAGGCCTCACCCATAAATATGCACTGCTGCGCCTCACACTCTGGTTAAGCTCTACAACTATTCACAGCACTAAGTGATAGCCATACATCACTTGTGCTTGACAGGGCTCCTTTAGATTTCTCTTCTTCACTTTCCCTCATGCAGCTAATGGCCTCAGCAGTTACACAGCTTCTAATGTATCAGGCTGTCAACATGCAGCAACACAAGACCTCCGGTCATAACGGCACAGCTGATAGACAATTGTAGCAGCTTCCAGCAGAACAATATTTTAACTAAAAGCTGTGGCAGGAGATGTCATTATGGGAAGTGACCTTATTGTTTTCACACTAGGGAAATTTTAAATGCTATCCAATTTCTAAAAAAAAGTAGAGTTGTTAAGAGAGTATAACACAGAGCATTTAACCAATGTACTTCAACTTACAGAAAACAGAAAAAGTGTTTGTCAAAGGGATTATAACATGAAAGAGTCAGACGTGTGAGTTGATATGAGGGCTCTTACTTGCAGAAGGGGTTTCGGCGTGGACTGGGGGCGTGGATGGGATGAAGGAGGGGAAGAAGAAGGACCGCAAAGACCGTTCGGTGTGGATCGGTGAGCGCTGCGTGGGCAGGTTCTCACAACTGCCCACACTGCTGTGGATCTTAAGGTTCAAGGGCTTGGTCTTCTTCTTGGCTCTGAAGGAGGCATCACAAGAACAAGAATGTCATCATTAGCACTTTACACTTGTCACTATGTCAACTACACTGAAGATAAACAGCTGTTACAATACAAAAGCATGCAGTTATGGTATCTGTTGCAATTTCTAGCTTGAAGTGTTGTTTTCTATGTGAAGAGAGATTTATGGAGCTGTAAATGTGTTGTGTAGATAAACCTCCAGTGAATAAAACACTGAGGCTATTTGACTTTCATTCATAAGATCACCACAACTGCACACTGTGGAGCAGATAAACTGTAGATGTGTGATTGCTGTAATTATGGGATTAGGCAATCATGATACAGTGTGTAAAGTTGTGTGTCACACTGGCAGCTGCAGCCACAGAGAGACACTGACAGACTGGTCTGATGCTGGGCCTCAAGAGCCATAGACACAGAGACTAGAAATGAAGGGCATCAATCATTCAACAACAATGAATAAAGCACTTTACTCAGGTTTAACAGTAGACGGGCAGCATGGTGGTAGCTCTGAGGCCTGCACAATGCAGTATTAGGTCGCAGACTGATTTACAAGCTGTCAACCAGAAAACTCATATTACTCAAAAAAGTCTTTTCAAATTAATTTAAAATTCAAATGACAAATTACCATCATCATTACATAACAACCAGCTGCTGTTTTTTCAACCATGCTTCCTGCCATTTAAGTTGGCACAATTAAGCTGTGTTGCTGTAATGTACTTATGTTCACTTGTCAGGTGTCAGATTTCAGGAGCAAAATGGTCTTTCTTCATAGAGAGGTCATATGATATAGAGAACAAAAATAAATAGAAATAGACATTTGCTAATAAGGATTACAAAACAGAAGAAGAGGGCAACAAATGAGCTGGAGAGAAACTTCTATCACAAGAAGATATTTAACAAACTTAACCAATGAGGCCTGACCCTTTGGAGGAAGTCCTGACTTTTAAAGCAAAGTAAAGTAATTCAGCATTCAATCCCCCAAGAGTCTTTGCTCCCATGTCAGTCTCTTATTCCCCTCACAGACTCTTGCAATTAGACCTGTAAAGCAGCCCAACGCTTCACAGCCATCTCCTGCAGTAAGGAAGCAGCCCGCAGGTTAGCACTTCTCCGGCATAGAGGCAGCTTTTGTCGCTTATTCCGATTAGCCCACTTTATGCCATTTGAATCTAAATGAAAGCATTCATCCTTATGCTGGCGCACCTTTATCCTCCCCTCCAATGATTTGTGCATGTTCAGGTGGTAAAATGAATGTCGGGGGAAAAGAGAGGATTCCCATGTTTGAATTTGTGCGTGCAAGCGGGCTAGTAAATGGACTGTCGGCCATGGTTAGACCTTTTCAGACACCCTTTTCCTAAGTAAAGTAAAGTGACAAATTTTTTAGCGGGGAAAAAAGGTGTGTGTGTGTGCGACGATTCAAGTGTCAAGAGAAATCAGCAAAGGTATGAATAGATGAGATGCCCTTGATCTCGGCTACAACTGCACATTACGATGTTCTCTTCTCGCAGATGGAAATCACTCCATGTTTGTCACTTTTCAGTTTGACTTCACACTGAATCCCCCTGGGTTTTCCATAATGAATAAACCAAAACAACATCTCATACATACTTCCACAGGGGCAACGCTCACTTGACACATTGTAGACATTAAATTACCTTTTACCTGACACTTTCACATTCATACTTAGAGCAATGACCCAGTTGAAGTTAGTAAAGTCTGAGTTTGTCCAAACCCAGGCGAGTCAGACACAACAAGAATTCAATCTTCTGCTCAACAAAAGACAGAAAATGTGCACTTACATTTAGAGTGAATAAAATGTTAAAAAGCCCAAGAACAGGGAACAACACAGCTTAGTTAAGTACACGACAGAACCAGACTAAACATTTTTTGCTTTGTGTTGCAAAACATGACTCAGTCCAACTTCAATTCAAAGGTCATCAGCGGGAAAAAAGTAATATTCAGTTCTAATATATCAACAGGTTATCTGCAAACTTCACATTCACATTATGAATCCACCTACTTCCCTCACTCTCACTGAGATGCTAATTACAGGGACACCTTCAAGTAAAAGTTTAATTTGATCATGGACGATGAAGCAGCACTCCTGAAATGCCTCCTTCACATTTCACCCGAAAAGATGAATATTGTACAGCTCTTTCTTAACTACCATGTCTCAACAGTGAAGTTGTGATACTGCCAAAACACTCAACTCTGTCTAATTAACACTCGCGTCTCTCCACCAGAATAAAACAGATTCCATCAGTATCCCTTCACTTTTGACTCCAGAAATACGCAGGCGTGTCTGCTGAGGCCAAACCAAAGGGAAAAGCACCCTGTTGCTTTTTATGCAAATGGAACAGAGGAATAATATCTCTAGCAGCCACCGCTCTTCGGTGCTTTAATAAAATTGGTGGAGAATGAAACAGAGGTGGCTTGAATAATGATTACAACAGAGAGTTACTGTGAGCCTTTGGGCTGCCTTTATTCAAAGTAAGTTCACTTCTTTCCTTTTAAAAGTCAGCAGCTTTAAGTTGACAAATTTGCAGAACATAATCTTCTAACTTTTGCATGTAATGAAAGCAGGAATTATATTTTAATATGTAGATATGTGTTAGTAAAAATCAAGTCGTTTTATCAGCTTTCAATCGTGGGCCTAAGTTCACACTCAAAGCAGTTATTATACACCACACTGGAGGAAAGTCGTCTAAGGACTTTTGTAAATGAGAGTTATTGTTAGGCTGATGGTAATTAGCTTCTAATGGCCAATTTTTAGTTTTGGACAAATTTCTGATGGAGCTTCCCACTAAATGTTCCATTGTGCATCCACTCTGCTCACGATCTGGAAGAATTTAAAGTGCTGCTCTTATTGAATCAACTTTTCAATATCACACACTCAAATATTAACAATAAAATGGCATTTCAAACCCCAACAAGTCCTCTGCTAAATACAAGATCTAGATCATTGGAGAAGATTAGTTTAAAGTGACTTCATATATAGTCCTCACTATACTTTATTTGAAAGTCTAATGTGACCTTTTTGAAAAATACTTTTCATTCCTGAGCTTTGAAACAGAAGAAAAGGCTTTTAAGGACTTTCTCAAGGCAATACAAATGAGCAATCAGAAAATCAGACCAAAATGCCAAGGTTCCTCAAATGCAAAAAGCTATAGTAAACTATAAACATCAGTTATAAAAGTTTCTGACAAAAACATACTAATAAAAGAGAGAAAGGTTTGTTAATTTCAAATAAAATGTTAGATTGTGACAGTGAACATTTTATTTCAGCTGTTATCTTCAAACTGCTGTATTCAGACATGCTAAAGGTCTCATCTTTCACAACAACTTACAAACACCATCTGTTGTTTGTCTCTTTTTTTGCTCACTGTCATGTCTATTCTATTGATAGTGCATTGTTTATGTTACAGAGCAAAGGTTTCCAAGGATTTCCTTGTTAACAGGCATGCAGGTTCGAGGAGAAGGTGCCACCTAATATCAGTAAGTATGTACAGTATATAATATAAAAATACAAGTTATATTGGCAGGGTTTGTTGTTGTGTTGACTAACATTATGTTTGTTTTGTGGGGATAAAACAGCAAGGCAAAACTGACTTTGACTTGATTTCTTGTTTTATACAGTATATACAAGGAATTTATTACCTCTGCTGGCATGGTTTGTTGGTTTGTTAGTCTGTTAGCTTTTCCCTTTTGGGGGTTGCCTGCTTCTGCTTTGGCCTAGGTTTTACACTGGATGTCTTTCTTGACACAACAATCTCCAGTTATCCAGGCTTGAAACTGGCACAAAGAGTACACTCGTGACTTGTGACCCCTTGTAGTTGGATAATACAGTAAATCCAAAAGTAATAGTGGTATTATTAAGAATTTTCAGGAACGGTCAGTAATGGGCCACAGTGTGGACCCCTAATATAAAAGCTTTGTGGCCTAATTGATTTATAGCATCTATAGTACTCTATGTTTACCATTGCAAAGTAGAGCCAATGTAATGGCAGAGGTCTGTGCTCGTCGAGTGCTGCTAGTTATAAATGAATGTGAAATGACATTGTGATAGGAAAAGACAAACATCACAGTTGGTCATTGATTTTAGTAATAAATGCTCATTTGTCTGTCCTCATTAATGGTACTGAGGTACAAAAGGTGGAAAGCTGTAAGTTTTTGGGTGTGACCCTCTCAAATGATTTGAGTTAGAATTCTATGACTATTGTTAAGAAGTCACGGCAACGTCTCTTCTTTTGATGTAAATTATAGGAATTTACCACAAGCAAACAAATTCTTTTACACTTTTATTGTTGTGCCACTGAAATCCTTCTTACCAGCTGTATAACTGTGTGGTTTGGAAATCTCACTGTAAACCGAGTGGTTTGTTCTGCTCGCAAGACAGTTGGGTGCAAGTTGTCAGTCCTGGAGGACATTTATAAACAGAGACTTCTTTCTCAGGCATCACTCATCATTAATGACCCGACTAATCATCCTGCTCGCAATATTTTGGAACTTCTCCCCTCGGGTAAATGCTATCGTTCTGTGAAATGCAATACATCTTGCCATGCAAAAAGTTTTTTTTCCCACAAGCTGAGATGACTTTGAACAATGCACTTTAAAATGACATGCACCTTTTTTGGTATTTAATATTTTTATTGCTGTATTTTTTGGTATTTATTCATATCTGTGTTTTCTGTTTTTTTAGTATTTGCTTGTTTTAGGTTTCTATGTTTTAACCCCGTTTTTATGTTTTGTCTGCTAACTTTGACAGTGCACTTGAGCTCATGCAACTGTTTTCCAATGTGCTTTTTTTTTCTACTGCAAATTGCATTTGAACTGAACTGAACTGAACATGCCGATTTGCTTTTTTGTACTTGTAAATCAGATACGCACAGCCTAACTTCTCTACCTGAAAATCCTTATAATCAAGGCAGCTGTTATTTCATCTAATAAAACTAGAATTAGCATAATGGAATCAGCAAGGCTCCCTGGGCTGCAAAAACCCACCTTTTATTTAACACCTCAGCCTCTTGTACAGTCAGCAGTGGTTACCTGAGCTACGTCACACACACTTCACTGCCACATCTAAATGCCATGAGTCGTATGAAGATCTGAGAATTTCATAGCAGTCGATCACAGCAGAGACCTTGAGACACCGCTGCTGCCGACGTCACTTTTAAATATAACAGCTTGTTTGCTAATACACGTGTTTGAAGACGCAGCGAGGGCCATACCTGTCACTGTTTATGCGCGTGCCCACTGACTTTGTTATGCTTGTCAGTTGATGTGTCAAGGCAACGTCACCGGCTGATTACCTGTTGAGATGGTTAGCCGATAATAGTGCGCAGTTAAAAAAGCTCCTGTTGGCCCATTGCGTCCCTTGTTATCTCCTCTTTAGCTGTCAGTGTCTCCCGCTGGGATACGGGTGGATGTCAGTGGGCTGTCAGAGGCCAGGGGAGGCACGGAGCTCTCACAGCGGGGACAGAAATCAGGTATAAGTGTGTGTGTGTGTGTTTAGTGGATTGAAAAGTGAACAAGACAGGGCGAAGACAGCGAGGCACCCGAGGCTGAAATGAAAGCAGGATTGAAAATGAGACAGAGAATGAGAAGGAGGAGGTGGACGAGGCCATGACCAGATGAATGGAGAGTTTGGGGTGAGCGCAGCCGGTCGGAGGAGGACTGACAGGTTGACAGGGAGCAACTGTGTGTGTGTGTGTGTGTGTGTGTGACATGTCATGTGCTCAGGAGCTGCTCAGAGATGTGTTCCTGTGCACACTGGCAAAACACAGCCTGACTGGTTAAAATAGGGTTTTCCTTACACACTGATGCCATAATCAGCTTAAAATGATGCACTAGTTGCAGTGAGTGAAAATGTTGAATTATTAATTATACCTATTATGATAGAAATGATCAGAAAGTGCAGACCTCTGCATAATAAGAATTAGTAAGCAATGTTCCTTTACTGATCCCTAGAGTTTGAAGTCAGTATCTTGTTGGGAGCAGGGATGTGATATCTTTAGCTTAAGATTAGGATAGCTTAGAGACAAGGTATGCCATATCTGATTAGTTTTAATGGCTTTGTGGTTCAGTCAACAAAGCATTTCTCTCTGGGTTTCAGTTCAAGTCTATCTTTACCAAAGGTCATTTCCTTGGCTGAGGTCTGTACTCTCCAAGTGCTTCTCATTCCAGGATTAGTATTTGCCACATTTGTAGACCCATAAACTAGATGGCAATGACATAATTTATTTGTCACTAATGTAGTTTGTTATTGTATATCAAATCTAAGCTTCAAATTTACTTTTCAAACACCCAAGTGTTTGCCAAGTCTAGTGCTTTCATAAGACACCTGCACTTTGTCAGAGAGCTTAGTTTCCCTGTTATATTACACAGCAATAACATGAGAAGAAACCCACTTAATCCTAATGCGACAGACTTTCTGCCCTGAGCCTCTTCTACAAAGCTCCACAACTCCGAGGGGGAGAGTAAAAACAGGCCCCCGACGAAAACCACAGATATAGATAGATGGATGAAGACACAGGAGAGGCGTTGTCATGGAGATGGAGGAAAGCATCACTGCCTGACAGATAAGAGGAGATTTACTTGGTATGTGTTTTTTTTTCCAGAGCCCATATTAACTACGCTTTTATAATGCTCTAATATGTAACATCACCACGTCTTAGCGGTCTGGTCTTGGGTTAAATCCTGGCTTTCTTCCTAGTTTTTAGTTTTCAGTGTAATTACAGAGTTCAATTGAAAGCACGGCGCTAGTGGGTTTAGCATTTGGAATTGCACTCTGGTTCCTTGTCAAAATGAATATGGCACCTGGTGGTAATTTGTTGACACCTCATTCTGTCTGCACTGAGGTGATAACACTAAGAATTAAAACAAAGTGGCTCTTTAGCTTTGGAAAGCTCTAAAAGCTCACAATTAGAAGGAGTTGGATTATTAGTGATTGTCAGATGCTGGCCAGTGTTCAAACAGTAAATTCAAAAAGTTTTTATGGACCTTAAGGCGAGTAACTATTTATCAAAGAGCATACAAACTGCTAATGAATGATGGTCTGTCTAACAATGCAGGTGAAAAGGCTTAATTCCAAATACATTTGAGCATTTTAAAATTATGAGTGCTGAAAAACAGAAACAATAGGTCAGAACTCATTTACACAATTCACCACATTTTTATTTTATGTTTTTTCAAGTGGCAGAGTGTTGTTTTTCTCAATTCAAACTAAACAAAAGCCTTGATCAAAACCCTAACTCTCTTCTATTACAGCTGCACTGTTTTAGCAATGTGCTTAGACATTGCCTGAGCCTTGTGGCCAGTGAGGTTAAGTGCCGATTTTCAAGCTCTACCTCCCAATGAGCCTTAAAGAAAGCTCAGGTCAGCGACAATATGGAACCTGGGGCAGATATTATCGCTGCCGTCCCGTCTCCTACATCAGATACAAGCGGTAAGATGAAAGAAGGCTCCATTTGATAGGTCGAGTGATGGATGATGCCAATAACTCCTTTGGTGCTTGTTGGCTGGTAAATGACAAGTCTAATGTTTAATAAATGGAAAAAAGAAAAAACTAAACAAAACGCTGTCAATAGTATCCACGGGCTGTGTCCAAACATTGTTTTGTCACTTCAAAATACATTATCTGCTCTGTCGGGAAAACAATAAAATGTAATTGTATGAAGACTTTAAAGACTCAAATAATTACGGGGAAGGAAAATTGGATTGAGACCAAATTAATGACATTATTTGAGCGCTGCTAAGTCTTTTCACAGATATAGGAGTACTTTGTTTATTTTCTAGGCCAATAATTAACTTAGGAGAGTGTCAGTTCTAGCAACAGTTCTAGCCCACCCATCTGACCTTCCTTTACACAAATCTACAGAGAGAAAAAACGCAAACAGTAGCATTTGCCCTAAGCACTGCATCCTCCTAAACTCTCATATAAATTCAAAATCATGACTCCAATTTGTGGCCCTGCTGGCGGCTCTCGTTACAGCGGATGGGTAAGTGGATGGATATATGGACAGATCAGATGTGTGAGAGTTGTTAAGGACCTGTTGCTGATTTTCCCGGTCAGCTGACATGTCATTAATGCCACAGATGGACTGAGGCCTGATTAACATGGATGAGGTTGTGTCCTATTGTCTTACGGACATAATCTAACAGACCTACAGGGCTCACTGAGAATCAATGGGGCAGTAATCCAGCAGGGTCAAAGGTCATGTGTCCTGTGATAACGTGTGTACTGAATTGAGCCGCACAAGCATCCATTTGACTTTTTTTTTTCACTATTTCAATTCAATATTGACTCAGAAAATCCTATGAATTGATTCAACCCCCAGACCAGTGGAGGCGCTGTGAGCAACACCCTAGTGTGACTTGCATAGTACAGACAGATTTGCTTTAATAAACCATGAAAGGAAAACATGTCAGGGTCAGTTTGTTCCTAACCAGTAGAATTGCACTCATTATTATTTAAAAATATCAGCAGGTACTGAATTATTTGTGTGTTTACTTATTATTTAGTCGATATTGAAGCATTTAAATCAATATCAAATCAAACTGATATTGAATCGAACTGCAACCTAAAGAATCAAAATCAAATTGAATCAAGATGTTCTTAACAATACTACCCAGCCCTATCACAACATGTAAACTTAGATATTATGGTCTGTCTCTATATTAACTCTATAATACACCATGGAAATGAATGTGTACAATACAGACAGCCCATACCAGTAAAATGCCTTGATTCATGCGTTAATCACTTTCTGTTTCCACTGTGGAGACGTCGTCCCTAAAGTTGACCTTTGACTGATTGGCAATAGCATCAACTGTTCATTTATGCGCTCGAACATCTGTGGTCATAATTAGGCACATTCACCTTGAGCTTTGACCTTTAGAGCACCACAGGTTAGGCAGCAATTGTCTCTCTGATGTAAGCCAATGGGTGCCTTTATAACACTGGCTATTTGGGGGACATTATTCCAGCTTTCTTTAAGTATTTCATTTATATTCTACAATCTTATACAATCTACAGTTTAATTACATACATTTATACACTAGTATACAAATTTTTGACTATTCAAATTTTTGAAGATTTTGAAATAAAATCCACCTCCTCCACAAAGCCCCCTATTCAGTACTTAAGATGGTCTACTTGCCCTTTACATGTAACCACGGAGACAGCATTTTATATTAAAAATTCGTATGGAGCACTTACTTCTAACCAGATGCACGAGGGATGTGACACTGCCATAGCAACAATACAAGCAAGCATAGCTTCCTGATCACATGAACTAGGAGTGGTTATACAGATAAGAGCCATAATAAGTGTATTACAGAATAGACCCTTCCACAAGTGTATTCAGATATGTTTGGATATGTTCTTTCCCATTCATTTGCATAAGGGAGCTATTTAAAAACATTAAATAAGATGTTTTTAGATGATTGTTGTTTATAGGTCCAATATTATGATTTTTCAGGCTCAGCGGGGTTTGAACCGCCAACCATCGGGGTTAGTGGGCGACTTTCTCTACTAACTGAGCTACTGCTGTCCCATGGCTTTTTAGCACAGCTATTAGCAACATGACACTAACAGACAGATAAATGAGTGGCCTGCTTCGTAGTGACGGCAATTTAAACGCTGAAATGATCAGAATGAGTCAGAGAACGGTGTATGAGTTTTAAAAACAAGCAGGAGTACTTTGTGCTTTCACGTGTCTAGAACAGTGAGACCAAGAGTTTCCAGATTGTTAGAAGAGGACAAGTTTAGCAAATAGGATTACTCAAACAACCAAAATACTACTCCAGGTATGTTTTGAGGTGGAAACAACATTATCACATGGTTAAAAGCTCAAAAACAGGGGATCTTTAATAAGGGTCACCTATGATCCTTAGGGAAAATTAAGATTAAGTTTTTGAGTTATGGTTAGGAGTTAGGATTAAGGTTGGGGGTTAGGATTAGTGGACAACACACTTCTGTACTTACTGTCCAGCATAACAAAATCATCTTAATTATTCATAAATTGTTACATGTTGTGGCTAATGCTAAATCCTCCGCAGTAAACATATTATGGTATTATTATTTGGCTATGGCACAGGTAATTAAAACTTTCTGTTCACAAAGTTTAAAGGGGTCTATAAAGTTAAAAAAAGGTAATTTTTTCTGTCTTTGAGGTTAAACAATGAACTATCTTTACTTGTTAGTGCAATCTTTGATTTATTTTTTAGTTGGCTTCAATATAAGCTACCATAAATAGGCCTACATCATCAAAAGTGTGAAGGGCAATGTCGTTTTTGGATTTGGGAGATTCCTATTTGTTTGAATTTTGCTCACCTCATAACGGTCCTTTTGAGGATATTCTCTCAGGCTCAAAACCATTTCAACAGCATTCAACTTCTTCACAGTTTCTTTTAGTTTTTGCCTCTAAGAAATCCATAATTGAGTATTTTTTGACTGGATCAGATGACACATTGAGGGCCTTTTCAAAAGAGAAGTATAATGAGAAGGAAACAGAGAAAAAGAGGGAAACTGGGGGTAGCGAGATATATAATGTGTACACCAGTTCACTGAAAGCAAACAGCTAAATTAGTCATGGAATAAATGCAAATTCGCTTCCCCTGAGTGCTGCATGGTGAAATTACCCTGAGAGAAGCCGAGGGTGAATCACGCCAACCCCCGGCGCCGTGTGATTTATTAGCAAACATCCAATTGAATAAGAAAAGTGCTCAACATTGAAAAAGCTGTGAAAGTCTCATAAGGTGGCGTTAACCATATGATGTATCCAGCGGTGACACGAGAGGCCGTGCAAAAACAAACACGCCCACCTTTCCAGCGGCAGCCTTGGTGCGTGACGTGCCGAACGGGGCCCGAAACAGACTGAAAACTCACTTGGCCTTTTCGCGGGCGCGTGTTACTACTCATTAACATAGACAACGAGGTTCATTAATGACACTCCATCCCAGAGAGCTCTCGTCTTTGAAAAGGGCACAGGGAGGGAAATGGGGGAGAAGGGGGGAGGGAGCATAAAGACGGGAGGCATAAGAGACGCGCAGAGAGGCCACGACGTAAGCGAAATTAAAAAAGCTGCCACACTTCTGCCGCTTTTAAATGAACGTCTAAGAGGCATTGGGTATCCGGCGCACTTCAGTTTGTTTTTTAAAGTGAACTGCTGTGACGCGCAGGAGCCTTAAATAAAAACATTTGACCTGCAGATGTTTTTTGCAGTTAGTCACAGTTTTATAGCTCTTTTGTAAAACCACACACCAAAAGTAGTGTCATCATCCTAATCTGGCCCTGAGTCACAAAAATAGCCTAAAAATTCAACCAAAGGGCTCCTTTTAGATCCATAATGTAAACGCATTTACTGCTATAACCATTTCATATATTGTGAAATAAACAGTACGTCAATGTAAAAATCATAATGTACATTATCAAAATAACTCATTCTCTTTTACCTAACATTAAGACATTGGCTGTTCAATCATCAACAATCATCAATATAATGTGTAATATTACTGCAGCAGGGCATTGACTGGAATATAGGGTCCATCTGACTCACCAGTGAATGCAGTGACTAATAATTTATTTTATAAGATCTGGCACAGCTGGTGGTTCATAAAAGTTTGTTTTATTCATTTAAAATCCTTTTATAGGCATTGCTAAATACAAGCACAGTACAAGCACAAATATTCTTTTTTAATTGAATTAGTGCTGTTGGGCACAGTAGGATGTTTCATGTGGATTTTTATTTGGTAGGTTGTATAAGGAGATTATTCTTCTTTTAAGAATAATAATAGAAAATGATGATCAAATCCCTGCGCTCTCTGGGAAGTTCGATAAAAAGGTGATTGTTGCTTTGATGCAGGGCTGATTGTGATCTGTGGGTGTGTGCGGTTAGACATTTGCAGGTGCTCAGTGGGGCAGAGGACTGATTGGCTGCACCGGATGATTCTCACATTTCAAAGTCAAATAAGTAAATGGGGAAAAGTGACAATGTCATTTTGCAATTGTTATCGAACTGACAACATGTGAAAAACAATATACAGCTCTATACAGAACGTTCCGGTGTTATGGTTTAGTAATAGACTGTAAAACAAAACAAAAAAATTCACAACCACAGTAGACCTCGTTCTGCAAATTCAGTGGCAGGCATTCATTGTTATAAAAGGTAGAAACACAAGGTGAGTGTAGAACTAATGATGAACTCATCTCCACTGTCACAGAATTAAAAATGTGAATAATTGCTTTCACTTGACGAGCCTGATTAAATGCTCCAGACTTATGTTTGGCTGTTACGTCTGCTTTTTTAATCACAGCAGAACTACATTGATAGCTTGTGCACTGAATGAAAGGACACAGTGTCATTTTATATGCTTCTAATTAGAAAGATTGTGAAACTTGTTAAATGTACAAGTTCTATTTTAAGTTCTCTCAATCAATCAACAGCATAAGGCATTGCCATAAGAACAAGACGTACTGTATGTGGTGCCTGTATGCAGCACTTGACAATTAAATTACAACACTGTTACATTACAAATACCTATGGTTTGGCATTATAAATGAGTGTTTAATGGCCTCTTTAGTTTAATACGTTGTAGAACGCTATTAAAAATGACAGAATTATAATTTGGAACAGAGGAATTACTGAAATATACTGTAGCAGCAAAGTAAAAATGCTCGCCTCTGGGCTGCTAATTTTTAAAGTTGTGTGTCTCCATCGAACAATGTCCAATATTGTGTTGTGTATTGTGTTACCAATCCAAATCTTCACATACTCCACATAAAGTTATATACAGTGGGGCAAAAAAGTATTTAGTCAGCCACCAATTGTGCAAGTTCTCCCACTTAAAAAGAGAGGCCTGTAATTTTCATCATAGGTATACCTCAACTATGACAAACAAAATGAGAAAAAAAAATCCAGAAAATCACATTGTCTGATTTTAAAAGAATTTATTTGCAAATTATGGTGGAAAATAAGTATTTGGTCACCTACAAACAAGCAAGATTTGTGTCTCTCACAGACCTGGAACTTCTTCTGTAAGAGGCTCCTCTGTCCTCCACTCGTTACCTGTATTAATGGCATCTGTTTGAACTGGTTATCTATAGAAAAGACACCTGTCCACAACCTCAAACAGTCCCACTCCAAACTCCACTATGGCCAAGACCAAAGAGCTGTCAAAGGACACCAGAAACAAAATTGTAGACCTGCACCAGGCTGGGAAGACTGAATCTGCAATAGGTAAGCAGCTTGGTGTGAAGAAATCAACTGTGGGAGCAATTATTAGGAAATGGAAGACATACAAGACCACTGATAATCTCCCTCGATCTGGGGCTCCCCGCAAGATCTCACCCCGTGGGGTCAAAATGATCACAAGAACGGTGAGCAAAAATCCCAGAACCACACGGGGGGACCTAGTGAATGACCTGCAGAGAGCTGGGACCAAAGTAACAAAGGCTACCATCAGTAACACACTACACCGCCAGGAACTCAAATCCTGCAGTGCCAGACATGTCCCCCTGCTAAAGCCAGTACATGTGCAGGAGTTTACTAGAGAGCATTTGGATGATCCAGAAGAGGTTTGGGACAATGTCATATGGTCAGATGAAACCAAAATAGAACTTTTTGGTAAAAACTCTACTCGTCGTGTTTGGAGGAGAAAGAATGCTGAGTTGCATCCAAAGAACACCATACCTACTGTAAAGCATGGAGGTGGGAACATCATGCTTTAGGGCTGTTTTTCAGCAAAGGGACCAGGACAACTGATCCGTGTAAAGGAAAGAATGAATGGGGCCATGTATCATCAGATTTTGAGTGAAAACCTCCTTCCATCAGCAAGGGCATTGAAGATGAAACGTGGCTGGGTCTTTCAGCGTGACAATGATCCCAAACACACTGCCCGGGTAACGAAGGAGTGGCTTCGTAAGAAGCATTTCAAGGTCCTGGAGTGGCCTAGCCAGTCTCCAGATCTCAACCCCATAGAAAATCTTTGGAGGGAGTTGAAAGTCTGTGTTGCTCAGCGACAGCCCCAAAACATCACTGCTCTAGAGGAGATCTGCATGGACGAATGGGCCAAAATACCAGCAACAGTTTGTGAAAACCTTGTGAAGACTTAAAGAAAACATTTGACCTCTGTCATTGCCAACAAAGGGTATATAACAAAGTATTGAGATGAACTTTTGTTATTGACCAAATACTTATTTTCCACCATAATTTGCAAATAAATTCTTTAAAAATCAGACAGTGTGATTTTCTGGATTTAGTTTTTCTCATTTTGTCTCTCATAGTTGAGGTATACCTATGATGAAAATTACAGGCCTCTCTCAGCTTTTTAAGTGGGAGAACTTGCACAATTGGTGCATGACTAAATACTTTTTTGCCCCACTGTAATATGGTAAAATGAATGGTAAGAAACAACATAGTCCAACCCTATCAGCATCTGTGTTACTTCTTTTAGACACTATAGCGCTGCTCACTGGCTGGATAAAAAACATCTTGGCTTTAACGTACATATCCCTCAGTGTGTTTTTTTTTTTTTTTTTTTTTTTTCGGCTGCTCCCTTTGTACAGTTAACTACTCGCACACTGATTTGGCAGGTTTTAATGCCACAAGCCATTCCTGCCGCAGCCAGCCACGTACTGGGACTGGAGTAGGCAATGTGGGTGAAGTGTCTTGCCCAAAGACACAACAGTATGCACTGGGTTGTGTGGGAGGTGATCCACCAGACCTTTGGTTAACTTCCTGCACCACTGTCGCATCCATACACAAAATAAAATTGGATCCAAAATAATAAAAAGAGAACCATTTTAGCCATAACCACCATTACACTAAATGAAGTGAACTAAACAGTCAGTTAGATCAGTAGTTCCTAACCTTTTTCTCTAAGTGAGCCCTATTTTAGCAGAGTGGATAAGTTGACCACTCCCACCTTTTCTCCTCCCTGACAAACTCTCATTACTATTACTGAGGAAAAATAAGGTCAAGTATTTATATACATTTTTATGCATTACAAAAACATTACAAAACTGTGACTATTGCTCAGCCAGTTGTCCTTACATATACATGAACCTTACACATGGCCTTGTTTACTTTCATACACAGGCTCTCGACTTGATGATGGATGTCAGGTGTGATTTGGTGACAGTCAAACCAAAGTCACTGTGCACCTCCAGCTTGTTGTGTGCCGTTATTTTGACAGTGTCCAGAGCACTGAAAACAGTCTCTGACAGGTCCTTTCACACTTTGTCCGTTTTTTAAAAGAACCTTAAGACCCACTGTGAAGCTTAGGTGACCCCTAGTGGGGGTCAGGACCCCTAGGTTGGCAATCACTGAATTAGATGATGATTGATGTGGCAACCTTCATAACAAACAGCTGCTCTAAAATTGTATATAAGCCATAAACAAGTGAACACAATGGGTTTAGGATTAGCAATGAAGTCATTAAGATGTGTTTTCATGAAAAAGAAACAAATCCATTGTTGATTATCAAAAATGAACTAGTAACTAACAATCTGGAGATTGGTCGGCCATCATTAATGAAATGCCATTTGCAAATCTATCAGAGACAGCTTCTTCTGCATGCGGCTGGGCATCCTGACACTCTGCATACATAGCTTTGTTCTGGATTATGCAGTAATAATGATAAATTAGACCATATCTCATTAGGATAAGGCAGAAGCATGTCTCCAGAGGTTACAGGGTAATCCCAGTTATTGTGTCCTGACCACAGTGCCAGCCAAATAACACAAGACAAGGAGCACCACAAGCTTATTAAAATCCTCAGGTTGCTAATGTGGGAAAAGATGGCTTGGACAGAAACAACTATCAAGTGATTGTCAGTAAAATTTGAAATGGTCTATTCTGTGTTTCAGGGCTTTTTTTATTTAACTAATACAGACTTGAACCCCAAATTATCATAAGATACCCACTGACCTGTAGCTAACACATGTTTGCAGGAGTGACTGATTTTGTCGCAGTTCATTTTCTTAAAGGGCATATTGAATTTTCAAACAGTCTGATAAGTGAGTGATAAAAACACACTCACACAATACCATTTTTTTCATGAAGGCACTTGCTCTTTGCAGGAACAGGAACATTGCAAACATTTTCCCTGACATGTACTAATCAAATGTGACAAACCTTGAAGCCTTTGGTGGCATGTATTAACTTATAAAAAACATCCCAAATCCCAACTTTCTGCAAAAAAATGTTTCTATGAGCAACAAGAGAAGGACATGCAGGAGGTGATGCCAGTCATGCCACTGCACCAAACCTCGATGCTTGCCAGCTCCCATCTCCAACCAGTTATGGTGTATTACAAGAGATACTTGGCTCTCAGAAAATCTAGCAGATCTGCTCTCACTCGATGAGTTGCGACATTTCCAGACACAAACAGGCCATTGATTAGAGGAGCTCAAGTCCCAGCCTGCAGAATATCAGTGCTCAGGGACCGGTAATCAATTCTCTAATGCCGTTTGAACCTATTCTCCGCAGCTATGATCCACTCCTCATTGTGCACATACACGCACGGAGCCACACAGACAGCCATGTGAGGAGAAGGCTCTGTCCACAAGCAAACACACCCTGCAAAAATCCAGATGCCCATCGTAAAAGCACAGGACAAACTTCCAAATATTAACTTATCAAGTGTAGCGGTGATAGGACACTGTCATCTAATGGCATTATCAAAATGAGTGCAGCTCTCCTGAGGCAGACTCTGGTTCCTGATTACCCTGCAACGCCGGTCCCTGTTTGCGGCCAAATCTGATCAGCATAGCACCAGACACAGACATGGCCGGTCAGGCACTCAGCCCCAAGGCCCCTTATCTGCACCCACAGCCTGTTGCTTCAGTATGGCTCATCAGGTCCTCCTAAGAATTAATCTGATTGGTTACTAGAAGACTATGTAGCATGGAATACACAAAGTAATGGTGGGGCTTGAACTTCCTTTAACTGTGCAACTCAGATCCGATAAAAGTACATATTACTGCAGGCAAGCGAAAAACAGTAATGAACTGACCAGACACAACTTGTGGGGGAAATATGTTCTCTAATAAACCTTTACCAGAAAAAAATGTGACTGCCACCTCTGTGATCCTTTGAAGAAATGCAATTCTTTCACAGAGGTTGATCTTGCACGAGACCAAAAAGCTTCTCTTCCAAAGCCTGGGCAGTTATAATATTCCTGGTGGTTTTCTACAATGTTTGTGGGCTGGTTATTTTTACTTGCGTGAGGTTTATCGCATTCAAACCAGGCAACCTTGTAGGAAGGTCAGGACAAAGGAACAAATGGGTTGGTTGAGATGTTTATCATGAATCACAAGGCTATATAAAGCCACCGGACAAATTCCTCAAAGTTTGTCAACAAACAAACCTTCAGCGACGCAGATTGAGTCTGTTGATCCAGCCTGGCACAACCTAATCTTGTGCATGAATTTTTGGCTGTGACTCATGTGTTTGATTACATCTGAAACTGTTGTACATAAAGCTCCAAATGGCCACTAATATTTAGATGTGTGTTTGTGATATAGAGTGGCTTACTTTGGTGTCTGAGTGTCGTCCAGGCGGTTGCCCAGCTGAAACTCGTGGGACTTGCTGCGGTGCAGAGCGGTGAAGCCGGGCAACAAGTGGATGAGTTTACGACTGGGCGGTGGTGGCGTTCCTGGCGCCTTCAATTTGTTGCGTCTCCTTAGTGGGGGGGTACCAGGGGGTGTCATAGTGTTGACTACCAGCGGAGTCCTAGGAGGGGTGTGGCCAAAGTGTCTCTGACGAGGTGAAGGGGGCAGAGAGCGGTGGCCAGAGTCCAGAGAGGGCAAGAATCCCATTGTGGGACTGTCGACGGTCAGCCGGTCGGCGTAGAGGGGGTGGGGTACAGCTTGGGGACTGTGGCACATGTGCTGGCTGTACTTGGACTGGACTTTAGGGCTTTGGGAAAGCTGGAAGCGGATCCACTGACTGGCTTCGGGCTGGCACACTGGAGTGTTCTCTTTCCCAGTTTCAGAGGTTGGCCACTGGATAGACCAATCCTGCTTGGCCTGGCTTCCTGTGAAGTGAACACACATTTTAAATGTCCTGTCACATTTACTTATAGATGCCCACCTAAAAGTAAAAACACTTTTTATTTTTCAATCAGTTTATTTAAAGTTATAAGATGTAAACGGATGTATCAAGCAAATTATTTTTTTTCATGCAATGCTACAAAATGATTTTCTGCAGCTGCACATCATGGAAAAAATATGCTTTGGCAAAAGTGATCCTGGCAGCAGTCAAACTTTCACAAGCAGCAAAAGTATTGAGTTTAGCTAATAAAGAGTTAACAGCACACTGATGCAAATGTATTGGTTCAGTGATATGACAAGTAGATTAAGCATGAATGGATGGACCTGAGATATGGAGAAGAGCCAAAACAACAGTGCAAAGCCAAGTGAGTCATAGGCAGCTCTACAAAACTTTAGAATGATAAGAGAATAAGAATGGCAAAAGAAGATAAGCAGCAAAAATGAGTGTTTTGAGCTCAGATAGACAGTACTTTACCTCCGTTATTGTGCAATTTATCCTCCTCAAGTTGTTCTTTAGAAAGACACAAAACAAAATGTTTATTGATTGAGCAGAGGCACAGCTGAAATGGTTGCAATACCCTCCTTGTCTATCCTTCTGCAGCTATGCATAGCCAAGAGGATATTCAGCAAACAAAGCATTATATTGGTTGAATTGATCAGCAGATGCCATTTTTCAAGGCTGACTGAGTCTGACTGAGATTGACCCCACAATCTTCGGTGCTGCTGCTGACCGCAAAGCCACTATTTATGCAAATGTCTGTCGACAACCCTGCAATCTTTGCCATTTTCTTCTTCCTTGGTGTGTCATTATTTTTCTTCCCTGTGACATTGTCTCCAAGGAACTAAAATGTATCAAAAAACAACATCTTGAAACACAACATCAACACCAGAAACATCAAATGGTCCTTGGAAAACATTTCTTATAAAATGTCCCAGTAGAATCACAAAAACTAGAGGCTAAAAGCCTGCAGTCTATATTTTAAGAGAATGCACAATGTCTCAAGAGACGTTATCTATTTAAATTTCCATGGGTCACATTTGGTCTTTTTATAGTTAGTACACATTGGATATAGGCTTTACAAGTCTTACAACATACTCCTTCATCTGTTACAGTACATACTGTTCCTAAAAAAGTACAACAAAATATTTTAGTATATTAATTAGTTACAAGCTAGTTTTTAAGTGTTTTAAGTTACTCTCAGTAAAAGTGGCAAAGTTGTTAAGAAAAAAGCCAAGGAGACAAGCGCCAACCATGTTGAGGTCCTGGTTGGCTTATGGCATTGTAAGCTCTTTTACTCTCCATCAGTCAAGGTTAAGTATACTTTACTGATCCCCGTAGGGAAATACGTTCTCTGTTTTTGACCCATTCCTCAATGCCACTGGGGCAATCTGTCAGGAGCAGTGGGCTGCTGCGGTGCAGCGCCCAGGGGCCCTTCTCTAGATCTTGAGCCAGGATCCTGGTCAGGAGTACCTAGCTGGAGGTTTTAGCCTATTGTCCATGTTTTGAGCACACAGAGGAAACCTGCCCAGACATGGGGAGAACATGCAAACTCCACACAGAAAGGCCCCACACGGTCCGGGAATCGAACCCGGGACCTTCTTGCTGTGAGGCGAGAGTGCTAACCACTGTTGTTTGCTCAAACATATACTGCTTTATCTTTGATGACATTTGTGTGATGAGAGAACAATATATTATAGAAATCATGTTTAATTAAAAAAATTAACTTTTTAATAGGTTCAAATAATATTACTGAAGTTTCAAAAACACAGGTCATGCTAGCAAAGGTTATCTGTTTAGTTCCTCTCATGCATACATAATATGTCAGCAGCTCACTGCTGTAATTCACACCATGATATTAGTCAGGAGGGCCTCTCCAGTCAAGCTGTCGCTGCACACACACTCTCCCTGAAGCCCCACGACTCAAGGTTTTGAACCCTTCAGAAAGACATCAAGATGAAGACAATATATTGATAAAAATGAGCTTAAATTTTTAAACAAAACAATTTTACTACCAAGACAAAGAACTTGTACTTCTGGTAAAAATTTAAAAATAAAGGGAGTTTAATTTGACCCCATGTGAAATCTAATCAGCGGCTACAGAGGAGCACACAGCACTGAGAATGAGATTCCAGATGGGAGCAGTAATCAGGGTTTGCTGTGTCTGACACATGGGAGGCCATTTAATATTGAACACTAGAATTATGTAACTAATTTGACCTTTAATTTGAATATTCATTTTTTCTTTGTATTAGCAGCCCTCATTTTGAATGTTTAGGCAATGCTTTCAATCCCAAACTGCAGTCAAGCTAAATAGCTAAGTAATACAATTTGAGTTTCTCATTTACTTCAGTTCTCAAAGAACTGTTTGTTCATTTGTGTGGCCTGTGCTTATCACAGAGGCTATGTTTTTCAGTTTCTACCCAAGTTCCCATTTGAAAATGAGAGCCAAAAGAAAATCAATAGCTTAGAGTTTAATAGAGTTGAGAAGTTTAAGTCTGTAATATGGTTACACAATATTAAGCCTCATCTGACAGGGTCACAGGGTTAGTCCTTCTATAAAAAAGAAAATGTCTTTTAATAATTTTCATTAATCTTTATCTGTTCAGCCAAATGTCTACAAATGCTTCCTGGTCAGCTAAAACAATGTGGCCAAATCATTTTGAACTTGTCATCTCCAGTGATGAAGGCAAATGGCACACCCAGACACCATTAACCGGGGCAATCGTGACATGCGGAGAGGCTTTGAGAAAAGCAGATAACAGCCTCATAATTGGACTAATTACCTCTAGATGTGTGGCTTCCTTGGGCTAAATGGCAGTGAAATGCCACTGGGACGTTAGCCGCTCCATCTCACTGTCACTGTAAACAGGATTTGGTGAAAGGGCAACGCCTCTGTTCAATAGAAGCTGTGTTTGTGTTTAATCTCTACTCTTTTGACTTTGAGGGACTGTGGACATTCTTGCAGAGTAATCAGTAGGACTCAAAGTTACACTCAGCTAATTAGTTACAGCCAATAAGGACCACCTAGAGCTCAGGAAGATGGCTGTCGAGATTCAGTCAATGCTTCTTCTGGGTCCTTTTTTCTTAGCCATGGCATCTGCTTTTTTCTACTCAATGTGGCTAGGTTTCTTTTTCACCTCCTGTAGTTTGTGCTCTTGGCTTTTCTCTCATGTTATTCCCCATGCTTCATCTTCATGCGCTCCTTCTTCGATCACCTCACATTTTATCTCTTTTATGCTACTGGCATTAGGAGCCAATTAGGTGTCTGAATGCATGTAGAGGACAGCCCTTTGAGCTGTTTTACTCTCAGACAACACAGGGAGCTGTCACACTATGCAGAGATCAACTGCATTAGCTGAATAAACAGAAAAAAGTTATATTCAAGGAAAAATTTGTAAAAGTGCCTCGCTGTGCGTGCATGCGGACTTGTCTGAGGGGTAGATAATGTGTGTACAGTACATTGTGGTACAAAAAAGCTACCTCCTGCCTCTGAATTGTATGACTCATCCTCATTGCATCTCACGGACCCCCATAGAAATCTATCAACTTTCTAATTAGTTTCTTCATCCTGCACAAAAAAATAAACTCACTTATATCCTGTATGTTACTGCAAATGTAATTTTTCTACATGTAAAATGCAGAGATGCCCACATTTGCCAATTTCATCATAAATCCTTATGACTCATAAAGGGGAACAGCATATTCTCTTGGGATTACCATAAATCTGCAAATCCTTAAACTGCTCTCCTGTTTGCTCTGAGTAGTTTTAAAGTAATAATATATCTTGCTAAAATGCTTCCATAAAGACACAAGCACATTAACTTACAACAGTTTTACCTTTTCTTAGTTTTAAACGCTGACACTTAAGTTTTTGCACAAAGCTTTAAATAAGCAAAATGTGGTGATGCCTCAAAGCTGTCCTGCTCTCCATCTGCATGTGAATATGAAGAAGGCAGCTGTATTTCTCTGAGCTGAAAGTGGCTCTCACGGCACTGAGGTGATGTTGTTGCGGTGTATTCACACATTCAGCCAGCCCCACTGTTAGAGAGCCCATTAGTGTTTTTGTGTGGCTGAAGCCTGCCTTTGGAGTGGCACAATGAAAGACAAACAGGAGGGGGATGCACACAAAATCACGAACACATGAAAATGATAAACAATGAGCGGGAAGGAAGAAGAAAGAAAATAAAATGCAGGGGGAATGAAGCAAAACTATAAAAACACTTAATATGACAACCCAAAACTTTTCTCAGCCTTTACTTAATAACTTCTGGTAGCATCTTTATCCACTGCATATTTAAAGGTCTTTGATAATAGGTCACTTTTTATTCTTAGCTCACAGTGAAGTTGAAACGTGGCCTAACTTTAATATTCTTCCTGAAATAATATGATTAAAAGTCAAATCCACAGTGCATAATGGCAACAGGCTCATACTTTGATCAGAGGCTAAAATGTCTGACCCATTTCATGCCCTGCTGCTTTATCAGTGTTCCACTGAGCCAAATGCAAAATCATGACACATTTGAAACTTTAAACACAAAAAGCCACGAATTAAAGGTTAATGTTTTTTTTTTTTTTTTTTTTTTTTAGAGAAGCAAAGTGAAAGTCAAAGCAGAAGTCATTGATAGTTAATTACATGACATATCTTCCTAAGAGACAGTTATTATCAGTTGCTTGCATGGGACATGTCCTGTTGGTAATCACATCACATACACTATATTTCCAAAAATATTCTTTCCACATGAATTTAATTCTTAATCCATAGGGTTCAATATGACGTTGGCCCACCATTTGCATGTGTAACAGTTTCAACTCTTCTGGGAACGCTTTCCACAAGGTTTAGGAGTGTGGAATTTTGAGGTCAGACACTGATGTTGGACGAGGAGGCCTGGCTCACAGTCTTTGCTCTAATTCTTCTAAAAGGTGTTCTATTGGGTTGAAGTCAGGACTCTGTGCAGCCCAGTCAAGTTCTTTCACACCAAACTCACTCATCCATGGCTTTATGGACCTTGCTTTGTGCACTGGTGCAGTCCTGTTGGAACAGGAAGTGGCCATAGCCAAACCTTTCCACAAAGTTTTCCACAAAGTTGCATGCCTAGGTGCTTGATTTTATACACCTGTGTCCATGGAAGTAATTGGAACACCTGAATTCAGTTATTTGGGTGGCTGAGCAAATACTTTGGCAATATAGTGTATGAGTTGGAAAAGGTAAGATTATAACAAAGTGAAAGCACTGCACCTGTCTTTACAAACAAGCACCTCTGCCAGCGTCTAGAGATCCCCGGAGCCTGAGCAGCCTGAATGCAGCTGGACTGAGGCAGAGTGGGCTGGGAGTGCCTGATAGACTCTGCTCTGGGACGCCTGTCTGCCAGTGTCTGTATTCCCACTCAAACCCATGAGACAGAAAAAGAGAAAGTTCAAGAGGCAAACTGAAAGACTTATGACAAATGAGCGCAGGGACCAGCACAGAGGTGTGAATATCCTCAGAGAACACAGCGTCTAAAGCCTTAATCCTTTCCCTAAAATGTTTTTTTTTTTTTTTTTTTGTAAAGCCTTATAAATCTTTACTAAAAGGTAGTTCTGCTTCTGCTATGGACACACAACTCACTCATTAAGGTAATTTTTGTAATTATTCTGTAGTGGCTTCAGTCTGAGGACATCTGTTGCAGATATCAGTACGTTGGTGGTATGGGTGCATGTGTGTGGGAGTTAAAAAGAAATATATGTTATCAAACGGTTTACAAAAGGTTCAGCTTAGCAAGTTTTTGGTGATGTGCCACTGCCCTCTTCTGGTTAATCAATGTAATTACAAGAAAATATTACTGCCCGGTATCTCTTCTCGAAACTATTTTTCAGCGTCATAAAAACATTAACATTGTTAATCTGTGTTTTGTCATCTCCTTTCATTATTTTTTATATTTATTCATTTATTTTAAATTTTCTTTTCTGATTGGTCATTGTGACACCTGTGCACTCCTGAATTGAGACGAACCTTTAGTGCCTTTTATATTGGAAGGCTTTTCAACTGCTTCATCATTCATATGCATATCAGTCATGTCTTGTTTCTGAAAAGCACCTGCCCACTAGCATGTTACTTTTTTAGGTATGAGCCAAACATTTCCTCTTTTACTATATATATATATATATATATATATATATATATATATATATATATATATATATATATATATATATATATATAGTTTAAATTAATTGAAACAGCAGAGCTTCATTTTTGTTTTTATGGACTAGCTGCATTGTAGTAAATGTAAATTGCAAGTGTGGTCTCTGACGCCACCTGGTGTACAGCTTATAAACAACATGAGCATAAAGGTCCACTTGGACACTGCTTACAGGCTTTAAACATTTCTGAAACATAAGTTGTCCCAGTGCACCACACTACACACTAGTCAATAGAAATGTAGAATAATGGGAGATAGCTTGATTAATAGCCTATGTTTTACCTGCTAATAATTAATGAAAAATGCACTAATCTAAATGTTTGGAAAATAAAATAAAAATAATAGTGTATTACTGTTAAAGTAATAAGTATAAGTAAAAAGTAATATCATTTCGATAATATCATAAATCCTAAGTAGCTGTTGCCCAAATACAGCATACAGCCATTTATTGAAGTAATCTTCACAAAACTAAAAGAAAATGGCACTGTTTTTTTTTTTTTTTTCTTTTTAAGATCTCATTTTCCTTAGAAGTCCTTCTACAGCATTAATAAAAGCTAGTGGAGGAGATTTATATGGCACATTTCACAGCATCTTAAGCGTGTTACATCTGAGTCTTTTATCCATTCACTCTACAGTCACTGTAATAAGCCAGCTCTGTGGCCACAGTTGCCCTGGGGCAGACTGATAAAGATGTGGCAGCCATACCACACCTATGGCCTCTCCATCCACCGCCTAAT
This sequence comes from Bostrychus sinensis, assembly GCA_020698575.1. Classification (NCBI taxonomy): domain Eukaryota; kingdom Metazoa; phylum Chordata; class Actinopteri; order Gobiiformes; family Eleotridae; genus Bostrychus; species Bostrychus sinensis. The sequence continues at coordinate 16,069,326 of CM036249.1, read as the reverse complement.
ACACCACTAAGCACACCACAACAACCACAAACACATTCATTCACCGATGCCGCAGACACCAGAGGCAAGGTGGAGAAGTGTCTTGCCCAAAAAAGGCAGTGTGAACTGGGGGGAGCAGGGATTGAACCAGCAACTTTCTGGATAATAATAGTAATAATAATAATAATAATAATAATAATAATAATAATAATAATAATAATAATAATGAACTTAATTATATAGCACTTTTTTGAACAATTTCCAAAGTGCTTTACAGAGAAAAAAACCCATAAAGCCCACACAGAAAGCCCTTGACAAAATTTCAATTTAAAAAAAAACAATAAAATATGAAAATATACAACAAATAAAAAAGCAATAAAAGTGGCTATTTAAAATCAGGCAATATCAAATGTTTTCTTTAAAAAGAAAGGTTTTCTGTTATTCTTATAAGTGCTAAGACAGTTGATATGCCTCAGGTCTTAGGGCAAGGAGTTACACAGGGAGGGAGCCTGTACTGAGAATGCCCGGCCCCCTTTAGTGGCCCATTGGGTTCTCGGGACAGCCAACAAGGTTTCCTCCCCGGTGCGCAGTAGTCTCGGGGGGACATATGGTGTGAGGAGGTCAGATAAATAGTGTGGAGCCAAACCATTAAGAGCTTCAAAAGTCAATGATGACATTTTTAAAATCAATGCGATATTTAACGGGATGACCAGCTCAATCTTCAGAGCCACTGCAGATAAACTGAATACTCTAAAGCCATAAACTGCTCATTACATTGTACATTTTTTCACACACATGTTGTCCACTAGTGTGTGTTGTGCAGCTGTGTGTTCTTACCAAGCTGGTGAGCCTTTCTGAGGCAGGACAGAGAAGCATTGAGACGGGCACACTCTTCTTCATTGGCACCAAACTTTTGCAGCAGCTCACACACCTGCTCCTCACTCATGTCCAGGAGCCCCTCCAGGGTCACCTCACCTGGTCTCATCTCCTACAGACACACAAAACCAACTGTTCACAAATGTAATACAAACCTTAGGGGCTTAGCAAGGTAACTTTGTCTTTTATTGTTTTTGATCTGTCATATTTAAAACTGCAATTGTTGCAAGATGTTCATTAATATGCACTGTCTCTAACAAATAAATACATAAAATAACTTTGAACTTAACAAAGCTAGTTCACTTTCTCAATCTCAATGAAAACTTGTGCTGAACGGCTAACCTGCCCTGGAGAAGCGTAAGTTACAGAATGAAGAAATTAGCCCTTCAAACTGTCTGATCTGTGGGAGTAAATGAGAAAGTAACATGAGTGTAAAAGTAGAGGACAGTTTCTGCAGAGAGAGTAAAATAAGTGCCATAGAGCTGACTGGAGGGATGAATGTAGAGCAAGCATTAACCACAGAAAACTTTATACACACAGTACCTTTCTCTCTGGTCTTTATGGGTAGTTTATTCAGTCTATGGAGCTGTTCATTTTCCTTTAATTTCTGTAATTTTGTGTCAAGGCTGATGTAATCATTGTACCTATAGCACTTTAGTTGTTTTTATCCTGGCCCAGGGCTTTATTAAGTTTATAGTAGCACATACATTTATAAATTCCAATGTGTCCTTAGTTGACAGCTGTCCATACTGGGAGACTGCTATTTACTTGCTAATGGCACTCATTTGTATTATAAACCATTAAACAAATTTAGCCATTTTTTACCCTTAATTTACTTTTCATTCATCAGGATTAACCGTGAATATAGTCTGCTGGTTCAGTGGGTTGTCTGTGAAAAGCAAGAAGGCTCTTAATAAAATTGTCAAAGTCTGCTCCAAGATCATTGGAGTCCAGCAGAAGGACTTGAGGACAGTTTGGAGAAAGCAGCTCACAGAAAAATCAAAGAGAATCATGAGCCAACCTGAGCACATTCTGTCCACAGAGTTCTCCTTAAAGCCCTCACGGAGGCGCTATAACGTGCCCCGAATCAAAACAAACCCCGACTCAGTGTATTTTATTCCTTCTGCAATTAAACTGCTAAACACAGTCCTGACCCATGTTAAATGATGTTTATAATGTACTTTTATTCCTTTAATTTATTTATTTATTTATTTATTTATCCTTTTTTTATTGTTAGAAGCTCTATTTTTATGCTACATTTTTAATCTGTTTTTATGGCAATGCACTCCTCCAGGGCTTTGTATCCTTGACATATTCATTTATTTATTTAATGTTTGTCATTTAGGGATGGATGAAAGTATGGCTGGGAAGCTACAAAAGAATTCCACCACTAACGATAAATAAAGTTTTTTTATTATTATTCTGATTAAACCACACAATTGTAAGTGTTGCAATACTTTTCACAAAGCACAAAGCTGTTATGAGCAGTTGTGTGACTGGTTCTTTCAAAAGAAAAAAACAGTGTTTAATTTGTATATGTAGGGACTTTGTTCTGGCCTGTTCCCTCAACACCAATTAGAAAGAAAAAATGTCTATTCGCTATAAAACATTCAAACTGGTTAGATTTTGTTACTGCTTTGATAAAATTTTGTATTTTGGGTTTTTAATTTATATAATCTCAAAGCTGATTTAAAAAATATTCTTGTTAACCTATTAAACATAAATTATTTACTATTTAAAGCTGCAAAGTGTTTTTTGTTTGTGCAGGGATAACCGGCCTCGGAAAGGTCTCTGATTAGCCCTAACAATGATTTTAATACATTTTTACTTTTTGTAGCATCACAATAAAAGGGCAGAAATTTACATAAAAAAGAGCTGGAGCTCAGGTTCTTCCTCTTAATGCTCTAAAAGGGCTGGGCTACAGTCAGTGTTTTCTAATGGGAATTAAGAGGAAACTATTTCCCACAATGCAATAAGAAAATAGTGGAACTGGCTGTGATTTTTTTTTTTTTTTTTTTTTTTTTTTTTTTTTTGTATTTTTTAGCTTCTAACTGACAGGGTTACAAAGGAATTAACACGATTTAACATTTCTGTATTGCAATGATAGTAGAGTGAAAATAAGTGATTTTAATATAAATCAATAGAAAAGGTAAAAAGGGCTTTAAGAGGAAGAATGTGAGCTTTTTGTCCAGACAGTAGAATTTTTTTATTTTTTTCAATTGTTACGCTGAAATCCTAAAATGTATTTATTAATGAATATCTGTGTCAAATATCATCACCCTAAAACAAGAAATATCCTAAAACTGGTGGCAGGAGGCCTGAGGGTTAAAAGTAAATCAATAAAGAAGACAAGGGGATTCTGTCAAAAAAGTCCTGGTCCCAGTTCAGAATGTGGGGGAACATGTTCCCTCTTGTTCCCCCTCAAATTAAGCATTGTTCATAAAACAGATTAGCCAGCGCAAGACAGTATTCATTGAACAGTGGGCTATAAAAAAACCTAAAACCAAATTATCACAAGTGCAAATATACACATTAACAACAAACAATAATAAAAGTTAGAAAATGTTAACAAGAGCAAAGGTGTTGTTGTTTGGACCACAACTTGCTCCTGACAAGTTTAGCTTTACAACATAATGTAACTGTCCCGCATCATATAACCAGGGCTCAAAGAGATCCCTGTTTCTTGCATGTGTACTAGTACAGGCATAATATTTGACAGAAAACTCTCACTAGGCCAGAAATGTTTGAAGTAAAACCATCAGGCACCTGCGTATGACCAGTGCCTCACCTGTGTGACCTCCTTCCTCAGGTTGACGATGCGAAACCAGTGTCCGAGGCGAGGGAAGTCCTCCAGCTCTGCACTGCGCTCCTCTAAGGCCACTTTGCACTTACAGGACAGCTGGCGGCTGAAGTACTTCACCAACTTCCCCTGGGAGAAACACAGGAAAGACAGGATCACTAAACGCTTCCACCACAACAATAACTTTTTACACTTTTGTAAGATAATAAAAAATACAATTATGTAAATATTATGGTATACACCTGCACTGAAGAACTGACAGTAACACAAGGTTGCTGGACGAGAACTGCAACTAATACAAGGGTACATTTTTGTAAATATCATTTAAGCTTTGCCCATTTTACTAGATATTGAGGCTATTAGCAACAGGCAGCAAGGGACTACAGAGAGGGACATCCAGAGACACACTGCCCTGATGATGATTGGTTAATAATTACAGTCTCTCAGTCCCATTGGTCCAGCAGTTATACCTGTTACTCTTAGCAGAACTACCATGAGTAACCATGATAAGTCGATTAGATGATGTGTGAAAGAACTTTTTCCTCAGCTCACGACAGCCCTGCTAATATTACTATAGCTTTCTGAGCTTGACAGTTGTATTATATTATATCTACAGCAGTGGGAGCTATTGACACACATCTCTGATGTCCCCAGCAGTACTCAAACCTCTGCTGTTTTACAATAGTGATGCTCATTACACTAAAGCTTTGGGTTGTGCTCATTCAATGTTGCAGTGAAAAACTAGTGACAGCAATGACCCACACTAATCTTGTCATGTTAGGGCCTTTGCAACTTACAGAGGCATCACAAAAGTGGTATGTTTACTGGGCACAACTGTTAATAATACATGTAGTAAATCAGCACCTATAGCTTTCATTATCCATAAATATGCCTCAGTTGGCCAGCCAAATGCCACAGACATGTATGTCAAACTACTACTCAACCAGACTGGATGTGTAAGTTCTCAGGATAGCTTATACCCATGCTGTCATTCAGCCAGATATCTGGGCTAAAAATATGTAAAGAAAAATGTATATATACATTACAAAATTTGCTAAAATGAACAGGCATAGCAGGCCCTTCTGTGCTAACTTAAACATGCAAGTTCAGTGCCACAGTTTTAAGATCATTATCAGCTAAGCAAAGGTTCCCCATCCATGTTTGCTACACCTGACCTGATGGAGAACAGCAGAAGAAAGGTTTCACACTGGGACAGGTGCACAGGCTCAGACCAGTTTCTGTTTTCTATTATTACTTAATTAAGGTTTTACAATCTAAAATGAATCTAAAACTAGAAGTGTATTTTTGGCTAGAGTAGTGCTATCACTCACTAGTAATGTAGCTGTAATAGTACACACACTTCTACTCAAGTAATGTTTTGGTGACTACTTTTACTTCTGTTTGAATTATATTATTTTGAAGTAACAGTACTTTTACTTACAGTAACTACTGATTTGGAATACCCTACTTCCTTTGCCTCTGGCCAATAGACAGAAATACTGAGACAAACCTGAACAAACCTCTTCGTTTCTATAAAAGATATTGTATTCAGGGCTGTAGCTGACCAAAGAAATTGTTAATCGACTGAAGTTATGCCCAGCCCAGCGTTTAATCGACCGAAACTGACCAAAGGATATGTGGGGGGACTTACCAGATAGTTACAGAAACAAGTCACTTTACATAAATTAGGTGATAAAACAATTACAAAGGATGGCTGTAAAATATATTGTTATCTAAAAATCATCTACGCTAACTTAAACAAAATGGAAAACAAAAGTTATCAAGTAATAAACGAGACAAGCTTTATTGATACAAAGTGCTCATGCGACTAGTCGACCAAGACTTCAATGATTAATCAAAGGCTGTCAGCCTTAATTGCAATTCCAGGAAAAGTAAAATGTAATAACCTCTATGAAGCAAATGTGACAACAATTAATATATCATGAACTGAGACACCTGAAGTAGGTAAAACCAGTAGGTAATTTTTGCTCTGTTAATCAGAATAACACATCATAAGCTGTAGCATGTTTAGGGTGACCAGAGGTCCTGGGACACCTGTTTTCACAAATCATAATGCATTTGAACTTACCACGTGACAGAGAAGCTTCATAGATCCATGCAATTTTCTGTCATATGAGTTTAGAAAATAATGTCAATTTACTGTTTAAAGCAATAATTATGGTAAATAAATTCAGTGACAAAAGTCTTTCGACAAAAATTCTTGGTTAAAATGGGGACAGCTGGGACATGGTTTGTTGAAAACTGGGACATAGTGTTTTTACAGATGTGTTGGGACATGGGACAAGGACTGTCCCTATTAAAAAGAGACGTCTGGTCAACCTAAGCATGTTAGCACACAAAAGCCTGTACGTGTGCTGTTGATGACTAAGCAATAAGCATTATGTTAGTTTTGCTGAGATATATTTAATACCATGCACATTTACAATAAACTGTATACATGATATTAATACAGTACATCCATGAATATGTAATATTTTTTCTGTTTTATTGCTATGGGGACCCCTTACCTGGCACCTGAGGCCTTTGAACCACAGCTGCTCTTCATCTGTTAAATATTTATTTTGCCAACAAAGTAATTTAACTAGTTAATAACACATTTGTTCACCTGCGTTTAAATATAATGAATTTAGTTATTTATTTGATTTTATTTATATAATAATTATACTAAATTGTATTAATATTGGCTTGATAACATCTGTTCTGCAGAATGATATATGCAAAGTGGCAGCATTTGTTTACATCAGATAACCTACTAAACAAAACTTTACTTACAGTATATGGACAGTTTTTTTCTGGTTATGGTTATATAGGCTATGCTATATAACTACAAAACAGCATAAGCCTAATTTTAGGCCAAGCACCCTTTTTGGGTGACAATAAGTTGGATACTGTTGTTGTTATGGTTGTGCTGGAGAGTGGCTGTGTATTTATTGCAATATTGCAGTTTGGCAATTCTTTGTAGCTTTTCCTAACAGACAGTCCAAAACTGACACCTACTTTACACAGCTATTACCCAGGTGTGTGGAGGTGTGAAGTAGGCAGGATCTCAACTCCTCCATCTCAGGCTTTTTAAATACTTCCCACAACTATGTCTTGTACCATTCTGGTCAACACTTTCCAACCATCTTCTGTCTGAATTTGTACTCCACGGCAAACCGCTTTTGACTGTACACTCTCCAAAGGCAGAAAAATAATGTATGACACACACAAGGTTCCTTATTAAAATGCTACTCAATCTGTTAAAACCAGTATTGACAACAGTGTTCCCTGTTTACAGTAAAGAAGGCACAGCTACACTTCTGTGACATTCTGTTTTTGTAAAAATACAACATATGACGTCATGTGCGTCGTGTGTTTGAAGCTGTACAAAGCCCTCAAACAAAGATCATTCATCATGTGTGGCCACTGTATCCAAGGGATACTCTCCACAATGCATAATGATATTAATGGAAACCAGTATTACCACTTCAGCCAAGTAGTCATAAATACACTTACTATACAGTGAACGTGCTTTTTCTGATGAAGATTCTGGCAAAAGCAAGGTCAGTGCTTAGCACCTAACACACACGTCTGAGGCACAACCGGAGCCCTTTAGGTTAAAAATAGCCAAGTGGTAGAGGAATCTCCTGTACACGACACATAATAGGAAGATGTGGAGTTGTTCTGTTGGCTGACATCAGATTTCTAAAAGTGATACGTAATGGTAAAGATCAAAAACATGTGGTCCAACTTTCTGGTTGAAGAAAATAAATCACTGTTATTAGTTTATTATATAGATTTCCTTTTACACAGACCAGCACTGTTCTGTTTAAAAGGAAATCTATATAATAAACTTTTGTGGAAAACCAAATTATACTGTTATTAGTAATGGTGCAAATATGCCTTTTGCACAGTATATACAAAAAGGATGCTGTGTTGTCGTTGGGGGTGTGATAAAACAATTTCAGTTGTTAAGGGGAACTGTAACCATCAGTTTGACTGGAATTTTATGGTGGCAAATTGGTCCAGTTTCACTAAAAGAAATGGACAAAAATAAAATTGGGTACAGTGATATGGCTGTAACCATATCATAGCACCGTACCCAATACTTAATGATGTCAAACACTGGTCACTCAGTGGTCACTAAGGAGTCTTTGAACATTGGACCAAACTAATGCCTTAGGGATGAGATCTTAACAAACTTGAGATTAATTTTACAAACAACTGAATATGAAGCTGCTGGACATGTTTTTGTTGGTCAAATGCGGAACATAAGTGAAGTAACCCGTGTTTGTATCCTGACCCATTCTATTAGCTTAGCCAAAAAGACACTTAAAATAAGAGCAGGTAAACATAAAAACAGCCTTTCTTAATTGTTGAATGCTTGTTGTAAATTGGTTTGCTCACATCAACTGAAATTATGGCAAATTGTAGTTGATTTTGTGGAAGGCCTCCTTGAGACTGCTCTTAACAGAGTTTAGCTCTTTTTTTGTCACAGTCTCATACAGACCACACAAGTGGGAGAAAACAATAACCCACATTTAACATAAAGACCACTAGCAGTTCAGATTCTGCAAAACTTCTCATCAGCTCTGTACTAACTTTATACTGGCATTGGAAACAGCACAATGGGAAATAGCTTTAAGTGTTGTACCCTTTATTTTCCACTTTGCTACCTTAGTGCCCTCCGCAGTCAGCAAAATATGTATCACAGTAACACATGTTCAAGGGCTGTACACAAGTCAACAAACAATTAACGCCAAAAATACTCATTAAACCTCAAAACAACATTAAGCAAAAGTTCCTATAATGTGTCAGGAAAACTCTGAACTACTAATGACACACAAAAGATGTCCAGCACCTGTATGAACTCACTGACCCCACTGTCCAAAAACTTTCCTCTAGAGAAAAAGAAACACAACATGACTTAAACAGTCCAGCATTTTCACCTATACCTACGTTCATTACTTTTACTTATATGTTGTTTCATCTTAGATTTTTCCACAGCATGTTTGTTTTATCACAAATATAGATTTTTTTTTTTTAATGGACCAAAATAAAGTTTAACTCAACATTATACCCTTATAGGTTTATTGAACCTTCTAAGTCTGTTTGGAACACGTAACAGCGCATAGTGCACCAAACAAGTCAATGTATAACGTCAAGCAATTACAATTCAAGAATCCAGTCCATTCATGTGTTCAACGTGTTTCTTTCTCTTCTTGTTTTATGGATACTACAATCCAGACAATATATAAAAGTATAAGTAACCATAAGGTGTTGTTTCCATTCTATCCATGTGCTCTCTCAATCCTGTTTGCCATGACTATGGCTCTAATTTAACTTAGGCACAAACACTGATTTCTGTCATCAAATGTGGGTAAATATTATTGCTCCAAGAATAGGGTTAGTGCGACTTGATAACCCTTTTATATTTTTGGTGAGGTGGTAAAGAGTGTACTGATAGGATGGCCCATGCACACAGACACTTAGTGTTGAGTTTATGACAACCTTATCTCTCTTAATGCTATTTGTTTTCATCTCCTGGGGCACCAATGTGGACATTCTTGCAGGCCTGTGTCTGCTGTGCGCTCTTGCGAGTTGTCAGTGACCTTATCGCACTTTATGACATATGTTTTTATGTGCTCTCACTGGTAAGGGGGCTGTTCCAGTGCTGTAAGTGTTTTTTGAAAAATCCCAGAAATCAAACACTGGCCCGGGCTAATATAATAGCCATTACGTAACACAATTTACGGAATACCCCACGGGCCAATTAAGCAGATAAGGATATTTGGTGATTTGAGTGATGTGGCCTCCTTGCATAACGCCTAGGCCTGGCTGCAAGTAGCTACAGATGCGCAGCCTGGCTGGCACACAGGGGATGGACTGAAAACACGGCATCGACTCGGCTGCCTCTGATTTTATTCTGATGGAGAAGAGGAACCTTCTCTCTTCGCCACCTGCAGAATGCGCAAGTCTATAACAGCCCACTGCAGCCCCGTAGCCTCTGATTTATAGCACTGCACAACAGACACAGCTCAGATGGCATATATAACGCAGTCTGAAGAGGTTTGTTTGGGGGAAACAGGCAAACAGACATGCATAGTGACCTCGAAAGAGAACAGATCCCAATTGATTAGAAGAAGACGCACAACAGAAGCCTAGTGCGCGGGGCTTACCTCCAGCGTTCGGATCTCTTTTTGTGTCAAGTCGTTGGATGTGGCACATTTGGTCCGTAAACCCTCCAAACTAGAAATACTTATATCTATCATGTTCTGCACCAACTCGCACTGCTGCAAGGCTTTTTGCAAACTAAGATGCTGCTCCTCGCTTTTGGTCATCTCCTCGTTCATAGTTTGCGAGCAGTGGTCGTTATTTTCCCTTTGCACTTTGAAAAAATAAAATAAAATAAAGCCCCCCAATGGAAAATAAGAATGTGTTTCAGAGAGGAAACCTGCAAAACGCCATGGAACGAGATGTTGTGGGTTTACAGACGCGGTTTGAGCCGTGACACAGTCAACTCCATTGCAACAACAGTGCTCGTAGTTCCTGCTGTTTCATCAAGGTGTCTCTGCTTGTAGCTAAATCAAACACAATGTGAAGAGAGCGAGCGGCAGGCTGCTACGCGGTTCGCCACAGCATCCATGGGGTGGCCCTCGGTTTTACATCGAACAAAAGAGCAGCGTTGGGGCGCATCGCAGCCCGCTGTTTAAAGGTGCTGATGCGAGGTACTCCCTGTCTCCCTTGGCAGCAGCTGCATCCCGGTTTGCTCCCACCACACCGACATGTTTCCTGTCAATCAAACCCACAGCAACAGCATCGCATTGCCCAGGCTCCACCGTGAGGGGCCGCTCTCGCGAGATCAGCGAGCCCACACTGCACTGTATCCAGGCCTGCGTGAGGAACCAACCTGGACTTATCACAGGGATGCGGCAGCAGCTAAATACTATAGAATTACAAAAGGTTAATAACAAGGTAACTAAAGGTGCACTTTTTTTTCTTTTCTTTTTTTCCTTAAAGTTATAAATGGAATGCAGCCCGAAATATATCATATAGGTAGTCATATCAATTTCAACTTATTGCAGTAAAACTCTAAAAAGCCTAACAAATAAAAACAAAAGTAGTCTGCAATATAAGATATAGCAGGTTGTTGAGTTTTAACCAGAGGTGGACAGTAACAAAGTAAATTTACTTGAGTACTGAACTTAAGTATAATTTTTGAGAATCTGTACTTTACTTGAGTAGTATTTTTAGGGGAAACTTACTACTTTTTACTCCACTACATTTCTAAACAAGCAAAAGTAACTTCTGCAGAGAAATTGTCTTAAAACCGAAAAACAACTGAATTACAGCCTAAAGATAATTATTTACTACATGATACTTCTCATATTTGCATATTCTGGACAGAATCTGGAAGTGATTTGGCTTTTGCTTTGAACATTATTTGGAGGATTCTATAATAAACCAATTTAAAACATTACTGATTAGTGTGGTCATAATATTATTAATTATTAATTAATTATTAATTATTAATTAATAATATAATTAAATATAATAATATAATTATTAATTAATATGATATTATATATATATATATTTTTTTTTGTTTGGTTTTTGTTTTTGTTTTTGTTTTTTTGCTGTAGAACAATCTTATCTATTATGGTTTTATTGGTGATCCCCACATTTCCTCACAAAAATTATGTAAAATGTATTTTATTCATATTTTTGGAGCTGCAAATTTGTGACTTGAATGTAGTAGACATTTTACCCAAAATTCTTGACTGCACTCATTTGAAAAACATTGTCAAAAAATGTATTTTTTAAAGTATTAATGTATTTTTTAAGTTTATTTATTTATTTATGTATTTACTTTAAATACTTAAGTATTTTTGAAAGCAAATACTTTAGTACTTTAACTAAAGTAAAAATTTGACTTGCAACTTTTACTTGTATTGGAGTAATATTTGACTTGGAGGATCTGTATTTTTACTCAAGTAATGAAGTTGAGTACTTTGGTCCACCACTGTGGAGAATGAGATAGCCCTGCAGCAGATGAGTGACAGATTTACTTTAGTATTTTGATTATTATTATATTATTTTAGCCAAGCACTAGTTAATTTTAGAGATGTTTATATTTTTTAATCATTGCATGTAAACTAAATGTACGGGAATAACACAAAGGATTTTGACAAAGTTTAACAAAGTGAAGCAAATCTAGGTGTGTTATGGCGATTGCGGGCTTCACACTCAAAATATTGGTCTTATGTAAATAATGAATGAAAGTGAAGGTAGCTACAGGAAGGCTGGTTTCAGGCGTATTCACTACTTTCAAAAATTCTCAAGGCCCATATGTGGGTGAGTTTGGTTTTGTCATTTGTGTTGTGGTTGAAGAACAAAAATAGATGCATGTGTTTTGTCCAAAAGTGGCTGCAAAATGACTAAAGGGAAGGGAGTCCCCTGAATGGTTTATGACAGAGTTAAGCGTTTAACTACTAAATTGCATACATTAACCATTTAGCACACACTATTATATTTTGTCCCATTCTTATGTTTCATGAAGAAGGTTATTGTTTATCATGTTTTGTGTGCCACCTGCTGAGATTTTACCTCTGCACTCTCTGATAGACTCTCTAAACAACTAAAGAAAAAAACAATATCAAAAGAATTTTGTTTTTTATTTTTCAAAACCATTGATATTTACCAGATACCATGAAATGTCAGCCATATGCAACTGAGAACACATTCTACAGAAATATAGAGGATCTATATCTAAGTTTTAATGGTTAGTTCTTATCTTTGTCTGTTGATTTGTTAATTATCTGATTTTATTCTTTAATTGCCTCATTGTTGTTAACTTGTAACTTTTTCCCTTAATTGTTATCTAACTGTAAACTGTTTTTTTTTAATTTGTAAAGCACTTTGTAATCTTATTTTTAAAAAGTGCTGCAGAAATAAATAAATATATTATTTATGATTAAGTCTAATGCCAGGCTAAATGCATTCACATTTTCAAAGTTTAAAGTATATTTATTTTAAGTAACTTTAAGGATGCAAATATCTATTATTCCTTCAACTGTGAAGCACCTTAATGGCACTTAGCACTTTTGTAATAATTTGCACATTTGGCATATTTGGACTGGATCGTGTCCTGTAGCCTATTTTATTTATTTATTTGTACATCATAAAGTTTGAGTGTTTGCATGTTTATGTATTTTATGTGGAGTACTGCTGCAAATCCAATTTACCCTTGTGGGACAATGAAGATACTTTACTTTTACTTCACTTTTATGAAACTGCTCCGCCCACCTCCGCTCCTATTCGTCGTACGTAATGACGTTTAGCGCACAGTTTAGTGTAGAACGCGCCAAACACGGCTACCTTTAGCTAACAAATTGATATAAAAATAGTTTCTGTATTTCCGTTTCTCTGATATCAAAATTTGGAAGGATTATGGCTTCGAGCAGTAAAGCATCGGTCCAGCCCAGGAATTTGCCTTGGTGAGTTAAATGTCTGCACAGAAGCACACGAGTTTACCAGGAGCTAACAACCATCTCTCTATGCTAACAACTAGCCTGTGTTTGCATGCTTTTCCCGTCTAACTTACATGTTGATTTATTTGTTATCAGCAGCTAACAGCGGGTTGCTCAGTAAATATAACCCTATTCCTAATGAAAAGCCACACTAAATTCCGTGTTTACAGACAAGGTTCAGTGTAGTTCTGTTACAGAATTAATTGAAAACAGTAAAACAAAACAAGTGAAATCTTTCTTATAACCTAAGCACATTTCTTGACTGGCCATTTTATTAGTTTCTCTTCAGGTTCTTTCATATCTAAGTTAACGATATATTGTTACAAACCCGTATTTCTAATTGTTTTGTTTATGTATACTCTATTTTATCATTACAGGGTTGAAAAGTACAGACCACAGTCCCTGGATGACTTGATTTCACACAAAGATATTCTTAGCACCAGTAAGTAAAAGTATACAATCCAGGTTGAATAACGTCAAAGAGTGCTTACATCATTGGTAACTTGAAATCTAAATGTATCTCTTTATCCTTCTGTCCAGTTCAGAGGTTTATTAGTGAGGACAGACTTCCTCACCTGTTGTTCTATGGGCCTCCCGGAACAGGGAAAACATCCACCATCCTTGCTTGTGCCAAGCAGCTGTACAAGGACAAAGAGTTTAATTCCATGGTGTTGGAGGTACACTTTCAGTCAATGTGATGTTGCCACTGTCAGTGTATGCCAAAATATTTTTTAATTTACTTTTCACTATGTTTATAGCTTAATGCATCTGATGATAGAGGTATTGATGTAGTACGTGGACCTGTTCTCAGTTTTGCCAGCACAAGGACAATTTTTAAGTAAGACCACTTATTCAATTTCCCAAGTACTTGGAAAATACATTTTCTTAATTGTAGTGATTTATTTATTTTTTTCCCAGAAAGGGCTTCAAGTTGGTAATACTGGACGAGGCTGATGCTATGACCCAGGATGCCCAGAATGCATTGCGGCGAGGTAAGCCATCTGTTCACCCAGGCATTGCCCACTGTAAGCTGCATGGCTCACTGAGCAGCCACACTATTCAGCTGTTTCCCAGATACGGGCTGAGGCACCTTAAGAACTAATCAATAAGTTATCTCCATCTAGGATTGAAAAATTATTTAAATTTCCTGTTCACTGAACTACAATATTACCTAAACCAAATTAATCAAGTAGAAATAGATGCCACACATCTGCCTATTGTAGCAGCAAATTATTCTTACATTTACAGTATTTTATAAGTCGCACTAGAAAAAAGAAAAAAAAGTATATAGGTCACACTGGACTATAAGTTGCATTTTTTGGGGGGAAATTTATTTTACAAAATCCGACGCCAAGAACAGACATTTCATCTTGAAAGGCAAGTTATAGTATTAATAGAATAGAGAACAGGCTGAATAGGTGTGCGATATACTAACGTAACACATTGATGGTTATTCAGCTACATGAAGCATAAACAACGAACTGAATAGGTGTCTCATATGTTAACGTAATATTTTAACAGTTATTCACATAACTATAGCATAAAGAACATAATATAACAAGTTCACCAAACTCACTGATCTCACTCCTAATCACTAAATCCTTTAAATTTTTCATCCTCGGTGTCGCTTCTGAACAACTCCGCCAACTCTGGAGGTAGACGAAGCGCCGCTTCCTCCTCTGTAGTGGCTGTCGTCAGACTCAGCATCAGTTCCATTTCCAATTATTCCGGTCTTCCTCAGTTGTCTCTGTAGCCTAAGTTGTTACCGGTAATGTTTACATTTTAAATTGTCAGTGGTACAGGTGCAGCAGATGCTGGTACACAAGCCTAGAGTGGCCTCTAATGAACATGTGAAATATTTTAATACTGTATATAAGTCGCACCTGATTATATGTCGCACCCCTAGCCAGACTATGAAAAAATGCGACTTATAGTCCGGAAAATACGGTAAGCGGGTCGTCCACTAACTGAAGGGTTGGTTTAACCCCCGCTTTGCCCTAGTGCATAATGTTGTGTCCTTGGGCAAGACATGTCACCCACATTGTCTACTCCAGGCACAGTATGTGACTGGTTGTGACAGGAAGGGCGTCCAGCGTAAAGGCACCAAAATCACTGTGTGAATGATTTGCTGTGGTAATTCTGGGAGAATTTTTATTTTTTTTACTATTATGCCACGTACTACAATATTGCTGGGTTTAAGATGACATCACAACATTCTGTAGGACTGTAGTGTTTGAGATGGGGGCATGCAAATTATCTATTATTAATATGCTGATTTTTTTGGTGTGGAAGGATTCATTTTGCAACATAATGGACTATATCAATAATATAAATGATCAGGTTTAATGTTTGTGAATTTTCTATATGGATATTTCTTCTGTAAATAGGATATAACCTCTGTAGAAATACTGGCTCCTGATGCCCATTTGAGAGAGTGACATCATCACATCTAGAATCTGAAAACAACCAATACAAACATTTATAGTATATTAAGCAGTTTTTTTGTTTTTTTTATTGTTTAACATTTGGTGTGTTCTCTTTTTACATTTGTCCTAACATTCTTATTTCTGATTTGTTTCAGTCATCGAAAAGTTCACAGAGAATACCCGATTTTGTTTGATTTGCAACTATCTGTCTAAAATCATCCCAGCGCTACAGTCCCGCTGCACCAGGTTTCGCTTTGGCCCACTAGTCCCTGAGCAGATGATCCCACGGCTAGAACATGTCATCCAGCAGGAGAAGTATGTGGTACAGCCTTATATTAACACATCACATTTGTATTATTACTGATCTGAAAAAAGGGACCTTGTTTTAATGCTTACTGTAAGCTTGGTATCTATGTCATTTGTCATTACAACATATAGACAATGAATAGTGGTAGACTTTGACATGTTCTTTGGTTTGTTTATTGTGGCAGTATTGACATAACTCCAGATGGAATGAAGGCTATTGTGACCTTATCATCAGGAGATATGAGAAGATCTCTGAACATACTGCAAGTAAGTTCAAGCAGTTAAGCAGTTTTCCAAAATTGTCTGAGTATTTTTTCCTTCCGTTTATTTATTATTTTTTTTTCTATCATCATCCCAAGGAGTTAACATGTTTTGCATGTTTGTATTTAGAGCACCAGTATGGCATACGGGAAGGTCACTGAGGATACAGTTTATACATGCACAGGCCACCCCCTTCGCTCAGACATCGCCAACATCCTTGATTGGTCACTCAACCAAAATTTTACCACGGCTTACAATCGTATCCTTTCTCTGTACCATAAAGTCCATTGACAGAGCACATTTTAGCAATTGACATACAATAGCATTTTATATTTAATAAAAAGTCCTTAACATGTGCTCTCAGAAATTCTTCAGTTGAAAACATTGAAAGGTTTAGCATTGCATGATATCCTGACTGAGGTCCACTTGCTCATACACAGAGGTAAGAGAAGCTCAATTTCTTTTATCATTACTAACGTTTTTTTTTTTTTTTTATGACAAACATTTTTTGTTTCTGCTTAGTTGACTTCCCTCCTTCCATTCGTATGGGTCTGCTCATCAAGTTGGCTGACATTGAGTAAGTTATATTACAACCTTTCTTTTGTCGCTGATCATCAAAAGAACAGTATTAGATATAAGAATCAATGGTTTCTTGTCAATTTTTTTTTCAGTTAATTAACATATTGCTTTAACAAGTCTGCCATTATTATTTATTTGCCTGTGAGATGCCCCCTACAGTGTTTACTCCATCTAGATGTTAGTATAGACGTAGTAATAATTAAATTAACATGTTCAAAAAGTACAAAAAAATTAGACAAATTGTAGCATTGACCTATTTCGTGCAATCACCATCTCTCTTCTTCTCAGGCACAGGTTAGCCTCAGGAACCAATGAGAAGATCCAGCTGAGCTCCATGGTTGCAGCTTTCCAAGCAGTGCGGGACCTTGTAACCAGCGAGGCTGCCTAGAGAACTGGGATAGTCAGCCAGATTTGCTCCAAACACTGCACTTGAACCTTGTCAAATGGTTGTACCAAAATAACAACATTAAACATACACTTTGTAAAATATAAACCTAAATAAATCTCAGTCTTTTGTGAACAAATGTCCCCGAAAAATATGACAGGATATGATATGTACATTATAGTTTTTAATAAAACATGTTTCCAGTGGATTATTCATATTAACAGTAATACATTAAGGTAGCAGTGCATGTGAAGTACTTATAAATGCATATTCTGTACATTTATATTTACACAATAAATTAACAGTACAAAGTGGTATTCAAGTCAGAAACCATGTAGTTTGCATGATGTTCATTCTACAGTAGTAGTGCAATATTTACTAGATATGCTTGCATTACAAATTAGAACATTATATACCTTCTGTTAAGTTGTAAAAGCATCTCAACGAAAACAGGCATTTAAGAGTTTATAACAATCGCTGGCTATAATGTCAGTTATTGCATCGAGTGTAGTTTCCTATCTAGTTGTCCCACTCATCGTCTGAGGAGCAGCAGGTTCTGAGGTGATCAGGGATGTTTCGATAGGTCAGGTACTCCAGGATCCTTTTTGGGAGAGGCAGCGGCTCCATCTGGTGTGTGGACACTGAGTGGCGCAGGATGGATCGGCACAGATGGCTCAGACGGGGCACTGTCCTGGGTGCATTCCAAAACCTCACATGGCCATCTCTGGTCCTGACAGAGGAATTTAATTTTTAATGTTAGTATTAGTATTAGTAAATACCTATGTTTATTGAAGATGATTATAGAAAAAAACCCTTTGTTTATAGCCATTTAAGCTTTAACTTTCAGCTTTTTATAGATTATATGCACATTTTTACCGCTGAGGTTAACTAGAAAAATGAAGTTAATTTATCTAAGACTTCTACCTTTGGGCCAAATCCAAGAAGTAATGTTGAACTGCTTCATTGCATTTCCTGAGAAACTGACATGTAATGAATAAAAGCAGATTTTTTTACCCAGTGGCAACCACTCCCCCTTCTGGATGGTAATTGCAACAAAGCCCATTAGACCTTCGGTCAGTTTTTGTCTGCATCGCCATGCCCTTCTTTCCAGGCTCCCAGATTCTAAGAGCTCTGCAAATATATAATAATATATAGGGGAAAAAAAGATAAGAGTTCTTGCGGCAACACACTAAATTTAGTAAAAGATGAACCACTCACATGTCATCAGTCACAATTGCCAAGTGCAAGCCGTTGGGCGAGAACTGAATTGCTGAGATTTGATTTTGCCCATAATCTTCAAAGTCGTCACTGAAAATAAAAAAGTAAATATATATATATATATATATATATATATATATAGGACTTTTTATACACATTTTGCACAATTCTCTGCAGTCTAATTCAGGGCCCTGTCATGTAAGAACAGGTTGCACAGGTCATGTGACACCTGGATACAGTTTTCTAACAGAGCTGCAGATGTAAAGAGCGATAGCTGTGTGGGAAGCTCAAGTTACACCCTTTCTCATAATTTTTACTTCACAAAAAAACTGCTCACAATTGTTTTGTTTGCACATTTGGAAGTAAAAACAAAAACATGTATCTTCCTACTTCCTATTACACACAGTATGTTGTGGTGTACTAAAATGACCTACACCAAAGTGGTCAGTTTCTCTGCAGTGTAAGGGTCCCATAAGTCAATCCACCAACTGGAGCCACTGAAGGCTGCTGTGGCAAGAAGTGCTCCATCAGGAGAGAAGTCACATGAAGACAGGAGGTAGAAAGTCTTCTGGGTGCCCCCTGTTAGGTTCCTAATAAATGTGTAGGACCGCAGGCTCCACAAACACACCATCTGAATAAGCAACACAAAGGTAATTTGTACGTACTTGTTTAATTAGTCTTTCATAACAGTTATTCTACCAAAACAGGTAACAACATGAAGCCAAGTCAAGGTGCATTGTTATTGTATCAGGTGATATAACAGCTATAGGTGTCAGTTGAATGTTAGGTAAGAACACAAAACAAAGAAGATTCATTACTTTCAGTTTAATGTTTTCCCTGATAGTGTACCGAAAGAATAAAACACCTTCGTTCACAATGAACTATATAATAAAATATTTGGGGTACATGACAAAAATGACACAAACACATGCAACTATGTCAGTCACATTATCTGAAGACAAATGCTACATGAAATAATCTAAACTATGAAACTTACTCTGTCAAACCTCCCGACAGACGCTATCATACTGCAGTCTGACGATACGCAGCACGAGCTGATCCAGTCCTTATGTCCAGACAGCATTTGCACCTTTTTACCTACACAATACCAAAGAACTTTAGATTCTGTGGTAAATTAATTTAAGACAAATCTCACAGATTCTCCAAACTATTACATGTTATTGAGTGTTTCAAACTGATTCTCTAAGACTGCTGCATAAATACAATATGCGGCAATGTACTGTATGCATTAAAAGACCAATTTTTTTTACGGAAAAGAGACTGGACACTACCCTTTCCTGTGTAGTGCATCTGTATTCTAGCTCCATCCAGTTTGTGGCCCGATGTACTCCCTGTCTAAGATACATATTTATAAGTGGATTTTTGGGGGGGATAAGATTAAAAAGATTTTTTTTCCCACTTTCTGTTTATCTTTGACAAAAGCCACATATAGTTGTGTGGCAGGACTAAAAATATGTAGTTACATATGAGTTGTTAAGCATGCCAACAGGAACATACAATAATTTACTTAAACTGAGATAAAACAAAAATACTTGAACATGTTTGTGTTCACACCTTTTTGAGTCAGATCCCAGATCCTTAAAGTCTTGTCTCGAGAAGATGATATGAGAGTGAGAGTGTCCGTTTTGAGGGAATATCAGATTTCTGACAACACCCTCATGCCCATGGAGATCAAAGACAGCAGCACCTGAACATGCAAAAAAAAGCTATTTAAATACAACTTGTAATGCCTTGTGGGGGAAGTACAATGACAAAAGAGACGAACCTGTTAAAACATTCCAGATTTTAATCACTCCACTTTCCAAGCCAGTGGCTAGTAGCAGGGTGCTGCTCTTGTGTCCCTTTTTTGCCTTTTTTTCTGAACAAGCGGCTGCAGCAGATTTTGGAGGTCTGGGTCCAAAGGCAAGTCCCCAGACTGGCTGGCCACAGCTGAAGCTCTTATCCCCTCTGTCAATGTCCCCATTCTGACTATCTCTAAGTGAAAAAAGCATAAAAGTGTAGCAGGAATAATATAAATACATATTGTCTGTTTTGTTCTAATCTTCTTTTTGGCTATATGTCACACAGTCTCAGCTCTCTACATAATGCATTATCCTCACAGAGCGACCCCCACCCAGCTGGTTAAGCTGTGCGTTAATAAATAACGTGTGTAAAAAAATAACCTTTGCTGCTACTAACAACAAAATTGGTATTTATAACTCGGTAATATAACATGGACTTACTCGGAGTCCAGAGGCCAGGCGACAACCCACACAATCCCGTGTCCCATGGACCAAGCAAACCAGGCTCCGTCCGGGGAGAAGTCTACGCTCCATGTCTCGCATCCTGCTCGTCCCTCCAAGGACAGTGGACGCCTGGTCTTCAGCTCCAGGATCAGAGCTGGGTCTGACGCTGGATGGGATCGAGAATGAAACATGAATTTAGCGACAGGCAACTTCAATAAGCATAGTCCTCCCCCGCAAAGTCCAAGCTAACAGTGACATTAAAGCTAGCACCTTCTCTGCTGTTTTCTCCCGGGATTAGCGGATGCGTGGCTACGCAGCGTTGCGATGACAACACTGAGAGACTGCGGGCATTTTAGGTTAAAGTCAGGGTATTATTGATAAAAAAAAAGTTTCTTACAGGAAGATTGAAGCTCCGCGTTGTTTGCAGTGGAGCACATCCTCGCCTTTTACATTCTTCGTCTTTATTCTTCACTTCCTGAGTCTGACGTGTCCGCGTTTCTTCACTTGTACACAAACCCCAGAGCGTCCCTTCTGTCCGTGTCTTCTGTTGTTTGCTTTCTAAAGTATGCCTGAACTAAATGTTCGTCCGATTTCCTGCGCTCTGCCTCACCCATTTCTATTGGTTGCATTGTTGCTCAACGTGATCACGTTTTCTTTAAATTACGTAACCCTGGTAAGGCAAGCAACTATTCATGAAAGTAAACGGCCACTTGTAGGCCTATATTTTTATACACATAGCCTATTTCTTTCAAATATAGGTCATCATAAAACTAAATCATTGTTACTGTAAAAGCAACACAGCTACAGCAGTTTTATTAAAATACTATATACTATAATAATACTATTTTCCACAGAAATACAAATTAGATTTAGGGCAGAAATAGTGTATAATCTAATTTGTTAGTTGTGGGCCTATATGAACATAAATGTAAGCAATCAGAACATGTTATATTAGTGTTTTAAGCTTTGGCAGCAGTCAAGGAACAGTGTAACCCACTTAAAATAAATAAGTTCTATGATGTGAGCAGTGCAGGGTGGAAATAAAGTTAGTCATATATACGAAAAAACAGACCAACAATTTAATTTGTCTTGAGTCCATTTACAAACATTACATTCAAAATATTAGACATGTACACAAAGAAAAATTTATCTATTATAAGCGTACACAGTTCAAAAAATATTTTAAAACCACTGTAGAGATTTTATAGATAAGATTCTTAAAGCATTTTTTTACAATTTCTGTTCACATTCTCATTGGGTAAAGTTCTTTCCTGATTAAAACATCATGTACCTAAGACCATCTGGATTCTAAAATGTTACAAGTTTCTCTGGCTCTTCTGTCTTTTCAGTGTTGTCCTGCTGTTGTGTGTTGGCATCAGTAGTTTCTGCCTCCTCATGATCAGCTGCAAAGGAAAACACTGTCATTTATCCTCCCTTTACCAGTCACATAATCAGAACTATGATTATTAGGCCATACTTGATGGGGTTCTGTGTATCTCTACAAGTGTTGTTTGGCATCCATTTGTAATTGGAGGAAGTCGGGGCACGGTGTCTTGGAAAATTTGTTCATCATCTGACTCGACCAAGCTCAACACGTCTGATCTGTCCTCTTCCATTCTCCTGCAATGCAGAAATACTTCATACTGCCGTTCAAGTCTTAAAAAACTCCTCAACAAAAGATTTCAATGTCCAACTTACTGAATGTACAGTGTGATCTAATCTTTGCTGCCCAGCCCATTATCACCACACCTATTTCAATACTAGATAACAACTGAGTACCATACTAGATGTGTGTATTAGGAAACCCAGGATGGAGTGATTCACATTAAGATTTAGCACAGAACTATTTTACATGCTCTTTTTGATGCTTTACTGATGCAACCCATATAGTAGTTACATTAGTTTAAAGTTGTTTCTTTTTCACTTGGCATCCTTTGCTTTGTGTCCTTAGCATTTTACAGATACTTACCCAAAGCCACCTGCAAAGAATGAAGAAAAAATAAAGTTATACTCCATGGCATAAACATTCTTTGATACCTTAATACAGAAGATTGCATCAATTTTATTTTACCTAGGCAAATTTTGTGCCTGTTGGAATACACGGTCTGGGCTATGATGATGGCAGACCCCACTATTAGCACTGCAATAAACAAGCCAATCACAGCGCCTGTGTATGCAGACGACGCTGTGGAAACAAAACACAACATGAACAACGGGAGGGGCAGCAGGTCTAATGGCATTCCACTAGGGGTGACACACACGAGTGGCTTTTGGTTCAAGTGTTTAAAACATTCGACCCATCCCATGTAACTCACATTTAACCATGAGGTCAATTTGTAGCTCACGGACACCCGCTGGGTTCTCACTCCGGCAGAAGTAAACGCCCTCGTCCTCCTTGGTGATGTTGACTATTGTCAGCTTGAAGTCGGGGCCTTCTGCAGATATAATGTACTTGGAGCCATTCATTATCAGGTCTTGCGTGAGGCCCCTTCTCCAGGTGGTGACAGCAGGTGGAGTGGATATTTCCTCATGGCAGGTTAATGTGATGGTGCTTCCATCCAGAGCAGTGGCCAGTGGCTCTCCTGTTGGATATGGAGTTTCTGACAACCAAAGACAAATGTTTTTAAGAACATTACTGTAACTAACAGGGGCGGTCTGATTTCCTTGACAATCTGAACATCTTTCTAGTTGTCGTTGCCAAAAAAACTGTCACCTTTTTATGATTAGGGCTGGGTATTGTTAAATTTTTTCCCATACAAGTACAGTACTTAAACGATACCTGGTTTCTTTTTCTGACACCTATGTTGTACTAATTCATCTTCTACAATCATAAAACCCAATAATATTGAATGAAGTTGAAACCAGTAGTTTGTATGATTTACTCTGTGTTATTTATTTGATACATACATGCAAAGGAACAATAAAAGGTCCCACTAGGTATTGAAAATTATTGAATACATTTTTTTTTGATACATTTTCTTTCAATAACACAAAGGTATCATTTAACAGTACCCAGTGCCCTAATAATGATATTATAAGCTTGCACCCTTAAGGGCAGAAATGTATGAGATGGGTCTAGATTTGTATTCAAACATGTTAGAGAAAAAATTGCTTGTATAAGGCAATGTTCTACTAAAACGGTAACTGTTTATTTTATTGGTAAAATACTGGGAATTCAATGAAGGATACTGTTGCCTAAATTGGACAAGATACAAAGACACAATGCCTAACCATAACCAGATAGCTTTTGTCGCCTAAACATAACAAGATACTGTGTGTAGGACTCTAGATTAAAAATGTTACATGAATACACTAACCCACACGTTCACTCTAAACTTACCATTTGATTTAAAGTCTAAACCTAACCCTTATCAACCAAAATGATTCTGCTACATATAGTTTCATAAGTGGGTTAAAATACAATATATTTTTGTTACAGTTACAAATACAATTACTTTTAAAATTTACTCTTTTTCCTAAGGCGCAAACATATAACATCATAATAAGGTGACTGTTTTTTTGCGAGGACAGTCCTGGAACCACAACTAGAAAGATGCCCCTTAAGTGTTAGCAACTCAAGAAATCAGAAATCAGTTCTTGTTTTGTCACTGTGTATCTTTACGTCTCAGTAAATTTGATAGCAGTAAAATAACTTTACAATTTTGGTCATCCCTGAAACTCAACCAACAAAGAACAAGCCATATATGTGAGATGTAGTTTACCAAGTAGGCTTGTAAGGAGTCTTCATGTGTCAGAGCCACATAGAACATTCAGTAGTTCAGGTCATGATTGTTAGAGCACACAACATACTTACTTAGGGTAAAAGTACAAGACTTGTCATCTCCCGGAAGTAGTGCTTGGTGCTGTGCTTTGCATCGGAACGTTTGCCCCTTAGAAAGCAAGGAGCTGTTGATCCTCAAGGCCAGGCTCTCTGTCACATTTGAAGCCAAAACCTGACCAGTGGAAACATTTGTCCACTCCAGTGTTGGAGGAGGATAGACCCCATACCAGGAGCAGTTGAAGACAATATAAGTGGAGTCCTGTGTCCACATGCACTCCGGGTGTCGCTCTGAGGCATCTAATCATAAAACAGCACAAACAACTTCATATGTTTTATGAAGGGTACCTTCAGTGTTTACCAGGCAAAATTTAGGACCATTTTAATACATTTTCAATGCCACTCATAATAAAATGTAATACTAAATTCACACCCAGCTTGCAAAAAGACAAGTTTTATAATAGTTACAAATTACATGTTTCTTGTTGCATCTGTACATAAACCTTCTAATTTTACTTATATTTATTTGAATATGTAAAAAACATAACAATAGTACTTTTGGCAATATTAACTAATATTAGCTGGATGACCTGAATGACAGTGTAAATTCAATTTTTTTTGTCAAATTTAAAAGGCTAGACTAAGATTACTTTGCAATATGACACTGATATTTGAAGATTTTTGAAATTTGAAAGACTTAATTTTGTTTTTAATGCACCATATGTTTTCATACTTTTAAAACCTACACTTCATTTCCAATGATGCATTATCCACTGTGCCAGTCACCTCACATTTCTGGCAGGAATAAATCATTATGGTCCTACTCACAATACACTAGGACCTCTGCGCTCTTGTTGACTTCCTGTTGGGAGACGCTGTTGTAGGCCTTGCAGCTGTAGATGCCCTGAGCACTGGGCTCAACGTTGTCTATCCTGTGCTCCAGCCAATTGCCCGTGTTGTTAGCCAGGGAGGTGCTGCTGTACTTGAGTCCGGTAAAGGACCAGGTGAGCTGTTGGGATGGATATGAATCACCAGAGCAGATGAAGAGGACCGAGGATCCTCTTTTAATGGTAAAGGTCCCATTTGGCAGCACAGTGGCGGGATCAATAGCTATAGTGAGATTTTCAGGTCCACCTAGGAAAAAACATATTGCTATATTATTCCTATTATTTATCAAGTTAAGTCTTGTCTAATAGTAACTATTAATTCCATAAAATCTAATCAAACATGAAATTATTCATAAATAAACATTAATAAACAAAAAAGCAACAGGTCCCATTATAAATACCTGGGTCTGAACAAGAGCCTGTGCATAGCAGCAGGATGGGTGAGACATAAAACAAGGAGGACCATGGGCTACTGAGTCAAAAAAAAAAGTCCAGTAAACAAAAATTATGATTAGGAAATTTAAAGAAGATATATGATTTTATGCTGCATTTTTTTTAAATTGAGGATAAAGTTGTTTTTAGAATGAACTGAAACTTATACTATTACTATAGAAATAAACAGATGTGGAAAAAGGTACTAAAAATATCTACTTAAAAGGTCCTATGAGCAGTATATATTTTCTTATTTTAATATACCATTTCATATTTCATATCCCAAAATATGAGGTTTGCATGTTTAAATCAAAAATTAGTTTTACTGCTAACAATGGTAGTGCTGAACTATTAAAAATATACTTTACAGAAATTGTTGAAAAGACTGTCAACCTAGAAACCATTGTTTTGATTTAGACCACAGTAGTTTTCAAACCAGTACGAGCGCATGAGGCTTACAGTACCTTAGTTACTTCAAAATAATATTATTCAGAATGTACTTTTGAAAATAGTTTAATTGCAATCTACAGCAAAAACTACTACCACTATTACTAAAATTATTATTACTATCAGTACCTTGTCTACTATAATATAATATTACTACTTCCTACAACTACTGTTACCACTAATACTGCTGCTGCTGCTTTTACTACGGTCAGAAATCTCCACTTCAGTAGCACCTACAAATACCAACATTCACAGTTTTATACTTAACTATATTTTGAAGGCTTTTACAGAGGGATTTGTTGATAAATCATTCCTAGCCTGATTTATTGTCCAATATACTCCTAAAACAAGGCAAAATTATTATTTTTTAAGGGTGCTGGCACTAACATCTAGTTTATTTAAAGACAGAAAAAAGATATTCACAATTCTCTCTGTAAAAACCCTTTCATCTAACATGTCAAACTGAAACCTGGCTCTGTCCAATATTCAGATATGTTTTATTTTATATTATGAACATGTTTGTATATAATGCCTAATTTGCATAGAAAAACATGAAATTACTCAAAACTTGCAATACATTTTTTATAGGCTATTTATGTCAGTAATCTACAGGAAAAGTTTCACGTTGTTATCTATTAGTTAAAAAAACAAAACTATTTACCTGCAGTGTCTCATGTTAGTAAATTAGGCTTACTTGAGTAAAAAGTAGGCAATATCAACTTTCCACCAATTGAAACAGAGTTCAGCATTTAGGCTACATACAAATCTTACCATAAGTAAATAATTAGAAGTTGACTTGCAGCCAGGAATAGCCTAGTATGCTCATAGTCTTCTCTTTAATCATGAATCTTACTAATGTTGTAGAACAAGTTGGTACATCTGGGAAATTGTGATTCACTGTAGCTTCTTCAAATAGTTTTGTATACACTATATATGCCAAATGCTGGTAGATTTCCAGTTTGGCTAGTATTCATTTATTCCCACTAGCCACTTTGGCCACTAGGCTTTTATGCATGTATTGTAACTTCAGAGGTAATCAATTCCTTTTGCTATGTATTGGTTTTGCTCCCACGTTAGTATCCTATGGTAATTCATCATAAGAGAAAAAATATATGTATTGCAATTTAATGTATATAAAAATGTACAGGGGCAGTTCTAGGAGGTGGACTGTGCCCCCTAGTGGCCACCCCTCTGAAGTGTCCTGTCTTGTAAAACACATTATATTGTAAATTTGTTTCAAGGGTTATTCTAGCATTATAAAAGGGGGAGATATGTTATTTTTAACTGTCCCCCCTTCAGTTAAAAGTGGTCTAGAACCACCCCTGAAAATGTACTAAATGTATTATTATCAAATGCAAAAAGATTCAATTTATTCTACCAAAGGAAACCCATTTTCTAAATATTTGATAAATCCCTGTCTATACATAAAACCAAATTCTATATTTTTTAAGCTTAGGCCTATTGTATGCTATAAAATTAATGATCATTAAGCCTTATCCATTTTAAGTCTGGCAGAAAATAAATGTTTAACTGAGAAACACACATCCCCAAACTAATAACAGACGGACTTACTGGCTACTTGAAGCAGGACTCTGGCGTGGAAGGTGTTGTTCCCGGGCAGGGTGGAGGCGCACAGGTAAGTCCCCTCATCCCCGCGCGCCACCGCACGGATGTTCAGGCTCCCGTTGTGCAGCACTTCGAGGCGTCCCCCACTGCTGCTGCCGCTGCTGCCACCCGCACTATTTGAAGGCGGTAAAGGACCTCCAGTAATAATTTCCACTCCATTTTTCTTCCACGAGGTTACGGCCGGGATTTCATTGCCAACGCTGTAACACGGAAGTAGAGCCACGTCGCCCGGCGCCGCTGTCACCACCGATTCCGTGGAGTCGTCACCTGAAACCACTGCGAGCAGACACAAGAAACTAAAGTCATGAAGTGTTATAACAACCTCTTTAACTAAACATGGCATAAAACTTACCTGTGGCGTAAAAACACAACAGAAGGAAAGCAAAGGCAGTCATGATTTAACTTCCCAGTAGTTACATTGCCTTCCAGCGCGGCAACAAAAGGCTCCTGGTTCAAAACCTGTCTGACTGGTCCCCAGCTGCTATAGTGAGGACTCAGTGGACATGCTTTTTCCTCTTCTTCTTCCGCCCGTGAGAGACAGACAACACGCTATAGGACAGGTCCAGTACAGAGGTCACTGGGCCAGTAAGAGTCTCTCTGCGCTTGGCGGTCAGCTTTTGTTTATATTAAAGCATGCTGCTCTGGAAACTTGAGCACGAATAAACCACACCCTGACCTCACCTGCTTAAAGACACAGTGATGTGTGCACTTTTGACTACTTCCCATGCAGCTTTTCACGCTATTTATTTGAATATTTCTACAAACTGTGCACCATAGACCGTGTCGTGATTAGTTTCAGAGATATGTCCATCCTCATTGTGTTTATTGCATTGACAGGGTCACATGAGTAGATGGAGTCATGGTGGAGCACGTGTTTTTTTCCTGTTAAAGTTTCAGTGCCTGAGTCTTTTGTTCCGGGTCTTTCTAAGAATTTTGAGGCTGCAAAAATATCAGTGTAGTAGCTGTGGCCCAAAAGTAATTTCTGCTATCTGGGCCAAAGTGTTCATTTCTAGAAGTGACTCAAAATACACTTTCCCTCCAATTTTGAAGAGCTGGTAAACCATTTGTGGGTAGGCTATGGCGCACATCTGTTTTGCCAAATCATGTTTTCATGTGTGACCCAAAGGTAATTTCTGCTATCTGGGCCAGAGGGTTCATTTCCAGAAGTGACCCAAAACACAAGTTCTCTCCAGTTTTGAAGATCTGGTAAACTGTGTGTGGGTAGGATATGGCCCACATCTGTTTTGCAATGCCACATCTGGACCAAATGTCGTTGCTATCAGGGAGTAGTAGTAGTAATAGTAGTACTAGTAGTGATAGACTATATGGTTATCTGCAGCTATACTCTACACTAAAAGTCATTCTTAAGGGAATACGGTGCTTTTGGTGTATAGGTCTAGATCTTGTCAAATTAATTCAACTTGGAACCATCATCAAAACCTTGCCAGACTAAAATAAAATAGACTATGGCCTACTGCTCATATTCCATCACAGCTGTAGGTGAGACTGCCATTTCAAAGCTACAAAGGCTTAAAGTTAGGTGCTATGTGCTGTCTCAAGAGGTAAAAGACAATACTAGTGGTGAAAATAATATAGGCTACCTCTGCATCTCTCCGCTGTCATAGCATTACTCACCTATAATAAACAGTGAATAGGCTTGTCTCATTATCCTGTGAACAATTAGTCTGCTGAATCTTACCACATCAACACACGTTTCCACACAACAGATAAAAAGTAAGAGACTAACTTTCCCATGTCAGTTTGTGTCAGTGTGGTTCTGTAGAAGTGTTGCTTTAAATGGCACAGAGCAGTAAGTAGACCTACTAAACATTTCTGATTCATAGGCCACTAACACTGGGACCTGAGCGCCCTGAAAAGTGTGTTAGTGGAGTATGTCAGAGTGGGGAGGGAGCACTTTCACAAAAGCCCACAAGAATGGAGCCATCTGCAGGCCAGGGACAACTTAAAAATAAACAATTTAGATATTTACAATGTGGTTTAATTTAACCAGTAATCGATATTCTTTTATGTTTGTTTATGATAGACGTTCTATTTTAAACCTCTCAACAAATGTCTCCCAAAAATCTAATTTAATAAGCAGTGATGTAGATTACGACAGAGCGTGAACGCAGCAGTTTTGGCAGTTCCTGTTTGGGCCAGAGAGACGTGCGTGCACTGCGTACAGCAGCAGTACCTGCAGCCTTCATTCACCATGCCTGTGGACTTAAGTCAGTGGAGCGGAGCTCTGGAGCTGCAGGAGGTGGAGGAGCAGCCCGCGGAGCCTCTCACTGTGAAATACGGCTCTGTGGAAATAGACGAGCTCGGCAAAGTCCTCACACCGACACAGGTCTGGCAGCTAATGCTAGCTAAGCTAACAAACACTCTGCGTTGCTTCATATTTAACTCTTTGCGTGTAAGCGGGTGGACTCATTGCTGTTCCAAATGGGTACTAATCCAAATGCACACATACTGCTGCAGTTTACAATGCACAGAGTGAAAGCAAGTGTTCGCCAACAGTGAACTGAGTTACATAATGTGTCTTGCACCGCTGCATGTGAATTACATTGTAAACAGCGCCATCTCATGGAACATGAACAGTATTTTCGTGAATCTTTAATTTCTGGTCGCAGGTGCAGAACAGACCCACGTGCGTTGCGTGGGCAGGCTGCGACTCCAGTAAACTGTACACTTTAGCCCTGACTGATCCAGATGCCCCTAGCAGGAAAAATCCCAAATTCAGGTGCGGGTGCAATTATTAGTGTTTGTATTCCACTGTTGTATTACATTAAGTGTTATGGTTGTATATCACGACATTAAGAGCTAAAGCTGGTTTAACTTGCACCGCAGGGAGTGGCATCACTTTCTAGTCATCAACATGAAGGGGAATGACGTATCCTCTGGTTCTGTCATGTCTGACTATGTGGGCTCAGGACCCCCCCAAGGAACAGGTATAATGGGTTAATTATTTTCTTTAAAATAGCTGACATTTGTTTTAATGTATAACCAACTCTGATATTAGCAATATACATTGTTGTCAAAGTCATTTGTGGTCCTCAGGTCTGCACAGGTATGTGTGGCTGGTGTATGAACAACCAGGCCCTCTATCCTGCTCAGAGCCAGTACTAACAAACCGCTCTGGAGATGGACGTGGCAAGTTCAAGCTTCAGAGTTTCAGGAAGAAATACAAGCTGGGAGCCCCAGTGGCTGGGACCTGCTACCAGGCTGAATGGGATGACTACGTGCCCAAGTTGTATGAGCAGTTGGCTGGCAAGTAACTACAAAAGCACTAGATTGATTTGGTTTAACACCAACAAACCAATAAACTCTTGTTACAACAAGAGTTTAACAGTATATAAAATATACATTTCATTTGTATTTTCATTATTCTAGTTTTTTTGGTCTGGTCTCTTATAAGGCAGTGTTAACTGAAGCCTTCTGTTGCTTACCATGATGCAATTGGTACTAGAAAAGTGTTCATTGTTGTAATAATTCATAAAATGAAATCATTGGTTGTGTGATGAGCACTTTATTTACAAATATAATTAAAAGCTCTGACAGATTCATGCTTTCTTTAAACCTGGAAAAATTAAAGTGCATGCAATAATAAAGCCTCATACTGTTCTGGTTTGTAA
This sequence comes from Bostrychus sinensis, assembly GCA_020698575.1. Taxonomy (NCBI): domain Eukaryota; kingdom Metazoa; phylum Chordata; class Actinopteri; order Gobiiformes; family Eleotridae; genus Bostrychus; species Bostrychus sinensis. Next base: position 16,037,918 of record CM036249.1, on the reverse strand, counting down.
GAAAATACACAGCTTGAGCATTGTTTTTGAAGCAAAAATAAAGAAAATTAACAGAAAATCCAATAGACTTGAAATACTCTTTGAGGAGGGGGGAGGAAAAAGAAAAGCGCTTAAAATTCTTTAAATTTGAGTGACAATTAAAATATAATATGAAAATAAGTAAAAGCTCTCCATAAATCCTATCAACAAAAGTCCCTCCACCCCCCATAAAGCCCTTTGTGCTGCTGGGAGTTCACATGTCACATGTAGATGTGGATTATTATCATTATTCACATTGGCTGCCAGTGCAAAGAAATCAGTACTATGCACACGTATCACAATTTATTATCACCTCAGTAATAATCATAGAAGTCACATTTATTAGAAGCGTACCTGTATGTACAGTGCATCATGAAATTTGTCAAAAAGCTGTAATTTGTCTTAAAATGGCCTGATAAATACCAAACGTGTGGAAAGAGCAGCACTGACAACTGCAGTATTATCAGCTGTGTGAGTTATCGCTTTCAGATAGGTTTTTTGCTTTGACAGGATAAATCTCTCCTAAAATGCGTGTTTAGAGAGCGTGTGCAGTCATGGACTGCACTAATTTTTCTCTCCCTCCTTCTCTCATCCTGCGCCTTCAGTCACACCAAATGTGTGGTCATTGCACAAGAAACATGAAACACTGACTATGTCATCATCTTACAAAACATGACAACTACAGAAGTTCTCCAGCATTATTTGTCATCTTGACACCAAGAGGTAAGGATGGGGAAGGGTATAGGTGGGTGCACTCTGGACCCATGACGCAGAAACACAAGACACTGGTCTGACTCTGAGCTGGCTCTGTCTGTGTTTGAATGTGGACGTCAGCAGTATGGACACTGCCCTGTCCAAGATTTCAGGTCAAAGGAGTGGAGGGAGCAGTGAGGATGGTGACCCCTCATCTGTACTCGTCCTTAGGAAAGTCCAGGGCACCCAGGTTGCCGAAGCCAAGTCGCATGCTCTCCATATCGAAGCTGTCAGTCTCGCGCTCCTGTCGCTCCAACAAGTGTTTGATACGATCAGTTCGCTCCTTCTGAAGGGAAACCAGCTCCTCTTCAATCTACAGCAACAAACAAGTTTAATCTCCAAGGCATAAAAGGCATAATATTTTTAATAACATTTTCTTAGCAGAATATACAAAGGTTAGTCGTTGAGTTGTGTACATAGTGGGTCTGTTGTTGTAGAGTTGGTTTGGGTATTTGTGCTGAAGCTCTACATCGCTGCAGCAGACCCAGTAGCCACAGGTGCAAACAAAAGACCAAATGGTGCAATACAGCACACTGAGGCTCTGTACTGAGCATGCACAGAAAACTCCAGACCGTGACCATGAGCCGAACCGAGGACAATAAGGCTTTTCGAAACCATTACATCATCCCAGCCCTGGAGTGCAGAGTCTAACACTGCCAGTAGGTGGCACTTTACTACCGTAAACAGTGGAGCCACAAGAACTGGATTAGGGCGCATTACAGCGGTCTTTGTTATTAGACTGTAGTTAAGTAGAGTGGCAAAATTTGTGATATTGAATTTACTCTTGTGGCCAAAATCAACAATGTAAAACCTCTGAATCTAAAATGAATTTTACTCAAGCAAATGAACAAACTGAGACCATTATGAAAAGTAGAAATGCATACAAAATTTCTCTTTGAATTTGTGTGTTGTTTTTCATACACTACTGAGCAATGGTGAAGTGCAATACTTACAGCAAACTTGGTGCTACCATATATTTATAATGATATTAATTAGCTATAAATAGTGGCAGGAAAATAGAGGGAATAAAAGTAATTGTCATTGATTTTGTGAGACTGGGAGAAAATAGTGGTGCGCTCTGTGCGTGAAGGCATGCCGGTGTCATCACCCCCTGTAGTGAGAGAAATCTGAGTGTCTCGATTGGGCGCTGATGTCTGCGCTACCTAGCATCCTGAGGTGGATGCAAATGTATCCAGATTAGTACGGCGAGTATGCCAAGAACCTAGTATTTCAACTGATTGAAATATCCCTGACATGTGTGCAATAGACCCTTCCATCAAATGGCACCTTTGCAAGTCCAAAGTGATGTAACCTGTTGAAACCAAGTGGCAAATAAGAAGCGTACATACTGGGAGATCCTGTAAAACGGCAATACAAATTATTTCCAGGTTTTATTGGCTACACAAAATATATTATCGTAGTGCTACTGGAAAGCAAAATACCCTGGCTGGCCATTTTATTTATTATATTTTCTTTTTTAATAGAAAAACTTTTTTTTATGATGCAGATTTACTGACCTCGGAATGGTCTCAGGGTTTCAGATAAACAGTGTGAGTGTTTCAGATAAACAGTTATAATTGGTCAGGAAGGATTGATTTTGGTAAGTTTCTACTGGGAAGGGGTCCAGACCCTTTTTTCTTTTTTTTTTGGTAAGAAAGTTCATGTGTTTCCTTGTGTAGTAGTTTGAACGCCATCCTTAGTATTGTAAATCAATATAACCAATAGAGATAACCATTTCCGGTCAAAGCCCTTATTTATAAAGACAGTAATATTGACAGTCAGTGCACTAGACCTTTTGTTCCAGGTGAGCCCGCCGCAGCGACACCTTCTGCTCGAGCTTCTGCTGCTCGCGCTCATGCTGGGCCTCGGTCTGCATCTTGATCTTGCTCTGGTAGGCGTTGAGCAGCTCCATCTCCTGCTGCAGCTGCTGCCTCAGGGCCTGGCACTCGGCTTCCTGGGCCTCATCCAGACGCAGCTGAGCGGACCGCCATGGACCCCGCCACAACAAGGGCACCGATACAGAGAGGGGAGAGAGGGCACCATGAATAGGGCACATACACAACACCACCAAAAAGAAGAGCACGGACAGGTCATGTAGAAACAGACAAGGAACAGGGGAAAAGCAAGAGGTAGCAAGATAAACACACAAAAGTTAAATTTGAAAGAAATCTGAAATAAGTTTTCTTTTTTTATAAAGCAGGTTAAAATCATTGCAGTTGGTCTGAGAGATGTACAAAAGCAATAAAAGAAACAAAGAATATGGACCATTAACAATAAAAACACAAAGGATGTAAAACTGATAACATAAAATGTAAATTAATAACTTACAATAAAAGCTCTTAGAACATTAGTAAAAATCAACAAAATGGCATATTTATCTAATATAACTTTTCACATTGTGTTAAAAGCTAATGAGAAAGGGTGCTTTTTTTGGAAGTGACGTAGAATGGGCCGGTCTAGTCTCTTGGAGCCATGACTGAGAAACACAATGACCATGAGTTTGAGTTTAGTTCTGGGGATGACTAACTGTAACTGATCTGCTGACCTGAGAGCGACAGGAAGCAACGTGGATCTGGTCAGAGTAAAAAAGAATCTTACAATCAGTTCTAAAACACACCGATCAGCCAGTGCAGTGCCAGACTGAACAGCCAAATCAGTACTGTCTGAATTTTTTGACTTAATGTGATAGTTGTGGATGTGGTGCTTACCGCCTGTGAGGCCATCATCTCGTTAATGCTCTGTTCGTACTGCTCGGCAAGGATGGCCAGCTTGCGTGTCTGCTCATCCTTTAGGGCCTTGAGCACCGTCTTGTGCTCAGCCTTGGGCGTCACTTCCATCTGGTGGTGGCGCAGAGCCTTGTATTGCTTGGTCTGCACCTTACATGTGTCCTGGAACTGCTTCTTGATTTGTAGCTCCAAAGCCTGGTGGATTGGGCAAAAAAGGCAACAGCAAAAACAGAGCGGTAAAAAAAAGCATTAAGTCACTTATACTCTTTCTCTTCTACAGTCAAACAAAGGATTACAATCTTAAATAGCCTAAGGTACAAGCTCACATTGCTTCTATGTAGTCTTCTGGTAAAAAAAAAAAAAATCTATATTCCAAAAGGGTATTATTTTCTTTCATTTTTCTTTAAAAAAAAAAAAATGAATTTATTACATTCATGTTGTATCACTGTTTACAAAACTACAGAGAATACTATTTAGACTTTGTTTAGTCTGGTGCAGTTTTTGCTTAATATTGATTTAATCTTTTGCTTTAACTGGTATGTATGGCCAATACTTAAAATATTTATTGTCTATTGCATGTTTTCCTGATATTAGAGGCACCTGTGACATTGCGTGGAGTGACACACACCCCTATGTCCCGTGTATAGAGACAGAACCACTCACTTTGAGATTTTTGGGTTGCTGTCGCAGCTCCAGCACGTGTTTGCGGTGCAGTTCTCTCTCGCGCCGGTTGTTGTACTCGATCTGGTTCTCCAGCTCGGTTTGGTGCTGCAGACGGATGAGGTCCATGCGCAGCTTCTGCAGGGTCCTGAGCTGCCGCTGCTCCAGCTCCTGGGTCGACTCATCGTGGCGGATCAACATGGCGTGCTCCATCTCCTTCTGCGTCTTCTTTTTGTTTAGTTCCTTATGGAAAAAAGAGATATCAAAAGTTATTAAGACCTGCATTGTTCCTGACAGCACTCAAACATTTTTTTCTGATATTTACCTAAATGTTTCAAGTCTAAAATCTTTCCATGAAAAACTAAAGATCTCAGATTTACACAGCTTTTGAGCTTATGACATAGTTGCCTTGCTTTGCTTTATAATAATCTCCTTATAGCAACAAAGGAAACAAATCCCAAATCTAATAAAAACTATGTAATTAATTGTGTGAAGAGGACTGAAATAAACTATTTTGCTTGGTGAGAAAAACATTTATCTTAAATTATGTTGAGGTTGGCTTCATAGTACAATAAAAAACATGAAGAACAGGATCTTAATGTTAATATTTTCCAAACTTTTATAGCTAGTAAATGGTAACAGGTGCATGGATACCTGACTACTTGCCATTTATGTTTATTAATAAAAATTATGAAAAGGCTGTGCATCTTCTACCTCTCGGATCTGCTCCTGCTCTGACTCGTGCCTCTTGATCATGACTTTACGCTTGAAACCGCGGCAGTTTCTCTCATAAAACACCCGCTGCTGGGCTAAAAGGTGGGCCTCTTCCTCAGCTTGGGAATGCTGCATATTCTCCTTGTGCTTGGACAAACGCTCCTGCTTCTCCTTTTTGGGTGTGCTGTGGTCCTCGTTCATCTCCTAGGAATGAATTAAATTCAAGCAGAAATTAAGAAGCTGAAGGACATAATGATAAGTGATGTATGAAAGTGTACATTTGTTTTTAACAATGTTGAATTTAGTTTGAATAATTTGTTTTATATAGCATGATGGAATCTCAAAGGTGACTATTCATATATGCTGCACACTTCAGTTGACCCTCTTCCTAAACCACAGATGGCTTTCACAGCTGGAGGGGAGCTGAGAAAAAAAAGAGTCAATTTTAGCCTAACCCTCACCAGTTCTCTTTCTCTTTTATGAGCTTTAAGGTAATCTACAACTCGAGCTAATACACTTAACACATGAGCCTGATACCCACTCTCTGTGGTGTGCTGGCTAATTCTGTTGTAGCCCTCAGTTGGTGGGAAATATCACTCCCTGCCAGCAATGCTTTCTTTTAGCTGTGCTTACCCAATTTGGTTCACTTATCTAGTAACTGAAAACACAGTGTATCACACTCCCAGCCCACGGGAGTATTCAAAAGCCCTTTGCAACGTTGTGGAGGCTCTAATGTACATTAACTGTGTGTATGGCTTTAGGATGGTCTTTCACTGTGTAGGTACAAATTGAGTAGGCTGAGTGAGTCAACACAACTTCCAAAAAAGCCCGGTTCGGAGGTACTAAATGTGCATGTTTGTGTGGAGGAGGGTTGAATCAACAGTAAATAGAAGGCAGGACCATGTGTCACAATCGAGAGGCGTGCAAAGGAGCTCCCCTGAGGAGGAAGAAGCAATCTAACAAACATGGCACACCTCCTTAATCTTCTCCTTGCAGAGCTTGTACTGTTTCTTTTGATTATCCAGAAAAGTGGTCAGCTCCTTCTTCTGCTGGGCAACAATCTGCTGCTGAAACTTCTTCTCATCTGCCACCGCAGTCTTCATCTGTGAGACACATGACAATGGACTGTGAGCTGAATTTAAGGTCATAACCAGATAATAGCTTCTTTGTATGTACTAATGCCCCATCATGACACATGTTAGCATTCATGTATAAAGGGAAGTGTACTGAGCAGACCATCCCACTGGCTCCTGTGGCTTGCTGTGTGCTCACCAGAACAGAAGTGTGCCTTGTTTTTCCAGGTGTGACCTACTTGTGCTCTGTCAATGTAAATGTCATCAAGTGGCAGAAGTGATGTTAACATTTTCTAACTTTTTAGTTTATCAAATGATGCTTTTGTATTGAGTTACAGTCTGTTTTCATTTCTTTCTTTATGTCACCATTGACCTTATTCCCAAGCCAACTGTTGCATGCTGCCTTCTCGGTCTCATGATCAGCTGTGAAATAACTCAGGGGTTACTGTACTCATGCCTTTCCACTCATGCCCAGTAGCCCCCTAACCCTGGTCAAATCCCACCTCCTTTTCGGTTAGCACAGCGTGGCGCTTTGCCAGTTTCTCCAGTTCGATGTAGGCATTGTTGGCCTGTGTCTCCACCTCCTTCTGCAGCTTTAGCCGGTGCTCGTCCATCTCGGCCTTCAGCTTGTTCTCCAGGGCGATCAGCTGCTTCTGATGCTGCCGCCGCATTCGCTTGTAGCCCGACATCTGCTCCCGGAGCTCACTGTCTTGCTCATGTTCGTGGATCTGCTTTGTCACCTGTCATCAAGCATAAAAAAGTTGGGACCATGCAATGTCTAGTTGATGAAAACATTAACATCATCAATGTCAGCAACATCTCGATGGAAATGCTGAGATGTTGCACACAAAAAACGAAATCCCCATAACAATGTTGTCTACGCAGCCCAACAAAAGCTCTTATCTGGCCACAGCACAATAATTACTACGATCAAGAAGCTGCCATAAATTTCTAAATTTGAAAGAGCATAAAAATCTGAAAGAACAACAAACATCTAAAAATAGAAAATAGATTCAATAAAATTTATCAAACACATGTACAAACGCTATAAGTACCATCAGAAAATCCTCCCACAACTGCTCCCATACAGGACACACCAACCTGAGGACAGAAAGGGTTCTCCACATCTAGGTAGTATTCGCTCCGCATCTTCTCATAACTTCCTCCTGAACTCCTTAGGCCAAACATGGTGGCAATTTTAGCCAAGAACAGCACCATCCAGAAACATGGCTCAGCATCCTATGGTTGAATGAAGCCTGAGCTGAGCTCCAATGCCACCCAAAGACCACCCCCTGGCGGACTAGGCCCCCCCTCGGCCTGGTTCGTGCCCAGGGCACATAGAGGCACAGCGAGCGTGTGAACTTTGTATGAGGCACGCAGACTTAGAGGGCCAACAAGAGCACAGAGCCGCTCTTTAGTGCGGCTAACGCTAAGCGGCGGACAGCAGGTGGGTCACATGAATACCTCATTGAGAAAGAGTGAGAGAAGTTGGAGCGTGGGGTTAGCAAGGAGCTGGCAGAAACATGTGGGGAGGGGGCAATGAGTCCAAAGGAGAAACTGCAGATGGAGAAGGAAAGGAAAATACAAATACTCTAAGATAGGGGGGTATGGCAGTAGGTGGAGGTTAAAGTCCCTCTTTTTAATCCTTACTGAATCAATACTCCTACTGTAATGTGGCTACCAATCCTTGTCACTTAAGTGCAAAGGCACTCTGTACACACTACAAAGGACCAAGTCACATCATGTGACAGGTCCCTTCACATAGGACTCAGCCATGGAAAGGAGATCATATTCAGCAGCAGGAGTGCAGCATGCAGGCCAAAGGTGACTGTCGTGCCTACTACTGTGCTACAAACAACTCTAAAGACCTATACTGGCATGTTTTTCCAACTTTCTTAAGTTTATAGTGATGTTTTATGCCATTTTTAAATCTAAAACAAGGCTTTTCTTCTTGTTTACACAACAGCTCTTTCTGAGAATAATGGCACAGATGTTAAAATGACATAAGGAAAAGTAATTTCACTGAAGAGGAAGCCCTTTTTCCTGGAGATGCACAGATGGTAGAGATGTAAGTGCACTTGTTTGTCAATTTGGACTTGCGCATGAAAAAGGGCCTGTGTTATAATTCAGTTTGATCTATTATTTATTTTTCCTATCCTCTGTGCTGTACATCCACTACCCTGCCTGTTTTAACACTGTAATGCCCAGATTCACTTGCTGTCAGGTAAAGTAAAATCAGAAGCTCAGAAAGAATCTCACTCATGCTCCACTCCCGCTGACCTATAGTAACCCACACCCTCTTCTATACTCATTCCTTACATGCTCCTTACATCCTCCCAAGTCCATTCAGTCTATGTGCAGTTTCCTGGTCTCCACCTTTAGTGACATTACAAAGCCTTATCTCTCTTTCAATTTGGATTTTATCTGCACTGCTCTTTTGTTTATCAGTCTGCTCCACCATCTTCCTTATCCACCCAATATCAGTGTCCTTGTGTCGGTCCTCCAATTCCTCTTTTTTTTCAGTTTGTTCTTTTATATGGTTAAGTTTACACAGATTTCTTGTTGTGATCTCATGTTCTTTCTCTCTCTGTCAGTCCGCACCATCTGGACCCCTTATCCTCCTCTCTCCTTTTTCTTTGTCTACCTGCTGATTTCAGTCTCACTGAGTCGAGGCCAATCTGAGGACGTCTGCGCTCGGCACAAAGAGATGATGTCATTTTTTCTTCAGCGCCGGCGGGCAGAACTATTCTACAACACTGCTGCTGCTGTGCTTTATACGACACTGCCACTTGTAACAGCCAACGGCATACACATAGGTCCTTAAGTGCGCTAACTTAATTTTGTTCTTCAGGACTTGTATAAGTTTTTATGCAATGGTGACAACTGGGAATGCAGCATGTCCACACACCAGCATTAGGGGAATTGCAACAACAGCTTCCCAATGTATGGGTCACAATCTGGTCAAGGACCTCACAAGGAGACACACACAGCCACACAACAACACACATATACTGTATCTTTGAGGCAATCTCATTTTTGGATTAAGACCGGACAGAGCCCAATCACAATTAAAAACCCGTGGGTCATGGATGGATAAACACACACATATCGGTACTACTACTTCAATAGTTACTAGTGCACGTTTCCATGACAACAGACAGAGAGGCAGAGAAAGCCCTGCCCCTTTTTCAATGAAGAGTACAGAGGAGTCACACGTGAGGCTGATGTACATTCGAGTGAAGGCGCGGAGGAAATAAAAACAGTGGGTGGATGCAGGGGAGTGGTACTGTCGGGCTGGGAGAAGAGGACGACACAAAAGGAGGGAGGTAAATGAGGAAAGACAGCTGAGAGACAAAGAAATTAGGAAAAACTGATCCACTGTCATGACGGGTCATTAGACAGGAGGATGGGGTACATAACCGATGACCTTTTACACACATTACAGATGTGAAATGATAGCCAAAAAGCGCATAAACCAGTTACCAGATAGTGTGTAATAATGCACAATTATAACATTTACACTGCCATTGTTTTATTAAAACTGTACTACTGTAGCATGTGACCTGACTTCAATCAATCGATCAAACATTTAAAAATGGCTTCAAGATATTGTTTTGGAAAGCACAAAGTATCCTAAGCCCAAATGTCACGGTCAATCTTAAGGTGGATACTGGTTCATCAAATTGCAGCTTTGCTTTCAGAGTTTATAAACCTTTTACTTGAACCAAAATGTCTGTCCAAACCATCTCATCTTAAAGCAAAAAAATCACAGTTTGGAGAACAAGGCAGGAGCAATGCCGCAGAGATGAAACAACTGTACTGTAAAAAGCTGTGACGTATAAAAAACTAGTGGTTGTAAATCTATACATATCCGTAACTGTATCAATAGTACTAATAAAGAGTTAAAAAGGTGTGTTCACTGACCCCATTAGCATAAATATTTTGTCATTACCATTGTATACTTCTCTGGCACTTATCCAAAGCAAAAGAATAATGGAACTTTTTGCCATCGTAATCAATGCCCTTTGACAGTAAGTTAAGCATGTTTTCTCACCAGTGAAGCGGACTTTATTGTTGCAAAGCGGCCCTGGTTCTTGTAGTTTTGAGCCTGGCTGCTCTTGTCTGAGGAGACTGGCCTCAGCTCTGGTCGGTGGTCCCTGTGAATCCCATCATCCCAGTTGTACTGATGGTCCTGTGACAGATACAAACATACACATGAAATGAAGAATAGCAGCATAAACAACAAGTAAAAATGGCTGTAATGGTACTGTTGTGAATTAACTTTGTTTTTTTGTTTTTTTTTACTTTTTTTAACCTAATTGAATTTATTTTGAACATAGTTTAAAATGACACAAAATATAATCTGAGTGTTGGATACATTCTGCAACAACAGTTTTAGGTTCAAGGTTGAGTCAGTCACAATACAGCTCCTACATCCTGGGGACAAAAAGATGACAGAGATTCATCTGAGGAGGATCTTCATTGCATTGGAAAACAATGTGTCACTTTCATTTGTTCTCAGCCCAGCTCCTGAACTTGAAACAATGCAAGGGTTGTCTGTTCATAGAGTGACAAGCGTATTCACGTACTGTCAGAATACAAAGGGCAGATGAAGAAAGGGAATGACAAAGCACTGACAGCTATCTCCGCACTGATTTGTAATCTTTTGAGGTAGTCTGGGAGAGTGGCAGACTTTTTGTTGACCTTTTGGGAAATGTTATGGAGTAAGTTCCTTGTGGACAATAGTGTAAGCAGTGGTGATAAAGAGCGTCAAGCTAGTTTCAGAGGGATGGGATTACACATAAAAGAATCAGATGTTTTCACATAGCTTCTGTTAGTTAACATTTCAAAAAGATACATCAAAGTAGTGGAGGTACTCTTGATGACACATGCCACCAAGGACTCGTAAAAACCAGGGTGCATGACATTAAAACCAATGACAGTGTATGAAAGTGGGCCAATAAACCCTTACACTCATATACAATGCAATAAAATGGTGATGCAGCATTTCCTGAAGTGTTATTTTGAATTGGACAAAGCATTAAACTAGCGATATCACATTTCTGCCTACACAGGAAAAACGGATTAGAGGTAAAGTCATCTAATTGGGGTCACAAACATGGGAGACATGTTGGAGTTCAGTGTCTTGCCCAAGGATACCGAGAATGTGATTGATTATTATTTTAGATTCACAATTTGATTTAACCCTTGAATCACAACAGTTGCCCAATCATGCTTTTATCACATCCAGAAAATTTCCAAGACCAAAAATCTATCTCCTGTACTGACCTTGAAAACGTAATTCATGCTCTTGTTTCTACCCTCCTGGACTATTACATCGTGCTATATTCAGGTCTGAGCCTGAAATCTATCAGTTGTCTCCAGCTGATCCAAAACTCTGCAGCAAGACTGTTAACTGGAACTAAAAAACAAGAGCACACCACCCCCACCCTAGTGTCCTTATACTGGTTACAGGTCAATTTTAAAATTGATTTTAAAACTTTTTTGAATTTGAAATTTTGACTCCCATTGATTACAAAATCTATATAATCAAGAAAAAAATGCTTACTTAAAATGGACTGTGAATGACAGGCATGCTCTTTACGTCCATATGTACGAGCTTTACAGTGCTGTCAAAGCTAGATCCACTCATGTCTTTGTCCAGAACGTTGTCCAACATCTTGTACTAAGCTCTATAAATCACTTAACACAAATAAATAATAAAACTACTCTTCCTCTACAGGTTATTATTTTGGTGACACATAAATAATTGTTTTAAATAATCGTGATTCCAATTATGGCCTAAATAATCGTGATTGTGAACTTTTCCATAATCGAGCAGCCCAAATAAGAGTTTGTTCTTGCAACAACTAATGAGTTTAGATCATATGTACAGGGTCTGTAAAAATGCTTTTGGACTTGATGACTAACTAACTTAATTGAGTAAGACCATGAAAGAGACCATATTTTTCAATAGGACTCATGCTTCTTTGGACCAACCCTCACTTCCCGCCTGCCTTCCTTGACATCACCTGATAACATGGTCCACTGATCTTTTACTTTCCATGGCACAAACACTGTTGAGCTTTTTACTGCAGGGATCACTATCTGAAATCCTTACTAAGATGAGAGTTTGTACAGCTCGATCTCAGACCGTTACCTTCTTGGTGTGAGGTGAGGAGTCCAGGCTGTAGTCCTGGGGGTGCATCATGGTCATTTCGGAGCAGCTGTCATCCAGCACCTCCTGCATGCTGTTGACACTGCTGCTTTGGCTGCCTGTGCTCACTGAGGTGCTTGGGATGGAGTGGTTACTGCCCAGGCTGTTCATCTTACAGCTAGCTGCCTCACTGTCCTGCAAATACCAAGTCACATAAGCATTAGCGAAAGAAATGCTGAAAGTTATATATGCACAATATTTAGAGTGAAATGTGTTTAGACTTTTTAGTAATAGTATAAAAAGACAAAATATTGACTATTTTAGTATTTGTAAACTTTTGATGAAAAAGAAACATACACATTTGTGGCTGGTGTATTAAAATCACAGATCTGCAAAGCTTTAAAATATTTAAACAGTAACAGGTACTGAGGTTGTTACAGTGCTGTGGAGGTTCAAGTTTATTTCCCTCATAAAGCAGGGTTTGGTGCAGTGTGCTTTCTCACTAAAGGCTTTAATGGTGTCCTGTTGCACTGAGGTCTGGTGGCTGCTGTGCATTGCGTCACGTGGTGTAAAATGTCACTGTGGTTGCTGGCTCTTGATGCCTGTTCACATTGCTCCAGGCCAGGTCAACCAAGGGACATATCATCTCAGTGTCAGCCCACAGAGCTTATAGGAGGAAGACTCTGCTCACTGTCACAGTGACAGGCTGCTCACATCCAGCAGCATGGGCAAAACCAGGGCTAAATTAAACAGGATACTTCACACTCGAGCACTGTCTGTGGCTCCTCTCTTTCAGCTCACGTACTACCTTGAGGTTTCTGTAACATCACTTCAGACTAAGTAGTGAGTTTTCTTTGTAGTGTCACTGTGAGCTCTGTGGCTGGTCTGCAGAGGGAGCTTTTTGGAGAACAGTAAAACCAGACATCCTGCAGAGAACAGCTTTAGTCCAGAGATGATCAGATACAGTCTCAATTAGCTGTAATTCAGTTTCTTCTGCAGTTTCATGTGGTTGTACTTCAGGCTTGGTTTTGGCTTAGCCTTTCCAATGTGTCCAGATAGAAAATTAAAAGGCATGTTCCTCAGCAATTATATTAAAAGCCATTAATAAAATAGACTATCAAAGAATAATCTGAATGGTTCACCAGTGCCTTTCAACATTAACCATTTGTTTCCTCTTGTTTTTTTAAACTCTAGTTTTGTGTGTGTGTGTGTATGTATGTGTATATATATATATTATATATATATATTTTTTTTAATAATCCAATTGAAGGTTCTTCCCGTTACTCCCACCTCTTCCTCCTCCTGACTCTCTCCCATTGGCCCATTGTGTTTCTCTTGATACAGGATCTTCTTCATCTTTCGATACTGCAGATTGTCCAGCTCCCGCACTGCATCCTTGGTCCTCTGGATAAGGTCAATAAGAATGCGCGGCGACCGTTCTCGACGCACAAAATCATGCTGAGAAGAAATACAACAAGTATGAATGTTTTTTGTCATTTGTTCAAGCTAAACTTTTTGCATCTCATTAAATACACTATGCTTTTTCATTGAGTACAATAACGCCACACGTCACTAGAGGGCGCTTGCAGTGCTCGCATAGTCATGTTCTCTGCCACCAGCTGAGCACATGGGCTGTGTGTCAGACGTGTAGAAATTGATTTTCATGAATACTCCTAATCCCTTTTCAATAAATAATGTCTTGAATGCATTTGCCTTGGCAGTGACTTAATGACAGCAGAATTACAAGGAGGAACTACATTACTGCCATAATAAACAAATATGTTTTGACTATATTTAGACCAATTCTGCAAATATATTTCCTTAATGCATTACAAAAGTAGGAGTAAGACCACAGTAAACAAAACTGTCATTCATTACAGTGCAATTTAGCTGTAAATAAGGCCATATTTATTTACGTAACCATCAAAGTAGAGTGGGTCAGTCTGCCTTTAGTGCATAAGGTGAAGATGTGGTACGAGGGTGTGTTTGTTTTGTTTGAAATGTACTCATAAAATTAACCTAAAAAACTAACACCTGTGCTCACATACACTCAAACCTTTTCCTAGCCAGTCTCATTTATAAAATACAGCGTGCTTAAAAATGCTAAATGTGCATCCTTATGTGTACTGGGTTAAAATTAAAATATGGACCAAGTTAAAATGAAAAAACATTTGTGGTCTATTTCTAGCTCTCTCTGCACACCTTCGCTCCATGTGACAGATGCTGGTGTAATGGGTTAGTCGGGACACAGGGGAATGACATCACAGCCCGAAAATAGAGATTACAGTGATTTGTCCCATTTTCTGACAGACCTACACCGTAGTGTGGGCAGCCAGCCACCCCCGTCCCATCCAGCGATGAGAACTTATCTCCAAGATTGTGTCTTATTAAAGGTTAGTGTTAAGAAGAAGTGACATTAGCTCAAAAGCAGGTTCAGACACTTTGATACAGCTCCTAACACCAAGGGTATGTTCACACTACAAAAAAAAAATGGCCCAGATGTGATTTTTTGATTTGACAGACTTGTTGGAGCTCTCTTAACCTAAAATATAATTCAAAATAAATTTATTTTGAATATTTTATATGACATGTATTAGTATAAATCTCTATATCAATAAAATTAGTATTTATCAGATGAAATGCTGGTCCAAGTGGAAGAGTAGTTTAATAAATCACATCTGAAACATATTCCCACCTTTATTATTGCAGTTTGGTTTAAAAGCCTTGTTGTTTTCAAATTGCCTGCACAATAATATGGCATTTGTGGGATTGCTAAAACAGAGAAAAGTAAGAAAATCTTTGAAAAGTAAGAAAATCTGAATATAAAGGAAAATGTGATGAGGTAGTTTTAATCAGTTTTGTTTTTGTTCTTCACAACTACATAAACTCTCTATAAATGTTGCACGTTGGCGCATAGTGTGAAAGTGGCTACACTAGTTATGATTTATTATTCTTTATGAAGATAAGAAGACAGCAGCTAAACAATAAATTAGAGAGTTGAGAGTATGGCCAGCTTCAGGGAAAGAGCCAGCAGGAGTTGAACCCTGGTCCCTCTGGGCATGTTTTATTCTACCAGGGGAACCACGATGGGATCCCAATGTGACGCTCAATGGATTTGGTGGATTATCACAGAAAAAATACATACTGCATGTTGAATGTAGTTTTAACCAAAGATGGTGGCATAATGCCATAAAAAGTCAGTACATACTTGTTTGACATTGATAATATTTTAGGCATGCAAAAGCTCTGACTGCTTGAAGGTGACCTTTAAATCCTGGGTATTTTGATTTAGTTTATCTACAGATAGATAGAGTTAGGTCCATAAGTATTTGGACACTGACACAAGTTTTGTTATTTTAGCTGTTAACAAAAACATATTCAAAACACAGTTATATAATTCATATGTTCTTAAAGTGCAGACTCTCATCTGTAATTTAAGAGTATTCCCATTGAAATCGGACAAAGGGTCAAACAGCTCTTTATTGTGTAGCTGCCTCTTTTTCAGGGGCTCAAAAGTGATTGGACAAATGAACATTACCATGAATCACATGTTCATTTTCAAAACTTTGGGGAAAATCCTTTACAGACGATGACTGCCTGAAGTCTAGAACCCATGGACATCACCAAACACCAGGCTTCCTATTTTATGATGCTCTGTCAGGCTTGTACTGCAGCGGTCTTCAGTCGTTGCTTGTTTGTGGGCCTTTCTGCCTTAAGTTTAGTCTTAAATGTGAATTTACTGACTTGGCCATTGCAGAATATTTCACTTATTTGCCTTAGAAAACTCCTGGGTTTTGTTTGCAATATGTTTTGGGTCACTGTTAATGTGTGCTGTGAAGTGCTGTCCAATCAACTTTGTGGCTTTTGTCTGAATCTGAGCAGAAAATTTATCCCAATACCCAATACCTTTGTATTCTGTAGTCTTCTTGTTATAGTGGACCTAGACACTGATAGGACTACTTCCTGGAGTGTGTTCTACACTAGCGTGGATGTTATTTTTTAAACCATTTGTTGATCCAGCCTAAGGATGGTCTGGTTCACTTCCATTGAGATACTGAATGTTGTGATTTCACAAAAACAGCTTTCAAATGCAAATGTAACACCTGGAATCAAGTCCAGACCTTTTACCCGCTCAGTTTATGATGGATTAATGAGAGCATGCAGCTCTAGAAATAGCTTCTGAAGCAACTGTCCAAATACTTTTGAGCCCCTGAAAAAGAGGCAGCTACACATTAAAGAACTGTAACTCCTAAACCCTTCTTCCGATTTGGACGTGAATACTCTCAAATTACAGCTGAGAGTCTGCACTTTAAGCACATATGATATATACTGTATTTTGAATAGTTTTGGTAAAAAGGCTAAAATAACAAAACTTAGGTCAGTGTCCAAATACTTGTGGACCTAACTGTATGTGTAAATCTCATTAATATGATGATTATTGTGAATGAATGAAAACTGGAAGAGAGTATTTAACCTGAAGTTAATGCTCTGATAGCTCAAGGCCCCCAGATTAGTGACCTGATTTCCCCTTTAAAAGAGCTTGGTCTGCGTGCGGACCGAAAGGAAGAGTGATAGAGGGTATTAATCATAAACTAACGACCCCCTCCCTTTTAGCCATTCACGATAAAACAGCCTTTTCAACACTGATCCAAAGTCTGTTTGATACTCATCCCTGTTTAATGGTTTTTCGGACTGGATTTAGGTCAGAGGTGTTGGAAAACGAAAATTCCAGTCATAAGGTCCATGAAATCCACAGATCCACCAACTGACCCCAAAACAGTGAAAAAACTTCTGCCCAATCTCTGCTACTGTGCACTCTGAGCATGTTAACCAAGAACATAAATCTCTTAGTGGCCAATAGGATTACCTGTTGGTCACACAAACAAAAAGATCAACTCCTCAATTACAGAGAAGCACACACGGATTAACACCCACGTTTTATTTAAGGATTTGTTTTGTGTGCAAATCTGGTGAAGAAAATGCCTTGTATCTTAGATTCATAACTATTATAACTGAACAGAGGCTAAAAGCATGGTACAGGAAGTACGACTGTGGCAAAAATGTACAGAGGGGTGTTTGGTGCAGCCTGAAGGAGTCTGTGTGTGAGTATTGGGTAGCTGTGGGTGGGATTGGCTCATCCACTGTGGAAGGAAGTGAGGTCACATGAGATGGGATTAGAGGAGGAAGACCACTCACTCGTAGCAGCTCTCCCGACGAGGGTCGGTCCTGAGGAATTTTAAGTAGGCAGTAGTCCACAAAGCTTCGGAAATGGTCGGACCTACCAAAATAATTAAAAAAGGAACATTTTCTATTACACAATTATTAAAGCTGCAGGACAGTAAAACAGATGGCTATCGGTTTAATCCAACATGACTAAACATGTCTTTGTTTATATATCAATATGTTAAACCACAGGATCTCTGTGTAATCTCTTAACATGGATTAATGTATAAAGCACATATAGCTTATGTAAATATCTGGAGCAATAACAATATAGGCCAATGGAACACCGTGCCACTGACTCTGATCTAAAAATATGCTTTCCATTGCTCCATAAATAAACCACTGTGAGTTAGTTTGCTGAACAGGTCATCAAGACAAGGTTTTAAAATACTATATGTAAAACAAAGGGGTCATTGTGAGGTCAGTGTTTGAAGACATTCTCCCATTTATGCATTTGTTTAGCTGTTTCTCATTTAAGTAATAGCTAGAGCAAACAAATGCTTCACTACTCTACACTACACTCCGATGTCTACCATAATCTCATCTGACAGAATATGCCTGATGCCTTGGGCCGTTGGAGTCCCTCCAAAAACATTACAACCCTAAAAGAAATCACAGGCCCAAGCAGAATGCCAAACAAAAGCAAATTTTATGACACCCTTATTTCTGTCTCCAGATTTTTTCCACTCAGGTGCAGAAGTGAATACGTTATCTAAATGAGTGTTGGGGAGACAGCAGAGAAAGGTCGCTGATGCCTTCAGGCAAAACTACAGCAGGAGACGGCCACATGCTGCTATTCTTCTTGTTTGTGCATACATCATCCGTACTTTGCCCAGGTTTGAATGCAACTTCAAAAATTCTTTAGGAACTGGCATCTAGCACAGTATTCTTGAGTTAATTAGGTGTTAGCTTGCAGTTTTATTACAAAACATGCCAACAAAACAAATCTATTGGCCTTTATTAAATAATGTAATATCACTTCTCAAATGTCAGAGCTTTGAGATTCAGCAGCTAAATTGAACTAAAGGTCTGGATTTCCAACATTATAATGCTTATGGTGCTGTAGCAGACACCTACAGTAAGCAATAAGTTGTTTATGAGTTACGGGATGAAATTAAAGTCTGTAATATCTAGAAGGACAGTCCCAAGAGAATCCATTAGCATCTAAATATACACTTTTAGAAAAGCAAGAAGGAGGCCATTTTCAACACACAAGTAATTAGGAAAGAGAACAAAACATTTCAATCAATACTATAGATGTTATTTTAAATCTGCTGAAACAAAGGCACGCAGAGATATTGTGTGTGTACACAGTATTTCTCTGAGGGATGTTTCTCATGTAATTGTAATGGACTTAAAAGTGTGACCTTGTGCAGGGCCTGGTGCTGGAGTCACACTTTACAGATTATCACAACAATGTCTTAACCTGCCTGAGCTCAGGCTTCACCAGAGCTCATTGCTGACTGTACTGTGCTCCATTGTTACTTCCCTTCACCATTGAACTCACCACTCATTGGACTGCAGTGTGGGAGAGTCATTCTGGGCAATGTGATATAAGGCACTCATGGCGTTCATGTTGAACAAGGGCGGTTTACGCTCCGCTAGAAGTAGAGAGAAAGGACATCGATGGAATTAGGGACTTGTTTCTTCATGAGGCAATACTGCATTTGTTTCTTTTATTTATTTATAGTTAATACTCACCCAACTCAATACAAGTAATCCCCAGGGACCAGATATCCACTTTTCCTTCGTACTGTCCCTCATCCATGGCTAGGATCACTTCTGGGGCCATCCTAGGGGCGAAGATGCAAATGCACACACACACACACTTTATTAACTATACAAAATATGAATATGTTATAATCTGCTAAGCCTCTCAGAGCTTCTAAAGAAGCTGCTACTCTGTGATAACGCCTACAACAAAATGTGTGTATTTCTGTAAATGTAGAGATTGGTATGTTTGGTGACTGGATATGACATGAGGGAGACAAAGCTGTGTGCTGCTGGCACCAAAAGTCCATCAATAGCTCTGTTGTTAACTCTACGCAGTGATTAACATTCAACACCAGTGTAGTCTGGAGAGTAAACAAACATGGCACAATACAGTAGCCTCAATAAGGACCTGTAAAAGACTAATGACAAAGGCCAACTCAACTGTTTCAACCAAAAATCTAAAAATCACCTGCCATACACAACAAACTGAGATTCTAGGTATATTCTGACACCTTTCTATGTATCAGAACTTGCATGACTTTCTTCAGCAATTAGAGAAACAGTAGCTAATCTGTTGGATCGTATCAGTCTTCACTCCCCATGTGTGCTCCACATCCTTCCTTGGACCATTTCCTTGATCCTGACCACTGAGAACATCCCATAAGAGCTTCAGCTTTAGAGATGCTTTGACCCAGTCATCTAGCCAACACAATTTGGCCCTCTAACTCACAAAATGTTCACTTGCTGCCTAATGTATTGCACCCACTAACGTGCCATGATGAAAAGATAATCTGTTATTCAGTTCACCTGTCAGTGGTCCAGATAAGTTATGTTATGCCTAATCTGTGTATTTATTTTCCTTTTCTCAACAAACCTGCAATGGAAAATGTATTATGATATGCACACACAGTGGTGTCTGTGTATCATATCAGTACAAAAATGCAGGGCTAATGGAGCTAAACAATTATAACTCATGGTACTGACCAGTAAGGTGTTCCCACAAAGGAATTGGCAGGTGAGGCAATGGAGGCAGAGCCGAAATCAGCAAGTTTGACCTGACCCAGCTCAGTCAGCAGGATGTTACCAGCTTTAATGTCTCTGGATAAAAACAGAGAAGAGAAAAAATATATTTAACCCAAAGAATCTAATAAGCCAGAAAGCAGTATTTTGTTGTAATTTCAAGTATACTGTTTGCAAAAATGTTCACTTCAGTAAAATATGCAAGGTTCAAATGGCAATGTTTCTACTAAAAAATAAGAACAATGAAAGTCAGAACAGTAAACATCTGATATCTGAACAGTTTGTCAAAGTTGGGAATGCTCCTATTGAAAAACAATCACGAACATGAATCTCACCTGTGAATCATATTATGGGAATGTAGGTAAGCCAGTCCTAGCAAGGCACCGTGGGTAATGGCAGCAATTTCCACCTCTTGCAGTGGTTTCTTGTGAACTAAAGAAACAAATTCATTCATTTATCATTGTAAATCATAGCTTACATACAAACATAATGTGGCTTAGAAACACTGAGAGGGTGAAAAGTGCAGTGGGTTCAAGACTAAACACTGAAGACTAAATATTATAAAGTGAAGTGTATAAATACTATATATAGCACTATATAGGAACAGACTGACCACTTTTCCAACACCAAAGTGAGTGAAATGTGCCATTATACATTTCTTATTGGACAGTGCTGCCAATAGAAATGAACTTTTTAGTACAGTTACATATCACTGTTGCTAGTGTTTTTCCACTGTGTAAAGGATAGACTTACCCTCTAGTAAATCTGACGCGGAGCCCAGGCAGTACTCCATCACCAGCTGGAAGACAACATTTATATTGAGAATACACAGTCACCACTAAATGTGTATTGTCCATATAGCGTTATTGTGATAAAATGACCACTGACCCAGGCAGTGTTATCTTTCAAGTAGCAGCCTTTGTACTCAATTGTGTTTGGGTGTCGCAGCTGTCCCAAAAACTTGACCTCCTTAATGATGTCCTGCCACTTCTGCAGAAACACATCAAACACAGTGGAAACAGTGCAGGTGCAGTCACAGGAGCATTAGATCAGATGACCAAAGACCAAAGGAAAGGCACTTGGTTCTTTCAAACTTTTTAACTAATTGTGTCCTTTATATTTGGCATTATTTTGTTCTTTTATTTGACATTTTGTTCTTTATTTCTTTGGTGTAAGCTAGTGCCTCATAGACATCAAGCGGTGTGTGACATAACAGAACGATGCAAAGCTGCATTTGCATTTTAAGCTTTTGCTCTCACTGTTCTCACTGGAACTGTTTTAAAGCATTAAAAATAGACGTTATCCTGATAGACCTAATTTAGTACACAAGAGTTGTCAGTTCACTACAGAACTTTTGTAGTTTGTGTCTATTTCTTACTTCGGTTGTCTGCTTGCCATTATAGGACATCTTCTTGATGGCCACCACCTCATTGGAGTACGAGTTACGGGCCTAAAAAGAAAGAACAAGAATGCAATATCTGTTTGAATGTATAACAGTCGAACATGTTTTTTATACAAGTACAATTGTAGAAAAATAGCCTCTTGATGCTTTATGCAGAAACGCCGCTATAATTCATTGCCTGCTCAAAGCAGCCGGCATTAGCATGACACAACAGTAACAGATCCTCTTATTTGAATTTGAACTAATTTCTGCTTGATCAAAGCACACTGTTATTTACTGCTGGGGCAGCACTTGTGAGGTTAGTCTGCAGCTTCTGCAAGCATTTTGGATCATCATTGGATTCATCTCCACATATCCACAAGCCCATATTAAAGCCAGGGTGTTAACCTCAGAGGTATTTGGCCTTTGGGACAACTATGTTGCAGCTCAGCCTAATCTCTTATCCCAGCTTCATCCCACTTACAAATGAATGGCAATTCATATAGAGGTTCAGATGGAATTACACTAACAGCACGCTACAGAGTATTCCCAGTTGACTTTTTTCCAGTTTCATTTGATCCCAATGATTGCCTGTCAGTACGAACATAACAGTAGTTCCCTCTGGCCTACGGTAGGGGCAGAAGTTATAGGGAAGCAATATATTATGTTACACTAAAATATTAAAACACATTCAGGCTAATTCTTGTGACAGGGATGAACCAATATTACAAAAGGGTAATCTATTGAATATTCACTATGGAGATGTGTGTTCAAAGCCCTGGGTAGTGCTCAGCAGGGGGCTCTCCCCCTGTTCTCTTGTATAATGGACTTCTTACCAAGTCCTCACATGCATTAAGCATGAATGTGCATAAATCTACATGTCTTTGAATGTGCTTATTTGTTACAAAGTAATAAACGGCCCCTCCACTTACCCACTGTGCTATTCCCCCATACGTACAATTAACTCGCAGCAACATTGCAAGGAATTAGCACTACAGACATTTATAGATGACGATAACCAAATCAAAGACTTGTTAAACGAGCTCTCAGCCTGAAGGAGTACTGTAGTTCTCATTTGTTCAAAGACCTTCTATAAAAAGTTTTTTATTTATACAGAGTCATTTCTCCCACAGTGACTTGTATGACTTACACAAACAGTGGTCATCTTTGTGTTTCCAGGCTATCTTTAGCTAAATGCAGCAGGGAAATCATAGCATTCTGGCTATTGTAGATCTTTTAAATTTCCAGACAAGGTTAACTGGACTTTTGTTCACTTTTTTTTTTGTTAGCATCCAAGGCTAGCAATTTAGCTTTAAAAGCAGGGATAATACAAGTGTGTCATGAGCCCAGGGCTGGCATGGCAGCAGGATTTAGATGCACAGAGAAGCCGGCCAGACAGACAGGGCACTGGGGCTATTAGTGATGTTTGAGGGCGACATGTACGTATGTGTGTCTCTGTAAATAACACGGGATAGAACAGGGGAGAGTAAAGCTCTGTCTGCAAAGAAAATCCTGTCTTACTATTGACCGTTTTCACAAGTATGAGAACAGCTGTCTGAGAAAGGATGGAGGCTTATCACCCCCCTCCCAATGGCCCACCAGCCCTGCATCTGGAGGGGAGGGGCACTGGGGCAGGGGGATAGAGAGGAACAGAGGAAGAAGAGTGGAGACACTGCAAGTCTTCACCCTTCACATAGAATCAAAGGCTTGAGGAGTAATTAGTGATGATGAGATTACTATGACAGGCTGCAGAGAAAGCGCTGACAGGAATGTGGATGTACTTTAGAATAATCAGCCAGTCAGAAGAGTGAAATACTCCCTGCAGCGTGTGTACAAATCACTGAATCAATACCTAGTAGTAATAAATAATCCAACGCTTTAATTCATGAGATAATAATGAGCGTGGAGTAAATGTCTGCTGCTTCCGAACATGTAATAAGTCTCTTAAGTAGTCAGCCCCTGGTCCTCGTGTTGGACCCAAACGTGACATGTTTGTTAAACCACTCATTAATTCAGCTCGTATGGGTTTTATGAGAATTTGTAGAGGGAATTTATTGAAATTCAACACAAAAATACCCTTTCCACCCAATTTTACTGGAACTGTCTTAAAATTTCTGCAGTTTTGAGGGTCATTTTATTGCTTTATAATCACATATTGAATGAAGGTTTATATCTGCACAAACTTAGAAACATATACAGTAGTGAGATGCAATCAAGGTTGACTATGGCATTTTTTTGTGGAATAATCTTCTTTGGGCCTGAGGCAGGACCTGGACAATTGCTAATTAATAACAGGGTGAAAAGTTAAAGACATACAGTAACAGACATCCATCCACTACTGACAATTATCATTATCACTATGGTAGCACTATCTGCAGTTTTCAGGCCATGTATCGGTCAGCCCAGCATCAGTTATTGGTATTTTACAATGACCATTATTATTTTTGTTCCCATCATTGACCTCTAGTCATGGCACTTACAAAATAGACAGCCCCAAAGCTGCCATGTCCGATCTCGTGCAGGTCACAGAAGACGTCTTCAGGGTCATCTTTGAAGAAAAGGTCGGCCAGCTCGGGGTCCTTCAGCGCTCCTCCTTTCCTCGTGGATGACGGCATTATGGGCTGGACATGGGCTGGGCGGCGGGGACCACGCTTACATACACGCTACTGCTGCAGCTGCTACCGCCACCAGCTCTCCATGGCGGCCTCGGCATTGGCCAGCTAGACCTAGACAACAAGGAAGACAGAGTAATCAATAAATCTGCCAAAGAATGCAATATGCTCACTTATGGCTGTTTGTAAGTTGTCCATTCTCTACAACTTATGGGGAGCTGAAGCCCAGCTACTTTGGGCCATGACAGAATACACCGCGAATTGTATCAACTCCTCAAACAAAAAGTTAGTTTTTGCCACCATTTGTTCATTTGTTTGTTTGTCTACAAACAACTCAAAAGTTATGGCCAGTTTTTGGTGTGGATAACTGTCCATAATGGATTTTTACTAAAGCAAGGTTTGTTAGCAATATAATGCAAAAAGCCTAATATCACAAAAGCAGTCGCCTCAAAGGGCTTAACAGGAGTAGGCATAAACAAACAAACAAACAAACAAAACAAAGTCACACAATCCTCCTTCTTGGTAAGGAAAAACAAAACAAAAACAGCTTTGGGAAAAAGAGAAACCTCAGGGAGAACCGCATGGAAGCAGAGATCCACTCCCAGGACGTACAGAATAGATGTGTCTAGGACTGTTAAATACAGTCCATTTGCTAATATTGTTCAAGTCTATAAAAATGCAGAAGATGGAGAAGGCTTCATCCAGTTTTTAAAGAAATCTATGCAATTGCGAAATAGGACCAACTTTGTTTATAAGCAGTATAACAACAAATGTTGCATAGATATTAGGTAGATTTTTATGAAACTTTCAGAAAAGGTCACACATAAGGAAGGGGAAATTACTTTTTGTGGATCCAGATCACTGGATATCTTACTTCCACGCAGTGTGCAAAGTTAAAAATGTGCAATGGTGAAAAAATTCTGTTTATCTTTTATACTCTCTAGACATTGATGCCAAAGCAATGTACAGCTTCTATCTACACATGCTTTGCATGGTGTGTCTCATGAACACTTGACAACAAGGAAAACAGGGAAAAGACAGTCATACGATGATGAAGGCTAGCTGTCTCATCCTGCTGCTCATCCCAGTCACAGTCACATTGCTCATGTAAACACACCCATACACTGGACAGCTGAAGCTGAGTCACTGATGCCTCACTTCCACACATGCACGCACTGGAACAGTTGCTGGGCCGTCGAGCGTGTAGGCAACCTGGGCTCCTGCTCCAGTTAGCTCCACTGCACACAGAGCACACACTGACACACATTCAGCCGCTAAATGGAAACCAGCTCCCTACATTTGTGTCTACCACAAAATCAGTGCGCACACGGGCCAGATGCACCGAGTGAATGTGGCTCCAAAGGCCAGCTGGACACAGTGGGCTGACATATAGGCAGAGGCAGCGACACACACAAGTGCCCAGGCCAAGACACTAAGCATCAGCATCATCCTAATCCCCTCTTCTTAAAGGGATCCCGGCCATCACACCCACTCCAAAAATATCACGCTTATAGGAAAAGTCAGCAGCTGCAAAACAAGAACTATCTTACCATAAATTTACCCAAAATACTTAAATACTAACAGGTAATACTGCAATAACTGTGCAAAAACTAAACAGACTAGAATAATGACTATTCATCAATTTATTTCCATCTGCCTATCCCAGCAACTACTGGCCCTAGGCGGGGTGCACCCTGGACAATGGGCCAAAACGTATAGACATGCACTAGCACTAACAGACGAAAATTCACATTCATTCACTACAAGCAATTTACAAACACTACATGGATGTCTTTAGACACGGGTGGGGGGTGTTCAGCCTGGGGATCAAATCTTGTTGTGAGGCAGTAGTGTTAACCACTCAGCCATTGCCATTTCACACCCTAAATAAATCGAAATCAACAAGTCAATCGATCCATCTTCTTCCGCTTATCTGGGGCTGGGTTGCGGGGGCAGCAGTTTAAGCAGGGACACCAGACTTTCCTCTCCCCGGACACTTCCTCCAGCTCCCCCGGAGGAACCCCAAGCTGAGAGACATAGTCCCTCCAGCATGTCCCAGGTCTTCCCCAGGGCCCCCTCCTGGTGGGACATGCCCAGAACCCCTCCCCAGGGAGGCGTCCAGGAGGTATCCAGAAGAGATCTTCCAACAAGTAATTATGAATTTTTTTTTTTTTTTACGCTGCAGTAATGAAAAGCAGAGAAGTCACTGTAATAAACCTTGCTATCTTAATGTGGATAACCATTAATTTGCTTCCTCACAAATAAAATAGTTAACTTAAAATGGCTCAATCATTTATTTGTCCTCTATTTCCACCAGCTATATTCCTTTTAATGCTTACTGTCCATGCTCTGTTGGAGGCCAAAAAGGCAATGTTAGAATGTTTTTGTTGGCTGTCAAGAGCAATATTTAGCTTATAGACATTAACAAAGATATACCCAGCCTTGTGTCAACTTCTAAATGACCTTTCATAACTGAAGTCTTTCACAAGGCCTGCGTGTAGCTGTCAGTTCACTTGTGTAATATCTTTCACATTGACAATGACACAAGTTGTATCATCATCTCTGTTCCAAAGTTGATTTATCACAAAGAATCCGCAGCAAAAGTTTTTGAAACAAACACATCTTGCAAGCCAGACAACAAGTCTCTCTTTACCTGTTTACAAGCGTTATAATATAATCGCATTTCCAGGCGTGCTTCTGGTCTCAAGAAAGCCGTTGTTTGAGATGTGTTTCAAAAAAGCATGCAACATTACGGCTTAGACCTCCAGACTGTGACTGAGCTGTGACAAATGATGAATGAAGAGAGGACTGTGTAGTAAATTGCCTACAAAAACAAGCAACATGCTGCTGACTCTATAAACATCACAGACATGGCTATGCGGCTAGATTTTCATACTACATAATGTGTTACAGTTCACGCGTAATAAGAAAATCCAATACTTTGTCTTTGCTCTTGATGTCTACTCTCAGATTTCTATTAATAACAGAGCTATATATTGTTTGGTTAAAAAGTAAAATGTGTTCTGCGAGTGTCTGGAGCTTACATCAGCCCTGTCTGTCTTTGTGCTTAAGCTCTCAGCATAGACTTAAAGTGTGTCTCCACATGCTCCCTGTCAAAACACACCTTACCAACCAAATATATTAAAAACTAAAATAACAATATTGCTGTTATAAAAAAAAGGCAGGAGCTAATAAAGTAACATCAAACAGGGAGGCAATCTTTGTGCCTTTTCAACAAATCTTTCACACCAGTGAAGCACACTTTCACCCTTTTCCTTCCTCACTTCAAGACGTGTAAAATGATGCAACATGGAAACAACTGGCAATAAAGGGTGTTAGAAAGCTGTTACTAGTCATGCAAAGCTGAGCTAGGACACTCAGTCTACACATGTGCCACTGTGGATCTATGAATGGGATTGAACTGAGAAGGAGAGCTGCTTAGGCAAATGGCTTAGACCGATTAGGCGCATACTGGGTGTGTGATTTAATATTACATGTGCACTTCAAATACTACAATTCATATACTAACTGACCAGAGATGTCATGCTGAGACTAATGTGGACAATTTGTGTATGTATGATTTTTCATTGCTAATTAAATGTGTGGGCATATGGTTTATAATCTAGGGATAAGATAAGATGTACTTTATTTATCCTCGAGCAGGGAAATTCAGGTCAGCTAAATGATTAACAAAACCTCTTCATGTACAAACTGTCTGGTCATATCTTAGCATTTTGGGTTAAAAATGTTAGCTAGGCTTTAACAACACAATGCTTTTGCACTCTTCAGCTCTGTCACCTACAGAAACAGAATTCTTCTTCCTGTAATGGTGTACAGAGGCACAAGCCCATGCCTGTTGCCTTCTGTCTACTGCTGCACATGTAAAGAGTCAGACATTCGCCTCTGAAATCAGCACTGACAGCAATGATAGCAGACGCTCCTGGTGACTGATGAGCATGGTCATGGAGAAGCTCTCACTTTCCATCTTGATCCTTGCCTCTCTGCCTTATCCTGTCAAGCTCTCTGGTTTGTTTTCTAAGGCTAACATCAGACCCATGATCCCTGGTGTCCGCGGTGAGCCATGGTCCAGACCAGTATACTGTTTTATGGTTGAATGCTGTGGTAAACTAAAGCCAAAAAAAACTAATAAAAAGGACAACTGTAAGGAAGAACGTGGTTTTGGCATCCACAATACTGGCTCACATTAAGGCTGAAAAATATATTGCACATTTATTATTATAACATTATTAAATGAGCAATATCCATTTGTACCACTGTATTATGGCATTTCATGTGATGCCACTTTAACATTTTTAAGGCTATAAGAGCTTTACATTAACTTGTAGCATAATAAAAAGTAAAAAGCAGGTAATAAAACAAGTTAAGTGCAAGATTGTTGGCACTATGCCATTTTTATACTGCATAATCTAATTAATCGTTTATTATGCAAAGAGGAATCAAATATCACAAGTTTAAGTAAAGCAGCAAAAGAAGGCTTAGCCTTACCAGTCTGACTATTAAACAGTTCCTCTATGCCGATAAGAATATGATTAGCACTGCAAAATAACTGCAGTCATCTGCAATGTTTCGCCATGTTTTGTTTACTTCACATTGTAGTCATGATGAAACTTGCCAACCAACCAGTATACACCAGTCCTCTGTACTGACACTGGTACAATATGTATGCATTCAATTATGTATCTCTTTGTGGGTCAAAGTTCAATATGCATACGAGCAACACACGAAATGAAACCTCCAAACAAACGCAGGCTCCCCACCTCCGAGCCCCCCTGCTGGTGGCACTATGACTAATTGATGTACAAACATGTTGCAGGCCCAAGTCCATCAGGCTTGTGGAAACGCCATGTGTTGCGACAGGAAATAGGCCAGCCTACTCTTGGCTCATCAACTATACAGCACCAAACTAGACTAAAGTTTAGCGCAGATCCCTGCTATTCAAAAGTATTAGTCTGGTGATGAACTGAGCAAACCTTAAGAAGTGACATCAACCGTTTGCTCTTCTCCATATGATCTAAGGCTTAATTATTCACCTTTCATTGTCTTTGTGATTCCAGTCCCCCTTTTATTTAAAAAGAGAGGCTTGGCCAAGAAGGACTAAGATATTCATAAAGCTCTCCTGGGTTTGGCTGTGTTCAATCTAAATCCTTTCTCGAGTGCAACTGAAGTGCATGCCTCAGAGGCAGTGTGAACTCTATGCATACAGCGGAAGTATCGTATATGACTGTATACATGTGCTCACATTTAATATGCATGTTTAGAGAGCGTGGATTCATATATAGCATGCCAATATGTGTGTCAGTGTATGTGTTCACGGGCCTGAGCTGCTTACTGGCCCCCTCCCGGCTTTAAGCAGGAGCAGGAATTAGGCTGACTGTGGGAATTCTTACTGGGATTCAAATCGCCAGCTCTAATCACCAACGGAAAAAAATGTAAATCCGCCAAAATGTGAGTTGAGACACAGTGCAACGGCAGTGTCTGTATGAGCGGGACCCAAATCAGAATTACGTAATGATCAGGTTCTTAACTCGCCTGACATTACAGTGGTCAGGCTTAGCGCAGGAGCTAATACTGCTTTTGCCTAATGTGTGTCTATGTGCAGTATATCTAAGTCAGTGGGCTTTAATAACACTATATAATAAAAAGTTAAAGACAGTGAACAGCCTCACCTCCCATGGTGCACAGACCCTGGGGAGTACCTTGTGTGTGACGTGAGAGTGCATGCCTTCTGCTTGGGATTAAATGGGTCAGTCTCATTATGAATAATAGAAGGCCAATTCAGATGAACAAATCTGGGTTGGACGGTGATCATAAATTATAATGAAAAACGTTTTTTCTTACCATCAAATAAAGTATTCGCGTGACAATGACAACTGACTAGATGGCTACTGCCAATTAACAATTAAGGTGCATTCATGCCTGTCATATGACCTAAAAAAGAAAAACAGTTGTTTTTCCTTCAAAGTCATTACCACACAATTTTCACATCCTCACTTTTACCTTACAGTAAAAATAACATTTTGTTTGGGGTACAAAATTAAGTCATGTCCAATCAGTTTGAATCCTCACCATCTACAGTATTTACACCTCTCGAGAAAACTTATTCTGTCTGTGTTATTTAGGCTGAAATACCATTCTGAATGCATGGAGAGCCAAGGCTTTAAATGGACAAGGAAATCATAACGAGAATTTTTAAGCCCAATAGCCATTCTTAAGGACCATGCCTCACACACTTAATGATTCAGGTTGTGTCCTGTATGAGCTCATGCCATAAATACACCAATGCCATGTATAAATGGTCAGGAGAATTAAATGCACTCTCCAATAGACCTTTCTCTATGCCCTACATATGGCGCTGACCCTATGATCCACTTCTGACTCTGTAATACACCTCTGCATGCATCCAACCCAACTTCCTGTTTACTGTTAATGCAATTGAGGATCAATGCTGCACCTTTTAAGTGCCAAGATTAAAAACTTCTGGGCAGTGTAGTTCAAACGCCGCAATAAATGATAGACTTGGCAGGAACGCAAATACTTGCGAGAGGAATGAATGCCAACGCAGCTGCCAGATGTGTGAAAGAGTACGCAGTAAACAATGTGATCCTTACTCACCTTGGTGGCTGCTTTTTTAACAGTCTTACACCTGCATACCCTTCCCCACACCACTCTTCCATGAGGAGAGCCTTAACCTTGACTGCATAATGGTGTCATAAAATTATAATAGCAATTTAAGGTTGTAAATTCTCCATGAGCGCACTTGTGGAAGAATATTGCTCTGGTGGATGGCAACGACAGGAAGTTGTGGACCTTTCCTTTTTGCCCCAAGGGTCACTCTGTAGCTCCAATTTTGTGCATTTACCACAAGCGATCCACAGAAGTCTATTCCCATTTAGGGCATGACTCAGCAGCGGGATTTGCCCAGAGCTCTGAATGTACACATACAAACATGCCTGACTTTATCAAGTACAAGACAAAGAGCTGACAGCAGAAAATTATTTCAAAATGACTACATACATGCTGCAACTAGACCAAGTATTTGATTTCATTATGATCTTAAAAATGTACTACTATTTTTTTTTCCAACTAATGGAAGAGACAAGAGCGTTCCGGTACTAATGTGGTGTGACAGAGGCTGGGTTAGTTGTTAGTTGCATCAGGAGCTTGGCAGACAGTGAGCTTTAATTATGAGGAAAACAAGACCTAGTTTACACACAGCTGATGTCTCCTCACCATCTGACTTCAAGGTGAAGGACACTGTGAAACATGCACACACAACTAGGCCAATTATTCTGGTGTTGCCAAATCACAAATGTTTCAGACTGCAGTAATCTGGGATTGACTCATTTCCTTCTTATAGCAGGATGTGACAATGCAAGAAGTCATGTCCCAAATATTTTGCATTATACTAATATTTTAAGTAAAGTAGGTCATTAAATTGCAGTTACATTTATCTCTCAATACCTATCCCAACTGGGCGTGAGGCAGGGTGCACGTTGAACAATTCAAAGTTAGGGCTACTTACTGGAGACACCATTCATACTCATATTTGTTTAATATAGGCTATTTAGATTCACCAGTCTACCCATACATGAATGTCTTTGGCAAGTGGAGTTTTGACAACATTGGAGAGAAGCTGTGAGTGACCCCATGACCTCTTGTTGAAAGCTAATGCACCATTGGCTAAAGCCACACTGCCATCGTGTACCCAAATTCTTAAATACAAATAGTTTAAATTATTTAATATTTTGTATAGATCTGTAGCTTACCTGTTGGGAACTCGGCCAAGCTTGTTTTTTTCCTTCTGCTTCTTTACTTTGCCCCAGTCTAGTCCAGGACCGGTTTCTTGATAATTTTTCTCATGACTTGTTTAGCATTGTTCCTGCGGACAATAAGAAAACAGACAATAGAAGTCTGAGGCATCCTGACTTATAATTAACACAAGTAGACAGACTAAAAATACATTACACACATAATAAAGATACACAAATATCCATAAAAACACAACTGGCAAAGCCTTCACCTTTTGTCACAAAATCAGACAATGAAATGACTCAACAGCCAATAAAAATTCTTTCACTGTCACTCAACAACTCAACCACCCATCGACAGAACAGTTCTTTTAATCAGCTTTGAGAGAAACATTAAGATTAAAAGGTCCAAGTAAAACATTGCTTTGAATGTGTTATGTAGAATACAACTTTGACATCACAAATAAATAGCCTTATAGTGTTATTAACTGCAAAACGTTTTCACGAGAAAATGACACAGCAGGTGGTTCAGGAACAACTGGCCATAATCTAACCTTTAACACACAAGTCATTTATGACATTTACAATAAAGCTATTATCTGTGTCTCTAAATAAAGTACGCAATGCACTAGTGACCTTTGTTTCTGCAAAAATGAACTGGAGCAGACCTTCTGCCTGGTCACTTTATAATACCACTGTTCCACTGCATTGTCTTATTGCCATCTCCTCTGTTGGTATGGTGCTTCCTTAGAAGAGCTGCATCTAATAATAAAAAATGGACATAGGGAGTATAAAAGAGGATAGATTAAAGTGTATTGTGTCCCTTCTGAGTGTCTCTGAATGATTTATAACACAAACTGACGCTTGCAGGAGCCTGTGGGAAAGTTGAGGCTGCACTTCTCCTCCCTTCGGCTTATGGTGCACTGGCTGGTCTTTGTGACCGCTCAAATGAGAAAATAAGGAGAGAAAGCTACAACAACGGCTATATGCTTCAATATGATAAAGTATTATATAAATGAACAGAGAGCTAGGTCAAGCTCAACCGAAAGAGGCCAGTGAGTAGACAGCAATGTATTATAAACACACTCTGCCATCTAGCCAAATATTTAAGTGGCCAAGTTTTGACAAGATACAGCTTCAAAAACTGCTTAATTAAGTATCAAAGGCTAAAAGCTGACAATATATGGCACACAATATTTATAGGTTTTTGATTTGTACTAAAGAACTTTACGGATTGCACTGTTGGTACTTAGAGTAGACAAAGCTGACATTGTGACATTGTGACCATCACACGAACTCTCTGGGTGGAGTCTGCATGTCCTCCCCGTGTTACCGTGGGTTCTCTCCGGGTACTCCGGCTTCCTCCCACCGTCCAAGAGAACCAACCAAGAGAATGGTTGTCTGTCTGTGTTTGTCTCTGTGTCAGCCCTGCGACAAGCTGGTCCAGGGTGTACCCTGCCTACAGCCCAAAGTTACTGGGATAGGCTCCAGTCACCCGCGACCCCTAACAGGAATAAGCGGTAGAAAATGAATGAATAGAGGGGAAAAGTAAAAAAAAAAAAGTGGTTCAAATACAATATTTATTATTTTAATAATTTATTGCCACAATCTCAACAAACAGATCATTTTCCTGGTTGTTTTATGCGCAAAAAGAATTACTTCAAAATTATGAAGAGTAGCATTTTCTTATAATGTTTGGTAAATAAAAACCCTGAGACCGCCACATCCGAGACTGAGACAAGACCAAACCATTAAAAAAATTGTCTCAAGACTGCTCTCAGGCACTGCAACACTAACTTTTACCATAACATAATATATTACTGCACTTACAATACTGCAGTTTAGTCTTCAGATATTTCACTTGTTAATGTTGCAATATCTTGTGCAGCCCTAGTGGACAATATTATCAGCCTCGAAAGGGTCTACACGTCAGAGCTGATCCCCCACGGTCTATGCAATATTAAAAACAAAATGGTAATTGCTGTTCTGGTTAGCATCTTGGGCCACATTAAGTTGGCAAGTTTGCTAAGAATTAAAATAAACCCAGTACGTCACCAAACACTGTTGATACTTTGGCTACTGATCAGAATCTCCATATCCAATTCGTACTTCATGTTCTCTGTGTAGCATGACACACAATGAGTCATAAATCCTGACTCACGAGCTGTCAAAACCCAAAGTATGGTTTGGCCAAGTCAATTTCAACCTTGTATATTCCAAACAATGAAAACAGAGCCCACTTACATGACAAAATCTGGGACGCATGCCAGGAATATGTCTCATAATGTTTTATTTGCACACTCCACATGTGTGTACACCAGCAACAGATCACCACAAAAATGTCACTCCCTAAACTCAATGATCCGTAAAAGTAAATTTTTAAAGCGGGTAGTTAACCTCACAACAAGACGGTCCTGGATCTAAGTACATTCCAGTAGTAGTAGTAATAGCAGTCGTGGTAGGAGTATTAGTATTAGATTTAGGGATGCAACAACTAATCAAAAGTATTGATTATTAGATTAATTGTGTTTTTAGATCACAGAGAACTCCACATCCTTCATTTCTCACATACTGCACTGAAGTCTGGGGAAATAACGATAAAACAAGTTTGCAATCATTAGTCACACTGCAATATATATATCCATAAGGCTAGATAACTCTCCATTTCTCAAGTCCAAATTGCTTAAATTCTCAGATCTAGTTGTTTTTCACACCGCACAATTATTATTTAAGGCCAAAAAACAGACAATATTCAAAAACTTTTCATAGGGAAGGAAGGAACTTCTAATCTGAGATGTAAAATTAATTTCAAGTTTTTGTCTCAATATGTAGAATCAGACTATGGAACAGTTTGCCAGTGGAATTGAAAGAGCGGGTAAATACAAAACAATTTAAGAGAAAAAATAAAGAATCCATCATTATGAGGTATGAAAGTGTTAAAAGTATGAAACTATGAAGTAATATTGTATAATGGGCACTGATGAAAGCTTATGTATGTACTGGGTTATTGTAAATAATGCAGGGCATGTTGGATGGTAAAGTAGTATACTATATATATTTTTATGTTTAATTAGTCAGGGAATGGAATGTAAATACACAAAATTTAAAGGAAAAGGGGTGGGACTAAATAAGTTTATACTTCCACCGACTCCTTTTCGAACATGTATTTATAACATATGTAATAATATGTAACACAGTTGTTTTTTCTTAGATGCCTTATGTCTTCGGGAAAGAGTACCTGCATCAGATTTTGGGTTGTTATAATTATTGTACTTATTGTCTATGTTTTATCTACATGTTTAAAATAAAATACAAACAAACAAAATTGTCAACAAATTTAATAATTGATTTCCCCGCAAGGAGATCATGGGTTCTGTCCTCACCGTGTTACTGTGGGTTTTCTACAGCTTTCTCCCACCGTCCAAAGACATGTATGTGTTGGTGAACTGGCAAGTGTAACTTCCCCCTACTGAATGAATGTGAGAGTGAATGGTTGTCTGTCTGTGTTTGTCTCTGTGTGAGTCCTACGCCTAGCTGGCCCCTGTCCAGGGTGTACCCCGCCTAAGGCCCAAGTACTGGGATAGGCTCCATTTCCCTACTTAATCCCAGAAAAAGATGACTGAATATTTGTATGGAGTATACATATATTATCCGTAGTATTAGCAATAATAACGACAATGATATACCTCTGAACACTGTTTTTGCAAATGTCCCTAATTTTCCACACTGTTCACACTATTGTTGAAATTTTGGAAAACCCTACATACAGAATAACTTTCAAAAGTAATTTGCACTTTACCTGAATATCTTTACTACATCACATCACAAATATTTGAGGGAAGAGTAATTTTCCTTTTTACCTCTGCTCAGACTTGTACATTTTATTTTAAGAGCTACTTTTTACTAGAGGGAGAAACAAATAAAGCTTTTGATGAGTCATGCAAGAAGGTGTTCTTTAAATATCGTGTCCCATTGTGGAGGGTGAAAAAAAAAAAAAAACACCCAAGAGTTTCCACAATACGCATATTTCTCCCTAGATGAAAATATACTAATCCACTAAGATAGAAAGAAACTCAACAGTATGTCACAATTATCCTGCCAGGGCCAATGGTGTGGATTTTTATAGCAATGACTCATTTCGACTGTGATAAACACACACACACTTTACACACTAAAGCAGGATTTGGAGACTTCTGGGCAGCTCTCATCTCAGCAGCTTAGTGACACCATTGAGACATGCGTGCATATACATACACATGCCAAAGACTGTTAGCTTGTCAGATTAGCTCCGAAGCTAATGCCAACATAAATGTGGATGTTGGTGGATTGACGGAAAAATAAATACAGTAAGTGGCCTGTCTAGCGTCTATCCCAGGGCCAGGCCTGAAGACACTTTGAGCCACTTCCTGGTAACTTACAGCAGCAACAGTATCACAGTCTATGTCCACACAAAAGCATTTCTCCCACCAACACCATGTTGTAGAATTAACATGTTATTAGCATTATCATGTTTTGATAAGTTCAGCAGTGGTTTTGGGGATACAGTAAGACAACCAAGGCAACATCTGCATCATGGAGCATCAGTTTACTGTGTTTTCACTACCAACACCCCAATTATGAAACAATTGAACAATTGAAAAAATGTACAAAAGTACTAAGTATCATTTCTGCCATGCACCAAGCATTTCACAAAATCCTTTCTGAGACACAGGTTGTTTTTACACTGACTGACCACTGGGTGAATTGGTAGCAGGGAAAAGGGAGAACTATCCAGAGGTTAGATAATAGTCAAGGAATAATGACGAAGGTCTGCTCAGAAATATGTACCTTTTTACCAAGTTTGATAAAGGTTTAAACATGTAATATGCTGTACAGTCTATAGCCAGCAGCCACTATCTTTCTAGGATCTGCTGGGACTAGGGCTGGGTACTGTTAAAAAATACCTTTGTGGTATCAAAAGAAAGTTACAATACTACTGGTATTGAAAAAAAATATTTTTATTTGATACCAAGTTGCAATACCTAGTGGGACTGGGACCTTTAATGTTCCTTTGCATGTATGAATCAAATAAATAGCACAAAATAAATCATACAAAATTACTGGTTTTAACTTGAATGATTTTGCTCCAAAAATGTGTATTTTATTCAATATTATTGTGTTTTATGATTGTAGAAGATGAATTAGCACACCACAGGTATAAAAAAAAAAACTATATTGTTTAAGTACCTGCATCGAAAAAATCTGAATGGCACCAAACAAACAGACTACTTCCAGTTTTGCAGCATTTTGACAGAAAAAATACTCTAAACTAAATGTAGGGTTGATACACTCAGAAGAGTGCATTTGAATGTAATTGAGAACATGATTTTTGGAGATTAAAAAAAAAAAAAAAAGGAAATAGCATGCTGAGACACCACTGTTTTCAGAAAGATTGCCATTTTCACAGTTTACATCACAAGACAGCAGGGATTTCTGTGGCAGTTTTGGAAAAAAAGGAAACTAAACAAGAACACAACTGACTAATAAACAGCTATTCACTGTTTGGCCATACATAAAGCACTGTGTCAAAAAACTTTAGACCATGACACAAGTCCACATTATTTATCCTTATTCGCTTGATATAACTGTTAACTCATTCAGCAATAAAAGTTAAACTTCAAACTAACAGGAACTTTCGGTCAATCCAAAACAATCACTGCCAAACCCTGCTTCAATCAGGGAAGTGCCGTTGTTACTTTGCCCTAAAGGATCAGGTCAGTACCAAACTCATCTCAATACTGATGCACAGAGCGTGTGGCCTTTAACAAAAGCAGTAGCACACACACACAGAGCCATGACAAATGATGACTGTGACACGTGAGCAGTCTCCTCTCCCATAGGCGTGTCCATCAGGGGGTGGCATGTGGAAAGTGGCATCCATGTAATATTAAGCTCCCTCGGGGTAATGGGAGGTGTTGGGAGAAGCCAGGGGCACTGGGAGAACATCCTCTGTCCATTATGGAAAGCTGGCCTGTGGCATGGGACTATAACAATATAACATTTTGAAACCATATTACAGTTTTTTTTAATCCCACACATACCAGACATATACATTATTTACATTTACATTATTTCAATACAGAACCTAACACAAGTGACAATCTGTATGTGTTTTGTGACAAAGGGCACATTTTATTGTTGTAGAGATGTTGTATACATTTCCTCTTGAATCTTCTTCTGTTTGTTCCTGTTTGGGGGTCAAGGGTGCCTGGTGCCTATCTGAGCCTCTTTGGGCCAGAGACGGGGTACACCCTGGACAGTTAGTTGCAGGGGTGACACACACTGACAGTTAACCAATTACTCTCACATTCATTCATTCATTTAGTCACTAGTTCACCTAACACATGCATGTCTTTTACAGTGAGACTCTTGCTAAGAGTCAGGAGCACTAACTACTCTGCCACTGTGACCCCAGTTGTATAAATTTACTTGAATACAATAAAACCTGGACTGGCAGTTCCATTTTTCAAAGTTAACATTAAAGATTTGTGTTCTTTGATGGACTAACCCATTGACAAACCATGATGTTCTGCCATGATTCTACACCTAATTATCCAGCATATGAAGCACTGAGTAACTCTGTGTATTGCCAAAACCTTGCTGATTGATAAATTGCCATCTTTGGTTACTAACGCCAAGTCATTCTTTGAAAATGTACAGTATGGTGTTCACGCAGCCTGTTCTATGGAAACACAAAGAGGTCTATATGGAAACAACCAATAAGCCTTTATAATAGTCAGAAGGCTTGAAGAGATTTTTCCCCTCCCAATTTGGAGGTAGAGTCAAAGTTTTCCACAGACCTAAACCTTCCCAAAAATAGCCACTCCTCATACACTATCAGCAGCAGCCATCAGTCAGGGTATTACCAGTAAACGTCTGCACTGCATCCATTTGTCCTACTTTTATGAGGCTATAAAGAA
The DNA here is from genome assembly GCA_020698575.1 of Bostrychus sinensis. NCBI lineage: Eukaryota > Metazoa > Chordata > Actinopteri > Gobiiformes > Eleotridae > Bostrychus > Bostrychus sinensis. Next base: position 15,999,140 of record CM036249.1, on the reverse strand, counting down.
ACATTTGCACATTCATGCATACGTTAGAGCCGCATACAAGCAAACCCCTTATTTAATGTTTTCTGGAGTCTGCCTGTGTCCCTGTATCCCAGAGTTTTTTCTATTAAAGCCATTCATCGTGTTTGGCAACTATCAGCACTATGGCCTTTTCAGCTGAGAGGAGTTTTTTCAGCCTGGTCAATAGTGTGTGGTCTACTGTCTTGGGTTTCCCAAAGCCACAACAGTCTCGCGTTTCAGAGATGCACACACACAAAGTTAATCAATACTGTCCTATTACTACTGCTTCAGGGTTGAAAACACACACACACAATGAAGTTAGGGGTGTAATGATACAGTAACCGTATCAATATAGAGATGTTTTTTTCCTATATACAACTATATCGATACACATTACCTTGTATCGAATAGTATAGTTTTCTAGGAAGATTGTATTGATATGGTCATGGGATAGGACATGGAAAACAATGTATAATATAGGAAATATTGATATTAGAAATTTGCATGTTAAAATAAAACCAGATACAACCTTTTGGATGTAATTTTTGTGTTTTTTATGAAAAAAAAAAAGAATATTCAACTTTTCTTCACTCTCTGCTGAACATAATCAACCCCGGCCTCGATGCTAGATTTGAGAGTAAACTTTTATGATTTTTGTCAAAATGTTGCTGTATTGAGTATAGACACTGTGTTGAATCATATTGAATTATATCATTCCAAATTAGCCAATATGGTTCTTGAAACAACTATAATTAATACATATCGTATCGCTGCAAAAACGTATTGTTAAACCCGTAAATGAAGTTGCATATTGTGGTCATAGTTATGCAAGAAAGTGGTGTTTAAAAAGTGGCTTGATGAGGAAATTATAATACAGACAGATGCCTTATTGAAATGGGTAAAAAACTATTTTGACTATTCATGTTTAGATTATTTTAAAGTTAATACAGTTACAGTTATTATATTACAGCTGCTTTTACTGAAAATTTGAAAAAATATTTGTAAAAAAGTATATTTTTTTTAACTGAAGGCATTGGGATTTGTTGTTTTTGCAAAAACAGTTTAATCATGCATAATGTAATAAACATGAAAAATCAAGACCTTTGAATGAAAACATTAATTAATAGATGAGAATGTTAAACTCAATCATCTATTCGCATAGAGGTCGCAAGTTAAGGACACTTTCACTGGCTCCTATTGGCTGGTTAACACAACACAAAAAGTATATTCCAGCACTGGATGTCTACTTACAGTGAAATAATTGCTCATATAATTAAAAAAAGCAAGAAAGTAAGCAAGTATATTGACAATGCATTGGCACAAAGCCACAGACAGGGTTAAACATTTAATATAAGCAATCCACTTGACTTTGGTTTCATGATTTTCATTTATTATTTATTATTATTCATTTTTCCCTTACTTTTTTACTAAATGAATACAAAAAAATGCTTTTGTTGGTCATCCTACATGTTGGTGTAGGTTCTCAGTCATCCAGGAGAAATCTATAAAAAAGGTTGAAAAAAAAGGTCATCTGGACAAGGTTTGATTTTAGACGTTTTTAGACGTTTCACCTTTTTGTTGGTGTTGAGGTTGGAGCTGTGATGGACAAACTTTTTGGATCGAGTAGTTTTAATAAAACTAAACAGGTTGGACATATGGGTAATTGATAACTGATTTAAATGGGACTCAATTACTTTATTTTATTGGCTTCTATTGGACTTACTGTAAGCTGACAGCAGTGACACAGCTGAGAGTGTGGCTCTGTGCATGTCATATGTTCTTTATCAGCAATAATCGTGATCATAAAGTAACATGAGACCAGCACTAAAATGGTCTGGATAAAGACCTATTAAGTGGACTCTGACCTCAGAACAAGTACTCGAGTTTCTCTTTTACTTTTATTGAAAAAGACCTGAAAGAGAAGAACTGTATGTGCCGTGAATTTTTCCATGGCATGACCGGAGTTGAAATGTGGGAGTTTCATGTTTTTGAAATGTCTCGTCCCGCAGGCTGCAGTGTTGGTCAAAGTCAATTTTTAAATAACCCTTGTAGGCCGAGTGGAGCTTCATTATTTTAAAAGCACGACTCCACCAGCGCCACCTCCTCTAAGCTGACTCACTGTGCAAACACCGACCTGCACATGGGCCGGATTTTATGGAAATTAAGTCCCAAGCCATTCACTTCATCCAGGGGCTCATTGAGACTGTGCAGTTACACCTAGGGGACCATAACTTTCCTGTTTCCCGAGGAGTTTTCATGTATAAATCACAAAATATAACACATTAGCCTCTGGTCTTGGACTAACCCAGATCTTTCCTACTTGGACCAAATTTATCCTGGCTTTGGGCTGTGTGTCAGGAAGAGTACAGTATGACTAAAAACATAGCTCTGAGTTCGCAGTTTGTAGGATCAGAGTCATGAATATTGATCGCTGCTCTAAGGCCCGTAATGTTTCTTGAAATCAGACATGCAAACACGTTCAAGAAAAAAAATTGATTTTTCAACTTTGACAAAGGCTTACATGATTTACAGTATAGGCATACTATTAACTTTCAAATAATTATTGTAAATACAACACCATTGCTTATGAATCCTGATCAAATGCGGTTTGACTTTACCAAATGGGAAAATAATTCTGTGCAGGCTCTCCAGTTGGTAGAGGGCAGAAAACAGTTAAAGGTAAATGTGAATTAGGTGTGGTCAAAGAGGTCATGACCTCTGGGCAATAGGCTGACGTTGACCCTAATGACACATGGATCTGCAGCTGGTGTGAAAACCAGACGGACCGTTCGATAAATGCGGCTGTTTTTATCAGTGTAAAAGCCATTGCCATTGGCTACATATAGACTGGCTCAGCTGGGATTTAGGCGGCTAGATAGACCACATCGACTAACCAATAACCCTGGGTCTGTTTATGACACTATCAATTCCCAGCTGCATTGATTTTCACTGGATTCAGTTACACAGCCAAACATAATGGTTGTGAGTGTGCACACAGGTCTGAAGCAGGATATATCTGAAAACAATTAAGATTCTTCCTCAAATGACAAATGTATAAATTCAGTGACAGTATTTGACAGTACACCTGTGGCAGCAGTGATTCTGATATGGGGATCACATGACCGCTATTAAAGTCTTCATATAGTTGATGTTTAAGAGCCCACATTGTGTTTTTTTTAAAAAGAGTTCACTATATGTGCATTCAGACCCCTGCTGAGAGAGCGGTGGATGAGTGAGTCATCCTGTGGTTAGACCCTATCCACAATCCCATCTGACTGCGAGAAGAACATCCATAGGCTCAAACATGTAACATACATGAAGTGTGACTCATTTAGCACAAGCGAACACAGAGCCATCCATACTTTCATGAACACACACATGCTGATTACGCTGATATCTGGATGTCAAGGCACAGTTGAACAAAAAGAGCTGGAGAGCTATGATAAAGTACAGCAGAGGTGCGAACATAATGGTCACAAAGTAAGCTACAGTCTATTTAGTTAGTAAAGTATGACTAATCTTCATTAAGCCATAGGTCCAGAAAAAAACATTCTATCCACACTCCTAGCAGAAGCCCATGTTATAACAAAGTGACTTCTATTGTACAGCTCCAATTGCACATCAGATTCTGTGTTCTCACCCACACCATAGATCGGCCCACAACAACGTTTTATGACAAACAAATTAGTTAATGTCACTCCTTTTGTATTTGGAGAGATACAAGCTCTTATGCCAAAAACCTACATTTTCAACCATGCAGTTATATTACAAATCTAATTGGAATTTCTTTGGAGGCTTTCAGATATTGGTTTGAATGGGTTTCCATGCAGGATGGATGAGACGCCCTCTCTGACTTTCTTTAAGGCCGTGATCTTGGAGAGAAAAATTATGATGTCATACAGTAATTTGCAGAGGTCTTATGGGACGGCAATGTGTTTTTAGGACTGACAGAACTAGTGGCTTAAGTTTTAATGTCCAGCACTTACAACCGCAGCACAAGAAGGCACAAGAAGACAGAAGAAGAAGAAACCAGGGGCCAGGTATATATATCAAAGTAGCTCAAACCTCAAATCAAATTTGTTCCTTGCTGTTTCTTAAGAACGATCAGCTAAAATGAAAGAGAAAGACAAGGAGGATGTTAGTAAAGGAAACCCCAAAAAAGGAAACATGCATCTAGGCCACTGAGTCATTTCCCTTGTCTCTGGCTTCTTCCTCAACTATTTTCAAATATACACTGACAGCAAAAATGATGTACATCAGCAGGTTTTACACTGGTGGGAAAGGGCTCGTGGGTTTTAGGCCTGAGGATTTCAGCTTTTTATCCCCTGTAAAGTCTGCTGCAATTAGTTTGGGAATTAATTCAGGCTCAGAACTTGGCCTCCCTCTTCCTCTTTAATATCTGAACTGATTTATACAAGCCTCTTTACACAGGAGTGGACTAAATAGAACTTGCACTTAATGCTAATGTGCTAATATAGTCAACTAATCTACTGCCAGCGTTACTTTATAGACATGAATTACCACAATGTTGCTATTAAAAGACAAACTCTTAAAAGCAAACAAATTCATCTTAAGTGTACTTGCGTAGCTGCTTCTTTCTGTATAATCACAATAGTGCACTGTAGTGGTGTAGCAGTATTCATCTCTAGCCAGGCATACACAAACATTTTATGGCTGATTCTGAAACTATTTTGACTATTCATGTTTAGATTATTTTAAAGTTAATTCAGTTACAGTTATTATATTACAGCTGCTTTTACTGAAAATTTGCAAAAATGTTTGTTAAAAAAAGTTGTTTTTTTTAAACTGAAGGCATTGGGATTTGTTGTTTTTGCAGAAACAGTTTAATCATGCATAATGTAATAAACATGAAAAATCAAGACCTCTGAATGAAAACATTAATTAAAGACTGCTTAACTGCTTCTTTCTGTATAATCACAATAGTGCACTGTAGTGGTGTAGCAGTATTCATCTCTAGCCAGGCATACACAAATATTTTATGGCTGAGCAGATCCATCCAACAAAGTGAATTCTTGTAAACAGCTTCTGAAATGTTGATTGTGTGATGAAATGTACTGGGCTATCTAAAATACCCAGTCCACAGCCCACTGGCAAGAAGTTGAGTTTACAGAGCAGCAACTCAACTGACAATTTCTTGGCTATTCATAACAGAATATGGATAACCTTATATTCCTTATACAGTGAGCGGTCCCTGACCAGAAAAATACATCATAATTAATGAACAGAAGTGTACATGTGAGTGTAGTCTTGGATGTGCTGTCAATCAATAATTAATTGGGAAAAATTCTTTATATTGCAAATATTTGTCCGAACAAAAGCTAAGGGTATAAATTATAAATGACAGCTTTATATTTAAAACAGTCCAGTACAATGGCTGACCCACAATATAGGTCTGAGATTCTCAACTGGTGTTTAATCTTTCAGCTCGTTACATGAAATGGTGAAAGTAATTTTAAAATACATGCCATAAAGGTCGTAGTAAAATTATTTTTTCAGATAAACTTGGCAAATAACTTAAATAACTGTAAAAAGCAATTTACTTAAAACAAAAAAGGCTATTTTAAATCAATTAAAATGGCAAAGCAGAACTAGTGTTGGTGGCTTCAGAGCCCATGGTGACTTCATGAGCCTTTGTTGAACTGTGGCAGGTCCGTGAGGGCGGGATCCATCTGGATATACTGTTGAGTGGATGTGATCTGTGATTATCCTATACTTTATGGTGATGATGGCAACAACAAAGCCCTGTCTGTGATAGTTAGAGCCAATACACAGTGAACTTGCAGAGCAGAGTCATGCTGGCCTTGTTCCAACTCCTTTATTGTGAGTTGGACGGGACTATAGTAGGTGTCCCTATCTGCTATGGCGCCGTGTCAAACCAGGAAACAATAATTGAACATGGGTCATGGAGATTGTGCTCAGCTGCTTTGATCCCCGTTTCCTCCTTCCTCCCCTGGGATACAATCATCCCCCAACTATCCTGTAGTTCATGGCACATCTGCTTTGTGTGTGTTTGTGTATGATGAGCTTGTATGTGTAAACAGAGGAAGAAACTGAAGGATAAGTAAGATGGGATGGTATCTGTTGGAGTTTCCTCCAAGTCGCCCTGTAATTGGGCAATTGTTCAGTTGAACCTCAGGCTTTGAATCTTCACAAAAGCACACAATGCCTCTCTGGTATGGGCTATTTTTCACCAGAGAGTTTTTTTCATGGAAAAGTCAGCAAACTCTCACAGACAATCAAGGTCAGGAGGTTATTCCCAAAACACTGTTGCCTCTGGGCTGCATTGTAAGTAAATGGAAAATTGTACATAGCATACAGTATTAACTAAAGCTGTACAACAGAGCTAAATAAAAGGTTCAGTTGAGCTTGACTGTTGGACAGTGACAGACAACTTCCCCCAGATTCATCACAGGAAAATCTGCACTTGACCCAATGGAGGCAGTCCAGTCACAGCATTAGGGCTGTATACAGCTTTGGTAGAGGCCTAGTTCTCCTGGGACTGGGGGATGGGATAGGATTGGCATATACTGGTAGTAGCCTAAAAATGATTAACCGTCTAGCATTATGATTGCATTGAATACAGGGCAAAATAATTTAACAATAACCACATGCCAAATAATACACTCCGTCAGCATTTAACCACATGGCATGGCCACTATACCTCTATATTTACTTAGTACTTTAATTTTAAAAAATGACCAAAAAAAGTTATCTAAATTGTGCAACAAAAAAGGTGCTTGGGCCAGCTGAGGAAGCTCCCAAAATAGAGTGCAGAGTATTACCTCATCCCACTTATATTAGCACCCGTCCATCACAATCAGACAGCCTAAGCCTAGCTGACATGTCCCACTCTGCAACATAGCAGTGCACACGAGTTTCCCATGTGCACCAATGCACCAAACACACTGAAGCCTATGGCATGTTCAATTTTTTAAATACTTCTATTACAGTCAAACATGGCGTCCTAAAAATAGCCCTGTCTAACCCCTTTCCTGCTTCCTGCTGAGCTAAATTAAGCCCAGGGCCTTGGAGTAGTGGTGGTGGGTTGAGATATGACAAGTCAGCCATCAAGCTGCGGTCTCCTCCAGTGGTGATGATGGCTTCTCACTATTCTTCAGCATTTCAGTTTAGCCTGGTCAGAGAAGAAGCAGAGGCTTGCAGACAGATGCAGGCAGACATGATGGGGGGATGGAAAGAACCAACTCATGGACACACAGCTGCAACATCGCCAAAGGATTGGAGGCTTCTAATGAAGGGCTGTAATCAAGTTGCTCAAGCTAGCCTCCCACACCCAGCGGCTCCGACTTGCCAAAATGCTTCGCTTATGACAGAGGGTTTCATATGCTAAAGGAAAACAATGGAAGTGTTGAAGTTGTATGTAATGCACAAAGAATGATGTATTGAACAACTGAATCTGTTTCGCATTTTGCATAATATCTCAATACACTGTACAGGAAACAAGTTAAGGCAGATGTCATGTTCGCACAGAGCCCCTCCAAAGTATTAATTGAATCATAGGCTTCCATGCAAAGTTAGATACAGTAAGTGAACAATGCCAAGGAAGTGGCCCAAACCTGACCAAAGCCAAGCAAGTGGTCAGACAAATACCATTTTCAGGAGTGTTAGATGGTGAGAGCAGTAGAAGTGGCACATTCACTCGGGAGGCATTTGTTGATGAGACATCTGTTGGGCCTTGACTTCCTGTCCTCCACCGAGACCGCCATCAGTGGACCAGGGCCGTGACTCGGGCCTGCACCAGCTGCTGGGCCAGCACTAGACCCACTTCACACGTTTCCCCATGACTTCTACTATACCATCAGACAAATAGTCTCTACCTGGTAGAATCAGGTATAAATCTGACCTCAGACTGATGGAGATTTAGGACAAAAAAGAAATTTTAAATAGACTGCGAACTGATGCCTGAATGGGGTTTAATAACGACGCTATGTAGGGCTTAGGAGTGCACCCACTGTGAACACTGGGCACATGCATAAAATCCTCACAACAAAGAAATTTAATAAAGTGCATCTTTAGATTAATCCCATTAGCAAAAAAGTGTACTAGTTGGCTCTAGTGCTAGCATCAGATGACAAGATCTCGCAGCAGTGCAGAATCTAACTGTCTTTTGAAATTATCATTAAAAGCAGTATGCATGAACACATCTGCTACTGAAAAAGAGGAGGGGGGGCTGGTAGGGCATGATTCTCCTTGTCATCTGAGACAGCATTCCTATATTAGACATGCTAAACCAGATCACTGCAGAACATTAGGCCTGACAGCAGTGCTTTAATATTTGATGCGCTTTGCTACTGTGGCATAAACCACCAAACTGCGTAGCGCCAGCTAAACTGACTATTCTGTAATGTATTTTTCAAAAGTCATCCCTCCATCACATGTAAGTGGAGGAAAGTTCATGGCTGTGAGCAAAGAATTGTAGCTCCTGCTGAGGAGGATTAGTCAGCAGAAGACTCAATGTACAATTTACACTTATTTCAATAGATTGTAAAGGATACATGTACAGGCACAGATTATAGCCTAGTTTTCAAAAAATATCTTTATTTTACAAGGTATTTCTTCCAAGTGAGCATAACCACCGCAAAGCAACTAAGCATACACAAGAATGCTGGTCAGGAAAACTCAACAGAAATGCCATCTCCAATTTGTGTCTACACAGATACGCTTAAAATGTGAACTAAACAGTAGTAAAATAGTAATAAGCCTGTGAGGCCAGCAAGCAGCGCTGTGCATGATGCTGACAGAGTCACACACTGCAGAAGAAGCCATAGCATAACTTTCACTACAACATTTAGATCCTGGGGTTAAATTCAAAAGCACCAGTAAGGATTTATGCATATTGATGCCAATTTTTGCATTTTTTTAGACAATCAGCCATCAGCTTTCTTTTTTTGGTCACTTATATGACAATTTTTGGTCAGGCATATGTCTGGGCAACCATGTGACTGAAGGACCCCAGTTTCGGATTCTTACTGTGCAGTGATGGATTCTTACTCTGCAGTTCATAGGAAACATCCAAAATCACTTTATCTCACCCTGAAAAGCTCAAAATGGCAATAAAAAGATTTTGCTTGTTTCTCTGGAACAGAACCTCAGAACAAAAAATCCAAATGCATTTTGTGCTCTCCCCAAGCTCCACTTGCACAGAGAGTTTGACTGAGATTGTCTTACTGGTTTTCTCAAAAAAACTCATTTCTTTGCTTTTTAATAAGCATCACTAAAAGAAATGGCTATATTGGATTAATTTCTTTAAGGAAGTTAAGAAAATCGGCTCTACATGTCGGTCAAAAAATCTGCAGTGTTTATCAGCCATGGGCTGCTTTGAAATTTCAAAATCGGCATTGGCCATAGAAAAACCCTTATCAGTCGCCCTCTATTACACATATATTACTAACAGAGAAATATCAAAAGATTACTGTATAAAACACAAAATCACTATTTTGCAATTGTTCGCCCAGTCGCACTGTCCAACAAACACACTAGGATGTTACAGCCAATGTTTCCACTGAGGACAGTGGCTTGGAGCGCTCCAAGCAGCTCCCCACTGTAAAACAAGAACAGCTCATTGATTGTTTTCCAAAGATATTTGTAAAACAAAACCCGGTTCTTATGTTGACAAAAGGCCAATAATTTTTGATACAAATGTGTTGATGTTACCGTATAAAGAGCCTTTTTTTACAGGGATGGGTTATAAAGCTAAAGGAGGTAATGGATGTACACAAACTAGTTGGTCACATAACTGATACAGTTGTATGCAGTAAAAGAAAGCCTTAACTAAAACCACAAGGCACACTTATCAGTCAAGAACAGGTCCAAAGCACCCCATTACGCATATTAAGTACAATTCATATTAAGATATCATTGCATTCATAAAATTAAACTATGCAACTAAAAAAAAGACTATTTATCTAACTGCAAAGAGTACCTTTAAATGAACTGGTAAATGCCAGGAGCCCCATAATAGTTAAAACAGTTATTTAATAGTAAACACACAGAATATTGGTAGGCATAACTATCAACAAGCACCAAACCAGCCCCACACTTATGTGTTTGTGTGTCTGTGGGAGAATGGGCTGGGGCCCTATTGCTGCCTCACAGAAAGCACGTCTGCTTCACATTTACCCTCTATCTGTCACAGTCACATCAGACTATTGTCAAGAGCAGCTGATGTGTCCTTTTTGTAGGCACTTATCAGCACAGCACAAGCACTGGGGTTCAAAGACATTTGTGCAAAGTCATGAAACGAACCTCAAAAACCATCGCAAAATGTCACACACACCTTTAGACTGACTAAAGCTGCACTATAAGCTTCTTGCAGTATTGATGTGGACAAAACTGTTGGTACCCTTCATAAAACAAAGCAAAAAAACAAACAAAAAAAAACCAACACAATTATCACTGAAATAGCTTAAAACTGACAAAAGTAATAAGTAATAATAAATCATAATTTACAAAAAATAAAATAAAAACATGAATGTAAATCAGACATTGAATCAGACTTTTGAATTGTGGTTCAATACAATTGTTAAAAAATAAATAAATAAATAAAAATAAATTAATAATAATAATAATAATAATAATAATAAAACAAGCCTGGACAAACATAGTGAGACCCATAACTTTATATGAATTTTAAAAACCAGGGCTCTTAGAAGCCACTTCAGAATAGTCCAATATTTTGCTCTTAGCAATTCATGTGTGTTTTAAAAGTGTGTTTTGGGACATTGTCCTATTAAAGGACCCAAGACCTGTGACTAGAACCAAGCTATCTGACACTGAGCAGAACATTTCACTCCACAATGCCTAAATAGTTTTCTGTTTTCATTGTACCTTGCACAGATTCAAAACATTCTGTGCAACATGCATGATTAGGCAAAAGCTCCAGTTTTGCCTCATCTGTTAAAAGAAGACTCTCCCAAAATTTTGTGGCTTGTCAATCTGCAGTTTGACAGAGTCCATGTCTTGCTTTTTATGATTTATTTTCTACAGTAGGGTCCTCCTTGGTCATCTTCCATCACTCCACTCTGCTCAAAGACCAACGTATGGTACCACCGGACCCTGATGTACCTGGACCTCGAAGTTCACCTCTGGTCTTTCAGCCTTTTTATGCTTTATATCTTTATCTAAATTTTCTTTCTAATCTCCTCAGATGACTCTCTTCTTTGCTCTCTCTGGTTCATTGTAGTGCACACCTGATACCAAACAGCACAGTGACCACTTTTCACCCTTTAAAACAACAAGACTGAAGAGACCTGTGATGCTGATTACAAACCACTCTTTAGTTTAACATGTCACTGTGGTAGAATCATTTTAAAAAAACATTTATAACTCATTTGGCCAGGCCCGTGTTCATTTGTTTTTTTACAATTCTGTTGAACTACAATTCAAAAGCAAAGTCTGACTAGTTTTCAGTAAATTATTATGATTTATTATTACTTTTGTCAGTTATTTCAGAGAACACTGTGGATTTTTATTTATGAATGGTACTAACAATTTTGTCCACCTCCAAAAAAAAGCTTCTTCTGTAATAAGTAATATTCAGTTTCCTCATATAGTGTTTGAACTAAAATGGGAAATCGGCATAACAAACTTCTGTAAACCATACTGTCATTGCTACTCAAACAAACATTTGGTATTTGACGGTATAACTTCCTGATCCAGATAAACTGAAAATCCAAAAGTACCTGAATAGGTGCTAACCCAGCTTTTTATTGTCAGTGTACTGTCTGTAACAGCTGGACAATGTGATGTCTGAGTTGGTCAGACTATAGTGAGCTGAATGACGTGCAGCAGCTCCTGCACAACACATTGCGCATTTTCATTGGGCCTCAAAAGCAGTGGTGATGGCACAAGGACATAGGTCAGTACACTGTGTAGGGAAACACTGATCATGATATTACTACTTTATTGCTTACATGGTTCATTAACTATGCTCTGAGGTACTATAATGCTCCTGTCAGAACTACTCATTTGAAAATTAAGATAGCAAGTAGAAAGCCAAGCCTACACCAATTGTGCAGCAACTGATATTAAAGAGAAAGCAAGTTATTTTTGGATAATAATACCAATAACATTGCTAGTGATTAAGGCCAGTGGCGTGTTTTAGACCTCATTTGTGCAAGACCTGGCATTATTATAAACCATTATGGCACCAGGAGTTATTGCAACTGCATGAATTAAGGCAGGGATTATGTTTTAGTAGTAAGTAAATGTTATCACTGGCATTGCTTACCTAGCATTTATAACACACACAGCATTATAATGAACATTTAATGAAATAACCCTGTAAAGAGAGTCTAGTAGTATGCCTTGACCTCACTGACATGCAAGTGAAAAGTCATAATATGGGATTAATGTTGCAAAGTTATGGCTAAAACTGCAAAAGGAGACACACTTATTAAAAACTGTCTATAACAGCGAACAACAGCGTGCTGCCTCTCACTCATGCGCGCTACTCACAAGAGATGACATCATGTTAGGTCAGCTTGGGTTTTAGTCCTCAGCTTGCTATCTACATCTGCCATTTCGAGCGCGTCACGTTAGCCCACATTTACTTTTAACGCTGGTTATTTAACGGGTCACAGAGCTGCTTGCAGGAAATTATTCATCTGTTAAAACAATGCAGACGCAAGCTTCGATCGCGTATTGTTATTGCCATTACAGCCAGTATTAACAACGATTCATGTAATAAAAGTGTCCAAGACGTCTGTAGATACGCTATAGATTGGCTTGTGTCAGGTGTAAGAGGACGTAGTAAATGCTGTGTAGTAAAATGTTGCTCAAGTCAGGTGCAGTGGACGTTGCATCGTCACAACCGAGAGCCATTGTGACTGAATGATAGTAAAATCCCACTCACAACAATGTACGACACGATGGAAGGAACCACAGGCAATAGGGACGTAATGCATTTACGCACAGCAACACATTTTGGATGACAATGCTAAATGAATGCCACAGTTAAGTTTAAAAGGGTCCAGTGTTTTTTATCGACTTAAAATCCCTCCCCCAAAAAACACTTCACTACAACCTGTCACCCCTTTCATAACCATACTCACCCATTGAGGTTCACAAAAACGATGGTCGCTTCGATGCAAAATCTCAATATCCAAATGTGAGCATAAATTTGAAGCAGGTGCAGTGAGACATCAATCAACAAACATGCACTTGGCTCGAGCGGTACAAAGCACTCTACGCACTTAACCCAGGAGCAGACAGTGCGCTCTGTGCTCACTACCTCCGAGCAATAGCCGCAAAACAACGTCAAAAACAAGCGGCAGTTCGCCTTTCCTACTTTGGGTGGAACATTTTGCAGCACAAACACTTTTACTACTTTGACATTTAGCTCGTATCAAAGCCTTGAAGCCAAGAGGAAGTGTCATCCTTGTGAGCTAGCACGAGCTTATGTTAAGCGCCAAGATAAACCGACAGCAAGACGTAAACGGAGAGGGAAAGCTCACCTTGTGCAAAAGTAGTCCTTGTTGTAAACCGTGCGCACTTTACCAACATTTAGCTGTCGGTGTGACTTTGTGAAGTGCTGTCAGTCGGTGTGGACTTCCTGAATGACGGAGCAGCCCGGGTTTGACAGCTCCTCTGGCACGCACACACACACACTCACAGCGGAAATAAAGTTCTCTACTGTTGTGGGCTGACACGATATGGTCCCCTCGGAAGCTTCAGTATTCAGGCGCGGCTTTCACGTGAGATTAAACCACATTTATAAGATCAAATAAAATACGCTTAGGTCTATAAATTCATATAGAATACAAACAACCTCAAGCTTTTCCGTCCCTTGCACTCTTAAAAATATAAAAGTTGACAACAAACTATCCCAGTTCTTATTTCATTTTCTGTTCATTAAAGATGCATGAACTGAGTCATCCCGATTCTGTTGCAACTTCAGAGATGGCGAGCACCGGCGCCGTACTCAAATGTAGTTGGTGCAGTGCTGCCATCTGCCGGTGCTTTCAAGAGGTTCACGCCTTCATGTCAGCAACAAATATGTCAATATTTAAATAACCACTAATTAAAAATAATACTTTTGCCTGAAGCGTAGCTTATATCAAGACATAGCATAACTGTGCATGACAATTTTTTATTTTTTTTTTACATTCGCGTTTCTTTCAGTGTCTTTGAATATAAAAGTGTATCAAAGTGTCCTTTTCAATTATTGAAATGTTTATCGTAAAAAGCATATATTATCTCATAGCAAAATGTTTGGTCAAATCACTTTTAAAAAGCATGGGACATTGGAGCCAAAACCAATGGCAAAAACCGACACCTAAACAGCTCACTATTGTGCCTGCTTAAATATATTACGTCACTCTAATCACATAATATAATGCGTGACTTAATGTACCTAAGAAATAAATATTTGTTTTGATGAGCAGTCGGATTTGTTTAAAACAAAGGAATGGAGTGCTATTTGTACAATATTGTATGTTTAGGAGTGTCATCGTCTGCGCAGGCATATTGGCAGACGACTAAGTCCAAAGGGGTCCTTTCAGTTGTAGGCGCTGTTCCAAGGAGCAAAACACAAATCGATTGTTTATTTTGAGTTTGTTTACGTTTTCAAAGTGAAAATGGCTTCAACTATGTTCTCGCCAATGGTTGATTATTACAACGACGAAGAAGACCTTGATAGCGTGGATGAGGATGATGATCGCAGTTTTAGAGGACGAGATTCAGAAGAAGGTGCGTAAATGTGACCAAAAGCGTCCTGACCGCGGGCTCGGTCTATTTATTGGCGACGAAAAGGGAACACGCCGTTATTACATTAAATAATGCAGGGTTTAATTGGTAGTATTTAGTTAGTAATGTAGTATCGTAGTTCAGCCAAAAAGATATGGCCGTTCACAGAGTATTACTGCAACACATTTTACTGTTGTTTCCGTTCTGTAAAAGCTCACGGAGCAGTCACACGCTAGCTTGCTAACGTTAAATAATCTAAATTAGCTTGTCCATATTTAGTTTGCCGAGCTGTCAAAACTTTAACATTGCCATTAGCAGCTACTGATCGTGTAGAAATGCGACATATCTGTGCTATTTGTGTGTGTGCTTGGTCTCTGTTAAGTTGTACGCTATTAAAGTAACGTTAATAACATGGTTGTGCGTGAATCACCACCATTAACTGGTCACAAACAAATTCGCCAGGGAAATTGCAATGAATTTCGATTTAACGCAATAAATCAGAAATTAAATTACAACATTTTTTGTACTTTGTCAATGCCGTGCTATGGACACATATTTACCCAACAAGCTAACGCCATGTAGCGCTAGATGCGAGCATTGACAGATCGCAGTAAACCAAACCTTGTTGCTGTGTCCACTGCGCTGCCCTTTTCACACTGAGGGTGAGACGGGACGGGTTACAGTGGAGGAGACAGATAAGAGGACAGCAAAACCATGACAGCACTTCAAGGTTGGCTTTATTCACGACAATGCTTTCCCCGCAACAAATGGCTTGTTTTTTGTATTTTGACATGTTTTGGCAAATTATGCGAGAGAATTTCGAGTTACTTTTTGAACTGAGACTGAGCTAAATAAAGCTAGCGCACTAATGCTAACCGAAAATGAAACCTGCAGTGTCAGCTCAACATGTCTCGCTGGGCCTTTCCCTCTCTTGTGCCAGACTTTTAAGGTAACATCGCATGGCCAAACGTGTGCTTATAAACTTAGCTTTCAAGTTTTACGCTTAGCTCTGTATTTAAGGTCAGGCGTGTTATCCGCGCCCTGCCAAAGTAGATGTTTTACCGACAGCACAGCCAAGTTAGCCGGTGTCTGTACCAGACCTGCTGGCACCGGCTCTTTTTAGTCGCTTGGCCTTTAAAAACAGCTGTAACGCGACTGACATAGCCCATGTAGCTTATGCTATGTAGATATCACTAGAACTCAAATGCTATTGTAACTTTTGCTTACCCATTATCTTGTCTAACTGATAAACACTGCGCACACCATTGTATGACCGATGCCACGCACGTCCTGTATCAGTCAGGCGTGCTCTGGTCGTTACAGTTATCGTGCTGAAATAAAATGCAAAAAATGAAATAAAATGTTAACACTAATTGTCTCGTCACAATGCATTTTTATCTATAAGTGACAAGTAATCTTTTTTTTTTTTTTTTACAGACACAGAAGATGCCAGTGAAACAGACCTTGCCAAGCACGACGAGGATGACTATGTTGAAATTAAAGAGCAGTAAGTGCTTAACCAGAATAACTGTCAGAGCGTTGGCTTCAGGGCACCTCTTCAGATTGTTAAAAATTATTTGGTTGTGTTTTTGCAGAATGTACCAAGACAAATTGGCCTCTTTGAAAAGACAGCTGCAGCAATTGCAAGAAGGTAATGTTTATTACATTTTCTACATTATCTACATCAGGCATGTGTCCTACTGAGTGATCACTACATGACTTACATTAACTTGGCAGCACATCGCATTAGCATCTACAGTTTGGCATTGCCGAATGCACCAGTTGCTCTTGGTCACTCATGGGACGTTATTTTATCCCTGATAATTTTATTGTGACCCACCATAAAGACCTACACAACCACAGTGATTTGACCTTTATGTATTTTAAAATAGCTTTTACCATTTCATGTCATTTAAAAAAATATTTAGGCTTCAAAAACATTACAACTTCATTATATCTCCCCATGACCCACTTTTGGGTCCCAACCCACCAGTTGAGAATCACTGCTGTAGATAATTCTGTAGTAAAACTTTTAGTAAGTGAGAATGCTTTTGACAGGTACACTGCAAGAATACCAGAAGAGAATGAAGAAGCTTGACCAGCAATACAAAGAACGACTCAGAAATGCAGGCAAGTTAAGACTTTTGTGAAACTGATTTACACTGCCACGTAAGGAAAATGGTTACACTTGTTGACAAATTAATATGTTGGTACTTGTCCTATCTATTTAATAGTTGTAGTATCATGTAGTAAAATGTTTTTCTAATCTATTTACAGATCTTTTTCTTCAACTTGAGGTATGTACACCGACCAGATGCTTTCTAATAACTGCAAGTTCCCAAGTTCTACTTTTCTTTCATGTGCATGCCTTAATACTGTCCATTTCTTTACCTTCTGCAGACAGAGCAGGTGGAGAGGAATTACATAAAAGAAAAGAAGGCAGCAGTAAAGGAGTTTGATGATAAAAAGGTTGAACTGAAGGAAAACCTAATCGCTGAACTGGAGGAGAAGAAAAAAATGATAGAGAATGAGAAATTAACAATGGAGCTGACAGGCGGTAAGAACCAGGATTAATAATGAGGTAGTTTGAGGAAGATGGATAAATGTGAGCTGGTTCACTAAAGAGGAATGGATTTCTCCTCTATTTTATCTTTATTTGGCAGAACTATGAATAAATCCATATTTGGGGATATTTATAGTTAAGCTTTTCTTACTTGAATGTTGTTGTTGGATCTTACTTAAATCCTTGCCTTTTCCCCGATTAGACTCTATGGAGGTAAAGCCGATCATGACTCGTAAGCTGCGGAGACGGCCCAATGATCCCGTACCAATACCAGACAAACGGAGGAAACCAGCACCAGATATCCTTATCATAAACTCTCTTAATATTGCCTCACAGCAAATGGTATATATTTCCTAAATGTTGTTAGCTTATCAATGCATTGGTGTATTAAAACAAACTTGACTTTTTAAAGCTTACACTTACACAGAGTAGGCATAATATTATGACCACCTAACTATTATTGGTGGTTGTAATGTTGTGTTATGACCACCTGCCGAGTATGGAGCCACATACTCTGCCAACTGTAATGGTGATGCTGATGTATTCTGACACCTTTCTATCAGAACCAGTATTAATGTCTTCAGCAATATGAGCTACAATAGCTCGTTTGTTGGATCGGACCACACAGACCAGCCTTCACTCCTAATCTGCGTTATCTGTCACCGGTTCACCACTGTTCCTTCCTTGGACCACTTTTGAGCTGCACAAGAGCTGCAGCTTTTGAGATGCTCTGACCTAGTTGTCGAGCCATCAGAAATCATCCTTTGTCAAACCCACTAATAACATATGCTTGCACATTTTTCCTGCTTCTGGAACTTTAACTTTGAAGACAAAATATTCACTTGCCACCTATTAAATCCAACCCAACAGGTGCCACAGTGAAGAGATAATTTGTGTAATTCACTTCACCTGTCGGTGTCTCTAAATTGCATTTACAATTGTACATCTTCATACAGTAGGTCTTCCTTAACTCTCCATACCTCAGTTAAATTATTTGTTAACAGATGAACAGATAATGGAAGACCTAAGAACACTGAATAAGGTAATTGTGTCAGATTCTCATCAAATTTTTAACTAAATTAAACCTGTAACAACATTTTCTAATTTTTTTTTCTCATCCTGACAGTTAAAGTCACCAAAACGGCCAGGTATGTCTGTTCTCAAATATTGTCTCTTCACACATTTCATCATAAAGTACACACTGTATTTATCTTTGGCTTTACTTTTTTAAAGTATCTCCATCATCTCCTGAGCACATCCCCTCAGCTCCCATGGAAAACCCCTCACAGCGTTATGAAGCCCGCATTGAAGAAGGCAAACTGTACTACGACAAAAGATGGTGAGTTAAATCATGAAGAGTGGTAATTCCCCTTACTCCACCACTAGAGGTCAGCATTGCTCTAGTCTTCACAAAGACATTTTACTGCTACTGTCATGGCTCCTTTTTCTCGTCCAAAAGTCTGAACTAGTTTTTCAGTTAAATGTTCTTTATTGTATCTGTTTGTATTTACCCTTTAAAGTCACACCCCTTAACTTTTAATCTTGAATTATTGAGCTCAATATTAAATAAAGTAACAATTCTTTGGTGTATGTTGAAAAATGTTCAGAAACTTACAATTATCAATAACAGTGAACTGATAGTAATAACAGGTTGATACAATGAAATTCTGTTATATGTAACCAATTAAATGTGTATTAGGCAGTTTACATATAATACTAATTATACACAGAAGTATACTGTACATTCATATTATTTATATATTTATATTATATTTAAGCAAATTCTATATAGGTACAAGGATTGAACATAAAAGGCAAAAAAAAGCCTTTGGTTAATGATGTCATTGTCTGTACTGCTGTAAGTTGACCAAAATAAACACATTTATTTGTTTTCTTCATGTTAATGAATTGCAATGACAGGAACTGTGACTTAGTCGTAATAAGTCGTAATCAAATTCTATATGATGATCTTCACACAATGAAATCAGTTTTTATGCGTGCTTATACTGCAGGTACCACAAGAGCCAGGCCATCTACCTGGAGTCAAAGGACAACACAAAGATTAGCTGTGTCATCAGCTCCGTGGGGACCAATGAGGTGAGCTTTAGCACTTGCAGTGACAGGTCTTACTGATGCACTAGAAGCTCTCAGTATCGGCAGTTGGATTTCGGTCTTGCTTTTGAATCACTGTATTGAATGGGCTCTCTGTCTTCTCTTTGTAGATCTGGGTGAGGAAGACAAGCGACAGTACAAAGATGAGGATCTACCTGGGACAGCTGCAGAGGGGGGCATTTGTTATCCGCCGACGGTCTGCTGCTTGAAACACTATCCCTCTATCCCCATCTGTTCATCTGTCCCCCAGCTCGTTCACTCAGCGCCCTCATGTTTGTGTCTCAGTTAAATTTGACATGCAGTTTGTGCCACCATCATCTGGATTACTGTGTACTTCTTGGCTGTTTTTAATACAGAAGGACAGCATTATTTGTCACTGTGTGGCATATGTGAGTTCACAGGAGCTCATTTCTTTACATATTTCCAACAGTCCATGAACCCTCTACTGACATTTTGACAAACAATACCATTCTATCCAATCAGCCATCTGCACTGTTTGCCCTGTATGTAAAACCTTTAATTTTCTTTTTGGAAAAAAAAAAAAAAAAAGCATTTGGACGTTTTTATGTTGCTGTCTTTTTATATGATTTGAGGTTTGCGTCAACAGATTTTCTCCATATGTGCAGGACTGAATTAGTTGAACTGAATTTGCATGTGGAGGATAAGTGGACTCTGGATTTGTACTTCGTTACATTTATTAAAATATTTCTGTCTTTGGTAAACAGGATTACTGTTTTAGTCTGACCACGTCCAATGTTTTTTTTAACCAAAGCATCCAAAAACAGAATATAAAACACCCTTAGTACTGTTTATTTTCTGTCAGTGCCTCTCCATGACATTGATGTACCAGTGTAAGTGACATGACTGAACCACAGCACAGTTCCACTCTGCCTCTCTGCCCTGTAAACAGCGAAATAATTTGGCATTCAGCACAGCCCTCCCCGAGCCCAGCAGCCTGCTTTTGCACTCCTGTGTCCTGTCTTTGTAACCAGCTGGCATGTTTCACTTTGCCTGACTTAATGACACAACCTGACACGGAGTCCAATTACTTTTGTGCCCATGCCACACAAAATGCAGGGCTCTCAGTAGTCCAGAACTGATATATAGTATGTTTGTCTAATGTATAGGTATGAAAAGAGATGTGAGTGAATGTTGTCTTTGCTTGGCTGATTCAAGGATTTCTGTGTATTTGGGTCAGAAATGCTGGTTTTATACTTAACCAGTGCCTGTAGCAGTCAGACCATTTTAATTGATTTGGAATCAATAGCTCATTATGAGGCTTTTCCTACCATATATCACCGTTAAAGGGGACATTTGGAGAGTGCAGTATATGCTGATAGTTACCAATTATTCATTAAACTTCTACTGCTCATCCTATCCCAGCTGCATTCATCCCACGTGGGCTATGTCTTTGGACCAAGAATGCTAAGGTACCCAGAAAAAAGTTTACAACTAACTTTCACACACAATATATACGCTATTATAATATATAACATTACACTATTACATCTCAAAACATGCACAGTTTTCTTATCCTACAGCCAGACACTCATGACCAGGGACAATAAAGTATACCTTAAATTTAATTATGACCAGCTGCCTTTTCTGGTGGTTATGTTTTTGACCATTTATGCCAATATGCTGTCCCATACCCAACATAAAGCATTGTTTACTGAGACCTATCTATAAGAACCAGCAACTTCAGTTACAGTGGCTCGCTTGTTGGATCAGACAACACTGGCCAGCCTTTGTTCCTCACATACATCACCTGTTGACGGTTCACTGTTTCTTCCTTTGAACACTTTTGACAGATATAGACCCATGCACTGCAGACCAGAAACACCCCACAAAAGCTGCAGTTTTGGAGATGCTCTGGCCCAATGTCTTAATGCTGTATATCCAAACCACTAACTAGTGCCATGATGAAGAAATAATCTGTGCAATTCACTTCACCTGTCAGTGGTTATAATGTTATGCCTGATAGGTGTAAAGTACTGTGATAATTACTCATCAACATCAATATGGAGCATGTGATTTGGACTGTACCACATTTATTCTACTGCTGCAGTTAGTCCGTTAAAAACTATACTGTATTTTGTTATCTTCTCAAAAATGATTTTCCTCTGGCTTAGGAAAAGCTTTCTGACAAAGCATTTTCTCGAAGTTAATCCAAGACTGTATTTTTGCCCTATAGCTGCTGAGGCTTGGACCATTATGTTTTTAGTGTGTCCATCTATTTTCCTCATTATTTATTTCTCCAGTCGGATGAATGTGTGATGACTATGTGGGATTTTTATTCAGGACAATAGCTGTGTTGCTCAAGGTCGCTGAATTCAGGCCTTTACCATAATATACAGTGACACGACAACAGAGTTTCTGACAAATAAAACTACGTTGGTTTCTTTCAATTTGACCAAGCAATTTCAAGAATTTTCCAGCTTAAGTTTTATTTTTTCCCTTCATTTTATTGTGATTGTTGACTGACAGGAAATGGTGGAAGCAAGACTAGGGAATGACATGAAGCAAACTGTCAGAGGCTGAGAATCAAAGCCAGGCTCCTGAAGCGGCGTACATGCTTAGCAAGGTGAGACACCAAGGCACCCAAAAGTTCTTCATTATAAAACGTCATTATGTCTTAATTAAGATAAAATTCCCCCCATTAATCAAACATTATCCCACATACATGTACAGTATAGTAAACTGATGACTTCAATGAATGGATGTAAGAATAAATAGTTGTTTAGGTCTTGGCCCTGCAACTACGTAACCGGCCCTGTAGGGGGAGGAACTGAGGGCTCATTTACACGACAACGCTGGCCAGGAAAATGCAGCAGTCATGTCGCCTCCAATTCGCATTTACACGAAAACGATGAGGTGCGAAGAAAACGAGATTTAGTGTAAATAACCTGCTGTACTTGTATTTGTCCAGCAAATGCCACTGTGTGCCCCACAAATACTTCACATCACCCAGTGAGAAAACAGCAGGGGAAATCATAGTTTCAGTCTGCATAACTTTAAGATTCTATGGTTTTCTGGGAGACATTATCATAAAGTTTTCAATAAACATAAGTATCCATATATTACTGACAGTTACTTGACTAAATATGAATGTACGAGGCATGAGAGTTCGGATTGGGCCTGTTACATCATTGTTTTCAGTCAAGACCTAATTTTCCAGTTTACATGAGTGCAGAGTGGCTCCAAGCGGCTCCCCACTGTGAAACAAAAACATCTCTGCCAGCGTTTTCAAAAATTGTGGCTTTGGAAAGCGGAAACCTCATCCTTATGTAAAAGAAAGGCCAAAACACAATCGAATCATTGCCCCCTAGGAGGAAGAAAAGGAAATTAATGTTCTGGCTTTGAGGCTGCCTCCCTTTCTGCCTAAGAGGAGGGGTGTGAACAGTTTGTGTGCTGGATGGAAACTTCTTTTATGAGGCAAATACATATATTTTAGTAGCCTACAATTAAAGCTACACACGTTGTAGATTCATACACCACATTAATTGCCCTTCTGAGAGGGACTAGTTTAAAAGCAGTCACTGTCATTGTCATACTGTATTAAATCAATATTCTGCTGACTAAGCAAGTACATGAGAAAGAGCACTTATTCCTCATGAATAAATCTATCATCAGGCACGGACACTTCCAAAGCCACGCAGCCTTCCGTGCCCACTCTAGTCATCCCAGTGCTGTCACTCTGGTGCGGTCTGTCGGTGCGTCTCTCCGGAGCTCTTATACTCTTTGGTAGTTATTGCTTGTGTGCATAAAACGTCACCCAGGGCATCAATAAACCAGTCCAAGTTTCAGCCCCAGAATTCCCCTCTTTCATCCTATGCGTCTAAATTGAGCATTCGCTTCACTGCGTGTTAGTGCTCTGCAACATGACCCAGGGCACACAGCGGCGTCTCTCACTCTGCACTATCTGGTGGGGAGCGAGCGTGATCGGGGCAGAGCGGGATTAGCCTGTGGTGGTCTGAAGAGAGGATGCGAGGTCCTTGACAGCCCAGCGGACCTCTGCATCTCTCCGAGTGTGTGCGTGCGCGTGTGTTTCTCTGCTTTATCGCACTCCGACAGGTCTGCGCTGTGAGAGGAATTCATTTAAAAGAAGCAGCTCCTCATTTGGCTTCTGATATTTGATCCCACTTTATCAAATGCGGATGTGGCTGTGGCTTCAGTCTCAGTGGAATATGTATGAGTTTTGATCATTTTATTTCATGACACTGTTAAGCAACTTTTACTGAGCACAACATTAGGAAGTCAAATTTTTTTTTACACATAAATTAGGCATCTTTGTAGGCTATAATGTAAACAATTTGCATATAATATCCCCACAATTGAGGTCCCCAATGGTGCAGAGTAGTTCCCCCATTTTTTATGCAGGAGGTTAACAAAAAAAAAAAATTCAAAATGTGCTGGATTAATGGAGAGGAAGGGCATCCGGTGTCAGTGTCTGATTAGAGGTTGTTGAATGTTTGTTCAAATGCAATTATTTCAATGAACAAAAAAAGCTTAATGACAATATGTACACACTGCCATACAACTGTTGAAAGATCAGCTCATAAGCAGTAGATAAGGAGGGTGTGTCAAGTGAAACTGCAATCTACATCTATAGATGCCACCCAACACTAAATATTGCACATTTAAGTAGAATTAGTTGCTTAAAAAGAAAACATATGAATGCATGTGGTGATAGGTGATTCATACTAAATATTAATTTTGTGTCCAAATACTTATGGACCTAACTGTAGGTTGATAGCTTTGATACATATATATATATATTTTTTTGTCTTGTGCATACCCTGTTGTTACTTGCGCGTAAAAAGGTCAGGCTTTTATACTGTCGGCTTTCTTTGATAGTAGCCTGTATTTGTGTAGCTTCACAATGCAACCATTTGTTTCTGAGTTATCTTGCTAACAGACTAACAAACCTATGTTAGTGAAAACGTAGCCTCCATGTCCGAGGTAATAAACTGCCAATTGCCTGCAACGGAATTAACAATTTCCCTTTTATTGGTTAGACATAACTGTAAATGTACATCTTTAGCTGAAATGGACTCCATAGTTGTCTCCCTAAAAGATGATGGCTTCATCCAGACATGCATGTGAGAATAACCTGGGAGACAGACATTTATTTAAAGTGGTGATGTTAACCCTTGAGTAGTTCTTGATTCCTCTGGATTCTACTCTACACAATGATAACTCCCAAGTCGTTCCATTCATCGTGGTAAGTTTGCGAAGTTTTCATTTGCATGCCACTCCAATCAGCCTCCTTTGCTATAATTACCCAAAGAAGTGAAAAGAAAGTGCATGTGACACATCTGATTATGGAAACAGACTCACACTAGTGTCTTGACATGAATAATTTAACACAAGAAAATGTTAGAAAAACACACTGAGAAGGGGGCATGTAGAGGTTTGATACCATACTTCTTGAAAAACTAGCTGTGAATATATATTGACACCAGAACATGTGTGTCATTGTGCTGCAAGACATTTAAGAATTCAGACAGAGACATGCTTTGTGGAGCTAGTTGACCTTGCTTTTTGGAGACTTCTTTCACTTATAATATTTTTCTTCTCACACTAAAAGGTCTGGGGACTGAATGGAAATGCATGACTCTTGTTGATCTTCTGTTCCAAGTACTAGTGTTTTAATTGTAAACAGCACTAGCCAGAGTCCTTCACAGTAACCTTGCCACTTCATTGGAAATCCTCTTACTGATAAGATCTGAGACAATGGTATGGTATCGAGAAAGTCCTCATAGGAAATGGAAACTTCAAGCCAACCATTTTGTTTGTTACCTAGTTTAGACATATTTTTTGGGGTATATTATAAAGAAAGTAGTAGGGACCAGATTGAAAGATGGACCTGTCATCTGTTTAAAGCTGTTCACAGTGAGTTTTCAATGCATTAGCAACAACCGGGGCCTCCCCAAAGTGCTCCATCACCTCAGGAAAGGCCCCACCTTGAAAAGACAAATTACCTCTCACCTGGTGGGATGCAAACAGCCATATGGAAAATTAAGCCTTCATGAAATCCATCTTTCTGGGACTAATTGTAAGTCGGTTTACTTACTTGGAGTTTCCTTGAGATTTCAGAGAATGACGATGTTGATAGTGCCTCTATTTTAAAGAACAGAGTATTCACCTTTATATGGCATTATGCAACTTTTTAATAGTTTTAAAGGTTTACTGTTGAAGACCTGTTTTACATCAACACATCCTCACTGTTGGCAATGTGTAGACTGGTATACAACTACAGGTACCCAGAGAAAGCAGACCTCTGCCAAGGCATTACAGTTCCTTCTATAATGATTGAGAATTATGTGAAAAAATTACAGTCTGTGATCTGGGTCCAACTTGTTCCTTTACACATTCATTTCATTTCCTAAAGGTTCATTGGAAAATCCACCTGTACTATTTTGGTTATGTTACTAACAAACAAAACTGGCCCTAAATGGCTACACAACTGCCCTACAAATACTGCAACAACAGTAAGTAAGCAGTACAGTAAGAGCAGCGTTAGCATAAACCAGTTGCAAACAAGTGACATCAAAGAAGAGCACAAAAGAGTATCTGAGACCAAAGAGAATTAAATTAAAGCTAAAAAAAAAAAAAAAAAAAAAATCTATATAAACTAAAACAACTTAAACAAGTTTAAAAAACAATAAATATGTTCAGTATATTACTACAACCCAGACTTAAAGAGCTGTAACAAATGGATGGGAGACACGGAAAATATTTTAAATAGATTTATTAAATAAAAATAATAACAAATAAATATACAATATGTGTATTTGTAATATGGTTGTGGAGGTGTGGGTGCGAGGGTGTGTGTGTGCATGTGATGTTGTGCAGTGACAAAAATTGCTGAAACAAAAGGAAAAGGTCAAGTTGAGGCCTGCTGCAGCCAGGCACCCACCTGGCCGAGCGGAGAGAGAGTCTAACAGATTTAACTTTACTATATGGATATTCATAAATAGCAGAAGTGAAAAGTGCATACTGTAAGTTGTGCACTTGTAAAATAATTATTGCACATAATAAATATTGCACAGGTTTACAGGAGATCTGTAATAAATTATCTGTCCGACAACTATAGCGGCATAATGGTAGGTTGTACGTTTACAGCACTTAATATTATCTTAATCCCCAGAAGTTAACTTTCTTCCCCTTCTGTCCATCTCTTCAAGTAAACTTTCAGACCATTATACACTCACACATTTATGGCCCTCTGTGCACTACAGCATCTATTTCTACCGAATGATAACTACACACTCACATATTTAGCAAAGGAATCATTGGAATTACCAAAATGATTGGGATGCCCCCCCGCCGCCCCACTCAAAAAACAAACAAAAAAAACAACTACAAAAAAACATAAAAAACAAACAAACATGTCTTCCTGTTACTTGTTGGTAAGTAACATGTAAAGCCATAATCACAAATCTCAGACTTCCACCAAGGCATTAGCTCTATCTCGCAATTGTAAGATATAGTACCCAAACCTGGACTCTGGAGTTCCAGATCCATTAAAAAAAAAAAAAAAAAAAAAAAACTTTGTTCCTTGACCAATTACTGACCTTTTCTGGAATTGTCTTTAAAATCTGATCATGATATTTTGAGTTTTCTTGCGAACTGACTCAAAAAACAACTTGGCAAAGGTAATAATCCACACAACTGAGTTTTCTGTACATGTTTTTATTATGTTTTACCTCCTACTAGGTGAGAACGCTGTCCAAATGTGCGTAACAGCTGTCCTCCAAGAAGACGAGCTTTATCATCCTTAGTTTCTTCTGCAGCTGCATTAGTGTTGACATTTAGGCTGACATTTATGCTTCTTCTCATAAAATGATCAGAGCTGTTCCTCGATTACACCAGCTCATCCAGCTCGCGGCTCTGTATTATAGACACAGACAGACAGCCGTGTTCGCTGAGTGCCAACTAAGAGTTTGTCTGGTCTTCTACCAAACCAAAGGTGTAAATGCTTGGGAGTTAGATGAAACTGCTCAGGCTACACTGCCCTGAGGTTAAAAATCCAATTTGAATGTGTGCCATGCAAACCGCCAGCAATCTCCAGGCAGACAAGTCCTCATTTTTAAATTCATAAGTGAAACGCAATCAATGACAGCCCTGGGAACTGAGCGCTGGTGATTAAAAATGAATAAGATGAATGTAATTTAACAAATAGAGTTTTGCTTCAGTGGAGTAATATTTTTAAAGTGTGTGTTATCAAGCTGAACTAATACATTTAAGGCTTGTTTTGTATGGAATATGTGCTGTGATTATACACCCATTACAGATTTATGATCACTGTCCAATAAAGGTTAATTGTCCCTGGGCTGCCACATTTACACAGGTCACAAACCAGGCCAAATTAACTTCTTGTTAAACAATATGTAAGGTATTTAGTCATTCAAAATTAAATAGTCTGTTCTTTCAGTTTTCCCTTCAAAATCATCTGTCTATTAGTGTAGGAGCCTAAATGTATCTTTTCACTATTTGGTATTATTTTGCATTATTATTATGATTATTTTTATTTGATCTTGATTTAGTATTTCTTTCTTATGGTTGTGGTAATATTGGTTATGTTTATAGTTAACATGATTATTTTTGAGCTTATTTCATTGCTAAATAGGTACAATTTTTCATTATAAGTTCAATAAGTTATTGTTCTTATGATTTTTGAATGAGCATTTTGTTAGCAATTAAGTTCATTATTGGTATATTCTTTCTATAAAATGGGGTCAAAACGGAGGTGCACGATGGGAGTGCGGAAATGGGGAGTGAAGCCGCACAGTTTTTTGACCTTGCTGCCACCCTTGTGTATTTGGATATTTTATATGTTTTGTATTGTCTTTGAGTACTTGAGTAAACCTTTTAACTGCACTGGATTGTTCTCCGTGGATTTGTTGTTTGTGGACTAATGTGGATATACTTAGGGTGCGCAAAAGCGTCAAGCTGGCTTTACCCAGTTTTAGAACCTACAATTAGCATGTGGTGATTTGTGTACTGATTTAGTTTTAGGTAACCCTCTCCGCAGTTTTCATTTATCTGAGCGTACACTTGTGACTGTGTGTGGCTGGACTGTCATTCAAACTTAAATACTACAGTATGTATGAAATGTTAAGGCTTGATTATTGATAGGACAGAGTACAGAAGGAAATTGGGGAGAGAACAAGAAGAGACATTTGACAAACTGCCAGAGTCTGGGCTCAAACCCGCAACACCGAGGATAGGCTGTATTTGCCCTGTATATGCACTGCAGCTCTAACACCGAGCTGCACGGCAGCGCTTATGTTTTCGTGTCGCTTATACCAATTTCTGACCTTATTATCTAAATGCTGCAGCAGAAATCAAGATTTTTAGGACCAGGCAACAATTCAGCAAATTTCTTCTTAGTTCTTTCTGATGAGCCAGCTTGTACTAGCCTCAGTTTTCTGTTCTTTGCAGACAGAAAAGGAGGTCTTCTGCATAGCAAACCAGTCTGGCCATTGTACTCTGACCTCTGGCATCAACAGAATATTTCCTCTTTATCAGACTATTCCTCTCTTGTGTTTTGTGTAATTAAAATACTTTTCTTCTCTGATCTGTGGCTCTGCTTAAAATTCAGCACAAGTCTGTATGCTTAAAAGTATTGAGTATCATTTGATATTTTAGTGTTGATTACTGTTAAAGTATTAGAGTGTAGTGTATTTAATGTGGCTTGTGAGTGTGTACACAGACTGAAATTTACTCCTTTCCTGTGCTGCTCCAAACTTTTGTCAAACTGATCATTTACGGCATGGTGACCAACTTTTTTTGGTAGCAGTAGTCCATACTTCTTTTATCATTTTCTCCTTTGAGCACTAAAAACCTAATTTCGCCTCATTGAACTTACAACCTCTTATGACCTCTGTCCTCTCTCAATGCTGCCTGTTCATCCACACAAGGAGTCGGCTCTTTTACAGTGTTATTAGCACAGATTGAGCTGGCGACATTTTCTTCTCTTCTTTGAGGGAAAAAAGCAGGAAAATAGCCATGATTAAAGCCCATTGATTGTGAGATGTCTTCACAAGGCCTTGAGGAGCGCTCTGAGTGCTTGCCAGTGGCTCATTTAGAGTGAAGAGGAGGGGATAATGGATCTCATCTCGCTGTTCCTGCCTTCTTTATGGCTTGTGACAGAGTCAGGATGTCATTGGTTTGATGGCACCGTCCATAGTCCATTTTTGACTCTTTCAAACGGCAGCTGCCCCGGCGTTTTGACTGCTGCAGATTCACTGAAAGCACAGAGAGAGGAGTGGGAGCTGCACACACCCAGCAGAAAATAAAACACAAATTATACCAGACCATGATATGATACCTCTGCTTCTATTTGCAATATTAGAAGTGAGTGCGAAATTACTTACAATTAGAGTTTCCTTGACAACATACTGGCTATGCATAATAATATTCTCAAAAGCCCCGCTCTTGCACCTATTGTTTCTACACTTGTCAGGAAATTGTTTTGCCTCTCGCCTGGCCTTTCAGAGGTAATTTTATGTCTGGCTTAATGAGAAATATTATTTGTTTTACTGTGTAGAGAGTAAATATATAAAAAAAAATTGCCTTCAGGGCTGTGTTTGAAAAACCTCGCCATAGAATACAAGAGTCATGTTTTACCATACTAATATATATGACAATGCTTTAGCAAAGAAAATATAGTGTTCCAGATCCACGAAAAAACACATTATTTTGTTCCTTGGTCAATTACTCACTTTTCCTAAAAATGTCTTTAAAATCTGACCACTTTTGTTTTCGGCACTGATTCCTACCTGGAGCAGTGATCCAAACCTGTTTAAATCAGCTGATAACACACGACACAGCAACATCATTGACTCTTCTGAGGAAAACTGCAGGAGGTGAGCTGTGAAAACACAACACTGGTCTCTTAAAAAGGACATTTAATCAAATGATATATTGCATTTTTGCAAACAATATGATTTTGGAAAACTCAGAAAACGAGTATACTAGTAGACCACTACATGCACAATTTTATTGATTTTTTTTTTTTATTTAATGCGGAACACAATAACTTTTGTTTCTGTTTTGCCTTATTTTCCTCTATAAAGCTCCCCCTACATTCTGGAGTAAAGCTCAATTGTAAATACTCACAAGCCCAGTTGACTCCTGTGTGTGTGTGTGTTCCCCTCCGTGTATCCGTACAAAGTTTTTTCTACCATTTGGCCACTTTGGCATGACAAAAAGTGAGTAACAAAGCCATCACTACAACTCATTTAGCCATCAAAACTGTTTATTTAAGGTAAAAAAAAGTTACTGAGTTCTGCTTTAATAATCAGAGAATACCATATAAAAGCTTCTACTCACACAGCAGGTATCAGTGGAAACATCCTTTGGATAAAGGACGGACCGTCTTCTAAAGAAAACTGTGTCCAGATGACCTTTTTTAACCTTTTTTACTGAATTCTCCTGAATGACTGAGAACCTACACAGATGAATAATCAGAACAGTTAGCAATCATATCTAACAAGCATGTATTTTGTTTTTGTTTTTTTCTTTTCATATAAGCAACATAATGGAAGTCCTTGAAGATTTTCAAATAAAATATAAAATTTATTGCCAACACAATATTTGATTCTGGTTTCTACTGCAAAATAATTTAGAGTAAAAGAAAATGCCATGGCTTAGGTCTGCCTCCATATCATTAAGAAAAAACATTACAACATTTTTTTTTATTGTATATCAAAATAGTATAGCCAAATAGGATATTTCAAAACTATCCAGAATCAATATTTTCTTACACCCTTACCTCACATGAACATATCCACACTCATAGTCTTTATGCATAAAAACAAAATGGTGCAGCTCCACTCATCATTTATAAATAAACTTGGAAAGAGTGGTTGCTATGTTCAGAAGCAGCAAGATGTCTTTGGTGAACCAAGTGCCTGTCAGCATGCTGGGGAAGACACGCCATGTCCCACAGAACACGACATCTGTTTCTGTTTGGGCTGATAATAGCAACAGCCCTCACCAGAATACATCAACAGAGCTCAGATGTAAGAGGCGTCGCACGCTGATGACTTCACTTCCCATCTGCCGCGGCTTGAGTAATGGCAACTAGAAACGTCCAAGTCATCCAAGAGTGAAATGCAATCTCATAAACTCATACAGGGAAAGGACATCAAACTGCAGAGGCTCCAAACATTGTAATAGCCCATTTCCCCAACATTTTCTATTTCTATTTCTGTACCTGTAACATACGTGTGATTCAGGAGCTGCCGTAGACTTCTTTACCATTCCAGTTTCACAGCTTTCTCTCAAATAATTGATTATATAAATGTAACCATAAAAGTCAAGTATATAGCACATTTGCAAAAAACAACAAAATACCCAAGGCACTCTCTCATAAAGTTAAAAAGCCTTTATTACTTAGGGCA
The DNA here is from genome assembly GCA_020698575.1 of Bostrychus sinensis. Lineage (NCBI taxonomy): Eukaryota > Metazoa > Chordata > Actinopteri > Gobiiformes > Eleotridae > Bostrychus > Bostrychus sinensis. The sequence goes on along the minus strand of CM036249.1, from coordinate 15,967,328 downwards.
TGTCACAATAGACTAAAAAAGCCCCAACGCGTTTCGGCGTTACAGCCTTCATCAGGGGACAAACAGAAGTAAAGTGTGTCGTATGGGTTTTAAAAAATACATTCCACCAATAGGGTTTCTCCACCTGTAAGAGGGAGTGGTAACGGGGTTAACACACCTATGTGGACATGTATATAAAGAGCCACAAGATGACAGCATTATCCAATGAACACTAATAGTACATAAAAGCAAACTATACAATGGAAAAAACTACAAATAAAGTACATAGAATAGCCCAGCAGTCTATAAAAACACAGTGAAGTCCAAATCTTCATTTAGTCCAGGGTGTTTTGTGGCCTTAAGTCTATAAATCCATGAGGTCTCACACTATTTAAGTCTTTTTATTCTGTTTCCTTTTCGTATGGAGTCCGGCACGTGGTCTATTCCATGGGCTTGTAGACTGGCTGGGTTACCTATTGTGGAATTCTAAAAAGTGTCTGGCCATAGGGTAGTTAGTATTACCCATACGGATAGCAAATTTATGCTCTGCCAGTCTGTCCTGTAGCCGCCTTTTAGTCATTCCGATGTAGAATACATTACATTTCTGGCACAAAAGTCTGTAAATAACATGAGTAGTCTTGCAGTTAATGAAATGGTTGATTTTATATTCCTTTTGTGAATGATAGTCCTCAAATGTCTTTGTTTGCAATATATTGGAACAATGGTTACAATGGTTACATCTGTAAGAGCCCATGGGTCTGGATCCAAGCCAAGTCTTATTGGAACAGGGTGGTTGGTAGCTGTGAACAAGTTTATCTTGGAGAGTGGGACACCTTTTAAAACTAATAAGAGGTGGCTCCGGAAAAATTGTCCGTAGTGTCTCATCACTCTCAATGATACCCCAGTTTCTTTTGATTATTTGTTTAATCCTGTCAGCTTCCCTGCTATAAGTAGTGCTGAAAATCACTCTTGATGTAGTTGTTTGAGACCTATTTTTTTCAAGTAGGAAGTCCCTATTTAAATTTTTAGCTTGACTGTAAGTCTTCTGGAGCATGTTCTTGTTGTAGCCTCTTTCTTGAAACCTGGCAATCATCTCTTCAGATTTGGCCTCAAAATCAGTGTCCTGGTCGCAAATTCTACGAACCCTCTGTAATTGGCCAAATGGTATATTTTCTTTTAGCCACTTAGGGTGACAGCTTTTACCATGTAAAACAGTATTTCTGTCTGTTGGCTTTCTAAAAATAGTATTATGTAAATTTTCCAAACAATCTTTGTAAATTGTTGTGTCTAGGAAATGTATTTTTCTTAGGCTATATTCCAGAGTAAGTTTAATATTAAAATTGATTCCATTTAAAAACGTATGGAAATCATGTAGTTCTGTCTCTGAACCTGACCAAAACAGACAAACATCAAACAACAACAATATATCGTCCCCACCAGATCACATGTTTTAGGACCTTATTCTTTTCCGTGTTAAAAATATAGTCCTCTTCCCATTTACCCAGGTACAGACCTGCGTATGATGGGTTATAACAGGCACCCATAGCACAGCCCTTCACTTGTCTGTACATTTTGTCTTCAAACAAATATTATTGTTTAATGTCCGTTCTGTAAGTAACACTAAAAACTCACCTCGTGGCATTTCAGTGTATGGACGGTTACTTAGACAGAAACTCAATGCTTCCAAGCCCTCTTTATGTTCTATGTTGGTGTAGAGAGACTCCACATCCATAGTGAATAGGAACGTTTCCATACCTATATTTTTCAACTGCTTTATTTTAGAGAGCACATCAGTAGTGTCCTTAATATAAGCTGGGAGTGTAGATAGTGTAGGTTTAATAAAATAATCTATGTATTTAGACACAGGTTCCGTAAGGCTATCATTCCCTGATATAACTGGCCTCCAGGAGGGTTGTCCAAACATTTATGTACCTTAGGGAGCAAGTAGAAGGACGCCATATAGCACATTTGTTTGACTTGACTTTATAATGGACGTCAACAGGACTTTACTGTTGTTTAAATGGCAACGAGATACAGAAAAAAATCACAGAGAAATCAACAACAACAGACAGAATCAACACGTGACAAGAGAAACGCCATCAAACAGAGGCAAGAGAGGTTGTAAAATCTGCTGTGTATTAGGCGGCGGCATTTTGGTTATATTGGACAGGAGATACAGTATCTTCCACTTTTGTATGATGTGCTGCAGATAAACAGCTGTGATTGGTCTTTGACAATTCACATTATTGAAAAGACTCTCAATGGGAGAGGAACCAGACCCTGGGCCTGGCTGGCTCTGACAACAAGCAGGAAGAGTTGTGTGGATGTTAAACATTTGTAGATCATCAAAGGATATGCCTTCAATGGACACTATTCAGTTGTTATCCTAAACATGAATCACAGCCATTCAAGGTCAGCCATAACCCAACAGAATACCCCACTGCATCATGGGAGTCCTGGCCGAGGGGGTTGTTCTGTGGAGCTCTGATTGACTGGGGCCACTTTTAATGATGCTGCTGTTTAATGATGGTTGGAATGAAATGATGATATTTATATGCAGTGTAGGCACTTACCTTGTTTTCATGACTGGGGATACTTCTCTCATCAGCATATTCATCAGCAACACAAGCACATTACTGTACTGTATGGGCTTTAACGGTAAATATGTATAACACATAAAAACTGGAGCAACTGGATTCTGCTTTTTGGACTAATGCAGGAGGCATTAGTGTGTATCATTCACACACTAAGTGCCCACAAATACCTGATGCTATTTTTGTAACTGCACGCAATTTAGCACCACTCTTGATAAACATGGTCTTGTGTGTGTAGACCTAAAAATTTGAATGCATGTTAGTTTTCTCGTAATTATGTCATTTTTATTTTCCAAAGAAAAAGACCTAATTTAAAAAAAAGGAAAAAGTTAATGCCACTTAAGGTTTCTGTAATACTGTTATAATCCAATATATATATATATATATATATATATATATATATATATATATATATATATATATATTTTTTTTTTTTTTTTTTTTTTTTTTTTCTTAAATTTTTTTCCCCTTCTGGGGTTGCAAGCAAATTATCTAGCTACTGTAGTGCGTATGGGTTGACATACTGGTTGGTATTGTGTTTTAATTATAATACAATATTTCATACAAGCTGTGTGTATGTTTGTCTTGTTTGTCTATTTGTGTCTATTTGTCTATTTTTAAGTCCTGGAGACCTTTTCTTCAGTGCTGTACTGTCCAAATTTTCACTTTTTTTAGATTTGCGCTTTTAACATCCATGCGTTATCAGCATTTTTATATACATGCACAATACCTTTTCATAAAATAATTGGAAAAATAGTGAGATTCAAACTCATTGTCCAATAACATCTAATCTTCTGAGGATAATGACAGCTTAGAGTGGCTTTCCTGGCGCTTGCATTTTGTGGTTTTACAGCTGAAACTTGTTAAAGTCTGTTAATTCTATGACCTTTCAATATTTATATGCATATCAGCTCCTTTTGTCTTGTACAATAGTCATCTTATATGCTTTTTAACTTGTAATTATAAACATAATACTGAGAAGATTGAAGCGATTTCTCTGAGGCTATATGAGGATACCACTTCAGTCACAAGTTGCAGTTTAATTAAACGACATTTAAGTAGAGCACTTGTTGGTAATGCATGCAGGAAGGACAGCCAAAGCACCAACACATCTAATGTAAAGCAACTTTTCTCCAGCTTTATGTAAGAGGGCGATAGGAGCTGCTTTGAGATCTCCTCTCCAGAGAAGTTGAAGTAATAGGTTACTGTGAAATAGGGTTAATGATGTGGGTGGAATGGGTCATGGCCTGCTTTTCTTAAGGCAGACAGAATACTTCCTTTCACAGTAACCTGACATGCAGCCAGTACACACAGCACTGAACAGTTTCCAGGCCTTCTCACTTTCACCGGAAATGATATTGTAATCACCACAAGACAGCTGCTCACCACAACTGATTAGGCTACGAACTAGGAGCTTTATACCAAAATATCACGTGGATACTGGCTCAGAGTTTGTGATGGATCTTGTTTAAATAAGCTTGAGCTATTGATCAATAATGTACCACAAAATAACAAAATAACTGTGTCACCATGAAAAGCGATTTTTTTTCAGTGCAGCAGGTGTTTTTATTTGCTGGTTTGGGGTGAGTTTGAAGTTGCTATTGGGTGGGATTTAACTTTCAGACCTGGCAACCCTGCAGGTATCAGTGTCCGGTTCCCTAGAAAACAGGGAACGTAGGTTAGGGTGACCAGATGTCCCTATTTAATGGGGACAGTCCCAGTTTTATGCTTCTTGTCCCATGTCCCAACACTTACTATCTATAAAAACACAAATATGTCCCAGTTTTCAACAAACCATGTCCCAATTGTCCCCATTTTAACCAGTAGTACTTTGAATTACATTTCACAAATTTGTATGGATTTCGAAGTTTAAAATGCACTATGATTTATGAAAAAATAGGTGTCTCAGATTTTGGGTCACCTTTATTATGTTGTAGCCTATGTAACAAAAAAGTCCCAAACATAGGTACCTGAGAACAGAGGTTTGCAACCTGCCAAACTAAACACTAAACAACTTTCAAGATATACATTTGAGTGCTGCTGTATGGCTAAGTGGTCATGCTGTGGAGCATATACTGGGATCGAGATTAGACTCTCAGAATTTGCTGCATGTCTCTCCCCATTCTCACCCTGGTTTCTTCCTATACTGTCCCATCAATAAAGCTTAAAATTGGCAAAAAACAACATTAAAATATTTCCTTTTGTGTGACACCAAACATTTAGGCATAATTTAGGCTTTTATCTGAACACACCATTGTTAGATTTACAGCATTTATTGATATTAACATTATTTCAGGTTTGTTTTAGTGTCATTTTCTGACTTTTCCTGACATGGCCTTTTGTGTAGCTGGATAAATACTACTCAGCGTGTATAGGTAGAGAGTGCACAATATTGAAGGTCATATAGAATCAACACCCTTTAAAAAGCTTCAGCTGTGAAACCACAAAACCCAAGCCCCAGGAAAGCCACTCTGAGTTGCCATTATCCTCACAGGGTTAGATGTTATTGGACAGTGAGCTCTCTATATAAACATGTTTACAACAAACACATGCCATGGACCCTTGTACCATATAAACCTCGCTGTGTCTCCCCTGGAGTCCAAAATAACGCTTGTATTATCTTGATGCTTTTTGTAGAATGTTTTTTGTTGAAAGCTCTCTGGAACGTTGTTGCTAATGACAGCTGCTGCATTATTGAAGTACTTTTTACCAATTGTTGAAAAGAAAAGCTGTCCTTACAACTATCTTTTCTTACCATTTACCAAGAAATGGCTTGGAGACTGAAGAATTTACTTTAAGGTAATGATTTTTAGCAGCAAATTATTAAAAAAATTGGTGGCACAAAGCCAATGTTTTTCAAATTGGAAGCTCGTGGAGTACTAAATAGTAATGATACAGTATATGGAGCCCAGACATGGATTCGAACTGGGATTTTCTAGTTCAAGGGTAAATGCTCTATCTATTGTGCTTATTTCACAATGGCAATGAATCAGCTGAAACTAATTATTTGTCCCTTTGCTCACCCCTTGTGACTGAAATTTGTATCGTTTGACCTCAAAGGTGTCAAATCTTTTAAAAAAAAGTTCTATCTAGATGGTGTTCTGGAGCCACGCCAATTAAATTATTATTTTTTCCTTGGTCCGTTATTGACCTTTCCTGAAAATATCATAAAAACAGTTTTGCACTTTTTAACATACAAACAAAGGAACTAACAAAGCAGTAAGATAATAAAAAACATTTCCCCTTAAGGTAATTTCAGCATTTCACCACAATAGACTAAATCATCATTAGAAAGCACCATATGGTTTCATGGCAGAAGAGATCAGAGACCATACATGCCAGCATACATTTCCTCTGTCCATGATCATCATTTGCAAATTTGCCTGGAAGGATGTACTGAAGTCTACAGGCTAATCACAACATCCATTGCATATGTAATTTTCAAATGATGGCATTTAGGAGCTACATGATCACTGCAAATAACTTTCATGTTTGATAAGGACAATTAGCAGCCGGCAGCCCACCTAGGATGCAGCCCATGGGGAATGATTACTCTAGGAATACATTATGTGATAAATCAGATTAGCCTTTTCTTGTCCTGGGGTGTGGTGCCGCTGATCTTTGTGGAAATCTGTAATCTTGACATTTTCCACAAAAAGAATGACCTGCTTTTTTCTCTTGCCTCTTATTTAACTTAGAAGTCAACATTTTTTGCAGCTCCGGGAAGTACTTGATTGAACTGCTTAGCATTGTCATCATTTCACACTTCTTTTTGCACCCCACTTTATTTTTCACATTAAGTTTTATCTAGGTTATTTTGAAAGAGAATTATTCATTTTATAAGCAATGCCATAACACGATACAAGCAACTTTCTTATTTAGTTAAATGAATGGTGAAATTAGACCAGACCAACAATATTCTAATATATGTGGAGCAAGAATGCTAAAAAGAAATAGCCGTCATTAATATTGCATTACCTGTGTGATGGATGATTTATTGAAGGAACAAACTTTGGCACCTAGACCCTGGCAGGTAGAGACATCAGCGATGCCATGAAGGGAGAGTTTAATAGATCACTTAGGGGAATTTAGGTGAAGAGGAGGAGACGGAGAGGCTGAGGAGGCTGTTGGTTCTGCTGATGCGGTGGAGTTTGGGGTGGAGGAGGGATGCGCTGAGTAGCTGCACAGCAGGATGACAGAGGGGAGAGGACATATAGCTTGCTTTAAAAGTATCTGCCTGCTTCCCTTTTTCATCACTTTTTACAGAAATGGAGATAAAACAGATGATGTGCCAAGGATTTTAAACTCATTTAAGAAAAGCACTTAGATAGGTATGCGTGTTGTTTGTCTAATAAAATATTTCCTTTTACAAATAAGCTCAAATAAATAATTTCAAGTTTATTTCATTTTAGTGACTCACTTTTTCTTCATTATGTGAATCTTCTGCCATCTTGCCATCATATGAGTAACATAATGAAAGTTTGTGTCTTCTACTTTAATAATTTAGAGGTTTAGTCTTTCTATTCTGGTTTTAGTTTAAACTTTTTATCTGCAGAAATGTACTAGGAAGTTCAACATAGCAGTGATGTTTATACAGTGCCTCACGTCATCATATCTCTAAAATAACTTCATCAGCAGCCCTTACATATAGTTATTTCCTCTGCTATTATCTTCATTAGCCTCCGGTTATTCATCAATTTGTATTCAGAGTGTGCTCACAGTGAATTAATACATGTAGTTATTATTACTGCATGCACCACTTAATGGGAGCACAAGCAACTCTTAAAATGCTCATCCATTCTTGTTAATTGAGTGGCTGCAGTAAAAATCACTTTTAATGTACATTGTTTAGTTTAATATGTAATATATATAAAAGGTAACATCTGTGCAAATATCACTGTAAAGAGCACAAGAAGAATACATTAGAAGTCATCCAGCTATGCAATGAAATGAGGCAAAATGAGGAGTACCATGACATATCCACTATGTTTTTGCTGGCATCAGTTTGTTAGTCTTTTAGCAAGGAATAGGTCAGTAATGGGTTAATAATGGGGTCCGTCTGGACCAAGTAATGTTATAAAAGATTTTGTACCTTTGCAAGATTTGGATATCCAAGTGGGCAAAACGATTCTAACTCCAAACAGAAGGGGTCAGTAGAGAAACAAATCAGATTTTTTTTTATCAAGGTTGCCTCTAAACTAGAATGTCCAGGTCTAAGTTCAGATGTGGGCCCTGTATCTTTATTGTTTCAAATTACTGTACAAGGCACAGAAACAAACAGAGACACTACACTTCAGTGGTGTAAATTTTGTTGTATGGAACAAAAAAGCCCACAAAGTAAAATGTAAAATAGGATCATAATACACACTTCAGTAAGACCTGAATTATGCTAGTACGCCACACAGTGAGTGATTTTACAGACATTGTAATCATTCAGTCATCTGGATCTTAACATCAACAAAGTAATTTGCAAAACAGCGTGCTCAGTCATATTAATCCAGATTTATAGTCTGAACATATATACACACTTTGCTCAATATGTTTAGTGGTCAGTTCCTTTCTTCCTCCAGCACATGTCAGGAGCATTGATTTGCCCACACAGCAGGCTGACACTGACCTGCGATCAGCAGGACTCATCACTTACCCTCTGACGTTCTGCTTGCGCTGCACCATGTGGCGTTCTTCCTTACACACTAAAACACACAGCTCTTTGTACAATGCAGGGACAAGACAGTGGCTCTTTTGTATGAATAATTATATCGCTCAACCTTTCTTCACCTTTCTTTTAACCCTCATATTAGGATCATTTTTTTCTCACAGGTAAAAAGTAGATCCTAGTCTGGCAGGCACCCCACACTCTCAGATAAAGCCTTAAAAAGTGACATTGTGAAGCCACAGGGAATAGATCCTATTATGACTGGCCTGGTTTCAACTCCACTAACTTTGAGCTTGTCACAGAAAAATAAGTGGAAAGATTCAGCTGTGATAAAGGCATTTTCGTGTTTGTCCGCTAAACTGCTATTGAGAGACAGAATCCGTGTACAGATACAATCAACAATTTAGTTTACCTTTAAGCTTAAAACAATGCATCCCAAAGCTATTGTTTACTGAATTTATCAGCAGCTACACATCTGTCTGTGTATACTCACACTTATATTTTCTGGGATTTTACGAACAAGTGGTGATCTTGTTTTTGCAGTTGCAGGAAGAGGGTTAGATTTTATCAAATCTAATTCCAGCTTTTATATTTTTGCAAAAGTTGTTGGAGTCATTTCAAACATATATTCTTTTGTCATTTGGTTTATTATTTCTAAGTAATTGTGTGTGCCACTGCATATTGTAGCCTAAAGGTAAATATTTTTTTAATTGTCATAACAGTAAAATAGACCCTTGATATTTCCCTTTATTGCTTGTAAATGAGGCTGCACATGCATTGTGTTGCCGTAAGTTAAGCAAACTGCCATATCTTTTCAGTTGTCAAATTAGTATTAGACAGCAACACTTGCAAATCGGGTGTTACCAAGTGGACTTTAATTTGTTCCCTTTATTGATTAGCCATTACCTAAAGGCTACATGCTGTAAGTTATGTATATATCTGTTATTATGCAAAATCAACCTTTTAACCTATGTTATAAGGTTGTTTGCACCTCACAAACTACCTGGAGCTGTCACCAGACTCATGCTCATAATCTCAGAATGAGTCACCATTACGAAGCAGTCAGCTCATTTATCTGTTAGCGTCATGTGGCTAATAGCTGTCCTAAATAGCCATTGTATGCTCTGTCCAGTCCCCACCATTGCCAACACGCGGCGTCAGACACCTAAGCGTTTTCTGCAGTCAAAGTAACAGCTCCCCAATAAATTACATCTTTCATACATACACATTATTTTAAGTTATAAAATGTGAAATGCAAATTAAAAGGTGTCCACTACTATTTCAAAAAGCCTACAAAAAGCATAATATAGGACCTTTAATTATATTTTGTCAGACTACCAGATTTAAAATTTTTATTAATTTTAAATTACCAAACATAATTTAAATAGCTATCATTTATTTATTTGGAAAAATGTGCATTTTAATTAATATAGGGCTGCTCTTGTACATTGAGCTGCCTGTGAAAAACATCTGAACATGCTGTATTTTCTCTCTATGCTGCATAAAATGGACTTAAGTAAGCACCACTTTATCTAGTAAATGTTTTTTCCCTACACTCTCAAGTGTGTAATTGTTGCATCGTGTGTCACAGTGAAGTGTGAAGCGGGCAGACAGCAGGAGCAGGTGCAAATGGAGCTCTAATGTGGCAAAATAAGTCACTTTCTATGTCACACTTAGGCCGCAGTATTGCATGAAAGAAATTGCCAGCAATTACACTCTGATGACCTGTTACCCCTATGGATCTGTGCACTACGTTTTTCCATTTGACACTTTGAAAGCTGTTATTATTTTTCAGCTTGTGGATCATTTAAAATGCCACCAATGCTACTGTTAGAAAGATGGTACAAGACATCTGTGTCAGTGTGCCATGTTAGTTGTTACTTTTATCTGCACCCTCCAGTAGTTTGTGCTAAATGATTTTCTACAATAACTTAATTATTTATGAGATGGAGAAGCCTACTCAGGACCTGGACTCGCACTTGAGGGGAGTTATTTAATTATATTTTCAGCCAGGCTTGTGACTCGACCTGAGCTTAAGCCACAATGCTTGAACTCAGACTTGTTTTTGTCTTGTTTTTTGTAGCACAATCCTCAAGAAGTTAATGATCAAAGTCATAAAATGTGAAATAACTCATTAGCATTAACTGAACAACTTAATCAGTCAGAATAATGAACACTTCTGTACACATTACATAAGTTTGTGTGTGTGAAGGGAATTTTATCTGAACTCTCAGTGCAGACTGTAAAAGTATAATCATGGCAAAATTTCCAACAGTTGGCTGAAATGACACTTGATGATTTGATTTGAGTAGTCAGACAGAGAACTGCTGCTTTTCAATGACCTTTCAAAGCACATTTAAAAGGCTTTTTATGTAAAATTGCCTGATTAGAGTCTAGTTACCACACTTTACTCCCACATTTGAATTGATTTATTTTGGAGGTGTATGCAACCAAAAACAGGCCTTTCAGAGATGTAATAAGGATTTCGATATTCTTAATAGTGTACAATTAAAGGAAATTGACATTTTGTATATAAAGTAAAACCTTATAAATGGAAACCTGTTCACACTGCCACAGAAAACAACAACACACATTGCCATCTTGCATCCTGTCTGTAAATGTTTGTCACATCCAATCAAAAAGGCTGCTGTAGACCAGACAGTGTTAGTACAGGTTTGTAATCATAACCAGCAGCCCATGCATGTTCTGTGAGGAGATAAGGACTGAGGATCAAAAAGAAGGAAGACGCGATGGTATGAAATTCTAATAGAAGAGCAAGTGAGGAGGAATGACGTCTGGAGATGTGTGTCCAATACAATAAGGTCACATTACCCCCGTAGCTACTTGAGTCATCACACAGGAATAGGTGCAACAGCCCAATCAAATTACCTTAAACAAGAAAATGACAGGCCGCCGTGGCACAAATGGAAACGGAGATGAATTCCATTTTACTAAATCATATGGAATAAAAATCTGTTCTTTTCTTCTGTGTCACTTGTGTGGGGGCTGCAAAATTAGAAGGGAATATCCAGAGCTCAAATTAAGGTACAACAAAAAGGACTGTGTATCTTTGATGTGTGGTGTCAACCATGTCAACAGTAGAATTAACTTCAGAGACCAGCATAAATATACACCAATCAACATTATGACAGGTGACGTGAACACCACTATCTCTTCATCATGGTACCCATTAGTGTGTGGGATACATTAGGCAGCAAGTGAACATTTGTCTTTAAAGCTGATGTGTTAGAAGCAGAAAAAAAAGCAGGAAAAAATGGGTGAAGGTTTGAGTGAGTTTGACGAGGGCCAAATTGTGATGGCGTCAGAGCATCTCTAAAACTGCTGCTCTTGTGGAGTGTTCCTGGTCTGCAGTGGTCAGTATCAAAAGAGGTCCAAGGATGGTGAACCAGTGACAGGTAGCCCATGTGGTCTGATCCAACAGGTGAGCTACTGTTGCTCAAATTGCTGAAAAAGTTAATCCTTGTTCTAATAGAAAGATGTCAGAATACACAGTTCATCACAGTTTTGCTTGTGGTCATAATACAAAAAAAAAAAAAAAAAAAAAAAAAAAGAACACTAATAATAGAGGTAAGTGGTCATAATGCTATACCTGATCAGTGTAAAAAGTATATGGCAATCAAATAACCCTTTTAGAGTACACCTTGGTTTGATGCAACAATTGAACGTTCAGGGTTTTTGGTGTAAATTACATTGATCCAGAACCACAGTAGAGCCTCAAGGCTGCACACAAGTCAACCTCTTCCAATTTTTATGCTTAAGCAAAAAAAGAATCGTTTAATAAAAACAGACGTGTTCCTGCCAGACATGCTCCTCTGCCTGCTGTGAGGCCTGTTAACACGAAGACACTGCCCAGGCAATCCATGCTCCACTAATTCATCATGTTTACCTCTAACTGTGTGGGCAGTAACAAGGAAACACACATGTATCATTTACAATTATCACATCAGCGGATGTTTACAAGGCGATGAGTCGTGACTCGGTCTGTTCATTACAGACCAGGACAATTTCATTATGCTGTCCGCTGTTCTTTGACATTGTGGAAACAGAATCTTAGAACTGTGAGCACAGAAAAGGTTGTTTGGGAGTGAACTGCGTCACTGCATGATGGGAGCCTGGCAAAAAAAAAGTATTCACTTTATTACCAAAATGAACCCCTGGAGTTCTTTTCTATTTAGGTCTATTTCCCCCGAAATCCATCATAACTGGCCAATGATAAACCCTTTCTTGAAATGGGGCAGCTTTATCCAGTGCTTTGTTGTTCTGATTGATTTTTCAAACACAGACCTGATACAGTTCTGTGTTGTGTCAGTTCTGTGTCCAACCCTGTATTTTCTGATTGGTTGTATGCCTATACAGCTGCATTAAGTGGTAATCTGGTCTGCATAAATTTTTTTCCCAGCCCAACTAGAAAAACTTTGCCTTAATTTTTATTTTTGTTTTATAAAATTGAAAAAAAAAAAGGATGGCTGACAAGGCTAAAATTAAACTGGGTAGTTTCTACTTTAGGGGTAATTGTCAAATCAACTGATCCACATGTCTCACCATGGTATAGACGTTGTTCTTTTAATGACTTCTAATGACTTCCGCTATATACCTCAGCCCATGCCGGACCATTACTTTTTAAGTAAGAGACTGAAAAACCAAGCAACAAACAAAATTTTGTGGCTAAAATGAGTTAACTATTTGCTAAAATGTACTTTGCTTACATTGGGGAGAAGCAGGCAGTCTGTGGCTTGCTCTTATTAACTAGTGCATTATGTGCCACACCAGAGAAGCATTAATGTACATTCTTTATGATAGAGCTGCTGCAATGCCTCCCAGACAATAGCAACTCAACAGCAAACCCCCAAAGTTAAGTGCTTCCTGAATGGATCCAATGGGGGAACTACTTTTTATTGTCAACTAACTTCCTTGAATAAAGCACTTTGTTCACAATCTAAGAGGGGAATCTTTGTCCAATTGTTCAGCAAGTTGTTTTACACTGTCCCTGTGGTGCATTTGAAAACTGGCTTCTTCACTTCCCTTCTCAAATTTACATACGGTTGGATGAATAAACATTACACAATGACAGATAGCCAATCTTCTAAAGACGAAATAACTCCTCCCTCTGCACTTTTCTTGTCATGTCTTTCTGAGTCCGACTGCAGCAGAAAAAGCTACCGGAAATAATGACTGCAAGTTTGAAATGTTGATAATGGAAACGATCTAAAAGGGTGTCAAACCATTACAGAGGCTGTGAAGCGCTCAAAGCCTTGATGGGCTAAATGCCCCACATTCAGTGCATTCATGACTAATAGTGTAGCATGGACGCTTTTAACATTCTTTTGGTGCATGCATTTATCACAAAACAATTCAGATGGACAAACATGATCATGCCTCGTTGTTGACTGAACTCATCTGGAACTAGTCTACTGGTAAAAAAGAATTGAACATAATTTTCTGTTATCATGAAAAGCAAATGTTGAAACAACTGTGCCATGTTCAAATAATAAAGGATATTCAGGAGTTTTTTTTAAAAGTAGATTTGTGTAGATTACATGCTCTTAAAAATATGGGAACCATTAAAAAATGCACTGTCAACACCAACTTCATATCATATTTATTATGTGGTAGAATAGCTGTAATTACTTTCCGCCTTAATGACCAAAAAACAAAACAAAAAAACAAACAAACTAAAAAACAAAACAAAACAGTGACTAGAGATATGCACTGCATGAACTCTGAACTGAAAATAACAAGTAAATACTTCATTAAGGAGATAAATGCAACTGCAAATATGTAAACTGTACAAGCAGGAGTGGAGCTGCTATAAAGAAAAAGACCACATTTATCACACACATTTACAACAGTCTAAGGGACCATTTAGACAACGTGTTGTGCTGAAAGTTTTGATTGCAGTGTGGCTTTTTGTTTACACAAGGATGGGATTTCCGTTTTCTGAATCCGCGATATGTTGAAAACACTGGAAGAGGTGTTTTGGTCTCACAGTGAAGAGCTGCTCGGAGCCGCTCCACACTCGTGTAAATTGTGAAAAGAGTGTACACACTTAAAAATGCTGGGTTATTTTAATAACATATTTGCTGGGTTGACACTGTTGGGTCAGAGAATGAGTTGCTGTAATCCAAGATTGGGTTAAAAATAATAACCCAGCCAAATGTGTCAGGTTTAAACAGACAACCCAGCATTAGGTTAGATTCTAACTTTAACTGTGCTCAGCTGCAAAGGCGAGAGTTAACCTCAGTCTGAGAGAAACCTCAAATAAAATGTATGCACACATATTTCATTTAACTATTTTATAATTATTATTTAGTTTAAAGCTTTCTGTGGCCGAATGAACTGTTATTGTTATGATTTTAACATTATTTTTTTTCTCTGGCCTAAGTTATATCTTTCCTACTTTGGAGCCTGTAGCTTTGTATGTATTGTATATAAGGTTGTATATAAACCTTGCCAAAAATAAGGCTGGAGTGTCAGCAAAAATATTGAACCTTTTCTTATAATTATTTTCAGGATTTTTGGGGTGAACTGTGGTGTAAAAAAAATGTAACAGCTCTGCTAGCTTTAGCATCATTTACTTGGCTAACTGTCAACGAGCTAACTGCTACTTTTTAGTTTTAAAAATGCTGCTGTTGTTTCAGGTCAACTTTATCCTCTCCTTTTGGACTTCTGAGCTGATACATCTGTGGCTTTTTTTAAACTTATTTTTCACACACACACACGCACACACAAAAAAAAAAAGAAAAAAAAAAAGTTGCCCAGCACTAATTTTCACTCCCCGTCTCTGAGCCGATTCTGGCTTTAATGCAGCACATTCGGCTGACTGACGATCAGATTCTCAGTGTATGGGCCAGAGCCGGTTCACATATGAAAAACATGTGCCTGTTATCAGTGAGTGAGACTACTGCTGGGCCAGAAGTGGGAGCAAGGTGTGTGGCCCACAACCTGCACAACTGATGCGGGCCACATACATGACGGAGGACAGTGGCACAGCAGCACAATATCGTTGCTGGCCCGGTAACGACAAACAGTGTGTCAGGCAGGCATTTTTTTACCTTCATGGAAAGACACTTCATTGGAATATAGCATGAGGAAACAGAGGGGTGGGGTCTTCACTAAATATCACTATACGGAACACTAAACTCTAAATATAGTTATTATTCTATCTGTTCTACAATAATTTTGATTGGGCATATCAACCAGCTTTAGATCAGTTAGCGAGAAGACGTTGGGTTTGTGTCTCTGAGATTCATTTATTGTTCTTCAATTTAAATTACAGTGGAGCTACACAAGCATGTTATATTTGGAAGGAAAAAAAAGTTCTACTTAAAAAGAACAACTACAAGCTATTGCCAGAACTACATATAAACCTCAGAATACAGTATATGAACCGTATCCGGGCCAGAAACACTCACACTCTACTATCTAAACACAGTATATGAACCAGATCCGGGCCAAAGGTGAACATACCCGGTTTTGTGTCTGCATGCAGTGCTTTGGCCTGAACTGGGCCAACTGTTGTTAAAAGAGTCCGGCACACAGAATTCGGGCCGACTTCGGGCCGCGGAACCAGGCGCATAGTGGGCCGGAGGAAATGTAAGAATATGGGCCGAATCTGTGCCAGATAAAATTTGCTAGCTGGGTCTGGTTAAAAATATTAAAATCTTTTTTTATATTTGGCTTAAATGACAAACGTGTAATAATTGGTTTTCCTACAGGTGCCTTGGTAAAAATGCACTCAAACTGCCATCTGAGCTCCACCAGATTTTTACAAAATGAAAAGTACAAGTAAGTACAAACTGTGTATTTAATGTTTTTATAGCCTTGTGAAAAATGTGTCACTGATAGTGAATGTACATATTTTAGCTGTAAATGTGACTCTTTCTCTTTTCCTTTTTTCTCCACAGCAGAATATCCAGCAGACTGAAGTGTCCTAAACGTATAAATACGTAATTAAACTGAAATGAAAATATATATATATGTAACAAGGTTATTTTGCATTGAATATCATCAAAAACGTGTCTGTTTTCCTGTGCTTTTTATATAAGTTGCAATTCCCCCATTTTACTTAAATGCCTTAACTGGTGGTGATGGTTACCCTAGCAACGCTCCTCCCCTTCTGCTGTTGAGAGACATGAGAACGGTATGTAAATAGTTGGGCTCTTTGATTTAATGACTTTATAAAATTGTACACCTAACTAAATTTGTTTTATTTATTTTTTGCTAAGTAATTTACAAGTGTTAGATTTATTTTCCAAGTGTTTGGATTAATGTACATAATAATTGTGTTTGATCATGTTATAATTTCTCTGTAACTGACAGTTAGTCTGACAGGGGAGTGTAACTGCTGTAGCTGGATAAAGATAGAAGTGTAAAGTGAACATCCTGTCACAGTTACAATGTTCATTTGTTTTTAATGTCATTGTTTAGGGGCAGAAGCTGAGGCCATTCACCACCATAACAATCTCTGTTAATATTTTGTGATTTCAGGTATGTAATTTACTTTTGGGGGGAATTAATTAATCTGTTATACTGTTTCCTTATGGTTGCTGTTAATGCTTATCAGTTTCTTGTAGATTCATTACAGTTTTGGGGTTGTTTGAATTTTATATATGATTGTACTGTTTTGTATTATGTTTATTGTATTTTTATTTTATTTTAAAACCACTATACGATCACGTGGCCCCTTCTGCTGTTGAGAGATATGAGAAAGGGGCAGAAGCTGAGGCCATTCACCACCATAACAATCTCTGTTAATATTTTGTGATTTCAGACTGTTTATTAAATCCTGTCAAACTGGAAGAGTGGTCTCGTTCCTGCAGCCTGGGTAGAAGTAGAGGGGTTACATATATATAAAAAAACATGTTTGGTCAAACATGTAACCCAACTTAAAAGTTACAATTAACCCAGCCTTGGCTTGGTCCATATTTGACCCAGCACTGTGTTACAAATTGGGTTATTTTTAACCCAGCATAGTGTGTACTCACTGAAAACGATGACGTAACTGCCCAGCTGGGCGCGTCAGCTGACTGACTAGCGCTTTTATGCCTCATACGTTCATATTTAATCCAATAATTGTCAGTAATATCTGTATAAGTACTTATCTTTATGAGAGACTTTATGATAATGGCTCCAGAAAAGTAATTGGGAAGTTGCAGAAGGAACTATGAATTCCTCTGCTGTTTACTCACTGTGTAGTGTAGAGCATTTACGGGGCCCACAGCTCTGTTTGCTGGTCAACTACGGGTACTACAGTTTACTTTTGTTTTCTACACACACAGCGTTTTTGTGTAAATGTGAATCATGGGCGGCATGACTGATACGTTTTCCTGGACAGCACTGTGGTGTAAAGAGGCCCTAGAGCACCAACTATCCTGAGTCCGAGGCCTCAGTGGCAGTCTGTCACAATAAAAACATTTTTTTATTAAAAACAAACAAAACAAACAAACAAAAAAAATAACTGTTGTGATAAGCTGCAATCCATTAATTCTACTCTGTGCCTGAGTATAGAAGGAAATGTGAGTTGTCGATTGTATTTCTGACTGGCTTCTTCTAAAAAAACCTGGCTGTTTTCTTTATGCTTTTTATTGGTCAGAGAGGGTGGACCTCTGCCAAGGCCTCGCAATGCTAAAGCCATAGTGCTCCGGCCTAGAGTCATACCGGGGATCTTCTACGTCAGGGGTAAATGCTCTATCACTTGGAGCCACAAAGCCTGGTAAAGAATCCACTTAAATCATTTGATCTTTTCCAAAAATCGGATACAGACATTGTTCCAGATCTTCACCAAAAACTGGTATATTCTTTCTTGGCCTATTTTTCTGAAACCATCCAACCATCCAACTATTTCAAACTAACAAATCAACAAACCATTACCAACAAGGTGGAGGTAAAAATCTGTTTTATCACGATTAAGTTTTCATATTATTGACCATTTCTCTGAGCATCCGTGTATTCAAACTAGGTGACTCAGACAACCATAGACCTGAAAAACACTAACTGAGATAAGTGGCGAGATGCTGATCCAAACACTTTGCCATCATTTACACAGCGCCATAAAAAGTGGACGCAGCGTGCATGTTTACCTGCTCCAAAATCAATCGCGGGCAGGAAAAAGTTGATTGTTTGCCCGTTAGTTTTGTTTGTCTGGGTAATTGGGTAGAAAAAAATCAATAACATCCTATTCACTAGAAAGAGAGGGTTCATCCAACTTTAATCTCAGAATCCAGACAATGACCTTAGCACTTGCCTGGTCATTTTATCTGTGTTTAAAGACATATCAAACTGACTCACATTTTCATTTCACTTCTAACACTCTCTTTTTGAGGAAAACCAACAGGGGCCACTCTGCTCTATTGACATTACACATGCCAAATCCAATTAGAATAACAGGTCAAAATACATCTTGTCTCTTTAGAAATGTAACCACCTTTTACTGTAAGTGCTACATGACAAATATTTGTTTCATATAGGTATAAACATACACTATATTTCCAAAAGTATTCGCTCACCCACCCAAATAACTGAATTCAGATTATGGTGTGGGGTTGTTTTTCAGGAGCTGGGCCTGGACCCTTAGTTCCAGTGAAAGGAACTCTGAATGCTTCAGCACCAAGAGATTTTGGACAATTTTGAACAGTTTGGAGATGGCCACTTCCTGTTCAAACATGACTGAGCACCAGTGCACAAAGCACGGTCCATAAAGACATGGATAGCGAGTTTGGTGTGGAAGCAGTTGACTGACCTGCACAGAGTCCTGACCGCAACCTTTGGGATGAATTAGAGCAAAGACTGCGAGCCAGGCCTTCTCATCCAACAACAGTGTCTGACATTGGACGAGAACATCAGACACATAGATGTCTGACGTAGATAGATGCAAAGAGTGGGCCGACGTCATATTAAATTCTATAAATTAAGAATGTCACTTAGGTTCATATGTGTGTGAAGCCAGGTGAGCCAGGTGAGAATTTGTAGACAAATATATTATCTGACCCCTATCAAAAACTCTTCATATCTATTACAATTTGTAGTTAAGACCACAGTTTATTAATGCCTGTAGCCATTAAACCACATAAAAAGTATAGATTTGGAGTTGGCACGGGGCCCCTTGCCTGTGTAATGCTTTTATCCAGTCCTGCTGACAGAAAGATAGTCTTTAAGTGACCACACATTACTATCCTTGGCAGAGATAGTAATGTGACATGCCTGCAAAAAATCTGAACAATAAATCAGAATTAGGCACAAGTGCTTCCTAAGCTATGGAGGTATCTGCATTTGTCAGCTGTCTGTAAGAGGGGAATTAATCAGACTACCGCAGCACTGAGGGGATAGGAAAGGATAGGATCAATATAAGAACCTGAACTACGGCTAAGCTTCTTAAAATGTTAGTTTGGGCCTTTCTAAAGTCAAGCTGTAGCTGTGGTAGTTGTGAATACGGCAAACAGGGATTGTGAGGAATGGAGTCTTCACATTAAACTGCAAAGAGGTGTGATGAAATGAATATTCCTTGTGACGTTAATCCATGTTTTTCTATGTTCAATCCTGCTGCTTAGAGCCTTGGTAGTCCTTAAAGTCCTTACATATACTATATATAATATGGCTTAACAGATAGAGCCATGAACTACCATTAACTTACCCATGAACTACCTTTTAGATTGCAAGATAGGACTAATGCATTGGCACTGGTCTTTGCTCTCCAGGTGCTTCTAGTTTGATTGGAGGAGATGATACCAGCAGTTAAGGGGTGGCAGCAGCTCAGTTGGTAAAGACACCCACAAACCCAAAGGTTGGCAGTTCAAGCCCCACTGCCGGCATGGCATTGTGTCCTTGGGCAAGACCCTTCACCCAGGAGTGAATGAATAATGCACCAAATTGTAAAGCAACTGTGAGTGTCTAGAAAAGTACTAAATAAAACCAATGCATTAATATTATTATTTTTGATAACCAATCTTTTTTTTTTCTTCAGTACACAATTCTCCAACCAGTGCATGCCACTGCCAACTCATGTTTTACAAATGCTTTTGAAAGGCGCCCTGCAGAGGCCTCCCCACTGCATCAGGACTAAAACACACCACACACATCTGGAGTAGACAGTGACCCAATCAAGCAGAAATGTGTCGCTCCCCTCTGAACCCGGCCCCTCTTCAACTGACAGTGCACCTCTTCTGTCCACTGTGAGTGGAGCTTTGAGGCCACAAACTGAACAAATCCTGTTCCGCTCCTTGCTGTCGCTCCGGGCCAGTGGAGGGATTTTCTTAGGGGACTTTTTCAGCACAGCCACAGTGTGGTGTGTGGGAGAGCTGGAGATTCATGGCTCTGTGGAAGTACTGATAGAGATAAAGAGCGGCTTTCTTAATGTCAGCCATAATACTCACAAGAAGACTTGTCGGACCTAATCGAGGATGGCACTTCCCAAAGCACCAAAGGAACAATGACTCTCTGCTCATCTTTTCATCACGTTGTGTTTTTCACCACAAACTACTCTTTATCGAGCTTCCTCTATGGCTACATTCTTCTGGGTACTGTTGCTAGGTTAGACAAACTCACAAACATCACAGTATCGAGTGAACTAACTATAACAGCAAGATCACACAACGACACTGTTAATAATATTTTCTGCTAGACATACACAGTAATTGGTTTTAGATTCCTTGAAGTGTATTGTTCACTGCCTTTCTGAAGTGTATCTGTGCCCTTTTATGGAGCCAGAAGTCTCACTCATCTGCAAAACGTCCACATCATGACCACTGTATGATTAAGTAAACTCATTGCAGCTAGTCATTTACTGAATGAACAAGTTTTGATAAGGAGCAACCTCCTTGCTGAGAGGTGAGAGCGCTAACCATCATACACTGTGCAAGCATCTAACTGTATAGTCTATATCCACATAGACAAAAACGTTATCGTTATAAAAAAGTTTTGATAAACACGGCACTGTCTAAGAAAATCTGTGTCCACATGGGTCCACACAAAAATAAGGAAAATAAGATAAGGGAGAGGTGGGGCTATGGCGTCATCATCTCAGAAAAGATGCATATGGGCTATAAATAGGGAAACATGTATACAGCGTTTTAAAATCTTTCCAATCTGGGACCCAGTTTCAAAAATGATTGTATCCGGCCTCCCAAAACGCTAGATTCAAGTGAACAAAACAACACAACACAACAGTGAACAATACTCAACTATTTGCTAGATGTTTCCTAAAAGCTTATACATTAAGTTCATTGTAAAGTCTATATTTTCTAATGAGGTTGGAGGAACATGGTCACACTGTGTTGCTATGGACATAAGGTTTTTGTTTGGTTGGTCAGAATCCAATCTCTCTAAGTCTTCTGTTTAGTAACAAACTATAGGCTGCTGGTCAAAGACAATACCTTTGCAAGCTTTTCAATGTGATTTCCAGGCAGGCAGCAGTCTAACTCTCTGTCTTGGTGAGTACTGAGTGAAAACCTAACCAAGCATGAAGAGGCTGTCTTGTCCACTCACACACTGAGACATTGCTGATTCATAGAGGGCCATGTTTTTTCTTTCTTTGAATACTTGACACAGCAACAAGCCTTGAAGTGATAGAAAAGAGGTTTTACAATTTCATGACAAGAGACTGGAGACGGAGAAACGAGGCAAACCAAGGCATGAAAGATATTTTTCTTTGGGCATTTTAGATTGAACCCAAAAATCATCATCTGGGTTTGTCAAAGAAACTGCATTTACAAAGGTAAAATGGCTCAAAGATGTTCTCTTACAGTACATTTTTCACAGCAGAATGCAAACGACAAAATAATAATAATAATAATAATAATAATAATAATAAAAATAATAAAAAAAATGTCATTATAACAACCAATCAAAGAGTCATGAATATTGTTTAAATGCTGTTTAACCTTTTGTTGTTATTTTTCTATGACATCTTTCCAGCTGAGAAATCACAGAGCATGTTAAGCTTTAGTCATAGCTGTTTGTTGTGTTGCCATTTAAAGCAATCACACATCCTTCACCAACATCTAACGCATATTTTCCAACTTCAGCACCAGCTCTAAATTTGTGTTCACAACATGGCATGTTTTGGGTAGACACATGATATGTTGCAGGACGAGAGTGTGCTCCACAACTCACAGTGACACAGTAGATAATCTGTCAAATCTACCTGTTCCTCTTTGTTTTATGGCAAAATATGATCTAACTGAATTGAATGCTATTGTTGTGTTTTCCAAATGCTGGAGGGTAACACACTCAAGCCTACAGTTAACAGTTTCAAAAACCCAAACTAATGGGAGCCATAACAAGCTAATGATGATGCTGACATGTGTTGTGTATTGAAAACAGCTCCAAAAGACTTACTAATGCTTATTTGGCATATTAAAGCTTTCTCTTTATATCTTAATATTATGGTGTATGGTTTTGGCATTTGCCTAGAGGAATATGGAAAGGCAAATAGTGCATTTACCATAATAACTGTCATAACATCACTCAGCTGAAGTTATGTCAAAATACATGGGGAATTTGCTGTGGATTTCCCAGTTCATAAATTGCAGTCATGTCGGTCGTCCTTCACACAAAATGACAGTTATTGACGTCTGAAAATGAATGTGGATGATGAGCTCTGCTACTAATCTGTTCTTTATATTTTCTTAATCCTCTTGGGCTTTTTAATCTGCAGCTTCCAGTCATAACATTGCTGTTTGCTGTACATATTATTGATCTAACCTGAGATTGGCTAATTTAGTTTTTTTGCTGCTTTAATGTCTCCAGTATATGATAAATGTAAAAAGGTGTTAAGATATGCTTTAGCATCTCGTGTGTTACACGTAAATGCATCAACACATTTAAATAGAAGGGAGAAGTGTCTAAATGGAGTAGCGGGAGTGTTGCATCTGTCTCTTCACATCATTACATTAGGACTAAGCATGAAAATGACTATTTATTTGCATGTAAATGTTAGCTCTGTGAAAAAGGTGCCAACACTCTGGGGGAATTCACAAATTGGCACTTGGGCAAAACAACTGTTGTCGCTTTATGCTTTTTATAAGTGCAGAATGTTAATGCGCCTTTCAGATAACAAGGACGACGGAAAGTGGATTTTTTTTACAAAGAGACTGAAGAAAACTCACTGTCTTGACTTTTAAAATCACAAGACGTGCTGGCACTTTTGTTTCCCAACCTGAGGCAGCTCTATGAGAACCTGGTAGCACTGCAGAAAAGATCAAATGAATAAATGTTGGAGGAACCATGCTGGGTTTGTAAGCTGATGTAAGGGCCGTGTTAAAGCGTGTCCTCTCGCCTCCAGCTTTTGCAACAGATCCTCACTGCTCAGCGCACTCTGTTCCTTCGATCTGTCTGGAGTGTCGGAGCCAGGTTTTTGGTGTTACATTTATTGCACTCAAGTTTAACCTTCAAAAACTAGTAGCCTTTTCAACTTAAGGATTGTGATTGATGGATTAATAGGAGTAATATGGGACAAACCCAGACCTAACCCTTTCTTGGAAAAGAGCGCCATTGATCCTCCTTTAATTAAAATCTCCAGTTACATTTATTAATTAATAAACTATTCTTTAAAATGAAATAAAAAAGACATTCCCACTCACACCTTCTTCTTCTTTCCTTTTCTCATCTAGGGTTGCCATAATATAGCAAATCATCTACATTCAAGCCTGCAGTGAGCATATTGATTTGGTATAGGTTTGTCCTTCTCCATTTATCCAATCACACTGGCTTGTAATCCCCTGTGGCTGAATTTACGTACATTCCTATTTACACCAACAATTGATCAAAAAACAAATGGGGTTTGACTTTTCTAGACACCAAGAAGAAGAGGAGACTGACCCAAATGGGGGCTCTAGCGGGAATCAAACCAATTCCTCAAATAGCTCAAATAAACTTACAGCAACTAAGAAGCACAGTGGCAATGCACCAGGAGCAACCCTACTCTACCACCCTTTGGACTCAATGAAACAGCAAACCTAAAAGCGGCATCGACACACACTCCTAGTTTTGATGTCCCATGTCATGCTAAAAACACTATCTCAGTGGCTCAACTCTGGCACACAATCCAAGTGAAATGAATCTACCATGTTACAGCTGTGAGGAAACTGCATTTGCCCAAGAGCAATTGCTGAGCAGGAGTGTGTCAATAACACTGCAAAATGCCAAAACAAACTTTTCAGGTAACCAGCATGCAAGACTTCAACAGAGTGTGACTGCTGTGAAAGTGGTAATGCTATTTCTACAATTACCTGATGCAAAAAAAACGTTTATGTGGACATGGATTATAGGACTTAATATCATCATTGTGGCTCATGGCTTTAATATGGGTTTCTAAATATTAAATGTAATACTTTGAACCATATCCAGCAATTTTACATTAAAATACAGAGTTACATGCCATTTAGTTTTTCCAAGGTAGTATTAGAATTATTATTATTCATATTCAGAAAGAAGGACTAGCCATGACTTTCTTTATGTGCTGGAGGAAGACATTATATTCCAACTAGATGCCCTTCATAATTACATATAATAACAAATACCAAATACTTCTAGCTGATGGCACTGAGCTAATTAATAACTGAAAAAGTATTTACACACTTGATATTCTTTTCAGGCTAAGTCATGCTGCCTGACCAAATGCCTCAACCACAAACCATCCACACACATATTATTCTGGCAACCATGGGATGCTTGGTCAGACATCAATCTTTCTATTCCCTTATAATGTAGAAATAGAGGTTGTGGTTTCTGACGTAACTCGTGGCCCGTCTGTGCTTCAAAGATGGAAGTCTAGCCCGATTTCAAGGTAGACTGCCTGGCTAAATTTAGGAGCTGTAATTCATTCATCACCCAGTTAGTGAATGCACCAGAGATGCCCATTCTTCTTCCTGGGTGTTAAATCTGTCCTTCAGGGTCTCTGCCTTTGACTTTGAAACAGTCTGCTGAACAAAATCTCCCCCACAAATCTACCTGCCACCCATATATCCCCCTCATCGCATCCATAACACCGGCAATATGCAGCAAAACATTTACCACTGACATTTTTCTTAGCTAATTCCCCTTTATTACTCTCTATGTAAGTAATCCCGGCTTGCAGTCAATCAGTGGCTTTTTCGCAGTGTGTGCATGTATTATGAAGCCAATTTGTAAAGACCAAACATTGCATTTAGGGTCAATGCTGCGTATTGATCTGAGCTGAGGTGGAATAGCGAGCTTATTGCAGTTGTAAATCAACACTGGAATTGAGAAAAAAAGGAGGCTGAAGTTCCTTCTATTGACCTTTCAGTTAGTAAATCCCACTCATATTGAACTGATGCATTATCTCACCAGCATTTTAGCTAATTATAAATGCTTAGCTATTTAATACAGGATATTTAAAGATGGATAGACATTTTTTAGGTGGAAAAGCAACATTAGTCTAAAATAATTATATATTGCCTTAAAAAGATGAACAAACTTTGGCACTTTGATTTCCTTAGTCAGGCTTATGCTGCCTCTATGCATCAAGTTTTCCATAACACTGGACAACTAAATCTACAAGTCTTATCCTGTGTTCCAGTTCGTCAGAAGTTGGAGTGTCCGGTTTTTGAGTTGTAAATGTCAATTGGAGCACCCAGTCTTTGTGCAAACAGCTAAATTTCTTCAGGTCACTGTGTTCCTTGGTAATAATAGTTGAGACCAAATTACAGGTTTACAACCCGAAAGCTGTGTGGTCTAAGCTCTTTTGATTTTTAAAATATTGTGGTGCATGTGCAAACTGCATAGGTAGCCTACTCTAATACTGCTACTGCAATTCACTTACTGTCTGCACGGCACATGAGCATGCATGGACTGCAGCTGAAGATGGACTGTACAGGCCTGTTACATGCAGCAGTAGCTTGACAATAAGAAGTTGTTGCTATATTATTTTTGACAATAATTAAAATGTCTCCTTGGTTATGTAAACATACTGTCTTTGTGTTCAGACTCTAGACAGAAACACATGTCCATAAACTTTACTCAGGAGGCTTTTTGAAGTGTATAAAGAAATATATCCAGTGACTACAATGGCTAAACTTTTGTGGGTCCACAAAGTATTTAAAAGGAACATTGCCCCAAGATATTTCAGCAGGAAGTATTTTTCTGTCTGGGACTATTACCAAGTGCTGCCTTCTTTATCCACTGATGCAGGGGCAGTTCTGGATACAACTGAGTTTTCTGAATTTGTTTTTGAACAGTTTCAGTGAACACTTACAAATGATGACTGCAGTAATAAAGTTCTGCAGTGAGTTGTGCTGTAGTGTTTTTGTTTATGAAGAGTGAGAATCTTATGTGTCAACAGTGCGAGACAGTTTTAGACAGATAAGACCATATTTTTATTATTACTGATAAATCAAATATCCTGAAGGGGGCTTATAATCATATACAGCCCAGTTTTAATCTTTGATCTGACAGGC
Source organism: Bostrychus sinensis (assembly GCA_020698575.1). Taxonomy (NCBI): domain Eukaryota; kingdom Metazoa; phylum Chordata; class Actinopteri; order Gobiiformes; family Eleotridae; genus Bostrychus; species Bostrychus sinensis. The sequence continues at coordinate 15,940,668 of CM036249.1, read as the reverse complement.
TGTCTGGAAATTGACGTTTTATACCCTATTCTCTCGCTTTAATTCCTAAGAATTGTAATGTTTGACCCCAAAAATTTCTGTCAAAATATGCTCCCGTAGATGTGGGTGTAACTTACAGCTTGCAGTGGGCAGCTTGTGGCTTAATGGACATTTACCCCTGAACTACAAGATCTCCGAAATGTGATGTGCTTTTGGAGGTTGGGGGCATTACTACAACTCAAGTACAAGTGCATTATCATTCATTGCTCGAACAGAGAAGACAAAAATAAGCATATAAACAAAACTAACAAAAGGATTATAGTGAATTGCAAAACTGACCTCTTCCCTGTGGGACACATTCAAAAGGGAAGAGGGAACACATACCTCAGCATTAACAGGTGACGACATTTTTGGGGGCGCCTTGGGACTGGGAGCTGTCAAAGTAACTGCTCCCCAAAAGAAGACATTTTCGATGCATTATTTTAACGTAAAGTACTAATGCAAAGGTGTCTAAAATTATTTCAAAAAGCCAAAATATATATATATATATATATAATATGGCCCCTTTAAAGCTCTACATTTTCTGACATTCTGCCCATAAATTCTGTCACACTTAGCAACCAGTAATGAAAGTAATTCACCAAACAGGATAGTCGGAGTCAAAATAACCCACTGGCTGACTATAATATTACTCTGAACAACTATATGTAGCTCCAATTAGTTAATTTAAATTGAGAAACATTTTGACAAACGTCTTGTCAGTGCTCAAATGCACTTCATTTATTTCACTTTTATCTTTGTTCATTTATCATCAATGTTACAGAAAAGCTGAATTAAACTGTATAAACTTGTACAATACATACAAGGCTTGGTTTTCCATTTATAAAAATATAAGAAATCCTGATTAAGATTTATGATCAGATCCACACATGCAAACCTTTAATTATACTGAAATTGAAAGCAATATGGCGGGCGGTGTGTTAGTGTAGCAGCAATCAATTATTGGCTTCTCCCTGAATGCCATTAATTGATGTGAAATTAGCATCCATGCCTTCAGCCCTCAGCCCATTATGCAGCGATTACGTAGCAAAAAAAAAAAACACGAGTTGGGTTGATTTCACAGTCCAAAAAGCACACTCACAGATTTGGAGTGAAATGATTAAGTGGGCTGCTAAATCATGATAAACTTCTCAAGTATCCATCAAACAAGACGCTGTGAGGAGACGACATTTTGTGAAATCGAGCCAAATTACATTGAGGTTACTTATCGTTGCACTTTTGACCAAGAAACATCACATTAATCAAAAACACTAACCTATTTTTCTGATCCTTTTAACATCGTAAGACATGCCGAAAGCCCAAAGTGTGTAGAGTGACAGCGATGACTCGACTCCATAGCATTTGTTAATGCACTCTGGTTGCGCAAGGGTTGACCACTTTTTGGCAAGGGCACTAAGTAGAGAGCACTCAGAGCACTTTGTCTTCCGCCATCCTTTAGGCAGCGCTTGGCTAACAAGAGGGTCAGCGGCAGTGATGGAGGGGAAGGCTATAGCCGTGGCCCCTGGGAGATAGATTACTCAGTGTTTTAATGGTTGCAGTGATAATCGTCAGTGGCAGGAAGACGGGGGCAGTTTGTAGGTCAGGCAGATGAATGTTCTTGTGAGATGTGGACGAGCCCACCCTGACCTCCGCAGTGGTCAGCCTGGTGAATTTGATTGAATTTGATGGCTCGGATCCCAACAGTTCATTAAATTAAGTCAGTGTGTGACAGTGAAGGTTGGTCTGAAGTTTGAAGGAGTATTACTCACTCGCTTTGTCATCTCTTTATGTTTACCCTAAAGCATAATTCATAATAATATAGTCATATGGTTGCTGTGCATGGCTGCTTTAAGAGAAACTCCTTAGATAGAAACAAAAGCAGCAAAAATATGGTAGCATGGAAACAGTACTAGGCCTACTCAGGGGCGGATCTAGAAAAAAAATCATGGGGTAACAGTGAGGATAATGGATTAGGCACAGTGGCACATTGGTTAACACTCCTGCCTCACAGCAAGAAGGTCCCGGGTTTGATTCCCAGACTGGGTGGGCCCTTTCTGTGTGGAGTTTGCATGTTCTTTCTGTGTCTGCGTAGGTTTCCCTTACCACTAAAAACATGTACAATAGGTCCCCCGTGGGGCCAGGATTCCCCTGTAAATGAGATTATGGGACTTTCCTGGTTAAATAAAGGTCAAATAAATAAAAAAAATTAGGGGTGGCAAACAGTTTAATACCTTATATCTACTTTCAACGTTTAAACAAAATAGGATAACTGAAAAAAATTACTGTTCTGCAATAAAACACAGCACAGGGCAGGTTACACTCATTTAGTTAACTTAATTTTCAACTGATTTTCCACAATGTTAAAAAATAAATGTGCCAGTGTCTAAAATGACAGCTTTGTCCATTACAGCTGAATGCAATAATGAACATGTTATTCAGCAAAATGTCTCACAAACTCGTCCAGAGCTAAAGCTTTAGTGCATTAATATTTAATATTGAGTAAAGACACATTTTATATAACTGTTCTCAGTCCTAATGGTGCATTAATAACAGGCTACTTAATACTGTAAGTCTAGAGATTAAAAACTACACATTGACAATACGACTGCTATTTTGCATTGAAGTACATTTCCTGTATGAAGGTTATCTTTAAATATTTAAAAAATACTTGGAAATCAGAAATTAGAGGGCTTGTTGATCGGTCAGTGCTTCCTGGAGTTGGCAGGGGCTCGTGGAAGAGAACATTTGGAGACCTCAGGATGGCTGTGCCAGAGAATAGAAGATTACTTAATCATGCATGAATGAAGCAAACTTCCAGGTATGTTTTGAGAGAAGAAGAATGGGGAGGGAACAACTTTATAACATGTTAGAAAGTTGCATAATATATCCCCTTTAAAATGTTAGAAATAGGACCATAATTAGTTAGATGTACTGCTAAAGCTCAACTACTATGATAACCCCTCTAGTGTATAAATTCAAACAAGGACCAGACTAATTCTTGGTACAGACACAGGTCCCCACTGCTATATTTTTAGGCATTTAGTGGAAGCCAATTCACAAAGAAAACTCTATTCCCTCCTTCTCTGGAATTGCTTTTCTTTTTCTATGATCACAGTATCACACACTATTTTTTTCTGCTTTAACACTCTATCCATTGTGCCACTGCTTGTACAGAGCTAAAATCTAACAAGGGAACTTTATCACTGTCCACTTCAGGGAAACTGTTTTTTTTTATTATTATTATTTTCAACAGATTACTCTGTCAGAGCTGTCTATAGAACAGGTTGTTAATGTGTTATGTGCTGCTTACTGAAGCTTGTCTTAGCTACTTTAAATAGAGGGAGCTTCTGACTGCAATAAAGATAATGTTTTTTTACTTATATCAAAGGATTGTGACCTTTTTCCCTAGTCAAACTGTGTATTTTCAAATAAATTGGATAATACTGTGATCCCGCCTTTGTTCTCCCCTGGGTTTAAAACTAATTAAACCAAAAGAGGGAAATGGTGGCAAACTTAGATGTTCAAATATTAATGACCCAGAATTCAATATTAGTCAGCAGCACTGGTTTTAACTATGCATGGACTTGAATTAAAATGTACCCACAAAGAATGCACTGGGGTGTTTTGCTAGCTTAAAACAAACATAGAGTTGCAATGTATGCAATTTAGTGGCATCTAGTGGTGAGGTTACAGGCTGCAGTTAAACGGACAATGCACAAGAAACCAATTCTTACGTAGACGTATGTAGTCTGGCATCTGGCAAGTTTTGATCACAGATGCCCTTCCTAATGTCCTAGTCTCTATTTATCTAGGCTTTGTACTGGAATCAAACCCTGGTCCCATGCATGACAAGATGGGGTACTCGATACAGATGGCATCTGTTAAAGATACTGCTCCCACCTCACAGCAAGGAAAATGTGGATGTCTGAGTATGCCAGCTTTCTTTCACTACCCAAAGACATTCATGTGTAGTTGAAGTGGCGACTCTACATCGCCCCAGTCATGAATGAAAATTAGAATAAGCCCAACCTTTCTAGACAGACAACTACTCACCCAGAGCTGGACTCAGCCCAAGGTTTGTGTGTTAAAAGGTAGTTTTTCCTTGCCACTGTCATTTAGCGCATGCATGTGGGGGAGATCTTGGGTTTTCTCTCTAAAACAGTCAATTTAGATTCTTAAATGTCAGCCCTGCAACAAACTATTGACCAGAATGCACCCTGCCTCAGGCCCAGAGTAACTTGCTGTACCCCTAAGAAACATGAGAGATAGAAGATAAATTAATGTTATCACTTAATCATTAAATAAATCCAAGGCCAGCTCCATACAGAGCAGCATCTAATGTAATTTAGCTTTTAGCACCATAAAATGTTGGACAGTCTAAAAAGCAATGCATGCTGTAAACAACATCAGTGATGCATATGCTTCCCAATGCTTTCAACCATGAGTAATAAAAAACAATCAGCTTTTCCTTCTATCAAGCATTCATGTTTATGTATAGATATAATGTGTTTTAGTGCCATCTCATAGTGTCCTTTTAGCTTTGTTGACCACATTGAATTTGAAATGAGGTAAAGTGCTGAGTCTCCAAAGTATTGCAGAGTGTCTACTTTCTAATTTAGTGTAAGTTGAATGAAAGTTGAATGTAAGTGTAAAGATATCAGCTTACAGCTCCTATGTGCGACATTCTAAATGTGATGTATTTTCAAGTGAAAGTTAATGCCCAGGTATTGTTGAGAGGGAAGTAAAAAATGACTTCAGCATTTTATTTGCTCAGTTTGGCACCCCACTTTCAGCCGGTGGTCTCTGGAGAAGTTTGTTGGGAGCTGACTTTCCTTTGCTCTGTAGATGAAGAAGATTGTTGGCCCCGGCTCACACGCCTCCATTACCTGCATCTTTGCATCTGAAGGAAAAGCCTTAAGGGGGAATCAATAAATTGGAAGGCGCCTCCTCTTTTGGAGACATAAACAAAGTGTTTACCATCTGCTGCCCAAATACACACCTGTGACCTGTGATACTGCTGTGCTTGCTGTTTCGATCCATGGGATAATGAGGCTAACTATTAACTGGAGAGAATGTGTATGTGTATGGTTTTGACTGTCAGCGGTTTTTTGTTTACGCAGAGAGAAGAGCATTGAAGAAGCACCATGACAACAAGTGTGCCCTGCTTTTGCAATGACAAAGATACAGTGCCTATAACTTGTACTTAAACTGGGACCCCTTGTGGTTTAAGTTAGTAAATAGTATTTGACCCTATCTCACAGTTGTACAGAATCCATAAATCCTGATGCTTTTCCAAATCCAAAACAGATTATTGCTAAGAACATCATCATTCTTCACTCATCATTCATTCATAATGCATTTCAGAAAGATGTCAGGCTAATTCTTGGGAAAGTGTTTTTGTCAGATACCTGCATGTAATTAGAGAAAGCAGCACGACAAAAACAGTCTCACCACATAAAAAGGCTTGTATAACAGCTTTTAGCAAGTGAATGTAAAAAGTTTTAACCAACCAAAAACCCATTCAAACTGTGCCATTTGAAAGACACAATTTGGTAAAACAAAGAATAGTCAAGTGCCAAGTTATACAATAATGGTCTAATAGTTACACATCACTATCATTACCATAACATTGTAGTCCTTCACGGATATTATATACAAAGACTAACTTTCAAGAATAAATGAGTTTAACAATTTTGTCAGTCAAGGTTAACTTTGTTTAGAAGAAAGGAGCACTTCCACAATATATTACATTGAAAGTGACATATTACAAGTTCAGCACATCCATCACAAGCAAATAAACAATTACTTTTATTAAATGTCAATGTCCTAAATTACTCAAAGCCCCAAAATCATATTAAATATTTTCACCTAGCTACTTTACAAAAACAACTGATATAGTGCCATATATCTCTTGTACAAGCGTTATTATTTTTTCAGCACAAAAATAATTTAAAATATCTTGCCCCATCTTATATCCGGACAAAGGCTGACTGTTGTACACGGAGCAGTTTGGATGCAGTGACAAATACGGTGTGTCAAAAATGCACTGGGAGCGTCTATAGAATACTTCGCCTCCAACCAGCTCTGTGTGGAGATATTAAATCTGTCAGGCATAATTGGTTTCCAACCAGATTAAAACATAAAACTGCAGGGAAGTCTCTGTTCCCAGTGCACCACCATCTGTGCTCTGTGATGTGACACGGCAGCCAGGCTTAATGAATTATTAGCTCATTAAACTCAATGCATTTACAGTCACAGCTCAGTCTTCCCAATTCGACTTCCTCTATCTTTTTCTCTTGTCGTTCAGTGCCTTAATTCTCATCTAACAGTCCCCTGGCACTAAGCCCTCTCTGGCCCAACACACTGCTCCAAAGTGTGCTTCAGTGTGGGACAACTGGATTTAGTGTTAGAACTCTGGCAGGATGTCCCATAGCAAGTAGACACTCCTTGTGGGTCAATAGCTCCAAGCATAGCCACTTCTGCCAGTGAAATTTGTGGGCGATTACTTCCCTGGTACTTGGCTCGCAGCAACATTTCAAAGTGTTAAATGCAGATTATAGTGAAATTTCTCCTTTGTGTATTTTGCAGGGTAGCTCCATTTTTTTCTTGTGAAATTTAAGACCTTTTTAAGACTTTTTAATGCCACTTAGAATACAATTTAATGCCAAGATTGCTGGCAATAAGCTGTGTAAATTTTGCACTAATAAAATATCATTATTACTGTCAGTCTAATTCAGGTCTAATTCAGGTGAAATAACTCCAGTTCTGCATTAAAAATCTCAAAATGGAATCATACATTTCAGTGGTAACAGCATTTACTGTATTGTGGGGATGTTTTTTGCAACAAATATACCGATGCATGCAACATTACACAGCAGTCTACTGCATCTTACTAAATGAAGGCACTTTTGAGTGGCTGACTTTAAGATATTTGTAAAACCACTGTTGATATAATTTATTGCCAAATTCGCAAAAAAGACAGACTTCTCTATACTTCTTTGTTACTTACAAAGTATTAATCTAAAAATATATTTTTGACGAGTACAACACTGAAAACCTGACTTAGATGTCCCATTTTGGCAATTTAAGACTTAGATGAACAAAATTTTAATATCTGTCTATGACATCAAATGTAATACCTTTTTATTACTTTCAAGACCTTGGGGATACCTTGTGTTGGTAATAGTCCATAAACTTCAAAAAGGTCTTTGTTAAAAGTTGATTGGTGAGGTTTTTTGAAGGCATTTATTAAGTAGTGCTGTACCTTTCAAAGTACAATCATCAACCCCAAATCCAGAAACTATGTGTACAATCTAAACAAAAACAGAGTGCATAGGCAGCAACATTTGGAAAAAAAAAAGGGACAGCACAACAAAAGGCTGAAAAAGTATAATGTTTTTAATAACCCTAACCTAACCCTAGCCCTCAGCTAAATGTGAATAGGTCTGGCTGGTCAAGCTATTACGTTTATGTTCATTGCTTTACTGAGTGAGGAGAATCAGTATAATTATCTAGCAGTCTTCTTACTTTCCTGATTATATAGACATATATCAAACATGATTCTTCTGAAATTGTTGTGGCCCCCATGTTGTCTCACTGTCTCTCTAGCCTCTCAAGATCATCCTTCACAATAAAAAGCTGCTTAATAACAGAGCTTACATAGTGATTTATCCACAATAAAGCTTTTTGTGTCCAAAGTCTTATGAAATAAACTAAAGAAATTTACCATTTATCCATGGGGCATAACCCAGTAAAAAGGAAGCTGAATCGTAAGTAAAAAAAATCTACTTAAAGCACCATGGAACAGATGAAACAGGTTCATCCCACTCCTGTTTCTCGTGTAAGAGAAGTATATCATTTTTTTGACCTTTCTCTTTAAGCCACATTTGCAGCGCTCCAACCTGATCACAGACGTGTTTTTCCTCCGTGGGCGATGATTAAGAAAGTATTGTTTTTATGTAAAGACGGCTAAGTCCCAAACACTTCGGTGACAAGAGCATTTACAAAACCAACTTGCCTCCACACAGATGTTTTTACAGACATAACTTTTTGCCCGCGGCTTCTTGTTCTAGTCTCTGGGCTTGATTGAACTGACAGTAGTATGAAATAAAAAGACGACAGAAGAGTCACTTATGACCCAGTGCCAGATCTATTTCCGGAGGTGAGAACATAAAGATATTTTTCGCTCGTCGAGCAGTTCGGCGTGTACGTGTGTGTTTTTGGAGATGATGCTGGCAGCACTGAGGAACAGATGCCTCTGATTAGCTGCCATACTTTTTGTGGCGTCACACAAACATATTCCTGCTCCATCCCCTGGGCCATCACAGGTCCAACGCTGGCTCAGTCATGCCAGCACTGTTTATCACTGTGAGGAGAGAATACTGGGACAGTCACAATGAGGATATATGGCCAGGAAGCAGTCGCACAAGTTAATTAAAAAACAATATTCAGCAAAAGACAAAGGGCATGGTTTGGGTTACAATAAATGCCAACTTAGCTTTACACCTGGAGTCTCGGAAAATAATTAAATTCACATTCTCATTGAAATCCTTCTTGTTCTAACTAATGGTTCTCTGTAACAACACCAGATTTATCAGAAACCTGGTTCATCTGGCGGGAAATGTCACCTATAATATAAAAATAAATGTCCATATAAAAAAAAGACATTGTAAGGACTCCAATACTTCTACCCAGACACATGTCCTCTTTGTTTGGACCAATAATCAGGGATTCATTCACTTGGAATCAGATCTTGGCTAACTATTTCTTGACGCAAAAACAAATGAGGAAGCTGAAGACAAACAGGTGTCCTCCGAGAGCTGGTAGAAGAAAGCAGACTGCTTCTGTGGAGCTGAGTGGAGCACTGGATTCTGCAGACACTCAGGTTCTTATACCTGGCTCCAGATTCACCATTTTCTCATTAATGACTTTGGCACGTCAACAGCATTTCTGATAAAATGGGAAAAGCAAAAACAATTCTTAGACCACAATGCTTGAAATATGAGAAAATTCCACTAGAGAATCTACAAAGACAATGTACTATAAAGGAATACATCTATCTAATCACAGACATCATGAGATAATTCAACATTTACACTATTATTATGATCCATAGAGATAATGAGCCATGTGTAAATGGCATAATTTTCAAATATGTCAGCTTATCTCATGTTTAAATTATGTATGGATCATTTGGCTCATTCTCTTGGCAAATGATACATCGATTTCTTTGCCTTAGATTAGTACTGCCATTAAAATGTCAATTCTTGATATATTTGTGCTATGTCAGTGAGCGACCACTCACATCTAAAAAAAAAAAAATGCTGAACACAGACACACCCGTGGACAAAAGATCCTTACATTTTCTCATTTTACCTACAAATGTTCTTTCATTGATGCCCTTTCTGATGCAACCCTCTCCATTTATCCAGGCTTGGGGCTGGCACAATGACTACACTGGCTTGTGACTTCTTGTGACTGGATAGTGTCCAGCTAAAACTATTTGTTTCCCTACTGATCCCTTGTGACTTGAGTTAGTAGGTTATCTTCTCCCAATCTCACAATGATACAGAATCTTTTTATTTTTATTTTCCTTGACCATTACTTTTTGAGTTATATCATGCTAACTAGGGTGACCACCTCAAAAAGTACAAAAAAGTGGGACAAGTTGTATAATTTTGTGGTACAAGTTGGGACGCACTCGAGAACAAAATGTTCTGATACACAAAAATAAGTTACCAACTTATTGAGATACAAACAGAAAGAGTGCATCATGGGTCCATAAGTGTATCCGGTGCTCTTCAAGGATCAAGGCGAGGCGAAGGCTTGTAGCTAAAAAAAAAAGAAAAAAAGAAAAAAAAGACAGACCAGATCTGAGGCTAATTACAAGTTCTTTATTAAAGACTCCGGGACATCGTAATTAGCATGAGTTACTGAGATACAAGTTGCTTCATTTTAGGGCCTATAAACTATAGAATGTGCTGTTTTCATCAGAAAAAAAAACTAATTTTTTGTGAAGTAATGTCTTTACTGAGACTTTATTCATTTGAATGGGACAAAAAGGTATATTTTCTCAAAACAATCCAGCACCAACCCCAGCTCACAGCTCCATGGAGAGGCCTGTCCTGAAACACAGGGGCAACAACACCACCCATATATTCAACTTATCAAAACAGACAAGCTAACCAACTTCGGCATAAAACATAATCTGAGGAAGTAATAATTGTTTACTTTTAAATGAAAATAAGTTGATGTTAGCTTGGCTTCTTCACTTGATGGAAATGCTCCTCGTCGAGAGTGTCGAGCCATGTCCACATCTGCATACTAAGCACTGCACACTATTTGCAGAAGCTCAGGACACCCATGTAGCCCATTATCGCTAGCCCAATTAATCACTCATTCTTGGTTAGCATTGTTTGTTAGCGGAGTCCTGTCTCCTCTCTGCTGATGATCTTTGGGGGCATTCGAGTTGGAGAAAATTAAGGCCATCAACGTGTATGTCATGCCAAGTGTCTGATTGCAGAATTCCCACATCGCGGAGCAGAGTCCATTATCATTAGTTATTCACCGATACGTCTGTCTCTGGAATGATGGAACGAGAGGACAGTGAGAAGGAAATGGGAAAGAAGGAAGAATGAGAACAGGCACCTTGGTTGTAAAAATGTGCCGGCACATTCGCGGAACAAGAAAGAGCTATTGATTGTCGCCTCTGCACCTGCCGCAGCCAAAATCAAATGTCATCATTGGGGAAGAAGCTGGCGGGTTCCCTGACTCATCTCGCACAAGGGCCACTCTGGCTGTCATCCACCATTCTTCCAACGTGCATCAACATTCATCACTTTCATCTGCAGCAAACACATGCAGAGGGACTGGTGAAGGACCACATTATACAGGCATCAGGCAGTAGTTTGCATCAAAAAGGAAGAGGACTTTTAGGAAGCAACTAAAAGACTGTTGAAGAGTGTTGAATTGATATGGTTTGTGAAAGTCGTGTACTTTTCATGGGGTTTGATGCCTAAGTAGATTTTATACTTGCATGAAGTCGTGCACTTTGATGGCATGTTAAGGATTTTCTTCTATAGGTTCTTCCATGTGTCATTCAGTGTTACATATAATTTCTCTAAGTATTTTTGTATCTTGTTGGCTAAAAGGTAATAAAAGGTAAGCAAAAGTACCAATTTAAGCTGTGTTTTTTGCCCTTCCTGACAGAGCCCTTTCAGTTTATTCAGGCTTTAGACTGGCACAAAGGAAAGCTTGTGGCTGGAGTTTTGGCCCTTGAGGAATTGAATGCCAGTCTCTTGTATGATGTCCAGAGAAACTAAACCCTTCACCCTTCACACATTGGAGCCAAACAATGCAGATAATATACTGGGTGGATTTGGATCCAAAAAGGGCATGGTTTATTTACACAAATTACGCATAGCCACAATGCACACACCTGATTTATTCAACCTTTATTTAGCCAGGAAGGTCCCACTGAGATACAATATCTCCTCTGCCAGGGAGTCCTGATACATCATCAATAATGCCAAGTTGTCCTCTTTATGCTTGAGCCACCTCAGTCATGGATGTATTGTAAAATCTCTGTCATTCATGACCTCTGCCCTGTCACTAATTCTTCCTGTGTCCACTTGTGGTTGTGTTGCAAAAAAGTGTATTTGAGTGTATTCAGCCCAATGCCTACTGTTTGTTTGTTTGTTATGTAGTTGGTTTCAGTGTGTTACAGATTTGCTGGTTCAGTATTTAAGATTTGTTTTATTTTTTATTAACAAAACATTCATTCTCTACATTAGTTACAAAGCTCTATTTGATTCTGCTTAGCATTAGTCCTATTAAAAATGTCCATCTTTACAGACTAGGTATTCTGGTAGATGTTGTTGTATATTGTGTCCTTAAACATACTTTTATGTCCTTGTATGATGCTATTATTATCCAACACACTCACCTGAAGTAAATCTAGATGTTCAAAACCACATTAAGTTTGAATGGCCATTTCCATCGTCACCAGTAAGATAGTTCATTAGATGTCTACATTGTGTTACAGTATCTACAGTATCATTACAGGCTGCACAACTGTGGCTTGTAGAGAACTGAGGTCTTTGGTCTCTTTATTTTTGCACTTTGATTTTTCTGATGGCTCTGCAATAAATATGACTCAAACAAACTTTCAATCTCTTCTTGCCAGCACACTCATACATACTGCAATGTTGTGTAACTGTGCAAATGTAGAATGTAATGAATATTTTTATGCATTCAAACTGTTGCATCAAAGAGGCAAAAAAATCAATACTACTTTTTTGTTATATTAAAACCAACATGTTTCTATTCATGCAGGTGCATATATAGTTCAGCGACACCATTTACAAATAAAAACGAGGTTAGATGACAAACCATACACTACTACTTTCTTAAACTTTCACACAACTTGGCCTTTTCAAAGCAACATAAATAGTGTTTTCTCACCTATAAGACATTGGACATTGGATTTTTAAGTGGACAGTGTTTTTTTATTCATACCTGCAAAGTTTTTCTCTAAACACAGAAAATCACAGAAAGTCTGACATAAGGAGGCAGGCTGAAGGTTATGGACAAATTAAACAAACCTTGTCTTGTCACGAAAATTCAGTTTGGTATCCACTGGAAACAGCCTCTCATCTCAAAATCATGCATTCATTTTGTAACAGCTTTAGCAGTTACCCTGGCTTGGTCTTTTGGTATCTCATTCTCACAGGCCTATAATGTATTATTACAGGTTTTATCTTCTATCACAATGTAAACAAAATTATTATTTATGAGACTTCTGATATTCAGTGCAAACATTTTACAGTAATATATTGCCTTGTATACCACTTTTTCCTTTGTGGTTTCACAGCAAATTATCGTCTTCATAGGATGCAGCTAGTCACAGATTGGGTTAGGTATAAGTCTTATGCCAGATGCCCTTCCTTATGCAACCCTCTCTATTTATCTTGGGGCTGGCACAAAAACCCCTGCCCACTCCAGGAAGCACTGACCAATCAACAAGCCCTTTACATCCAGTCTGCTCTCATTCATTTATCCAAAAAAAAAAAAAAAAAAAAAAAAAAAAAAAAACAAACAAACAAAAAAACAGTATACAGCTCTGTTTCCTCACAGCTATTTTTCATTTTGTAGTAAAATGACATCATATAAAAAATTACTTTTTTTCTGATTCTGTTCATTCTGCCACATTTTGTTTGCCCTCTTCTGGTCGCTTCACCTGTTTCTTTATGGCACTAGTAGAGTCAGGTTTTTCTAAAGGTTGTAAAATGTGCAATGCTGTTCTTTAGGTGACCAAGATTGGTTTAAAAAGATGAATAATAAGCATAATATATATAATTTAAAATAGCAAAAAGCAGTCAGTTTGTTGTTTTTATTTTAAGGTGATACATATTGGTCTCCATCTCAAACAGCACCAGGTTAAAAATACTCAAGCGCATGTGGAGTAAATGCACTCAGATAACTGCTCAGTTCATGGTGTGGGCTTCAGGGTCAGCATGTCTCTCGTGTTCTGGCGCATGGATCTTGACATGTGCCAGTCAGATGTGTCACCTCTGGCAAGGCCATTTGATCCTGCTCACCCTTCAGCCCAGTGACTGACAGCTAACGCCTGGGCCCAGAACAGCTAACACACACACTCATCATTTAAAACACTACAAGACAAGCAGACAAATTGTTAATTTTCTCCTAAGATCTTTGTGCATAGTAAGTGCAGATTATTTTTTATAATAAAGGCTGCAAAGGAAGCAAAATCTTCACACTGTTGTATAAAGGGTGAATGGAGCCTGGCCCTTGCTCTTGCGTGCCCTCTGGCTGATCACAGTGACATTTACGTTACTTCTTGTTGTAAAAATGCGTTGCTGAAAGAGCTGCTGAAGTTAACTAGCAGACTTTTCTAAGCTGCCTGTCACATGATGTCGGGAGGTGTTTGACGACCTCTGACAAAGAAGTGAGAAGTGAGTCAGACGATAAAAACTTCAATGAGTATTTTAATGATTTTCATTCTGAATGAATAATGAATCCATTTTGAACATACTGCACAAAAACGTTTAAAGATTAATCATTTTTTATTCCATGCAACAACTGCACCACCATCTCTTGCAAAGGAATGCATATTGTGCAATCAGTTTTTGTTTTTGTTTGGGGGATAGAAGTGGGGCAGGAGGCACAATGATGAGACACAATGGCTGATAATCTGATTAAAAAAACTAGATAATCAAAAACGCCATTTTTAAAGCATCATAAAGTGGTGATGTTGGGGTTTTCTTTAATTTGTTGAAAAAAAAAAAATAATAATGGTCTCACATTGTTTAAAGTCCTTGCCAGCATGACAGCTAATAATGGATTATGCTTGTAATTTTCAGTGTTTATATGTTGACGGTCAGTGTGGGTTTATTGTTTTACCCATTGTACTCACAGACCTACTGATTATAAGCAGAGAGCACACAAACGCCTCCTAAATAAATATCTTGCCACTATTTTCTCAACAATTCGACTCTCACATCATTTAAGGAGTGATTCTGACACATCGTCTCAACTCTTAAAGAACAGTGACAACAACTATCCTTGAGCATTTCAGTGCAGTTATTTTGTCCAGACCACGACTTTGTGACGCTTGTATTCAGAGAGTGAAAGAGTGAAGTGGACATGAGGGATCACCAGGACAAAAGCTTGGACTGTAAAATCTCTTCTGCACCTTTTTCTAAGCCTTGTGCATACAGCCAGTGAGTCTGAGAGTGGATATTGTATTACAGCATTTGTGTGTGTGTGTGTGTGTGTGTATGTGCGTGTGTGTAACCATGTGATGCGACTCACTCCAGGGGCTGCAGAGGGTTAAGAGGTGGGGCTCTGGACTGCCTTCGATAAGGAAACACATGGAGCGAGAACTGCATGCCACTTGTAGATAAAATGAAATGGAGAGAATGGCTAGAAAAACATTATTTGTCTCAGCAAAATCAAGGGCACTATGGCAGGATTAGTAACAGGATTTATGTGGTAATTTATATCAGTCATTTTCCAGGGTCGTCACAGTGTCACTTCTTTTTTTACAAAGCAAAAGAGTGGTTGTATAGCACAGGGCAAAGAGACATGGCTTGAGTAAATGCCACATTACCATTCCCCACCAGGCGTCAATTTGTGACTGTTGCCTCCTCTGGCTCTGTAGGGAACGCATGTGACCTGCAGCAAAAAACAATCCAAGGACAGTGCACAAAAGAGGAGAACATTCTGGAAATTATTAATTCCTGCAAGTAAACCAAATTAAAATTGACCTTAAAAAAGAAAAAGAAAAATGTTTTGTGTCATTTTGAAGTTGCTTATTTTCACCTCTAGTCCCTGGACAGGTTTACCTTTAAAATACATTTGACTGAAGTTTTATGTAAAATGATGTACACAGAAGTTAAACACTCACAATAAAACAATCACTCAATTTTTCAAACCAGTTCCACTGGACTAGTCCCAACCCCTGATACTATCATTCACACGCTCACACACATACAGTTCATAAAGGCACATTCACACATGCATGTGTTGCAATTTTTATCCATTAAACTAAAATCCAAATTTACACAGACAGAAAATTAGATGGATTGAAATTTTAAAAATCATGCTTTGCTTTCTCTAGATGAATAGAAGTGAATGTGCATATGTTACTTCTGGTTGGTCAGTAGCTCAAAAATGGGATGTGAGCAGTATCAATCTATCCAAACCGTCCAAATACACTATATTTCCAAAAGTATTTTTAGGAGCTGGGCTTGGCCCCTTAGTTCCAGTGAAAGGAACTCTGAATGCTTCAGCAGACCAAGACATTTTGGGCAATTCCATGCTCCGCACTTTGTGGGAACAGTTTGGGGATGGCCCCTTCCTCTTTCAACATGAAACAGGAGTCCTGACATCAACATATAATCACAAATCATCACAAATACTAAAGCAAAGGTGTCTAAAACTATTTCAAAAAGCCTGAAAAAAGCATAATATAGGACCTTTATGTTAAGTTTTTAGAGGCTGAAAAATGCAGATTAACCAATCAGAAAACACAAGGCAGTACCAACAAATGCTGAATCTGGATGAAATCTCATTTTAGATGTGGTGTTGGATCCTTTGGGGAAAACAGCAGCATTCTACTCACCAAAGCAAGGGAACACAAGATAAGCGAAATAGCTGCACTACTCAAATCCCATGATGTGTAAGCTTCCAGGCATTAGCTTTACTCCATCATATTTTTTTAACACATACTGGTTAGCATCTTTATGCTCAGAATGCACTGAAAGAGAGAAACATATAGGGATGATGTGCTGCCTCAGCACAAGACTGTAAAGATCAAATATGGCAGCGCTTATGGCTACTGATAAACAGACTGTAGAAAAAAGGTGAAGAGGTTGAACGTTGCGATGTCAACCGTCGCTGGAATCCAATGGTAAAGCCGCTGGGGGGCAGTACCTGTGCCGTACTTTCTGAAATACATCTAAAGTGGTGACTGACATTAAATCAGAATGCTCTAAAGTGAACAAAAGTGGTTTCCTTCCGCAGGTTTTCCCAGGATGGCAGACAGCTGAATGAAATGTGAGTAGAATGATACGGAGGTCCTGGTGGAGACGGAAGTAGAAAGTGTAGGAGGCCTTATCTCACCAACAAAACCTCCCTGTGAAGATACGGCTCGCTCCCACACAAGGGCACCGAGTCATTTTCAGAGTAATCTTTGGCTTTTCTCCTCTCCTGGAGTGCTTTTTCAGCTTTGAACAAGGCAATGACATTGAAAAGAGAGTTTTTTCTCCCCAGTTTGCAATATCTTCTTAAGCACGGCTGCACTGTGCAGAAAAGTTCAGGGTCGGAGAAGACTAAAGCTCTAATCTAGCACAGCGTCTTTGGAGCATTAAAGCTTTTAAGTGTGTGGAAAGTCATGCATCTTAATTGAGGCTGGCATTCAGGGGTCTATAGCAGTCAATAGTTAGTTTACAGGTGTTTTGTCACTTTTTTTGCAGGCAACTTCCAGGAACATTATTTAGGTACCAGCCCCCCAAAGAACCACCTCCCTTAGAATTCAGTTCAGTTTTATTTCTATAGCCCAGTATCACAACAAAAGTGAACAACAAAGGGCTTCACAAACAGTTAATCAAACATAAACACACAATCAGACATAACACACAATCAACAAAAGTACACTAAACTAAACAGACCCAGGACACTCCTTCTCAGCAAGGAGTGGGTTAGTGTACACATTTGTCCTGTTTAGGCAATATGTCTGGTTATGTTTATGTCTCACATATCTTGTCCAATTTAGGCAACAGAATCCATTATCAAAGTGTTAGTATTTTATAAATACATTAAATAACACACTATTTCCTCATTACACCTCATTTGAATGTCTATACAAACAACAATAATAATACATTCTCCAACATGTTTTTGAATATAAATCAGTTTTTATTTTAAGGCGCAGACTTATGACATTATAATAGGATATCAAAAATAAGATTGAGAGCTTTGGGTAATGACTGGTTCTTTGCAAGAATGGTCCTGGAACAATAACTACTAGAAAGCTGTTCCTGGACAGTAAGGGAAATCAGATTATCATTACCTCTACTGTCCTGTATTTGTAGTTGTCACTCTTAAAGATCACCCAGGATTCAATTAGGATAGTTTCAAAAGCTTGTCTGGAGATTGATGCACATTGGTGGGGGATTGATAGAGGATTTATTTAAATGTCCCAATGACTTGTGGGATTGATTGTCAAATAACTTTGCATTTACTGTGGATTTCTGGTATTGATCGGCATGGTGGGCCTGACGCTGGAGTGACAAGCCACTGAACTGGGGACACCATAGCTGCTGCTGCTTTGTGAAGGCACTTTGTCGATCACATCAATGGGCAAGATGGTCACTTTCTTAGATCTAGGGATTTGCTGATTCTTCTCAAGCAGGGTTGCCACTTTGAAGGCTAGTCTGAAGTTACAGACTGTTACCACATTCATGAAGAAGGACCAAAAGTCTATGTATAGCTTGGAACTACCTTTGTACCAATTGTCTTGTACTACTACACACACTGCACATTTAAGTCAAGAATTTCCAACCAGAACCCAGAATTGATACACTATTGAATTACTCTGACAAATAGCCTGATTAATACAGCTGTCAGAATGTTTAAAACATGGCTTGTTCCATGACAAACAGTATAGTGTGCCTTTACACTTTCTCTGTGTACTGACAGCCTGAAGGAGAGATTTACAAATCCCTGTCTTGACAGCTGATCTATACTTGAATATGAGTTACTGTGGCAGGAGATGGATCGATCAGCCCCATGTTTGATTTAACTTTGACCTTCGCTGTCAACTTTGCCCTTTAGCGTTGTAAACATATTATAAAGACGCATATTCTACGTTCTACTTACAAACCCAATTTCAAAAACGTTAAAACAATGCATAAAATATCAGACGATCTCATAAAAAATACTAGCTCATTTTAAATTTGATGGCAGCAACACATCTCATAAGGTTAACACCGGGACAACAAAAGGCTGAAGTGGTACCAATAAAAAGTTCATTTAAAATGCACTGAGGCAAAACTGTTCTATGGTCACTAGTGATGGCTGATACCACACTTTTAAGATTCGATACGATACTGATTACTTTTGGGGGATAAATACAAATCCACGTGACCCAGAAAAGACAGGAGTGTTTGAGAGTCATGACTCAGGAATATATTCTTTCTTCTTTGCATGCTTTAACTTGCATTTATGCCAGTCATCTCATTGCCAATGAATTCATGTAATTAGTTGCAAAGTGCTGATCTGTTTTTATTATAATTACCTGCTTTTTCAGCAATTTGTTATGTTATGTTATGTGATATGCTGTTATTATTGTGTCAACCACTGAATTATGTTTTTTATATACAATTCACTGTATTTCAACTTTTTTGAATTGGGGTCGTATAATCAAATGAGTGACAAATAAACTGTTGACGATGTTGTTAAGCCTAAGAGGTTTTCAAATGACTTAATTTATTCTGCACATCTGTGCCCTTCAATAGAGACAGACTGTTTTATAACTTCTCTCAGTTTTTTCATGATTAAGTTGACAAAAAAAGACTTGTAACTCTGTGAGGAGAGAACAGCTTGTATGGTGTAAAATGAAAAAAGATGAGCGCTGTATGTGTGCACAGGTGTGTATGGGTAACTGGAGAGATAAAAATAGACTTCTCTTCAGCGTGCTTATCCTTTCCTTTTCCTGAAGCTGTTTGTGAATGTTACCCTGATGTCCAAAGGGGGATAGATTAGACTTTCTTTTCTCTAATGTTACACTTACCTTAAAAACAAGTTGTGTGTGAATATTTAAAGATGAGTCACATTGAACAAAACCAATTAATGAGCTAATTTATATAGCCAATGGCATATGTAATGTCTTAAGGGAGACTCACAGATTAACGCAAGGCAATGTGCAGTTCTCAAGTGTTATTTAAACTGGCAAACATGTAGCCTAAATTAACTTTATAGACCTAACGTTAATGCACTAAGTGGTCTCTGCTAAGATGGATTTGCCACTAATGGTTGATTTGTTGGTTTGTTAGCCAGAAAGTTAAAAACAGCAGCCAAAACATACAAATGAACACAATAAATTAGTTAATTGTTTGGCTTTATTTTAATAAAAAATGGCATTGGCTTTGTTTGGTTTGAAAATGCTTGCATTAAGGAAAACAACCTTCTGCATACATATAGCTATGAAAAATGTACATGAGCATCACTATAGCCATGTTAGCCATGATTGCTGATATTGTTGGTGTTGCCAGATTTGACATTCTACCCTATTTACAGTTACCATTTTGTGTTTTCTTTTTCAAAAATAGAGCGCTACAGGCACCACAGGTAGAATTTCTTGTGCCACAAATAAATACTGTATGGTTAAATGGTTACTGTAACAACAAAATCTTGTAATCTTGGCAACAAAAAATAGCAATACACTTGGAAAAATGTAGCCTATGTAAGATTTAGTTTAGTTTATAAATCTTAGGCCTGGTCTCAGCATTTTGTACAGTAGAATACATCATTACTTTATACACTCACTGCTTTTCATGGTCATTACTGTCCGCCTTAAATTAAGACTCAATATTGTTGCAGATAATCCAACAATAATTATGTCCTCTTTGGCAACGGCCACATGACCTTTCAGGGAGGACGATGAATATAGCTCCATACTGCAACTGCAACCGTTTCTCCTCTGCAGGTGCAAGCAGTAAATACGGACCCAACCACACACACACAGGACATCTCATATCACCCCATCTTCTCATTTCCAAGAAATACTTCACCACTGCCAAGAAATAATAGGGCTGGCCTCTGTGTTAATTGCATTTTGAGATTCAGAATTATACAGCAGTGCAATTCTGAATTAAGTTATTTCCAAGCAGCCACTGTGAGTCTTCCTGGTGAATACTAAAATGTGTGCTTGTGTAATGTGGGACAATGTGATGCACACCGCTGGCAAAGGAGGCGGTGGGGGAGGACGAGGGCCGTACAGGGGGGAAACTAATGTGGCCCTAATCTCAGTTTGACTTTGGAAAGAAGACATTTGCACTCCAGAGCTTAAAAGTTTCTAGGCTGCAATTTTAGATGGTATATGATTGTATTTCTATGTATGTTGCAAAATCTCCGCTGTGGCAGCTTTGATATAGTTGGCAATGTACTGGAACCAACAAAACAACCAAACACTCTAAGAACACATACCTCCTCCAAGGCCCTATCGCACAAAGATAAGGATACAGTGACCAGACCTGAAATCGAACTAGGGATCAATTGAGGAGTAAATGCTTATCCATATAGCTATATAGTCCTTATATCCACAATGGTAAAGAATAATTTTGTGCTTTACTGACATGTATCTTTAGTGGCTGGAGGTGGTATCTATATATAGTATTTTTAGCTCCCCATTAGTGATCCGGATCTTCACCAAAAAACAAATAGTTTCTCTTTTGCCCCATTGCTGACCTTTCTTGAAAATGTAATGAAAATCTAACTATTACATTTGGAGTTATCTTGCTAACAGGTTAACAGCCTAACAAACCAACCAACTAAAAAACAAATTCCTAGTTGAGATAATAAATACACAAACAGCCTGCAAAGGAATGGGACTTTAAAGGTTTTTACTGCTAGTGTTATAGGACAGTCATGGTAAAACATAGTCAAATCAGCAGCACACTTCATGAATTGTTTAACAATTAGGCTCCAAGTCAGTCTCCACCTACTGTCCCTGTTTCCTCAAACACACAACCAAAGAGACCAAAGCATCCCGCAGAATGTTTCATTTTCATTATCTGGGATTTACAGTAGCACAAGGAGGGAAGTAACTGTGCCAACTCAACAGGAACCAAGCCAAAGGGAATGTTACGATGGTACTGTGTAAGGCAGAACTAAACAAGCAGATATCCCAACAATGAGTTCCTGTTATGAGGAATTTATGCCGAAATGAAATGCAGCATTAAAGCTGGTACTCTGAAGTAGTGTGTATACTTACAAAGTCTGTTCCAATATGAACTGGAAGTTAGATCCTTCCTTTGCAGCAATATAGAGGGATTTTTCCCGCAGGTTGTTTTTCCACTGGAAAAGTAAAAATGGAGGAAGTTACAGTCACAGTCGTCAGGAAACACATTGTTTAACCTGCAAATGTTTTGACATAATTCTGTAGTCATTCAGTATAAAATAAATAGCAATATATTCTTGTGATAAGCCTTATCTGAGGAACAACATCAACACATCATTTAACTCTAATATTAAGCTCCCAATGGTTGTTATCCATCACATGTCAACAATTAATTTGTGGCTGCTGATAATACAGAGAAAGCTCTAGCTCAGCCTTTTGACACAGAGAGAAAAAAAAAATCAAAGCATTCATGGAATGTTAAAACAATTAAGTTATACTTAATTTATTTTATTGTCTGTGGATAATAAGTAGCACAGAGTAGTGACTTGTTTCTGTCTTACAGTGCAAGACACAGAGCCAGAAAATAGTGTGAAAAACAAATTGTTGAACGATTATGTCTACAGTATGGTTCCAGAAACACTGAACATTTTCTTATTTTGTAAGCTGTGTAAAGGTTAGCTCAGAGGAAACACTCAATCTGTTGGATATGAAAAATGATGTAAAGATATCTTTAAAGCAATGTGGATCTCTTTTGTCTTATACCTATAAATGCTAGCTCTTCTCTGTGTGAAGCAGGGGCAAATACGGAAAGCACTTTAAAAACAGTTTGTATTTGGGTCCCACTATATCCGGTATTTCACTGCTAAGAAAATTATGTATAAGTTTTATTCTTGAACTACCACTTTATTGTGGGGGAGGATTGCTTTTGCTTTTTAAACTGTTGAGTATTATCAGGTTGTGAATATAATATATTTAGGTTTAAGTACATGGAGGTTAGCATTTGTCCATAGCTGCCGTGAAAAAGAAACTTGCCAAATAAATAATAATTGATTCAGATTATTAAAGAGTCAATGGCTGTACAAATGTTATTTCAGTAAAAAATGCTAAGGCGTGTTGCAATACAAAAGTTATCTTAGAATATTCATTCATTCATTCATTTTCTACCGCTTATTCCCGTTAGGGGTCGCGGGTGACTGGAGCCTATCCCAGTAACTTTGGGCCGTAGGCGGGGTACACCCTGGACAGGGGCCAGCTTGTCGCAGGGCTATCTTAGAATATATTACATATATTATATTACATTAACATATTCTAAATGTATTCAAACTGTAACAGCCAATCAGAGTTCAGTAACCGCGGGCGCCTGACATCAGAGCGTTCCAATTCTAAAAAGTACCTTAAGAATGTCTTGGAGAGTTAAGTTAGTATCTGTTCAGACACACTAACAAGAGAGCGAAAAGTCACAGTTATTAGCAAAAATTAGAGAAAGACTGGTACTTACAACCAACATGGAGGCCAGCGTGGATTGCGTGTTCATTCCAGCTCTGCCAGTTGACAGAAATGGATATTCTGAGGCAAAACAAGCCAGACTAAGGAGGAGATATGCTCAACAGCATAGCAGAAAAACACCAAGTGGGGACCTCTGCTTGCCTTCTGCTGTAGATGGGGAGATCTTCCTGCCAACCAGGGCAAAGCAACCCAGCAGCATCTCCCAACAACTGCCTCCAGTCGAGGGACTCACTGTCAAGAGGGATCCCCTTTGTACAGTGATCTCATCAAAACCTTGCAGTGGGGGTACAACATCACTACCTCTGATTTGTGGGGCTCAACCCAGAGAGGCAAGGACCTCTTCGGGGCACCAGGTAGCCTTTGAAGAGTCTAAAAAAGACTCTCAGGTTCCAGGTCTGCCCCCTATCATTTGTGGGGCTCAACCCAGAGAGGCAAGGACCTCTTTGGGGCACCAGGTAGCCTTTGAAGAGTCTAAAAAAGACTCTCAGGTTCTAGGTCTGCCCCCTATTGTTCATCCTCCAACACCAAGAAAAGGTAACTATTTAACTATTGCCTAAGTTAAGTGAACATGGGAAATAACATCTCTTCTTACAATTTTAGATGCACAACCAAGAGAGTCTGTGACCTCTTTGGTACACCAGGTAGTGATCAAAGAACCAAGGCCTAGCAAAAATTTTCAGGTCCCAAGTTTGCCTCCATTTGGACCAGCTCCAACCCCAAGAAACGGTAGCTATTTGTCAGCTATACAGCTTCCAATGTAACTGTGGGAAAAGACCAAATATATTTATGTGCAATTTTAGGGGGGAAACCAGGAACCAATTTGACCTCTTTGAGATCTCAGACAGCCTCTGAAGAGCCTAGGAAAGACTCTTGGGTCCAAAGTCTGCCTCCACTTGGACCACCTTCAACATCAAGAAGAAGTAAGCACTTGTTAGATACTGCTTTGTGTCAATCTGGTAAAAAAAACAAAAAAAAACAACCCAAACCTCTCTACATGCAATTTCAGGAACAGAACCAGGAGACACTATGACCTCTTTGGTTTGCGGGACAGTAATTGAACAACCCAAACCTGTCATCAAATCACAGCCTGAAAGTCTACCTCTGAATGGACCAGCTCCAACTCCAAGAAAAAAGAGGCAGGCATCAAGAGGTAAGCATATGGCAGCCATTTCTACGTGTCAGCCAGTGGACAAATACTCAACATCTCTTCTTGCAATTTCAGAATCAAGAGATACTATGACCTCTTTGGTGCACCACACAACTTTAGAAGAAACAAAGTCTGCCAAGAAATCTCTGGTCCCAAGTCTGCCTCTGATTTGACCAAATCCAACACAGAGGAAAGGAAACCGAAAACCAGAGGGAAGAGAGAACTAAACTTTTGAAAGCTGTTCCAGAAGCTTGTCAGCCTATTTTATGTTTCCTTGATTAAAAAAAAGAAACAATCACACATTTTGTTGAAATAGCCTTTATTTGTATCTATACTGGTGTTTTGTTTTTTTTTGTGTGTTTTTTTTTTTTTTTTTTAGATTCATAAGCCCTCTTAAAACTAAAAATGTGTTAAATGCATAATCTCAATGGGAATAATAAACACCTAAACTGTTTCTTTTATTTAAAAACACAAGATTTATTTGGCCATAAAACAATAAAATTATTGCTATATTTTTTTTTGCATCTCACTACAACCAGTAGTGGACAAAGCACTCAGCTTCATTGCTTGAAAGCAAACGTTGCTCAAAAGTCAAATTTTTTACTTGAGTTAAAGCACTGGGGTGTGCTTTCAAAAATACTTAAGTATTCAAAGTACTTAAAAAATATATTTTTTTTCACAGTGTATTTTAAATGAGTGCAGTCACAAATTTTGGGTAAAGTTTTGACTACATTCAAGTCACAAATTTGCAGCTCCAAAAATATGAATAAAATACATTTTACATTATTTTAGTGAGGAAATGTGAGGATCAACTTATAAAACCATAATAGATAAAATTGTTCTACAGCAAAAATGAGCCATATGTATTATAAATAAGGCTGGGTTTTATGATCATACTAATCATGGTTAATGGTTTATTAAAGAATCGTGCAAATAATGTTCAAAGCAAAAGCTAAATCACCTCCAGATTGTGTCCAGAGGTTCTTTTTAGTTCCTGGGTGCAAATATGAGTCGTATTATGTGGTAAATTATTTTCTTTGGGGAGTAAGTCAGTTGTCTTTCAGTTTTAAGACAATTTCTCTGCAGAAGTTACTTTTGATTGTTTAGAAATACAGTGGAGTAAAATGTATTAAATTTATCTTTTAGATGTAGTGGAGTAAAAGACAAAAACTATACTTAAGTACAGTACTTAAGTAAATTTACTGTAGAGTTACTGTCTACATCTGACTACAACATACAACACACTTGACAACAGTTTTTTATTTCTGTATTACTGTCACCACTGCTATAATACATTCTCTACAAAGACACTTACTCCAGCCACAAGGGGCTAGGAAAGGGACTACATACTTCTTAGATGTAGTGGATTCTTTGCCATGGATGGATTACGATGCCTTGGTCAAGGTCTGTGCTTCCCAGTGCTTCATGTTCTCAGTGCATTTGGTACCCCGCCTTGGAAATCCCACTCATTGGTAAAAGCACAATGAAAAAAGAGGTTGGATAGTTGGCCAGGCTAACTCAAGCCTTCTTTGACATTCCCTAAAAGTCACTTACTGGAACTGAACAAGCCTGTGGCCAGATTTGTCCATGGCTAATCTGGTTGATAACACCTGGGTTGAAAGATTTTTTTGTGAACAGAAGTGACCAGTAGTTATTTCTACAGTAATAAGAGTGCTTTTGTGGTAGTTGCACAATATTTACACAAGGTAACA
Organism: Bostrychus sinensis; assembly: GCA_020698575.1. Classification (NCBI taxonomy): domain Eukaryota; kingdom Metazoa; phylum Chordata; class Actinopteri; order Gobiiformes; family Eleotridae; genus Bostrychus; species Bostrychus sinensis. The sequence goes on along the minus strand of CM036249.1, from coordinate 15,914,861 downwards.
GGGTTTATTCACATCAAACAGATGTTTGGTTGGTTCTTCCCTAATTGTGGGCAAACAAACAGAAATAATATTTCACCTTTATAAATATTTCATAGAATTATTCATGTTTCATATAGAATTATTTATATTTTCTTTGAGTTTAAAAAAAACACATAACTCAAACTAATAGATGTCATAGCCTTGTAATGCATATTTTTCTTTTTATTTCATTCTGAGCATGTGCTAAGTGCTCCGGACCAGTACATATGAAACTAGTTATTAACTATGAGCAGAACAGGCCTCCCGCTGGCTTTCTGTATCTTTATTTAGATGTCAAGTCATATGCAATTATCATGTAGATGAGAAGGAGCAGACAGCTACAGAACAGGCCTTTTAAAACCAGACAACCTTTGTGCTAAAAAACATTGTTTTCAGTTAACGTCTTGTACTTTTCTTAAGTTGTTAGTAGACTTTAAAATTCATTTCTCTCAGGAAATGGACAGTCATGTTGAATAGTGTTTTGAGTTGTAACTAGAATTCAAAGATTTTATCATACTGTCTGCTCATACTGTCTGTTTTCTCTTTTATGTATTTAATTTTATATTGATAGTCCCTAAGCTATCAAGCCACTGATCAGTCAAAAAGTCTATATATATTTAGAAGCTGTCATAAATAATTGAAACTGGGTTTTGGCTGACATGGTTACAATCTTCATATCTAATATTGGAAGGAAAAAAAAAAACTTTGACAACGTGTTCTTTGTCGTGGTCCATCATCTGGCAACACTGACAATGACCAATTGACCAAAAACCAATAAATAAATCTTTATTTATTGTTTTACATTTAGAAAATAAAAAAGATTTTGTCTTCTCCCCTGCTGTACAAACATTCTCTCTGTAAAACTACATCAGCTGATGATTGTGAGTTTTACTTAAATAAACAATTTCCATACACATTTCATATGCATTAAAGTTTGAGTGATTCATAACAACAAGCACTATATCATACATATACACATACATACATACATACACATACACATATTTTTGCCTTCACCAAGGATGTTATGCTTTCACAAGTGTTGGTTTGTTTGTTTCTTCGCCTGTTAGCTAAACTAAAAAAGAAAAGGTTGGATTTTGATGACAGTTTAGGAAAGCTAGTATTGGGTCAAATGAAATTATCCACACCACATCTGGATCCAGGATTTACTCATTTCAGCCACAAGGGGTCAGTATAGAAGCAAATCATTTGTTTTAGTTTTATCCTTACCACTATCTGGGCGTTGTGGCTGTATAGAGCAGTTCCTCCTGCACTATTTTGCAGAGGTCCCTGGTTTGAGTGCAGATGAGGGCCCTACTTTATATGTTTACCATTGCAAGATAGGGCCAGTCCTTTTCATCTGCAGTGCTTAGTTTCTTGAAGTAATACTACTATTTTTTTTAAAAGGCCAATTGCACTATTTGTACTCATGGTTGTGCTTTTCAGGAATTAAGAATGCACCTCTGCTTTTATTCTGTTTTTCTCAATATATTTTTATACAAAGAAGTCAGTACTATTACAAAGGTAGATTTGTGTTCCCTCTGAAAAGACCTGCAGCTGTCATTAAGTCAAATGCAGTAATGTTTACAAAAGAGTAAATATGTGAACTACAAATACAGTATATTATATAAATCCCAATGTAGCTGGCCTTGCACTGGATCAGTGCTTGTACGTGTCAGCATGTAGAACCAGCTCTCATGGATAAATCCTCTGACAGCCAATAGCCTCCCTATACTCTGTACATAGTGACTTTAATATGTTTTTACAGCCATGCGAGCTCAGCCTCTCTGACAGCGCTGCATATCATGTGCCACTATGTCATGTGTGAGAAGCTGATAGGCTATGCTTATTAATAATTTGTGTTATTGCTTTAGAAGAAAGTGCTTCCTCTGTCAGCCTGAGTCACTGCTGCGATCTGTTTGTAGTATTAAAGCCATTGTTTATGCCGCCTGTTTTAACAACCTGCTATACATTATACATAAGAACCAATACTGCTGCTTTCAATTCCACCTACACGAAAAACAGTTAATAACACAAGGAGGACAAACTCAAAAGGCGCACTCTCGTTCTTTCATGCCCTCGGAGAACACAGGCAATCTAAAGCTAATTATAATGAACAGCGTGCAACAATGGCATTAGAGTGTTGGCTTGCTTTTTCTGGGCAGCTACAGCGTGTCATTAATCCCATGGCAACTGATGTAAAGTCAGTGTGAGGCTCAGCGGGCTCCCACTAACGTCTCCGCTAACCCTCATCGCACAGCATTAGGGAGTAGTAGTGCAGTAGTGCTTCTAAGCACTACTGCGCGTCTATGAGAAGTACATGAAGGCTTTTACATATACAGTATCTCATCCTGGATAACTTTACCTACTCAGCATGAATATACTTTTACTTCCTGGTCAAGAGCTGGACGACTAGCCAGTTGTGCATGATTTAGGTTGACGGGGGAAAACCAAAGCAAACCTGGATGAAACCTACCCAGACACAGGGGGAACATGCAAAATTCACACAGAAAACCCCTGCGCTGCCAGAAATTGAACCCGGGACCATCTTGCAATGCGGCAACAGTAGTAATGACTGCATCTCATTCAAGAGTTGGACAAAAAGGCTCAAGCAGATACAGTATTTAACTTCTAAAATGTTGAAGTAACTAAACCACCACTGTGTAAAGTAAAATACAGTGATGTAACACAGAGCTCCTTCAGCAGAATAAATGACATCAGGAGAGTTGAAGTTGTATGAAATGCTGGCAGACTAATGCTAACAATCATAATAAAATAAAAAGGACTATGGTATAACTGACATGGAGCTTAAGAAAACCATGTCAAGATAAAGCATGTGTAACATTCAGCCTGATTATTACATCTCTGTCTGCAACTTGGCCTTGGAAATGACAGAATTCATGTGTTTGTGGCTTTTTTTTTTTTTTTTTTTTTTTTTTTTTTGTAGGGCATATCATATTTAAAGGTTATATTATAAATGTGATGTGTCGAGTGTGCAGTCTGTTTTGAAATACTGTGTTCATAACATAATATTCACACACGGTCTTTGTATAAATGTGTGGAAGTGAGTTGGTGCTGATCTGAACATAACCCAATGTGCATTACTAAATAAAACACTGATGGGTACACTTCTATACAGCATCTTTTGTACAATGAAGTAACTTAGACAACCAGGCTGACCTTAAAATGGAAATTTAAAAAACACACATTTTTACTGAAGCAAACTAATGTATTCTATACATAGTAGCACTAGACTGCTCTTGGTGTTGAGACCACACTATTATATTTTACCCTAATACTACCACACTATTGTCTTTTCTTGGGCTAAGGATTTTAAATTGAGATGGTCACAAACCACATTATTCAAATCCTGATTGTTTTTAACAAATTAATTATGCTACATATATATATATATATATATATATATATATATATATATATATATATATATATATATATATATATATATATAATTTTTATTTGTGTTTGAGTGTTCTCGCTTTGCTTATTGTACACATGGACAAGCCTTTTCTTTACTCTACTTGACTGCAACATTAACTCAAATAAGTCTTTGCTTACTAGAACTTGAATTTTTAATAAAAAATGTGTGACTTAACTGCTGCTAATTGAGCCGCTTATTGTCCTCCAATAGAAATCATCGTAGTCATAAAAAATAAACTTGATTAATTCTGATAATATCACACCACATTGGCGGTGGCTATAAAAAATAAGTCACAAAATTGATCTGGGATACAAAAATGTGTGTCGCAGCTCCGAGTGATGTCTGTCCCGGCTGTTTGAGGACAGAGGAACAAAACATCTGAAAGGCTGTGATGCGCGACGCACTTAAAACCCATTTGCCTTCCAATGATTTTTCTTACGGGGCCGTCATCTGTGAGTGTCCTCTCTCATTCAATTCCTGTGACATAAGAGCTCCATTACAGTGATTTAGACTCTGCACAATGAGCCAACACATGCACACACACACAAACACACTTACACACTGCCTCAGGCCAAGGGACCCATCAATTAGAGTGGTTTCAGTCAAGTCATCATCGTCTTCCTCTTTCCCTCCTTTTTGTTTAGTGCTTAGATCTGGCTCACTATGGACTCAGCCCCTCCGAGCTTTTCAGAACTGGAGCACTTGCATAAGAATTGCATTTTCGGTGCACAAAAGCAAAAATAAATTTGTATTCTGGGTATAGTGTATGGGGATTTTAGGTTTGATGTTAGGGAGGACAGGTGTCAAAGATTTTTTGGTGCAAAGATTCAGAAGGCCATCAAAGTGTGTATCCGAAGTGTTGAATGAATGTCCAGTGAGTTTTGCATGTTTAGGGTGTCATCGCCAAAAGACTTACCTCCATTTGACACTAAAGCAGCAGCGTCTCGTCACTGCTGCACGTGAACTGCTTCCTGTTTTATTCAATCTGACAATTTACACCAGAGACAACATACATGTGGCACACAAACGCTTCAGGTAGGTTAGAGCTATATTTTTCCAGTGATTATGCGACGATCTGCAGAGCTAGCAGCCGAGGAAACACAGAAACAGGGGCCAAGTGTCAAATTGAACAGGCACTACACTTTCACTAAAACATAGCAGTAAAGTAAACTAACGTATTGAGAAGTTAATTCTTGAAGGAACAACTTTGTGTTCAGACGATGGGTAAAAAACATGACATGAGCAGTGTAGCAGCAGCAGCTCTTGATGCTTTTAAACATGTTTGTGGTTTTAAAAATTGTGTCACCATCAAGCAACAGAGTGTTCTCCTTTCCTTATAGCTTTTCCCTCCCAGGCTCACCATAGCAAAGTGATTTGGTATTTGGGACCCCCCTGTGGATGGATTATGGGCAACAGTGTCTATGCACTTAAATAATTTTCACACAAGACTTTTTTTTTCCTTGTGCAAAAAATGTGTTCACACTCTTTCAGATACAGCCACTATAACTTTGATGCACATACATTTATTTCAAATAAATTCATAATTTTAATAGCAGGAGATTGATGGATAATGTGGTTAAGACAAAATCATTTGACACAAAACGATAATAGTAAATTAATTTTCCCTTGTTTTCTATTTATAATGTATATATATTTTGCAGACAAAAACAGAGATGGTCCTCTCCTGCATGAGACAGCGGAATTTTTAGTTGAAAGTTGGAAGCCATAACCTCTAGTTTGTAGAAAAGTTTCATTGTTTTCCTAAACTTTTGAGAGAGCCAGTAATTACTTATATTTGCAAACTTCCTATATACTTTTGTGTGACCCCTGGCTGTATGGGACAGTGACTGCATTTTTGGAAGGCCTTAACAAGCACAACCCCTCTTGGCCTAGTTCACAATCTGTAAGTGACTCCATAAAGTTGTTCCTGAGTTCAGCGTAAAAGGCGGCCATATTGATTTTTCAGCTTATAAAGACAGTGGCAGACAGGAGCCACAGTGGAAGCCAGCATCAGTGAGTGAGATTAGGTTTGAGCAGGTTATGTCTGTTTATCTGCATGTGGCGTCTCTTTTCTATTCCTGCGTGAGTAATTGAATATGAGACAAATAAACATTCACTCCGAGAATCTAACAAACACAGCTGTTACAAAAGCAAGTGCCATAAGACACTGTGTTTGTCGTGGGAGATTCTGTCCGTCCTGCTATGGATTTCTCTGACAAGTTGATAAGTAATGCAATTAAATGGACTGGCTGCTGCAGAACAGGGATTATTTATTCCCGACTAAAGCTCATTAAATTGTTGTTAGCAGAGAGCTCTCACCGTGTCTTTTTATGGCATGTGTGTTTCATTTTTATCTAATTTGCCAGAAATCCTGAGGGTTATAGGCAGAATGAATGTGATGTTTGCTCCACACATCAGTTTGAAGGAAAGTTGAGTTGAGTGCACAAACATACATACATAAGCACTACTTTATTAAACATTCAAAAACACTTCAAATCCAATTAGTCCACATCACTCTTTAATGCCTCATTCAAATAAACAAGAGATAACAATTGTCGTTAGGGAATAGCTTCATTTATTTTTAAAACCAGAGATCAGGGAAAAAAGTAAACAAAGAACACGGTAAAAGAGAAAAAATAGCAAATCATTTTCAGTGCAGAATATTTCTTTGTGCATTGTTTCACATTTTGAAAGTGGAAAGTGACCAACAATGCAGAAATCACAGTGGCAGAACCTTGGCCCTTGTCAAAGCCTAAGCCTTAGCACAGTGGTTCCCAAAGTGGGGGTCCGGGGCCCCCTGAGGGACCACAAAAGCACTGGATGTACATGAAAAAGTTGAAGTTTAAAATTGATTACTTTTTGTAAAACTGCACAATATATTGCAAGATTATCATTATTGGAATATCAGCAAAAGCAATCTTCATATTGCAAAATCTAAATATATGGCAATAACACTATGGTCAGAGATTTATACAAAAAATAATTTTCCTGCCAGAGCTTTAAAAGAAAATGTGTTGTGACTATAGAAGTGTTAAACTGTTAATGTTAATAAAAATGTTTTTAAAAGTCCAGTTTTATTGGTAATTTAGTCAAAATGTAGCCTTGGTGGAAAAAAAACATGATAGTTTTTTTTAATAAAGGGAAGTTCTATAATTGAGGGTCCATGGAGGATTTTTGGAAATGTAAGGCTGGCTGGAGCCCTGGACAATGGGAGGAACCCAGAGTAGTACTGAGGTTGGTACAGTTCATGCATTCAACTGGTATTTCACCATAATTAACATATGACTTTTACAAACCCAATTCCACAAATGTAGGGGCATTCTAAAAATGTAAAATCCAGAATGACATGGTTTGCAAACCTCATAAAACTTTTTTATTATTCACAGCAGATCATAAACAAAAACAATTGGCTTTGAAAATAGACACTTTATAAACAATAATACGATAATAGCTCATTTTAAAACTGCCAGCAACACATTTTCCTCAGAGACAAAGCCATCAAAAGAGACAATAGTGTGAAATTCACTAAAGTACACAAAATATATTTTATGTTTGCTTCAATAAAACCCTTGTGCTTATAAAAGATTAACTTTAGAAAAGATTAATTAAGATTAAAAAGATAAACACTCGTCTTTTTTCCAAAAATACTGCATTGGCATCTAAAACCAAATGAGTCTGACTCTCAAATAGAAGCTCCTGAGGTGAGTGCCAGCCGGCCTTTGGGGACTGTGCACGCTGCGCTCCACAATCATCACAGATAAGGGTCAGTGTGTGTCCTCGGGCTGGAGAAGCAGATCTCTTCCTCAGAGTCCTCCTCTCGCAGCCTGATTTGTTCTGATGGAAACTTGTGATTTCATTTGCCCAGATAGGAATGTCCTGCGTACCCTTGGCCAGAGTAGTGGGGTCAGTTGTTCCTGCTCTGTCCGTGACTGCCTCTTCTCCAGCCTGGCTTTCTGCCCGCGCTCTGTGCTGAGTCACCAAATAACAAAGACCAGTGTGGATGGCAGTTATGCAAGAATACTGAACAGGGAAAGACTTCCTCATGCTGTTCTTGTTCCCTTTGGTTTATTTTGTTCTTTTATTCACACGGATATTTTTTAACTGTGTAAAGAAATATATATTTTATTTTTGTATTTACTTACTGTACTGTACTGATTTTGTTTAAGACTTTTTCCTTTAGCTCTGTGGGTCAAGATCACAGCATACCCTCTATAAATAATATTATTTGCATGCTATATTTTGAATGAAGTGAATAAATGAGTAACGTGTGTCCTAAGTCAAACACTTTTGGCTAAAATTTGATTACTTTTTTTTATCTTCAACAAGTCATAAGATCACTCATTTAAACTCTATTTTCTTATGTTTATAATGATATATTGGTTGAATAGTTTCTATCACAAATATTTTATTGTGGCAGTACAAAAGAGCGCTATCGCCTGAGGTTTTAGCTAGGCAGTGCGATGGCCCTGAATTAGACACACGGAAGTTCCAATGCCGGACACTTTCACCTTTCTGGCATTTTTGGCCTTATTTGTTGGATTTTTTGGCTTTAATTTAAGCCTGGGATATTTACTTTACAAGTCTTAACATCTGATACCTTGTTTCCATCTTTAAAAATAAGATACGACACTGAGGCCAACAAGCACTCTACCCTGAAGGCCTTTTTATATTTCTGTTTTGCCCTACAACCCTATTGGGTGTTTTTCACTTGTTTTTTTTTTTTTTTTTTTTTTTTTTGTCACTTTCTATTTTAATCCTGATTTTTTTTTTCTTTTTATTTGTGGAACTAACCTATCTACCTATCAAAATTACTTTCATATCATGATTATTTTATAAACACTTAACATAAATACACAAAAATTACCACAGCAAAGCAATATGCAGAGGTTTTGTTTACCTATCCTTAGCCAGTTAACGTCTTTACAAACATCTGTAGGAAGACCAAAAAGTGCTCAAAGATGGTGGCATGTGCAGCCATCTTTCACAGTTCCATTACTAGAGGGGCGACTGTCACCTAATCCAAGTGTTCTCTGCGAAGTCAAAGTAACAGCTTCCCAAAGAAGATGTTTTCCCTACATAAACATTATTTTAAAAAGCCTTTAAGGTACAGAATGAATTTACAATGACAAACATCAAATAGAATTATAAAAATGTGTATAATGTCAAGCAAATGAAAACATATGAACACAGAGGGGCTTTAAACAGTTAAATGAGTTATAGTACATTCAACAGAAAGGATCCCAGGACCGAGCCTTGTGGTACACCCTTTGTAGAATATATAATTTCTTATTATATAGTATATTATTTTATAGTAACAAATATATTAAAAGTACAATGGTTTGTTACTGCAAGTAGTTTTTTTATTTTTATTTTTATTTTATCCAACTTACTTACACTTTATTTTTATCAATTTAAGATTTCATCTTTAGTGTGTTGGCAAAACTTGTACCTACTTTCATTATTTGCATACTTATTTATAGTTCAATTAAAATCACTCATCATCAAAACAGATTATAAATCACTGCATGCTGCTTGTATATGTTTGTGCTATTTGGTGTTAAAAAAAAAACATTAAATAAAATGGGCACATATCTTACACATAATGTCCCCAACATGCTTTAGCACTGCCTAACATTTGCCACTGCATTGGTGTCACCTATGTGTAAATTGTGTTTTTGGCACCTCACAACCCTCTCAGACCAGGTCCATTTCCTTGCTGCTGGAAGGGGTGATCAAAATGCTATTTCCTCAAAATGCATGTAATTACAGAAGGATGGAAATGAAATGTATTATCAGGTTTGCACAGCTTCTGCCAAAGCACCTTGAATTTAGGGCTTTATGTTTGAATAAACCATTACCTAATCACACAGCCTTGTCTTTGTTGGTACTGGTCTGAGCTAAATAATGGTGAGGCTTAGACTTTCACGATGGAGAATTTTACTGCTAATTTTAAAAGTTTCTATTAAACTTAAAATTGGAAAAGATAATGTTTGAATTTCTTGAATTTGCACAGAAAACAAAGAGAGTAATTTATTTTTACTTTTAATTTGGTCTTGGATAGTTGGATTTGTGTAGTATTGGAAATTGACATTAAAATGTGCTCATAAGATATAAACCTTTGTATACTTTACAGTACAGTATTTATGTACTGTGTAATGACACCAGAATGCCTGGCCAGCCAGACCCTTTCACTTCCTTGGTAAAATGGGACTTGATCCCCCTCCCATTTAAACCCATTATCACTGAAAAAAAAGTACTTAACTGTTAATCAACATGGGACAAGCTTTAAGCAGTGCTTTATTCCTAAGTTTTGTTGGATGCTATACACCTTGCATCGGTCCAGAGGCTGTCTACATGACTCCATGTGTTGACTGCCATCTGAATTCTGATTGGTTGTTTGTCCATCCAGCTGTATTCATGTGCAATCCCAAATCAGACTAATTCTTTGTTTAAAATACAAAAAAAAAAAAAAAAAAAAAAAAAAAAGAGTGCCTGATACCAAGGCTGGGTATTTTCTCTGTGCATTGTATAGCGTGTTATAACAACCCATAGCTTAGTTTACAACTCAATTCATATTATGCAGAAAATGATTTTAACACACCACAAACGACAGAGACAAGCATGCATTTTGAGTACTTTTTTTAGTACATTTGTGAGAAATCACAAGTGAGGTTGGCTATTGCGATGCAGTAGATTTATCTGCAGAGCCTAGATATAAAGCAATCATAAGTAGGACAGGAGAAAAGAAAACTTTGTGACTTGGTGAAAAAAAAAAAACTATTCTTTCTTGCCATATTGTGCCTTCCTTTTGATACAGAATAGGTTTGTGATTTTTTAAAAAGTCAATAGAGATGAATCCATCTGCTCTAACAACTGCAATTACTGTCAGCTTGAGATCTGCTAGTGCCTTTGTATATTCCACTGCTTTCAAAATCATCTAATTTGTGTTTTACTATGATTAGAGGTGCTTCATTTAAGGGTGCGTCGCTTTAGCAGACACAAAATTGCAGAGATGAGAAGCTTGAAGTTGTTGACAATCTACTGCTGCATACAGAGTAGTTTAATGAGAGCTAACTATTATGGCAAGTGTTTCTGGGACGACATCTCTTGAATGATGTCATTTAACACCTCCAAATGCAGTCACAAGAAGATGCTTTCTTTTTTTTTTTTTTCTTTTTTTTTTGTTATTGTTACAAACCAATCTAGGTAACGCTAATTAAAGGTGCAATGTGCAAAGTCAGAAAACTTTCTAATTGCTGTTATGTAAGCCTTCATAATTATTAGTTTAGTTTTAATTCCCAAATACACTATTTCTTTCTGCTTTGTGCATAGGAAAGAACATGTCCCTACAGAGCTACTTTAGCTGTTTATAAACACTAGAAAGAAAGTGTGTGCAGTGTGGAAATGCAATCTGATATTTCACCACCAGATATTGACACAAATAACACAACCCTGCTTTAAGTGTCCAGCATGTTAATTAGCTTGTAAAGTAACAGATACAAAATTGCAGACATGAGAAGCTTAAAGTTGTTGAAAACCTATAGCTGCATACATGGTAGTTTATTGAGAAATATTATGGTAAATGTTTCTGATATAACATCTCAATCAATGCCACTTAACATCACCAACCGCAGTCACAAGGAGATGTTCTCTCCATGAAAACACAAGGCTGGAGAATGAGTTTCTGTCCTCGCTGTGATGATTTCACTCACAACAGCTCCGTGTCCTTTAGTGAAACTTTCCGAACAAAAGCATCGCACTTGATAAAACCACTCAGCAGGTGGAAGTCTACCCCGTTGCCCTCGGCACAGCCTCCCAATCTCACCTCCGCTCCATCTCCCAGCACAAGCACCTCTTTGATATTCCTCACCACAAATGAAAAGTACCGGTGTTTTTGCCGAAACCGGCTCGTCGCTGCCCTCTGTGCCATCTTTATGCACAGCTCACTGATGGAGCAGCCACTTATCATTAAGTGGCAGGCGTTGTTATACATCAAGGTTTGGTGTTATCAGCTAATATATATGCATTATTAATTCAGCCCAGGTAGCATGCTTGGCCTTTATGCATGTCTATCAGTGGTGAGATTTATTATTTGTCATCTACAGCAGGGAGAGTATCACATCGCAGTGTTGTCAGTACAGCAAATGTTTACTGTCTGCAGGCAAGACTGTGATATGAGCTTAATGTATATCTGTATATTGATAAAACTGCATACTGCACACAAACGTCACTTTTATAGCACACTTCAGCCATAATATAAACTGGATCAAATATCACATTCTGTATTCTACGCTAATCATCTTTGTACATTTTATTACACCATATTGTAGCCTGAATAGGTAATTGTAAACTGACAGGTGAAGTGTGTGTGTTTTTTTTAATGTATTTATTTGAATGGGACAGCATGTATTAATGAACGGCTAGTGCCGTAAATACACCGGATTATAGCTCAGAGCTAATTTCCATCCGTAGTCCCCACTCACATTCACAGCGGCTTCCTGGTGTTCCCCAGCGGTCTCCCATCCAGGTACTGACCAGGTCCTACCCTGCTTAGCTTCCGAGGTCTGACGGGATCGGGCAGCCACAAGGCGGTGTTGCACCAAAGGGAGCCTTAGATAAAATATTAAATATTGAGGATGTCATAAACATGGACGTTGAGCTTGAAGCTGATTGGAATAAATCTTCCATACATTTGCAATTTAGAATAGAAAATAGTATATAGAACCTGCAGAACATGACAGAGATATTCAGTTATTTCTTAAGCTTTTGAGACATGATGTATAATACATAACACCAATCTAGCTTGTTCCCTTTTGAATAAAGTGGGTACATCAATTATTAGCAGCAATTTTAATCATTAATAGGTGTGAGTGTAAGTAGCTTTACATGACTCAAATTTCTTTTGGCACTAAAATATATTATATGACGCTGTTGAATTTTAATATCCTACACTACAGTAAATAGAGTCACCAGCAACACTGTTACTTTTAAGTCTTAATAAGCTGAGCTAACCATTCAATATATTTTCACTTGATTTGTTTTTGTAAATGACAACATGTTCCTTCAGGGCTACAGTAGCTGTTCATAAACTCTAGACAGAAGGAGTGTGAGGTGTGAAAATGAAATGTGATATTTTGCTACTAGCTGTTGCCACAAATGGCACACCCTACCTTTATAGCTCACATGCACATACAGTGAGGAAAATAAGTATTTGAACACCCTGCTATTTTGCAAGTTCTCCCACTTAGAAATCATGGAGGGGTCTGAAATTTTCATCGTAGGTGCATGTCCACTGTGAGAGACATAATCTAAAAAAAAAAAAATCCAGAAATCACAATGTATGATTTTTTTAACAATTTATCTGTATGATACAGCTGCAAATAAGTATTTGAACACCTGTCTATCAGCTAGAATTCTGACCCTCAAAGACCTGTTAGTCCGCCTTTAAAAAGTCCACCTCCACTCCACTTATTATCCTAAATTAGAAGCACCTATTTGAGGTTGTTAGCTGCATAAAGACACCTGTCCACCCCATACAATCAGTAAGACTCCAACTACTAACATGGCCAAGACCAAAGAGCTGTCCAAAGACACCAGAGACAAAATTGTAGACCTCCACAAGGCTGGAAAGGGCGACGGAGCAATTGTCAAGCAGCTTGGTGAAAAAAGATCCACTGTTGGAGCAATTATTAGAAAATGGAAGAAGCTAAACATGACTGTCAATCTCCCTCAGACTGGGGCTCCATGCAAGATCTCACCTCGTGGGGTCTCAGTGATCCTAGGAAAGGTGAGGAATCAGCCCAGAACTACACGGGAGGAGCTGGTCAATGACCTGAAAAGAGCTGGGACCACCGTTTCCAAGGTTACTGTTGGTAATACACTAAGACGTCATGGTTTCAAATCATGCATGACACGGAAGGTTCCCCTCCTTAAACCAGCACATGTCAAGGCCCGTCTTAAGTTTGATGACCATTTGGATGATCCAGAGGAGTCATGGGAGAAAGTCATGTGGTCAGATGAGACCAAAATAAAACTTTTTGGTCTTAATTCCACTCACCGTGTTCGGAGGAAGAAAAATGATGAGTACCATCCCAAGAACACCATCCCTACTGTGAAGCATGGGGGTGGTAGCCTCATGCTTTGGGGGTGTTTTTCTGCACAGGGGACAGGGCGACTGCAGTGTATTAAGGAGAGGATGACCGGGGCCATGTATTGCGAGATTTTGGGGAACAACCTCCTTCCCTCAGTTAGAGCACTGAAGATGGGTCGTGGCTGGGTCTTCCAACATGACAATGACCCGAGCACACAGCCAAGATAACCAAGGAGTGGCTCTGTAAGAAGCATATTAAGGTTCTGGAGTGACCTAGCCAGTCTCCAGACCTAAACCCAATAGAAAATCTTTGGAGGGAGCTCAAACTCCGTGTTTCTCAGCGACAGCCCAGAAACCTGACTGATCTAGAGAAGATCTGTGTGGAGGAGTGGGCCAAAATCCCTCCTGCAGTGTGTGCAAACCTGATGAAAAACTACAGGAAACGTTTGACCTCTGTAATTGCAAACAAAGGCTACTGTACCAAATATTAACATTGATTTTCTCAGGTGTTCAAATACTTATTTGCAGCTGTATCACACAAATAAATTGTTAAAAAATCATACATTGTGATTTCAGGATTTTTTTTTTTTAGATTATGTCTCTCACAGTGGATATGCACCTACAATGAAAATTTCAGACCCCTCCATGATTTCTAAGTGGGAGAACTTGCAAAATAGCAGGGTGTTCAAATACTTATTTTCCTCACTGTAGCTTGTGATGTAAAAATAAAAAATAAAAAAATAAAAAAATTAATAATAATAATAATAATAATAGGCATGCAAATTGGCTTGTAAAAATTTGTCCCAGAGGGGAAATTATAATTTTTTTGCCAGAAAGAGTGCAACAGTTACATTATGCTGGTTCAACAGTGATTTTAGCTTACATGTATAAAGCCATGTATAAAGCCTTGCAATTCTTCAGTTTTACAACTTGTACTTGCTAAACTCAAACCAAACTCCAACCATCCCACAGTCTATGCTTGTATCCTGAACAGAGAGCCATCCCTGTAGCATTTTGGCCCACATTTGTAATACCTACAAAGCATTTTAAGTCCGACACACAGCTGCAGTAGCCAGCAGCAGATGATACGCAGCATTAGAGACAGTAGAAGAAGAGAAGGGAGGGAGGGGAGCTGAGCCTGTGGAGCTTGTTGCTGCTGTTGTGTTATGTGTAGCGTAGTTGTAGCTCAGTGCAGAGCGGTGGAGGGGGGTGAGAAGTCCCACCCCCGGGGGAGGCCTGTGTCGCCCACATAAACTGGCTGCTCCTTAGCGTCAGGCCTTTTGTTGTGCTGATTTACCCAGTCCTTTGTCTGAGATGCCCAGAGTGGAGCTATGTGTGTGAGAAAGAAACTAAGGACCAACTGTTTCTATTGTGCATTACCAAAATACTTCCTCAGCCTCACTACCCAAACAAGAACTGAGTTAACTGTGTACTTTGATTTTATTTTAAGTACCAATTGTCCATCATGATACTAAAATCTACCTCTAAGTTCAACACTGGACCGTTGATGCTGATTACTTCAGCCTCGTTAAACATTGTGTGAATGCATTGTCAATATTTATCCACATTTTACTTATCTTTGTTCCTGTTTCTCAGTATAGACCGACATAGTCAGCCCAAAGCCTCCTTTCCAGTAAGATTTTTAGGAATGTTTACAACCATTAGCCAGTTGGAGACAAGTAGACCCAATTGTATGGAAACATGTGATTGGCCAAAGCCTGCCAATACAGGCTGAAGATTTTTATGCACTGAAATTCTTCAGAATAAAGTCTTTTTGAAATCTCAAGTATTGCTTTTTACAGATCCTTTCTGTGCTATTAGGTGAGGTACTTGGGGAGATGCGTTTATGGACTAGACATTGAAGTGAAAGTATGCACATAATGTACAACAAGTGAATCATATTTATCAAAGGACAGCTGTATTGCACCATGCATTAAAAATAAGGACTTTTTTAGCACACACTAGATGACAAAAGCTATAATGACATTCATACGTCATTAATAACAGCAGAAAAACAGGATGATCTAAGACTGGACTCCATTGTCAAACCATTGATTATATTGAGTTTAATGTATAAATTAGGAACAACATCTTGGTTTAACCATGTCAAGCCCAAAGCTAAAAAGCCTGGCCCATTCACTTTCATACTAAAGTGAAGTAGGTCTGGAGCCCCTCCTATTCCAGCTTATTTCTACTAAAATTAATCATACCTGGCAAATCATTACCATTTCATAAGCACTCTTTTGTATATTGGTACTGCATCATACATTTCAACACTATATATATATTTTGTATTTATTTTTTGGGGCGGTTATGTGTATTTTTGTACACCTTTCTCTGTTCTTTCATAAAAACCTTTCTGAGACTGGTGCACAGTTGTATGGGAGCTGGCTTCATATCATCAGGAGGCTACAGCATCACTTGTGGAGTATCACAGACGAGGAGTGCCTGAGCGTGGCTGACTGAAGGTGTCCCTCTCCGCTGCGTCCAGCCCCCAGTTCTGACGTCACCAATCCAGACACAAAACAAGCCTCCCTCAGCGCAGCTCCTCACTCCGATACCACCCTCTCACACTTATTCACGCACACGCGCTCTCTGCATTTGCACCTGCTCTACAGCACGCCAATCCATTCTACAACTATACATAACAGCTTCTCTCTTTTTTAACAAAAGCCACTAAAATATATTTGAACTAAAGAAGGAAATTTGAACTTTCTACCAGACCCACAAAAGTAGCAGATGTCACCGAAGCGGGGAGGCGGAGAAAGGGACAAAACATCTCCGTGCACCCCTCCTTTTTACCCCAGCGGACAATACTGAGACCCCATTGGAGAAGAAGGGGGGGTCAGCTTTTGTGCTTGGACGACACCACTCTGACACACTAACCTGCTGCTGCTCCGCGAAGAACAACACTACACTCTCTGTGGATTGATTCAGTACTTGGACAGCTCCTGCGTTTCCCATGTGCGAGTGAGTAGTGGCTGTGTGTAGAGGAGAAAGACAGCGGCGCAGATGGAGCCCGCCTGTTCGCTTCAGGTCGGACCCGTTCCGTCTCTGTTCGGGTCAGAGAGAGGAGCCTCGGGTCTTCTTGGGGAAAAGCAGCTCTTTGAGAAGTTTTGGAAGGGGACATTCAAGGCTGTGGCCACCCCCAGACTGGAGAGCGTCATTGTAGCCAGTATCACTGCACGCACCAGGGTCGCCGAGTGAGTAGACTGTTGTCATTTTGCCAATAAGGCTTTGTTTTTTGACTTGGTTTGAAAATATATAGTCATTGATGCTTCATGTTGTTCACTATTGCTTTGAGTTATCTTACTCTCTTGTATTACTTTTGTGTCAGCCTAGACTTGACATTTAAACATGGATCAGAGTTGCCCTAGATTTAAACTGCTTTAGCCTTTAGCTTCTTCGAAGTATAATAGTTTTCAGAAAGTCTTAAAACTCAATGTATGTAAACTTAGCATTAAAAATATGACTGTTCTAAGATAATCCAGCTACAGGGGGTCACATGCCTGTGTACTTCTTGTGCAGGTCCCAAGCCCAGGTAAATAAAGTGAGTTAGGAATGTAATCCAGCTTAAAACACATGCCAAAAAATATTCAAATCACTGCAGACTCAGAGGCAGGCCATATGCTGTGGCGACCCCAGAAGGAAAAAGTCAAAAAGAAGAAAAGTCACTGTATTAGGATGGATCATTTTGCTGCCCTTTCCTTATGTGATTGAAAATAGTATATTGCAAAACTTTGTTAGGTTTTCATTGTCAGCGTCATTTAAAATACTATTTTTATTCACAACATGACTATATCAATGCTAACTGGCTTCCTGGCGACATTTTGAATGTGAATTTGCCTTCATCAAATTGCTGAAAGACAATTGCAAATGCATTGCATTTTCTTGCTTTGAAAATAGTAGCAACTTTTGGCAACCTATGTATCAACTCTTGGCTCCACACTTTGAACTGATGGTACATCGAGGTAAAATACAAGTGAGTCCTATAAGTGATCCTGACATTTATACCCCAAACATGTATATCAAATTGATGCCTTTAGTGTCCAACCCTATGCCTAAACCCAGTCACCAAGACGCTGTATTATTTATGTGATTGTCTAGGTTGGCTTTGACAGTTCACAGTTTTTTCTGTGAATGCAGCTGCACATGCAAGATTGAAGCCAACAGAATGTATCTGTGAATCTAGTGTTCACTTGATTGTCCCCTTTAAAGGTCATGTGGCAGCATCTTTGCCTCTAATGTCACACTTGTTCCCCTCTTCCTCCAATGACGACACTCAGAGCCAGACTTTCTGCTTACGCATTTCACATGTTTGTTGTACTACATGGGAGCACAGTTAAATGAAGAGAGGTTATCAGTTTTTACAGTATTTTTATCAGTAAAACAAAATCCTAAAGCTTATCCTGCCATGGATTGTAGGTGGCTGGAGTCGGTCCCAATTGCTTAGGGCATAAGATAGAATAGTGATTTGCAGGATTAATACGTAAAAGCACATGATAATAGACATCCATTCACAGAAAACTGCTCAGATTCATTTCTGGGTAATACACAAATCTACCCACATAAGCATTGCATGGCCAGACAAATTGTTAGCTTTGTCTCTTGTGATTGGTTGTGGTATCCATATTAATGCCACTAAATGTAAAAGGATAGACACCAGCGGTGCATATGCAAGATAAACTACCTCTGACCCAACACACAATCATATGCACCAGTTTTAGAGCAGTCAAGGGTCATACCATAGCCACAATATGTAGGTACAACAATTTAGTGGATGGAGTCCATTCATATTGTAGTTGTTCTTTGTACCCTACATTGTCCACAGTCCAGTATACAACATAGCACATGCAGTCACAGAAGCTATTGCATATTACCATATCTAATGATGCAGCTTGCATGGCTGACCTTTGAGTGCTTTTGACATCCCCTATCAACTTTCTCTTATGTGAAATTAGCTATGTTAATGAGGATTAGAATGGGCCATTTCACCAGACATCGGCACAAGCAGCAGATAGACACACTCAACTAGATAATGTGCCTTTAATGGCTCCTATTACAGCAGGACCATAATGCTGCACATTGCTGGCTTATCAAGGGTTTTGTTAGCTTGTAGCATATGACAAAAAATAAAATACTTTATTAGGAGCATGTAAGTTTCCTCTTTTTATCACAACCATCTGACGAAATAACTACCACCTCAATTTCACTCTTAATCAGCCATGTCCTGGCATAGATAGGGAGCTTTAATCTATATATAACAACGAGGCGAACAAGCAGAAAAATCAAATGTAATGTGGCTGCCGTGAAGTGAGCAGCCTTTTGGAAATAGGCAGAAACTGGAGCGGGGCCCAGCTGTCGGTTCGTCTTTAACGTCCGGGAGAAAAGGGAGCTTTCCTCAAGTGGCTCTGCCCCTCTCTGGCTTTGTCCGGGTGACAGTGACACTGATGGCAGCATGGCAGGGGCAGCCCAGAACAAATGTCCCCAGAGAGCAGACATACTGTTGCTAATTCGCTGTGTGTTTGGACAGGACTTCAGCGATGTCCTTTGTGTCCACTGTCCATCTTATCTTATGACATTCTGCTCTTATGTTTAAAGAATTGTCAACAGAAAGTCTGTCAGTAGGTCACTTATCCAACAGGTAGATGTGTGGTATTTGTTGGTTTGCTTGTAAGATAACCCCAAACGTAAGGGTGAGATTCTAATTAAATATGTCTATGTGACTGGAAATAGTATTTCCCAAATGTTTTTCATGTTTCCTATAAAAATACTAAATTAATCACAACATGCTGTCACTGCTAACTTGCTTCTAATCTGTTGCATGACATTTTGCTTTGCTCAATTTTTTACTAATGAAGCACCCATTTATCACAAATTATTTTCTTGATTTCTTGAGTAGTAGACTATTGATGACCCAAATGTTACTATTGACCTAGCTGTTGGTTTTTGAACTAATTTAGAGTGGCATATTCAGTTGATCCTGTCATTTGCACTGTAAACATGCTTCTAAGCACTAAGAACTGGCAGACCTCCACCATGGCTTTGGTTCTGTCTTACTATTGTAAACGTGGAGTTGAACTGGGGATCTTCAAAGTCAGGCGTAAATGCTTAACAATGAGCCACAAAGCTTTTATATCTCACAAAGATGAATAATTAAAGGTCCGCTATTATGCTAAAACAATTTTTTTGAGCTTTTAACCATGATTTATTGTTGTTTCCACCTCAAAAACATACCTGGAGTAGTATTTTGTTTCATTCATGCTTGTTTGAGTAATCCAGTTTGCTTAGCTCATCCTCTTCTAATAATCTGGAAATGCTCTGTCTCATGGCTCTAGGTGCACATGTGAAACCAGAACGTGCTCCTGCACGTTTCTAAAGCCCATACACCGTCACCAGCCTCATTTTGTTAATTTCACTGCTTAAATTATTGACACTGTGAAGCAGTTAGCTCATATTTCTACATGTTAGTGTGCTAATATAGTTAATTGCTGTGCTAGATAGCCATTTAAGGCTCTGTCCAGTCCCCTCCATTGCCAGCAGGGGCCATAAGACTCCTAATCCAAGCTACTCTGCAAAGCCAAAGTGCCAGCTCCCCAAAATAAGACGTTTTCCATAAATATACATTATTTCAAGTTGTAAAAAATGACATACTAATGCAAAGGTGTCCAAAACTTTGTCAGAAAGCCTGAAAAAAAAAAAAAAAAAAAAAAAAAAAAAAAAAAAATATATATATATATATATATATATATATATATATATATATATATATATATATATATATATATATATATATATATAAACAAATAAAAGCATAATAAAAGACCTTTACCTTAAAGAAATTAATTGCTCCTGATCTCTTGTGGCTGGAATTTGTTTCGTTGCCGCTGTCTAACAATGATACACAATTATTTTTAAACTTATCAACCCTAACACAAAAAATATTCAATAGCTTATAACTGATCATTTCTGACAACCCAAATTTCAATTCATCCAAGGTAGAAATGCTTTTTTCTAAATAGAGTCCTTGACCCAATGCCCAAACCCAGTTAAATTTGTATATTTTGCCCTTACCATTTTTTCTCTGGTTATGAATGTGGCTATATACATGTTACATACAGACCAACATAATGTATCTAAGAATGTAGTGTTCACTTAACTGCCCCCTTTTAAGGTCATGTGGAGTTTGTCTGTGTGGTCACAATGTGCACACACACAGAGACACACAAGGGCTGATGCATATTGTAAATAATGAGTAGATAAATAAACCCAGAAATGCACTGTTGATTTTGCCTGAGCAGAGAGAGCAGCGCTGGGGAATGCTTAGACCATCAGAATGCATGGCCTAAGGCATGCTCCTATACTCATTCTTTTTCCTGGTAGAGGAAACATCATTATTCACTGTGGATAACTGAAGGCTGATGAACAATGGAAGTGAGGGGGCATTCTGTACAACAAGCAGAGAAGGAGACAAGAGAGAAGTCACGGGAACGCCACAGGGACACCTTTCATGTCCAATCTCTCCACGTGCTGCTGTTTTTGCTTCTGCCTTCTCTCCTGATGTGAGCGCTGAAGGGCCTGAGAGCCTCACTGGAGTAATTACAGTTTGTGTGTTGTTTGCTGTGTCCTGGCTGAGTCTTTTTGTGTGGGCCAAAGTGTGAAGGAGGGCTCTGTTTTAATGGGTGAAGCTATGCTTCAAACTATTTTGACCCTGCAAGCTGTTCTGTTCATGGGGGGCCTCCTCATTAAAAATGCATTCAGGCTAAGTCGTACACGTTTATGAGAGTGTGCATATGAAGACCCTTTATGCTCTGTATTTATATGCAAAGGGATTTGGATGGGATTTAGACTCATTTTGGTCTGATTTGCAAAACTTGTTCAACCACACCTTCACTGTCTCAGTAGGCAGTGCCTGGTACATGCCATTATATTTGTAGTACACATTATTATATTTTAGTTATACTTTGACTATTGCCCTCCAGTGGAAGTACTGAGTAACACTCATGCTATCAAACACTTGTAGAAGACGTATTTGCTATGTAAAGGCAGCGTCAGTGTTTTAGTATGCTCAGGTGTGTGTCTGCACTGGAGATGTTTGGATCCTAGAGTGTGTGCCTGCGGTGTAAGTGGGGTCTTGTCCAACACAGTGGCAGATGGTCAGCTGGAGAGAGCACAAGGGAGGCCCAGTGTGTCTGTGTGGTGTGTGTGTGAT
Organism: Bostrychus sinensis; assembly: GCA_020698575.1. Taxonomy (NCBI): domain Eukaryota; kingdom Metazoa; phylum Chordata; class Actinopteri; order Gobiiformes; family Eleotridae; genus Bostrychus; species Bostrychus sinensis. Next base: position 15,893,099 of record CM036249.1, on the reverse strand, counting down.
GTGTGTGCGTGATGTGTGTGTGTGCGTGTGTGTGTGTGTGTGTGTGTGTGTGTGCGTGTGGTTGGGGGATTCGAGCCTCTTACCTCAGCAGACGCCGGTTTAACGAGGAAGTGAGGGAATGGCTTTAGATGGGCTTGTACACTGACAGTGCCTGTGGGAATGTACAGAAGTGTGGCCAAAATAATGAGAACACCTCACAAATAATGCAGCACAGTTTGGCTACAGGTTCAAAATGGCTCCATTGTTTAATGAACCCATCTTTACACTGTGCAATTTCACACAAGAGGAAGTATTGTATATATTATTGTCTTATTTTGCCTATGACAAAAGCACACTGTGATGATAGTAAAGAAAGGGTACGCTGTGAAATATATTTTTGGTGGTTTTGGATAGCAGTAATATGTGTGCTCAGCCATGGCAAAAACACTTCTCTGCAATAGTGTATGTTTACTTATGCCGGTGCAATATTACCAGTAAGGTAATGACTGCCTAGTGGCTACTTTGCAATGAGCCATAAGTTTGCAGTGTGTAAAATTATGGAGGCAGTTCCATCCTTTAATGATGCTTCCTTTTGAAACCTGCTGTGAATATATTGCTTATGGTAAAGCATTCCCATACACACAATACTACACTATACCGTTATGGGCAGAAAATAAAAAAAATATATATAAAAAAATAAAAAAACGCCACACCTCTATAGGGCTTTTCTAGCTCCATGGGCTCTCAAAGTGCTTTCCATCAAGGAATCATTCACACACCAGCATACGCACTGCAATAAATGGGGGTTAAGTGTCTTGCCAAAGACACAACAACAGTATACAATGGTGGGAATGGGGTTTGAACCACCAACTTACTGGTTAGTGGACAAACGGCTGTACCATCTAAGCTACTGCCGTCCCAAATAGAGACATTATTGTCTGTGTAGGGGCAGAATTATGTTTGTTCCTGTCAGCTCATGCATAAACTTAAACTTAAAGAGTAAACAGATCAATGAATCATGCATGTTGGGGTGCAAGGTGGCAGAGTGGTTAGTGCTCCTGCCTAACGGCAAAAGATCATGGGTTTTGTCCCAGGGCTGACTTGCGATTTCTGAGTGGCGTGTGCATGCCTCTCTGTGTTTCTGTGGCATGTGTACAAGAATTTGAGACCAAGCAACTCTTCCCTTGAGACAAAACCATCCTTCTTTTCACAGATAGAATGACAAATGTGATTTTGAGATGGATGGTATGTTTGTCTGACATGGTCTACTGTTCCTGTCACCTACATCTTTCCCCTTCACTATAACTCTCCTCTCCTCACACATGTTTGCCTGTGTGTTGTCAGTGAACATGACTAGACTCTGTGTGAGTCTATGTCACATTCCATAGAGCACATGGGATGCAGATGCTCAGGCATGGTGACAGGGATCAGGAGATGAGGCTGACTCCCCAGGCAGGAAGATGACTTATCAAAATGGATTCACGTTTGCTATTGATTCCTGCATAACTAATCCATTTGAATCAAAGCGGCATCTGTAGCTTTGGACGTGACGCACTGTTCCAGCCAGCTCCAGAGCAGGATGCCTTCTGTATGCACCAGAAACATGAACATTTCAGTGCATTTCACAGACTGTTCCTTCTGCGGTTGCCTTGGAGTAAGTTAATCTAAATATATGCATACATTTTCAAGGTACTCGTAACTTCTTTTGTAGATTAAAAGAGACATTGAGAAATTCAGAGACTCACACAATTACATGATGTAGCACTTGCCCACTGATATGACTCATTTTGTCACCATACCTTTCAGTCCGTGTTATATTTCTCCTTCGCCTTCAAATGTAGCATTTCATTTGGAATATTAAGCAATGGAAGCATTTCAGAATTTGAGCGATGGCGACATTTAGGCTCCTTTTATTCCCTGCTCATTGATATTGATAGGACTGCATTTTCACTCCTAATATCGCCGTTCTTTTACATTTAAGTCCCTGTGTCCTATTTTGTGCTGTTTCTTGATCAAAAAGCTGGTCACCTTTAAAAAAAAAAACACTTTGGGATCACATCTAATTTGCAAAATAAGCACAAATGAGCAGCTGCAGATGTTTTTGTTCATTTACAGTTGTATGGACTCCAAAAATGTGACTTCAGGTAACTCTATACTACCCCATTGATTCAACTCATCCGGGGGCCTTTTTTTTTTTTTTTTACCTCCAAACTGATTCTGTTGTGGACTGGCCTCATGTTTTATCAAAGCTGGGATACATAACACAGTGTTGAATTTGAGTGAGGAGGTGTTTTTATTTTCTTGCGACTGCCACTTGCAGTAAAAATGTTTACGTTGCACGGACATCCTATAGCTATTGGATGCTAACTAATGACAGGCACAACAAAATCAGTGTTATTGTTCTTTGTGCAAATACATACTGATGCTTCAGAGTTTATCAGCATTGCCACAGAAAATCACAGGGTTAAATAGTTGTAGTCAAAGTTGCAAAGCAGAGACTCTATTTTCAGTCCCTAGTTTTAAAGACTTGTCTCGTACTTGTACCCAAAAGACTCTAAACTTGACTCGGACTCGTGGTTTGGGACTCATGATCAATATGAGTCTTGAAACTTGACTTGGACTTGGGGCCAAATATTTGTGCACATCTCCAGAACACAGATCATAGTTTTGCGTATTGTGTTGTCTAAGTCTTGCCTCTGTGATACAAGTTACTACCTCCCATTACAAGATAAAGATAAAACCTATTCCAAACCCCATACGAGTTGCACAACCTTTTAGAAATCCAGGATTAACAGTCTTAGTTGAACGATTTACTCTCTGTTAGATTTTTTAAGAGCACCTAGAGTATTTGGTCTTATTGAGGTATACCAGTTGTGGAACCCCACGGAGAGATCTCAAGCACCTCTGACCTGCTGCTCAGTGGCACGTGCTGCAGGGCCAAGACAGTGTAAAGCATCCTGAGACACACAACAAACAAGCACAAGACACATTATCATTTGATGATGTTTTTTTCAGGGCAATCAATCTACTAGCTATAGTCCAAAAAATACTGGAGATTACCTTGTGGTTATTGCAAAACCTTACATTTATTATAAGGTGTAGGTTTCGACTGCAAATTAATGGTTGTATGGAGTTTGTCCTTGTCTTAAATGCAACATCCACAAATAGCTGCAGTTATATTGTGCGTTGGTTCATGTTGGGTTTAAACTAGTCATTGTGCAGAGCTTTTCTATAGGTGACTAGTAAAAACAACTCAAGAAGAAGAAACACATAAGTGACAACTACTAATGTGGCATTGGCAAGCGGAGATGTTGAAGCCCAGACAGATAAAGTCTTGTTTTTTTACAAAATATTTCTATGACAACATGTAAATGGGTGCTTCAGCTGCCCCCCCCCCCCAAAAAAAAAAAAAAGAAAAAGAAAAATAACACTTCCATTTAAAAACAGTAACTCACCACTGAGCTTAGACCTTACTTCTCCCACTGCAAAATTTGAAAAATGCAGAAAAAGTGGACAGAGACAAAGCAGCGACATAGGAAAAGAACAGAAGGTGGGGCATATACCACTCTGCAATGGACGCCCTCCACAGAGCAACAAGAGAGGACTAAGACAAGAGCGCAAGAGCGGGGAAGTGGCATGAGTGTGGGAAGAGAGAAACGTGTGGCAATGTGAAACTAATGCCATATCATAATGGCCTATAAGGATCTAATGAACAGAAGTAGCTACCAGAAATGTAAATGTTTGTATTATAATGTCAAGAGGATAGGACCATAATCAGTAAGATGTATGGCTAAAGCATAATTTATACAGATTATTAGCTAAAAAACATTTAGGGGTGAGTTAGTCCACTCATCGTATGCTTAAAATATTAGATCAGAAAAACTGCTTACCCCTTTTGCATGTACAGTAGCAGAAGAATACTAGCTTGCTTTGTATGATTTATGTTCAGAAAGGTGTAGTAGCACTTCAGAGCTAAAATAAGATTTTCTTGAGCAACCTCACCAAATTACCACTATATATCAGCAAGCCACTTTTAGGGTTTTATCAATAAATGCCAATGGCTCAACGATCACTTGAAAAGCCATATTTCTGCCTGCTAATGCTTAGTCTGACATTTCCACATTCTCTGCCGTGTCCTTGTCACTGGATGGCATAGTGAAATATAAGACAGTCCTTATTGATTCTCGGAAATGATTCGCTGGCTGTCAATGCAAGTTTATGACAGTGTTTTAATACAGACTTCTATGATCTGCAACAATAGAAACCTCAGCAGGATGAACTCCTAGGTATTTGAAGTCAGTGCAGTTTTGTAACTTTGTAAGATGACTCAAAGCAGTGGTCGTGCCTGCATGAATCACTCTGGACAGTCCTATACATTATTATACATGTGTGGCAATGGACTTTCCTTGGGGCATACACGGTGGTAGTAAAGGGAACATATAGAATAAAGAGGAACATAAAAAGGAACTGAATAAAATACAGTACATTGCTGGAGGCTAATGCTGTTTTATATTCTTTTATTCACTGTCAAATGGGCAGAAATGTAGAGGAAAGAAGATGCATTGGTGAGAATATGGGGTTAGATGTGCAAAAAAACTCCAGGTAAGAATTATTTCTGAGTTAAAACTACTAAACCTCTGTCTTCCATTGGATGCAGTCAATGTAATGTCTTTCAATCACACAAACATAGCTGAATAATGCTTTAATGCTGGTCTGAGAGGCAATCAGATGTTTATAAATAAACAATGATTACCCCATAAATTAGCTGAATTTTACCATTTAAAGCTTCGTACAGCTAACTACTGATGAATACCCAAACCTTTTGAGCCCAGTTAGCCTGAGCAGAGCAGCAGTTCAGTTCTTGCTCGTGCATGTAAACTTGGACGAAGTGTCAAATCCTGCTGAGAGGATTCAATCAAGCAAAAAGCCTATTCCGAGTCTGCTGTTATATCTGATTATGAGGTGGCAGCAAACCATACAGCAAAGATCATTTGCTTACAATGCTCCAGATGTGTTTTTCATATTCCACTCCTGAAGCTGAGTATGATCAGTGACTACTCATAAGTACACATACATATGGTACTGACAAACCTGGCTCCTCTATAGGCATGTCTACAGGATTATGCCTCTAGAGCTAAACAGCAGCAGTAGCTTGGATTTTCCAGTGTAAGCACAGAGCTAAGAGTTAACTCTTTCCTCCAAAGGCGATCAGAAAGCCCTCTTCAGATGTTCACCTCTGCTCTGGATAAAAATGTGACATTTATGTATATAGCAACACCTTCATGCATGGACTGTGAGCCACATTTAAGAAAACAAGTGGCAGTCCTGTTAGTAAAATAAGTTCTTACCAACAATTAGCAGTGGCAAAAAGACAACCAGTATTCGATTAAGGCTGTGAGTCAGGATTTAGACGTTCAATGAGCATCAGAAAAACATAAGGCGGCAGTGTAATCTGTCATAGTGTGGGGATAAATTTTCTGCTCCACTGGCACAGACCGGGGAACTGATTTTGTTGAGCTTGTGTTTTTACGCATGGATTAGTTTAATTCTGTGATAATGAAAGCAAAGATACAAGCCCCGGTTTGGAGTCACTGTCATGTTGGCAATTTAAAACTAGTTTGTGCCTCTATTCTGCACCTGCCCGCACTCATGTAAAAATGGGGTGCACTGACATTTAGAAAGACTCCTGGCATTTGAATCAATTAGCTCTACAAATGGTGTTTACAAGTTGTATACTGCGAGTGTCATTGTGACAGTTTGCTGAGTGCACACTCTGAGACGGTGAATACACTAAAACAGATGGAGACAAAAAAGGGAGGAATTATTGTCAGTGACAGGAAACATGTCTGAGATGCAGACAGTGTTATTTCCCTATTTGCACTGTCCAAGAAGATTCACAGAAGAAAAAACATGAAGGTCACAGTTTGTATGAAATTCTAATAAGGACACAGCTCTTGTTGCAGGTACACAGCTTAACCTTGTCCTAAGGTCTTTAGAGTAGACATGATTTTATGTTTAGAATACAACAATAAAAAGGCTGAATCCTCGCCATGAAATTTTCACTATTTGTTTTTATCACAAGTCCCATAAAATAACAATATGTACGTTTTTCAGAACTTGACAATTTAATCCTTACTACAGACCATAATAGCCATAAAATAATACAGAATGTACCTCATATACTTCACTGGAGAAGAAGGTTAGGCTGTTTGGGATAGATCAGAAAGTCTTTGTATGTGAATCAAAAAGCAAGTGTAGTAAAGCTGTAAAAAGTACATTTAGGTTGTAAACATTATGTAACTTCATGTCTTAAAATATGTAACCTCAAAGTTATCTGCATGGTTCCTTGACATGAAACTTGACCAATACAAGAATCAGCTGCTAAGAAACTGCATTATGTAAGTCATGGAAGCGATCAACTCCGAGAAACATCTTACTTTGACAAATTCTCTTAGTTAGCTTTCTCAGATTTAAAGCTTCTAACCTAGGGGTGTCCAAACTATGCTGCAAGGTGTGAAATGCAGATAAAAAGATTTATTTGTGTGAGAAACAAAAAAATGGATATTAGTGGTTGGTGGCCAAAAAACAAAACTTGCTTGGATAAACATTTGGATAAATGTGTTATTTTGGAAGGGGATCAAGAGTAAAACCTACTCCAAAGTAACCATGAGAATGATTCATTTGAAGACACTTTTTGTTTTATGGTGACACAAAATATGGCGCCTCTGTGGTTTGGACACCCCTCATAGCATGTATGAGTCAAGCCCCTCTTCAGTATAAGCTGAGACAGAGCAATTAACCATCTGCACTTGCTATACATAATTCACAAACATCTATGGCATAAAAAATAATAATAATCAGGCTTGATATTAACACCAGCCAACCGGCCAAATGCAAGTATATTTTCATTTTGGCTACTAACACAAATACTCCCACTAGCCACTTTGGCCAGTTAAATTATATGAATACCTATTGTTTACCTTAACTTTAAAGGTTAAGCCTGAATTTTGTTGCTCTGATGAGTGTGCTCTATTTAGAAGGAATGTAACGATATCCAAATTTCACAGTATGGTATTAACGGTATTAATTTCACGGTACAATATTTATTGCAATATGGTGGGAGGCTCTCGGTGTTGTAGAAATGCTCATGATGCAAAATATATTCTCTAAAAGTGCCCTAACAATCCTTTAGTAATTTAGTTATTGTGATGTTTCAAAAGATTAAGACTCAAAATAATAATAATAGCTTAATAACAATTATTTTGTCATGTTGACTCCACCAAAACAGGGCAAAGGATCATGGTCTATGTAGTTCACTCTGCTTTTTTACCATTCTGCTGCAAGTCCACAACAATATTATGAGACTTTTGATACTGCAATATCACAAATTTGCCAATTTTGTAACATCAATTTATTTTGCCCTATGTAACCCAGTTTTGTTTTTTGTTTGTTTGTTTGTTTATCCTGTCCACACATATAACCCAATTTCACTAGCCACAGTGGCCAATAAGCAAAAAAGGAAATGTCAAGTCCTGATAATAATAATATTATGCTATAGCCTCACTCCACATAAGTTTTTGCTCTTGTCCCAAGTTATAAACATAAGAACGCTGTTAGTGGGGGTGGCCATGTTGGAACAGCGCAGTCTGTTTGTGAGGCAGTGAAGTTCTGTGGCAGGAAGCCTTTGGTGCATGTTCTGGACTTACACAATGTTGCTCCAACTAAAGTTGCTGGCTACAGGAGCTACTGTATACTATATTCTGAGCTTAATTACTACTGAAATATCATTTATAGTAGTTGTATTGTTGTTATAAGCTCTTGCATTCTGTGTGAAAAGGTCTCCTGCTCCTTATTTGTGTCAGGCAACAATAAAGATGACCTTGGTGCTATATTTTTAAAGTAAACCTTTCTTGATTCTCTTGATTGAATGAGATATGAGGTAGTCTAAGGCATGAATGTAATAAAAAGAATATGGAAGAGGGAAGAAAATAAAGCAAGACGGAGGGACACTGTGTGACATTTTTAGACTGTCCATTTGAGGACACAGGAGCTGCCAAGGTTATTACATCTGAATGAGTATCATATTGAAATCTTTTCTGCAGGCCTGGCCAAAGGGGATTGAATTATGTGTAGGCGCATAATGTACAGCATTGAATAAACTTATAATGGACGCTGAGCGAAGGTGAAACACTCTTTGTCCTCAGTACGGAGCCACTGGTTGTAAATCTTACAGACAGTAAGAGATGACCTATTGCTTACAGCCATTCATTTTAATGAGTGCCAGCCAGCTCAGTCATTACATCTTATTAGAGCTTTACCAATAGTCCTCTAACGTGAAAATGAGGTTACTCTTCAACCACTACTTGCATAATCTCAGGCAAAATGAATCCACAATAATTGAGGAACAAAATAGCGCTACATGATAAAATGGGATGTTTTTCAAAATCATGCACATTATCAAATCAGAAATTATCTCAAAAACTCAGTGTGCTAATGCTAGACAGATAAAATAAAATAAGATAACCATTTCATGGGCAGCTTTCTGTATGTCCGAGGATTTGAAAATATCTATAGTATCAAACACCTTGGCTCTTTTATTGCAAACAAACAAACAGAAAAAAAAAAAACAGCAACCATAATAATATACTAAAATATGAAGCTAAGCAAAACTATCTCGCAAACAAAAAATATAATCCATTAAAGCTGATTATTTGTTGTGGCTATAGTTGGTATCTGTGACTTGCTGGAAATTTAGTGAAAATCCGACCTTTATTTTATGAGCTATTTTTCAAATCAACCAATGCCAGCAAAAACATAAACATCTTGGTTGGAAGTAGTTTTCTACAATGTGTACCACTTTACAACAAAATGAAAAAACAGCTGTGTGGAATCAGTGGAAACAGAGCTATACACCTTTTTTCTTTTTTTTTTAATGATTAAATATGAATGAGAGCAGACTGGATGTAGAGGGCTTGTTGACTGGTCAGTGCTTCCTGGAGTGGGCGGGTTTTTGTGGAAGGGGCGGAGGTTTGTGCAACTGAGAACGAAGGAAAACAACTCTGGGTATGTTTTTGATGAGAACATGGTAGAAAAAAAAGTCCATTTTGCATAATTTAGACCTTTAACAAGTAAAATCAAATGCAACATGACAAACTCTAACGTCTCAAGTTAGCAGTAATAGTAGCTTAGGTGGCCATTACACACAAAATTTAAGTGGACATGAATAAAGCTCACACCAGTTGCTACTTCCCTTGCAGTAAAAGTACAAGTAACTTATAAACCACAAACCCTTTGTGATGAACTCCACACCTCTGCATAAATTATTGAATGTGACAGGTTGTGATTATACAGTGACTGGAAAATTCATAATCCTAATAAGATCAGCGGTGCTCTGGGCTCTGGTGATGGTTATTGTCATATCTGTCTGGAAGGTGCCACGAGGAAGTACAATCAGTCATAATGACAGCAGGCTCCAAATCTCACTGAGGGAGAAGCCTTTTTAAATATGCACACAACACTCACTTGGCATATTGGAAAATCAGAAAAAATCCTTCATAATAGGTCGAAGCCTTTTCCTCTGGCAGAAAATCTAACTCCAGCATCAAAAGTCCCCCAAGAGCATCTTATTTATGTACAATAGCTCTTACCACACCCCAAGACAGAAAGCCACAGTTAGTTTTGGTGACTGATTGTCCGACATGTTGATCTGCCATTTGCATTTCTTATATCCAAATATGGCTTCTTTTAGTAACTGGACCCCTGAAGCAGCCATAAAGTATTCATTATTGAAATGAAAACTTATCAAAGTCAACTCCTCTTGACTTAAATTAAATCATTTCAAGGCTGACTGGCTCCCGCATCTCCTTCATTTTTCATTTTCGCTTTATGCCCATCCTCATTTCAGGAAGACGATCTGCCATTCACGTCAAATTGCCACCATTTGCATAAGCGACACCGGGGTAAGGGTGCACACAGCGGCGGCGTAGATGTCACGAATGCACTCAGAGATGGGAGCTGAGTACTTAATTGGGCTGCTGTGTTACTTCCTTCTCTCCACCTTCTCATCTCCGAATGGCGCTTAGCGTGAGATGTCGAGATGTGACAAGCACCTCTGACACTGTGACACCTGCATGGCTGTGCTGCAGGTGAAAGACAGGTTCACCACTGGCATTCTAAGAAGTATAAAAAAGGATACAGAAAGAATTAATGTGTACAGTACAACAACAACAAAAAGAAAAATCACAAAATATGCTAAAGCTAACTGATGTTCGACGAGAAGGCCTGGCTCGCAGTCTTTGCTCTAATTCCTCCCAAAGGTTGAGGTCAGGACTCTGTGCAGGTCAATTAACTTCTTCCACACCAAACTCACTCATCCATGTTTTTATGGGCCGTGCTTTGTGCACTGGTGTGCAGTCATGTTGGAACAGGAAGTGGCCATCCCCAAACTGTTCTCACAAAGTTGGGAGCATGGAATTGTCCAAAATGTCTTGGTGCTGAAGCATTCAGAGTTCCTTTCACTGGAACTAAGGGGCCAGGCCCAGCTCCTGAAAAACAACCCCACACCATAATCTGAATTTAGTTATTTGGGTGGGTGAGTGAATACCTTTTGAAATGTAGTGTATTTTATTTGGGTTGCCATACAATTTTTGATCAATTAAAGAAATTAAGAAATTGTAGTCCATGGGCATTATGAAAAAGAAAATCAAAGTGAAATGTAATAAAAGAAATTAGGCTAAATATTGAATAATTAAAACACTAACCCAAGACTAGCCCATTGACTAAATAAATAAATAAATAAATAAATAAATAAATAAATAAATAAATAAATAAATAAAATACTAAACAACACCAAGCCATACCAAATAATTTGGCCACAGGTCTTTGGCATTTAGAAATACAGTATGGGTTCTCTAGGAAAAACAGTTTGTGAACTACTGGTCTACACCACTTGTCAGCAATGAATTAATAGCTGCCTCTAAGTGGAGGAAGTCTATTTTAATATCTGCTGACCCAGAACCTACAAAGTAAAAAAAAAAGTAAAGAAAAAGTGAAAGGTTTTCTACCTTTCTACCTAATAATAGTAGTTTCCACCTCAAAGTGTCTGGAGAAGTATTTTGCTTTATTCACGTTTATTTGAATAATCCTCTGATCATTTCAGCACTGAAATTGCTGTCACTACAAAGCAGTCACGTCATTTATCTATCTGTTAGCGTCATGTTGCTAATAGCAATGCTAATTAGCATTTTACTCTCTGTCCATTTTTCACCGTTGCCAGCAGCCTAACCCAAGCGTTCTCTGCAAATTGAAAGTAACAGCTCCCCAAAAGAAGACGTTTTCCATGCACATTATTTTAAATTATAAAATGTGAAATACTAATGCAAAGGTGTCCAAAACTAAAAAAGGAAATATAGATACTTTTATTTTATTTTATTAATTTTTTTGTTTATCACCTTTAATGACTTCATTTACACTTAAACCTCATTACTTTATGTTTTTAACATCACTAATCAATAATGAATCCACTCAGCCTGCCCCTCTGTACTTGTGAACATTAAATAGTTCCCAGTGGGCAGGTTCCATTATCATGCTTCTTTAAAAAGCAATAATGCATTTTTATGGCCTTTTAGCCATAAAATCCCTATTTTATCTGGGGCTTTCCGGGGTTACTGATCAATACTCTCACTTTTAACACACTCTCTGCATATTACAGCATCTCATTAAGGCAGTTATTCTCACTCGGGGGACGTGTAACAAGGACACAATGTAAGGCAACGAATCACAGAGAAGATTTAGTGAGTTTAGTCTGATGTCTGTAAGGTCATAACAGGAAAAAAAAAATCATATCAGCGCAAGATTATTATAAATAGATGCCTTTCTGTTGGGTGGGTGGAGATTGGTTTATTTAATTACTCTGAACTAAAGTGATGATTTAAGTGGAAATGAATCATGACGGGCTGATGAGAAATATGTCACTCCTGCTTCACCTTCAAGTATGCAAGCTCAAAGTAAGAAAGGAAGAAGTGAGTAAATTTTTGTGCACTAACTACTTCAAAAGACACAAGTCAGGGCTACGTTTTTACTAAACAATGAGCTGTTTGTCTCTGGTCGTTCACATAATCCTCTGATCAAAAGATTGACATAAAGTAACATTGTGGTACACAGAAAACACTGGCATAAGCTCACAAAACAGAAGTTGTACACTGATAAATACTCAGATCCAGTACTGTTTTCAGTGTGTGCCATAGGCTTATGTATCAGCCTAATCATAATCAAAAATGAGAATGTAGAGGTTTGCATTGCAGCCATTAATTACACTGAGATGATGAAGTGTCTTTATTGACTGTTACAAACAGGGCTTAGACTAGCTATTGAGAAGATTATGTAATTAAATGCCTTTGTTTATGGTTTCTAAAGACAGGTTCTGACTGAGGAAGGACTGGCTTTTCCTTTAAACAAAAACTCGCATTAAATTGAAGAGAGTACTGTAAATTAAACTAATCACTGTAACCTATTGTTAGATTGTATTCTGCTTTTTATATTTATATTCCTGTAAAAGAATATAAAAGCAAATGGTAAAGGTAACTAGTAAAGCACTACTACGTTTTTGTTATGTCAAGTAAGGTATTTTTCATCATACATAGGCTACTAATAATTGCAGCTAATTGGTGCCTAAAGTAAATTTTCCATTAGCTTGGCAGAGGCTAATCAGCTAGCCTATGTGGTTACTCATGGCTATAGTACAATTAATTCTGATCAAAATAAGGATCTTAAAACTGAAAAATCTGCAAAATGTATTTGTAGTTTGACCTTTTTGCAAGTTTCAGATTGAAATTAATTGTGCTATTGTCATGTGTTACCCCATAGCTGATCAGCCAACTTCTTTTACACTTACTTAATTTTAAAGTCTATGGGGAAAAAAATGTGGGAAATTTACTTCTGGCACCGCTGAGCTTCATTTCAGTTAATAATTTAGCAACTGCAATAAATAGCTTGTTAGATAGCTTCAACTGTTGTCCGTTAGTCACAATGAAATGCAGTTTTGTTATTTGAATTATTTTTACACATTTTTCTCTTTGATCCTCAAATATTCAGATTATTCACTCTATTTGGTTGCAGTCTATTTCCCAATTTCCCAAAGATTTAGCATCACTACTAACCATTATACCATTATGTTTTTAAAAAATATTACATTCCAGTGACTACTTTGACCGCTCCCAGTCCTCAGCCTTGGCAGATAAACATAGATCACAATTTTCCGGCAGAAAGCTGCTGCAAACCTTTGTCAGAGGTCAGCACCAAGGTCAGGAAGTGACACAGCAGTGGCACGGATGTAAGTACACGGTCCAGACTGTTGTTCCTCTGTGTGCTACTTCCACTGTGAGCGATATTCCCAGAGACGTTCCAGTAGCTGCCACATTCCTGCTGCCTCTGTTAGGACGAGCTGAGCTGACAGCTTTGTCACTGTTCCCTGAACAAGAGAGACGTTTGAGGAAGTGGAGGAGAAATCCTGAGTCCTGTCAGACCACATCAAACCACGAGAAGACACTTCTTATGATGCGTCTGGAAAATTTGCATCATTTCTACTGTAATGTTACTTTTTATTATCCATTTAAATATTCATGGTTACCAGTTAAAAATTCTGTCTGTCAAAAAGAGGCTTTGTCCAACTCTTTTTAGAAAATAGTTGAACTTTTGAACACAAGGAGAAGAAAACATTTTTTCTTTCTTTATGCACTTCCATATTCAAAAGTTTAAGAAAATGATTACAAATTTTACATGCCATCCGGATGCAACACAAACATGAGAAGATTGGTGTCATTTCTTTCTTTAATTAAGTTTAGCAACAGTCCGGTGAGCAGCCCAGTCATTGGACATACTGTAGGTTATATATGATCAATGAACGTGACCCAGTGCCATTGACACAGTAATGAGTTTGCAGATGCACTTCAGTAAATGTGTGAGTGAATTTTTTACTTGGGGGACACTACAGCATCTGCCAGGCCTGTTAGTGGCGCTGTAACTCTGCCACACAAACAACAAAAACAAAAACAATCAAGAGCACAAAGGGCATGCACAGAAAACTCGTGTGATGTAAATTTAAAAACATGGAGGTGAATATGAATGTGTGCTACAAAGGTGACATTAGTCTGCAGTAAGAGGAGCAGAAGCATTATGAAATCTTTCCACTCTACTTTTTTTTTTTTAATGATCGTGTCCCAAAACAGTGTCTCCGTGTGGTCAAGGCCTGATTTGCCCTTATTGTAAAGAAGTGGGAGTGAATTGTTGTCTGCAACCGTTTGCCCTGTGATTGATTGGCAATGATCCAGAGTCTCACCCACACAGGGAGAGCAGACGGCTTGAGCAAACCTCTCTTTATATATTTATACACACGCAGGATTTCTTACTCATGAGGAGTGCTTGGTTACAACTTACAGCTGTCAGTGGATTTGGAGAATGCAGTAAAACAAAAATCCCTCAAGCTGAAGTCCATTGATGATCACACTGGGTACCATTAGACCAGCCTTGGTATTGTTGTATCGCCACTCAATTATAAAAAGGCGATCTGAACACTTTGAACTAATTAACAATTCATATACACACTTACATTTTTATGATGTGTGCTGCTGCCACCATTTTTAAGACCTATGTCATTAGTGTCTGTCAGTGTGCAATCCATGAAACTGCCCCATAACATTTAGTTAAAATCTTGTATTGCCATGTAGTGCTTGTACTGCAGTTTTCCTGACATTTACAGTTTTGCAAATTCACTCACATCACTCACATCACCACATTCAGCCTCAGCAATACAGAGGCAGCCTTCACACAACTAACAACAAACCCGTTCACTTAATTACACATTTGCTTTGAGAACAGAGTTCAAGTAGAAGTTCTGCAGAGTATTTTTTTTAAATAAATACTGCTTTTAAAATCTGGTGTCGAGGGTTCACATGTGGGGAATGCTGCTATTGATGTCTGTTTAATTCAGATAAATATCATTCTTGTAAATAAAGAATCCTAGTATTAAGTGGCTCTCTGTATGACTTGACAGATCCTTTGGCTCGGTCTGAAGAATGCCTTTGACTGTGAAGTATTAAAGACGTCTTGCAGCTTTGGTGAGATGCAGACAGTGGAGAAAATGTGTCTTGCTAATTAAATTTATCAGGTTGGGATCAGTGCTATCTGGGGATATTGAATATAATTATAAAATGTGTAATTAATGTCTCTGGCACAGTGACTTCTTACAATTTTTTGATAGAAGTGGAGAGAAGTTTTGCATCAATGGAAGAATTGGTTATCGCACTCTCCCTGATTCATTTGCAAAACATAAAAGCCACTCTGATAGCCACATAATTAAATGGTTATTTTGGGGCATTCAATTTAAACTTGGGCTCAGCAGTGCCCTTGTCGCAGAAAGAGAATTGCTTTGTCTCAGCATTCTCTTTGACTCTGAAGACAGTTTAAAGAAATCTAATGGCAATAAAACAGCAGATCTGACGACAGTGCACTTGCAAGAATAGGCTCTGATCCGGACATTCCAGTGCCCAAGTGCCTTTTGTCTCCAGCTAAATCGTCATTCTGCACAAGGCAGCAAATTTGTTGAAGGTAAAGTGTGAATACTTTTTATTTTAGTTTAATAAAGTCTTTTGAAAATGTTGCAAATGTTTTGTTTTTTTTTTGTTTTTTTTTAAAGAATCAAGTCAGATCTGGGCAATTCATCCAAAAATATACCAATTTAGAAACACCCAGAGATTACAGACATCTGCCAAAGCATTGCATTAAAATCGTAAAGATAAAGTGACCAGACCTTGATCTCAAACAGGGAAACGTCTAACTCAGGGGTAAATCTAACAAAGTATTCAATAAAACACATCGAATAAAAGGAAGGAGGAGAGTTTGTTTTTCACTAGCGGTTTGTTGGTCTATTAGCAAGAAAAGTCATTGTTGGATTTTGATGATATTTTCAGAAAAATTTCAGTAGTGGCCCAACAAAGAAATGATTTATGATTAGTTTTTTTGGCATTGATATAGAACCCCAGACATTTTTATTACATTTTGTTGGACATTTTTTTAGGCTTTATCAATAGGACAGATTATAGCGAAAGAGAGGGCGGTTCGGGGGTTGCGGATTCTGCAAACTGTGGGCGGACTGTAGTTGCCTGTATGTGCAGCTCTACCACTGAGCCATACGGCGGCAGGTTACAGACATTTTCTTATAGGTTCTTTACTATTACAAGATATCAAAGCTGCACCAGATACTCACTCTAGAGCCACAAAAACATAGTTTTAGCATGGGCCATTGTGAGATCTCAGACCTTTGTGGCTCAATGCCTCAATTTACACATGAACTTGAAGGTCCCCACTTTGAGTCCAAGTCTGTCTATTTTAACTTTATTATTGTGAGACAGGGCCAGTGTGGAGAAGGTCTGCGCTCTACAAGTGCTTCTAGTTCATTGTAATTCCTTCAAATACAATTAGCTTCGCAGTTGAACAAAGATTGCCAGGGAATCATTGGACTCTGCAACAACAACAAAACAAAAACAAACAAAAGGTAAAGAGTTTTGTGATAATAATTTAAGGTAATTTCTAACTCATAAATTAAACTCATGGATGCATTAATCATACGCAGCACATCCAAATTTTTTAGAATAAGATGTATTTCAACATTATAATCGTTTATTATTTCAAAAGTAGTAGTAGCAGCAGAGAAGCCCAAAGGGTTTCCTAAAAAGGAGGTCTAAGTGATGATTTGCCTAAACAAATGTGTTCTGACTGCAGCCATAATCTCTCTTTTAGCAGCTAAAGGGCATTTTATTTAATACCTTGAGATATCTCCGTCAAAGTCAGGCCACAGAATAGGTTTGTGTTTTTAATCCACTTATTGGAGTCCTTGCATTTGTGCACACTCGCCTTGTTATTTGTCCAGATGAAAAACACTTTTGAAATGTGTGAGATACAGGTAGTGCGCATGAATCAGAAAAGGCTCGTGTGTGTGCATGTTGATAAGGACATTTTTTATTTAAACTTGGCTTGGCATAATGAGTATCCCGGAGTCAAGTTTCTGCTGTAGTGGCAGATTTGAATGTATAGCGAGCAGCTTTGGGGTTTGTTGACTCTTCCCTCTTCAGGAAAATCTTTGAGTGATTGACATATTTACCCCACTCTCCTCCAAAGTCCTTCAGGTTTTCTCCATCTGCCTCTGCCCTTAACACCTCATCCTGTCAAGAATGGGCCGTAGAGGCGGGAGATTAGCGGCTAATATGGTATTGGGAAAGAAGGAGTAATCTCACTGAAATCTTTTTTCTTATATAAAGTGTATGGGCAGAGGGCCAGCTGAGTGACTGGCAGGCATCTCCACTTTTAGGAAGGACTGGACTGAATAGCTTAGAATGAATTACTGGCTCTAATCAAAACCGTTTCCGCTTCCTTGAGGTGGAGGACAGAGATGGAGCCTGGACTCAAACTCAACTTCAGTCATTGGGCTATTTTTTGAGACCTTTGACTCAACTCGATCTTAAACCATAATGCTTCGACACAGACTTCTACTCTGACTCGTTTCTTCGAATGAATTGACTGTGACCTGTATGAATATATATATATATTTTTTTTTTTGTGACTCTGACATGGCTCAGACCAGTCTTTAGTGTCTTTAGTGTCCCGTCTCAAAAACTGACGACACAAGAGTCACATAGAATTAAAAAACTGAGTATCCAACTACAACTACAAAAAAACAAAACAAAAAAAAAACCTTTCCTGTGTAATCATAACAGTGCAGAGGTTTAGTTTTCATTATTTACCATTACTAATCTATGACACTGATATGCTAAAGCTAATGAGATGCTAATTCTAATAAAAGAAACATAACAACTTAATTATTTTCCTATATTCTGAGTCTAATTCTTTTCAGAGTGCTATGCAGATGCAGTTAGCTCTTCTCACATAATTAGAGAGTAGGCTGCTCTTACTGTGCAGTGATATTTTAAATGAATGGCCTTTTTGTTATAAAGAATAATATTGTTTGTTTAAGCTATTGTTATAAGAGAATAATACTAAAAGAACAATATTATGCTGAAATGCAACTTTTGCTTGATATTCATTGTTCATGTTGGAAGAGTGTTTTAGGAAAATTAAAATGGAGCCATTATGTACAAAAACTGGGAGCAAGCTAACAAAAGGCTGCAACTATAAAACTGCTTCTTTTCACTCAATGGTTGTGTCAGGAAGGGCGTCCAGTGTAAAAAATATGCCAAAGTACCTATTCAAATGATTTACTGTGGTGACCCCTGTATGAAAAAGGAGTAGCCAAAAGGGTCAACAACAGCAACAAAATGAATTCATTGTTGACAAGTAGTGATGATGTATTAAGGTTATGACAATTTTGTGATAAATTGTTATTGTCAAAAGAAAACAATCAAATGCTTCACATACTGATGCATCTTTTGCAATTAATATAAAAGAGGATTATTCTTCCTGTGCATACTCACACATCAGTGTGGAGGTAGTTGACTGGAGCAGCAGTGAGGTGTCAGGACGCTGTCTCTGTATGAGACACTTGACAGGCTTCGTGCCTCATTCCAGTCACCAGGGATTTCTTTTAAATATATCTTATTTCCCAATATGTCTGCTGCAATACACAGAGATATGAAATATGCCATCTCAATCATTATCTCTGTTTACCTGTGTTATGAACAGATATGCGCTTGATGGAGAGCTCTGAATAGATCTCAAAACAATATGAGGATCAGACTTCAGAGTGAAGTGGAGCTGATTGAATCTGTTTTCACCTTGAGACGTACTGCAGCAGATATATTGTATATGATCTAGTCTCAATAGAGAAAACAAAGATCAGATTTAAGAATATGTAATACACATTTAGACACAGACTGACCTTGAAACAGAACTGGTTGAAACTTGGTTGATTGGACACTTTTATATTGTTAAAGTTGATTCAAATAATACACACTACTTAAATGGGAAGCTGAATGTATTGTTTATGGCCCACCACTAAACCACCATCAATTAGTTTTTTTTGTTTTTTGTACTCTGGTGTTACACTTCTGTAGATAAAATAAAAAATAATACTTACTAATACTAAAAGATTTTTTTTTATGTTTTTTTTTTCCTCTTTGGTTGATATCATGACATTATCCAGTTAAAGTAAAAAAAATAAAAAATAAAAAATAAAAAACAGATAATTTTGTTGTTTCCACAGATATACTGTGACTATGTATATAAGAAAATTGAACTCTATTTTTGTTTAGAAAAAATAATTTTATTAAAGTTGATTAATGTAAATAGATTTATTTACACATTCACAGCTCTCATTTGTTTGTTTTTTTGTTTTTTCTTTAATCCTTTCTGAACATAGTCCACAAACAACCATAAAGGTCCTGTGTATTACAGTTAAATATCTGTCTGTGCTGAATGGTGAATCTTCAACAGCACCTCTGACTTTGATGAGGATAATCCATTAATAAGCATTAGGCCACATATAAGACCAGTCTTTAATTAAGCCAGGCATTTGAATCCACTTGGCTTTGATACTTTTCAATTAACCATTACTTTTTAGTTCTTTCTGTTTATCACAACGGGAATGAAGAGACTCAGCATTCTAGTATTTTTCAATAACAGCATAAAATAATAAAACTGCTGTTTTCCTAAATTACTAAACTATAAAAAATTAAATTAAAAGGGAAATTTTCTTTTTTCATCTTACCACAAGACTGACAGTTAACTTAAACCAAAGACAGAACCAAACAAAGCATCATTGTAGGAGGCCAATTAAAGATTTAATTAAGGAAAAAAATATTTGTCTGCTGCACTGGTTGTCAAACTTTTTACACCAAGTATTACCTCAAAAAAAATACAGGACCAAACCAGTTCTAAACAGGGAATAAACCAGGAATAAGACCACACTATCAGTAAACCAGGACTAAACTTCACTGCTTCAGCTCTAAAACTGAAAAATATATAACTCTAAAGTCTCCTGAGTACCACGGAAGAGGTACCACAGTTGTACTTGTCTTGTTTTTTTGTTTTTTTTATCAGCTAATTTTCTTGAGCATGTCCCTAGTAATTAACTAAAGCACTTGGCTGCATGTACCACTCAGCACATTACACATATTGTAATAACAAGTCAGTTGGCCTTGAGCCCCTGCCCATGTACCCATACACAACTTCTCATTGGGTCAAATTAAATGAAGCTCTTCCACATAAAGCCATAATGGAGTCCCTGCGAGAGGCCTCTAAATAACACGGGTGGAAGGGGAGGGCAGATGAACCAATCCACTATCCGACTTTGAGGAAGGTGTGCACAGAGGCTAAGGTCAGTCCCTCATTGATCACAGGTTTGCCCCCAGAGGGAGATGATAATTATGTGTAGCAACATGTACTCAGGTCACCTACAGCCGTGAGTATGAGCATTTTATAAACACAGAGGACAATGGAGGCTGTGTGGCATCAGCATGTACAGTAAAAAAAAAGTTTACTGCAGCTAACAAAGCTTCAACAGTTGGGTGCCATTGCCAAATCCGCGTTGTTGTTCAGTTCTCTGTTGGATTTTTTTCTTTGTTTTGTTTCCATTTTAACAACAGTAAAGTTCCACTGAGGTTCGACTTAATAACCGCATTCAAACAAACTGACTTTCTCCGCAACTCTTTGTACACCTTTTTGTACTTCTGCTGCTTTACTTTTGCAGAAATAAGTACAGAGATGTTCATAATATCTGGTGTTTTATGGAAAACCTATCAAGAATCGACTATGTTTGTTTTGCTTACAGGTCAGCGGTGCTCTGCTATGTCCCGCCCTTTGTTTCTCTGATTGGTTAGTCCGCCTGTTTCGCCCATAGAAACGAAACTGACATGAAGGGACACCTGACTAACTTCTTTGCATAGGACAGGAAAAGAGTTTGTCTGCCTGGCCATGCTGACCCACTTCATACCACTGTTGTGTCCTTGGGCAAGTCACCTCACCCATGTTGGCACAGGATGGCTGCCATGTCTGTGTCAGTCTGCCTCAGGAAGCTGTGCGGCTCCACCTGTGTGGAATGAATTTTAGCGACTTGACAGAAGTTGCTAACTAAGATAATTTATGGGCTGTACTGCACACAAATTAACTACAGCAACAAACAGGTTATAAAAGTTGCATCTGGCATCTGCCTCTGTCAGCGCTGCTTAGAAGAAGAAATTAACCGAACAGTATTTTATGAATTCAAATTAGGATGCATGAGTCTAAAGCAATACAATTATATGATTAAGTGATACAGCGAAATAATCTATTACTCTTATACTATTACTCTTTTATTATACAATTTAGCAGAAACAGGGAGAAAACAACATTATAACAACATAGCAATATGGTAGGCCTTGCATATGAATGACCAGAGGAGGCCACACTGGCTAGAACTGGCTTGTGCAAATCAGAATGAAATCAAGTCTATCATCTCTGCACTGATTAGCATCGTCAGAGAGTGTGAGGTGTAAAAGGGAGGGGTGCTAACGGGGTGCTTGATTGCTTTCTGTATAAGTCGTCACGTCGTTCACCATGCCCTGCTCTATTTTTAAGATGACTATTTCAGATAAGTACGCCTGCATGAATAGCTACGCAAGTCACAATTGAGATATTACACTCACTGTGCATTGTGTGTAGCCAGTGGGTTTACATTCAAGTTGAGAAATTTAAATGATTGCATTAGTCAGATTATAATTGGAGTTTTTAACTGCATGCAATGTCCTTTTCCAACTGGGGAGTAGTCACATGAATACACCACCAGCCTTAAGCGCTATTTGCATGTTAACTCTGACATAAAGAGAAATGCTGCTCTGACAGCTACATTGAGAATTAAGAGTAGTGTGAGTATGCTCTGTATGTAAATTGGTACAAAATACAAATTTGGCTCAATTGTTCTGCCCTTTGGTTAAAATGTGTTTGAATAAAAAGGTCTGTTCATCATAAATTAGCTGTTAGCTGATAGTTAATTTGTTGTTACATCTTCGAACAGTTGCATGTGTAACATTTCTGGAGTAGCTTCTTCATGTACGCAGGGAGAAATATAAAGGTAGATATTGAATAGAGCAGTTAAATGCGCAGAGTAAATGTAAAAAAACATTGGCTACGGCACCCATGGCCTGTGTAACAGCCCTCCAGCGTGCAGCAGTAGCAGATGTAGGTGGAGGTCCCAACTGCAGTACACCACCGACTGCGCTGTGTTTCAGAAATATACAACGCTCTCCTTGTCTTCCATGAGATGAGTCTGGAATAGACAGAGACAGAAGGTTAAAGTGCGGTGCCGAAACAAGCGCCCCAGGTCTGATAGAAGGGAAATAGAAGAGAGCTGGTTGGCTGGAGACAGGGGGTGGGGTGGGGTAGCATCGACAAAGGCACATTTAAGGCATCACTAGATCTACTGAATGTGTTGGCCGCTGAGTCTCCATCTGCCTGGGTGTGGTATACCTGGTAGGTGGCAAACACGGGGGAGCCGTCGTGTTCACAGCCCCGTGCCAAAGCCAGTGGGATGAGCCCAGTGCATGGTGGGGAAACTAATGAGTACAGGTGAGAGAACAAAGACAGGTGTTATGCAACACAAGATGGAAAAGAGCCCAAAGTGTCCTGCTAGGCTATTATATGGGGCTATTTTTAGTTGTTGATTTACACATTTAGTTACAGTTGTTATAAAATGTGCATTATGTTGTTGTTGTAACTTTTCACACCAAGTAGCTCACCACATTACAACAATCTTTGGCTCTCCTTTTAAAGGGCATATTTTAGTTTACACAGACTATTTTACACAGACTGTGAAATAAATGTATATTAGTAGCTTTTTTCTGTGCTGCTGTCAAGTCTCTATATTTTCTAACTAAATACTTGTATTTTGAGCAAACATTACAGAGTATAGGCCTAGTATACAAGGCTATTATACAAGTACAGGTATAGTAGAAAATAGAATATTCTATGGTATTAATGATGGGAAAACTATTATAAACCATGAAGCCTACATTTAGTAAGTAAAAAATACAACAGACCACTAAATAGTAAAGAGTACTGTGGAAATAAAATATTTAAAGTTAGAATCCAGTAGACGTCCCACTCCCATGACTTCTTGGACAAACTAAGCTCTGTTGGAATCAAGTACATTTATGTTTACACTAATTTTATTTCCAAACGCATCTCCTGACTCAGACTGCTTAGCTGTTCTCAAAAAGGATGTGACGTCTGGAATTGCAGTTTGCAATATTACCACCAGATACAGATACACACTTGCACCTTAAGTTCAATATTTCATTCAGAAAGCAGGTAAGTGTATTTGTCTAGCAATTGTATAAAATGTTGTGATATTTTAATTAATCTATGGGGAAATTTACCTTATTTTTCTATGGAATTAGCATTGCTATGTACACAGTCTACTGATAATGTGTCTGTCTAAATCCTACAGTATTTGTTACATTTATTATGAGTTGCCATGTGTTGACCTCCCTGGGCTGTGGTTAAAGACAGTTCATGGTGACGGTGCATGCCTGAAAGACACGTGCTTATGACACTTCATGTTACTTTCCTATTGACTGTCTCAGCCTTAGGTTTTTATCTGCCTCATGCACACAGCGCCTGCAAGGGCACACCGCTCCTCTGTTTGAAGTGAGGAAGAAAAAAATCCTTTTCACTGCTGTTGACATTGATTATCTAATCAGGGAACGGGTACTGCGAAATAGTGTCATCAGCGGGATGTTGTGAATAATTCATATTACTGTTTTGCATATATCAGCGTCACACTCCAGAATGAAGTTGTAGGTAAAGTACAACAGATAGAGAGTTGTTGGTCCATATAGTCTCAATTATGGCACACGTCAAAGACATCAGGAGCTTCCTCAGACACTCTCCTTTCCCTATGCCTTATTATTATTAGACCAATGAAGACATATTGTTGCCCACTCTGAAGCTGCTGAAGCTTAAAATATGTTTATATGCTCTTGGAAGACACCAAGTAAGGAAAGAAACAACTCTATCTGTCTGGCAAATTTACAAAATGTTGTCATCATATTTTAATATATTTATGGGGACATTTAGTGTCACACTCCTGGATGAAGTTGTAGAAAAAGTACAACAGATAGAGACTGGTTGGTCCATAGTGTCAGCAGCTAATTACACCACACGCAGAAGATATCAGGAGCTTCCTCAGCCAACTCTCCTTTACAGAGGTGTCGATTGGCCCATTGAATCCCGTTCCCCCTGTCATGGCCAGCTGCAGGCCTGATATGTTTACTGACACAAATTAGAGCGGAGCAGCTCATTAAGGCAGAAGGCCAGATTGAAACGACAAAGTGTAGACTCTGTTTGCTCTCCACATGCCGACAAGTGTGTGGAGAAACACATGAGTTAGCTGGGAGTTATTCCCTCCGAGCGGCTACAAGCTAACGTGAGGCTGGATAATTGGAGGCAGAAGTGGGGAAAAGGCAACTCAGATGGACTTTAATGCAGCGAGCTATGGCTGATGGTCTGTCAAAGCCCTTTTTAAATTAGCTCCAGTGTCGTGGAAGGAAAACTTGTTTGTTTGCAGTGGTTGGTAAATAGACTTGTTTTAATTGGCTGGTTTGAAGTTTTCTCCAATAATTTGGAAAAGGTGTTTTCTAAAACTCCACAGAACTGTACAAAGCCAATTAGGGAAAACTTGGGAGACTGCAAATTCTAAATAAAAACAGAATGTAATGATCAGCAAATATTTTATTCACAAAAAATATAAACGACATATCAGATATTTTACCATTTCATGAGAAATAAGGAATGTTTGCAACTTATCATGTTAATTGACAGCACTTCAGTAAGATGTCTCGGTATAAAGGAAGCATTTTAGAAAGGCAGAGTTTGTATTATTAGTACTGGATCTATTGAATGCTTCTTGTTTTTGGTGCCTCTAGTGGGACTGCACAGATTATGTTCAGGAATTCACCGCATGCATCGGCAATTTTTCAAGATGTATTGCTGCCGTCATATTCAAAATATCTCAAATTCAACACGTAACATGTTGTTTATGATCTATTGTTAATAACATCTGGGTTTTTATTTACATTTTACACAGTGTCACTACTGTTTTTGAATTGGTTTTGCAATTGGGAGAGGTGTTCTGCAAGTCCATAGAACTCTAGTTTTAGAAGCTAAATTTCAGCTGTGTGTTTGAGTGGAGAGTTAGGAAGCGGATGAACAAAACTCCCATTTGCCTAATTTACCCAGTGTTTTTTTGTCTTCTTTCTTGGTCAAGCACCATTGGGCCACATTGTGCCAATCATCTGGAGGCCTTTTCCCTGCAGCTTCCTCCCGGAGCACTGTTCCTCTCTGGTGTCATAGTCGTGCTAATTAAACACGGGGTGTGCGGTGATTATTGCTCGCCACACTCCACATACATTAGCATCTGCAGAAGGCTCTTCAGTAATCTCCTTCATACAGGAAGAAGTGCGCGAGGAAGTGTGCCTCACAAGCCGCTAATTAACGCCAACTATGCCTGCTTCCCCTCTCCCCGCCTGCGCACAAAGAACCCTCTAATCACTTCTAACTCAATTTGGAGCTGAGTGGATGATGCAGGCATGCGGTTTATGGTGCGTGAAAGAGACAAGACGTCACTAGTTCAGAAGTTAACAGTGCGCCTTGACAGGGGCGACAAGTGGACCGTGAGATTCTGTGGACATCAGTCATTCAAATGTTTATTAAAGGGCATCATATTGGAAAGAGGCAATGATAATTATGATGTCAATGCTGTATATAAGATCTGTTCAATCATATTAATTTATTTTATTTTATTTTTTTGTAGAGGTTAGTAAGAATTATGAAACATTACCATAACTGGCCATGAAACAGTAGTATATTTATTTAGGTTGTATTGAAAAGGGAATTCATTTGCTTTCAGACTATTTAAAACGTCAGTCTGCATTTGTTTTATTGTTTGTTTGCTGGGGGCAGTCTTTAGTCTACCTGTATATGGGAATTCCTCCTTTTGTTGGATCCGAGCTGCCCCTGATTACTCTGTTGGCCTTGGGTTCATCCAGCCTGCCTCCCTAACACTTGCCAGTGCTCGGCCTCCACCACAAAGCACTTTGTACAGGAATGAAATGTAAAGCAGCTAGTAAAACGTGCCTTTTTCCACCCTCAGTCGGTCTATTCACAGGACTCTGCCCCTGCCTGAACCTTGGCTCCACGGTCCCCTCTGAAGCATCAGTGTTCAAACTGAAGTGACACTGACAGTGTGTGACATGTCTCTGTGCAGTAAGACCTTGACTCACACAAGGCTCTAGGTTTACAAGTCAAAACTGGGTCAAAATGCAAATGTAATAAACTAAACCAGGGCTAAACCACTACTAAAGCAGGACTAAACCGAGGTTAAACAAACACTAAACCAAAACTAACTTATACTAGGGCTAAACTGGGTCTAAACCAGGATTAAACCAGAATGAAACTAGGACTAACCTAAACCAAGGCTAAACTAGGACTAACTTAAACCGGGATTAAACTAGGGCTAATCTAGGACTAAACCAGGACAAAGTAGGACTAAACATGGAGTAAATCAGAACTAGACTAGGACTAAAGCAGGACTAACCTAATCCAGGACTATACTGGGATTAAACTAGTGCTAATCCAGGGCAAACTAGAACTAGACCAGGACTAACCTAAAGCAAAGCTAAATTAGCACTAAACCAGGATTAAACAAGGTCTAAATCAGGGCTAAACCAGGACTAAAGTAGGGCTAATCCAGAATTAATCCAGGCCTAAACCTGGTCTAAATTAAACCAGGGCTAACCCAGGACTAAATTAGAACTAAACCTGGGATAACAAGGACCAATCCAGGACTAAACTAGGGCTTAAACAGGGCTAAACTAGGATTAAACCAGGGCTAATCCAGGTCCAGTCTAGTGCTAAACTAATCCAGAACTAAAATCGGCCTACAACTTGGATTAAATTATGACTAGACCATGATTGTTTAAGTGTTTTATTTCGTTGTAACCTAATTTGATGTAAGGCTTCAGAGTTGTATTCATTTAAACTAAAAGACCATATTTTTTTTGTGATACATTTAGCTTTTTGTAATATAAATACTGAGTTTGCTGATATATGAATAACTTTGCCGTATATTGTGCAGCCCATCGTCGTATCAAGAGACATTATCCACATGTTCCCCACTCTGTTGGCCCGCAGCGGCTCGTCTAATGAACCAAAGCTCTGACGGCTCTTGTGGATCGCAGCACTTGTACGCCGCTCGGCTTTGATTTGATTTGAGCTCCAGAGAGAAGGCAAATAGAAAAGGCTGCCAATGGAAACGAGCAGGTTTACCCAAGTCAAATGAAGCCTTTAGGCGATGATTCATTGGCTCAAAAATGAATATATTTTTACAAAAGGGTTCATCCTTGAGTCGACAATACACTTTTCGTTTACATATGTCCATAGAGGAGACTCAGAAATGCAGCAATGTTTGTTTGGAATAGCTGCATTAATCACAGATTTCGCAGACTACAGTCCTACACTAAAAATTTTAAAATGATGAAAAAATTGTTTCAGTAGTTAGTTAGTAGTAGTAGTAAAATGCATATATTATATAGATTTAGTACACAGTCAAATACAGCAAGCATTGTGATGACTGTGGCTTAATTAATCCAAATATACAATAAGTAAAAGCTTGTACTATATCAATGACATTTTTATTGTTAATTCCCTTTTATAATAATAATAATAATAATAATAATAATAATAATAATAATAATAATAATAATAATAGCTTTTGTAGACATTCAATATCATTTTACAATTTGGTGCATTATTCATTCACTCCTCAGTCTCAGTCACACTCGGTGGTGATAAGCTGCTTCTGGTGGGGTGAAGTGTTTTGCCCAAGGACACAACGTCAGTATGCAATGCTGGCAGCCAGGATCGAACTGCCAAGCTTCAGGTTTGTGGGCAAGCATCAACTGAGCTACTGCCCCGGTACCATATTCTAATGTAGGACTGTATATTTTTACAGCTTACATTGTACTTTTGATGTATTTTTGTACTGCAGCTACAGTGCAGACCTTGCAACAGTATTTCAGTATAAGGTTAACAAGGCAACAAGAGAATTGGATTTGTGTTGTGTGTGAGTTTGAGTTTACATTTCTGTTTGGACTAGAGGTTGTAAGTACAGCAGTCCAAAATGAATTTTAAAGTGTTTTTTACATCACTGACTTCAGCCTTTATTGCTCTATAATAACTTGAAGTACTTGGAGAGCACAGACCATCTTGCTATGATTATTAAGATACTCTGCCTAGACCTGGACTTGTACTGTGGATCTTTTAGTTCATGGGTTACTGCTCTGTGCTTTAAGCCCTTATATCTCACAATGGTAAATAATAAAACTAAAACTAATCATCCTGTTATCCTATACTGACCCCTTGTCTTTTTGACCCTCTAGTGTTTTTCAAGTAATCACACTCCTTCAGCTCTTACTGCTTTGCTTTTAAAAACTACTTACCAACTCTCAGACCGACTTGAAAAAGTGGTTATTTTCACAGTCCATTTACTGTTCATCTCAGCTTTTGGCCATATAGCTGGAATGTCTTCTGAGTTCCTTTTAGCTTTTGTTGTAGTGAGGCAGAAGCGGGTCACGCACTTCCTCTGGCTTTATTAGTGTATATGTTGACTTTTGATCCAATCCACACAGTTATCCAAGACTCAAGTGGGCAGCCTGTGATTTAATGATCGCTTAAGGCAAATAAATTGACCTTGATCCAGCGTACAGCCTCCTTCACTCCGACATTATGTGCATATACAGCATTACTATTAAGATTTCTGCCATGTCTGGACGGCTCTATAATCACCCTCGGTAACCTTTGCTTGCACTTGTGGTTCTTAGGTAAACACTTTTCCTAGCCGGAGGCAGAGGTCCGAGCGGATCGACTCATTTGTTCTCTTTGGAAAGTGATTGCTCCCGAGTTCGGACTACTTTAATTTGATTGATGTGTGGTTGGCCAAGTGCTGGATTTGGTAGTAATTATTCTTTGTGCTCACCGTGATAAGGAAATTAATCAAGCCATTATGTTGCTCCCATTTTATCATCAGGACACAATAATTGAATAAAGCAACCTCACTTATCTTCAAAGTCACTCTGGCTCGCGACGTGCCCACCAACCGCAAAGGTAAAAGGGCCGATCCCTCTGATAGTGAGATGTGAATACCGCTGCTTATTGCATATTCAAAGAAAACATTGTCACTCTGATTGGAATAATCAAGGCCAGTTGTTCTTCAAATGTAATCAAAGAGCCACATTATCAACAAGGAAACACAGTCAGAGATCCTTTGTGCATACCAAATAAATATATTTTACTCAAAGGCTGGGTAATTCTTTACAAATGCAGGTATAACAGCTTTTTCTTTGTCCTGCACCGTGACATAACTTTAAGGTATTCATTCATTCATCTTCTTCTACAGCTATGGGCATTAGGCAGGGTTCTTAATATAGCTGTCACATAATTAGTAATATGTAATACTTAAAACTTTTTTTTTTTGTCTTCAGCTCACAACCTAAACTCCAGATCTTTTTGGTCTTTGACTCACAGATGAGCTCCTATAGGTTCTGTTGTATATGCCTGTTTAAAATTGTTTTGATCTTTATGTCACTCCACAGGATGCAATTTTAAAAACATGATTAAAATTAGTTATTATAGTACTCAAATATAGTTTAAAGTGTTGCGTTAGTAAGAAAAAAATGCATAATGTCAACAACCCTAATGAACTGTCCTAGATGTTAGTGGCTTTTTAAATGTACTTTGTAAATGTTACAGTCACACCACAGGACATTTACAGGTTATGTAAAAATACAAGATGTAATATGCCTCTTTTTGCATTGCTGATACGATTTTAGAGGAGGAAAAACACAATTTTGCAAATATTTCCAGTTGATAAAAAAAAAAGAAAAAAAAAAGTTGGCGCCACAATAAATACCCGGGCATAATTAACTTCTAGATAAAACACAATGCTTCAATTTGAAAAATAATAAGTGCAACTCGACTACATAATTACATCCAAGTGTGTTGTCAGCTCTCCATGGTAAAAGTTGGCCGTTCAATTTTGGAACAAACTAGCAAAGTCTGCAAACGGCCCGGAGCTACTGATACTTCCTAACAAGAGCTGAACAACCATTAAAACTTTGTTGCTATCACGCCGTTTTCCCATCATGCATTGTGAAAGGAAGAAGGGGCGGCCAATTTAAGAGTTGTTCCCAGCCACCCGGAAGGATTTGCATTCATGCTCACAATTTATCTCGACAGTTGGGATGTCACCAAAGTCTATTCCCATCTGAACGCGAGTGGGCTGCTCCAAGATAAATCACCTCTGCATGAAGGCAGTGCATAAGGGAGATTCAAAAGCTTGTGGAAAAAACAAGACTCAAAAAAACAAACAAAAAAAAAAAAAAAAACGTGGAAACTGGATTATTAACAGGCTCAACTCAGATGTGGGAGGCCAACTGTCGATGTGATTTATTATAGGAAGCCACCTTACTACTTATTTTATTGTGCACCATGAACCAGTCCTAGCTGTATTCAACATATTTTACACCTATACAAGATATTCACTATGCCATAAATATCATCTTTGAGTTTTATTTTCTATATCTTAAATGTGGCTGATGTAATGTTTGTGGATGCAGCTCATAGTAAGAGTGGTATAAAAGTAGGTACATGGGCAGATTTTTACACATACACTGATTATCTTTTCATCATGGCACCTGTTAGTGGGTGTGATATATTAGGTAGCAAGTGAACATTTTGTCCTCTAAGTGAATGCGTTAGAAGAGGAAAAAATGGGCAAGTTTAAGGATTTGAGCAGCCTTGACGAGGATTTTTTTTTTTTCATAATTTTATGCCTGATAAGTGTATATTGCCAGTTCTGCACTTGCATAATCTGATAAAGCCTTCAGGATAACTGGTGAAAAGTCATCAGTATTATAGATTGTGCAGCCTAGTCTCTATCTGCTTAGCACTTCTTGATCTTTAAGTGCCCATAATGAAGCTGGCTTGGACAATGATGCTTAGAAAGGCATCACTTTCAATCAAGATGCTGGGGCTGCCTTCTGCTAACCGTGAGGCTGTTTCTCTGCCAAGGCACACCACTGACTGTGTATCACAGTGAGTGGCCCATATCTGTTCTGGACACCAACCAATAGTCCTTGGCGAAGACTTACCAGATGGAGGCGGATTAACACGGGGCAAACTACATCAGAATATCCATGCTTTTCATGTATCTGCTGTTGTTACAAAAAACTAAGCATAGCCTCATTGGCCAGACATTGGATTTTGTATAAGCAGTTGTTGACCAATTAGAAGCACTTGGACAGCGCAACCCTCTGCCAAGGCATTGGCCCTATCAGCAGGCCTGAACTTCAACAAGAGCTTAGGGGTAAATGTTGAGCTCACAATAGCAAAAAAAAAAAAAAAAAAAACAGTAAAGAATACCTAAATTCAGACAGTGATCCCAAAAAGTAATTATTAGCTTCTTTACTTACAGTGGCAGTAGCTCATTCGGTAGAGATGTTCACTCACTAACCCGAAGTGTGTAGTCTACGTGATACGCAGGTATACGCCGTATACCCACTAGAATGCTACTGAATTTCCGTACACCCACTTCAAAGCGCGCAATGATGCGTAACAATCAGTATCTCCTCGGTACTTTTTTCTCTGTTCACCGAGACCAGCGCTAACTCTTTACAACAGCCTCTCTCTCCAGCCGCTTCTCTGTGCGCTCTCCTCCTGCTCCCATCACTACAGCAGCAGTCAGCTCTGTGGAAGACTAACTCGTTTCTCATTGGCTCCTCTGACGCTTGTCCCGCCTCCTCCGCGCTCTCATTGGTTGTCTCTCGTTCATGAACGCGTGTGTTGTGAACGCGCATCAGCAGCGCCAGATTCAGAAAGAAAACAAATGATACCAGCAGAGGACAATAATACAGCTGTAGGACTTTATAAAAATACAATAAACCAGGCGTTGGACATAGATACTAGAGGAGTATGAGGACTACAGCAGGAAGGAACGTGACAGAGGAGTTAGCGACACTGAGCTAAAATGTAAGTAGGCTAATTTATCAAATTAGCATTTGCCTGTGAGACAAGTCACTCACCAAACGTTTTCAGTCTGATCATTAAATTGAATATTTTGTCAGGTAACAGAGGAGGCAGAAGGTTGGGAGTACAAGTAAAGAATGTACAGTATTAAAGACAGTATTAAAGACAAATACAGCTGCAGCAGAAGATGCTAAAGGAGGCTGACATCAACAGTGACAGTCTGTAAATCTGACTCAGAACAAGGTAGGCATTTTTAATGGGTACCGCTTTCTCTTATCTCCTTAAGTAAAGCTCTGTTGGGGGCCATTGCATAACAGCAGATGGTGACAATTTGTGTGTTGAAAGTGTTTCAATGTATTGGTGTTGTGTTTTTTGTGATATTTGTAGAAGATTAATTTAGACTACTGTATGTATTAAGACTGACTGGTTTTGGGAATTGAAGTCATTGAGCGATGCATTTGGCATTTTATTGTGATACTCTGAGAGGTCCTAGAACTCTGTCCAGTGCCTAGTTTTTCAGTTGAAAAAAAATAAAAAATAAAATAAAATTTGTGAACAATAATAATTACCAACAAACTATAAACCACAGTATATATCTTTATTGTACCATAGGGAAAGCAGGCCAAGTCGGCTGCTCCGGATGCTGAATGGTTTAGTATAAAATCACCCATTACCCACTCTTTACTTGCCTTGGGTCTTGGTGTAGTGCAGTCTGTTGATCTTTGTTTTTTGTTTTATAAAATCACAGGGATTTGTGCTCATTCTTCATCTAAAAACAGCTCAAGCTCCTTCAGGTTGGATGCATTGTACAGCACAGTTTGAGTTGTTTTCTTCAAAAATTGTCCTGTGTTTATCTCCATCCTTCATTCCTTCAGTTCAGAGCAGTTTCCCAGTCCCTACCAATGACAAATAGCCCCACAGCAGGACACTGCCTTCACCAGGCTTCACTTTAGAGAGGGGCCACAGTCAGGTGCTAGGTTTGTGCTACACACAGCATCTTTCATTGATGGCTCATTTTAATTGTATCTGGACAGAGGACCTTCTTGTGTTTCGGGAGTCTTTCACGTGCCTTTTGGCAAACACAAAACATGTTTTGTTATTATTTTCTTTCTCCTCCACACAGCCCTGCTCTGTGGAGCGTATGGTTCAGAGTGGTCCTGTGGACAGATACAACAGTCTCTGCTGTGGAGCTCTGCAGCTCTTTCAGGGTCACCTTTGGTCTTATTGTTGCTTCTCTGATGAATGCACTCCTTGCCCGGTTTGTGAGTTTTAGATGGTCCTCTTTAGGCAGGTTAGGTGTGGTTCCTCATCTTTTACATGTTGTAATGATAAATTAAATTGAGTTTTGTGGCATATTGACAGCTGAGTTGCAGTCAGGCCAACCTTATCTAACTATTTCTGTGACTTCTGAGGCTGAGGTCTCATTTACGGGGCCTCTTTAAAAAGGGTGTACATACTTTTGCACATTCAAGTTTTCGGTTTTTCTGTCATTTCTATTTTGCTTTACAATACATTTTTTTTTGCATTTTTATAGTTGTTGTCCTGTGATGTAAAGTGACTGACATGAAACTCTCAATGATCCATTTAAATTCCAGGTTGCAAGACAACAATAAAGGAAAAATCCTAAAGGGGGGTACATATTTTTTCTTGCCACTGTATAGGCCCTACATAGTCTACAATAAAAAACACAACCCCCATATAAATAAAGCAATATGAGTGAAAGTAGGAACATTTATTAAATAGTACATTTAAGAGTTAAAAGCATATTAAAATAATAAAGTTTTCACTCTGGTTTTAAAAATTGCAATAGACTGTGCAAATTTAAGCTCATCTGGCAGCTGGTTTCATCCTTGAACAGCATAGTGGTTAAAAGCACTCTCTCCCAGTCTGGTCTTTACCCTGGGCACTACTAACAGTCCACTTCCTCCTGACCTCAGACATCTGCTAGTTAGGTTGTATGGCACAAGCAGATCAGTCAAATAACTAGGTCCCAAACCATGTAAACATTTATAAATTAGTAATAAAACTTTAAAATGTATTATTTGTGCAACAGGGAGCCAGTAAAGGTCTTTAAGTACTGGGGTGACATGTTCATATTTTTAGTTTTGGTGAGAACCCTAGCAGCAGCATTTTGAACCAGCTGCAGCTGCCTAATGTTTTTTTGAGGAAGGCCAGTTAAAAGTCCATTGCAGTAGTCAACTCTGCTTGTTATAAAAGCATGTATAAGTTTTTCAAGATCAGGTGTAGTCAAAAAGCCTCTGACTCTGGCTATGTTTTTAAGATGGTTAAAGGCTGATTTTATAATTGTTTTGATGTGGGAAACATAATGAAGTAGTTGTAGGACAGAAAGTTCCTTATATTTTGATGCTAAACATGACCTGTTTGACAAAACAGATGAAACTAAGTCCATTACTGACCATTACTGTCATCAAAACCATTTTATTACTTTTTGACCAACAAACCAATGCCTGTGAAAAACATACCCACTTTGGCATGGGTGATTAAAAAGCATTCAAATAACAGTTTAGTCAGTTGTATTTTCTGCAGCATTTTTTCTTATTGTGTTTATTTAAGAAGTTGACGGGTGACAGCAGCATAAACTGGCTTTATTGCCTATGTAAATAAATGATTCAGAAAGTCCTCAGGGTTTAAGTGCATTCTAAATAAATGTCTCCTAAATGAATACAATGACATTCTCCATGTGCTTTTGAAGGCTTTTAACATTAAGTGGCCACACCATTGGCTTATGCATATAATTGATTAGCAGCACCTAATTGCATGTCAATGTTTCTGTGGGACTTGGGTTGACTGATTGCTTTAGAGTCTCTTAACATTTAATCAATTGCACCCTTCAACCTAAAATATCCACTTTACATTAAAAGTTAGTTGCTCAGTGCACCTCTTGAGTTTGCCATTAAGAATGTGAGCCAGCCCGTGTGAGACTCTGGTGTAATTTACAGCACTGCATTATGGGACTGTCCTGTTTATTAGATCATCTCTTTTGCTTGTAATTACTGTATCTCAACTGTCATCATGACTATAACAAGAGTAATCAATCTGAACACTTTGGTCAAGGTAATGAAAAGTTTATTAGCTTCAACAGTGGCTACATGACTCTGGATAGGAAAAAAAATGAAGTATCCCTGTTGTGAACTCTGCACAGATTTGGCCCTGATTCCCTGAAGGCCCGAGTCATGCGAGTTCTTCCATGGTTGCCTCAAATTGACTTGACATGTTTACCAGCTTGTTGCCTAGAACTGTGCTCCTTAAGTGCTAATTTGAACAATTTGGCACATCTCCACTTGGAATAATCAGGCTGCTTGAATAGTTAGATGGAGGGGTGTTCATGTGTGCATAAGTGCAACACAAGCAACAGAGCTCTAGCTAAGAAAAGCCTAAGAATAAACATGAAGCAGTTAATTGAAAATGAAACACTGTAGCAGTATGAAAAGGAATACAGAATGGAAATATTTCCCTTGGCTTAAAACCGTCATTGTCTTATTAGGACTTCTCAAAGGAATTGATTATGCATTTATGGGCTGGTGTTGTTTTCCTCTTGCTTTAGGGTCAGCAATCGATCTTCCCATCTATATCTTTTCTAGTTTGTTTATTTATTCACTTGTCCCATTAGGACAAGTGAATAACACATTAGGAGTCTCCCACACATATTACAAGATAATACACAAAGCGAAAAACACTGGTCTAAACATATGACGCATATGATGCTGATCAGGCTTAACATTATGACCACTTTGAGGTAAATTTATTAACACAGTATATTGCTTCATCATGGCAACTGTTAATTGGTGCAGCAAGTGAACATTTGATCATCATAGTTCATCTGTTAAACTAGAAGAAGGAAAAATGGGCAGGCACAAATATTGGCTGAAGTTAATGCTGAAGTTCTGATACACAGTGCATCATAGTTGTTGCGTATGGGGCTGCTGGTCATAACATAACATTACTGTATGAACACCAATTATGGGCAGATGGTCACGATGTTATGGCTGATATGTGTTAATGTGTGTGGAGATTAACTACTGTATATTTATTGGTCAATAGTCTTGGTTTGGTATTTGGGTTTCATCTCTTTATTCACTTTGTAACAGGATCCTGGAGCAGAAATGTGGCAGTGAGATGCAAAGGAAAACAGTGAAATTCCTTTGAACAGAAAAAGATCAAAGATCAGAGATCAGAGTATCAGGGCATTACAAGTGTCTTATAAGAGTATGTTAGATCTCATTCTGTCAGTGGGATACGGCAGACATGAGGGTTAACAGAAAAGGCGCTGCGTTGTGTTCGAGTGTTATGTGTTTTCCATCATCCCATGAGATCTTCTGTACACATCCAGCTTCACAGTCTCACAAACCCCAGAAGGCTCACTAAGGCAAACCTCCGCACGCTTCCAGTAAACACTTCATTTCAAATAGCAGAGTGCAGATGAAAACATACTTTTGCAGAACATAATTGGAGCTTAGAATGCAATCTGTGATAATTGCGGGTTTAATTCTGACACATTTCCACTGCAAACATTTGATCTGTATAGCCCTGTTTGTTTGCAGCTTTAATGGCTTGCCTGCATACTTGCTGCACACCTGTACAATGTCAGCTGATGCCCCCCAACAGCGAGCCGGTGTTGTGTACAGCAGCTGGCAGATTACTGAGCCGCTCTTGGCAGAGATTGTAGCACTTTATCTCAATTTTACATCGCAAATGGGCTGTGGACAATGAAACTGTACACAAACTCTGATGATCCTCTCGTGGCTCCAGCAGTGGATGATATTTTATGAATATCTCAACATTGAGCTGCGCAATCAACAGAAGCACAGATGGTTAGATTAGATGTTGTGGATTACAAATAGCTTTTGTCTTTGAGACCAGTTGATGAAGTCTGCTAAAAATAGTTCAATCATAAAAGGACAAATGCAAAACAATTATTACACTTTTACATGGTATACTTACTTTTAGTTGTTCTATTCAGGGCTCGCCACAGCAAATCTTTTACTTCCATCTAACCCTGTCCTCTGCTTCTCTCACTCTAACTTCATGCCTTCTTTTAATTACATTCATAAATCACTTCTGTGGTTTTCCTCTAGGCCTCCCGACTGGCAGCTCTAACCTCCTACCGAGATATTCACTGTCCCTTCTCTGTACATGACTACACCATCTCACTCTGGCCTCATGAGCTGTCTGTTTGATATACTCATTCCTTGTCCTGTCCATCTTTGTCATCTTGTACACGTTTGCATGAAAATCACATCACAAAACCACTGTTTTATCGTCTGTCTTTTGTCCTATCTGTCAGCATGCATTGTCTACAAGTCACAATACAAAAACAGCAGTGCATACCTATCAGTGTGTCTGACAGTCTGACAATAGCTAGAAATGTTGTCGTCAGCCATGACTCAATCAAACTCTTTATAATATAAACAAAAGCAAACCATAAAAGGACAGTATGGTCGATTTTTAGTTGTTATGTTGGCTGCAGTAACCATGCAATATTTTTCTGCTGATGATAATAGAGCTGATTCCAGACTATGGCTTGAATTTCCCTTGTGATATGGTAAACAAATCCCGTCAGGATTTTGGAGGATTACAGTCCATGTACTTCTTAATCATTGAGTTCTATGAGCACTTAATCCGCTCAGTATTTGCATACATTTCAATCTTTTTACCAGTTTGCCTTTTCAAATAGTCCCTACTGCGAATACCTCCCATCCGACTTAAAAATACAATAGTCTGTGAGAGTGTGTGGGGAAAGCGAGGCAAGTTTTGACAGTTATAAACAGCATGCCATAAATCTAGCGTTTATAGTGTGGAAAGTTCTAGACATAAATTTGGGGAATGTGCATCCGTGAAGGCTAAATCGATTCGATATGGAAGCCATAAATGTAGCTTTTAGTGTGACAGGTTGTAACACTGAGTGTCCAGTAAAAGAAAAGTTGAGCCACTTTCTGATGCAGCGGGACTCGAGGTCAAATAGTGTCACTGATTTAGGCTCAGAAAGTGGTGTGAATAAATTTGATGTAATTTTTGTAGAAACTAAGGTGGCTTTATTATATCAACAAATATACTCTAGGTGCAAACCCTAAAATTCTACAGTATAAACAAAATAAATAATTGTAGAAAATAGGTATTTTTCACAGCAAAAAATTATTATCGGCCTTAGGGAAAGAAAATTACCCCATTGGCAGATAATTTTGCTTGAAATAAGTAAAATGGCTTGAAACAAGACAGAAACACTTTGAAACAAGTCAAATAATCTTGTCTAATAAGTAACTAAATCTAGTAAATCATCAATTACTCATCAATCAAGGTTAATAATCTGAATTTACGTCATTTTAACTAATGCCAATATTGATTTTTTTTTTTTGCAGTTTGTGAAAGATAATTTGATGGAAGCAACACATCTCAAAATAGTTGTGACGAAGGCAACCAATACCAGGAAAAGGTTTTATAATGAAAAAACAACATGAAGTAGTTATAGTTTTTATTTGAGGAAACTTCTGAAATAAGGTGACAAGCTCTAATGGCTATCAAATGTTTAGTTTTCACTTCTCTTTGGTTTTCTAATTTCTTTCCTATGTGTTGGAGTTGGTCCAATCGGAGGCACACTTGGGACCAGAGATTTCTTGGTTGGCTTTGTTTTATCAGTTGCTGTCTGGCAAACCAAGGAGCTCATAGCATCTCTTGGTTCTGTACCTGAAATTGTAAGTAGAGGTGTTAAGCCTTTGTTCACAAGTCAACATGAAGGCCAGCTGCTATTTTCCTACCTCTTAATGGCTGCTTCTTTCTAATCGCAGGCAAACATTCAACCTGTGATTTCTTGCTAGGCTTTGGTTCGTCAGCTGTTGTCTGGCAAACTAAAGAGGCCATAATATCTCTTGGCTCTCCACCTAAAAATGCATGAAGAAATTTTTTATTTTTTTTTTTTTTGACTGGTATACTTGAGGCTATAACCAAAACAAATAGTTACCGTTACTTGTTGTTGGAGGAGGTGCAATTGAAGGCAGACTTAGAACCTGAGATTTCTTTGTACGTTTTGCTTCCTTAAGCACTACCTGCTGTACCAAAGAGGTCATCGACTCTCTCGGTTTTTCACCTAAAATTTTAGTTAAAGATGTTTAGTACTTTTCCACAAGTAGCATTACACTCAAAGCAATAGTTAACAAATGGTTACCCTTTCTTGGTGTTGGAGGATGAACAATAGGGGGCAGACTTAGAACCTGAGAGTCTTTTGTAGGCTCTTCAAAGGCTGGCTGACACCCCAAAGACATTCGTTCCTCTCTGGGTTGAGTCCCACAAATCAGAGGTAGTGATGTTGTACCCCCACAGTGAGGTTTAATTGACGGGATCACTGTCGATGGAGCAGGTGCCATCAGAGGTAAACTTGGGACCTGAGAAGTCCTGGAAGGTTTTGCTTCTCTAGACTCTCCTGGTTTTACACCTAAAATTTTAGTTAAAAATGTTTAGTACTTTTCCACAAGTAACATTACACTCAAAGCAATAGCCAACAAATGGTTACCTTTTCTTGGTGTTGGAGAAGCAGGCAGCCTTGGAACCTGAGAGACTTTCTCAGGCTCTACAAAAGCTGGCTGATGCCCCAAAGAGATCCGTGCCTCTCTGGGTTGAGCCCCGCAAATCTGAGGTAGTGATGTTGTACCTCCACTGCAAGGTTTAATCTCACCATCTACAGCAGAAGGCAAGCAGATGTCTCCAGATGTAGCTGGAGCTCCACACCTAAGCTGTTTAGCAAACCTCCTCCTCAGTCTGGCTTGTCCTGCCTCAGAATGTCCATTTCTGTCAACTGGCAGAGTTGGACTGAATGGTAAATCCACTCTGGCCTCCATGTTGGTTGTAAGTACCAGTCTTTCACTCATTTCACTAATAAATGTGGCTTTTCGCTCTCTTACAGAAGTGTGTCTGAACAGATAGTAAGTATCTTGCTCTCCAAGAGAATTTTGTACTTTTTAGAATTGGAACGCTGTGATGTCAGGCACCCGTGGTTACTGAACTCTGATTGGCTGTTGTAGTTTTGCATAATTTAGAATATGACAAATGTAAGATGACCTATTTTGAGGACAAATTATTATTATTATTATTATTATTATTATTATTATTATTATTATTATTATTATTATTATTGCGCATAGCATTTTGTCTTCTGTGAGTTTTTCTTAGCCCATATGGTGATGTTATTGATGGGAGTATTGATGCTGTAGTATTGATATATCAGTACTCACTCAGTACTTATTTGGATATCGAGTACTTGAATAAAGTATCAATACTAATTAATGCATCTGAAATAATCACTTGGGGGTAACTTATTCCAGTGTTTTGTGCCAAAACTCCCCCAAAGAGCAGCATTTTGGTCTGGTCCATCCATGTCATGTGACAAGAAGTTAGCAGTTTTCACTCCTATACACAGTTAAGTTATTTATTTTATACTGTGTTCATTAAAATCGTCAAATGGGCAGTATTAGTCGTGAAGTAACAATTTTTTTATGTATTGTATCAAATTTAAAAAGTGTGGTATCGCCCATCACTACGTGAAGTGTTAGTCCAGTTCAGAATCAAGATGCAGTGCCGCTTCAGGGTTTCAAATACTATTAAAATAGATGTTCTAAAATGCTGTTTATATTTTTTTATGAATACATTTTTTCCCACTTTGAGTTGCCAAATTTTTTTGTGACTTGTTGTTACCTTTTAAATAAAACCTCAATTTCAACTCCTGGTATAGTTTATGGTCTATTGTGAATATAATTTTATGACATTAAGGCTTTATTGGTCGCCATGTTCAATAAATGAATTTAATGTTTTTAAAACCTTAAAAAGAAAAGATTTATTGTAGTTACTTTAAAAAAAATTATTTGAAATTTAATGATTCAAAATACACGGTGTCTTCTAGTTAGAGAGGAACTACAGAGACAACCCTTTCATTATCAGCAGGTGAGGAAACTTTAGTTAGCATCCTGTTGCTAACCTACATATTTGGCATTTGTACGAGTGGTAATTTGTGACTTTGCTTAGCCATGATTGTCACTAAGAAATTTAGTAATTAGCTCTATACAAAAAGTAAACTTTTGGTTGATGCCTGTGGATGTTAGCTGGTGTTAGCTTCATGTTACGTCATGCTAACTGAGACTGTAACCGGATTAGCTTGCTTCTTCAGTTGACGTTATTTTGATGTTAGCTTGTCATAAAGAGGTTTGAGGTGTGATTTTGGTGGAGAACCTATATTCTAACAATACACATCAATCTACAAACCAGCGGGACATAAAAAAATATAGGAAGTTATTTAGTTAAAGCAAAACAATCCTAGTAACTTCCTATCCTTGCTTCAAAGTTGTTTTGATGTTTTCTTGACTTGAATTACACAAACCCAGTAATAATATAATAATAAAAGTATTAACATTTATTGTACATGAGCCTTCTTGATCAGAATTATTCTTCTGGTGGCTTTCTTTACGTCCCCTTTCACTATTTACCACTCTTGTTTTATTATTAGCTTCCTGTCTGTTGTACCTTCTTTTCTTGTCAAAAAGTAGAAATGAAAGGTGAGGCATAGAAGTCATCTGCTTTCTGCTCGTCGCTGAGGGATGGTCGGGCTGCGATGACGGCCTAATCTCTGTCTGTGATTATCTTCTCATTACAATCAAACGGGAGCCACTCGTAGAAGAGGAGAAAGTGTAATTATGCTCAAATCTCCCATGACTAAAACAGAAGATAATAAGCAGAGCAAGGACTGTGTGCTCACATCTAATCGTTCAGTTTATTTAGTCATTCGTTCTGTGACCTCATTTGTCAGAGATTTTTTGAAGAGTTCAGGTCGAAGTGGTTGAAAACATCTACCTTATTAAGACTACTTTACTATGTATCTCTGAAAGTATTTTGTGTTTTTTTATATAAGAATGCATGTATCACCAGCATAGGTTGAAAGTAACTAGATACTTCTAAGACTGACTTTCACTTTTACTTGAGTAGGTTTTTGAGGGAAAAAAATAATTTTATTGTTTCTAAATGAGTAAAAGTATTTTTTTTTTTATCTCTGTGGAGTATGAGTAGTAGTAGTAGTAGATGTAGTAGTATTAGCAGATGTAGCGCTATAATTCCAGTAGTAGTGGTAGCAACAGTAGCAGGTAATAGTCTTATAGTAATAGTAACAGTAGTAGTAAGAGTAGTTAGTATTTAATAATAATAATGCATTATATAGCGTTTTTCTAGATACTCAAAGCACTTTACATTGAGTTCACTCTTTCCTTAGTCACACTCTGAGGTGGTAAGCTACTTCTGTAGCCAGAACTGCCCTGGGACAGACTGGCAGAAATGAGGTTCCCATTCTGTGCCGCCACCAAATCACACAAACACAGTCATATGAAAGTGGATAAAGTGTCTTGCCCAAGGATGAAATGACAGTAAGAAATGCCACTAACAGGAATCGAACCGCCACTATTTGCACTTCCTGTAATAAGAGTAGTAATTTGGTAGTGACAGCACTTTTTATGCACTAACTCTACACTCAATACTCTTTTACCTTTACTCAAGTAATAATTTTGTTGATTACTTTTGTTTCTACTTGAGTAATATTGTTTTGCAGTAATGGTACTTTTACTTGTATACAGAATTGGAGTATTTCTTCCCCCTCTGGTCACCAGCTAACAAATAATCATGTTATAAAATCAGGCGAAATATTCAGGGGAACTTCAGTGCAGATCGCTCACAGCTGCATCTGCCTGGCACGCGATAGAAAACGCCATTTCCCCAAATGTCAGAGCAACTGAAGCATGTAAATAACTACATTTCAATTGACACCTCGATTTGAATGGTAAATGGCCAACCTCCAATTTCCCAGAGAATGGCGGTGGGTAGAAATGGGGGGAATTAAACACATAGCCAGTAGACCAGAGGAAAAAAGCTTAACCAAGCATAAAAAATCATCCTCACCGCTGTATGAGGGGAGCTTTGGCTGTATGGACAATGTGAAAAATCTGAAATGCCAAATATAAGTCAATCTCTTGCTTTTGTTGCAGCTCGAAGACCACAGCATGTCAGTCACTTAAGATTGATGAGAGGAAAACAGTGGCCGCAGGTTCCAGGCGGGACACTGCAACAAGGAATGGACACGTGAAAGGAAAAGGACGCAAACGCCACAGTCATCGCAGGGGGAGGAGGTAAGTTGAAAATGAGATATATCCCTCTTAAATACTGTCTGACAACATAGGCATAAACAGTTTAATAAATGACATGAATGGTAAACAGCACTTCACAGCCCCATTAAGCCTGACATGAATGAGAGTCTTATCAGGTCAGAAAAATATGAAGACATTTTGGGAAATTTGGCAGTGCTTCACACAGACGTTCCCTTTCATCAACACCTCCATATGATAGTCTCTCACATTAAGAATAGCTCCATCCTTCTCATTTGGAGGTGGAATATTATTATTACCTATTTGAAGAAAAACTTAATTAACCTGACACCTTCAGAGCTTTTCCCCTGACTCAGGAGGAGAGCAGAGATTCTTTCCATCAAACATGACTGAACTTTAAGGAAAGTTCAAAATAAAAATTTTCTTGTAGAGAAAGTCTAGGTATTTAGGCATATTAATCGTGATAATGATTGGTGCTTTGGCCACACAACTAATTAAACATTATTATCTTAAATAAGTTATTACCTGTGCAGTATTTTGTACCTTCTCCCTTAATTAGACAGAGTAGACAGTGGACAGGACACAAAGGTTACAGGGAGTGGTGAGGCCACAGAAGGCAATGTAACACATCATGGGCTCCAGACGTTGTTTAGGTTCCTAATCAGGGTTGCCAAGTCCGCGGTTTTCCCGCGGATTTGGGCGGCTTTTTAAGTGTTGCTGCGGGTTGGGCAGAGCTATATTTTTGTAAATGTTAGGCTATTTCTCCATATTTTGAATGACAAATCTTTAAAACCCAAAGCCAATCACATTGAAGCTGGGCCAAATCAGCTCATCTCTGTGTCTAAAGAGCTGCTTTGTCTGTGACAGAGGGGCAGGGAGCGTGGGGCGTTTTCAGTCACTGTTCCGCGGGTTTTGGGTGGTTTTTAATTTGCTGTTGGGTGGATTTTGACTTTCAGACCTGACAACACGGTTCCTAATTTTGAAGCCAGTTTGATGCCTATAGGCACCTTTTTGTATAGTTTACATACCATCATCAAATTAATCAAAAAGAGCCACTGAGGATGTTCAAACGCAGTTAAAAACTTAACTTTGATTTACAAAATATTCATAAATGCAAAGTCAAAGACACAGTGTGACTCCACTCTGACTCCCATGGTGCATCTGGTAATTCCTCCATATAACCACATGCATTGCTAGCAACAAAAAATGCTAAATAATGATAATAATAACTGTATAAAAGAAAATTAGAAGCAAATGAGAAATTAACATAAATACCACCACAGGGGGCACAGTGGCAGAGTGGTTAATGCTGTTGCCTCTCAGCAAGGCAGATCGTGGGTTTGATCCATGGGCTGGCTGAATCTCATCCTTTCTGGGCGAGTCTGCATGTCCCCTGGCTTCCTCCCACCATCCACAGTCATGCATGTGTTAATAGAATAGGTGACTCTAAATCGCTCCTAGTGGATGAATGTGAGAGTGAATATTTGTCTGTCTGTGTATGTCTCTGTCTCAGCCTGGCAACTAGCTGGCCCTTACTGG
The DNA here is from genome assembly GCA_020698575.1 of Bostrychus sinensis. NCBI lineage: Eukaryota > Metazoa > Chordata > Actinopteri > Gobiiformes > Eleotridae > Bostrychus > Bostrychus sinensis. The sequence continues at coordinate 15,848,373 of CM036249.1, read as the reverse complement.
GTTCAAGAGATGAATGCTCCTAACATAAAATTAATTGTGTCAAAATATTTTATAAATGGACTTAATATGCCATAGAGACAAGTGTGAATTTCTGACTCTTACAATGTAGCATTTATTGCATCCTTATTATACATTGGGGATGGTGATTATCATGTTCTGCAGGCTTACTCAACACACAATCAAACAGGACTTAATTATACTAATGGCAAGGGATCTTAGAGCCCGTCATTGGCTGCTTCACCATTTCCCAGCTAACTAAATTTCGGATTGTGTGGCCCTTGGCAAAGACACTAGTGCACTCAATCTCACTGTGCTGATGAAAGCAAATGCGTCTGTGATTAGGAGGGCAGTGCAGTCTCCATCAGCAGGCACCTGTTAATCAACACCTCTGACCACAAGGTCGGCTCAGAGGAAGCCACCGAGGACACTACATCCAGCTCTAATCGACTGCTCAGGCCACCAGATTAATTACAAATCTTCTAGCAGTTTCCGCCCACACTTCTTCCTACACCAGAACGAACGTCCAACCTAAACAAGATTCAAAAAAGAGTGTTAATATTTTATTGCTGGCAAGATTTTAATTTCATTGTGTTGTGCTTATTGTTACCAGGATATATTAGAAATGTCACCCACACTTTTAGCTTAAACTTGAAGCCACATTGATTATATTTATGCAGATCATACTCATAAGCTCTCACAACTAGATATCTCACTTGGTCCGAGTTTACATGCAGGAGGAAGAACTGAACTACTAATCAAGTAAATGGGGCATTCATGTCATCATCAACTAATCATCATTTTTATTCCAAGTACCACATCAGGTCTAAACCGGGACTAAACCAGGTCTAAGCAGTAGTCTTCAGAAGTTCATATTTAAGCCATATTAACTATGCAAGACTAAAATGGAAATAAAACTGGTAAGGAGAAGACCATAAAAGACCATAAACCTTCATAAGCTACACCAGTCAAGTTCTCTATTTCAAATGTATACAAAAAGAGACCAAAACATCCAACAAGTTATCCAGTTGCAGAGTCAGAGTACCCAAATTCCCACAAGAATCGGACAAAGACAAGAATTAAAATGTGTCTACCTGCATGTAAATGTACTGAATGACATCCTGCCCAGCAATGCATGGGCAATAACAAGCAGTATTTTTAATAGATATAAAGGCTGATAGATTGTTTATTTTTAGCCTGTGTATGTATCTACATGATTTAGGCAAAGAACAAAGCCCTTTTAGAAGGAAGAGAGGCCTGTTCTCACCATTGAGCATATTCTCATCAAATGTCTCCCAATGCCTTTTCATACACGATTGTTTCACACAATCACCATTCCCGGTGTTGCAGCCAATTGACTGCGCTCTCATTTCCCTTTCATTCTCTACCTCATCAAAAGAAACAGTTTCCGCTGGCGAAAAAATGCTAATGTGTGCCTTGTGCCGCGCTCCTGTAAGGCCAGAATGGTGGAGGTGTTAATGAGTGACAAAGCGTTCTCATTACCAGGAGAGGGTACTTGGCTTGGTCCGTCTAATCAGCCCTAATGCATTTCAGTTCCTAATGCTCCCAAACTGCCGACTACACCAAGCACGGCCATTTATTATAGCAAGACAGTCTTCTGCATCCAATGAAACAGGCGCAGAGTCTCGAGAGCTTTGTGGTTGCATATATCAAGTACAAGTGCACTTTGTCACTGTCTGGGTCAGCTCTGATCGCTCACCTCAGAGCACGGCCTGCTGTCTGTGCATTTATTTACATTTGATACATAAAAGAGAAATTATGGATTAACATACAGACAAAACAAGCTGACATCGTGCTTTAGTCTTTAACAGATATGAATATTACAATACGGGTTGATGATTATAGACAGCGGAGTAATGAGACTGACACTGCAACATTTTAAAATGGCACAGATGTTTAAAAAATCCATATGGTGAAGAGTCCTGTAAAAGAAATCTTTAATCTCCCTACGACCACCACCAAACACACAATCACACTAGCAGATTCATACCGTCAAGTTGGGTGAAGTGTCTTGCCCAAGGACACAACAACAGTACGCAATTCCAGTAGCAGGGATCAAACCACCAACCTTTGGTTTAGTGGATGAACATCTCTACTGAGATCAAAACAATGGTCTGTAGGTTGCCAGTCTTTCTGCTTTTCTGATTGGATGCTCTTTTCAATACAAGAGAGTGCAAAGCTGGTCCACCAGTGTTAATAAAATATGCACCATAGTCTGTAGTCTTATACATCCTGCCCGCAGGCATATATTCTGCCTGAAGCTAGATTATACTTATCAAAATATTTGTCCTATTCTCAGCTCAACGCAAGCCCCCTTTGGTTTAATAAGACGATCAAATTCAAAGTATTTTGTATGTGTTTTTACTGTCTGACGAGAGATAGTCAGTTCACAGCAGTGGCCATTAAGGAGAAAATTAATTCATCAGATCTCATTTGCACACTGTGTACAGATTTAAAGTGGCAGGCTCTCCTTGGCTGCTGACAAGCCCTGAAGCTTACAGCAATTATTTGCACTGAACACTGGATTTACATACTAGGCTCCAATTATGCTCTTATCTTTCTGCACTGCCAACAGTCTGAGGCAGGACAAAGCCGCTCATGTGTTTTCTTGCATAATTCTGTTGATTAAATAAAGGACTTTGGGGCATAGAGTGGAAGTCAGCCATGTTGTTTATGTCAAAAGTTTGGGCATTAAACTTTTGGGAATTTGCAAAAGATGCCTGAAAATGGTTGTGGAAGTATGGCTGTGTATATTGGTTGATGCTTTTGTCTCTGTGGTAAAGTAATTAAATCAGCCAAGGAGAGCATGTCTTGGCTTGCATTGGTTTGTTTTGTTAGATTTTGGTAAAATGCACAGGAAAGGTAGGCAATGTGCTAAGGAAGATTGCAAGATAGAGCCAAAGATATTAACTCCAGCTACAGGGGGTCAGTAATGGAACACATGATTAGTCTTTAGTGGATCCTTTACCAAGATATAAGAGCTTTGTGGCTTGATAGAGTAAGCATTTAACCCTGGACTTGAAAATCCTTAGATTGACTCCCAAGCTCTGGGCACAATATCTTTATCTTTCATTGCAGAACACTTATTTTGTAAGTTTGTTTTAGACCTTTATGACATAAAACATTAGAAAAGACTAGTCTAGTATAGTTTAGTAGTGTTGTTTTTTTCTGTGCTTTTGGAAGGTGCAGTTGCTGAATAAAGAACATTTTACTGACTTGTGTTCATGTGGCTTCATCTTGTAACACTAAAAAGGTATTGGTTTGCTCCTTTTTCTCTATCTATCATAGGCTGAATGCTAATACCAAAAACATGAATGACGCATTAGCAAAAGGATCTAGACTTCATACTGTATTTTGATTTATTATTGTGCATGTAAACTTGAAGAGATGGAAGTCTTATGGAGGTCTTCATTTGGCTAATAATTATAATGTGTGTGTAATCTACTGGTTGTCAACACTATTTCAAGATTTACTCACCAGCATATTTAAAATCAATCAGCGTTGCATCTCATTTTGCAGTTGACTATCGAAACCAAGGTGAGTTCACTTCTTGCACCTTTCGTCTTGACTGGCCTGCCTGGTCACAGCACCCCTTCCTCCTCCTCCTGTTGATCTTTCTGAATTTCACTCAGGCCTGCACTTGAAAGCCTGTAGTGCTTCAAAGGCCTTCACTTTTTTTTTACCATCACTCAGAGTGGACCTCTAGAGAGCTGGTAATCAAGCCGGTCAGCAGATGGGCTCCGACAAGTCTCATCTCTGAATAATGTCCAAATCAAGCTTTTTGGGGGGAAAAAAAAATTGAAGACAATATGTCACACCGAAGTTTGTCCAAGTAACAACGAGCAGGAGAGTTTATGAGTATATCAGACTTGTTGATAACTCTTTATGTAATAAAAAGCAAGGTATCCAACTGCATTGTTTTCAACTGCAACACTAAATAAAATGTGAGATCAAGTACTTTGTCTTTATCTGTATGAGACTGTGAATAAACGCCATAACAATGTGAACCAACCTCATACAACTTCATTTGGTACCTTGGTTATGATGTAACCCTAATAGAGAAAAAGAAATCACATTTATGGAGTTTTTCCTAAATTAATTGCAGTGATCCTCGGCTCAGCCCTCCATCTGTCTGTTTCTCCTCTTCTTTTGTTTTGAGGCTGCCTTTTGAAGCAGAGTCAGTGATTTCTCTGTTGTGATAGGATGATCTCCACTGGGACATTTGGCTCTCAGATAATCTCGGGATTGTTGTGTGTGGGAATTAGGATGCGTTATGTGATGCTGATGATGACTCATGGATTGTTTTACCCCCATCCATTCTGCTGGGGTTATCTGTATTCATACAATTTGGAGGGAAATGTCTCAGAAAGAGTTTAAACTCAATAAACGTAGAACATCTTCAGTGTAAACCTTTAACTAAACCACTTAGAACCATTAAGGTTACTTCTTCTCAAACATAGACATATAGCACTGTGCAAAGGTCTCAGAAGTCTTTAAGAAAGGCATTGAACTAATGAAAGTGTATCAAAAATACACAAAATTGCAAAAAGATTAAAATAAAATAGTAAAAATCATAACAAGAGGTACTTGGAAAGCATAAACTTCTGCCAAGGCACTGATCTCAATGGTAAAGATATAGTGCCCAAACTTGGACTGAAACTCGAAGATTTTCTAGTTCAGGGGTAAATGTTTTCTCAATTGAGCCACAATACCCATATTTCACAATGGTGAATCTACTAAAACATTTGTTCTTTTAGTGAAATTATTATATGCTTCTAAAAAATAATTCAGTAATTCATTTCTTTGCTAAAAACCAAACAAAAATAAAGATAAAATTATGTATTTACTGAAGCACTCTTAGTTAACAGCATTTTCACACCTCACTGAAACTTTTGGACAGTACTATACTTGTTTTTGAAATCATTGTCTGAGTTGTCTGTCTCCACATCAGTATTTTGAAAGTAAATGGATTTTAGTTTGTCTGCAGCAAAACGATAAATAATCCCCAAACACGCTGTCAGCTGTTTTATCTGTGATCTGTTTGCACTACAAAGTTGCAGGGATAAAAAGAAATGTTTTGAGAACAACAAATTAGATTAAATTCACTTCATGGTATTTGGTGTTGGGAAAAATAAATCTCTCAGATGAGTATCTCCATCTCCAGACAAATAAAAACATTTCCCTTGCTTTGAAAAGTGAGCATAATTTTCTGTTGGGTGTAGATGAAATATGGTGCAAAAGTTATTGATTTGAATATGTTGTTTTTCTGTGTCTGCAGTCTGTCCTTTGATGAGGTACATCTCTCCTCGGCCCAAAGGAAAGAAGAAGAAGAGAAAGTCTGAACGCAAGAGGAAGAGGAAAAGGTGAGTTTATACTAAAAAATACATAAATTGTGTTGCTCAGTAAAAGTAACAGAAGTACTATTGTTTGTGCTTGTACAAAAAAGTATTTGTTTGGTTTGCAGGTGTCCATCCTACAGCCTATCACCAGTGAGGAAGAAGAAAAAGAAGAAGAAGAAGAGCTCCAAGAAAAGCAAGCGGCACAGGTACTTACAACGGTCTACAATACAGAAGCAGTATAATGCAGTTGGGTTCAGTACAGTATGGGTTTTACTTTTAAATATGAAAAAGAATTTAAAGGACTACGGCAGGAGTAGCACACTTTAAGCATATTCCCATTGGTGAATAGTTAATTGATCCTCGATTCAGCTTTCAAAATGTAATTTGTGAGAAAATAATTTAAATGTTTTTAAATTAACATCAGAATGACCTACTTATTTGTGTAACACAGCTGTTCCAGCTATTAGATCAAGACAGTTTCTTACAACTCTTTCTTTTTGTTGAAAACAATTTATAGACATTATTAAACATTTGCTAGATGAGTCTGTAAAAGTAAAAAACTACATAATAACATAATGTTAATTTTAAGTGCTCTACTGGTGCTATAAAGAACCTGGTGAAGAGACCAGCAGATGGTGCAGGAGAGTGGAGACTGTTGCTGTCTTTTTAACACAAACAGAGGAAAAAGGCTTTTTACTACCATAAACTTTGTGATGCCATTTCACTACAAAATGAAAATAGCTGTGAAGAAACAGTGGAACCAGAGCTGTACGCCTTTTTTGGTTAAAGGAATGACAGCAAACTGGATGTAAAGGGCTTTTTCCTTGCTGTTTATGCAGCTGAGAGTTGAGATTTGTTCCAAAACGCACTGTACCAAACTGAACTGTATTGTACCTCTATTAAAGCTACAAAGTTCATATCAAGACAAATGTATGAGTAACAGGATGCATTTGATGACCTAATACAACCTTTCGTTTTCTCTCATTCTAGGTATACCTCCAAAAAATCCAAACACAGGTATGTCTATCATTCTAATCTACTTTTACATTGAAATGTGTAGATCTTACTGTTACAATGGAACCACTTCCTAATCCATGTAGATCTCTGCTCTACAGAGCATTCAACACCTGCTGTTAGAGGAAATGCTGGATTTGCATCTTCAAAGCATCCACCTTTTAACACGCCTTCTCCAGCAGCTTTGTCGGTCTTAACACTCTGTCTCTTATGGTTCTCTTCTCTGTTATCCACTCAGCTCTTCAAGTCTGAAACATAAGAAGAAGGATGAACGGCGGCACAAGAAAAGGTCAGTGTGTGTGCGACGGTTGCATCAGAATCATGTTCTCTTCAAATCCTACAACACTTCGCCTGACCCCTACAGATCCTCTGCTGTCTCGTGGCAAGTGCATACTCCCCAGTGATCCCATAGGGCTACAAAGACTCAGTACAGCAACATGAAGGTTTTATGTCTTTTGTGCATAGCGTAAAAGAGGCTTGTAAAGCGAGAGAGAAGGGGTGATAGAGGGTAAGAGAAACCAATTTCATGCTGTGATCTTGCATCATTTTATAATTCGACTTTGGATGAGCGGCGCGTTGTTTGTAAGCACAGAACTGCCTCTTTTAACACAAAGCACTGCAGCATCCCAGCTTTGTACAACACTCTCCTCTGTTGTTCTCATCCTGACTCTTTATCGCTCTTCTACTTTAGACTTTTCTGATGTTTGCTTATATTTTTAAATGTGCTTCATATACTTCAAGTAAACCATATCTTGTAAAGTGAGTTGTGCAGATGTATTTAAGTCAGTTACAAAGTGAGGATGAAAAACACTCACCAAGCTGCAGTAATGGAACTTTAGAGATTTATATCCTTAGCTTGGCTTCATTTGCCTGTAATGTACCTAATATATATATATATATATATATATATATATATATATATATATATATATATATATATATATATATATATATATATATATATAATGAATGAAACAATATAAAATATAAAAGTCAGACTTAAAAATAAACAGAAAAATATATATATATTAGGTACATTACCGTATTTTCCGCACTATAAGGTGCACCTAAAAGCCTTTAATTTTCTCAAAAACCGACAGTGTGCCTTATAATCCGATGCACCTTATATATGGATCAATGTTGGTTAATTATGGCTACCGTAATTCAGGGGGCGTTGCCGAAGTGACAGCGGTAAAAACGGTAAAGGGGAATTCCAGTCCCAGCTGTTCATGTGTGCCATAGGCGTATTTATGGATCCTGCCGCAAAAGAACAAGGAGGCACGGCCTTTGCTCCATCTAGTAGAAGAGTTGCGACATTGAGGGGACAGAAAACTGAGCGCTCGAACGCTGTTCATGTAGCTTTGAACTGTGACAAATGGAGTTGGAAATACATTGTTTTCAACGAGGGTGACGCAAATAAGAGCTACCGGTACGTACGGTACCGTATTATGAATGCACTAACTTGTTTTGGGAGTGAACGGAGTTGTAAGAACGCTGGTTTGTATTCTATTAATAAAGTTTGACTGACTGACTTATCTGACTGTTTTATTGACATTCCCTTTAGCGCAGCTCCATCTAGTGGATGCATAACGCAACCCCAGCAACTACAGTAGCTTTTATTCTATGCGCCTTATAATGCGGTGCGCCCTATATATGAAAACAGTTTTAAAATAGGCCATTCATTGAGTGCGCCTTATAATCCGATGCGCCTTATAGTGCGAATAATACGGTATATATATAACATGTATATGTAAACAACAAAAGTATATAATTTACCTAAATTACATGCAAAATCACTACAATAAAACAAAACCAAGAAGCCTACACAGGGAGCATGTGAATGCTAAAAAATACCTGCTAATTTTGTAATTGTCCATCTGTTTTTAATCCCAATAAAGGTACAGGGCATTTTTCCTGTGACCTTTTTTCTGTTTGAGTAAAATGAGAATGGATACCCAAAAAGGACATGAAAATACTTGTGGACACCTATGACATTACCAAGGCTAATGTGAAGTTGATAATTAAACTGATAATTAAACTATAAATATTACAAAATATATTTATGTCTTGCTGGATTTGTTGCTTTAGTTAACAGTATTAGCATTACTGATACTGTCTATGGCATCATGACTAGTTTTCCTTTTATCCCCTGGGTTTGCTCTTCAGTTCTCGGACCCACAGTCGGAGGAGACGTCGCTATCGCAGGTCAGAGTCAGAGGCTTCCTCCTGTCAGTCGTTTACAGAGGACAGGTAAGGACCCATCTGTCCCTCCTAAACCTCTCTTTATCTTATCATTTGAGGCGAGCGCTGGTCCCTGGTCACTCCACACAGATGACTGATAAGACAGCGGTGACTTCCATGTCTTAGACGCCCCTGGCTCTTATCACAGCTTCGCAGGAAAGGGCCACAAACTCACTAAACAGATCAATGCTCTATATGAGAGTGACTTATGGCAAATATTTACTATGGGATAATATGATGTTTTTGACAAAGTTTAAAAAATACAGAATAAAAAAATATATTTATAGTCTAGTGATCACAAAAAACGGAAGTGCTATTTCTGTAAATTTGTGTGATGTATTAAAGAAGAGCCAGAAAGTGCCATCCAGGAGCCTTGTAATTCATTGTAATTTAATGTTATACAATTGCACTGCAGTAAGAAAAGTGGTGCAAATTTGAAGGAAATGACCTCACTCACTCACACTTTATGCATTAAATGATGGGTTATTCTTTTCTTCAACTCTGTTAAGTTGCCTCCATGAGTTCAGTTCTATTAGATGACCAGCTGTACTTCAGTGACCATCTGCTGCCATTGTGTGATGAATGTAATGCAAATGTACCGCATGCTATGACCATAGGTCTGCTTTGGTTTTACTGCAAATTTAAAAGTAAAGCCCAAGGAGATGTTATTGTGCTGTCAAGTGAATAGGGGTTTGTCTGATAGTGCCTAAACAGACTGTTTCCACAGACACCGTGTGCAGAAGTCTGTGGTACATCAGGCTTTTGGAGAGCTGGCAGCTGTGGGAGAGGACAGCGCCTCCGTGCTCCACCAAACACACATCAAGTGGAGAACGCCAACCAGACCAGTGTGTAAACTGTCTCCAAAGTATCGCTCCATCCTTTCAACAGCCACCGTAAGTACTCTTCAGGACTCTAAAATCACACAGTACTTTGCTTTTGTTTGTCTGTTATGGGCATGCAGCACAGCTTATTCCCTACATGAGATGAGGCCATGAACATTGTTTTCTAAATGAACTGTATATGGCTGTACTAATAAGTTCACATTTTAAATGAACTACAAAGTAAACATTTTTGTATAGTCTTACTAACTCTAATGCTGTATCAGTGAGAGATAAATGCCTCCCTCTTTCTCATTATTGCTTTGAATGTTGACCAACTTAGTAAATGCTCAGCATCAGGAGCACTGTATGTGCTCACATGCAAAAAGTTTGTCTTATTTTTAGGGTAATCTCAGGAAAAGCTGTAGCCGATTAAATTTCCTGTCGTTGTTCAAAGACAGCAGCTCCACAAAGGTCCAGTGAAACTATAGAAGTGTTCTTTAAAGTGGAGCAACTTCTTAAACAGTGACTTTGAGCTGTGGGGCTTCATTAAAAAAGGAAAAGGCATTTTATGAATGCAGCTATGTCCCTAAACCCTGTGTCTCATGCTTAGTGGGCCGTAAAATATATGAAGTTTCTCTGCAGCGATCATTAAATTATGCTAATTATGCAAATGAATGTTTTTAATTACACACCATAGGCTTTTAATTGAAATTCAATAAATTAATCCATATATTGAATTAAGCCATGCGTTAAGCAGGACTTAAGACTGAAGGGTTATTTTAATCAAAGAAACACAAATGCCTCATCTGAAAATGAAGATGATTTTTGCTTAACAGTATTTCTCTTAAAAAGCAATCCTAACAGGTAAAGGTGGGTATAAGTGCTAATACAAGTTTGTTTTGGTTTAAAGCTTTTGTTTGGTGGGAGCATAAGTGGTAACAATAGAAAGATTTAGAGAATAATTTACTAAACAAACTAAATACAACAATCAAACAAGTATCTAAAGGTGACATTAAAGAATGTGTTTTTATTTAGTTTAGAGGACAGTACACCACTGGTTTCATTCTCCCTCTGAGAGCTGGTCTTTATTGTATCGACTTAAGGAGAGAAAACACAAGGACAGTGTCGATTCACAATCACCACGTTGATTAGAGAGATCATAATTCTCATCATCTATTTCAAAGTCAGTGTCAGTATTTCACACACCAGTACAACTGGCTCTAGGTTTGAAGAGAGGGATATTGTTTTTTTTTTCTTGCAATTTACGACTCTAATGATGCACTTATGTTGCCCGCTCTTCCCTTTTTCTTACACCTTACCTACTTAAGGAGGAAATCTTGATTGGTAAGTGGATGCTATCCGCAGATTGAGGGATTTACTGTAGGATCGGTGCAGGCTGTTTAGCTCAAAAAGGAGAAAGAGCACAGGCATCTGTCCTATTCTGAGGCCTTTCTTAGATAGACTGATGGATCTCTCTTTGTCTGCAATCCTTTTCTTTTCTACATAAAACCCATTCTGTGATGTTTGTTCAATGTTCTTTAAATGAGGCTTTTCTATGGGGCTGTTGTTTAGTCCTTTCTCTTCACTTGACTTAGAGCTGGTAGATCTCTTCACACATAGTTTTTCTTTCTTCTCTGCTCTTTTTTGTTGTTCCTTACATATAATTCCTTTAGTATAGACTTTCTCTATTTGTTTCCAGTTGATTTCTCTGAATTTAGTTTAGACTTTCTTTTAAGGTTAATCGCATGCTTCAAATTTGCATGATGTTTATCTCAAGTTTATCTAAAGTTTTTGTCCTAAGAAAAGAATAATCAGAGGGATTATGTGACTTTGTACTAGCAAATACAATTAAATCATAAATCAAAAGAGGTAGCGGGATCCATATAATGACACACCTGACTTTAAGCTTGAACATGTGTGTCTCTTTGCAGATGTTGTCCTCAAAAGCTGGAAGCAATCTTTTACAAGAAAAAGATTCTCAACTTATTTTGAGCCAGACCGAAGAGGCTCCACACGATTATGATTCCGGGAATGACACTTCTTCACCGCCATCCTGCAAAACTGCCGTGTCTCGGACAAGTGTGACAGAGCTGAAGAGGAGCCACAGTCGGCACCTGGCCTCTGCAGAGAAGTTCACTGAGAGAGACAATGGTTCTGATTCAGGGAACTCTGTCACCAGCTACGCCTCTCTGTGCAAAACATACGGGGAAGATAGCTTGTCAGCGACCATTTTCAGCCCAAATGGCAAAAGGTAATGTTGTATTCAGTAGAAAGAGTAGCATCAGAATAAAAAAAAAAAAGCTTCTGAGGGAAATGGCAAGCTGTTTATCTTCTGTTAGCACACACTTTTGAAATATTCATCTTTTTAGGAGTGACAAAAATGCCTCGCTTAAAACCAAGCCCGATTCACTTATGGTTTTATCCATGCGAGTGAAATGGTTTTTGCTGTGTTTTCTTTGAAGTGAGGAGATAACCTTGGGCTGTCGGCTGGAGGTTGTGGAGTCTGCGAAGGCTTCCTGCTGCTCTCAAAGGATAAGTCGAGCGCCACGAAGGCCAGTGAAGAGCAGGACGTCTAGCAGAAGCAGCAGCAGGAGCAGGTCCTCAGGGAGCTCCAGATACTACTCGGGACACTACTCTCGGAGCCCCTCACTGTCCTCCTGCAGGTGGGCTGCTCTTATCTGCACATGAATGGAGCTATGAGATTTTTTAAATGTGGTCAAGCCAGAAAGAGAGAGTTTGTCTTTTTGCACATAACAGTTTAGATATGAAATGATTTGACACAAACTGAATGTGTTATTGGTCGAAAAAAATCAAGGTAAAAGTGAGGATGCAGTCATGGTCACTAAATTAAATACACTACAGTACTTTAAAACTTCTTTTCTGGCACATTGGCAGAGTGGTTAGCGCTTCTGCCATGCTGCAAAGACATTGTGATTAATTCCTGGGCAACTGAGGATCTCTCTGTGCTGCCTTACATCTGTCACGTTATCTCTCTGAGTGGAGTCTGTATGTCCTCCCCATGTTACTGTGTACTGTGTTTTAACTAAAGTCTAGATGATTGCTTTGCTCTTGCAGCTCATACTCCCGTTCACCGAGTTACTCCACTGGTGCGAGGCACAGAGGCAGCGTGACCAGTGTGAGCTCCAGAGGAAGCTACTCCAGATACAGTGTCGACAGGTGAACCCCACTACACATCTCAGTGTCTTATTCTTCTTGTAGAGTAGCATGTGTTTACACCATTGAATACTTCCCAGGTTACGAGACAGAAGGAGAACATCCAGCTCCAGAGAGACAAAGGTAAAGCACGCACATAAGGTTAGGGGGAAGAGACGGAGACGCAAGTCCTACTCTCCTATGAAGAAGAGAAGAAGAGACTCGCCAAGTCACCTGGAAGCACGCCGCATCACAAGGTATAGCTTTCCCAATGTTGTTTTCATAGGAATGTACATGTTATACCTAAAGGCAGGACAGACCACATGCTGGTTTCATTAACCTCCCCCTCAGTTTTGCCCAATCTGAAGCCATTCCCTTTGATTTTTATGAGACATATTTTTTAAGTGGCTTTTAGCCCAAGCAAAAGAAACAGCCAAAAGAAGTGCATAACAAGCAACAACAAACACAAAGGAGGTGAAAAGCTAAAACAGGCTGGTATTTGTGGGTGTGTTGCAGAAAAGTGTTGGCTCCTGTGCTGTTTTACATAATGGTACATGATGATAGCTGAAATATTTAAAGGATGGCAGCAAGTTCAAATTCAGTGAATGCAAGCATCTGCAGTGTTTACGTTAGTTGACAACCATTACTTATTCTGGCAGCATTACATCTGACTTTAATTTATGGTTGATGCCTTAAGTGCACAAAATGTTAAGAGTATTTTTAGTTTCTAGTTTTTTGTGATGAGCTTAAAGAAACTATAAGAAAGTAAAACTCTTCTCTCTTTCACTAGCAAAAAATATGCCACAATTAGTTAAAATGTGTGAAGAATGAAGAAAGAGTCCTTAAATTCAAGCAAGGGACCTCAGGATGGATTTCATCAGGGCATACAACAGTGAAGACCATTGTAAGATTAAAACATGTTGGCATGTCCCTTGCTTGGATAAAAGACCTTTAACTCAAGTCAAACCTCCTCAGATCTCCTTCGTTTCTATGTTCAGATGTCTTAATACTTGAATCTTTGAAGACCACTTGACCAAAGACTTAACACCTTCTGACCAATTGACGCACTCACATCTCAACATTAATGTGTTAATAATGTTAAAGCAGAGATGCTTGAGTATGTCTGTGTCCAAATGTAAAATATAGTTTTTAAAGGCTATTTTCAAAGAGCATTTTACATTATTTTCACACAAAGCAGCTATTAAAAACTCTCATGTCCTCTAAACAACAAGGTGTGGATAAACAACTACGTTTGTATTTCTGTGGATGTGTGCTGTAACTACATGCTTTTTAATTCCCCCCTAGGGACAAACATAAAGTTGTAGATAATGCAGGTTATAAGTTGTAAACTTGTGATCTTGCCACAGGGGGTCACAAGCCAGTGCACTCTTTGTGCCACTCTCAAGCCTGAATAAATGGAGAGTTGTGTCAGGAAGGGCATCTGGAAAAATCTGCAAACAATTTCCCGTGGCAACCCCAGAAAGTTGTAAACTTTCCGCTGGGATTGTCTATGTTGTAACCTTAGTTATTCACAGCTCATACATAAACAAAAGAACTGTCTTGAAAGAACACCTTAGCAAATATCTGCCTTTTTTGCAGTAATTCGCAGAATGGTTTAGCTTAGGTTTTACATTAGATGCCCTTCCTGACACAATCACCATTTATCTAGGCATGGGACTGGCATTAAGAGGAGAGTGGCTTATGACCCCTTGTTTCTGGATTCAATTTTTATGCATCAATAGATAATTATATTGCCAGTGTTGCAGAACAAATTATGTCAGATAAATCCATGCAACGAATGCATACAACCATTTTAACACGAATGTACAAAAGTCTCATCTCACTTATCTCTCTCACAGTGCCAGGAAGCGGCCCATCCCATACTTCAGACCGAGCCCCTCATCCAGCAGCAGCGTGTCCTCCTGGAGCAGCCTCTTCACCAGGAGCCGCTCTCGTAGCCCCCTCTACAGCCTGAGCCGGAGCCGGAGTCGCACCTACTCCTCCTACAGGAGCTACAGCCGCAGCTCGTCCTGGAACTCCATTTTTGGAACACGCAGTCGAAGCCGGAGCAGTGGGCCATTAAACAAACGCCACAAAAGCCGACATTAGGCCCCCCTGCAGAACATTAAGGGACTAAAGCCAGGACCGACCGAGGGCACCACTGAGGATGTAGGAGCAATGGCCTGTGTGTTCAGCTTTGACGCTCGAGTGGAAATGTCCAGGCAGGGGTCCCAACACGTCTTTCATGGAGGTAGTCTTGTTCGCCTAGTCCACTGAGAGCGCCATAGAGCTGGATGTTTTTTATGTTTGTTTGCTTTGTTCATCGTCTTGCATCAGCACTCACAATGGCCCTGAGACTGTTCATCTGCTAAGATATTTACCAGACAAACAGCACAGAGAAGAGGATCTGAATTTGACTGGAGATTTTTTTGATTGTGTGCTTCTTTTTTATGAAGAATACTCTGAAATGGCTCAAACATGTTGAAAGGAGGGAGAGTACAAGGTTTAATCATTTTTCCACCAAGTTTATGGCACGTCAGTTTGGTCAGGCAACACAATTAGCTTTACACGAGACAGAAAATAATAAAGAATTTGAAACATTGCCTTTATCCAACAATAAAGTGCAGTAAATCTTCTTGGCTAAGCTTGATTATGAAAAATGCAAGCATGCAATACCTAGATCAAGGTGTCTGCTATATATGGGAAAAAGAGTGGTTTGTTCTCAGCTTTCTAATCAGAACAAAACATGATCCTGTGGTTTCTATTTTAATTCTAACTTTCAGGGCAAAAATGAGGATTCTCTGTCACCCAAAAGAGTGAGTAGAACATTAACGATAAGTACCTATTCCACTGTTTTAGCCCCAAAATCTGCTGTGCATAAAGTGAGATAATGTGATATTTCTTTTCTATTTCTGCACCCATACATTGCACAATAGAAGTGTAGCTAAAATTATGTTGTATCAAACTGGAATGTACCTTATTAGTTGGCAGGAAAACATATTTTAGTGAACATTTATGCACATTTATTTATTTTATTATAGTGGACATTGTACCCTGGGGAAAAAGTTTGGATCTCACATTTGAGCCTCTTGATGGGTGCCTTTTACAAATGGCTGCAGAGAAAAGCTTATCGGAACGAGGCGAGCTTTATTGCTCTGATCTCGCCACTTCACACAGCAGAGAACAAACACGCCGTTCCCTCTGAAAAATGAAATGGCAAGGGCAGCCCGACGGCGAGCAAAGCACCTGTCAGCCCAAATGTCAAATTAATTTATCCTCTGATCAAGTGGAAAACTATTGAAATGTCAGCCTGTGTAATACAGCACTGCCCGATTGCAAACGTGGCGTGGGAAGGGAATTTCTCTCTCCTTCAACAATGTCATGAGCAGTTTTTCGTTATATTACATTTGAGTGAGATATAATGAACCAATATGTAGTCATTATATTCATATTTACTGTGCAGAATGTACAGAATGAGAGAACAAAGTGTTTCAATGTCTAAAAATACCCCAAATTGCCAAAAAAGGGGGTAAATGCTCTTTCCATTGAGCTACAAAACCCTTATATCTCACAATGGTAATGGTTCTTTTTGTTAGAGAAGGTAATATCTGTATCTCAAAATGGTACAGAATCTCTTAAAACAATCCTGGAACTAAACAGAGATCTCGATCCATACTAACATTAATCATTTTCTCCTTGGCCCACACCTTTCCTGAAAATTCTGTATTTATTAAAACACTCTTCGTTAACAGCCTTTTTCACATCTCACTAAAACCTTCGCACAGCACAGTGTATATAGTTTTTATCACTGGTTAACTCAGCTCTAACATCTCACCAAGTCTACAGTGTTTGTGCTATATGTATAAGCCAAAACACTACAAACATTTTGTTTTTGCGAAGATGCATCCATATTTATTGCTTATTTAATATTTATTGGTTGTATGCCCTGTCAGTCGTGGTCAATCTTTCTATGCAACACTGTCAATTTATATCTCTGCTGTAATTTATTTTTTGATATGTTGTAAATTAGTTTGGTTTTTTGCCACCTTTCTCACACAAACCTCAACTTTTAAAAGAAGGAACTGCACAGTCCTCTTTTATGCTCAGAGCAGTTTGGGCTCTTGAAGTTTGCAAAGAGCTTGAAGCTGCTATTTCCATATACAATTAAGACTACTGCGGTATCTTTTGGCTTCACTCACTGAGTATGGAACTGCGACGGGCCTGGCACAAATACTCTCTATGCACTTGTTTCCCTGAACTAAACTGGACGAACATGGGGACTGGAATATGAAGCATGAGCTGACAATAACTTGTGTCGAACACTGCTGATTGGAGGATGTACTGAAATCTTTAAGAGCAAGTGAAAGGCCAGGGACCCTCTCCTCATGTCACTATGTAAAGTTTACATTTGTGAAGCAAACTACTTTGGGACATGTAATTACTGAAGTGTAAATATGCATCTGGGTGGTATTGTTATGCAAGTGGTGATGACTTGCATTGCAGAATGTGGTGTGTTGGTATGCAGTGCTATGTTCACACTGGCTTTAAAAGTGGCAAGATCTGATTTGGTTAGATCAGATTATACTGTCAGTGTGAACAGGCCAAACCCATGGAAGTTAAGGTTAATTCAAAGTACAGCAGCCTCTGAGGGTCAGAATTTAAAGAACAATTGCCTGTGTCAGTAGGTTTAAAGTCACAATATGGCAGCCTCTAAGGGTCAGACTTAAAACTACACCTGCCCCAGAGGGTCATAACTCAAATGTAAAAATTCAGGCTGGATTTACAGGAGTCAGTAATGATCAATCAAATCATTCAGCTCACTTTGGTTCTCATTTAGTCAAAGTAATGGGAATGCCAGTGTTCATTTCACAGTACACAACTTGCTTTGCTTTTAAAAGAACATATATATACATGTATAGTGAAAAGTACACACTATCAAGACCAGACACCTGCAGAGTGGATGGACGAACAACGCCAAAGTTTGTGTTTCCCATGAACTTGCGGTGGAAAAACTGTGATAGGAGAAAACAGTAATATGTTCCATTTGCTCACTATTAAATGTTAGTTTACACAATGACTTTGTTTAGCTGTCCTAATAGTTACAAGACAGCAGTTTAAATGACCACAACAGTTGCTACAAGTTTTTGCAATGCATTTTACACTGAAGCTTATCATCACTTGTGTATTTCATTTTTTTTACTCTTGCTCTCATTGGCTACAGGAGCATTTCATCAAGGAGTAGTCTGATATCGACTCAAACAAAATCCACCACAACACAGATTTTGATTTGACTCAATTTTTGAAGTAGTCAATGATGCAACATACTAAAGGATTTTACAAACTGCATCCACCTCAACTCTAGTTGGTCAATGCACCACATCCTCAGATCCATAACAGGGTACCCCCAAGGTCTTAAAAGCATTGAATAGGTATTAAATTAGATCTAGTCAAAATCAAGGCCTTAAAAGTATTAAATATTATGAGTAGGTATTAGAATTTGTTCATCTAGGTCTTAAAATTTGTCAAAACATTATGTTAATATTACAAAAAAGTAGAGGCACCACAATAAGTAAATAAATTTATTGAAGAAATGTTATCATTGAAAAGCATGATTCATTTATTCATGTTTTTTTGAATGCCGAACTAGAGTTCTTTCATGTGTATTAGACTTTTAAAATAAAACTCTTGAGTTTCAGAGAGTAGTACTGATAACTACTTAGTGTAAAATCGTTGGTGACAATGCTGGCATTAGATTTCACTCTGAATGGCATTAAAAAGTCTTAAAAAGGTCTTAAATTCCACAAGACAAAACCTGGAGCTACCCTGCATAAGGACTAAAGACCACAATCAGGCAAAAAAATTATTGCACCAGGATATTTTTTGATAATATTTTGTCATTAATGGTGAAATAATAACAAACTGTCGCAGCTTTGGACAGTCAAAAGTCAAACTACAGCAGCCTCAGAAGGTCAAAACTCCCTAATGTGTGCATCTAACATAAAAATATCTGATCTATAAAAACTGATTTGTGCCACCTTTTTCCTGTAGTGTGAACGTAGCCTTTTCTGATGAACGATTAGCAACAATCTGCCTGTTAGGGATCGCTCAGTGGACTGTGGACGTGTTGTGCTTGAGATCGCTTTGACCATGTCTTTAGTTTTGCTCATAACAAGCTCATATAGCAATAGTAAACCAATGCTTGGGTGTAAAATGAAACTCCCTTCTTTTTTTTCTGTATCAAAGAGCATACATGTATTGCTGAAGCCGGGGTTGTTCCTACTACTGCCACATTTGATCTGTGTCGGGGTGGGATGATAAACAATGTGTCACCTGGAAATTGAACTGTCCCTACCGCGACCCCTTCAAAACAACAAACTCCTGTCACTGCGTGTTCAGAATAAGCTATATAAAATCATCTTCTATCTTGAACCGACTGGCTCCTTCGTATTCTTCTAAAAACACATTACGGTAGCATCATGCAGTTGAAGTTGTAACTTTAACTGTTGACGCACTGAGTGTTTTCTCTAAGGCACTATGACTTAAGAGTTATTAAATAGCCAGTGAGTCACCCATAGGAGGGGGCTCTGACTGCTGCTGACTGACAGGACACCACAACTTTATTTGGACAAGAGGAGGCTGGCCCTGCATCAGCTGTTGCACATGCACTGTAAAAAAAATATATATATATCTGCCCTAGAAACCTACGTTGTGGGTTCAGCTACAAGAGAAAATGTACTTTACTTTGTATGTACCTTCAGTTTTTAATGGCTGTGAGCTAATTTATTCAATAACCTAAAGCATAAATTCAATTGTACTGTATAGCCCAAGTGAGTTTATTTTTATACTAGTGTTGTGTTATTACTAACAAGCATGGCTGTACACACCATAGAGATCACAGAGATCCGGACCTTGGTATTTTTCTTTTGCTAGAATAAACCAGATCTAAACCAGGCAAAAAACAGGACTAAACAAGGACTGAAGCAGGTCTAAACCAGGATTAAACCAGAAAAAATACTCTAAATCAGGACTTTTTAGGAAAAAGACAGGATTAAATCAAGACTAAACCAGGTCTAAAGAAGGATTAAACCGGGACTAAACAAGGACTAAACCAGGTCCAAATCAGGACTAAACCAGGTCTGAACCAGGATTAAACAAAAACAACAAAAAAAAATACTGTAAATCAGGACTTGTTTAGGAAAAAGACAGTACTAAATCAAGTCTAAACCAATCAAGACTAGACCAGGACTAAACCAGGTCCAAATTAGAACTCAACCAGGTCTGAACCAGGATTAAACAATAAATAAAAATACTGTAAATCAGGACTTGTTTAGGAAAAAGACAGTACTAAATCAAGTCTAAACCAATCAAGACTAGACCAGGACTAAACCAGGTCCAAATTAGAACTCAACCAGGTCTGAACCAGGATTAAACAATAAATGAATACTGTAAATCTGGACTTGTTTAGGAAAAAGGCAGTACTAAATCAAGAGTAAACCAATCAAGACTAGACCAGGACTAAACCAGGTCTAAACAAGGACCAAACCAGGACTAAACAAGGACTAAATCCGGACTAAATGAGTTCTAAACAAAGACTAAACCAGGAATAAACAATTACTAAACAGGCCATCAACATGATCTCAGTATTTCTAAAATCCTGTGTACAGCCCTGCTAACAAGTAATGATTTACTAGGAACAAGGCCATCTGACACATTTTTTAGTTTAGATACCTCTGATTGAAAGTGTTTTAAACTATATGAATGATCCCAAATTAATACAGTTGATTAATAAACCAGCTATTTTGCAAAGTGATACCATTAAAAGTTCGCTGTGGAGTAGAGCTTATGTAGAACTTTACAGTCACTGGGAGGAGTCAGAGGGTCACTGTGTCATTGGCTGTGAACTGAACACTTTTTGGAGTGCGCGTGTACCCTCCAGATCCTCCCAGCACTTTCCGGACACTTGCCTGTGTCGACACATCGTTTGGGAAACCTGTGTCCATATAAAACCAGCAGCCAGGAGGAATGAGAGCAGTGGCCTAGAGTTTTGAAGTAGTGAGCTAGAATCAGCAAGGGGACGGCGTGCGTGAAGGTGATGCGCCTCACAAGTTCACAACCCTGAGGACAGAGTAGTTTTACAAGTTCTACTGCGAGCTGCTTGTTTGGTACGTTTGATTACTTTTCTTTTCCGTGACCCATGGCTGAGGGAGATTACTATACGATGGGGAGCCGTCAGCGGTTTCCCAGGGATCCTTTCAACGAGTCTCCGTTCAGAGACCAGTCTCCCTTCAGGGACCAGTCCCTCGCGTCCCGCTTTATGAACGAGGACTTTGGGATGCCACCGTTCGCCGATGAGCTCGCTATGGACTGGCCTGGCTGGGCTCGGCCCGGCCGCCTGAGCACGCGACTAGGCACTATGCCTTTTAGTGGCGGTTTACGCACAGGTTTCCCTGCGCGCACATCCACGGGTGGGCCTACGCTGTACACGAGCAGGTACGGAGAACCTTCGCCCCACAGCGCCCCCAGCCCGACCACAACCAACGGAGAGCCGTGGAAAGTGTGCGTGAACGTGCACAGCTTTAAGCCAGAGGAGCTACATGTAAAAACCAGAGACGGTTTTGTGGAAGTGTCAGGTGAGTGGAGCACGTTTACACGGAACCACGGACTGTGAAAATGTGTGTTAATAGTTAAGAGTCAAGTGATGTGCTCCACCTGTTCATTGGACACTCCGGGCTCACTCCCATGTCAGAATGAGCTTCATATTAAGTCAGTTATCATTTATATAAAACATATCCACTGTCTTATGTAAAAAACAAAAGTAGGCTGTTTAATGTCACACAGAGACGCCTCACTGAAGATTAGGAGGCGGCCCTGATCTGATCACAAGTGGTCATCTTAACTGTGCTTCTCCAGAAGCTGCTGGCATTTTTGTGATCAAAATGAGATCTTTTCACCTTAGAAGCTGAGAGCTGTGACTCAGCAAATCCAGTTCAAAAACTCAAAACCATGAGGAAATATAGTCCCACATGGACACAAGAGGAGGAGCTGCTCACTTGTTTGGGATACTGTATCATACTGAAATCAGAGGCCCAAAGTATTACCCTTGGTGCTATTACCAATATTACTTTTAACATGCTTTTAATTATGTATTTAGGGGACTGGGGAGTGGTAATTAACATTTAGCGCATGTTAAATATAGTTATATATTGCTATATACTGATCAAAGCCCCACTTCCCAGGATGACAGCAGTGATGTGTTTTACTTTTAGACTGGTTTTAGCTGTGTCTACTTTGCTATTTTTAGCTTTATTGGCTTTTTATTTATGTAAGTCATAAAAGTTTTTAAAACATTTTCAGTGCTGTGGAATCAAAGACCACATAACCAAATGCTAATGAAATGAATCATGGAGTGTTTGGAGAGTATCTGTGTCTAATCTACCTCAGAGCCTTTACATTGCAGCGTCAGAGCCCGGCCTCGGCTTTATGGAGAGCTGTGCTGACTGTGGCCGCTGGGACCTGGCGTTGGCAGGCAGATCCTCAGCTTTAACACCTGTTTCAGATTCCTAGAGAATCACTGCCTCACTCGTTCATGAGCTCAGTTTAGATCGAAGGCATGGCCTGGTGACAACGGTCTGTGTTTAAGATGAGAGCCTAAAAGCGATGAGAAGCTTCTGGAAATAGGTTTACACATCCAGCCACAGGTCCTGCTGCCACTCAGAGATCAGTCGCTGATTCATGTACATGTTGTAGACATCTGTGCGTCTGGTAGGACAGATGAGTTCCAGGGATACCCAGGACTAACGAGGGCCCTGCTCTGAGTTTTTTATAAACACATTGTTGGTATGCCAGTTGGGTCATTCAATCAGCTGCCTGCAGACCACCAGGCAGTGAGCTGACCCTGTTCTAAAAGTGTGTCTGCCAGAGTGGGGCGAGCATGTCTGAGGCCAGAGGGCTTCACAACACACACTCTGTCAGATTTACTATACTGGATCTGAAATAGTCACTTTTCTGTGAGTTATAGCTGACTGCACAGCTGATGTCTATATACTTATAATTTAGACATGACAGTAGACACACTCTCTGCTCAGCTCCAACTTTACTTTATTGCTACAAAATGTGAGCAACTGATTTCCTAAAGAGAAGCTAATCTAATGCACCAGAAATAGCAATACATTTTAAAACTATCTTTAACTTATACATTATATTTTTCTCTCAAGGCTTTACCAACAATAGTTCCAGATAAAATGTGAATGGATTACACTTTACCATGGCTTTGTGGAAATACAGCAAATGTTCCACTCACATTCCACCTATTTTAATCTCACATGACTGGACAAAATGGTTCTTGAAGGCTACATCAATGCTTGTTTTCAGTGTCAGGCCTAAGAATCTTGTCCTGCCATATACGGACGTGCTTTTTCATTTTCATTTTTTTATAAGCAAGGTCAGTATTCACATCTGCTGCGATCTACCTGCGCACACAGAAGGAAGCTCACGTCAGAGAGGAACAAAAGCATAAAAGTCCTTGAAATCGTGCTAGTACATTGCAATAATCTCAATCTCCTCCTTGGATGTATTACATAGAGTCTCTGGAATCTAACACATCTGTCATAGCAATCGACCGCACCTCGAATGTTTATAAATATCTCTGAACATAACCAAGGGAAAGGTTAACACAATCATGAGACTGTAATGATGCCGTGACCTCAGCAGTGATCTCAGTAGTGTCTGGATGGTGCTGTGGGGGTATAGAGTAGCACAGAGCGGGACCTGGAGTGCACATGGGGGCCGAGGGGTGGGCTGTGACATTTAACAGCCCCACAGCAGCTGCAGCAAACCCAGGAGATACAAGGGGAAAGTGGGCAGGGCTAACTAAAGCTGTTGCCGACATGTCTGAGTCATTCCTGAAAGAAACAAAACAAATTCAAAGTGTTTCATCATTTCAACAAAAAATTCAAATGACCCAATACAAAAAAGGGTGTGATGATGAAATATTTTGGTGTCACCGATGGAAGGAGTTTAGTTTTCCATTTATTTGATCTACCATCTGTGGACAACGACAGAAAGTTGATCAGAGGGGGTTGTACGCACCTGTTTCCTTTAGATAATACTAAAAATAACTGTCCATGGTGATTGTTATGGATACATACAAGGTTCAATAATGTACAGTCAAAACACTTTTCTTAAAGCACAACATTAACTGAAGATATGAATGTTTCTCCTGAGCTGGGGCCTTCTACTTCTGTGGTTACTAAAAATGAGATGGGGACACAAAAGTGGGTCATATGAGACTTTATTTGTGGTGCCAAAGTTTAGATTTCAAACATTAGTTATAATTAATATGCTACAGAAACAATTCTCCATGATTCTGACCCTTTTCCAAATACGTCACGAGCTCTGGCAACATTTATTTGAACACATTCAGTTCACAGTACACATCAGTGATATCAGAGACGAGTTTGTGGTGCAATGTTGACATCAGAGGATAATAATGTGATGAGTGAGGTGAAACAGGATGATTTATACTGCTTTTTTTTCCAAACAGGAAAACATGAAGAAAAACAGGAAGAAGGAGGCATAGTGACAAAGAATTTCACAAAGAAAATACAGTGAGTATTCATTGTTGATGCTTTAGCCAAAGAAGACTATTTTGTAAGGAATTCAAAATGTAATTGTATCTGTTAAACACACTTATTTGAGACTGAACTGTAGTATTTATTATTGCCCACTATTGTGCTAGCATTCATGGTAGAAAATATATTTAAAAAAATGGAAAGGATAAATTATTAAAAAGCTTGATGTTCTGTTAAGCTCTGTTATTAAAATTGTTATTAAAAAGTGAAAATGAGCTGCTGCACACCACTGCACAGTTTTGGTCCTGTAGTCCAAGTCAAACAGGACATGGGAGAGTCTCTTGTAATTGGCCGGTGAAGACTTCAAACAGCTCAGTTAATCGCTGGTGCGAGGCGCTGCCTCACTGGCGCGTCTCTTCATTTGTGCTCATTTTCTGTTGGCTAATTAGTGAGCTGTTGTGCTAGCTCTGCACAGTTCAGATCACAATCCTTTTAATTGGTAAGCCCTCAGATGAGGTCCGTGTTTCCTATCCAAGCACAACCTGAAGCAGATGACAGGCAGAATATGTGGAGATGGTGGGGGAGGAGAGGGGATCATATATAAATAACTGGCCTCAATACACAAATCCTCAGCTACAGGAGAGAGATAGCCCCGACCACTGTCATTATTCCTGTTTGTCTGAAAGGAAAATGTCATTTAAATGAGACTGCCACTCTGTAAACATTTCATTACGTTATTTATATTCAGTGCAGAGTCACAGTTTAGAAAAGACTAATGTTATGTCTAAACAGTGTTTTATAATGAGACTGAGCCAAGTCAAAAAAACTGAAAAATGTCTGATAATAATAATTATTATATTATTATTATTTTGTTTCTATAAGTGAGAGTGGACAAACTTAAAACCAGCTCGAAGTGAGGGACAGTTTATCAGTGTGGCACATTTTCAAAAAAACATTAAAAAAAAACCATCAAATCTGGTCATGTATGCTAATTTACCAAAGTACTAAATGAATTTGACAACTATTAAATACAACATACATTTTTGTACACATTTGACAATATACGTTGTACCTATATAACCTACCTAATATACGTTTGTAAAAAAAAGAAAAGTATGGCATTGGTCCTAAACCTTCTTCTTCACATGGAATCAATATCATTTATAAACAAATTATTAGTGGCATTTTAAACATTAGCTCAGTTTTATGCAGTGAACATTTTGTGTTTGTATAGCTCATCAGGGTCTAAGGTTAGATGTTCTGCTTCAACTAAACTTGGGAGAAATATGTAAATTATTATCTAAGTGTGTTGTTGTTAAATGGTTTATGGAGCAAAGTTAGCTTTCAAACCTGGGGTCATGTATCTCAGCAGCAAGCAGCAGAATGTGAATGAGGTCTTTAGTAAAGTACAACGTGACTGGTTTGCCATTGAAGCAGCCTTCTTCTACATGCAGTGTGTGTGTTGGTGTGTGTGGGACGCTGTACACAGGTTAAATGTTACACACACTTTGTCCGCTTCATGTCTTGTCTGTTTCGCGTCTCCGTGGGGGGAAAAGCATATTGGACAGTTTGTTGGCAGCTGTACAAAATCAATGTGTGGGATAAAATGTGCCAGTGGTAAATAAACTCCACGCCGGACAGATAAGGTTGCTGCCCGAGTCCCTCATAACAGAGCAGCTGAGTGATTTGACTTTGTCAGAGGGGCAACTTTACTACGAGCCAATGGGCTTCTTGAAAGACTGAGTAGAAAGTGGGAAGTGGGGAAGTGGAAATAGTCTTTTAGCTTACTATAGGTCTACATATGGATTTATTCTTTCAGCTATAACATATGAAATTTTTTCTTCATATCAGATGCTTTGTATGACTGTGGGCTGACTGATTTACAGCACTGCTACATCTTTTTTATATGTTTAAAAGACTAATCCAAGACTAAACCAGGACTCAACCAGGTCTGAATCGACACCAAACAATGGCCTAAACCTGGACTTAACCCATATAAAACCTGACTAAACCTGGACTAAACCAGCTCTAAACCAGAACTAGACCCATCTAAAGCAGGATTAAATCAGGAATAATGTATCTAAATAAAAATAAATCAGGACTTGAACATCAAAAGACCCCTGAGTCCCACTAAAAGAGGCCTGTGTAAACTGTGCCACAGTTACAAATTGACTTTCAAATAATCCCACACAGACCTGGTTATCAGTTCAAAGTTTACTTAAGTAGGATTTGCATTCTTAAGAAACTATTGTGATAAGTCTCATGGTTTTGTAACTATTTGGCTTATTGACGTTTAGCAGGTAGCCTTAGTGTCAAACTAATTAATTTGTAAAAATAGATAAATGTTGAGGCAGGCAGTGATAGCACTGACATCACACATTTCACACAGTTTGGGGACTAATGCTAATCATGCACTGAAACACTTGTGGTGTTCTTCACAGGGTGCCAACTAAATTATGATCTATAATCTTTGTGTGGTACTAGTCCCTAATAATGCTTATTTTCCAAAAGCTTTATCAAAATCATAATTTATGTCCAACAACTTCCTTAATTCTTATTAATGAGCAGTAATTATGAGTTTGTTAAGGGGAAAAAGTTAGTTGCAAATTAGTTGTAGAATATGGTCAAATAAAATAAAGGATTAATAGGTGCTTTATAATGACCAATTAAGAGCTAATTAACCACTAACTTGCCTGTTAATTATCACTTAGTTAAAGGTAGTGGACCTTAAGTGTTACTGGGAAAGGTAACATACCGTACTGAATGCCGAGCCAATGAGAGTCCAGATAACCTATTGTTTATGAAAACCTATAAATCTTTTGAATTATGCTGCCCTCAACCTTAGAGCCGCCCTGTCCACTTACCCTCCGCCCCACTCACACCAAATGGACTTCCATGAAACTGTTCAAGGCCAACATGCAACACTTTATCTCTTAGGTCATACTCCACTTGGCGTTTAATCTATATTGGATTTAGCGTAATCCTTCAGTTTGGACTGTGTTTCTATTACCGCTGCGTCTTTGCTATCATTGTTTTGTAACTGTGCTTTCTCTTACCTATGGGCTCGGGGAGATATTGTATTTGTCTACACAAATAGACTTGACCCAACCTTGTTCTCTTGGGTAAAGTCTTCATGTTCTCGCTCAATAGATTCTGGTGTGTACGTCTCGGTGGGACCGGAGGTTATAGCAGAGGGGTTTCTCTAATTAAACCCACAGTCTCCCCGTCGGAACAAGGCCGGGCCAGACTGATGTTTATATTAACTTACAAAGGCACTTGGCCGCTCACACACAAAGCCCGCTGCGCCCATATTTGGTCATGCTGTCGGACAAAGAACAGGGTTTCTCTGGAAGTATGTGTTCTTCAGCACCTCAGCTGCTGATTTAGAGGCATGTTACAAATTCCAATGTGGCACAAGCAGCACTCTCTTAAACTTTAACTGAGATTTAAGTTGATGAGTAAGTTTTAGGTTACATGGAGCAGATGGTAAAGCTACCAGGCAGACATTTTCTTCAGTCATGTTCCCAACCCCATTGCCCACCCTTTAACCTTTTCTTTTATCAAATCAGAAAAGTCAAACTGGACCATTACACCACAAAAAATAAAAGAGGCCGTACTAGCTTATCTTAAAATTCTAACTCTGAAGTTCAGGGTCACACAGACAAAAGACATTTCTATTTTTGTGGGTGTTTTCACTGTATAAGCTAGGAGAAGAGTTGAAGAAATTGTTTTCAGTAGATGTCTGGCCTGGGTAGCCCTTCACCAAGTAGCGCTGTTCTCTCAGCCGATCAGAAGTGTTCCTCTGAGCTCGTGCACGGCTCATTTGCATTAATATGCAAATAGGTTAAAGCTAAAGTCAGAGGCTAAAATGTTTAGTTATTGATTTAGCTAATGCTTTTGAAAATGTAATAAGGAATTGCTCTATTAAATTACAATTTTTATTATTAATCAAAATAATCAAATCAACTATTTATTTCTCTTTTAAAAGTGCATTTGCAAATTAATTTAGTAAAGTTAATATTAATTATAGAATTAGTAATTGAGTTTTAAATGGGCATTTAAATTGTAGTTTAGAAAATATTTTAACAATTGCTCTTTTAATAATAAATGAAATTGCAAATGCATTTAATATTTCTCTATTTAAAGAGTTTTTTTTTTTATTAAATGCTTTATTAAATGCCCTAAAAATCCTCCATACCCAACTTTACAACTTCCCTTTATTCAAAAGACAGTGTCATGTTTTTCACCATAAATTTCTATAAGAACATTACAAAAAACACTAACTGATGGCTAAAAAATATTTTAAAGTAATATCTTTGGAGAAAAAAAGGATATAACTGTAATTCATTTCAAAGTAAATTTCTTCTTACGTACTTAATATAGACAACCTCTTGGGGCCCCCCTGCAGTACCTTCGCGGAATCCACTTTGGGACCCACTGTGCTATTAGATTAAACTTCTTCAAAAAATTAGACAAATAAATTAGATACTTTTTCATCAAACACTGCTGACAAGTTGTTGAAGAAACTGAGAAAAGGGTGAAAATGCTAAAATGAGCAAAAAATTGTTGTGATTTGATCAAATACCCAATTTATCTAAAAAAGAAGAGCAGCAGATTTTTAAAACATTAATACTGTGGGCACTAATTAAGCTCCAGTCATACCCATAATACACGCTCTTGTACCAATCAGTATCGAACAATGCTGTCTCGTAAAGCGGATAAACATTCCCTTGTATACTGTCATTCTGGCTGGCGTCCATCAAAACGCTTTAAATCCCGCCACAAGTTTTGGAAGCCAATTATCACAAAAACGGCTGTGGAAAATGGGACACATTCTGTCCAAAAAAGTGACAGAAAAGAGGAGAAAATGCCTTATGCAAAATAATCGGTTGTGCGTGTGACTGGGGGGAGCAGACACAGATGGAAAGTTACAGGTGTTCGAAATGTGAGTGGCAGACTTTCTTTAATTGGATGCACAGCCCACACCTGCATGGCTGCTGCGTGCTTCCCTCCTCCCTTTTTGTCACAAGTTTTTTAATGAAACCGCCTCTCGTTTATCTCCTGAGTGTGAGAAGAGGGTGAGGTGAGCGCAGATCCAGCTGAATGCTTTTTTAATAACTGTCAAAATCTCCGAGCCAAGTTTTTCCTTTTCCAAACAGCTGTGCATGGACTAATCTCACTCAAGGTCCTCTCTCTGGGTATTGATGAAGTGTCAATAAAGAAAGGCCTGGCATTTAGCGAAGTTTGGATGAACACTTTTGGAGAAATGTCACTGAGTTTAGTGTGACCTCCAAGTGGAAACAAACTCCTGTTACTTTGGGTTGCTTTTGTGCTCGCTGCTCTTCTCATTCTCTTCCTCCCACTTGTGCTTTTAACATGCTCTAAGCGCACACAAGCGCCCAGAAATTCTGCCAAGTAAACTTTTTAGTTTCTTTCAGCATCTGATCTTCATTCACTTAGGACTCAGTTCATAAAAGTAAAAAAAAAAAAAAAAAAACGCACTGAAATATTCAGTTGAAGTAAATGGACTGTTTTCACTGACTTTTCATTAAAAGGGCTCTATTGTGCTTTTATTAATGTTTTTAAACCAATCTCGGTCACCTTTAGAACAGCCACACATGTTTTATAACCTTTTTAAGAACATAATCTGACTAAACATAATTTAAAGAAAAAAAGCAAGTTCTTTAAACTTTTTGTGTGATGGCATTTTACCTCAAAATGAAAAATAGCTGTGAGGAATCAGTGGAAACAGAGGTGTACGCTGTAAATAAATGAGAGCAGATTGGATGTAGAGGGCTTGTTTTTTGTCAGTGCATCCTGGAGTGTTTTGCAACCGAGCATTTTGAGGGCTCAGAGGCCGTGCCAGAGAATACAGGATCACTTAAACAGTCATGAAAGAAGCAAAACACAACTCCAGGTATGTTTTTGATGAGGGAACAACATTATAACATGGTAGAAAGCTCAGAAAAGTAAATTTTGCATCATATATTCCCTTTAATGTGCAAACAAAATAATGTAAAAATGGACGGCAGATAATTGGCAATGTTTGGTTTTGAACCAGCCCATGTGTTTTTGTTGTTGGACGGGAAGTTAGACCATAGCAGCCTTTAAATGGTAAATGGTCACATTTTTATATAGCGCTTTTCCACCTTCATGGGCACTCAAGGCGCTTTACATCAAGGAACCGTACACCGGAGGCAAGGTGGGTTAAGTGTCTTGCCCAAGGACACAACGACAGTATGCAACAGTGGGAGTGGGGTTTGAACCGCCAACCTTCTGGTTATTGGACAAGCGGCTCTACCAACTGAGCTACTGCCAGTCCCAAACACAGATAAATGGTGGGTCATCCAAAGAAGAAGAAGAAAAAACCCAAATAAATATGTAAATATTGTATGCAATATGTAAATGTATTTGCAGTGGCAACACTTGAAAGAAAGGGAGCAGTGCTGGATTTCAGTAAAGTACTAACTATATTACAATATCTGCAGAAAGTCAAATAAATGATAATGAGTACAACTAGTAGTACCAGGTCCAGTACAGTTATGTGCATCCTGGTTTTCACTCGCTGTCTTTTTCTCTAGAATCCCCATCGACGTGGACCCTCTGACGGTCTTCGCCTCCTTGTCTCCGGAGGGTGTCCTCATCATCGAAGCCCGACAGACTCCTCCATATTACCTCTTCAGCAACGAGGACCTCCTGCCTGGTGACCAACCGGAGCCCGAGCTCCCCAAATCTCCAGAAGCCCCCATGGTTTAACAGCAATCCCCAAAACCTATACCCTTCATGCTAACAAAACAACAACCTGCACACGTTACAAGTTTGAAGTGTAACACCGTATGTGGTCTAACAGTTTCAGACACACGCGATGTTAAAGCTGCTGTAGGCACTCCATCGTTAGACTGAGATAATTAGTTACAGAGAACAAAGAGTAAATGTATTAAGAGTTTAGTTACAGCTTTAAAGTTCCTGATTTTGCCTACTGAAGTTTTAATGTCTACAAATATGCAACAAAATGGAGTCTTGTCTTACTTGTTACAAACATTTTCTTGTAATTTTTTTTCTCTCTTTTGGTGTACTTTTGTTTAAGGCGAGACACTGCAGGTGAATAGGGATTTTTTTTTAACCAACAGATATCAATGTGAACTTTTTCCTGTAGATTACTGACATAAATGGAAGGAAAAAAAAATATTGCAAGTTTTGGGTCATTTAATGTTTTCATGTGCGAATTAAGGATTATAAGTGTAAGAATGTGCATTTTTCCACACTTTACAAAACATTTAATCTGAGAATTGAATAGAGCCAGGTAAAAAATGCTTGATTTATTTTGTTGACATGTTACAGAGAAAGGTTTTTACAGAGGAGATTATGGAGATCTTATTTTGTCTTTCAGTAAATTAGAAAATACTGACAACAGCCTTAAACCCCCAGAGTAAGAGAAAAAAGCCTTTGAAGTTGATAATTTCAATAGAAATCTATGGACACAGGTGACAAAATGTATTAAACTAAACACCTTAATATGTCCTTTTGACATTTTCTTTACTTTAGTGTTACTGCTTACATGTGAAGGAGCAAACTGGCCTCAAAATTTAAATATAAAATTTTATATTAATATATACATTTAAATATTAATGTTTTGCCTGTAGTGTCTCCCCTTGTAAAATAAAATGACGCTGGTGTTTTTTCTAAGCAGTGCACCATTATAGATTGCAATGTTTTCATTCCATTGCATCTTTAGTTTGTTTTTGCAATGTTTTATGAAAGTAGCTTTCAAACCACTGGTATGATTTAATTTGTTTATTGTTAAAAAGTAATTGATATGTGTATTTATACTGTGGTACATTTCCTGATATAATGTTGATTATTTATGTTCCCCACAGCAGGGAATCTGCAAAGAGCAAATAAGTAGCGAATACATTAAAAGCTTTTTTTCCCAATATGAAATATCTTCATAAACAATTAAGATTTCATCCACTGCTGTGCCTTTATTTCTTCTGTGCCTTCTCTTCAAAAATGTTTGCTAGTTAATGGTAATGAATGTCACTTAGAATGATGAGATCAAAGTGAGTCACTGTCTGGCGACTGCATTGTGCTTGACTCATGCATTTAGACAGTCTGTGTTGTAAACAGACAATAATATATGCAATTCATTAAAGTTGTCAGTGTTGGAAATAGACCCTTTCACAAGTGATGAGTAGTTTTCCCATTCATTTTGACAAGGGAGCAAAACATTAAAAATAATGTTTTATTATGACAAAATGAAATAGTTGTTAGTGCTCTGATCTGGTTCTTATTTCCATGTGCTAACGTTTTCTTAAGCCATTGAAGGATTTGTGGTGAATCAGGAGCGTAGCATCAGGCAGAGCATCCAGGCAACAGCACTGGGGCCCAGGAAGTTTAGGGGCCCCTGAGAGTGGCCCTTGTCCATTTATAGTTATTTTATATTCTTCATAATTCCTGTTTTGACCAACTAATTATCTAATTGTGCAGCATGGTGGTATAGAGGGTAGCACTCCTGTGTCCCAACAAGAAGGACCCGGGTTTGATTCCTGTACTGGATGGGGGCTTTAGATCTGCAGTCTCCCCGTTTCTGTATAGGTTTCCTCTGGGTGCGCAGTTTCCCCTTCCATCAAAAACATGTACAATAGGTGTCCCCTGTTAAAGAGATTCTGAATCTCAGTGGGACTATCCTGGTTAAATAATTTAAAAATACAGTTTTATTTTAATTGATTTTTTTATTTTTTTCACATTTTTTTTAGGATAAATTAAAAACACAAATTGTAAAAAAAAAAAAAAAAAGATTTTCTTAAAATGATGGGTTAGGTTTAGGGTTAAAATTAAGCTATTCAAATTTGTTTCAGATATTTGGGGGCCAAAAATCTGCCTTGGGGCCCCTCATCATTAATTTCACTGTGGTGAATGATGGATATTACCGAAGTAAGCACTGACTATTGTGGTCCACCATGTTTCTGTAACTACTTCTGCAACATAACATAAAAAGTCAAAAACATAGCCTTACCTTGAATGTTGATTACTACATTAAATAAAAACTGCTAAAACCTTGATACACTTGCAAACGTTTTCTAGCCATACAGTATGTAATGAACTGACACATGTTGAGATATTTGATGGCTAATGCTAACTTCTCCATTGAAAAGGTATTGTGCACCATTCTTGGAAACAGAGGCATATTGTTTACAAACATAAAAGATCTATATGGTTTGAATTTTTATACTGAAGCCTACAGGAGACAGCTGCATGATTGAGAGGAATACAGACAGATTTGCCAAACACGTTTTTGTCCTGCTTTCTTTCATGTTGATGTCTTTGTTTTGGCTGATGCAATAAAAACGTCTAACCAGCATCCCAGTGTGTCTCCACGTGTGTGTGTCTGTGTGTGTGTGTGTGTGTGTGTGTGTTTGTAGAGCCATGCCACACTCAGGCCCGGTGCCAGGGCTGTGGCTGGCCTGTGGTCTTTTTGTTGGCTAACAGTAGGAACTGGGCAGCAGATTAGCGAAGGGCTTAGTGAGTGTGCTGAATGGGCCGAGCTCGTGGAGGCGGCACTGCCAACGGGTTCGAAAAGATTGAAAATATATTGGTCCATTTCCATTGTATGTTGTGCGACGCAAAAAAAAAAAAAAATGTAATCTCCTTTGGGTTGTGGAAGCAGAAGGATAATTTTGAATCCCCAAACTGGATCCACAATAATAAAAAGGCTCTATATTCTTTTGGCTGTGCCTCTTCCTTTGATGTGTCGGCACACGTAAACAGCTGTATTTATTAGTTTGGGACGATATGCATGGACTGGGGTTGTCATGGAAACAGGATTGTTGGAGTAACGCCAGTTTGTCCTAAGGCTAGTTTTATCCGTGCAGACGTGACTAATGCACAGATGCTCAAATGTATAATAAGTTACTCACGTCTAGACCTCAAAATAGACTCTTTATTTATTTTTGTTGTAGCAATAAAGTTTTTCAAGCTCAATCATCATGTGGTGAGCAATTTTTCTTTGTAACTTCACAAATATAGTCACTGAAATGGCCATTTCTCTCTGTGTCACTGTGTCCTGCTTACACTGACACTGCAAATACTGAATGCAAACTAATCATATTAAATTTTACTACTTGTGCAGTAAGAGATTTTTCCTTTTTGCCTTCATATTATTGCACTGAGCTGTTCATAGATTGATGGTGATTTAAAAATTTTGACAGAGTAATATGTTGCAAAAATGTTAAAAACAAACAGTTTAAATTTGTGCATGCTATAGCTTTATTAAAGGTGAAAACACTACATTGCTGCGTTACTGTATGGCTGAGTGTGCCATTGGACCTGGTGCTAAGCAAGCTGCAGGTGGTCTTGGGTGTCTCTACTCTGTTTCCTGGCCAAATCCCTCACTTGCAGGACTCTTGCTCACATCCTGCTCTTCAGGTTGGGTGATCTCCTGCTCCACAGCCTTCTTTACTTGTGTCTCTTCATCTTCTTCTTTCTGGATTTGTTGGCTTTCCAAAGCTTCAGGGTCTCCGGACTCTGCAGGGTGGGAATCTTCAGCTGCCTTTTCAGTGGTCTCCTCCTTCTCCTCCTCTTCCTCTTTCTTCTCTTCATCCTGCTGCACCCCAGTTGTAGAGCTATCACCATGAAGTTCTGCCTGGTCCTCCTCTGCAGATGGGATGTCCTGGACCTCTGGAGCAGTGCCATTTTCGGTTTCTACATCAGTAGGGGTTTCTGTCTCATGCTGCTCTCCTGCTGATTCCATCTCCACCTGTACTTAAATTAATAAAAAGCTTAGCATTTTCCCTTTAATAAAAGTGTATGCCATTTTGAGAAGATTTTAAGTCATGTGTAATATTATACTGTTTTTAAATAAGGCCACTTTATCACCAAGCTGACCCAAACAACCTATTCCCAATTCTATTCAAAACAATCAAAGAATCAATCATATCAAGGACTTAGGTCAAATCTGTTTCAAATTAAAGCAGTTCTGGATATATTGTTACAGCCTTCTGACCTCTCATTGGCCACATATATCCAATTAAAATGTACACAGTTAATGTCGCCCTGAGAATCCAATGCAAATCCAATATACAGACTGAAATTATGAGGATGATAATATTTACAGTAGGTATATATTTTCATTGCACTTCAATCAAGACTTCAATGTGAATGCCTTTTCTTGCATTACAGAGAAAACAAAATAAGGTAATGCCGGTTATATTGAATGGTAGCAATCTGATCTAATATTACCCATTCATAAGTTTACTTAAATGTAAACTAGGAAGCAAGCACCACAATTTATGTTCGAATGAAGGGGCTTTACTGTACCATTCTTGCTTTTTAATGGCAGAAATGAATTGGTAGTATATGGCCTTTTTTAAAAATTCTGAGTACCTTTATTGGTATGATAATGGTGGCAGGAACAGAAGGTTCAGGTACAGGAGCCTCCACTGTCAGGATCCCATCTACTGAAAGTGATGATACAATTTTGGCAGCATCGATCTCAGCTGGCAGCCTGAAATTGAAAGGTGTCAACTGTCACTAAAAATATAGTGTTACCTTTACAAATTGTGAAAGTGCCATATCTAATTTTCTAGCCCAATGAGCATGCTGTTACAGACACTCTGAAGTGCTTATTATTGTTTAAACAGTGGATTTTTCCATTGTACGCAGGTTAATATCTCTGTTTACTCAGCCTACCTGTATTTCCTTGTAAAACATCTGGCAATAAATCCGTGCTCGTCCGGCCTCTCCTCGTGCCTCCCTGGGGACGGATTAGCGTTTATGTGAGGAAGCAACATAACGAAAGCACTCAACACAAAAATTAATTTCTGCCACAGAGCTGTGATTTTAATTTCCCTCAGCACATTATTTAAGCAGCTTTCTAATGTGGTTACATTCACTTTCCTATCCATTAGTGTTTCAGGGCTTCATTCTGTAGAGTGTAAGAAAACTCTATTTAGATAACTGTTAGTTCAGCAGATAATATTATTAGATAGAATAGATGTAATGTTTAAAGTGTATAAGACAGTTCATTAAATCTGTAAGTCATGCGGTGTACCTCCAATTTGAAGGAATCCATCTTTGATAATGAGGGATATCTCTGAAGCCGAGAAGTGAGACACGTCCAGACTGACCCTCCACTTGTACTGCTCCAGACCAGCGCTGGGGTGGTGCAAGGACTTACAGATGTAGGGCACAAACAGTGGAGTAGGACTGTATCCCGGCCAGTAGCAGGTTGCTAGACTTCTCTGGAGCCAGTCCATCCGCTGAGGGGCTACTGACTCCAGCACCGGCAGCAGGCCAGCATCCTGATTGAAACGTCGGCTGGGCTCCCACCATTTTCTCAGAGGGTACCAGGGACCAGCTGTGCCGTAGCTCTCACCAGACAGCTGGCTTTTGACCTGGTCATTCATGTTGAGACAGAAAATAAACACTGGGTAAAAAAAAAAAGTAAATTGTGGACCCTGTTAAATTAAAGCAATTAAAATCTACTTGACTTAGACGATTATAAAAGAAAGAAAGATACTGCTGGTGTGGTAAGAATCTCTGGGGCTCCTTTATATAGCGTTCTGGTCTTTTTAGCACTTATTAAGCACTCATGCCGATCCCATGAGACGGCTGTGGGCATGGGGTGATGGGTGTGTAGAGGCCGTTACCTCTCGCTGCCCTGTAAAAGGCAAGAACCACACTAATTAGAGGTATTTTTAGCTTTTCAGGGCATAATGGCAAATAGCAAAAGGTTGGCTAGGGCTTCTTTCTGTTTGAACTGTTGCATCTGTTGCCTGAAGACCGCTCTTCACACGTCCCAGTGAAGTCTATTCAGTCTTCAGTGACCGGGCGCCTCAGCCATGTCATGACTGCTATTGTCTCGCCCCTGTGGTTCACCCTTCTAAGCACGTAGTGACAGTGGCAGCAGTTGTTTCTATCTTAAAACACCTGCCAAAGGCTGCAAGTGACACAAAATGTCCTCCTCTGCGTTTGTAAAATGTTTCAGTGACATATTTGTCTGCATTGAGTACACAATTCTTTTTTCTCGGTGCTTTCAACAAGATTATTATTGTTCCCTCTTTTGTCAAGTGTGACAGACTTTCATTTTGAAGTGCAGTGCCCTGAGATCCTGACATACTGTCCAGTGGAGCACAAAACAGATTGAGCAGATGTTTCTGACACGTTGTGTGATGCCTCACACAGACTCTGATCTGCTGTGAGAGGTTAAATTGGGATTCTCTGCTGCTTCTGGTGGAGTTTTCTGATAAATGGGCTCTGCTGTTACAACTATCATTAGAGACTTCCATTCTGTTCACATGAAGGCCCCCCCAGTCCCGCAACGCACATGCTAACCTGAACAACTAGTTTTGAAGCACGTACTAAAGAAAAGTTTGATTAGATTGTGATCATCCAAGACAATATATTCAGCACAGATGGGTAAGGAGCGCATGTGCTGCCACAAGAAATATACTGACAACAGCCAACAGTTCCCAATTCCCAATTCTTGTTGTCATAAACGATAAATTCTAGTT
Source organism: Bostrychus sinensis (assembly GCA_020698575.1). NCBI lineage: Eukaryota > Metazoa > Chordata > Actinopteri > Gobiiformes > Eleotridae > Bostrychus > Bostrychus sinensis. The sequence continues at coordinate 15,810,706 of CM036249.1, read as the reverse complement.
TATTTGGGAACAGATTCAGGCTATGTTTAGTTTAGACTAATGTTGTGTTATCAGCCCAGAATAAGAAGGAAAATCTGTGTTAGAGGGAAAATTGATTTTACTGCCACTTACTTGTGTTAGTATCCTAACCTTAACCCTATTCCTAACCCTAACCCTAACCTTAACCAGTTTGACAAATCTCATATTTATATTAATATTTATATTTATATTTATATTTATATTTATATTTATATTTATATTTATATTTATATTTATATTTTATAAGTCAGACTTGCTAAACCACGCCGACCGGGGTGAAATTCTTGTTATATTTCCACCTTCGATCGATTTAGCTTTATTTTTTGCCTGTTTTTTAGGGCGCCCTACCTGTCGCCATTTCCAACTGATTGTGAATATCTTTCTGCCACTGACAGCGCGATAGTCTAGTGAACTGTGCATATCTAAATGACATTACAGCAGAATAGCAGTGAGAGTTAGGAACCGTCAAACAGCAACGTAGACACTTCGTAAGGTACAAAGTTTTTATATTGCCCATACCCGTGTGAGCTGGGTTTCGTTGGCCTGCTCTACTCTCTTCCAGTTGAGGGTCCTCCTGAACCGCATGGAAGCTAACCATAAGTGGCTAACCCATGAGCTCACATGGGGCTAACAGCTTACTGGTCCTGGTACAAACAGTGGGGGATCAGTCATTTGCTGTTGCTGCCCCTAAATTGTGGAATGTACCATCCCTGTTTAGACTGGCTTTGAACCCCTAGCACCTTTTAAGTCTTTGGTTCATTCTATTACTGTGTATTGTGTCTTATTGTTTCATGCACTTTTATAGTATTTGATTAAACGTTTATAATTCTATCATGTTTTTGATGTAAAGCACATTTGTGGTCTTTGTGTTGTGGTAAAGTGCCGCAGAAATAAACTTTGATTGATTGATTGATTGATTTATGGCTAACCTGTGCAGGCAGCAGGCAGAGCGACGGCCACAGACAGTCAGAATGAGAAGATAAGCCGCTTTCAACAAAGCAGCACTCCAGTCAAATTCTGCTAAGTTTGTTTATGTGTGTGTGTTTGTGTGCGTGGGAGAATGAGAGATGTGGAAATTCTCTCAGAAGAGCCTCTCCACCCCCCTGTAAACACATCATTACCAAATCATTTTGATGTTTTGAATTAGGATTAACTTCAAAGATAGCTGACAGTTTATTTATCTCTTACAGAATAAAAATTTAAAGAGCCCAGATTCTGAGTCACAGCAGCACTCGATCTTTTTTGTCAGATTTCTGATTTATCCCTTTCCAATCTGGCAGCGGTCAGCGATCAAAACGTCTTCATGGTCCATGCTGCTTTTTCCTCTGCCTGTCCTTCCTTGAACTGTTAATGCCCCTCTGAAGTGAACTTGTATCCGTCACTAATCGGCCACCTCAGCTGCCCACCCCTCAGTGACAGCAGTGTTATCCCAAACTAGACGCATCATCTACTTTTAATGGACGCTGATCCCTCTTCCAGTGAGCTGGATGAGATATAGCAGCCCAGATGAAAACATCATTTTGAAAAAAACAAAAAACTAGGGAAATAAAATTCATTTGCGACCCATTTTACTCTAAACTATTCCTAACTGGGGGCATTTCGGAGATAGGTAGTGCTGAGGGCCCCATGGATACTGCTGTCTCTTCACTAATCAGTAATACAGATGCTGGATGTGGTCTTCTTAGGCATGGTTGTCCAAAGCTTTTTCACATAAAGCCAGATTGTGAAAATGCCCAGTGAGCCAACAGTCCCGTCTAATGTTTTTCTTTTTATGTATTATAATATAAATGGTATTTTGAAAATGTTTATAACGTAAACCATAAAAGTGGTTCAAAGAAAAATCCTTTTCAAAAGTTTAATAATAGATTGTGAACATGTGACCACACCCAGAGCCGTCACAATAGTGTAGGCAAGGTAGGCAATATCCTAAGGCCCCGAGCTGAAGGGGGCCCCCCAAAGGACAGTCTTTTATCTGTACAATAGTGAACAAGCTGTTTCAGAGACAGAAAACAAACCACTAAAGTGACGCTGCCTCGCATTTCTCCTAAAAAGGTAAAACCATAAATTGTAGCCAGCTTAAAATATTAACAATTTAAAATGCACCAGAATACTGGAAAACACACATTTCATTTAAATTTTGTCCATCCCCAGACCCCCCTGCCATATTTTGTCCCATATTCATCTGTCTGTTCAGAAATTAGGCAAATAAGATCTTACAATAACTCTTAGATATAGGTATAAGATATAGATAGGGATTTAGAGAAAAAATAAAAAATCCTTTACAGGGCCTCAGGTGTCCCTCTTGCCTAGGGCCCCTATAGGTTCTGGAAACAGCTCTGACCACACCGCAAAGTATTTAGGGACAAGTGGTCACACAAGCTGTCAAGAATGCAAATGCAAGCTATTATATATGCTTCAAATGCATTGTAGGCAACAAATTAAAATGTATTATTCCTGTTATTCTGGCAACAATAGTAAATGCTTGTGGTGTGGTGTGAGAGCTGCTGTGTACCCTCTAACTAACAGTTAAATGGGTCAGATCTGACATGAGAGTAGTAGAGGACATGCACAAATGTACCAGAGAAAGCAAATTAAATGCTGCTTGATATAAAATAATTTATTTCATGATAGAAGTTTAGGAGCATATGAAATTCTGTGCTATAATTATAACTGTCCCCAGTGCCACACCTTGGACTGGTCTGCTCTAAAGGCTGTTCGCACTCACAAACACATTTTAGGCCAAGTCACAATGACTACCATCACCTGTGCTCATGGGAGTACACAGCAGTGGGCAGTCATAGTGAATCACGAGGCCTCAGCCGCCATGCATCCATGGGATATTAGCGGCTAATGCATCAAGGGGGATGGAGTGTCAAATGGCTGGTTTGTTCCTGTGGACACTGCATTCATCATAGTCATTGTGATTCGAGCTCAGACGCTGTCACCGAGCGGCAGGCGGACGAATAGAGAGACGCGCTTTGTATCAAAACTGACACATCAAAATGAAGTGGTTTCTGTATGGAAATATAGTTTTGGAAAGCTCTTTCACAACTTATTTCATTCCTCCTGAGTCTGAAATAATATTGTGGCTGAACTTCAATCACACTCGGCGTACTGCTGTTGCATGCAGAAATGTATCAACTGAATTGGTTTAGCCATGCCTATTGCCAATCCATTGTTTGTATGAGTACAGTGAACAAGAATAGACTCTCATAGACTGTAAATCACCAAAGAGAGGAAACAAGGCAATCTCATCTGCTGCACTTTCCTCTGTTATTGCATTTACACAGTTTGAATCAAGCCTCTATGGTGCTGTTAAGACAAACGTTACACTAACTGTATTGTTTAGGGTTTCTGTGTTCTGTTAGCCCGAGGTGTTGCAGAAAATACACACTCCAGCAAAAAGGATTCTGCTGTTTCCCTCGAGTACATGTTTAGGGCATGGATGTGTAGTGTGTGCACGTACAGTATTCAAAGGCTGAGCTCTCCATTTGCTGTGTCCACTGAAGTAGCAAAGAGGCAACAGCAGAGTGGCGCCGTGACTGGAAAGAGATTTGCAGCAAATGAGCCCATCCATCAGTGGAAGCACATGGGACCGAGGGATGAAGAGAGCAGCACGGGCCGAGGAGAGGTGCAGACTTTTGAAGAGAAGCTTCACTCTGAAAAATGACAGCAGTGACATTTCCATGATTTTTACCTTTGTTACCTTTACACCTACCATTAAACTTGTTCAGTGTTTTGACAGTGTGGTCCAAGGTCACTTAGAGCATTCACAGATGTCATGTTTTCCAGACCAGTTAGTGCTGCTCAAGGTAGCCTTGAATACTACAAACTTAATTTCCCTACAAAAATATTCTGGTCCCAGTTAAAAATGAACAATTCTGTTCCAAAACAATTTAATAGTGAAAGGGCTGGTTCAAAATGATGTTTGTGAATGGGAAACAAAAATAACAGCTTTGTCTGTGTGTAAGGCCAGTGACAACTCAAAACCTAATTTTGGGCTTACAGACAAAAAACACCTCTGCCAGGGCATTGGCACAATTACACAGAGGTAAATGTATAATACTCACACCTAGAATTGAACCAGGGACCTTCTAGTCCAGTGGAAAATGTTCTATCAATTGTGTCGCAAAGTAATAAGTTGTTCCTTTACTGACCTCTTGTGGCTGGAGGTGGTATATTTGGCCCTCACAATCGTACAGAATCCTTTAAAAAATTCCTGGACACACACTGTGTTCCTAAAAATAAGCAGTTTCTTCCTTGGCCCTTCACTGACCTTTCCTTAAAAAACAGTATTGCAGACTAGCCAACAATTATATCATATTTAAATCGTTTTTCAGGTAAAAAGGTTTCAAGGTCATTCTTTGCCTCTTAATTCTCTCCCTGCCGTTGCCATTACTGCTCCTGCTTTTTTGGCAGCTAATCCGCTTATCCTGACTGTGCAGTTCCCGCTTGACCTACAAAAGTCTTTCCCTACATAGGACTAAATCTAACTCTTATTCCTAAATGCTTATGACAATAGGTTGTGGTAGTGTCTAGTGCTACGTGCTCACCTACACTCCGGTCTAATCATCCACCAAAAACCTTCAACCAATTCCTAACAGCGTCCTTCCAAATTCCACAGCAGAAAGTAAGGTGTGACTTGTAATTATAGTCGCATCTACACTCATCTCACTTGCCTATCTAATATATTCTGCAGGGAACCTCACATTTATCTTGCACTAGTTTTTTTTCCTACTCTTTGCAGTTAATTATGTAGAGATTAATTGGCTGATTATGTGTCACTTCCCCAAATATTAGAAGCACAGTTTATACTCTTGGCCCGCTGCCTGCTTCTGTCTTTGTGAAGGGCACAAGGGGACGGCGCTTTTAGAGGTGATAAAGTGTCCCCAGTTTGCAAACAAAGTGAGCAAAACAAAGAAGATGGAGGAGTTGTGTTATTATATTTTTCTTTCAGAGTTTGCCCGTTAGTCGTACCCAAGCTGGAAGGAGAGGAGACATCATTTCCCTGAGGCATTTGGACTATACAAGGTAGGAGCTACTGTGTGTGTTTGTGTCTATTTAGCAAGTTTTTTTTAATTCTTTTTCAGCACATTTTTGGAGAGTCACCGTCAGTACTTTTACATATAGAGTATTCTTGGACTCGTAGCTCAATTAAGCATGCTTTTTAGCCTTTTTTAAAGCCCATTTAGGGTTTTTATTGGACAGGATGTTGGAGTAGTGATAGGAAGTCATGGGGAGAGAGCAGGGTCAGCGCTACTGTGGTGCATGACTTCTCACTTTCTCTCACTGTAAGAAGCAAACTGCTGCACTGCTCAAACTATTAGTGCATTCAGGTTGTCAGGGTATTTAGAAGTAAAACATTTGGCTAATCAATAATCATTATTTGGTTAAGACATATCGATGGTAACACATCATCCTACAAAATGACACAACAAAGTCAAAAGAGTGTGATCCTTACTTATACTGGACTTTGTGTTGTTCTTGTTTACTATGTGCCGCTGAATGACATATGCAGGTGCACGAATTAGAATATCGTGGAAATGTATTTCAGTATTTTAAAAAAGTAAAATGCATAGATTCTGTACACACAGTGAAATATTTATGATTATGGCCTACAGGCAGGGCTTGACAGTAAATTTTTAGCTCACTGGTCATTTTGGCTAGTGTTCTTTAAAGGTTACTAGCCATTTAGGTTTTTTGCCAACCATGGTTAGATGTTAAAATATTGATTCATGTGTAGTATGTAAGAGCTGCTGTTTTTACAATTCTTTTGAAAACCACTGAAAAGTAGTTTTAATGTTGTAATTTATCATCATCATCAAAACAAAAAACAGTTTATTTAGACAGAGAATCTGTATACTTTTGCTGTCTTTTTTTTTTTTTTTTTTTTTTTGTGTGTGTCTGTTTTCAATTAAAAGTTTAATTGTGTCTTTCCAATGATTATTTACTCTAGGTTTATAAGCATAGCAGAAAGTCAGGTCTAAAGTAGTTAAAATTTATGTAAATAATCTAACCAAATAGTGGCTAGTGAGACCAAATACACTGAACAAAAATATAAACGCAGCACTTTTGCTTTTGCTCCCATTTTTCATGAGATGAACTCAAAGATCTGAAACTTTTTCTACATACACAAAATAACCATATCTCTCAAATATTGTTCACAAATCTGTCAAATCTGTGATAGTGAGCACTTCTCCTTTGCCGAGATAATCCATCCCTCCTCACAGGTGTGCCATATCCAGATGCTGATGAGACAGCATGATTATTGCACAGGTGTGCCTCAGACTGGCCACAATAAAAGGCCACTCTGAAACATACAGTTTTGTTTTACTGGGGGGATTTACTGGGAGGTCTGGGGACTCCAGTCAGTATCTGGTGTGACCACCATTGGCCTCATGCAGTGCAACACATCTCCTTCGCATAGAGTTGATCAGGTTGCCGATTGTGGCCTGTGGAATGTTGGTCCACTCCTCTTCAATGGGCCTCAGGATCTCGTCACGATATCTCTGTGCATTCAAAATGCCATCAATAAAATGCATCTGTGTTCTTCGTCCATAACATACGCCTGCCCATACCATAACCCCGCCGCCACCATGGGCCACTTGATCCACAACAGTGACATCAGAAAACCGCTCACCCACATGACGCCACACACGCTGTCTGCCATCTGCCCTGAAAAGTGTAAACCGGGATTCATCCGTGAAGAGAACACCTCTCCAACGTGCCAGGCGCCATCGCATGTGAGCATTTGCCCACTCAAGTCGGTTACGACGACCTGGAGTCAGGTCGAGACCCCGATAAGGACGACGAGCATGCAGATGAGCTTCCCTGAGACGACTTCTGACCGTTTGTGCAGAAATTCTTTGGTTATGCAAATCAATTGTTTCAGCAGCTGTCCGAGTGGCTGGTCTCAGACGATCTTGGAGGTGAACATGCTGGATGTGGAGGTCCTGGGCTGGTGTGGTTACACGTCGTCTGCGGTTGTGAGGCTGGTTGGATGTACAGCCAAATTCTCTGAAACGCCTTTGGAGACGGCTTATGGTAGAGAAATGAACATTCAATTCACGAGCAACAGCTCTGGTGGACATTCCTGCCGTCAGCATGCCAATTGCATGCTCCCTCAAAACTTGCGACATCTGTGGCATTGTGCTGTGTGATTAAACTGCACATTTCAGAGTGGCCTTTTAGTGTGGCCAGTCTGAGGCACACCTGTGCAATAATCATGTTGTCTCATCAGCATCTGGATATGGCACACCTGTGAGGAGGGATGGATTATCTCGGCAAAGGAGAAGTGCTCACTATCACAGATTTGATCGATTTGTGAACAATATTTGAGAGATATGGTTATTTTGTGTATGTAGAAAAAGTTTCAGATCTTTGAGTTCATCTCATGAAAAATGGGAGCAAAAGGAAAAGTGTTGCGTTTATATTTTTGTTTAGTGTATGATACTGGCCGGTTGGCTCATGTTAATGTCAAGCTCTGCCTACAGCTAATGAAAACCCAAAAGTATCATAAAATTTGAATTTTATTCATTAATCTTCTACTGATTATTTCTTTTAGGGGTCGTGGGGGACTGGAGCCTAGCCCAGCAACTAATGACCTAATCATAATCATTACAATGAAAATACATACTTGGTGGAATTAATGAAATCATTTCATTTTCCCTAAAATTATTTTTTTAACTATTATGTATGCCTGTGCGTGCAACAATAGTCCAGAAATCAACCACATTATCCATGTGTGTTACTGTGATAAGAGAATTCACGTGCCCCCCACTTGGTGGTAAACGACTGAGTCATGGATAAAAAATGAAAACACAACTTGACTCACTGCGGGTTTGCTTAGCTTTTACTATCTCAGTGTCCTGCCGCTAAAAACTGTGGCATTTGGTATCAGTGTGTGTGTCCAACCTCGTAACCTCACCACAGGGTGTAGAGACAACCTCCTCTGGGGGCGGCCAGGGGTACTTCCAACCGGCTGACATTTCTGACAGCTTCTGATAGAGCCCAGAGTGCTGAATTATTCATACTGGTGTTATGGGGAAAGGGTGCCATTTTCACCGAAGAAACTAACCCCCAAATGAATCGTGCCTGTTTATTCCTGTGAGTGAATATAGCGGTAATGATTTGCGGCTGCGATGGCTTTTAGGCCAAATGGCAGCCCATTCTCTGTCAGCTCGGATGTCCGGAGCTCGTACATCTCAGCTCTTAGGCCATAGGAAACCTCTTCAGTTTAATCGCCTGCCTTTTCCTTGCTGGTTGTTTTGGACTAGATATGTCTGAGTCTGTCATGTCACTTTTAGAAATAGCATAAGGCAGATTGTAATGGAAATCTTAAAGCTAAAGTAGAAAGTTTCAAAAAGCTTTGTAAAATGAGATCTGTTGGTATTGAAAAAGTAAAACCAAAATATTGTAAATATTGTCCACAGAATTTCAAATTAATCTGTTTGTATCCCTCACTAACAAATGCTATTATTTGGCATCTGCTACATTTATTTTTTTCTGCATGATATGCCAATATAAAACCATTTTAAGGACCATTTTGTGCAGGCCTATAACATATTCTATGTTTGTATTTCAAGATGCATGTAAAGCATACTGTCTTGAATAGAATTCTCTCACTATCATCTAAACAGGCTGTGATACCATTGTTTTATCTCCCCATAAAAGCTGGTTTTACATTTTGTGATTGGTCAAATGTGATTTCCGTTAGATGTCCTGTTCATCCCATGTTAACTTTTACATGCTGAGTGTTTATATTATTCAAGATGATTTCTCTACTGTGTCCACTACATTGATGTTTTGTGTTCCGGTCTCCAAATATTATGGTGTTCAGCTTTGATTCAGACTCCATGATGTGAATTGTTTTTCTTTGTCCATGAGATGAGGAAAAAAATGGTAGTGTTGTGAGTATTACCACTGATGAGAGCTGCAGCTTGTAAAGTCACGTTTTGCCATTTGTCTCTGGTGATGTTGACTGTCTCTTGTACTGTCATCAGTGTAGAGTTGTTTTCATTCTCATCACACAACAGATCGTACCTATGCTCTCCATCATTTGATCCGTTATTAAATGTGTTTGAATCAATTAGTTCATCATCAACAGTTCAGTGTAATTGTCTGGTGGCAGGAGCTTCTCATACAAATAACTTATGCAGTGTTACAGGGAATAGATAATAAATGAGCTACTGTGTGTAAATTGTTGTAATCAATGTAAAGACTCCTCACCCTTTTCCTTTTGTTGCCTGGCAACTGGCAGCCGCCCATGATCTGAAGTTTTCTTTTCACAGTCTGTACGTACATTATTTACATTGTCGTCATTGTTTGAAGCCTCCATCAGGTTTTGTTGTCAGTAATGAGTTTTCAAGTCAGCTTTGGTGATGACTCACAAAAACAAGTGCTTATTGACTTGAAGGCTCGGGTGGTGAAGCAAAGGCAGAATGGCGTTTCACTACGCGCCTCTCCAACACAAAAGATTTATTGAGTGTTTACATGCTGATGATACATTGCTTCTTCTCTGTGCCTTTTATTTTCTTGTCACACCAAATCCAGCAGCCTGGCATTGATTTGGCAGCTTTTTTCTGTCTGCTTCTGTCTTTGTCCCCTCCTTTATTTCTGTGCGTTATTGTTCAGCTTTCATTCTGCAGTCAGACACAACCAGCACTCTTGTCGTAAACATTTGAGCATGTGGCACATCAAACAGGCAAAAACACCCACTTGCTCAAAGTTTGGAGATATTATTCAGCATAAAAGCATAAGTGAAAGCTAATATCAAGCTGTCACTTTAGCACAAAGACTGAACAAAATGAATCGCGTCTCAAAGCAAGGTCACCGAGCCACCTCTTGGCAGTCAGCAGCAGCTCCAGAGATAGACTTTTACTATACATATTTGAAGCTACGAGTCATTAGCCATGCTGATGGATACATGTTTTAATTAAGACTGTTCTGGACTCAGATGTCACATATGAAGTTTAATGGAATATCAGGACTGTGGAGGTATGCAAATAAGTACATAGACATGCCTCAGAGCTAAATTGGTGCACTCCATGTTTGAGTGAACTGAGCCAAATTAGCATGCTGGAAACACAAGTGCCGGTGCCCCCCCTCCTGACTGCTCCCAGCTCAAGTGTTTGGCTCCACTTGTGGGCGAAATATTAGCAACCAGCTGCTCACTAGATAACAAACAGGAAGTGGAGCATATGCAGGTGTTTGAGCCTTTATGCTGCTTTCATTAATGCAAGCAGTGTCAAGTGTGTGGAAGAAAAGGTCACGGGAATCTTGTCGTGTTACTGGAGCGCTGACCTGTACACTGCCCCCTTTTAGTGCTTACATTTCTAATCAGAGCATTACATTGACTCTAGGGGTTGGCTAATGCAGTGCATAAGAGACATCTCATTATTAAACTCGAAACATTAAAAAGTAAGGCTGCATACTATATTTAAAATTTGAGTATAAAAGGTGATACATTTCAGGGATTAGAAGAAAAATCAACATATCACATTTGCTTTAGGAGTAAGGAAAATGATATTCCTATACACAAAAGAAATGCCCAGTGAGTATTATGCTAAAGGAGATTCAGGAAGCAGTTAAGCATCTGGTGAATTTCAGAAAGCTTATTATAGTGACCATGAAATAGATAAAGGCATAGGAGAACTTTCTTAAGCAGTTTTGAGCATTTGTAATGAGTTCCTAGAGTTTGTTTTAGCTGCTATCTAATTATTACATAACTTTCTGGTTTAAAACAGAAAACACTGAATTGAAATACTGTGAGTGATATGATCATGCCTTTAATAACAACAAAATGCATGGATAGGTTTTTTTTTTTGTTTTTGTTTGTTTTTTTAATGTTGTGCTTGTCTATGACTCGGTGGTATTGTGTTTAATTATGTTTTTGTCTGTCTTTAAAATAAATAACTAAAGTAAATTTTACAAAATCAAGAGCACAAATAGTTTTTTCATGTTGTTTAGTTGTTGACAGCAGTGTATTTTAGCAATTATGTGTTTTTCCTTCTGAGATTATGACGGGAGAGTTTGGCATTGGTCGATTAAATTATGACTATGATGAATAAATCATTCAGAAAAGCCCTGGCCTGACCTCTGTTTACCGCTGACTTGTGCAGCGGAGTCCTTCCTGATATAAACCTCTAACTCCCTCCTCGATGCATGCATTTTCAACCACTCCATGTTCTTGTTTGCTCATATTTTTTAATCTTTGAAGTTGAATTTCCAATCATATATTGAAGAGAATATGTTTTTCACTTGTAATCCGTTGATCTGTAGACCCCCTGCCCCAATCATTTCGGCAGCGCTCATCTTCACTTCATTTACATATAAATAAAACAAGAGTATCGAGTTCCTGTCGGCCCTGTATACATTTTCTACATTGATTTCATATAAATGCATGTTACAGTCACATTGAAAAGCTTATAGCCTCCATAAGAGATGAAGCATTTTTCTTATTCCATTTTAAAGCCTATGCACACACCAGTGCTTTTTATGATGATCCCAACAACAAAAGGATCACAGAGGCGTCTCAGTGTACGGCACCTTGACTCTCACACTTGCGCGCAGTATAATGAGCTTTTGTCTGCCTGCTTTTTTCTCACAAGACGGCAAGCCAAAACGGCCAAGAAACCGCCTCGCTGTCAAAGTCACGTCAGCTGTGGCTTCTTTTAATTTTCCCATCACAGGATTAATGCAGAGGTAATTACGCGTGCATTATGAGGAAAAACAAGCAAACAGTATGCGAGGAAAGGTTATGCTTGATAGCTAAACTGCAGTAATTAAGTCATTAATCTGCTGAGATGCAACACGCTTCACCTATAATGCTGTAGTTAGGTGTCGTTTGCGGCTGCCTGGTGCAATGAGGCGCCCTGATTTGGATGATTTACTGTGCGGATGTGTGCGTTCAATGTTGGGTGGGATTATCGCAATGACAGAATGCCACTTTTGACCGTAACTCATCGTCTCTGATGGTATTTTTATGTTTGACAAAAAGGAGATTGATGTGCTGGGCCTGGCATTTAAAGCCTTATGCACATTCTGGCTTTTTCATCTCTGTCATTTGGGTTGACTGAGGAGAAGCATATATCATTATTAGCTCACTCAGTTGAAGCCCCGTATTTATTTATGTATCTATGTTTTTCAGGCGCTTGACAACTGCAATTAAGCACAGCCCGAAGTGAGAGAAAAAGGAGCAAGATGACAGAGGCCTATCCTCCATGTGACAGCACCAACATCAAGGTAAACTGGTGAGGCACTTAAAATAATACCTAGTAAATACTCATTCAGCCACATCACTGTGCATGTTTTCTTCTCCTTTAAGCTCTTCCTGTTCAGAGGTTGCCACATCAAATAATCTGCCTCCAGCTAACCCCATCTTCTGCATCCTCTCTCTCCCCCCTAATCTCAGCAACCTCCTACCCATATATTCACTGTCCCTCCTCGGTTCATGTCCAAACCATCTCAATCGGGCCTCTCTAACCTCATCTCCACAACATCTAACATAAGCTGTCCCTCTGGTGTACTCATTTCTAATCCTACCAATCCTTCTAAAGAGAAGCTCAATATTTTAAGCTCTGCTACTTTGAGAGTTGCCTTGAGTCTTTTCCTCTGAGCCTCCGTCTCTAAACCATACATTATTGCTGGTCTTACCATTGTCTTGTACACCTTTCCATTACTTTTGCTGGTACTTTTTTTATCACGTCACACCTGACACTTTTCTCCACTCATTTCAACCTTCTATCTTTTCCCCGCTCTCTGTTACTCAGGTCCATTGACCTTAAGCATATAGCATCTACAGCAAGTGCTTGATAAGCCTACTTTCAAAACTACAGAGGCAGATCGTCCACTGTGTAAGGTCAGAAAATGATGAGTGCAAAGTTAGCTGTTGTCACTACAGACTACTAATGCTGATTATCCAAATTATGCCTCACAAATTTATGAAACATTTTTGAAGTTAAGGTTGGTCTGATTAGCACATACACTCACATAAATGGTTTTAGAAACTTTGAAAATGTGTCTTTGCAGACCGCAAGACAGTCAGTTACATTGTTCGTTACCTTTGCTTAGGGAATATGTATTCTAAAATCCCATACAAAGACTTAGCTAAAGGGCTTAGAATATCAGAATGTGAAAGTGTCCATTGCAAATGCCAATAGTATTTCCAGGTGCCTTGGAGCCAGTCTCTATGTGTGCCTTCATAAATTGGGTCCATCTCTGTTCAGTGTGGAAGAGTAAAAGTCAAAACCAATTTTTAAATTAACGTGATTTTGTGAAAAGTATTTGCTCACCTGCCTTTACACTCGTATGAACTTAATTCTTAATCCATAGGGTTTAATATGACTTTGGCCCACCCTTTGCATCTATAACAGCTTCAACTCTTCTGGGAAGGCTTTCCCCAAGATTTAGGAGTGTTTATGGGAATTTTTGACCATTCTTCCAGAAGCACATTTGTGAGGTCAGACACTGATGTTGGATGAGGAGGCCTGGCTCATAGTCTTCGCTCTAATTCATCCCAAAGGTGTTCTATCAGGTTAGGGTCAGCCCAGTCAAGTTCTTCCACACCAAACTCACTCATCCATGTCTTTATGGACCTTGCTTTGTGCACTGGTGCAGTCACATTGGAACAGGAAGTGGCCATCCCCAAACTTTTCCACAAAGTTTTCCACAAAGCTGCATGCTGTGTGATTTTATACACCTGTGGCCATGGAAGTGATTGGAACACCTGAATTCAGTTATTTGGGTGAGTGAGCAAATACTTTTGGCAAAATAGTGTATATTCTGCTCCAAAATGTACACTTGGCATTTGGCCTATTCTTCCACAAGGTTTTATTATATAAAAGAAACAACATATGAAATCTGTACCTTAAAAAAAATATAGTCTACGGATGGGCTTTATATGCTTGGCTTTACAGGGTCAGTAGCATCAAATATGGCTGTTTGGCTAGAGAATTATGAATGCTCCGATGTGTGGATATTCAAAAGAGTCTGTGGTGTGAGCCTGCCCACAGTGACTTAATCACTGGCATGAAAAGACGAACACAGATAGGAGGTAAAAAGGTAAGATTTTGAGTCACAGTCGCTCTTTGTATGGTAGATGTTGTGTGTATCAAAAGCAGCATGGGAGAAGAGGGTTTGGTTGTAAAGAATAGCAGCTTCTCTCCCAGCCTCAGTCCTCACTGATTGGCTGCATTCATGTCAAACAGATGTGTTACTACACCTCAGTAGACATCAAACAAAGGCAAACAAACAGGCGGATGGCTGAATATTTAATGTGGGACATCTGACAGTGAAAGATATTGCTCATGCTTTCATTTGCTGTTTTCTTTCATACGGAACACTGCTTTGATGCAAGCTGAACCCAAGATAACCTTTTTGAAAAATGTGTCAGAAAAAGTTTTCTTTGACAAATGCACCTTGTTAAAACTCAGGTGTTGGCTGACATTAAACACACATCACTCTGAGAGCAACACTTAGGATTTTCTGCTCTGCTTTGATCTGGTACAAAGAATTTGATGTCTGTATTACAAATGCCAACTTTAGAACAAAAGTGCAATGCTGCTTCTTAAATCTACATCATAGAGACAAAGGGTTGAAAAGGAGCAAAACCACTTTAAGGCTGTTTAACCAGAGAGGTTCCTGTCTAATGATAAAGCTGGGACCCCTCCTACATTAAAACACGTCAGTATCCCATTATTATTATTGTACAAGAATCAATGTAAATACTTTTACAATTTTTATACTAGATGACCACGGATGGCACATACCTTGCCTTATAATAATTACAACAAATCCAAAGTTCTGACAATGTGTAAACAAACGACAATAAACAATGTATCATGTGTTAAAATTGAAATGGTGTGAGCCAAAATGCACTTTCTCGACTGCAACTAGTCCAAAATTCTGCCGCTTGACTTTTAACTGGAACACAGAAACATGAAAGCACCTCACCAATTTTAGCCACACTCCACTCGCTGCCAGTGAATTTTAGAGTTAATTTTAAAAGTCTTTTATTTACTTTTAAGAGTCTAAATGATCTTGCTCCTTCTTATCTCTCTGACCTGATCCACCCTCACATGCTCTCAGGTCAGCAGATTAGCTGCAACTTCTCGTCCCCAAAACCAAACGTAAACTCCGGGGGGACCTTGCTTTTTCTGTTGCTTCTCCTAAACTGTCAGACAGGCCCAGTCTCTGCCTGTTTTTAAATCACTTCTAAAAATGCACCTTTACCACCGGCTTTTATCACTCTGTCAGATGGTTTTATTTTCCTGTTGCTTTTACTCTGTTTTTTTTTTTTTAAACTTGAGTATTATTTTATTGTATCCTATTTATATTTTATGTTATATAATGATTTGTCTTTGTCCCTTGTGTTGTTACTGTTTATTTCTTTTATGACTTGTGTACAGTACTTTGGTCAACTGTGCAGTTTTTAAAGTGCTTTATAAATAAAGTTGGCACGGTATGTTATGGAAAATAATTTACACTTTCATGTAAAATAATAGCTTTTTAATTGAGGGCAGAAACATTCCTAAAGTTGGGACAAGGGAATAAAAGTGGAAAGCAGAAAAAGTCTGCTGGGATTCGAATCTTTAACTTTCTGCACAGTACAGTACAGTACAGATGCAAATAGTGAGCTATACATGTCAGTAACTGGTATAGCGTTTTGTTGTTAACCTAAAAAAAAATCACAGATCCAGATAATGTTCTGGATGTAAAACATTTATGTATTTACTTGATTTGAAACAAACAAGCAAATATTGGCATAGGCAGGGCTTAAATTGTAAATCAAACGATGCTGGAACAAAAATTGTGCTTTGAGTCCACAAGGCCAGCACTGTTACCGGAACGTACACACAACACAATGCTCAAGCGCACACTGATCCCAAAATACCAAGCAACTGCTCATTTATACTCAATTTTAAATAACATTTTAATATGTTTGTTAACATTATTACACATTATAGCGTTTCACTTCAGTGTAATGTGTCAGTGCACGTTTGTGTGACTGCTCAGCTGATCGAGAAATCAGCTGCTATGCGTAATTACTGTGCTTTTGTAGACTTGCTCTGTCATAGACCGACTGTGTGGCCACCAGTCTGAAGCAAGAACACAGAGACTCATGCAGCTGTGGTCTGTATAAACAAAGTCTAGACTAGGAAAGTGAGCACATGGCAGCAGTAAGCTCTCAGTAGCCTAATCATGTCTCCTTTTGCTTTCGCTTCTTTTAGTGACTGCTGTGGAGCACGCAGTCTTCTCTCCGTAATTGCGTTTCACGGCTCCAGGCTCTGAGAGCCTCAAGGCGTTAGCTTGAGCTTACAGATGCATTTGAACAAACAAAAAAGAACAAACTGATGTGGATCTATGTCCTGTGCGCACAGGGGATATAATGGAGGAATAAAAAGCGCACATCGAGGGCGCATGGCGTAAGGTTTCTCTGCGTAACTATGGCTAACAGTGACACTGGTGTTTAACTGGCCCCGGGTCTCATCCTGTGACCCACGGTCAGTGCGCTAGCTCTAGCTTCCATATACTTTTGAGAAAAGAACAAACTGACGTGGCACTGCCATGTCCCGTGCGCTCTCGGGCACAGTGGGGAAATAACGCGGCACATTCAGAGAGCATCACGTAGGTCCCCTCAGCATAACCAAAGTCAGGACAAACCTCAACAGATTTACTGTCTTCTGGCTGTGAGTAACACTGTGAGTATCACTTTTGACTTAAAGAGCAGCAGTCAGCTGCAGCTCCACTCGCATTTGAAAAAACACACAGCCTACTGTGGCTCTGTGCAGCTCTGTGGATGCAGCGGGGATTGGGCGGGGTCGGAGGACATGTCAAGGTACGCACAGTGCGTACTGCTGTACACCTGCAGACACCACTGGTGTTAACAGTGGTAAATAGATCTTTCAGTTTGACGTGAAGGTGTTTTCCACCAGATTCCCTGTACACTCTATAGACACGAATTACAGCGTAGGGACAGTCTTTGTTGAAGGCATTATTGTGAAGGGCTCAAGCGTGGCTTTTATGTTTAAAACATATGCATTTCTGTGTAATTACACCTCCGATTTTCAACACAGGTTTAGGAGGTCAAAAGAGTCAAATGTAGTCAACACTTTGTTCTTAGTTGTGTCTGAGTTAGCGGATCCAAGCAAACAGTTGCAGGACCATGTCAAAATAAGGGAGTTTCCGGATCCTGTTCCGGCAAGATCCGGCTCAAATTAAGCCCTGGGCATAGGTAAAACTTAAGTTGAATGTAGAGATCCTTGACAGTTGTAACAGGTTTTTGCGGTTTTAAATGTTACTAATTTATTAGGTAAGGTTAAGGTATACTTTATTGCCCCTATCCTTCAATGTTGCTGTCAGGAGAAGGGGCAACAGTAGTGCAGCGCTCAGGGACCCTTCTCCAGATCTTGATCTAGGATCCTGGTCAGGAGCACCTAGCTGGAGGATTAGCATATTGTGCATGTTTTAGGTTGGATGGAGAAAACTGGAGTACCCAGATTAAACCCACCCAGACACAGAGAGAACGTGCAAACTCCACACAGAAAGGTCCCAGACTATCCTGGACTCAAACCTGAGACCTTCTTGCTGTGAGGTGAGACTGCTGAAAACTTTGCCTTTTTTTGTTGCCAGTGTAATTGTTGATCTGAGATGTATAAATGGTTGTATAAAATAAATGCATAAACATTGTAAATACTAAATCACACAGTGCAAACCCATAAAAGACTATGTGATGTGAAATCCTTTTCTCTCATCCAGAGCTTTGAGTTTTTTCACAGAAAATGTGTTAGCCAATGGAAAATGAATTATGTCAGCAAGCATTCCACAAAGGGACAAGCGGTCCGTCTCTCGGCCCGTCCCATGTTCATGATGCATTACCTTCAACTCACCTGCATTTCTCCTGACTGCATTAGCTGTTGTCTATGGAGGCCTTCAGAAAATAACATGGCTGTTTGAAGGCTGCTGGCTGACATGTGACAGATCCTAATCTCTGTGTCTATCTGCCGGCTGACGAATGGCCAGGGTGATAATGAAAAGAGAAGACCCAGCCAGGAGGAAACATTTGTGTGCAGGCGAAGGAACTCATATTATGTTTGATGTGTTACAGAGATCATTGCAATGGATGTGGTCAGAAAGGCTGGGAGCTTCAAAGTGTTGAATTGACGAGATCTCTTGACTGCATATGATAACGTTTTTGCATTTGAGGCACAGCCGCTCTTGTGCTGAAGAGTCGGGTCTCTTGTGTCTGTATTTACTGCCCACTTAAGATTTCAGTCTTTGGGCGGGGCATTGTTATTTTCAATTATTACACTGTGGCTGAAAACATTTTAATCATGACTACACAGATGATGCATTGAAGTTTGTGTTGTTACAGAGAGGTCATCCAGCACCAGCTCTACGGCCTCTCTCTCCATCTCCATCTCTGAGCTGGATTCAGTCGATCCTCTTTCTGCTTGCTGGGGATGAACAGAGTTTGTCTGTCAGGTGTGTCCCACCCACACAAAAGTGGCCTGTAGTTATGATATGGTTCATGTATAAAAATATGATGTTTTGGATGTTGGTTTGGATGGATATTAGTTACCCCTGCTAAGATGGTTATATTTTCACAGGATTGTTTTGTTGTCTGTTAGATAACTCAACTCTGATTTTTTAATTTTTATATTATTTAGTTTGATAGCAAAATAGTTGATAGTGAACCCGGGAATTTTCAAAGGATGTCTCTGGATGTCTCTGCTCCTTGATTTCCTGTCCCTCCTTTTGACAAGCTGTCCAGGAGAGTCATTAGAGATACAAATGTTAAGATTTAGTGGATTCATCACTATTGCGAGATTTTCGGGCATTGTTACTCAATAGGCAGAGCATTTACCCCTGAACTCGAAGATCCCTGGTTTGAGTTCTTGTCTGGGCCCTGTATATTTTATCATTGTAGGACAGGGTCAATGCCTTGGCAAAGAATTAGACGCTGCTTCTAGTGCTGCTAGTTTGGCATGTATACTATCTGTACAGCTACAAACCACATCCAGATGACTTCTTTTTAACCTTGTTTTGATTGTGACAATGTGGGCAACTGAGAATATTCATTGCTAAAAGCGTACCTTGTGAATGTGTGGTGTAGGTGACAGATCCTCCCGATGACCAGGTGTGAGGCCGCCCTCCTGAAGAGATGTCATGTGTGAGTGTAGCAGTGAACGGACGATGACGGGTGGAGGTGATCAGCAGCTCAAGGCGCCCGCTGACACTACATGATGAAATATAAAGTCGTGAGCTCCGGAGGGGGTCCAGGCTTTGCACGGATATTGCATTCTTCCATCTCTGCCCCCGCCCCTCGGGTCTCCAGTCCTGTGATATAGACCCACCAGAGGGAGGTGAAGCGCTGCAGATGGAGAGAAAATGCAGAAACAGCAGCTGTGTTCCTTAAAGTCATGTTTAACCCCCGGGATGGCTGTTACACCTCATCTACAGTCAGGCTTAATTCTTCTATGGCAGCTCTCCTATTGTTTCCTTGCTTTGCAATGATGATTCTAAAACCATTCAGTGTCTCTTATGCATTGTTGTGGGAGGTAGGTCTAACTGGTATAAAGCAATGCATCAGGCTTTAGTGTCAGATGACACCTGAATAGACAGAACAGATTTATTCATAAAGTTGAGCAAGCAGTGCTCAGTTGACCTTTAAGATTAGATGCAGAAATAATCAAATATATGTTTAGATCTTGAATTAATCCTAAAAATGGAATAATTAGCTAGAAGACTTGTAAAAGATGCAGGATGAGTGAACAAAGTGAATCCTTCTTATTTTTTGTGGCTGATCATAGTCATGTTACAGCCTCCAGGGCCTTCACTCAGCTTCAAATCCAATTTCCCAGAAAGTCTTGAGCTTTATGGGCCAAATGATCCAGCTGAGGTATTACTGTACGTGAAGACAAGGAGAGAGGATAAAATGAAACATTATCACAAGGTTACGACAGTGGTGGGCCCTTTACCAGGCGGGCTGCGCTGATGTTCGGCATCAATCTAAAACACTGCGCACTTTTACGAGAAGATGAATTATGATTGTGATAATGGTCGGAGTGACTGTGGAGCTGTCTCTGCCTCGAAGGCCGAGCCGACTTGTGGTGAAGCACAGAAGGTCAGCCAAGTGATGAATGTGATGATGAACAGCGGCTGTTATTTTCCATTGGCAGAGACCCTGGCTGTGGCAGGACCACAATAAAGACACTAAAAAAAGAGGGAGCCACTGAGAACAAATGGGACCCATTCATTTTACCCAAGGTACCCTTCCCTTTCACTTACTCTCTGTATAAATACATGGATTACTGTGGAGTATATTAAATGATAGATCAATGGTACTCTACAGTGATGTGGGAAAGTGTGTACACCCTTCTAGATTTCTTATATTTTTGCATATTTGTCACTCTTAAATATTTGTGATCATCAAACACTTTTAATATTAGAGAAAGACAACCAGGAAAAAAATACAAAATGCTGTTTTAAATGATTATTTAATTTATTATAGGAAAAACTTATCTAAACCTACCTGGGCCTAAAAGTAAGCGCACCCCTTGTTAAATCATAAATTAACTCTGATTAACCACCGTTCTTGGAAAGCTGAGTAAAGGGAATAGGTTACAAAGCCATTTCTAAGAATTTGGGACTCCAGTAAACCCTGGTGAGAGCCATTATCCACAAATGGAGAGGACTTGGGACAGTCGCTAGCCTTCCCAGGAGTGGCGTGAGGGCATAAACTCATCCAGGAGGTCACAAAAGAACCCAGAACAACATTTAAGGAACTTCGGGCCTCTTTTTGGAAGGTGTGTGGCCTAAAACTAATTTTAGGCCAGATGTGGACAATTTCCTGAATGAGTCGAAGAGCACCTGAAGTAATTTTGGTAGTTTGACCACTTTTGGTAAGAGTCACCATTTTCTTCTCCATTTGTGGATAATGGCTCTCACCGTGGTTTGCTTGAGTCTGATTACCCTTGTCTAATATTAAAAAAGTGTTTGATGATCAGAAACATTTAAACACATATAAGCAACTCAGACATACTTTTTCACAGCTGTAGATCTGGGTGTTCATTCAGTCTGGAGTAGTTTTAAGAAAATATGCACCATTTCTATAATTTTTTCTTTCTTCTTTAATATTATAAATGTTAATAAGAAATGCAATTTTAGTGCTACATAGTATTTCCACCATTTTATAAATCTATTAATGTATTAATATGTCAAATCACCCACAGTGTCAGATGTCAAAACACCAGGCTAATTCTTCTATGGGTGATTTCACCAGTTCCCGTAACACATGCATGTCTTTGGACAATGTGAGGAACCTGGAGAGAACCCACGGTAACATGGGGAGGGCATGCACACTCCACCCAGAGAGTTTGTGCGTCGGCCAGCCCGAGAAACGAACCCACGATCTCCTTGTTGGGAGGCAAGAGCACTACCCACCCCCTTACTATTTGCTTTACCTATCAACAAAACAATTAGAAATTTAAATTGCTGTTAGAAACTTATCCTTATCATTGACTTTGTTCCAGGGTGTTGAAAATGGTTTTGAGGTTTTACAAGCAATATTACACAACTGTAGTAGGGAACTTGATATAAAGCTGTCTACAACTCAGAGTCAATTAAAATACCAGAGCAAGTGAACATTTCCTGCAGGTCCAAGCTATAGTTTGTGATCGTTTGTGTGAGTTTAAAGCTTGTCTGAAAGTTTTCTCAGTCTTGGTTTTGTACTGCCTATTTTTTCCTCAGGGCTGAAGAAAAACTCTGGGCTCAGCGGGACATCCACTTTATTTTTCAAAGTCTTCTACCTGCCACAGTTACAACCACCATCAGTCCAACAGTTGTTTTTTCATGTGTTTAGGAGATATTACAACGTGGACTTTGTTATCCTGGAGACCTGACCACAACATTACTCAAGGTTTATTACTTACTACACTTTGAAACAATCATTAACTCATCTTTTTTACTCCCTCTGTGTTTTGGTCACATATGAAGAATAGGTCTTTGAAGCTATTGAACCTACCCCAGGTATGACTCTCAACTATCACTAGTGGTATGGATAAGCGGCATTACAAAGTCACTGAGTTAACCCATGGTTTCTTTGGACATACAGTATGGAGTTAAAATGAAGACTAACTAAATATATTGACAGTACCTGTATGCAAAATGAGCAGCACCTCAATTAATGTCATGCAAAGCAAAATGCCGTTCAGTGTACACATGTATAAACATTTAGGTTTTGGCTTGAACATCTTACACACAGTTTTGTACTCATTTCACTGACTGGTCAACAGACTGGTTCTATAGCCTATGTAAAGAAGTTGGCTGTTTCCAACAGGAATCCACTTCTGCACAAAGTTAGCCATCTTTTTTGTAATATAAAATTCCTACGGTTGACCTCAAAGTTATCTAGCTAACCCCCTGTAGCTTCATACTCCTGGCCCTGGTGCATTTTTATGTGATATGAACATAACTCGACACACAGGTTCACCTAGGGGCTGTTTAGACGACTACGCACTTTGCCGAAACCACAAAGGTTTGATTGCGGTTTGGCCTTTTTCTTACACGATTGGACGGGTTTTCTGAATCCGCAATCTTTTGAAAACACTGGCAGAGGTGTTTTGGTCTCATAGCAAGGAGCCGCTCCACTCTTGAGTAAACTATGAAAACGCTGTCCTCACTACGACCTGAGGGGCGCTGGCGACACGAGAAGAGTGAACTGAGCTTAGAAAAGATTTTGTCACTTTTGGTGTGAGTCCACCATAATTGGCTGTCTGTTGTGCACAGGTCAGCAAACCCATGAGCGCAAATTATGCTCATATGCTTTTATGTCTCATACATTCATATTTAGTCTAGTAATAGCTGTATAATACTTACCTTTATGAGAGACTTTATGATAATGGCTTGAGAAAAACACAAGTCAGTTACAGGCTGTAGCTATCACTTCCTCTGCTGTTTATTCTCTGTGTGGTGTAGAGCATTTGCATGGCCCACACCGCCGTATGCTGGACAAACACGGGTACTACAGTTTACAATCGTTTTCCTTACACCTCAGCGTTGTCGTGTAAACAGTCCCTTACTTATAGAGTCGCTCGATATAAGCACAATACAGGCATCCACACATGCACAGTCCTTAGGGAGTCAGTATGTAGCAGGACATTAGGAGAGCTGTAGGAACTGCTGTTGTTGAAGTGTTGTCTTCCAGGCGGGTAATGAAGTTGATGGTTCAGGCTTAGGTCTTCTCTGAATGACAGCGGGAAAGATGGCTGTACACACGTGTGCCAAGAAGTCTGTTGCCGCCTGTGTGTTTGCATAATAAAAGCTCTTCCATTTTGTTTGTTCGTCTGCTTTTTTCCATTACCAAATGTTTACCTGAAATGATGGCCAGAACTCGCAAACAAAGCAAAGGGATGTCATTTTAAGATAGTACATAGCAAGTTTATTATTTTTGGTGTACTGAAAATCATGTTAGAAAAAAATTTGAAACACACCAGAAAATTAAACCCCAGCGACAACATCATAGCAGTAAATTTGTTTTTGTATTTCATTAAACTGTCATCTCCCTTCTATATCACGTAGCAGTAGCGCGGTCTTAGCTGGGGAGCCTATTTAATGCATGCTTCATAAAACAATTACTTACACAAGGACACATAGATGCCTGTCAGTCAAAGTCGAAATCAAAGGCAACCTCAGACAGTTATGAAAGCACCCAGAGCTGGAAACTAAAGTATTCTAAAAAAATCACTGGTTTCTACATATTTTTCCTATAATGTTTTCAAATTCAAGGGAAGAACCAAAACTCCCTGGAATTTCTTTTCACTCAAAACCTTTGTTGTACTGACCTCTATGGGCGAAAGTCTATTGTTTCTGATTAAAACAGTCAAAACAGACAAGTTGATAAGCCAACAGTGTAATTTTGGTAAAAGAAGATCATCTCATATATTATATTTGTCAGGGGCTGGTGAATTAGTCAATAATCTTTCATAATACTACCACTGCAATGAATATATACAGTAGTTGTAATAATGTTGGTGTATTTATGTCAAGAGGGGCTGGCTGCCAATGAGCAGCTTTTGAGCGGGCCACTTAGACTGGCATGGGTCAGACCTGCAGCCCCTTAAACTGGAAGAAACACAATTAATTTTGGTTGTGGTTTGATTCGGTCCCATAACTCAGTGGTTTCCAACCTCTTTTTTTTTTTGTCTTGTGTACCCCCTAAGCTTTTTGTCCTACGAGTGCCCCAAAAAGTTCTCATATAAAATATTTGTGTTCATTGGTATAAAGACTATGTACTTTGTTGTAAAGGCTTATTCACCTGCATTTGAGGCCCCTGCTGCATCCTAGATTTCCCGGACCTATCTCGCCCCACTCACCTGTCTGGATGAGGCCCACCTGCTGCATCCTATGGACTTCCTCAACCTACCTCACCCCACTCCCTGGATGAATCCTTACAGAGCTGATCTATGATCCTATAGATGAGCTAATGGTTGGGCTCCATAAGGTTTCTTCTTTTTTCCCGCAGCTGGGTTTTTTTAGGAGTTTTTCCTTACCGATAATGAGGGTCTAAGGACAGGAGTGTCCTGGGTCTGTTTAGTGTAGTTATTGTTTGTGCTGATTGCTGTTTGTGAAGCCCTTTGAGGTGACTTTTGTTGTGATACTGGGCTATACAAATAAAACTGAATTGAATTGATTTTTTTTTTTTTTTAATGAGCATATAATATATATTATAATATTATATAACATATAATAATATATTTAGCAGTTTCACCTTGCTTTTTATAAGTTTCAATCATTCAATTTGAAAGCATTTGAAATACAGTGTTTTCTTATCACCTCGAAAATACAGTAATTTATAAAATATTTCCAAATACCCCCTGCAGTGTGCTCACGTACCCCTAGTGGTCCCTGTACCACTGGTTGGGAAACACTGCTATTACCAACCAATAACCTCTGTCGGCAAACAGAGGATACTTTTTTTTTTTTTTTTTTTTTTGCTTCAGGACCCAAAAATTGCTTAAATGGAACAAAACTTGCTGGGCTGAAATTCCTTGCTAACAAAACTTAGACAAGGTGCTAAGATCTTATTATTACACAATCACATTTACTGTTATGAAATGCTTTTAGATTATTTCAAGTTCTTCGTAAAAAAAAAAAAAGCTGGGGAAGTGAATCTCCTTATGAAGTTGCATACATGGTGGCTCATATGTGACCTTTTGACCTCTTAGCTGTACATTAAATAGAACAAAGACACTATGGACAATGGACAATATGGAAAGTTGAAACAGCCAATAAATAAAAAAAAAATAAACCAAAAAAACTCATAATGTGTGTCTTTAAATGCAGCATTAAACCTCAATCTTACACTCAATGTGACACAAGTGAATGACACAAGACTGCCAAAACACTGACTCACGGCGGACACAAAAGACCCAAAAACTGTTCAGGGGAAGAATATGAACACGTAGACAATCGGCTCAGTTGTCATAGAAACCGCTCTTTCTCACAGACTAATAATTATAAAAGTCACTTTATTTCCGCCGATAGAAACAAAGCAATTTAAAAAAACACTGCTGAATTTCTACTTCTGCCCAGACACCACCTGCTGAGAACGAAATGGAAACCTTAAAGGGGTCCTGCCAGTGATGACCATGGTGTAGGTCAGGCCAGGGCAGAGACTTGGCTCGCCTGGTGCTGCTACCCAGAATGCACTAGCTCCTTTTTTGCACAGATTCATTACTCATGCTCTCCCACACTGACTGCGGGTTACATATCATTAGCTCTGATCAAACAGTGTTCAGTTTGCGGACACGGTCGTTGTCATGTCTTCCGTCTGTCCCGTCACTTCCCCGCACCCCCCTTCTCCCGTCCCCTCCTCATTCCCTCCAATCATAAAAGAAGTCTAAAAATCAAAAGATTAATTCAGCGTCATTGGTTTAAAGCAATTAACTGCTGTTGCAGCTGTAATCCCCCGAGTTATGTCTGAAATCCAGAAATTGGCCACTGGAGATGTCCTGCTCGGCCCACACTACATTGTTTTACTGCATAAATGGAGTTTAAAGAGCACTTCTGTACTTTGGGGAAAAGCTGTACTTTTGTAAAACTTTGGATAATTAGCAGATTTATCTTTGCATTTCAATGGGTCTTTGGTTAGGTTTTTTTGAAGCACAGATTGTTAATCCGCTGCATTCATTTTGGATAATTAGAATAAGAACTCTATTTATTTCATCTAAACCCAGCCAATTTGCAGAAGTTATTGCCCATTGCTGTTTTTATAGCTATTTCTCAAGTCATGTTATGCATTTTAATAAGCGCCTCATTGGTCTGATTTGTCACACTGTGGTTCATTTAGTCACAGTCTGTAGAAAAGTACAATAGTTTTGGCTGGTCTTTAATGTTTTAATGAGTGCTTTATACTTTCAGAAAGCCTCAAGAAGACTGACTAAGAGTGAGTACTGACTGCTGCTTCACTTGACCGTCTTCTTTGTGTTGTGATAACAGTATATGGCCACCAGGAGGGGCTGTAAGATCATAAACAACGCAGGCATGTGTGCTCATTTACTGGCACTGACCTCACATGCTTGTTTTTTTCACAATGTGACCCACTTCTCTTAGTAGTATTATGTAACCCCCTAGCTATAGTTTACCATAGTTTCATTCCTGAGTTCTTGTGTGACAAACTACACAGCACACTCCAGACCGAGAGGGTGAACTATGCAAATCCAAAAACAAAATCAATTATAGTTGTGAGGAATTACTGTGTTCTTTTTTACTGTCCTTTACATGGCCAGTTTGTGTTGGAAATGGATTTCTTTTTGCTTCACCCTAAGGTTTTTCCTTTTTTCCCATGAGAGTCAAAGGACGTTTGGTGTTGTTCCTTCTCGCAAGACTTTTAAATGAACTGTTGGCCTACACAAAAATATATGTCCTGTTTGAGGCTGCTGGTTTAACAGGTACAGAGAACAATGACAAAGTAAAAAAAAAAACTGCCTCGATACATCAATAGTTCCCCAATGGACAGCCACATTGAGAATGAATATAGTTTTAATGTTCTAAATCTTTAATGCTGAATATTGTTTGTTTTTTCCTTAAGATGGTGAAACAAATTTTAAAATATAAACACTAAGGTACTGGGGGAAAAAAAACTGTCCGTTAAAACAGTAAAAAATTAACAGGGATAAAATTGGTTTGTTTCCCACATTCCCCACATTCCCCACATAGTAAGGAATCACTGACTTAGAGGACAGACTTTGTAACTTCACTTGTTTTACAGAAAGTAAACATTGTCCCAGAGTTTCTACAGCTTTATTGTAGTATGCAAATAAAACATCTTATTATGAAAGGACACAATGAAAGCGGTAGGGCTGGTGTGTTGACATAAAAGTGAAAGACAAGGCCCTTTAACCTGTGCTCTTGTCACTAGAGTTTCTATATTTAGTGCCCCTTCATCTTCGTTTAAAAGCTATACAGGAAAAGTTATGTGAGGAATTTGTTTCACAGCGTCACTCATCTGGATTTCCTAGTGAGAGAGACAAAGAGCCACATAGTTGAGTGTTATTTTTATCATTTCGTTTGTGCTGCGTAGTGGTGCAGTCCCATACCTGATATTTACCTCAGCCACAGAGTCTGTAATCATGAAAAATACCATCTACTGATTACAGGCTTTCTGTGACCCACTGCTTTCAGTAATCACATGTTTCTTTCAACACTTCTTTTTATTCTGTATTTAGACCTGTCCAAACATTAATGTAGGTTCTGTAAGCTTTCAGATCTACAGAATAACAAAGGACACAGTGTTTTTTCATAGACTTCAATCAAAACTACACTAATTGGTAAGTATTTCATTGAGTCCATCACATAACCCCGCCTTGTTAACAGTTTACATAAAACCAGTTCTATTTTGAATATTCTACAACCCCAATTGGAAAATATTTGCCTAAAATGTGTGCAATGCTCTGCAGATCTCATAAAACCATAATTTAATCACCCTAAAACATTAACACTATGTCAGAGGTTGGAAAGGAGAGGTTTAACCATTTTTAAGATAACATAATGGCTCATTTTGAACAGCAACACATCTCAAAAAAATTGGTAGGAGTATAGGACTAGAAAAGAAAGCTTTACTAATAAAAAAATAAACAACTGTATTTGGTAACTGATTAAGTTAATACTCTTGTTAATACTATTGTGAATAAAATAAGGTTTCATGAGATGTATCATTTGTATTCAGCATTTTATTTTATTTTACAGTGTCCCATTTTTTATTTATTTATTTATTTATTTTCAAATTGGGTTTTATTTTCAGTTTGTTTAAAGAACACCTTAATATTGCATGACCCATCTTGGTGCCAAGGTGTCGCTGCTCCTTTACTGTTATTATCAAAGCTTATGTGTGTCTTTTATTACAGTGTTTTAATTGCGTTGTTAGGTTGGGTTTGCTTAATTAATGGGCAAGGCAGTTACCTAATCAGAGGTGCACTAGTTACTGTGTGTACTGTCGGGAAACTATGACATACCACCCACAAAATTTAATTTATTGGTATTAAGGACTCCAACACTACATGAGTCATTTCTTGAGCAACTTGTTTGCTCAACTCCAATCCATTTGATCACATTATGGTTAAAGTACCAAAAGCCAGGGCTTTAGCCTTTCTGTTGTTGTTGTGTTTGCTCTTCAGTGGATCAGGATGTTCCACAAGCTATAACAGAATTACAGTGACTTTTTGTGAACATTTAATTGATTTGTCTTTCTGCTGCCAGAGGTGAGCTGCTTTTAGACCTGTGACAATTTCTCACATACTCAAACACGATGTGCAAACTACACACTGACTTAGACTACGTTCACACTGCAGACAAAAGTGGTCCAAACCCGACTTTTCTGCCCTTATGTGACCTGTATCAGACTTTTTTGTGACAGTGTGAATAGCACAAATCAGATTTTTTCAAATGCAACCCAGGCCACTTTCATATGTTCTTCTAAATCAGATACGCAATCTTATATTTTACAATGTGGCTACAGACTATATGGACAAGTCACATTTCATCTGACTTTTATGTCATTATAATGTAACAGAGATACCAATTAAACTTCATTTGTATTTAAGGTGACATTCCTGTTGAAGCTAAACTTGAGGGCTCGTATTGTAACTGTACCGAGGAGAAATGAGAAGAGAAATATTAAGAAATCAGGACTGAAGTGTGTCGCTGACAGCTATATTCAAGCATCTTCCTTCTAAATCCTAAAATTATGGATAAACTCTGTGTCAGTGAAGCCTCTCATGTCACAGTCCCACCACTCCAGGCTCCATCACGTCTTTTTATGTGCATTCAGGTCACTTTAGGGCCAGAGATGATTCACACATGAGACTGATGGAAGTCACATGCAAAATTAAATGCAGCCATGCAAAAAAATCTGAATTGAGCATTAAAACTTCCAGTGTGAACATAGCTTTAGTGTCATGCTTTTAGAGCCTCTGAGCTTAAAGCTGTTTTTAAGTTATTCAAACGCATCATTCAAAAGCATTACTTATTTTGGGTAAATTGTTCATTTATTCCTTTTAATTTAGCCACAATAAATCACTGCTTGTGACAGTCCCAAGCCCTGATAACTGGAGAAGGTTGTGTCATCAGAGCCATCTGGCATAGAAAACATATGTCAAATTAATATTCACATCATTCTAGGACTCTTCTTTTCAGCTGTTCAATTCAATTTCAATTCAATTCAGATTTCTTTGTATAGCCCAGTATCACTACAAAAGTCACCTCAAAGGGCTTTATAACAGTTGATCAAACATAAACACACAATCAGACGAACACAAACAATAACTACACTAAACAGAGCCAGGACACTCCTTAGAACCCTCCTTCTCAGTAAGGAAAAACTCCTACAAAAAAAACAAGCTGTGGGAAAAAAGAAGAAACCTTATGGAGCCCAACTGAAGGAGAGATCCTCTCCCAGGACAGACAGGCAATGCGTCTAGGTCTGTTAGTCCATTAGCTCATCTATAGGATCATAGATCAGCTCATCCAGGGAGTGGGGTGAGGTAGGTTGAGGAAGTCCATAGGATGCAGCAGGTGGGCCTCATCCAAACAGGTGAGTGGGGCGAGATAGGTCTGGGAAATCCAGGATGCAGCAGGGGCCTCATCCAGACAGGTGAGTGGGTTGAGGTAGATCCAGGAAATCCTTAGCGGTGAGGTTGAGGGCCCACAGGTCGGGACAGGAGCACAGATGGGGTCAGCTAAGATCCAATCGTCACTGGGACATCTGCCGGCAGCCCGGCATCTGAAACAGTCCCCACTCCCCCAGAGGGGAGCGGGAGAGAGGGACACCTTGTGAATAGCAAGGAACTGATTGGAGATATAGAATATTTGGTAATATTAATTACAGTGATAGGAGAGGAGCAGCAGATGAAACCAGAGGACAGAGGCTCAGTGCACCATACTTCCCCCAGCTTCTAGCTCCTAGAGCAGCCTATCTTCAACTGTGGAATTAACCCTGTTCCTAGCTGGCCTGACCATAAGCTTTCTTGAAGAGGAACGTTTTAAGCCTAACCTTAAATGTAGAGACTGTGTCTGCCTCTCTAACATGAGCTGGAAGCTGATTCCATAAAACAGGAGTTTGGTAACTAAAGGCTCTACCTCCAACTGTACTTTTAGAAACCCTGGGAACCACTAATAGCCCTGCATTTTGTGAGCGCAGTATTCTGCTTGGTTGGTATGGCTCTATAACATCAGTTATGTAGGATGGCGCCGTACCATTTACGGCCTTGTAAGTCAAGAGAAGGATTTTAAACCTAATTCTGAGTTCAACTGGAAGCCAGTGAAGTGAAGCTAGCTCAGGAGTAATATGTTCTCTTCTGTTAGTTCCTGTTAATAATCTTGCTGCTGCGTTTTGAAAAAGCTGAAGACATTTTAGAGAGTTTTTAGGGCATGCTGCCAGCAGAGAGTTACAGTAATCCAACCTAGATGTAACAAATGCATGGACAAGTTTTTCAGCAGTCACTTTTAGATAAAATATTTCTGATTTTGGCTATGTTACGTAAGTGAAAGAATGCTGTTTTATAGGCTTGGTTTATATGAGCCTTAAATGATAAATCTTAGTCAAATAAAACTCCTAAGTTTCTCACAGTAGAACTTGAGGCTACACTGACACAGTCCAGGGAGACTCTCTGGTATCTGATAGAGCATCTCTCAGGTTTTTGGGGCCTAGTATAATGACCTCTGTTCTTTCTGGGTTTAGGAGGAGATAGTTAATGGTCATCCAGGTCTTTATGTCTCTCACACAGGCACTAAGTTTCTCAACGCAGTCATTCTGATCAGGTTTAATTGATAAATACAACTGTGTATTGTCTGCGTAACAGTGAAAATTAATGTCATGTTTTCTGATTGTTTCCTAAAGGCAGCATGTAAAGCATGAACAGAATGGGTCCAAGTACTGAGCCTTGTGGCACTCCATAGCTAACTTTACTGCACTGTGAGGAATGTTCATTTACACTGACAAACTGGTACCTATCAGATAAGTAGGATTTAAACCAGCAGAGGGCGGCTCCTCTGACCCCTATGTCACCGTCTAATCTCTGGAGTAAGATGCTGTGGTCAAGTGGTGTCAAAGGCTGCACTGAGATCTAACAGAACTAGAATTGAGACCAGTCCATTGTCTGAACTTAATAACAAGTCATTTGTGACTCTAACTAATGCAGTTTCTGTGCTATGGTGGGGTCTAAACCCTGACTGAAAATCTTCAAATAAGCTACTGTCCTGTAGGTGGCGACATAACGGCTTAACTACAACTCTTTCTAGGATTTTTTAAATAAAAGGGAGATTTGATATTGGTCTATAGTTGGCTAAAATGTCA
Organism: Bostrychus sinensis; assembly: GCA_020698575.1. Taxonomy (NCBI): domain Eukaryota; kingdom Metazoa; phylum Chordata; class Actinopteri; order Gobiiformes; family Eleotridae; genus Bostrychus; species Bostrychus sinensis. The sequence goes on along the minus strand of CM036249.1, from coordinate 15,778,836 downwards.
GGATCTAGACTGGGTTTTTTTTCAGAAGAGGTTTAATAACTGCATATTTAAAAGACTGTGGCACATAACCTGTTTCTAAGGAGGCGTTTATTATAGTCAGTATAGGTTCATTAATTAGGGGAGTTTCTTTAAAATTTTGGTTGGTATTGGGTCTAAAAGACAAGTTGAGGTTTTGGAGGACATAATGACACATCTCAGCTTGGTCTACAGCGATGAAGTAGTCTAATGTTACAGATGGTTTTATAGTGGCCTCCATTTTTACAGCTTTGGCTTGCTCTGAGCTAACCGTAGGGAGAATTTTTATTTAATTTGTCTCTAATACTTGTGATTTTGGTGTTAAAAATGTAAGAAAGTTTTCACAGCTGAGAGTAACAGGGATACAGGGTTCTGCTGAGCTGTGACTGGTGGTCAGCCTGGCTACAGTGCTGAACAGAAACCTAGGGTTGTTCCTGTTTTCTTCTATTAAAGTTGAATAGTATCTGGTTTTGGCCTCGCGGAGAGATTTTTTATAATTTAAAAGACTATATTTCTAGGCATTCAGAGACTGCTCTGAGCTGGAGTGACGCCATAGCCTTTCTAATTTGCGGGTTGCTTGTTTAAGGGAACGTGTTTCGGCATTAAACCATGGTGCTACTCGATTCGGCCTAAAGCTGTTCCCTTTCAAAGAATCACCTATCTGGCCTCTCTAACTTTATTAACAAAACATCTGACATGTGCAGTCCCTTTGATGTACTCATTCTTATCTTATCCATCCTTGTCAGTCCCAAAGAGAACCTCAACGTCCTGTCTTATTTACCTATTTTTACACATTCTCCATTGCTCTGGACCGTTGACCCCAAGTTCCTGAAAATCCTGCACCTTTTAGCTCACCACTCCACTGGGGTCTCTCTCATTTACAAATATGAATTCTGTCCTGCTTCAACTAACCTTAATTCCTCTCTTTGAGCCAGATAATTCACAGTATAATTCATCATTTATTTAGTTTCTCTGGTCTATCCTGCTATGGGTGGCTGAGTGCAGTGACGTAAGGAAGTAATCAGGGGCCCCAGTGCAGGATTTCAGAATGGGCCCATAAGTTATGAAGCACATTCAGGAAGTCTATACTTCCACATATCATAATTTAAGTTGTAAAAAGTGTACTAAAATTTCTTAAAGTCCACTAATAGTCAATAAAATACTGATGTGCATTTTTGTTTATAACTTTATAAACATTATGTAAATATTTTGAAAGTATTATGCATATCATACAATTTTAATATTTTTTTAATTATAAGAAAAGCTTGTTTGTGTTCATGTTTGCAGTGTAATTTATAGCCCAGAATGAAAATAATCCTCTAAAATGTAATTAATAATTAAGGACTGTCAATGGGGGCCCTCTCATGTCCTGGGCCCCAGGGCTGCTGCACTGGCTGCACTGCCTGAAGTTATGCCCCTGGCTCAGTGTTAACAAAATGATTGTTATGTTGTTGGGTGTTTTGTGTTGAACATATAACTTTAATAACTTTATTCTTGGACAATTTTATAAGTGGCATAAACTTAAGACTATCTACTCTTTGATTTTAGTTTTTAGGGTCATATACACATGCACAAGTATTTATTCATGATCATTTACAAAACTGGGTCCTACAGTCCGACCGGCCACATGACCAAATTCCAGCATCATGTGAGTAGCACCTCACCAGCCGACATCTAGTCACGTGACACAGAGGCAGTAAAAACAAGGGCAGCAGCGTTGTGTGTTGAATGCATTATCTGGTATAGAATGTGTGCATTATTGGGAAGAGGTCACAGTCATGTTTGTACACATCCCTGGCCCTAAATATGGTATTTATATGTGCTATAGCATTACACTTGGCCCAAAATTATGGGCCAAGTGCCATCTTTTAACTGGAAGCAAAAGGCATGAGCAGATTAACGTTTTGGAATCTTTAAACTGGCTTCCTGTTTGTTTTAGGTTTGATTTTAAGATTTTATTTTTTGTTTTTAAGGTTTGGAATGGACTGGCCCCACACATTACATCACGGACGTCTTCCAAGTTTACACTCCGGCACGTTCACTGAGGTCTGAGGGCCAGCTCCAGCACATGGTTCCTAAGACCTAGACTTAAAACCAGGGGGGACATAGGCCTTCTCTGTGGTCAGGCCCCAGACTGCGAACGCCTTAAGGCCTCCATACACCAAGGCGACGATCGCCCATCTGAAGCCGTCTTTACGGTTCTTCCACGTCGCTCAATTCCATCCTTTTGATATGTATGCGCCGTCTGCCCCCATCGCTCCAGGACGGAGGCCGTCTGACCAGTTTTCTGCCGATTAGCCTTGTTGAATCGGCGTCTTTGGTCTTTGGCACGAAGCGCTCTGATAGGCCTAGCACTACAGCTGCCGCGCCAATCAGCTCACGGGAATTTTAGCGGAAGTGACGGCAGTGACAAGAGTGAAAACCACTGTGGCAGCTGTACTGTCACCATTTTTGCATTCTTCGCAATTCCGTGCGGAAAGTCATCTTCTTCAAGTAACAGAGCAGCGGCACCTAATCCACGCAAAACAATGTCCAAACCGGCCATGATCACGCTTCTCAAATGTTCAAACAAGCTGAGAACAGTGGCAGACCAAGGCGCGCTACATGCATATGTCTTCCGCAAACATTGTGTCACTTCCGTTGATCTTTGTTCACTGGCTATCGCCATCTGCCGCTTTGGGGGGGGTAATTACATCACGTGCATGCGCAAGACACGGTCTTTAGGTTGGTTGTCGCTTCGGTGTATGAAGAGGGAAAAAGGTCATGCGACGTGAGGAAACGGGAGGGAACGAGAGGAGACGAGAGGAGACGAGAAGAGACGAGCTGTCGCTCCGTCTTATCGGTGGCAGTCTGGGCGTCGCCTTGGTGTATCGAGGCCTTTACACACTTTGGAAACTCTCTTTTTTTGTAAAATGTGTTATATAAATAAAGTGGATTGGATTAGCATGAACCCAAAACACTAGCTTTTATCCCAGAACAGAACCAAGAATACACATACCATATTTGTAAATAAAGTTAAGGTACAAACCTTGTATAAACCTAATTTAAAAAAAGTAATTATTTGCACTTTCAAAAGAGAGGGTGAATTTAAATTTCATACCTTTTCATGCAATCAACAGAATAACTTTACAACATCACCTACGCCGTACTGAGTGTTTAAATACACATTTTTATTTCAGATGGTTTTTTATTGTAACTAGGGTACTTTCCTCACCACGGAGGAGGTGTGAAGGGAGCAAGCGGAGAGCTGGGTGATAGGAGAAGTTGAGTGATTTTGCAGATCAGCGAATTCTAGGAGGTCAGGGAGAGCTGTGTGGTGTCATTCAGGAACTTTTTTTTTTTTAAGAGCAAGGGTCACATTTTATGAGGAAAACACAACACAAGTCAGTAATCACATTAACAGACTTTTCTAATCTTTAGTACATGCTTCTATCAGTCAAACTTCTAACAAAAAAAAATCAATGTATAAGAGAGTACTTAGGCCCTTGCCCCAACCACACTTAACTGTTGCCACGTATTGAACACAAAACCCTGTGTAGTAGTTTTCTTAGCACCTGGATAGTTTACTGGAGCACATTGGATGTCCTGTTCAACTCCTCTGATCTTGCCCCGAAAGTCATCTGAAGCTACTTGTTATGTGCACCAAAGTGTTCATTAGAGAGATAGCCTCTGGACACACCCTGACTGGTCAGAAATAAAGAGCCAGTTCCAGGCTCTGGAGCAGAAAGCAGAAGTGCACTAACAGGAAGTGGGTTGATAAACATGCTGACACTAGTAATAAACAAATACATAAGTAAAAGTTGGGTGTCAGTAATTACCAAGAAATGATTTGTTTCTGGTGTAAATTTGGATCATTGCCTGGATTTATTTCCTTTCTTGTGAGATGTGTTTGCAGCAGTAAATCTGGACCCCAGTCTGAATGCTGTGTGTGTCTGTGGTGCCTTGGCTGAGGTCTGCATTCTCTGAGTGCTTCCTGTCAAAACATTTTATTTATGGTTTTATTCCCAGTAGAAGATTTGCAGGAAGAGCAAATAAGAAACAGACCTTTGGGGGGAATATGTGAATGTGTTTTGGGTTTATGCATCTTTTTGTCCAAAGACAATCTGTTCTTTACATAGTTTCCCAAAAGCAGTGAGATAATTAAATGTCTATGTTATGTGACTTTCAAAATTAATGAGTATAGTTGTACTTTGATTATTCCTATGCATGATTTTTTGCCTCTGTGTCTTTTCAATGTCAGACTGCATCAGAATGCATGTCAAATATGCAAGAGAGATTCTGGGAGGTCTGGCTGCGCTGAAGACCGTCTATGCACCAGGTGAATATGCAGCCTACACATCATCATGCTAATATCAACAATATGTGCGGCTAAAAACAATTTTTCTAACTGCTTCATTATTTTTTATCAAAAAGTAAAAAGTAAGCAAGCAAAATCAGTACAAAGTTCAAAGTCACCTCATTCTCAAGGTTTACATCCTCCCACGCTTGTGATTTTCCAATGTGTGCTCCTCACAAGAGATAGTTGAAAGTATTGTTTAATGTAGCAGAAGGCAAAGCTCTTATGTGCTTCAAGGTTGTTACCTTAGCACAGTGGAGTTTTGCTCGCCAAAGTCTGATCATCTGAGGTCATCCCCAGACATGTCATTCTGAGTCCCTTCAGTAAGTCCATAAAAGTGAATCTGGTCATAAAACTGTAGCATTCCCATCCTGTTTGTAAAGACCAGGCTAACTTTATTCAACACCCATGCATAGACTTTGTTAAACGCAGCATTCGAGAGAAATCAAAGGTTAAGGTGACGAAATTCAACTAAGTTTAATGCTTTTGAGGACCATTCAACTTTCGAAGAGTCGTGCCTTCTATTTTCTAATCAGTTTCTGATAAGATGTTCCCTGCTGTGTTTGTGAGCGTGGGGTTAAAGCTCCTGCTTGGAAGTGCAGTAGTGCCTTATGGGAAGTGGGGGTGGCAGCAGCGGGCTGGCAGCAGCAGGCTAACACATATTTCAGGAATGCGTCTAAGTCTGGGAGATGAGCTCAATCCCTGCCCCCACCTTCTCCTTCCACAGAGGGACTTTGCCACAGGAACAGAGCGTTAACCCCAGGGATACATTTGAATAAGTATGTCTTGTTTATGTCAGCAATTTGACAATGGCTGGAGGTGTGCTAGCATATAACAGGCACCAAGCTTTTCTGAGAATGCTAAGCTAGTTTTAACAATCACACTCACAAATACATAATAGTTTAGTGTGGAAGCCAACAGTACTCACAGGAGAAGCGACAAAGAATGGATTAAAATAAGGCCTAAAAATACATACCTCTGTGTTAAATGTTACTATATTTGAGGGCAGAGGAACAAATCATGATGTACACTATATTTCAAAAAGTATTCACTCACCCACCCAAATAACTGAATTCAGATTATGGTGTGGGGTTGTTTTTAGGAGCTGGGCTTGGCCCCTTAGTTCCAGTGAAAGGAACTCTGAATGCTTCAGCAGACGAAGAGATTTTGGACAGTTCCATGCTCCATTCTTGTGAGAACAGTTTGGGGATGGCCACTTCCTGTTCCAACATGACTGCGCACCAGAGCACAAAGCATGGCCCATAAAGACATGGATGAGTGAGTTTGGTGTGGAAGAACTTGACTGGCATGCACAGCGTCCTGACGTCAACCTTTGGGATGAATTAGAGTGAAGACTGCGAGCCAGGCCTTCTCGTCCAACATCAGTGTCTGACAGATGTCTGATGTAGATAGATGCAAAGGGTGGGCCGACCTCATATTAAACTCTATGGATTAAAAATGGGATGTCACTTAAGTTCACGTGTGTAAAGGCAGGTGAGCTAATACTTTTGGAAATATTGTGTAACGCTCATGCAATTATGACACAGCTCGACAAAGACACTGCACAATCTAAAATGTACAGTGTCTGTGTCAGGTCTGCAAATATTTTATCTTGTCCTATCTTGTACCATTACAAGATAGGACCTTCAGCCAGATCATTAAAAAATGTATTATTAGTTTTTTTTGTTTTTTTTTTCATGGTAGTAGGGGTGGCAGTAGCACTGTCGGCAGAGCTGCTTGCCAACTAACCCAAAGGTTGGTGGTTCAAGCCCAACTAGCAAGCATTACATACTGTCATTGTGTCCTTGGGCAAGACACTTCGCCTACCTTTCCTATGTATGAATGTGTCAGTGTGACTGTGTTTGGTGGTTGGAGGGGCTGTAGGGGCAAAACGGCAGCCACGCTTCCATCAGTCTGCCCCAGGGCAGACTGATGGAAGTAACACACCACCACCGAGTGTGACTGAGGAGTAAATGAATAATGGACCAAATTGTAAAGCGATTTGAGAAGCTTGACAGCCTTGTAAAGAGCAATATAAATCCAACCTGTCCAACAGCATTGTGGCTCAGTGCAAAGCATTTACTTCTGAACTAGAAAATTCCCAATTCTCCAGGTCTGGTCCTATATCTGTATCATTGCTAGGTAGGGTCAGTGCCTTTGGGAAGGAACACCAGCTTTGTACATGTGTGTCAAGTAAAAGACACAACACTGTAATTGTCTTTATCAGTTCTGTTATAACATTTCAAAGCAGCCATCCTTATTATAAAACCTTCTAACCTGACAGCTGATGCTAAAAGCACAACGGTAGGTCCTCTTACAGGAAAATTCAATATTTACTTTGCACTCCTCTCACAGCAGAGCCCCTGCAGCGATCAAAGTGAGTTCACCCCATGGTCAGAACATGCAGGTGTTTATTTAGCAGTGAAACATTGTACATCGAAAAAGCTGGTGCTACAAGCCGAGATACACTTCAAATATAGATAAAATAAGCTTATGATCTTTGCAACAGTATAAAATGTCATTGTGTTACTCCTGAAGTTACGTGTTGTTCTAGAGTAAGAGTTGATTGTAGGCCTTGCACCTTAGTTTTAATGTCAGTATAAAATGGCTTTATCAGTCACTGTCTGCTACACAAGCTCCACACAAGCTCCTAATGACCTTTGTCTCTGTGATAAACAAATTACAACAGCTGGCTCTTTTCCCCACACGGAACTGCCATCCTTATCTAACTGCTGCAGTCACACTCACTCTCCAATTTTCTATACAAATATTTTGTCTTGACCTTCGCCGGCAGAGATTAAATGAATTTTTTTGTGTCAATGTGACAAATGCTGTTAAGGCCCAGTCCAAAGTGACATGAGCAGTGGACTGAAAGCTGTCCTGACACTCACCGAAATAGCAGTGTAGCTTTGCCTTTAAGCACACGCATAGGACACATTTACAGCTGGGGCCGCTGAGGGAAAGCACCTGCTGGGGTTACAAAAATGTGCTGGTGGCTAGAAAGGGTTTTTATGCTTGACCATGAGTGTACAGTGCACTGGTAATCTATTTTGAAATGACTTTGCTGCTGTGGTAGCAATCTATTCTCATTTTGTTTCCTGTAATGTGATTATTGTTAAATTCATGTACTATGATGAATAAGATCTGATGCATTTATTTTACTTTTGTTCTTCTGTGTCAGAATTTTGGGCTATTGCCCAGAAATGGCTCACTATATTTATAATTTTTATGGACATCAATCCCATGAATATTACTTTAGGATTTCTGGAAAATGAATTAATTAGTATAATAAAGACAATAATCCTGTTAGGGAAGATATTTAAAAGTCAAAGTAAGGCAGACCTTTGCATCTTCTCAAAAATAAATTTTACCAACAATCTGTCATAAAAAAAAATTATAGCAACTAACAATAATAGGTGATGGGTGCTGATGTCAAGTTTCAAACAATGACTTTTTTCCATTGAATGTATTCTTAAGTATGTAATATTTCTCTAAATATATAGCTAGCCTTAAAATCATAAAATTCCAGCTAATAGACTTCACAATACTTGTAAGTTTGTTCTGGTTATATATGTTATATTTTCATTCTTTATTATTAATATTATTTATCTTTGTTGTGTCTTTTGTGTTGTGTTGTTGTTTTTTGTTTGTATATCTTGTTTGTGTTACTTGTAAAAAATAAATAACTTATATACAAGTACTATGACTGTATATCTTTCTTTTTGGCTTGTAGCGTGCAGTTATTTGCATATTTGTTTGGCAGAAGTTTTATGGTGGATGTCCTTCCTAATCAACCTTTTCTATTTATCATGGCTTAGGACTGGCACAAAGACTAAAGAGTAGTAACAGGTATTATTTATTGACCACACAAGACTTTACTTTATATTTTGTTGCCCATGATCCCTGAGGTAAAAAGGAATGTGTCATAGTTGTTTAGTTTTCCGGATCTATCCTAAATAAGGACACCAAGCTTCCTGACAAACCCATAATTGATTTTTTTTTTTTTTTTTTTTTTTTTTGTGTAATCACTGCTGGAGTATTTCGTATTGCAACATTAGTACAAGCTGGGGCTGTGGTGTTTGTTGCCGTGGGCAGCAGTGGGTTGTCTTCGAGGAAATCCATGAATGATGAAATTTAGTGTTTATATATTTACTCTTGCCTCTTTGTACACTATGATCTCTAAAACCACAGGCAAACAAGTTCACACAAGAGGTCATGATTAAATTATGCTTCACAATCGATCTACAAGTTAGATCAGTTTATTTAGAGCAAGTAAAGTTTAAAAGTGCATCAGGGTCTTGCAGATATTTCGATGATATTAAATTATATTCATGATGGCTCTGTTAAATCCTGTGATCCTGTCTGAATCCTGCCTTTTAAGACAGCTTCAAAGACAGTCTGCCACGCTGTGTAGGAGGGACTGGAGTGATGAATGCGTTTCCTCCAGCAGACACGCTGCCACATGTACAGGAAGTGAAACCATGGCGATGGAGGTCAGTGTAGTGGGTGACGCAGTACCCCCCCAGCTTGTGCCTAATAAATATCACTCCAAGACATGAAGCTAATCTGCTGTTATTGATTCACAAATGCATCTCTTACTTACATTTGTTAGATAAACTGTACTGTTGTGGGCTATTTTAGTGTGAATACATTACATTACATAAATCATATTTGTACTTCATTTTTTAAAGAAATCATATATTCATTGTCACTGGCCATTAACATAGCAGACAGGTTGAGTTATATTGAGTGATAATGATGTATTGTAAAAATGCTTTTTTCTGAATAATCCGAAAAGGTTAATTTGGTCTTCTACTAATAGTAATAAATGGATTTCTTATCTATAAAGGTATTACACAAAAATATTGGTCAGTCTATAAGACATTCACATATTAGTGTTATTTTCTAATTGACGGAGCATGTACCTTGTTTGTTACATTTACTCTTTTACATTTACTTGTGTAACTTTTTGAATAATTTGTTCCTTTAAAGTAGTTTTATTGCAACATACTTTTTCTTCTACTTGAGTAATAATATTTTGAAGTAATACTACTACTGGAGTACAAGTTTTGGTGACTACATAACTGTGTAGTGGTTTCAAAAGTCTTATATTGTGAAAAAGTGAAAAGATTTGGAAATTTGTGCTTCTTGTGCATGCCTTACCTTGGTATTTTATAATAATGTAATTTATTTTTTCTCATTTTTAATGTTTATTGTTTAGGAAAAAAAACAGACTGCCTATTATTTTATATGTTTTGCATGTCTGAATACATCAGTACTAAAACATAAATCAGACATGACGTCAAAAAACAGTTACTCAGTACTTGAGTAGTACTTATTAGTAGTAGTAGTATTTATTCGGATTACTACTTTTTACTTCTACTTGAGCAATATCATTTTGAACTAACAATACTCTTACTTGAGTGCAATATTTGGCTACTCTACCCATGTCTGGGCACTATATCTTTACCACTGCCTTGGTGGAGGTCTGCACTGTACAAGTGCTTCTTATTTCTTTAATATGCTTTCTTCATACTGTATTTCTTATAACATTTTGCCTGTTGTTTAGCTTGACATGTGTGCTTTGGTTCAATGGCTTTGATGCACACACTTGACTGAGCTGCTGTCAGCGTTGCCCATGGTTACTGAGGATACTAAGTTGACTTTAGCTGTGACTGAGCAGGAGTGGAGCTAGTGCGAGTGATGTTGGCATGTGTGCGTCACTGACACACTCATCAGAGCCTTGTTTTCCCTTTTGTATTATTCCTCTCGCTGTGATGCAATAGTGGATCCATGACCAAACTGCTCCAACAGGTGGATAATGAAAAGATTTTTAACAGCCAAAGCCCTTTGCTTATAATCCTTAATCACTTCTGGATAAACAAGTTTGACTTAGCTCAACCCACACACACACCTTTAAGATGAAAGACAAATATGCTCTGCCATAGCCATCCAACGTTATCCTATGTTTTTGTAGAATTACGGAGAAGAGGATGACTCATTTTTTTCTTGACAAATAATTCATAAAGAACCTTACATACAAAAGGCCATTTGTTTTGGTACCTTGTGATTAGCCACTGATGACCTATTGATTACCATGGATAATCTTTGACACTTAGTGTGATTTCTATTGTGCTTGCCTTGTTGTGGTCAGTTGTTATGCTTATGAAGCTCAGTTACAGCATCAGTCCTCACATGAGAGAACTCACAGTAAACATATTACAAGCGTCTTGCTGTCTTGACCTTTTGTTGGCTTTGTTGGTCTGTTTTAAAATCTAGTTGAATCAGATGGTGCTTTGTCCCTCACTAATTTTCAATCAAATGAATTAAAAGCCTTTGTTCTTTTCTGCATAGAACTATAATTGAAAACGTGGCAGTCTGGGCTGTGGTCTAGTTTAAGCAATGAGTGAGGTTCAGATGCAAAGACCCATATAATTTATTTAGAGCAACATAAATATACATCCAAATGACTACTAATGCAACCCAAACTGACCTAAAAAAGCATCTGTCAAAAGATGAGAGTTTCAAAATAATTACCTTTACTCTTTTTTTTATGTACTTTCTGACCTCCTTGGCATATGGGCGCAATCAGAGTTTGAGCCAGGTTTGGGGACGGTCATAGTTGTAGTAGAAGTACTTTATACTTACTTACTTGATTAGGTACATATAGTGACTTTTTCAAACCATTTTAATTTTTAAGTAATAATTTTGTTAATTACGTTTACTATTACTTGAGTAATATTATTTTCATACTTTTACTTGAGTACAGTTTTTAATACTTCTTCCTCCTCAGTTAAAGATCCTTTATAAATACACAAAGAAATGTACTGAATAATCTGGAAAACACAGACTTTATTGGCGCCACATGTAGAGATTAAATATGTGAGAATGGGTGCACTTTTGCACACTACTACTAACATCTGATGGTTATTGATACTCTACCTGTTGAATGTGGATAGAATTTCAAAGGATAATAACCAAATGTTTTGATCTCTTTCAAATATTGTTGCTTCATATTTGTTTTATAAACTAAGCTGACCTCAAAGCTGGCTGTGGACATGATGGTTGTAGCCCGTGTATAGGATTAGAAATCCTCTTTATAATATTGCTGAGTGTGGTAACTGGAGGCCCACAGTAGACTTTATCCATGTATAGATGAAAGCAGTGACATATTAGCACCGCAAATCTGCCTCTAATTTGGGAATGAACTGACGTGTGGCTTTCAGACTGATTCATTCATCAAACTGACCTACAGCAGGTCTGTGGCCAGTGGAATATTTTAATACATCAACTTAGTTTAAAAACACTGAGTCATTTGTACCAAAACACTCATTAGAGAATAAAAAACAGTTCCATTGTCTTAGTCCAGGTCAGAGATAACTTTGTCTACTAAAATTGTTGATATATATATCAAACAACAAATATTAAACAATATATAAAATATTTGCAGGTAAAAACTTTTGTTGCAGGTTTTAAAAATGGGGGAAGTGAAGTGAAGTAACATTATGCAAGTCCACATGCTTGCCTGAAATGTAATCATTCAGTCATTTCTAAATATACTTACATGTATAGAAATTGAAAAAGCTCTGCTCTGGTGGATTTTTTCACTTTCAGCTGAGCAGCTGTAGAGCTGTTGTGCCTTTGCTGTGGTTTGGCCCCGCGCAAGAGGATATGGTAAATTTCTCACCACTTTGTTTCGGTGTAGCTGATGCAAGTCTACGTCAAAGCCTGTGTGGTTTTCTTCCACCTACTACAAAAGAACAAAATATGTCAGATTACTCAGAAGGCAAAGGTGGTATTTTCTTTAGTTCTCGCCACTATTTAAAGCTACAGTGGTCCTGTAATACAAAGGAGGTTAGTAAAGATATAAAGGTTTGTATACAGTGAATCAGACTGAGGAGACAGACAAGTGAAGCCTGCACAATTAAAAGATCTATTACATGAGAAAACCTGATATTATCAGCTCATACAGTGACAAGACCTGCAGTCACTTTTGTTTGATGGGTGGGTCAAACTGATCATAGCCCCGGGAACTTTAAAGGAACAGCTATGAGAGGTCACTGAAATCAAAATCAAGGCCTCAGGGGAAAAGTGTGTTCCACAAACTACCAATTGTTGTCATTCCAGGTCAACAAACAATGCTTGCACTGACCTTATTGTATCAGGACCTTTAAGATAGAAACTGTCTCAGGTCAGACTCCCAGGAAACTCCCAGCTCACTGGAACTGTTATGTAACCGAGGCAGACATTCTGAGAAAAGCAAAGTTATACAGACCCCTCTGCACTGGCCACTATTAAACATTTAGTGTAAATTTAAAGGTTATTGTCACCGTATCCTGACTCTGAGTGTTAGCTGCTTGATTAAATGCCATCATATGATCACATCACATTCTCTCCAAGCCCCCCACAAACTCATTATATATAAATGTAATGAAGATGTAAAAACAGTTTGGGCCCCAGCATTTTCTGCACATAGATATCTTCCAAGTATAGCTTCGTGCACATTTTTGGTACTTGTCTAATATTTGAGTAATGTTATAAAAACTAAGCTAAAAATCCACAACAGTAAACAATGTATTTTTTGTTATGGTGTAGGTACAACTGATTAGAGCAGACGCAGTGCATGTGGTGGAATTATCTACTATAATTGTGCTCTTGTACCAAGGTCCTGCAGATCTACAGTATATTAGCAGTCAATAGTTATGTTAAGTATTGAAATAAGATGTCATGACAAGATGAGATGCAATGCAGTTTCTTTAATGCAATAATTAGTCTACAAGGAGAGCGATTGACAAATTAGAAGAAAAGCCTTTTTACATGCATACATACAGAGACTCTGAAGTCAAATACACAAATAAATAACAATATATTTAAATGATCGGTCCCAGTCCCCCTTTAATTTACAATACTGAATTCGACCCACTTTTAAACAGTAAGTGAATGATTTGTGAGCCTTCTTAAATCCTCTGCCGTGATTAAGAAATACCAAAATATGCTGTCATTAACTCCATCTCCAACAAGCCAATGCAGCTATGCCAATGGTACAGACCCGCTGTAGTAAAGGAGATTATGTACTTAGGGTTAGCCTATATATGAGCAGATGCAGTGGTGTTCTAGGGTACTATAAAGCATTGTGTGCTTAATTGTAGCTACTGAACACTACACAGTTGCTCTTATATATAAAGAAGTATATACAGTTATTGGGTTAAAGGTCAATTTAGACACTGATCAGCTGGGGGAACAGTTCATTTGCAAACATGTCGTCCCAAGAGCTCTCGCCCAGGGTAGAGGACATGTCACTGAATGGGGACGGGGAACCTTCGTATCCAGAGTCGCTGTAGGTATCTGCCAGGCAGGCTTCCTTCTCCAGATGACTGAGGGCAGGCGAGGAGGCAGTAGAGAAGAAGTCATCCACCTGACTGTGGCAGTTGGGGATGACCACTTCCTCTGGCTCGTCCTTGACGCACACCTCCTCCTCCTCCTCATCCTCCACCACTACCACCTCAGCAACAGGGAAGGAAGCCTGGGCTATCTTCTCATCGCCTTCACTCTCCGAGTCGTTGCACTGCTCATCACTCAGCTCCTCCACGGGCTTGGTGTAAATGTGGTCAAAGTGAATCAGTTCATTAATGGCCTCCAGCTTAACTGATGGGGCCCCCATAGGTGCAGATGAGGTGGAAGGTATTGTGCCCCCCCCTCCGACCAGCAGCACCTGCGGCTCCTGGCACTCCTGCTCACAAGACTTGAGGAACAGCTCTGGGTCAAGGATGTCCAGAATGCCCAGTAGCAGATCAGACTGGTGAAAAAAAACAAAGAACAGGAGATTAGCCCAATGACCCATGACCCAACTCATGCGCATACAGCACCTTCTAAGAAACAGGTATTAACCCTTTGAGTCAGGGGCTTACCTCATTGTCTGTAGTGTCAGAACCATCTGTATCCATTGAGAAGTCTTCAGATTTAGAAACTGCTGGGCCTGCACCTGCTGCGGAGGCACACGTAGCCTGAGTGCTGCGGACTCAGAAGACCCGGTTCCCAAACCTGCATCGCTCCCATTGGACAACAGTGTCTGCACCTAAGGCACAAAGAAAAATTATTTTGAGCTGCTGTGCTTTAGACAATTATAACAATAACTAAGCATTTGTAGGCTCTGCAAAGCATGCTTACGTTTTCTTTTGAGTCAAGGGTATCCAACCCAAGTCTCTGTCTCAGTTCCTCATTTTCTGTCAGTAGGCCGGTCGTTTTCTCACGAAGCAGTCTGTTTTCGATGTGAAGTTTCTGGTTCTGTGGAACGACAACATTTACACTTGTTTATGCTCCTTTGTGATAGAACAAAAAACTTTATTGGAATTATTACAATGTAATTATTATTATTTTTACAAAGTAATTATTATTCAGCACGCTTGTTGCCATTTGTAGGAAATAGTCCAAGGTGCTGATGATGGTGGATTTAAACTCCCCATTCTTAGGTGGGTTAGGCAGTGAAAATTACCTCCAGCTCCAGCTCTAGGACTTGCTGTTCAAGTTCTCCCATTTTGGCCTTTTTTCTGTCTCTGGCTGTCTGGGCTGCAACTCTGTTCTTGAGTTTCCTGAAAACAGATGAAGTAAAAAAAAGGACTTAAACACATTCTTTCCATGGTGCTGACTAAGACCTTGGCACAACCAGGGCTCATGGTACTGCGCAATCACGGCCATGTTCCTGCCACGCAGGCAGAACAGGATATCAGTGTCCTTCTCTGTTACAGCAGAGCCGGGCGGGACCACGAACTTAGATAGGATTTTAGGACTGAAGATAATAAAAGTACGAAGTCCAACTGTGAGCATTAAACTCATTCATAAGAGGCTAGTCTGCGCGACATTTTTATTTTTACATAGTAGATACGTGTACAATGAACTGCCATTTTTTTCTAGTGCGCAGCTTTTATCGCCAAATCTATTATAGTTCATTTTGTTATCAGATCAATAACTTTGGGCGTGTCTCGTCGTCATTCCTGGAACAATGGCCGGCTTTACAATTCAAAACGGGAACTACACAGCCACATGACATAGTAACCAAAGGTTAATTAATGAAACCAACCTGCGAAGTGCCTTTTCTTCTGGACTTAGGTGTGTGAGTCTCTGTCTTTTCCGTACGGGCGCACCCACGGAGGTGTTGGAGTCTGAATCCGACGACGCCTGGCTGGCCGCTGACGGGAGGACGACAGAGATAGGCCGGCTGAAGCCGGTGTGTGAGCTGGCGGAGGAACCATTCTGCTTTCCGGAGATGAGGAGCACCTTGTGCGCTCCCCCGGTCCCTGTTGCTACCACAACCATGTTGAAATATCCCTTTTGTCGTGGTACAGAATTACAAACGGGGTATCCTTATTTTCAGTAGAAACCACAAGGTTTCCCTGCGCACCGTTCCCCGGTAACTCAGATCTGACGCGTAAAGGGGCAGCGCTTGATCCATTTTACTATCGTGGTGTCCTCTGATTGGCTCCCCGTGGCTCTGACGCAGTTGTAACAAGACCATTGATTGGTCATCGTGCTGATGAAATTTGCATTGAAAGTTTCACTTGTGTCTCAAGAGTATTTTACTGTCACTAAAAAGACATAAATATTATTGTTTTACTGTATTTTTCTGTCCTCTCTGTGACTTGTCTTACTGGACACAAGGGAAAATGTATTTGTAAGCATTTTCTGCAGGATTTTTTTTTTTACTTGATGTAAACAGTGCGTTTAGACCAGTGTTGCTACAAGTTGCATCACATGTGATTTAAATGACTTGATCAAAAACATTTTTTTCAGTGTGACTTTTTGATGTTTTGCTGTTCTTTTCATTGAGACAGTTATGCTTTAAGGTCAACAAGTTTAACCAGTATCTTCCCTGAAAATATAAACCAACTTCCTTCTTCCTCTCAATGACACTGTACAGCTGAAGCATGCCATTGTATCAGATACAGTGTGCAGTTGTCATTGTGGCCATTGATAATATAAATTGCTGTGCTTTTTCATACAAATGCTTATATTTTCCCCTCCTTGTGTATTGTTCTTTATGTTTCCATCACTACAAATAGAACTTATCATCTAATATGTTACGGTATTACAGCATTAGCCTGATGTGCCCTGCTAACATGGCTGCTGCAACATTTTTTTCTGCTTTTTAATTTAAATATTTTTTGGGGTTCAGCTTGAGTCACTCCTGTCACCAAGTTCTCAAGTAGGCTCTCTTCCTGAAGCTTCTGTTTGTCTGCAAACATCAATTTACATTTACACAGTATCCTGCTCACAGCTTGTAGCCTATTGCCTTGCAGTCTGGCACCTGAGTAGGAACCTGAGCAGCAGCTAAAGCAAACATTGTCTGTTTGCATATCCGTACTGGAACTAAAGAATTAACATCTGGGAAAGTGACCAGAGGACTTTTCACCAGGTTGTGTAACAGAATGTAGTGCAGAAAATGATATATATGAATTCTCACTAAATATAAAAACTTTTTTTTTTGCTTCTGAAGCCCGAAAGATCATAATAAAAATTTATTTTCATATGCCCTTGTGTCATAAGCAGAGATCAAACAAAACTGTACTCAAGTCAAAGTACGGCTTTTTTAAAATTATACTACTCAAGTAGAAGTAAAAGCACTCAATTACACAATAACATCTACTATAAATTTAAAAAATCCTTCAGTAAAGGTCTGCAAAACATCTTCAACCTTCAAAACCAACTCCAGATCATTTCTTTTAAAGCTTTTGTTGCAATCTTTAGTAAAAGTAACATTTTTCTGTTAAACACTTACTCAAGTAAAAGCAAATGTGTTTTTACAAAATGTACTAAGAATGTACATTTATATTAATGTTAAATGTACTTAAATACAATACTTTAGTACAAGTAGTTACACCTTTGGTCACAATTTATGGAGTCATTTTTGAGTGGAATGGTTATTTTTGTATTGACTATTTAAATAATCTACAGTATTTGAAAATCTCTTCTGTTAGAAAAAAACAATTGTTGATGAAAATAGACTTTCACATTCTTTGTGCACAGATGTCAAAAGACTCAGAGTTAATATTCAAATGAGTAGATCAGTCATCGCCGCATGCTGCTGTGACAGTTAACAGGCAAATTGTTAATTTGAAAGTTAAAAAAAAAATCCAAATTATGTGATCACTGACAGTGTTTTTGAACATGTCACTTAGTAAAATGTAATTTATTAATTCTGTGTTATCAACAGCTTTCTCATACCAGACCCCCCTTGGGTAAGCATGTCATTTTTCATACTGAATTAGAACAGATAGTTCGACAAACATTTTACGTTTTTACTTGAACATTGAAGTGCTGTACCTCTGTAAATTGGAGATTGGAGAAGTACTTTAATTCTCTGCTCAAGTACTGCTATTTCAAAATTATATTACTCAAGTAGAAGTAAAAAATACTCGCAATGATTAGCTAAATAAGTGTGAAAAATTCCTGCAAGTAGAAAGTACTGACTGCTACCACTAATACTCTGTGGCACTACTCATAATACTACTGCTTCTGCTACATAACACATAAACTACTGCTACTATTACTCTCAGTACTATTACTACTACCACTTATATTATCACTACATACCATAGTCACCAAACATGTGGAAAGTATGCAAAAAGTACGTCAGTATTTTTTTATTCTCTTCAAGTTAAAACAACATTTTCAGTTTGAGTGTTCTTCACAAATGACTAAACAGAGAAGTGTTACTTTTCTTTACTTATTTTGCCCTACGAGTTCTCTTTTGCTTGGTTTCAAGTATCTTGGCACGTCTTGTACCCTTGTGCATTCAAATGACACAAAGTACTGAGTATCTTATTACAGAAATTGTGAGGGAAAAGGTTACAGATCTTGCTATATCAGATGGAAACTTGCTCTGTAATGCTGGTGTGGATCTTGAATGGTCTAGTTACACATCAGGTTCTTTTTTAATCTGCCTGGGAGGAGGAGATAGAGGCTGCTGTGGCACATGTGTAGTTTCACATTGGTCACTGTACTCAGCTCAGTCAGTATTTAAACAGGCATCACACAAAGACACAAGCAAATAGAAGACGGGATCCTCCCTGGAGCCAGACATTAACATGGGTGGACCACTCAAACAATTGCACCATCCTCTAAAGTACATCACATTTGAACACAATGTAAAGTATATAAGTGACTTTCTCCTGAATGAATACTGAAAGGTTAGTGCAGGGGTGTCCAGACGTCTACATCCCCAGACACTTTTAAATGGCTACAGCTTCATTCTGAATTGTACGGTGGCCCTGAAGGGCAAGTCACACCAACAAAATCCAAAACACACAAGAAAAAACTGAAATATGCACATAAATTCAGAAACACACACAAATACCAAAACACGCACCCAAATTCAGAAACACGCACCCAAATTCAGAAACACGCACACAAATACAAAAACACACACAAATTCAAAAACACGCACACAAATTCAAAAACACGCACACAAATTCAGAAACACGCACACAAATTTGAAAACGTACACAAATTCAGAAACACACACACAAATACAAAAACACACACAAATTCAGAAACACACACACAAAATTGAAAACATGTACACAAATTTGAAAACACGCACACAAATTTGAAAACACGCACACAAATTTGAAAACACGCACACAAATTTGAAAACATGCACAAAAATTCAGAAACACGCACACTAATTTGCAAACACACACATATGAAAACACACACAAAAATTACAAACACATGCGCACGTATACAAAAACGTACACATATACGAAGACATGCAAATATATACAAAAACACGTATATATATACGAAAACACACACATATAAAAAAACACAGACCCAAATTTGGAAACATGCACACACATACAAAAACACACACAAAAATTCAGAGTATTTCCAAATTTGTGTATGTGATTTTTGTATATGTGTGCCCATGTTTTCTTATTTGTTGGTGTGACTTGTCCTTCACGGCTACCGTAGAATTGACCCAAATTGCCACAGGTAGAATTTTTCTTGCAAAATTCAAAGCACAGGTAAAAATCACAAGATGGGCCCGACAGCAAGGGAAAAAAATAGACATTAGCCACTAGCAAGTTATGGAAGGGCATCTGAAGTAAAACTAACTTCAAGGTAGACGTAGGGTTTTTCAGGTGAAGTACCTCACCTCCATTAAGTGGCTCTTCTCCACATATATTTTTCAGAATGTGGGTGAGTGATTGTGCAATGTTTGGGACAAAAGGTTGAGTTTAGAGTACAAGTAAATCTAGTAATTCTACCTCTGCTGCTTCTAATTCCAATACTTCTAGTACTGCTGGTACTGCTGGTACTACTGGTACTATTACTACTGCTTCTGTCACTACTACACATCACAATCTAAAATCAAACTATTTCATTAAATTAATTGTTCAGTTAATGAGAAAATATCTCTAGTTGACTTAATATTACTTGACCTGTATTCATTTAGTAGGAGCATTTCATACTAGCTCACAAGGTGTCACAAGCCAGTGTACTTTTTGTGCCAGTTCCAAGCCTGGAAAAAACACTGAAAAGTGTATAAACATAGAATAAATGTAATAAGAATTAACTTATTTAAGCTATTTTATGCTATTCCATTTTTGTCCACATTCACAGTGCAGCAGCATAGAGATATAACTGCATATGTGTTGTATGTTGTGAGAAACCCATCTAAAGCCCACAGTCATTTGTAGATCATTTGCATTGGACTGGGTCTGGTGATAAGATCTCTTTGCTGACAGCCTGATACACCTTCCCATACTAATTGTTAGGTTAGCATTGATTTACAGCCTTGGTCTTCACTCCATTTATAGTTACCACTGTCACACAAAGCCCTTTTGGAATGAATAAATACTTCATTCTTTGTATAAACGCCTCTTGAACATTTTTTGTTAATTTGTGTGGTAGAAAAAGAATTCAAAATCTGCTTTTAAGAATTGTTACTTCAAAATAATATTACTAAACGAGAAGAAAAAGTACTCAAATGTATTACTCATGAGAAGTACTGAAACTTAAAGTTAAGTACAAACTTAAGTACAAAATTTTGAAAGACAATTTGGACAATTAAATCTACTACTACTCCTATGACTATTACCACCACCACCACCACCACTGCAGCTACTACTACTACGACCATACCGATACTATTACTACTACCACTACCACCACTACTACTAGTTTAGACTACCACTATCAAAACTATTACTGCCACCACTGCCAGAACGGCTTGACAGCCCACTACTACTAAGTATAATACTTTTCTTAATTTAAAGAGTCTTAAACATTTTCCCTCAAAAATAGGTCAAGATGTACATAAAAATAAAAAATAAAAAATAAAAAAATGCTAGAAAGTACAAAATCTAGTTAAAACTAATTATTGGCAGCTCCAGTTATATCCATATACTAGTTTTGATCCTTCTCTCCCCTGGTTCTCTTAAATATGCTCTGATTAAAACAGTATGACTGGATTACAGCATCTCTCTGCTCTGCCACTCATGATTTAATTAAGAACCCAGTAGTAGTGTGTGTTAAATTAGCAGATGCTGTCAGTCATGTTGTTTAGAGTGTGTTTCTACAGCGTGTCCATTGCATGCTGGGTAAACAGTACCGCCCATGTGTGCTCTCTGGGCCAGATCCGGCTGTAAACGAAGACGTTATAGGACCACAATGGGGGTGAGAGAGGTCACACCCTGGGACCTCAGCCAGCTGCAGGGGGCCGCTGTCTCTGTGTATTTGTTCGAGTCCTCCTGCTAGATGTCTTGATTTCTACCCACAATGCACTAGGCTGTTTGCTCGGCCTGCAGCCTTCCCACACCCTGGGCTTCTATATCTTTTTTTATCTGTTACCCTTTTTTTTGGACTAGGTCTATGTTGTTGCAATTTCTGCTTTTTCAGTTCTGTCAGATCATGTTGCACATAGTCACCTCGGTTTCAGTGTCAGAGTGTGAAGTTTCAGTTGAAACTGAGTGCAACAGTATTTAGTTTCCAAGTGATTTGTTGACAGTAATCCAGTCCATATAAGAACTACTGCTCATGAAGTTCTTGAGTGTTTGGCCATTTTAATGAGAATGATGGTAAAAAGTGGACTATGTGAACATTAGAGGACTATCAAGTACAAATGTATCCTTTAATTTACATACTGTAGTATAACTCTAAACAATGTTATGTACTTGTCGATTTAGGAAAAAATACACAAAGTAAATGTCTAGAATATATGTTTGTGATTAGAACAAGAAACACTCAGAGTGCAGACCTCCGCCAAGGCTTTAGTCCATCCCTGTAATTCAAATTTACCCAAGTTTCATATAAATTACTTGAGCTAGACAGATTCGGTTCCACAATTATTTGTTCTTTCCCTATTTGTGACCTTTACGGAAAGTTTCATTAAAAATGACGTGTAACAACAAGGCAAACAGATCCCTACTTTTTTTCTTTATTTTTCTTTATTTTATTTTATTATTTGTATTTCAGCAACAAAGTCATAAACAAAAATACCAAATACCCCCCAAAAAAGCCATATTTTTTATGAACAAACCATATTTCTGAGGCAAGAAAAAAATGTGTCTGGGAATGGTTGTAAAAAAGCATTTTATTTTATTTATTTATTATGTCTTTATGTACTGAAACTTTAGCTGAAGTGCGACGGATAGTTTAATCAAATCTTTACAATTATGTATACCTTTATAGCTAGGTTTTATAATGTAATTCTGTGTAGAGATGCGCCATTACAGGATGATGCTTGAGAGACTGTTTTACACAATACTGCCATCTGCTGTGCATTGTATTTTGCTTTGTATAATGTGATATATCTATATTATTTGATGCATTTTGTGACTTTTATGAACGTGCCATTGCTGTTTTTGTCTTAACTTAACTCAAATGACAAGTCCACATTGCATTGTCTCAGAGTCTGCTGCACTTTGGTTCAGAATGGCTGTCCTTTGTTAATACAGAGAGCTGATGTAGCACTTTTTGTGTAGCTCTGCTCTCACTGTACTGGCTGACTGACAAAAACAACAACAAATCTGTCAAATAGGACACTAAGTAAAGCTGCAGGCCAAGATACTGCAAGAACTATGTCATGAGTTAATTTTCTGGCCACTCTGGTCTTTTACATAAATCATTGAATCACTACTGCACTGGGAGTCACTGGTGGTGGAAAGGAACAAAGTCTAAAACATTCTTCAAACATATACTTAAATTTCATGTCAATGAGTTTTTGACCTTAGTGGAAAAGCGGTACACTCACTTCACAACCAGAAGGCCTTGTGCTTGATTCAGGTTAAGTTAGGTAATATGGATGGGGGTGGAAGTAACAAATTAGTGGATGTGATAAAAGTACATTTGAATTAAATACTGACCACTGTAAAATTTGTCAAATTGATAAATATGAGTGTGATTTAAATATATGAGTGATAAAACTTCATGTGATTTAATAAAAGTGTAGTAGTGACTTGATAAATGTGCTATTGATTTGATAAAAAACGAGCTTACACTTTTATTAAATTATGTGAAGTTTTATCACTTATATTTAATCACACAAATTTTTATCAATTTGACTAATTTCACACTGGTCAGTATTGAATTCAAATGTACTTTTGTCACATCCACTTTTATCAAGTATTTGTTACTTCCACCCTCCATAGACCTAATGCATGCATTCAGCAATATCTAACTTGGTCAGAATTTGGACAGATCTGATTGGCTCACCCCTGATGCAACCGTTTGATGCAACACAGAAGCTACACAGATGTCTTGTCCTGACATGATGATGAAACCAAAACGACTTTGCATTTAATTTCACACTGTTTTTCACTATCCTTTAATTCAAAAGTGTATGGTTGCACTCCATATTCTTATTTTGCCCCAATAGTCTAAAACTGAACTTAAACCAATGTGTTTTCATTTGTTTGCTTGTTTGTTTGCTGTTGTTGTTGTTTTTTATAATAAATGCAAAATATCTTCAAGTCATTTTTTTTAATAGTATGATGCACCCAACTCACAAGATACTCTTCCAAACGTGGCAGGGCGGGAGTAGTGCAAATTATTCAAACCCACAACGCCACCTGGGATAGGCCCAGGACCATGCACCAAAGCACACACAGGTTAGGGCATGCTCCATGAAACAGGTAAGGGGGCAGAGAAACTCTCCATCCTGACACAAACACATCTTTTGAATGCTACACTGAACAAAAATTTAAACGCAACACTTTTGTTTTTGCTCCCATTTCTCATCAGCTGAACTCAAAAAACTTCTATGTACAGAAAAGGCCTATTTCTCTCAAATATTGTTTACAAATATGTTGAAACCTGTGTTAGTGAGCACTTCTACTTTGCTGAGATAATCCATCCACCTCACATGTGTGGTATATCAAGTGGCTGATCAGACAGCATGAATATTGCACAGGTGCCACTCTAAAATATTGTTTTATCACAACACAATGTCACAGATGTCGCAAGTTTTGTGGGAGCATGCAATTGGCCGCTAACTGCAGGAATGTCCACCACAGCTGTTGCCCATGAACTGAATGTTCATTTCTCTACCATAAGCTGTCTCCAAATTCAGTACAATACAGTACATCCAACCGGCCTCACAACTGCAGACCATGTGTAACTACACCAGCCCAGGACCTCAACATCCAGCATCTTCACCTCCAAGATCGTCTGAGACCAGCCACCCTGACATCTGCTGCAACAATCAGTTTGCATAACCAAAGAATTTCTGCACAAACTGTCAGAAACCGTCTCAGGGAAGCTCATTTGCATGTTGTCCTCATTGGGAACTCGATCTGACTGCCGTTTGTCGTCGTAACCAACTTGAGTGGGCAAATGCTCACATTCTATGGCGTGTGGCACTTTGTGTGGCACAGATGAATCCAGGTTTTCACTGTACAGAGCAGAGGGCAGACAGTGTGTATGTTGTTGTGTGGGTGAGCGGGTTGCTGATGTCAATGTTGTGGATCGAGTGGCCACAAAAAATATCAAAATATTTGCAAATTATAAAAAATATACCAAAATCTTACTAATCTAAAATGTCAATACTATTAAACTGGTATTACAAAGTTTCCCCCTCAGTCTAACTCTAAACCTGTGGGAAACTCTGCTTTACCCTTATTCAGCACCAAAACCTGCACACATTTTATCTGTCTCTGTTACAGGCCACAGTTTTTGCAAGGAGGTGTGGATATCATGTATTACAGTGCCATCTGGAGGCTGTAACTGCACATGACTTACAATTTAATGGCCTTGGATGAACTGCTACGCTGGTTTGGCATATAAGTAGTAAGGGGAAGTATTCAAGATCTGTACTCAAGTAAAAGTACTGTTACTTCAAAATATTATTACTCAAGTAGAAGTAAAAATACCTGACAAAATGATTACCTGTAAAAAAGTAAACAAAAAAGTATTGAGTGTAAAGTTAAGTTAAAGTTAGGACCTCCCATACAACACAGTACTGATTTTACACACACAAACTTGGCAAGTGCTAGTTCATGACAACTGTTAAACTGTAGATGTGACCTTGGCTGACAGGCATGCATTCCTTTGTCTCATTTCTGTAAAGATGTTTCTTAGAAGTTCGATCCCTTCCTGTCCCAGCCAGCCACATGGAGTAGGCAATGTGGAGGGAGTGTCTAGCCCAAGGACACACTGGGCACTTTGCACTGGGTGAGAGCGGGAATCAAACTGCCAACACACACTGATCCTAGCTGAAGTGTTGAAGTATTCAGTCTCTGCCGCCCTCTGGCTCTCATTTGCCACAGAGCTTATTAGAACTCTTGTCTTGTTTGGCAGCTAGTTCAGTCAGGACATTATATTGATGTGTACAGTTAAACTGAGTTATGGTCATTGGTAAGTTTTATATTGTTTTTTAGCCATATTGGGTGGATTGTTGTAAAACTGCCTGTGCTGTAGAAGATTGACACTTGAGAGACAGTTTTGCACAATACTGCCATCTAGTGTTGAGAAGTCAAAAGTCTGCTAGTCTGTCAGTTTCTTGCATCAGCGCATCTTCAAGTGGTTTCCTCTTTATCTTGCATTGTGCAATGTGTGTAGTTCTACAGATTATTATTGCAATTTATGTCTCAGTTTATGAATGACAAGTCCAGTTGCTGCTAAACTTAATGCTGCATTTACTTGTTGTCCATCCTGTAATTGTCTTAGATTGTCTGCTACACGTTGTCAGTCCTGATAGACCATGCTTTGTTAGTACAAAGAGCTGACAGAGCTCTCTTTTTGTGTAGCTCTGCACTCACTGTACTGGCTGACCAACAACAACAACACTGTCAGATAGGACACTGTAATGTTGAGTTGCAGCAGGCCAAGATACTGCAAGAGCCCTGTAATAACATATTAATTAAGTTAATTGAGTTAATTTTTTTTCTATTATACAAATCATGATGCACCACTGTACTGGGAATCTCCAAGTTACTAGATCCTTTTACTTTAGTACATTGTCTAAACATATTAACAGTAGGAAAGCAGTACTATTACAGTGGTATTTGTAGCAGTAGTATTAGTAGTAGAAATATAACAGTAGTAAGAGCAGCTATAGTAGTATGTAAAATCACATATATTTTTTATTTGTATGTAACAAGTAACAACTACTTTTATAACTTTGAAACAACAGTACTTTTGAGTATTTCCTCCACATGTATTCTAACAGTTGCCATCCATTCTTATTAATCTCTAAAAATATCAAAATTATAAAAATGCACCAATAAAAACAGATCCATAAAAAAGTTGTCAGATTAGCTTAACCCTAATGCAACCACCTGATGCAACACAGAAGCTACAAAGCTGTCCAGCCCTGGGATGATGAAACCAAAATGAATTTGCATTTCCCTTCACACTACTTTTCATGATCCTTTTGTTATTGTTCAAGTGTAATGATGTTCTGAGTGCATAAACCCACATGTATTATCACTTTCCTTGCTAACAGCTGGCATCTATTTTTATTCATTACTAAAATATGTTAAAAAAGCTTTGATGAAAACAGGTGCTTACATACAAGGAATGACCACATACACGCATTGGTTAAATCCTTTGCCAGTACTTGGACAGATCTGATTGGCTCAGTGCAGTCTTCATCTGATGCCACTCAGTAGAAGGAACAAGGATGTCCCTCCCTGGCATGATGAAAGCAAACACATTTTGCTTTTCACTCCACACTTCACTAGTGAAACATATTTATTAACATGCACGCCAGAGGCCACGTTGTTCCTCAGCGGCTGTTGATATTTGTGTAAAATTTGCAAGCCCAGTACCATCTTCTGCTTCTACACTGTAAAAAATATTTGTCAATTTCACAGTAAAAATCTGTAAAATCTCAACAGAAAATAACCATAAATGATATATTGGTAAAATACTGTTTTGGCTACAGTAATTAACCGTAATATTAAAAACAAGGCAGAATTGCATTTTTTACTATTATTTTTTGTATTTTATACAGTATAACACTGTAAAATATATGTGTACTGTCTTTATTACAGAAATATCCTGTTATTAATATAATGGTCAACATTGTAATTTGTACAGTCATTTCTTAATAAATATACAGTTTTTTACAGTTAAATTTATGGAAAGTAGGCTATGTGTTTATAACATTCACCTGCAGTAAAACAAATAACTGTCACTGTTGTAAATTTTATGATCATTTATTGCAAAATATATAGTTTATTGTGAGTAGTTGTAATAATAAATGTTATAATAGCCTGCCTATCTAACAAATTATTAATGTTAATGTATTTATTGCAGCCTTATAAGCCTATATTAATAATTTCTGTTTGTGGTCTGACTGTGGTCAGACTTGTTACGATTGGCCAGGGGTGTATATATTTTATAAATCATATTTTATATATCAGTGTTATCATGGCTTTATACTGTATTATATACTGTATTATATACACTATTTGAATTTGCAATTGTAAGTTTATATATATATATATATATATATATATATATATATATATATATATATATATATATATATATATATATATATATATATATAAGTCTTACAAAAACATCTTTACAAAAACATGCTTTAACAGTTTGACTGCTGTCTGTTAAATCAGAGGCTGCAACAGTTTATGTGCCAACCCCAACTTGTGCCAACACTTTTAATTCTACTTTACTTTAAAAATGTTCATAGCATTATTTCATTTTAAATCACAACTTGTAAATAAAGTTTACAGTTTGTTGGGAGGCAGTATGGTACTGAATTGTTATTGTCCAAAGAATTTGTTTAGTTGAGAAATGCTTTGGTGTTTACCATTTTATGTACACTATTGCAGCCACTGAGATAAATTGACTGTCACTTGTCTTTCTAGCAGCTGCAGTAACATCTATGCACTATGCATTTCTTAATTGTTGGATTTTATGTGTTTGATTATCAGTGGTGGCTATTACAGCTTCCATATTTATGAAGGCTTTTTAATGAATTTCTTGTGGTGCTGTGAATCCTACAGGGAGCCTGCTGTTGGAACATCTACAGTATGTTGAACCTTGAGTATGAACTTTTCAATCATTACATCACATCACATCATTCACATCTGCCTACCAGTAGAGCTACAGTCAACAATATTTATCCAGAGGTACATTCTGCTTTAATGTTTGTTTGTTTGTTTGTTTGTTTGTTTGTTTGTTTGTTTTTTGTTTGTTTGTGACTAAGCCAGTGGGAAAACACAAAATTCATGAAAAATCTGTGAGGAAAGGGCCTGGTCAGTGCCACTGTTATTAGTGTGCTGTGTGTTTTTAAAATGTGCTGTGTGTTTTTAAAATGTGCTGTGTGTTTTTAAAATGTGCTGTGTGTTTTTAAAATGTGGGAACACATTTAAAACCGTTGTTACCAGTATAACAGGTTTTTGAACAGATGCTAATCAAGAATCTACTTCATTTAATCTGCAAAAAACTTACAGGTAAACGGTCAGCATTCATAGAATTTTCATTGTTGTTGTTTGATTATGACTGTTTCCCCTCTTTCTCTTTTCAGGCTACATAAAACAGAAGTCCTTGTGATGCACACGCTGCGCTCTTCTAGAGTTGTCACATTGTAAGTAAGACATGGACGTCTTAAAAATATAAAATGGTGAAGCAGAATTATTACAACAATGTTTGTTTGTTTTTTTTTTTTTCAATATTATTGCCCATAGGGATTCTTCCTAATTATTCAAGAAATGGACCTGCTGACTGCACTTGGTGAGTGTTCCCTCAAAAACATTTTCTGTCTCCAACCAACACTTTGTAATTTTATTTGATTTTGTGGGATAAGTAACGATATTAAAAGAAGGAAAAATTGTTGAATAATTATTGAATAATTTTGGATTGAAATGCAGACACTTCAGAGATTTAGCTTTTAGAGATTTAGATGCATGTATGTAGTTACTGGTTTAGGAATAAACATGATAAATTATATTTTGTCATTCTTTTGTTTCCCCTTTAGGTCCTGGAATTTGTTTCACCTGCTTCAGAGAGACCTGTAACATTTCCACTGAACTGTTCCAATGAAGTGCTGTTGTAAAGCAACACTATGGACCAATATGGACAAGAAGAAGAAGGCAGGGTTGTGTGGGCCATCTCATAACTTCTGACTCATAGTCTGTAAGTATTATTATAGTATAGTAATTTTGTACTGTAAACTTTTAAACAACCAAAATGTAAAATAAAATAAAATAAAATAAAAACATTTCATGAATAGCTAATTTTGAATTTAATAGTAGTAATATATCTCAAAAAATTTGAACAAGTTAATTGGCAACACATCTTGGCCTCTTTGTTTGCAAAAAAGAACTTGTTCTCAAATATTTTTACCTGGTTAAATAAAAAAATAAAAAACTTTACTGAGAGACCTTGGTATGGACCTTAACAGAGTTAAAAGTAACAGTTTCAAGACTGAAGCTATCTATGGTGTAACTCATAACCATAACACAATTCATTTTGATCAAAAAGATTAAATAAAACTTTGATGATCCAGCTAAATGATGATGATGCTGATTTGGCTAAAAGCTAAAAGTCATGTCAATTGAAAATGTATGACATGCTTTTAAAAATTCTACTATAATTATACTCTATTGTCAACTTCTGAAAAAAATAAATGTATTTCTGTGTTAAAGTTACAGTTGTGTTATGTTAAGTGATTATTTCACTGGAAATTTAAGTAGCTATTGATGTATATGTTAGATCTGAATATCATATTAACATTTATTTAAATTTTTTACTCATAAGCTTAATTGTTAGTAAAAAAGTTACTATTTACAATTTTTTACGGTAGAATTCTGGCAACCACAGCTGCCAGTTTTTTACTGTGAAAAAGAAAGTATTTTATGGTAAGATGTGCAGTTTAAGACATTTTTATTAAAGATAATAATTTTAAATTTTACAGTAAATGATGACTAAAACTTTAGTCATAAACTGTAAAATATACAGTTAATGTTTGTTTTTAAAGGTAATAACTTTGAATTATACCGTAAATTATCATTAAAACTCAAGTCAAACACTGTAAAAACAACAGCTGAGATAATATTTTACCGTAAAATTAAATACAGATCTCCTGTATTTTTTACAATAGAATTCTGGCAACCACAGCTGCCAGTTTTTTACTGTAAAATTTACAGATTTTTTTTTACAGTGTACCACTACTACTCCAACAACCTATATCTGATTGCAAGGTAAGCATGCTACACTACAGAGATCAAAAAGTACTTTTACTTTTTCAAAAATTCACTTGAGTAAAAGTAACATCTGTATTTTAAAAAATGTACTCATGCAAAAGTAAAAATGCATGCTAAATATAAATATTCCCAGAAAGTAGTTATCTTAGGTGTACTTACTTTCCATCACAGCTGAATCAGTTGTGATGTTTGGATGTGATTTTCTGTCCAAAAGGGTGGACTGCTATACAACCCAATGGTAACACTGCACACACAAACTTAGAACTGACTGTGACTGACAGGTCTGTTTTCCTTATTGTTTCTGTAAAATGTTTATTAGAAGAGATGTTGTTACTGATCCTCAATTACAACTATGAGAGGCTAAAATACAATTTTTTTTTTATTTTTTTTTTTTTTACATTTTAAGCCTTAGAATTATCACCAGAGATGGAAAGTAACAATACAGATAGTTATGATTTTAAGTCTAAGACTAGTAATAACCTAAGTAATGGTAAAGTGTCAGTAATGTAAACCTTTTAAACTTCTAAGTAAACAAAAGTACAATTTTGCTGAGTACTTTTAATTTTAAGTTGCAGTTTAAGTAGCAGTTTAACTTTAACTACCACTGCCAAAGCACTATGAATACCATCAGACTAGAGAATATTTCAAGAAACTGAAATGCACTATTTCTTTTACCACTTTTTAATCATTCCTAATATGAATATTATCTTGTATTATCCTTTCTAATGATCAAGCAAGTTTGAAAAACAAACCTAAAGTCAATATGCAGTCATTTATAAGTTTGGTCTTTTATCAAAGTTTTAAAGTGTAATGGTTCCTCAAGTAAAAAGAGAAGTTACACATAAGGGGAAATAAAGTTTGTGTCTACTGGAAGCGAAAGCCTTTGAAGTCTTCTTTTGCTGGATCTTAATGTGTGTGTCTCTTTGTGTGCAGCCAGAACCGCCAAATCAGCACAGAACTAAATAAGTGTCCCAGACATCAAAGGCAGCCAGGAGGAAGATGATCTGTTTTTAGTCTATGCTCACAAACCACACTTTTCTTCATGACCACTTCTCCCTGCTCTGTCACGACCACTGGGTGGCACATGTGGCAAAGTCCTAGGTCTGTGTCAGCACATCCTCTAACAAAATTAAATGCCCCTACTCTGACAGCAGTGTGAGGGATATAAACAGACTCTTTCTTTTGGGATTTACACTATATTTCTTTTTAGATCTATGACAGAAGCAGCCAGTAACATGTAAACCACACAGTTAAAATGTTGTATGCTTATTAGGTATATTTTAATTATTGTTGAATCCACATTGTGAATAGAACATGCAAATACACAAAAGTAACATAACAACATTCATTTATTCATGTTATTATTTCATTTATTATTATCACCGTCAACAGGACCGGCTCCTGGCATAAACACTCTATGCATTTTTTAGGGCCACAACCATGAGGGGGGCTACATGACCAGAAAGGTTCTGACCGCATTTAATTTAGATGCTCACCGTTTTTATTTTCAATTACTAGGGGCATTTGTGAAGTTCAGATTGATTTGCAACTTATGATTTTCAAACCTAGTAATATTAAAGACTTTAAAGAAAATTTAGGCGAGGTGCTCAAGGGTAGAAAAAAAAAGAAATTTGGAGATCAAAAAAAGAGTGCAGGATAAAGGTAACATGTTTGTTTTTGTTAGTGATTTATTCTTTATTTATTCCTATTTATTCTTTGAAGTTATTTATTTATTGGTTCTTTTGCTACAATAAACCTTGTTTAAATAAAGTAAGAGATTTGTGATTTATTAATTTCTTATCTTTATTTTATTTCTTATCTTTATTATATTATATACTGTCTATACATGTGTATGTGTCATTTAATGGGCAACAAACAAAACCTTGTTTATGGCAACCTAAAGCCTAGAGAAGGTTTTACTATTTTCCAGTGGACCATGGAAGAAATGATTAGTTTTTGGCGGAATAACCCAGGTGGCAATAAAGAAACAAATGTGGGCCATTGTAAGACAAACTCTGAAGAGGATCTGGGTACTATATCTACTATTGTGAGATAAGCTCACTACCTTGGCAGAGGTCTGTTCATATTGTTTTAATATGAATAATTTGACTTTGCTGCATCTTTGAAAGTAAAAAGTAATGATTTTTCCCTTACCAGGCATTCTCACTAATGCTCTAATGCTGCAAAACTATATTTAGAGCCAAGTCATCATCTAAGTATATCTCCATGTCACTTGAGAAAAAAATATGTGTAGTACAAATCCTTCTTAGACCAAGCACTATTATGCTATTTTCCTAGCATCAGGAACTTTTGGGACTAGGGGAGCTGGGAAAGCCAAAAATGATGGTTGATAATAAAAAACAAATAGGTCATGTACGTTTTATTATATAACAGCTATTTTTTACATATCATTAATATTTATATGTTTTATGTATAAAAAACAAAATTAGATTTGGTGTTAGATTCTGATTTTCTCACAGTTCATAAACATTGTAAATGAATACGGCCTTTATGACCACGTAACATCTGTAGCATCTGATAACAGCAAATATTTAGAAGATTGAGACGTTTGATGTTGCTGCCAACTGTGGCTTATCCCGAGGGCTTGCATGTGTCTCATCTCCTTTACTGTGTTTCCTGATCCACTTTTCCCAAAGTGTCGCCATAAGGCAAACTCTTTGACTCATTTACTCTTTGATCCCTGATGAGCTTTTCAGATATTAGTCTGCTCTTCCTCTCTGTGTTTTTGTGCATTTATTTTAAGAACCGTAGAGGAGAAGCAGGAGATGACACGATAGCTCCTAAAATTAGACAAGGGATGTGAACATTGCTAATTGCCAAAAGTTGCCATTTCAAAATCTAGATTTACTGGGTGTGTACATACCATGGTTTCTGTGTTTCAGATATTTTGTATATCTCCAACTTAAGGACCACGAGCCCAGTCTGGCCATTTCTCATTTTTATGTGGCTTGTACCTACAGGCACACATCAGAGAAAATTACTTACATTTTTTGATGGTGGAGAATAGTTTAATATTCATTTTATAATACTTTTTTGTTGTTGTTGATTAGTGATAGCAAGGATAATGGTCCTTCCCGTATTACTTTGGGTCCTCTTCAGGTACCCACCATCCAAAGACAGGGTTTCTGCAGGGACTTTTTTAAAAACCTTTTTAAGACCATTGCACAAGAAATTAAGACATTAAAAAAGCATGCAGTATTAAAAATGCACAAAAAAGGACAAATACACAAATTTACAAAGTCATTTTTTAGTAAGCTGAGTGGTAAACATGGCTGCACCGGTTAATTGCAACCATTTGCAAAAAACGAGTATCACAAAGCATTTTGATCTTGGTTAAAAATAAAAAAAAAATAGAGCTGTTGTATCAGCAACAGTAATACACCTTTGAGCATTTAAGTGGGAATTTAGAGTCAACTAGCTAGTGAATGCAGGTAGTTGCATGTACGTGACATACTAAGGAATTAAATTCAGATTTTAAAATGTAAGTCTTTTGAGGGCTCAGAACGGCTGTGCCATAGAATACAACTCCAGGTATGTTTTTGATGAGGGAACAACATTATAACAGGGTAGAAAGCTGAGAAAAGTTAATTTTGCAGAATATAGCCCCTTTACGGATTCTTTACAATTGCAAGGTAGGGAGATACAAACTCCAGCCACAAGAGGTCAGTAAAGGGACCAATGACTGCCTTGGTCTCTGGTTGATCTAGATTTGTGTAAATTTGGATCAGTCTGATTTTGAGACTACTAAATTCAAAGGTTAGCATTTTCAATTTACATGGATTATATGTATGCACACATCGAATTAATGTGAGGACATGTTGACACCCGAGTCAAGTGTATCCTCCCTTTTATTTTTTTTTATTTTTTTTTTGCCAACTTCCCCTAGCTCGCTCTGAATCGTCCAAAGCCCCTAACTCCTGGGAACGTACCTGTTGTTGCAGGCCTCAGACGTACAGGTGCCTCCTTTCAAAAGACTGCTCTCTCCTCCTCTCACTCTCCTTTCTCTACAGCCCCTCCTCTTCCCCCTCACGGCTGCAACTTTAGCCCTTTACTGAACCAAATACCTCCCTCTGGTATGGGGTGCACTTCAAAGTCGACTTTCACCCCTCCAGCCACGTCTGAAGGGGCTGTCCGATCACGACCGGCCCGAGTGCTTCAGCAGTCAGGACTTCAAAGCTGGAAACGTTCACTCAGAAGCTGTTTGAAAATTAGAGAACACTCAACCAGCAGGTGATGGATGTGATCATTTGTCCACTGTAAAGGTAGACTGTAATTATAATTGTCTGACAGGATCTGACAGTACTGTGTTTACAATATACGCAGTGCAAGCAGAATTCATATTTCTGTTCTGATTTGAAGTATCAGGGGTTATTTTTATGTTTAAGAATAGGTCAAACTGAATTAGTAATCAGTCAGGGGGTGATAATCTTTGTATCTGTGCCCATGATCTGCACTTCAACAACGGATCTTCTCGTTCGGGGATCACTGCCTTTTCCATTGAGCCACAGAGTCCCTATACCTATCTAACACAGTTGTCTCTTTACTGACCATTTGTGACTGAAGTTAGTACACTATATTTCCAAAAGTATTCGCTCACCCACCCAAATAACTGAATTCAGATTATGGTGTGGGGTTGTTTTTCAGGAGCTGGGCTTGGCCCCTTAGTTCCAGTGAAAGGAACTCTGAATGCTTCAGCACCAAGAGATTTTGGACAATTCCATGCTCCCAACTTTGTGAGAACAGTTTTGGGATGGCCACTTCCTGTTCCAACATGACTGCACACCAGTGCACAAAGCACAGTCCATAAAGACATGGATGAGTGAGTTTGGTGTGGAAGAAGTTGATTGACCTGCACAGAGTCCTGACCTCAACCTTTGGGATGAATTAGAGCAAAGACTGCGAGCCAGGCCTTCTTCAGACACAAAGATTTCTGATGTAGATAGATGCAAAGGGTGGGCTGACTTCATATTAAACCCTATGGATTAAGAATAGGATGTCACTCAAGTTCATGTGTGTGTAAAGCCAGGTGAGCTAATACTTTTGGAAATATAGAGTATAATCTCAGGCCCTATCTTGCAATGGTACAAAAAGTATTAAAAAGTCCTTGATCAATATGATATTCCACATATACAACGGAGCACTATATCTGCTATTGCAAGAGAGAGTCAGTGTCATGGTGGAATTCTGCACTCTCAGAGTGCTCTTATACAATCAGTACTTAGTTTTATTAGAGATTTGGAGAATTTCCTATTACTTGGCTATAAGATACAGGTGGTAGGAAGGGTCGTCCAGTAACTGGAAGGGCAAGACACTTAACCTAACCTTGCCTGTATGAATGTGTTTGTGTGTTTGGTGGTGGTTGGAGAGGCCATAGATGGAGAATGGTAGCCACATCTCTGTCAGTCTGCCCCAGGGCAGATGTGACTTCAAGTAGCTTACCACCACTGATGATGTCTGAGGAGTGAATGAATAATGGGCTAATGTAAAGAGCTTTGTGAGGCTGGGAAAGCACAATATAAATCTAATCTATTAAAATTAGAAGTTTTTTTAATGATTGAAAAATAATTCATAATAAAAATAATAATATTTAAAGCCAGTAAATGCGAAATATAAGTTTGTCATTGCTGCACAGAAAGCTTCAGCACAAAGCTGCTTAGGCACAGTGGTGCGATTACATAGTTTTACTGAAGTAATTTGTAAGAAATGCTTTTAATATGTTTTATGAGTAAATGTATTTTTTGACCCCATTAGTAGCAGTAGTAGTGGTTATAATAGCAGTAATAATAGTAGTAGCAATAGTAAAAAAAAAAACAAAAAAAAAAACCCTCAATATTTTGTCCACTTCTGTTTCTTCTAATTGAGTAATATTTTTAAGTACTTTTACATAAGTAGCGATTAGGAAACACAGACATAACCCCTGAAGGAAAAGAAGTGGCATTAGTTCACTTATAGAGTTTGTCAGAGTTTTGTGAAGCGATAGCTGGAAAAATGGTCTTTTTGCAGTGAACATTTGTGTATATGTGGTTGAGTAGTCTCTTGTTAATGTTTGTGGTGAGTTTTGATGTTTATTATTAAAGGCCTGTCGCTTATCCCTCCCTGGTATTTCCCCTTTGGTTTTGCTCCACTCATAATTCACTGCAGAGCATTTCATGAGAGTTTCCCACTGGGGCTAGTGCCATGACATCATCCCAAACATGCAACATACTGCGCTGTGCCGGGAGTCAATAGTCAGCACCATACTGTGTCATCATGGGGAAAGCATCTCCCACAATCCGAGGGACTGGGGGGCCCCTAATTGCTTTATGTAATAATATGCTACAGTAATGCTCCTCTATGAATGTAAATGCCCCCCTCCTCATCATCTCTTTCTTCATTAAAACATAACGTCAGCACCGTGCCAACAAAGGGACAATTCAGCCTGGCCTGGAGCGCACTGGGTACACGTAGTCCTGCACTCGAGCCCTCAACAAACTCACTCAAGTAATATTCCCTTTTTGGGTATTATTAGTAACTCGCTATCTAGCTACTGTTTATTCCATATTCTATTATTTTTCCTTGTAAGTTAAGTAAGGACAAATTGTTGGACTGAGAGAGAGGCACACAAAAAGTATGATAGCAGTAAAGCATTAGAGATGTAAAGGGAAAGTGTAAATGAGTGAAGCAGAGAGGAGCTAGACCAGTGCACGAGGTGGTATATTAGAAATGTTATTTTCTTATCTGTTTTAAAGATTCCTCTGAATTAAATTAGCTTTACTTTACTTCATCCACAGATTAAACTATGAGTTATCGAGAACAGAATTTACTTTCAGTGTTAAATTGTTATGTTTTCTTATAGTTTGTTATTTACTGACCAAAATCCAAAAACAGTTAAGAGAAAAAGACACATCCACAAAAAATTTTACAATTGTGTGCGGGATTAAGAAAGGTACATGCAAAAGTAATAAAAAGTAGGATCTGCACAACAATGCTTTTTAGCTCCAATTTTAATTTTTCACCACAAGCAAAATACAGAAATAGTTTTTCCTAACACTTATTGAAGAACACAACATAGTCTTATATGAGACTCATACACAAAACAATATACAGAGTAACAGTAGTACAAAGTATAGTTTTTCTTTTAGTACTTGTTGTAATTGATTAGTTGAATGTTTAATTGTTACCCTTAGAATTGTATTATTATGTAAGAAGAAATGAAAAGCCCTCAGTAATTTGATGTAAAACCAAACAGCCACATCTTACACAGATTTCCTTGCTATCAGGTTTCTATTCCACTGGTGTAGAGACTTCTTTTTTTACCCTCATCTTTGAAATAGTTTGAAAAGCAGAAGTAGCTGATGACATTAGCCAATAAATGCTCATCAATGCAGAATCAATAAAATCTAACCAAAGAACTACATGTAGACACAATACAGGCATAGTCAACCATTGTTCAATGTCCTCCTTCTTTTAAACTTCCGAGCATTGGCTGAGCCTCATCACACAGACAGCTGATTCTTGTCAGGGTGAGTGCAGTTTAGACATCAGAGCGAGAGACTAAAGCGCTACAAGAAAAGCCACAGCTGCTGTCGACATGAAACACAGTCACAGTGATAAGGAATCTGACAGGAAGGCAATACAGACAGAGACATAATCATGAATGCACACAGAAAATGTAAAAAACCCTAAATGCTGATTTAATGTGGTAAAAAGATTCAGGGAGATACAGTGAGTTAAACTTTTAGCTGCCAGCAGAGGGCACTCCAACCACAAAGGAGTTAAACAGTCTGTGTTTGATTGGATCAATAACTTATTGTCCCATGCATGTCATTGTTCATTAGTAAAGTTACCAATAAGTGCATAGAATATCAATAAGTGCATAGAATATCCTAGGCACCTACTGAGTCATATTATCTTATTGAAGTATAAGTATATGACATTTTTTGGACTGTGATGCAATATTTGAAATGACAATGTGAGTGTAATTTGTGAGTGTGGAGTACATGAACCAGAGTGGAGTGTTACAGAAGACAGATACTGAACATGTGGAGTGAATCAAGATTCATAAAACAGAGTGACACACAATGTGATCAGTGAATTACTGTCATGCTGGAGGCGCTGGAGAACTTCTTAAGTTACAGCTTTGAATGGTTTTCTGTCCTCTCTCTGAGTCCGAACACATGTTGACCATCATGCTTTCTTCCAGAGCCGCTTGCATTCTTGACCTAAAAAGTCTTCACAGTTGGTTTTCATAATCACACTGCCACACAGCTGACAGCAAGATGAGACTGTGTTTTCTGGGCTTTTGGACATCCATCACTGCAGAGCCAATTATTCAGGATGCAAATGTTTTCTTTGGAACAAAACACAAACAAGTCTATTAGTCATTTTTATTTAGATGCTACGACTCAAAAGGTATTTTGTCACGGGTCAGTGCAGAGTGAGAACATTTTTTATAGAACCAAAAAGTTAATAAAATAAATTTCTCAGTAGTAGTTATAACAAATAATTGCTTTTACTAGTTTGAATGTTCATTATGGAATATGCATTGGTCTTAAACTGTGAATAAGTTTGGTAGATACTAATTTGCAGCTGCTGCTCTTCACTTCAATTTAGTTAAATATGTTAAGCATTTAGAGGTTTTGTAAAGTGCCATAAATGATCTATGATTACCTTGTCAGGCCTGTTTCACTGATGGCAGCTATTTTGAAGATCAAAGAGCAGTAAATTGACGATCCATCTGTCTGAAAGCTGCTGCAATTATAGATTTAGACAATTCAAAACATCAAACTGACATATCTTCACATATTTAGGATGTTTAGCTTTAAGTGTTTTACTGAGGTGACTTACCACCATTCTTAAATAGCCTAAAGAAAAATATAAATATTCATAAAGTGTATGTCTCGGACAATCATTGTTTGGGCTGCCACATTCTGACAATGTAGTGTCCAGGACATACAAAAGCATATTTTTTTCTATTAATTAGCCTATATTATAACTGTACTTATTTTTTTTACTCATACAACCCCAAAAGCACATCTTTATGAATGCTAATGCCTTGCATAAACATCTACATGGATGTGTGACGCTGCATATTAATATGTAACATAGTTGTAGTGACAATTTATGAACATGACATGATAATAACTTGATAACAAATCACACTAAGACTACTTGAGAAATTATAGATGGAAACTGAGATGTTGCATATTGCAGAAAGCTGCAAAAGATGAACAAAACTGTTAAAAAATAAAAATGATGCATGTGTGTCTTAAACATGAGTTCAAATATTATCATTATACACTGAATGTCTGCATCTGAATTTAATCCAGAATATGTTCAAATGATGCTCCTGGTCGTGTTGGCTTCAGTAATAATTTGTAGTAAATACATGACATCTTATGGTCTTTGGTTAAATCATGGTGTGTCCTGAAGAGGGTAGTGTTTGTGTTAAGGTGGTACTGCAGCTAAACGCAGGTTAAAGCGAGGGAAGAACCTCTCAGTTGTCATGTGACTACAGCAGTTGATTATCGACAAATGTGCACAAACTTAAGTCTCTGCGTTATTCCCAACAATGAGTCCTCTTTTGGCTGCTCGGTGAGCTCCGCGGTGCCTCCTTAACTGAGTGCTGGCACTTCAGAGTAGGGAGAGCAAAGGAGAGGGTCAGAAAGATTGGTGGGTGGGGATAGAACCCTTTTGGGAGAGGGAGCGAAAAAAAAAACTAAAAAAAATCACGTGTTTGCAGATCAAAGGAGATCCGCTTTGTAGAGGAGGAGGAGGGGGGTGAGAAAGAAAGAGGGAAAGAGGGAGGGAGGAAGAGCGAGAGAGAGGCAGCGTTTGCAAGCAATGTAATTGACAAGGCTCGCAGTGGTGAAATAAACACGCTCCGGACCAGGCTGTGCGCTTACTGCACAGTTCTTACGCTTTTGACGCATAGACGCGATTTCAATTACCGACACCCGCTTTATTAATCCGTGTGAAATTATGTCCCGTTCGGCGCAGATCCAGCCGGCAAGATGATGACTCTACCCCGGAGAGGCTTAGACCGTGTAGCCGACTCGCTGGTCCTGGTGTTCCTGGTGCTCGCCGCTGCTTTTGGTACCGCTAACGCCAAGGATACCGCCTTTGTGGAAGTGGTTCTGTTCGAGTCCAGTCC
Organism: Bostrychus sinensis; assembly: GCA_020698575.1. Classification (NCBI taxonomy): domain Eukaryota; kingdom Metazoa; phylum Chordata; class Actinopteri; order Gobiiformes; family Eleotridae; genus Bostrychus; species Bostrychus sinensis. The sequence goes on along the minus strand of CM036249.1, from coordinate 15,738,659 downwards.
TAATGGAGACTATACAACTTACACAACTGGCTTGCAAGGGCGCTTCTCCAAAGCTGGAGCCACTATCAGCGCGGAGGGGGAGATCGTTCAAGTACGTGAAACTACCTTTTCTTCTCACCGCGGAATGATACGCGGTAGTCTTAAGCCACGTTTCGCCCACAGTTTCCCAGTTTAGCCGTAGCCACGCTGTGTAAAACTTTTCTGCCACCGGGTTTGGGCACTGACAGGGGTTGTGTACGCGGTGGTGCGTGTGTGCGCGCGGGGAGCCAGCCCGTGTGAGGATGGTCTCCACTCGAGCATATGCGGTCACAAGATGGCTCCTATCTTGTGGAATTCATTCACAGGAGAAACATGGGTCTTGCAGGTTGTTTAGTTGATGTCTGTGTCAAACTTCTGAACAGTTTACTGCCATTGGTTTAATACGGAGGCTATTGGCGGACAATTTACTGCGCAAACCCTCCACCAATTCGCTCGCTAAAAGTTTGTAAACTTTGACGTAGCATGTTGCTGGGGATTCATCACGAGCTACAGCAGGGCTATGTGATACACTGTGTGCTTGATGTTCACTTAGTTGTTTGTTTCGACCAGTGAGACTAAAAAAAAGAAAGAAAAAAACAACTATGAGAATAATTTTGATAGTAGACGCTCAAATGTTAGCCTTTATTGACTGGAGCAGCGTGTGAACTAACCACACGTCCCGCCGCCAGTTGCCTCCTACTACGTAGCTGTGTGCTGCTTCCCGTGTGTTTTTCTGAACGCTTATTGGACAACCTGAGTGCTCCCAAAATCCTATAAAAGATAGTAGCAATGCATAAAGAAAAATGTTGTTCCTTTTGATCCCACTTGTGACTTTGCCTTATATTTAAACTCAAGTACTAATGCATAATATATTTGATATCAGTTTGCAGTGCCCTATTTGTATGCATGTATTAAGCACATGTCTATTTATTATTGCACGGCTGTATTGTTGTTAATGTAACGTGCCAAAACTGGTTGTGCCCATTCCCTATTTAATACTGAGGTTTGTGATTTGAAACTTGGTTCATTGCTGTCAAGTTTTCAGCATCAAATATTTATATACCTGTGGGATATGCCCTGTTAGATACTTGACTGGCAGGGAGAGATGCATCCATATCATAACATACACACTGTGACAGGTGTCTAACAGATCATAGCTCAAAAACATTGTAGTTTAAATGTCAAACCATCACAAGTCCAGTGGGTTATCACCGCACTGAATGCATTATGAATTCTTGCACACCAGAGATTCTTTTCATTCCATGTTGGCACCTTTGTTTAACTCAAAATGTTGTGTGCTTTGAACAAAAAGATAATATGTGGGGCATCAAAGAAGGGGACACTCAGCACAAAAAATGGCCCTGTTTATACACTGAGATGGCCATTTGGCGCCACTCAGTAACCACACAGAAATGCCGGACCTCAGCTTTACATCGGAAACCACATCTATTTAAGTTTGCTTTCTTTGCTAACATAGCCTCTGACCACTCAGAGGGAGCTTATATTTTGTCAGGCTGTAATGAGGGGCAGTTTGTCCAGCATGGCACAGTGTCTGGAGTTTTTACAACATATACTCTACACAAGAGTTATGAAACTTGAAACTGACAATGAATGACAGCTATACAAAGTGCACAGTATAATTTTAAGCTGCTATCAAATTCCCCACTTGCAAATTCTATACTTGTGAAAAAACATTGCAGTAACGTGTTGGGAAATTGCTGTGGTGTTGTAACGGATATAGTATTACACTGAAGTAGGCTGAACACAAATATTGAGGTTCTTGTGAATTCAGTTGTCCGTGGTGACCTTTGCCGGCATCGCTCTTCTTACTACTTTTTTGAGTTTCCACGTGTTCAGTGAAAAGGTGGCTTGATTTGGTTTGCCTGAAGTTTATGGGGCATCTAGGCCTCTTTTCAGCTGCTTGAACAAGGGCCTCAAGGGGTTTGCATTACCTCGTGTGTACAGTAGTGGCCAGACCTCAGCAGGTATGGGTTCAAATACAGGGGAAAGGGGGGCTTGGCAGCATTCCTGAGCAAAGACCCTAACATGATCACCGCGGTTATACTCCCAACTCTCGTCTGCTAATTCCCCAAAACTAACAGCCGCTCAGTTCTGCCAGAAGAGTGCGAAAAGTGGCACACGCTGCCGGGCCAAAAATAATAAATTAAGTTAATTTGGTTCTCACTCTACTCTAAGGGGGCAACATGACTGCTCAGATGTATTCCCAGGGCCAAACCCCAGGCTTCCCAACAGTCCCAGCTCTGCGCCAGTTTGACACCACAATAACAAGAGCAATCAGTGTTTCCTTATATCACCCTGACAAGAAATATGGGCACAGCAATTTTCCTGAGATGACTTTATTATATTTACAGCATGGTTAGCTTAGTCTGCTTCCTGGCAAACTACTCCTAATTGTCCATCTTACCAGGTCATGCATTTTATTCACCCATTAACCCGTACTGATAAGTAAAATAAAACTAATAAATATTTAATATGTGATACACTAATTAAAGTTTTTTATTTTTGTATAAAGACCAGTCGTAGTGTACGTTTTTGTTTAATAATGTGTATTCAACAGTGCACTCATTAAATGTTATTTTGTTCTAACCATGGGTGCTCACAGATCCTTTCCCAAGGCCTGTAGAGAAAAACAAACACATCTGCAGTGCAGGCCACGGAGACAATAGAAGACTGACTTTTTAATACATCTGATATTGTTTCTGAGCTCCATGGAGCGCACAGTAGACAGTAATTGACAAATACGGTATTTGGCATTAATATGGTTTAAATCAAAACATTCAGTGAGCCACCAAGGCTTGGCCTTCTCTCACAATGGTAAAGATATAGCCAGACTTTGACTCAACTTGGGGATCTTTTTGTTCCCATGTAAAGGCTCTCTCTATTGAGCCAGAGCCAGGGTTGCCAGATCTCAGTCAGTTTTCAGCCCAAACAAAACTTAACACCTGCCCACAATAAAACAATAAAAGTTCAAATCACAACCACTTAAATATTAAAACCATTATATACAAGAAAGAACATGAAGCTTAACAGCATTAAAATAACACACACACACAAAACAACACACACAGGCTCCCCACAAAAAGTGCAATCATAGAAACCATAAAAAATTAAATAGCTACATGAAATGTGTGCAACCAAACACATGAATCACTCATTTTAAAACAAATGAACTGATCATATGATGTGGGAGGACACAGTAATTTATTGAATTGTGTATTTGTACTTTGTTTACCTTAAAATGACATGGTATTTTCTCCAGAATATTTTCTAAAAACCTGCCAAATGTTGTGAAAAGCAGCCCAAATTTTATAAACCAGCCCAGTGCTATTTTTCCAGCCTTAGGTGTTCAAAAGAAGCCCAACTGGGTGAAAACCAGCCCAATCTGGAAACACTGGCCAGGCTATACAGCTCTTATACTGTATTTCACCATAATTTCACAACAATAACTACACATTTTTTGCTCATCTGATCCCTTGTGCCTGAGGTTATCTTTCGATTTCATAACAACTGCATCACTGGCCCATTACTTTCCTAAAAATGTAGTCAAAATCTGACTATTATTTTTGAACCAACCAAACAATGCTGGCAAAAACTATCCTCCTTGGCTTAGGTAACAAATAAATTGAGCCTTGAAGTAACATTATATATCCCACTATGATTTTTGTGTGACAAGGTTTTCATTGCAGAAATTCTTCAGCATCAGCAGCTCTCAAAAACCCCATGGTCACCCTCTGACAGCAAGTTTAAGCCCATTAAGCAGCTCAGTGGCACAGCAGGTGTAGTAACAGTCACCTTGGCATAGGTCGAAAGCACATCAGCTTCTAAATGCACTGATTATTTAGCCATTTGAGTATAGCCTTTCAGTGTCGAGCGTAAATGTTTTGACGGTGCTCTTGTTGTTGTTGACAGCCCACGCCTGGCTTTCATGATCAGAATGCAATTGATTTGAGGGGAAACACCATCTGGTGCTCATCATTCTCTATTGTCTCTGTGATGCTAAATTGTCCTTCCTGTTGAGAGATGAGCGCCGGTGCACTGCATGAACGCACATCTGCCTCTGATTTCCACCAGGCCTGTGCCGTAAGCATGTGAGTTAGTGGATGTGGCAGGGGCATAGAGACAGAGGACCAGATGGAAGTGTTGCCAGGCCAGAACCAAAGGAATAATGTGGATTTTTCTCTTCTGAAGGGACACAAAGCATCCCATAAATCCAGCCTGATGATCCAATCCATCTATGAGCAGTACCCATTTTTTCTGTCCCCTTCTAACCTTGACCATTTTTATACCTCAGAATACTATTGCGAATATGATATCTATCAAAGTTTTGAGCTTACCTTGCACTTAAAGTAAGGAGGTTGACGCCAGACCAATTTGAACTTGCCATCACCTCCCTGCCTTGTTAAACCTCACATGAATACCATTATATGATCCACAGATCCTTATATTCAAGAAATGGCATACTTCCCATTGGATTGCCAAGCGCATACCAGCAAGTATAGCTTCCTGAAGTGGTTCTGAGAAAGTTTTTTTGGACAGGGACAAAGTGGCAGTTTAGAGCCAAGACAACGATGAGCTTGAATACTGGAGTTCCTACCTTGGCGCTGGCATGAGTTGCGTCGCGCTGCATTTAGACTATAATGAGAGCTTTAGTGGTTTAAAGCATCCAGCTTGCTTTCTCACCACAGGCTGAAAACCCCGAGAGGCCGTAATGGGCCGGTACCAGACGGGAGGTGCCAGGGTCTGGGCCACTCCCAGTGCCGAAGCAACAGTAGCAGTACACAAACGCTGGTTTAAAAAGGTTATAAGTGCTTCTCCCTACTTTTTTCCATTTATTGGCTTGGCGGTTGCAGCTGTATTTTAAGTGCTATCGTCTCTAAACCGCCACCCTGGTTCGCTTTCATGTGCCAGCCAAAGTAATTTGAGGCTGCGATTCTCCCCTTTTCAGAATAGAACAGACTAAACTGTTTTTCTCTTTTCCTGTCTTGACACCCCCCACAGACACACACAGTCAAACCCACTACAAGGCACTCTTATGCTTGTTATTATAACAGCTAAAAGTAATGCTTTGTAGGCAAAAATAAAATCATTCATCTAATTTGCACATATCTTGGATCTTGCAGCGCTGGACAAAAACTTAAGATGGCTATCCTAAAACTAGCAGTCTCTTTCCCATATCAGTCCCACTGTCAGTTCTGTTCAGAGGTGCATTTTGCAACTTTTAGCCCATGTAGCTGTTTTGCACTGAGCAATGGTGTCCATCTTTGATGTTCCAGTCCTGCAGTGATTAGCAGTCTGCTGTTTTCAGGCTTCTCCCTAGGGAACACCATTCCCCCATGTCTCTTTCCTTTTGATATCCCATTGATTATTCGCTGCTATGAATGCCTTGTGTCCACCATCTGCCTTTTGCTCCACTGGTGCTCAGCAGTTTTGCCCACAGGCTCAGAGATTTGGTGTTAAGCTGTGTCATTATTGCAGCTGAACCTGAATCCATGATTTGACAGGCAATATTGATGGTATTTTATACTATCATGTCTTAATATCTTTAGGATTGGTGCTGTTTGAAGTACATTTTAGCTTAGTAGCTGTTTAAGGCAATGTCTCAAAATCTGAGGCCTGAAAATCAGTAAACTCATACATACAATTAATTTGAATAGTTTGGTTATGAGAATCCCTCTTTTAAAATTAACCAAAATGTAAATTGCAGTTTAAATATACAGTATGTTGTTTATTGTTAGTAACTTTTCAATTTAAGATTCCAGCAGCTTTTGTTATAATTTTTGTCACTTCCACTATGGAGTTTATCGTTTTGCCTGCATTGGTTTGTTTGTCTGTTAAAAACAAAAAGAATGTTGATAAAATTATCCAAGGAAGAAACAGTTAGTTTTTTATTTGGATCCCAAATACCATCTAAATTAAAACTTTTATATTTTAATGCAAGTTTATGAGTTAAAATTACCAGTAGTGAATTAAATTTACTAGGTACTGCTTCACATGAAGTGGTAATTTTGGATTCTAGTGTTCTAAGTTCTTTGTTTGATCTGGATCCATCTCTGATTTTGGTCATGGTAATTGACAAAAGATGATGATGCTCTCAGAGTGGATACTGCTCTCTGAATAGCATCTAGTACATCTGTCTATAGGCTGAAAGGTCCAGTCCATCCTCTCAGCCCACATTTTTATCCACTGACACAGAGGGTCTGCTGAACAAAGGCAAAAGGGTCGAGGGTTATGAGATGACAATGCTCACAGTGGCTCGTCCAGGCAGAGGCATGCTTTGTTGTCCACCAGGAATGTGCTGACGAACCGTGCAAGGCCACAGTGCCAACCTCCTCCTTTGTTGTACTTTTTTGCCAATAGACTATAAAGGTATCTGCCCGGGGTGTTCTTTTGATGCGGAGTAGTGCCATCTCCCTCCTTATAAGACCCTTAAGTGCTCCTATAATCTACAACTCATATTTATTTTTATGAAAGGAGAGGTCTTATCACAGCTCAGTGCCACTCACCTAAGTTCAAGAACACAAGGTACAAAGTGCTTCCTTTTGTGTACATCATTACATAATTATACTGTATGCCTCATATCCATAAGTCCTCACTGTATTGTTTATCTGAGAATTCATTGTTGCACTGAAGATAGTCATAAACGCTACTACTACCACACACTATTTTTTATTTTCTGGCTGTTGTTCAAGAGGGTTTGTGTTATGAAGCTTAAAAAAAAAGATTTTTTATTTTTTATTTTGATATAATATTATGGTTTGGTAAGTTTGTTTACATTTTACAAAACGCTGCATTGAAAGCAGTTTGTACTTCTCTACTGTATGACTGGTTTGCTGTGGGGACCCCAAATTAGAAAAGTGCCAAAAGCTAAATAAAAAAGTAATGTAAATATAATGTAAAAAATCGAAATCTATACTGTCCAGACCCATGTTAAGGATGCATTACTGGTTGTGTACACAGCGTACTGCACTAAATTGATTGTAGGTTCTCCTGACAGCTTTTCAGTCAGAACACCCCTTTTCCACCTCATGTAATAGATTTCTATAAAATTGTGGCGGGGGGTCATTTACAAGGTTCCCAGATGGGGACACATCAGTTTCAGGTGGAAGCTCTGACCTCTATATGTTTGTCCCTGGCTTCATTGCCCCAGCTTGGGCTAGAGCTATGGGTTTTGTGGAGCTGGTAGATGTAGCAGTAATGAGGAGGCTGCAAACTCTAACATATTGGGGTCAACCTATGATGGATTGGTTTGATGAAAACAAGCTAGTTTCTTTCTGTTTCAATGTGGTGGTAATGGCTCTAACATGGATGCTAGCTAGCTCTGCTGGGAAGATGCATCACTGTCTCTTACTTCTCCTGCACGTGCAAGGCTGCAGTTGCCCTACATTTAAGATGACAAATTGGATTTCTTTTTGTTTTCCCTGCATCATGGATTTATTGAGAATATTGGGGACCCTGTTTTTTTTTTAAATTTCTATTCCCTTAAGCACGGTGCATGCCATAATTATGTGCATATTGGATTTTTTCACACATAGTTTCTTGATATGTGTATAGTAGTCAACCTATAACCCATATTTGGACCACAGTTATTTTCCTTTTTTACCAGCTTGGCTGCAATAATTTATTGAGAAAAGTCTCTATAATTGGTGCAAGGCCTCTTTCACTTAACTAGTAATTGGACTTTCTCCACAAGACAGTATATTTTTAATAGTGCCTAATTGGTACAGTGTCTGCCTATGAATACATGAACAGCTCAACACCTTGCATATTTGTTTTTTTTTTTTGTTTGTTTGTTTGTTTTTTTGGTAACACTTTAAAAAAAAGGTGGAGATTTGTTTTGGTATAATTTCACACCATTATATGAATAAGTAACAGCCAATAAGTGTTTCACTCAGCTTCCCTTTACTCTACTCGTGTTTTTCTTTGCATTTTCACTCTGGTGGAATCCCACCTTCAGCAAAATGTTAAGACATGTTTTAGATGCTATTGATCCAATGTTGACGAGCAATCCAATACTCTTCTTTTACTGTTATTTAATGTTAGATATTGTTTTGTGTTTTCATACCATGAAGCTACCATGAAGCATTCATCATATAATGTTATATGCTGATTATACAGTTTTTCCCAACTCAAGAAAAAAACTTTTTACTTCCTCCAGTCAGGTCTATATATATTAACTTCAGTGGTAGTTCTGCAGAAAAATCCTGATGTTCCTCCTATCCCATCCCATGACCCCCATGAACAGTCCTAGCCATGCTGCCCCCTCCTTAAAGCCCTGGACCCTGGACAGGGAGGGTCCTGTGGGGCTGGCTGAATAGCTGCCGGGAGTCTTGCTGCGGGTGTAAACCACATGAATGCGCTGCCTGAGCAGATAGGATCAGGCCAGGCGGGGAGGCGCTCGGTGCAGCTCCACGCGCTCACTTCAAAGGCACTGCCGAAGGGGGAGGAGGGCTGAAGACAGAGCGCCTGGGCAGGGCCAAACTCTTCAAAGAACGCTCTGAGTAATGCCGGCCCTGATATGCAACTCAATGATGATGTAATTGCAAGCCTCCAAGCTAAATCCGCTCCCATACAAATAAAGGTGGAGGTGTTCCCTTGCACAAGCATGGTGAGAAAAATATTTAGTTTGTACTTGTTTGAAGGTGTTAGGCCACCTCCCGACACAAAACCAATCTGAGAAGTGTGGTTTAAAAAGTGTTATTTATGTTTCTGATGAAGGACTTGGAACAGGAAACAGTTTTTATCTGATTTGTGATGATAAGTTAATCCAATAGGCGTTCCTAAAGTACACAACAGGTGGAACAGACTCCGCTCTGTTCTTTGTAAAGTTTATACAGAGCCTGCGTGCGTCCATGTATTCTGCCTGTAGTGTGTGTTAAGCGTGTCCTCTCACAGTGCCCCATGATGGTCAGGATGATAACTCATTGACAGCTCTCATGACAGTTCGGAGCCTCACACCAGGAGAAGATCTCCTTGTTGAGAGGACGCAGCAATAACTCACTGTTATTGATTCAGTTTGCCAAAGATTCTTTGCATGCCTCTGATTGAAGTTTCCATTCCTTGCTCTTGTTGTTGTGTCATTGTATGTCCCTTTGATGTTAAATTAGCAGTAAACAGCTGCACTTTTATGTATTTGGAGTTCACATAGAGGTCGGCCTTTTAACTTCTGCATTCTGGGTCAAAACAAGACATCAGGACTGAAGCACAAAGCCTCTGTTGGTGGTTTTAAAGAGCTCTCCTTATTTCCAGCATACAGACTGACTGTCACAGAACAAATAAATGGAGGGAAACCCCATCTGTACCAAAGCCACTCTAGGGCTAGAATTAATTGTTACTACAATTATAGACAATACTTTGAACTGTATTTCAGTTTACAGGTTATGTGCAGCTTTTTTAAAATACTTTATAAATGATTCAGACTAATTATAGCTATTGCTAACTGAGGCTGTTGTATTTCCAAAACTCCAAAATGTTTGCTAAATCAAGTGAAAGCATGAGTGACATCTAAAGTACATTTTAAACGTACTGTAAGCAGCATGCGCTCCTACTGGTTTTTAAATGGTACTGCAGTCTTAATTAGGGGTCTTCAACTACATTTGTCCAAGAGCCAGAATTTTTCTCAGCAGACACTATATGGGCCAGACGCTCTCATAAAGGCAGGGCATCAAGGCAATCTGAATCAAACTTGCTGTACAGGTAGAGCTTGAGAAGAGTTACAAAATGAATTTGGATTTATTGTTCTACAAGGTTCTATGCCAGAGAAATGAGCAACATCTTTTTATTGGAGTTTTGAGCTTTTCAGGCTGAGATAAAGTGTTTTTGGATGTTTCCCATGAACTGCAGAGTAAGAGCCCAAGATGGTTGGGGATGCACTGAGCTGTCCTCTCAGGGCTTCCAAAAGCATCTTAAGGTCAAATCTCACAGATCTGTAGCAGGGCTGCTACAATGGCCTTTAATAAATTGACAGTGAGAACAGTTACATTTTTTTTTTTTTTTAAAGAAAAGAGAAAATATATAAGGCAGTAGGGCTGTCGTGGTGACCGCATTATTGTCATACCGCACTGTTATCAATCCAACCGCATGGGGGCACAAGTGACCACGGTAACCGCAGTTTATCATTTTAGTGAGATACTAATGGGATGCACAGTTTAATTTTACTGTAAACTGTGAAGCATTTAATGTTTACGCACGTATACACAGTCAGAGACGCTGGGAGTGGAGAACCGAGGGTAAATGGTGAGAAAGGAAAAAGCTTCTGCACGTGCTGCGCTGCCTCAGTGAAGCTAACCTCTTCCCGAGCAGACACGGGGCTTACGCAGTACTCAGAGGAGGAGCCGTAGACTCGAATGATGATCCACTCACCTGGTGATGAGATAACTACGTGATGTTTCAATCTATTTTTATAATCAAAATTAATTCTGACATGTCATTTTTCAGGTGTCATTATTAGCTTATGCTATACTGCACACCACAGTGTTGAGCCCCATATAATTACCGCAGGGGAAATTCGCTCACCGCGACAGCCCTATAAGGCAGTCTCAATCAAACTTGCTGGGAAGGTAGAGGTTGTGGAGCGCTACAAAATCCTTTTGAAATTTTTGTTCTACAAGGTACTTAGCAAAACATTTTTGTTGCCGTTTTGGGCTTTTCAGGCTGAGTTAAAGCGTTTTTGGCTGTTTTCTGTGAACTGCATAGTAAGATGCACAAACTACTTGGAAACACTCTTAGCTGGACTCTGAATTTTCATGACGACTCAGAGCACTCTCCTGGTGAAAATAGAAGTGTTTTTATTGGTGCATATTAATTGAATTGGGCTCTACTCAGGACCCAATGTTTTTGCCTTAGTAATGCTGTGGGGGCCAGATGAAAAGCTCTGAAAAGCTCAGATGTGGCCCACGAGCTGCCTGTTGACTACCCCGGTCTAAATCAAAACAATGGTCTCTTTTCTGATTGGACAGTTGGCGATGCAAGGGTTTAGAACCAGAACAAAAATGTAAAGATGAACAACTTGTTTTTTTAATTGTGAATAAATTAGCTGAACCATTGTTCACAGTAAAACTATCTGATTTGAACATGTTTACCTCATACATGGGGACACGTGGGTAATTTTCATGAAGTATTCAAGGTACTACAAGCAGTATATTTTTTTAAGTTTCTTTTTATATTAAAACTCAGATACTGTTGTACTGCTGAACACTGTGCTTCTCCTAAACAAAAGAACATCAGATGAATACAATGCACAGTGCAATAAACCCCTTCACGCAGTTCTTTATAAGAACACTTTTATTTCTAGTTTGTCAAAGAGCTTAGGTGTAACAAATGTATGTGTTTCTTGTTGTCTGGTTAATTTTTGTCTGTAAAAAACATGGTGATTAAAGCTACACATTATATATTTGAATGTGGCACTATTATAAAAATTTGAAGTACAGCATAGGTTATTGTAAATGCATGCCTTGCAGCTATAATACAGCAAGGAGCCATATTAAGATTATTTCTTGCCTCAGTTGAGAATGTAAGATGGATTAGAGTTGTCTAGGCATGACTTTTAAAGAAAGGAGTGGGCTAAGAAGTGGGCTAATAGTTAATTGTATTGTGCTCTTAGTGGTAATGAGCCTCCAGAGATTCTTAGCTGAGAGCAGGTTGTAGAGGAAAATGTCAGGACAGTCACTGCTGGCCAAATGTGTCCAGGTATGTACCCTTGAGGGCCATCTGTTTGGCCCTTGTTGCCCCCTCATTTTGCTGTCAGAGACAAATCTCAAGGTGTACTGTATCTATTAATTTCTATTATTTCTCCAGTCACAACCACTTTTGATTCAAACACAATACTCCATAAAATTGCTGTTTCTTTTTCAGGAGGGATGCAGTATATGATCAGTGTCACTGTTCTTTCTCAGTCTCACTCCTAAAGCTCTATTTATCTACTGTAAAGTCTGCACTCTTCATGGCAATGTTCAAAAAAGGCCCAGACAAGAAGCGTACTATCTTTTGCCTGGCAGTCTGTGGGCGGTTTGTCAACACACTTGGCTAGCTAATGATAACTTGTCCTTGGACATGTCAAGGAATCCAGTTTCTCACAGTGCTGTTTTGAGAAAAGGGAAGCATCGCTCGGCAAAGAGTTGAGGGGAATGACAGAAAAAGACGGGCCAATGCAGCCCTATCCTGTCTGCATCCCACAGGCATGTGACACAGTCAAATAGTCACTCCTGAAGTGGCATGCATCCTGCAGTCATTTAGACATCCCAGATGTATACGGTGCTAACATTGGGGCAGTTTTAGTGGGCACTAACTGAACCTACTGCAGCATACTTTGCTAAAAGGACTTGCGTTGCTTTAGTTGTCTTATACTCAGGAATTGCCAGTTCTAGACTTCAAACCAAACCAGCCTTTTCATACTTTGAGTCATTATTTGTTAGTAACATGCAGCATTCAAAACAGCTTTGCCACAGCTTTCCTTCCAACTCATCTTATGGGCAATGAATTTGGCACGGTAGCAATGCATGCATTGCTCATAATTATTGTTTTGCAAAAGCTGAAGTTACAATCACCCAGGAAACCGTAAAGCTTTAGATTTCAAATTAAAGTGTGGGCTGGAGCTTGAAAGTTGTGGAGCTGCGCACTTTCTGGTTTTTGGTTGTAATTCTTCAAGAAAGGCATCATTCTGTTTCTTGTGTATTTCATCTTGTGTTGGTATGGGACATTTCTTAACTCACGAGATGTGGCGGAACAGGGAGAGGTGAGGGAAAACCTCTAAGATCACATGCCCTGCTCTAAAGCACACAAAGACAAGGAAACAACATGTCTGGCATCATATTGAAGAACATAGTGTCTTTCATGTGATCCTCCATGCTTACTTCTACAACTGGTGTGTGCCTCATTTCTGCCCCCCCCCCTCTCTGTTAAGCTCGAGGAAGGGAGGGGAGGGTATAAATGTGAGACCACACATGCTGTGTCAATGTTTGCTGGAATAATTAGAGACAATGTGGGCTGATAACAGGAGGAGTGCAGTAACCTGAACTCACTTTGTTCTGTCCCGGCAGCAGCACAAAGGCCATTCACAGATGCATACATCGGCGTGCTCGGAGCAGGAGCAACTGCACTTTCAGCTGGCAGCGTGTACAGCTTTGAGGATTTGTGGAAAAATGTTCCAGTTTCCATGGGGCTTCAGTGGCCCTCTTGCACCTCTGAGTTTTATGACTGCTCAAAGTGATGCTGATGTCATTCTGCTGGCCTTTTAAGCACTGCCCATACATCAATGCCACCACCCCAAAAAAAACAGGCCGTTCCCCTTCACACCCTCCCCAGCCGACCAACACATGGCCCTGGCTTAGAGAGACCTCTTTAACTAGAGGATATCCGGCCGCTCGGTATGCAAAGAGCTCGCGGATTCCTGACACGAGTGCTAGAGCTGGACTCAGAGGTGACTTTCAGTGTAGCCAGACAACTGGTGGATTAGCAAGACACTTTGCATTGACTCAGGGCCAATAGGAAGAAGCCGGGCCAGGAGCAGGGCCTACTTGGTCAAACGCAAGCTAATAGATTCTTTAAAGCTACATATATTAGATTACATTTCAGGCATTCCAATGCTACTTTTATCCAGCAAGGCTTACAGTAAGTCAGGCACAGTAAGTAAAATGTTCTATTATGCCCCAAATAGGCTTGGTTTTACTATTTAATGGCAATTTGCGTATAGTATATTTTCTACTCTAGCACTGGACGCAAACAACAAAGTTAATTTAGTTGACTGCAGTCAATTGTTTTGCACTTCAAATGCACTTGGATCACAAGCATAACCAGTAAACTAAACATCAATACAAAAATCTATGTGTTGGCATGTAGCAAACGGATGAGATCATTTGCCTGTACCATTCAAACTATACTCGATCTGTTGGTGTTTCCTTGCCTGCAGAGACTAACCTCTGCTGTGTCACACCCTGGCTCGGGCCAACTGGTTTGTCCCCTCCAGTGTCCATCTTGAAAGGGGACACCGCTATGGGATGCATACATCCCCTTGAGGTCGCTGGTGTCATTGTACCACCTGTCCCCTCCACTCTCAGCCCATGTCAACAACTCAGATTTATTTACATTCACTCTTGTTTTCCTGAGAACGCAACAGAGAAGTGGCCACTGTATTTCTTCTTGTTATTAATATCCCTTTCAGAGCAGTAAAATAATATAGGAATTAGATCTATGAATAGTCATTATATAATGATCACCAGTAAAATCGGTTCTCACAATAAGTCCATTCCTTTTGGATGTTGTCTCTTGCAGTCTGTTGTGATGCATGCAGTATGCATGCTGATTATTTTGTGGATAACTTATATTGTTGTTTGTGACTGTAACTTTACCCCCTCTTAAGCTCCCTTCTGTGATATTGATGATATTGTTGACCATTTCACATCTCATGTCTCGCCGAACTGTTCCAATGCTTGATCCGTGTCACCTCTGTCACGCCACTGTTACTAGTTTCCATTGTGGGATGAAGGCAGGACTACTTTTCCCCATCCTGGAATCCTTGTATACAAACGTAATTGACAATATTGGATATACTTGCATTGCAGAACAGTCTTCCACCTCCAGTCAGACACCTCCAGTCTGTCTTCAGATTGGGTGTCTTTATTGACTGGTGAAATGCAGTGCTTGTGAGGTCATAGCGTTTCAAAACAAACCAGACTCAAGATGAATTTGTAAGAAGAGGTCTGAGCATGGCGCGTGAAAGAAACCACAGCCTCACAAAAGCCTAAAATGATATCGCCAGTGGATATCTGGATGCCTGGGATGCCATAGATAGCTGCTATACACTTTGGCTTTGTCTTTATGAGGATGAATAGAGGCTTCTGTGACGGTGATGACAGGCCTCTCCGGGCTGGGCCCAGGTTGGCTGACTTAGGTACAGGCGCTCTGCAGACAGGAGATGCTGGTCGTCCTTGTCCTAGCTACAAAAGACACACTGTTCGCTGCCTCTGACCAGCACCTTGTTATTGTGACTCTCCAGGTACACACATAAGAGCGCACGTATGCTCAAAGCCACTATCTAGGTATTTGATTGGAAGTTTTGACAAGGCTCAAGAGAAGATGAAATCCGTGTGCACACTGCACACAGGTGATAACTGTGGTTTTTTTTCAATTTGGTTGTTGGTTGTGGCACAGATAAAGAGAGATACTCTGCTACCTCTAGAGATTATCATTTGCGTCATGTCAAAATAAAGCCCATACATTACTTGCACTATTATATACTACATTGAACAACTTCTTGTTATGACTTCAGTGAGACAAACAAATATGCTATACTAATAAACTACATGTAATTTGAAGTCAGGTTTGAAAAACGACCAGCCAGCCAAGACAAACTGCTTACTGAACTGTGTGACTCATGTGCATGCTAACGGGATGCCCCAGGGATTCTAATGGCCAGTTGTAGTCGTGGTCTTCACATGTCTTTTGAATTATTAAACGAGTAGAAGCTGCAAAGTGTCTAAGTCGAAGATGGGTTTTTCACACAATTCATGAAGCTCCAGAACTCTGTCCAAGCCTCATACTGTCTGGTTTGTCCCAACTGACTCTGAAGAGCTACAGCCTTTCTTTGATCCATCCTCCCAACAGAGGATGCAGAGTCTGTGGTCTCCATCTCAAGTCCCACATTCTTTCCTTAAGGACCCAGTGGTCTTTGCTGTTAAGCAAAGACAAGTTAAATGCAAAAATAGTCTTGTTTTTCTAGGCTTTTCAACAATGTGCTGGTCCCCTTTTTGATCATTGGTTGTTTACATGTTAACATTGTTTTATACACTGAACTGAACCTGACTTGACTTTACTGAACCTAGAGCATCTATTTCCATTGGCGTTTTAGTTCACATCAGGCTGTTAAAATATCCCAAAAGAAAGTGTGAACAGAATGAACTAAAAGCTGGTTTAATAGAGGTTGTGAGATTTGAGTATAGCCTTAATCTTTTTGGTGTATAACTGTCCATTTGGCATAGCTGCGACATTCGTTTTGATTTACAGTAACTTCTCTGGATTTGCCAGCTTGTTTTTCATCAGTTGAGGAGGTATTTACCATCGCTGTCCCTTGCAACCTGCAATCCTCTTAGATTTGAAGCCAAATGCCCTGGAGGTTACAGCCAGCTAAGTGGTTCCTTGTTTCTAATAAAAAACAAATCAAATAACATGGATCCCTTGGGGTTTATAACACTCGAGTCATGAACTCCTGAGCAGATTAATCTCTTCCAAATATTCCCATACAAAGGCATGGATGTGGGAGGACCTTGTTGGCTTTGATTGTATAATTTATAAGCCACAAAGTGCTGAGAGACATGAGGAAGAGGGGGAACGGACCTCTCGACTGTGAAATAGCCTTTAGAAGTTTGCCATTACCTTTTCAAAGCTGCCGGTGACACTGCTGGCAGGAAGTGCAGTGTAAAGTAGGTTTGATGTTTAACCCTTCTGGGGCAGCTATCCCAGGGGTCCATGTCTTGGTCCCACGGCTCTGTGTCCTGTCCGGTCAGCTTCTGCCTCTCACAGCACAACCAGTGAGAACGGAGGAACAATACTGCGTTTGTGCACTGCTCTGGACTTGGCCTGCTGCTAAACAAATGTTCTGAGGAATTCTAGTGGCTGGTATTGCCCCTAGGCCTAAGTTGATCCCATAGTGACTTCATAAACACTCACTGGCGCGATCAAAAGAACAGATCAGCCTTTATAGACAGCTATATGGTAAAGGAATTATTTCCACAGTAATTAAAGTTTACTTTTTCTGCCCTCGCCCTCAAGTAGACAATTTATTTTGTTCCTGCTGCAGAAAAGGACATGCAGTGTGCCCTGGGCATAGACATGCATTTTTGGGGAGGGGTAGATCGTTTGTGCTGGGGTGATGTACGTGCGACTGTCTGGTCTATGGCACTCTGTAAACCAAAAGCGGTGATAATTTCTTAACTGCAGGACAGGCACATCAAAACTTCATATTATTTTGAAGCTGTTTTTTGTGGTATTAAAAGGTTGAAAACTGTTAAGGAGGGCATGTAAAAGGTGGCTCCTCCTGCAGTGGAATGTCTGAAATCCTTAGCCCTTGTCCTCAGGCGCTGGTGTGGTTGACAGGGTGGGAGATGAGGGGGATTGAATGGCCAGTTGACATGTATCCACACCCAGACCTTGGGCCCATGTGGCCCTGAGGTGACAAGTAAAACGATACACTCATGGAAGATAATTCTTGCCATTATGCTCTTGTTTTTTTTATTTATTTATTTATTTTTTATGGTCAGAGCAAATTCAGAGATACATGGGATCTTGGTCTGATTGTATATTCATCAAGAGAGTTTATTTTGCCTTTGTAGCTGTTTGTGCCTCTTCAGCCAGGCCTCAACTTGGCCCGGTACCTTGTTGCTTTTTATCCCCACCCACCGATGGGGCAGCCATTGAATCAGTCCCAGTGCCACCCCCACCCTTCCCCAACCTTTCTCTCTATCTCTTTACCGCGCGTCTGCACAATAGCCGCACTAGGCAGAGTTCCAAGAACAGTGTTTGTCCAATCACCACAGCCCCACCCCCATTTTATTGGCGGGTGTACAGCATGTTATGAACAAACTTGAAATAGAGTTTGATTTACTGCTCTTTGTGACTATTAAACTTGTCCATAATGGTTGCACTACATTACTTTATATTTGACACAACATGAGCTCTAAAATACTAGAAGTGCACAGTATATTTTCAGACATTAATACAATATGTTTTAATATGTTTGTGTTGAGTTTGGTTAGTTTGTTTGTTTGATTTTTGAGATTGTATATCCCGCCACAGAGATACTAACTTCAGCCACAAAGTGTAGTAAAAACAAATTATTACTTCTTGGACTGTTGTGGAGGCTTTGTGACTTTCAGTATTTACACTTGAACTGCTATATATACTATAAAGCCAGTATATCTTTAAAGTTGCAAAATAGAAATAATTCTTTGTCAGTGCTTTTAGTAAAATGAATTGATCGATTACTATTCTAAAGGCTAAACCCAAACTTAAATCCCCCATTTCCTAATGTATGGTGCATGTATTTGAACTGAAACATAGTTGTTTTCCTCCAACCATCTGCTCCACCAGGACATGGTTCTTTCACTTCCCTTTGTGCGTTGGAGCCCACTAGGAGAGCACCTTTGCGGGCTCTGGCCCATAGTCGGACGCTTGATGTAGACATAGTTGGAGCAGCGGGTCCCCTTCACCCGGGCAACAGGGCCATTCTCAGCCCTTACCCCTGACTGTTTGCCCAGCCTTGGAGGGAAGCTTGAGAGCCGCAGTGCTGTTTTGTGCTCACTGCTTGGTTGTGCCACTGGTGGCCGGCTTCCTGTTGTGCACCAAAGCTCCCATTCACCTTCTGCAGATTTTTTTTCTTTGACCTCCTCCAGGGATCCAACCCCTGTTTGATCACATTAGAAGAGAAAGAGAGAGATCAGTGGTGTTTTTGACATTCTCAGTAGCTTTTGACAGTCTATGTGCTGCTGATCAGTTTGCCCGCTACCAGCATGGGGCCTCTTTTGAATTTCTCTTTAATCTTTTATTTTTTGGGCCAACCATTGTAAAACCTTTTGATTAGTATGTGAGGGTAGTGCTTGGCTGGACTGCTGCATCAGTCCTGATTTCACACTTTTCTCTTGATTCAAAGCGGCCTTCATTTAATAAAAGCTGGTGTTGACCACTTAAAAAAAAAAAGTGTCAACAACATCTGTGATTATATCTGTGAGACAACAAGGGATATTGAGTGAAAGACTTCCCCAGCATGAGGATGTGCCACTCTGACAGCCTCTTTGTGCTGCTCTGATATATCGGACATAGAGATGCTTATAGAACACAGTTGGCACAAACTGAAGTTGTTTCTCCCAAAAGCTGAGTCACAGCGTGGGTGTTTACACTGAGCTGTTTCTCTCATTAGAAAGTCTACCTTTTATTCCACTACCTACAATTCTGTTATTGTGACAGCAGAGGTTCATCCCGTGGACTGAAAAATGTGAAGCCTTTCCCAAGGCATAAAGTTTACCAACATGTTTTGTCCTTGACCAATGTGGGAGTCACCATTGTGCATAGTATGTTGATGCACCATGTATTGTAATGGCTCATGGCTTGTTATTAAAAAGCTTGTCAGAATTGTTGTTTATTCTGGTCATGCAGCGATTTCTGTAATGTAGAGCAAGTATAAAACTTAATAGTCAAGTCAGCTTTGTAATAAAAATGTAGTATAAATGCTGGTACACTTAGTTACACAAATTCTCTTATTACTTGAGGTCAAATATAGTTTAATATCAGAAACACTAGAAGCATTCTGATAGTGCAGACCTCTCTTAAGGTAGTACTGTTTCACCTTTTTAATTTTTAATTTAATTTTTTTTTTTGACATTTCTAGGCTTTATTGATGGGACAGTATAGTAGGAAATCAGGGAGAGAGCGGGGAGAGCCCTTCGACAAACTGTCAGAGTCCAGACTCGAATCCATGACGCCAAGGCAGGCTGTAGTTGCATTGCATATGCACCACAGCTTTACCACTGAGCTATACAGCAGAGCTTGTTTTTCAACTTCACCTATAAAAGTAGATAGTGATCCAGATCTAAATAATTTCTTTCCTACGTTCATAAAAATCCACTGGGACAAAATACAGTGTTAGTATGTAATGCCTTGGGAAAAGAAGAAAGTGCATATTGGAGGAATGGTAAATGGTGTTCAATATGGCCATGCTGGTAGTGCGTATATGAGCTTAGAAAGAGGCCAAACTTGTAAAGGGATTAATCTGGGCCTCTGGAATTTTGTTTTTGCCAGAATGCCTGACCACAATTAAACAACCCTAAGCATCAAGGATGTCAACTTAGGTCATTTTCTGGTTTCACAAAAACCTAACTTGGAGTCCATGAAGCAGAAAAAGCTGATGTAATAGGTTTAAGAAAATCTCCAAAGAGAGTCAGATCTGACCCGCACATCCCCCACACCAGCACCCCACTCCTTGGCCACCCCTCTGTGTCCAAAAACTCAGCCAATCCACCTGCCAGACCTTCTGAAGTCGCTTGAATATGGCCGCTCTGATTCCAGCTGATTGAAAACAAAGGAAACGTCCCCATGTGTTTGATAGCTATTGGTACAAAAAGTTTATGATTCAGTGATTTAGTGTTTGGTGATTGGGGGAAGGGGAGGGGCAGGAGATGAAGGCAAAAGGAGAAAAAGAAAGGACGAGGGGGGTGAAGAAAAGAGATCCCAGGCTTGGCACACACACACTCACACACACACACATGGTCTCAGTGCAGCAGCGAGCACAAAAGGAACCTGTAACGCCTCCAGATTCCTTCTTGTCGAGTATCAAAGACATGCTTTGCTTTAGAACAAGAGACTACTGGCTAAGATGGGACAGAGAGAGTCAGTGAGCCCAGTGCTTGCTCGGCTGGGTGCTGCCCGGTAA
This sequence comes from Bostrychus sinensis, assembly GCA_020698575.1. Classification (NCBI taxonomy): domain Eukaryota; kingdom Metazoa; phylum Chordata; class Actinopteri; order Gobiiformes; family Eleotridae; genus Bostrychus; species Bostrychus sinensis. Next base: position 15,718,207 of record CM036249.1, on the reverse strand, counting down.
TCTCTCAGATAGGATTTTTGTCCCCTTTTTTTTGTCCACCTCAAGTCGTCCTTTTTTGTGGACGCTTCTAGAGCTCTTTAGCAGTAAACATAGGGAATTGTCTAATCTGATTGCTGGTCAAAATAGGAGCAGTAAATACATGAAGAGGTGTGGATAAAACCGTCCATCCTTTTTATTGGCACTTCCTTAAACATTGGCATAGGAATACCACAAAACAAACACATTACAGGCCCAGTGTGAGGACACACATGGATACTTGCTATCAAAACCGTGGCAACTGTGATTTGCAAAAACAGCAAACAGAAGATTTATTTTGCATAGATGTTACATGAGAAAACCACACTACCCCAAATCTACTTGTCTCAGCCTAGCACCCCAGACAACACTATAATATCTGATGTTTAGAGCTTACATTTAACTTCTAGCTCTGAGTTCAGCATCTGATGCAATTATCTAGGCCTTATTAAACATTACATAGATAGACTTCTTTTTTATCCACTAGTTTCATGATTTTTTCATGTTTTTGTTCTCTTTTGCTGTAAAGCAGACCTAGACAGGACTGAACAGATCATGGATTAGCAACATATTTCACTGTTGACAAGCAGTGTTGAACAACAGCCACTGGGAGAATCCCTAGATCCCCCAGATTATTCCTATCACAATATACTATCACACAATTAAACCAGTTTCCCCAGAAATCGCCCAATTTTTCTTTATTGGCATTTTAGGGTCTCTCCAGACATTTGATATTGGCTTTTCTCGTCTATTCTCAGCCTAGTATGTGACATTAAACAATAATGTCAAAATACAGTGCTGAATATATTATACAAGTTAGATGTCAAAAGCATCTGTTTTGGAGAGGATTCTGCACTCTTCCTTGTGTGTAATTACTGTAGTGTAGTGGCGGTAGCGGTCACAACTTGGAACCCTTATCAAACCACATGAACAACTTTTCCATTTCTACTTCTGATAATTGCTTTTATTGCCAAGATCCAAGAACTAACTCTGTGCTACTACTGTATCCTCCACAGAGTTCACTTCGAGTGTAAGGGGAAATCTCAAGGCTGGGTAATGACTACCCCGACCGCTACTTCCACCCCGATACATGTTCCACCGTTCCATTATTCCTGGAAATGTCCACGGCTTTTGTTTATCCACATTCTCATTTCCTCTGGAATATCATTAGCTCCTTGGAGGGCCTTGAGCTCATGGATCGGGCTTCCCTTTTCTTCCAGGTTGTCATGAAAGGTGATCACGCAGCCATTCATAGAAACAAGAGATCTAGTGAAAAGAATAGCAAGAGGTGGGACTAAAAAGTGCACAGCCAAGAAAAGGTCTGAAGTGGCAATTTGCAGTTTTTACAAGAATAATTGATCTTTATGTTTGCTGTTTTCTTTTTAAACATTTTTACATTTGCAACGACCCATAAAGGAAATAGCCGGTGGCATTTGAAACAGTCTGTGTGTGGTTTCAAAATGACCCCCGCTCTTCATCTCCTCAAGCGAGTGCGGCCTGACCTTAGCCGGAAGTGATGTAGGTGGTGGTGTAGTTGGAGCCCCCAGGACGTGTTTCCTAAAGAAAACAGGAGTGAGGCGGCGGAAACCTTAAACCTGTGCTAATACTGGCTAGCCTCTCCACCTTGCCTTCCCCATCCTCCCTCCTCCTCATGCCCTGTAGCTTGGGGGAAAGCCAAGGTAAAGAGCAGGGAGGGGAGGGATGGGGGGATCAAACCCACAGTCTGTGTACACGTTGATTTTAAGTGTGTGAGCGTGTGTGCGTACTGTAAGTCCTGTTCACATTCCTGGGACTCCCACGTTGAGGAAGGCTCTGGTTCTCGGCAAACAGAGCAAAGTGTGGGCTGGTGGTCTGGTTAGCTTATAATATGTCAACTTTTTTTTTTTTTATGTAGCATCCAGGAATTGTTAATTACTTCACATCATCAATTGAAATATCCTCAGCTGTAATGGGATATGTGGATGTACAAAAACTTTTGAATACTCCTATATAGGCTTTTGTATAGCCATCTTGTCTAGTTGTTTTTGTTTGTTGTACTAAAGAAATGCATCACAGTTTATTTGATAAATGGCTAACTTTTGCAACATTTTCACATTTTATTTGCCAACATTGCTCCTCCTTGTTAGTCCTGACAAAAGTCTAAACCTTATATGTTGTCTGTGATCTATTGTGAATCAAATATGTATTGCAATGAGGTTTGAGGTATGAGGTTTGCAAATTGCCACATTGAGTTTTATTTGAATTTTACACAGTGTGCTCACAAATCCATTGATGTATTAGTAGTACCAACACACAACGATGCACCCAGTTTGCGTCTGGGTTGCTTCACTGTCACACAGCCCACCTGATGCGCTGCCATACTAGATGTAATTTGCTCAGCTGTACAATTTAGATACATTAAAGTACAACAATCATCTGATGAATTGCTGAATATGTCTAGTTTTCATTAAACAGAAGCATTGTAGCTGAGCATAGCAGAACTTCAGAGGGGCGCGACGTGCACGGCCACAGTGGCTTGTTTGTGCAGTTGCCGTGTGGAGTTGCATTCACTGCATTGTGTGTGTGAGGACAAAATGAACCTGACCTTTGCAGAAAGCCCTGTCTGTCTTCCCTTTGAGGAGTGGCAGGATTACAGCTCTCATCTCCTGCAGTAACTGACACACAGCATCACAAATACACCATCATGTCATACTGCCGCGCTCACTTTGATTACTGCAGAGCTACTGCCTGTTTACGACAGCTGCTTTTGGGCATCTCTAGTGTATGGCGTTCCTCTAATCTGCTGTAAACCATCAGGGTTTAGGTGTTGTTGCTGTTGCAGGCCAACAGCTTTCTTTGATCGTCTACCGTCAAGGTCTTTAAAGTAGCCAAGTCTTGTCAAATCACAGTTGATCCAGTGGAGAAATGCCGATCCATTATGTATGATTACATGCCCACTCTCTTCTATGAATTACTGCTGCTACCTGCTAGCATGCAGACTATTTTTGCATTTGGGAAACTTACAAAGCTTCTGACCACTTTTTAGCTGGGGATTGCGATTTGAGACAGACTTAACTCTACTTTAAAGTCATGTTGAATTAAGTTTGATTTCCAGCAGCAGAAGAAATGGATGCAGAATAAACACTTGTGCATTTAATTTCTATGTAAAATCACTGTCATCTTAGGGTCACTTGTCTTCACAGCGCCACATACTGTTCTGGCATATACACTACCACATATCTTTAAAAAGCACATTGGAACTCTTTTTCTATTTTGCGTAAATGGCCTCATTGATTTAAGTCCTCAGTGTTTTAGTGATATGTCCTCACACAATTCTTTAGTGTCTAGACTCCAGAGTCTAGTTGCCACCATATTGTCCGCTCCAGAGGGCAGGGCGGCGGGGGTACGAGACATAAAAGCGAGTATGAGGGGGCAATATGGCCATCGCTATAATCCCATTCCAGCGGGCCGAGCAGCAGCAGCTTGTGCCGCATTCCACAACTTCATGGTCTTTTTTTGGGGAGGGGTGGGAGGGTAGAGCAGCATTCCTCCATGGCCCGGGCCCATCAAAGACGCCGCACTACATCAAAGGCCACTCAGAGCTTAGGTGTTGATGACTGCAATCCTCCCCTCAGTCCGCTTTTAGCCACCTCCAAGCCCCGAGCCTCTCTGTGGCGCACACATCCACACACGGGAGCGCCAGGTATGTGCGCCCTCCAGCCACCCTCGTCCTCACTGCCGTCCGGCCATCGCATGAATCACAGCTCATTAAGAAGTCACACTGATTTTTGTTTTATGGCCCGGATGGAAGAAGAGCAGCAGATGCCACTGATATTTGGGGCGGTGTTGATGCATAAAGGCTAAGCAACAGGAAATAAAAGCTGCTGGACTTTATTGTGGGGAATTTAAATGATGTCCAGACTGGTTTTGCAGCTGAGAGCTTGCCACTTTTCAAGTTTTGACTAGTTTTAGACATAAAAATGAAGTTTTGTGGGAATACTTATATGAGAACTATTTATTTGCTGTATATGTAGTGTTGTTGAGTGTTATGAGTCTGCTCTATCATCAAAAAATATTCACACTATCTTTGGTCAATATTTATGCTGAGACAATATTTGACTTTTCCTTTGAAGATATTATGGCTCATTTATAACATTCTGCTTTCCGATGTTTTTAAACAGGCTATGCACCACTATGTAGAATTATGCTTATAGCTCAAGTAAACTACTGTGTATGTCTGAGTACTGGTCTCAATCAAACTATAGAAAGTACTATGTTAACTATGTTAGTTGTTGCCTCTTTTTATATTTTGTCTTATGAGAGCAAGACAACTGACCACAAACCTAATTATAGCAGCACAGTTAGTTAATGAGTTTGTACTATGGTTTGGTAGCTCTAACTTAAACAGCATTATATAGCTTTTGACCTGAGTGCAGTGCGTTTGGGTAAGTGTGAACACAACAGCCGCACTCAGGTTCGCAATAAATGGCCGCTCCAAGACTGCTCTAAACAGGAGGTCTCAGAGTGGCACACCAGAGGCTCTCGCCACACCCTGGAGTGGTGCGTCTGTGGTGTGAAAGCTGCCGACTTCAGGCCGACCCACCAGTAATTACTGGTGGGACTAGAGATAATTACTGTCTGTCATTTTGCAGGATGTAAACCCACCTGGATTATTAGGCTACAGTAATCAGTTCCTCTCAGCCTGCATAAAAAGAAGTAGCTGCCAAAAACACGAAGTAGGTATCCCTGAGCGGTGCGTGCTTCATGGTGCATAGTTGGAGAAATTTTCCACGTTCCACGGCATAACACCATGCTAAATTTCACTTGAGATCACTGTTTTGCAAAGGATATAGCCTCTGCATATATCCCCATAGACAGCTCACGGACGGGAAGGCATGCAGCAAGTACATTATGGTGCGTGATGGTGTGGGTCGTAACACTTTAAAATTAAACGCTTGTGGCCCATTGTCGTTCGGCGGTCATCTGACGGTTAGCACGTGGTTTATGGTGCGGCATTTGAGGCTAATGGTAAACAACATGTGTGAACACGAACTTAGCTAACAGAAAAGTAAACACAACTGCATTTTGGGCGCACCAACATAAGAGAAAATTACTTTATTTCAAGTCTGAACATGTTCATCTGGTTTGCGTGTAACTGATTCAATAATTTGAATTTTTTGTATGTTAAACCTCAAAGACCTGCATGTCTGCGTGAGTGGTCCAACAAACTGAGAATGCATACTTTATCATATCTATTCTCCTGTGACCAGTTGTGCAATACATTTTGTTGCGCTATTCCTTATGATTGTTTACTAATTAGTGTCATAATGTTTATTAATGAACCCCCATTACCTGCCCTTAATACTTTGTCTATCATGCTAATGAATTCACTATGGCATTTTAATGCAGTTAAAGAAGGTGAATGCATGCATACATTATTAAACATGCTCTTGTGGGCAGTAGACTTTTCCACCCAGACATGATGTTTTTACTTTCAGAACAGCATGGATGCTGTGATCTGTGGGAAGAAGCTGGGGAGGGGGCAGCTGTTTCCACTCCCCTCACTCTTTTCCAAAATGATGGCATCCATCCCAGTGTTGACCCTTGAACTTTGTTGGCCTGTCCTTCATTGTTCATGCCACTGTGGTTTTTAAAGAGTGAAGAGCTGAAAGTGACACCAAGGGACGCTCTGGAGTGCACACACACGCCATTGAGGCTTTCAGGATGCACTGGGCCACAGTTAATAGAGTCACAAGCCCAGCGTCCTGCTCAGTGTTAAAGCTGTCAACCCCACAGCCTTGTGCCACATATCAGGACATTTACATGATATTAGGTGTCCTCAGCCAGTGGCCCGCGCTCATGCTGAAACCATGACACTTGTTTGCTTTGCCGGTTGCTATGAAGATGGCATGGAGGTGATTTGGGGGAGGATAATGCAGGGATTGCCTTTGGTGTGGGGCAAACAGAAGATAATCGTCCTGTGGCTCAGGTCACTGAAGAGGACAGCTTTGAAGATGTCCTTGACCTGAAAACACAACAAAGGCATAACAAATGCTGTAGTTACTTGTTTATTGTCACTACATCATCAAAGTTCCCAACCTTTTTTTAAATACCATCAAGCAGTTGAGAGTTGTTAAAATAATCAAATATTTAAAAAAATCAAAGGCGGATTGCAATAACAATGATAGATCACATCCTTGAAAAACTGGACATAAGACTCGAGAAGACTAGAAGACTAGAGAACTTTGTAACCAGCAGCAAATTATGCACAAAACTTTCTTGACTTGATTTTGCTGCTGAACTATAAGATGGTTGGGGCAGTTGAGCTGATTGTTCGTTGCGTCCCAGTGGAGGAGACAAAGGGGAGGAAGTGTTCATTCTTTGTGCGAAGAAGCCAGGGATCCCTTTCGGTGCTAGTGTTACTGGAGGAGGAGTGGCGGCCCCACCTGTAGGGCCCTCCCAGCTGCTCAGCAGTAACTGGATCCTGCTCCTTCTCTCCTCAAGGCTACCAACCCCCTTTGAAGTTATTTCTAGTGCTGGGAAAGAGGGACACGCACTGACGGAGGGACTTGGAGAGGTGCTGTGTGTATATGTAGTATGTTGCTGCCTTCCTCTACTGCCCCGCTTATCTCTCTGCACAGGTTCAGTGTCAAACTGCAAAGACCCCAAAGAAGCACGCTTGTATGTAGGTATTTTCTGTCATACTGTTATGTTAAAAGTATCAATTTCACTGAAATCCCAGAGGACCTTTACTTTAGATATTTTTTCTTCCTATTACTTTTACAAGGAGGTTCTTTCTTTTGCCTGAGTGTGTTTGTTGGTTTGTTTGTTCATTATAACTCAAAATATAATAATTAGATTTTGATTAAATTTTACGGAAAGTTAATATGCCAAGGAACAAACAGAGCATTTATCCCCGAACTAGAACTGGTTTGAATCTCGATCTTGGCACCATATCTCATCCATTGCGAGACAGGGCCAATGCCTACAGAGGATTTGTACTTTGCTTTCCGAGTGTTTATATTTTCATATTTAAAACCTGCATGCAAAAAATATCCATGATCTATTTTTGTATTTAATTCCTTCATTTGGATTCCTCACAGCTGGCATTAATATAGGCATGGTCTTTCTTGAATCTTAAATTTGAGGTCATTCTGTGTTCCCCTGAACTGTGTGGGGCGACTATTAGGGCTTTACAAGTGGACCTGTGTATTGGAAGATGTGTCGGCTTCATTTTTATTCCTGTGTTCCTGTGATATAAGATGTTGGAGGCCTTTAGAGTGTTGCAAATATGCTGTGAAGTGAATACTAGAAAACCTGAAAGTACTGCTGGACAATTGGTACATTGGGAATACCCATCTTTTAATTGATTTACTTGATTTGACAAAAAACAATATATTGTGATGACCTTAAATCTAGCCTTTATTATTAAACGTACTGGAAGCAGCATATGTGCTCATACTAGTTTAAAAATGGTACTGCAGTCTAAACCAAAACAGTGGTCTGTGGGGTTCTGATTGGATGATTGGCAATGAACCAATACAAAAAAGACAGTTTTGACAATTTTACATTTTTTAAATGTTGTGTATGTTTTTATTTGTTGTCTGTTTTTCCTCAAGTATTTCAAAATACTGAAGTATTTTGAGACTGGTTGACTGAAGTTTTGTTGGTCGATTAGTTGCATCCAATCTTTCCATCAAGCTAGTCTAATTTATTACAAAATAACTTTTTTATTTTATTTAAGATAACCTAGATGATAATATGTTTTACAGCCATCATTTGTAAATATTGTATCCTATTGTACCTAATTAATGTGAAGTCACTTGTTTGTATAAGACTCTGGTAAGTCATGTCCACATGTCCTTTGGTCGATTCTGGTCGATTAATTGCTGTGCTGGGTGTAACTTTGGTTGACTAACAATTTCTTTGGTCGATTACAGCCCTCTTATAGCGTAAATGATTTACTTGATGGTCAGTTGATCTGACATTAAATCACTATTGGGTTACAGGAAGCATTCAAAATTTAGTGAAAGATCCTGCTGTATCGTTAGTGGTTAGTTTGTCCATACACTGTTGCAGTATTGAAGAATAATGAGACAACAAAAACAAAACTTTATTTTCAATTGAGTCAAAATAATAATATTTTAATAGCATAAAATTAGCTTATTACAGAGATCTGCTTTCCATGTGTTCATAGAAGGCGTGGTGGTAATGCCAGCACTGTTGTAATTGGTGTAAGTCTGGTGTTGAGTGTGTGTACCCTGGCAGTGGGGCTGACTGTGTCCTGACCGCCACAGTTTGCTGTTGGGGAAGGTCCTGTCCAGAGTTTCAGCAGCTGGTGTTAATGTGGTGCTGACATTTTACTGTTTGTGTGTTTTGGCCTACTCTTTTGGGCTTGTTTGCTGGAAGTTACATAATTCAGCATCATGTTTTGTCCTAGTGTACGTAAGGTAATGTATTGGCCCTTAGCATTGATCACTTTGATAAATGGTTCTTGTTGGATATGAATGAAGTTTACAGTGCAATGTAATGTCACATTACAGCCACAGCTGTACGTCCACAGCGACGTGCACGAGCGTTGGAACACGAGTGTTTGTTTACAGCCGGCATCAGCAGAGAGTCGCCTAAACCTAGACCAGCATTGTTTGTTTGTGCGACCTTTGACCTAGTTCCCCACACAGACCCAATCACACGCACAGCAGAAATATCTGTCTTCCTGCTTTTGGTAGCATTAGCAAACTGACGGTTGCTGTACAGTTGAAATGGTTCAACAGATAAAGAAAAAAGGCATTTTTTTCAAACGATAAGATAAATGTACCTGTCCAGCAGAAACTTGGCGACCAATGCATCGTCTGAAGCCCTTTCTGTTCCTTCAGCGCACGCCATCGTAAAACCACACAGGTTTTATTCTGTTCTTCTACGGTTATTCTCCTCCTCTGGTACATTTCAAAAACAGTTTTCCTTTTGCGACCACCCAGTTCATGGTTTTCCTCAGCCATTGTGCTCTTCGAAGTCAGGCTGTCTGCGCTATGATGAGGCTCGGCAAACACCGGACTACATAAACATAGTGTGTACGCATGCGCAGGCACAAGAACGCACACGTATCGCCGAAACCAGGAAGTCAGAATGATTGGCGAGTCCGTGGAACAATGGTTACCGTACTCATGACAAAAACGATTGGTTGAGGTTTTTCAAGTCCCCCAGAGTCCACAGTTTATTAATAATATTATTTTTTCTAATACCTCAGTTTATAAGCCTTATACAGGACAATGAAGGTTGCCTGGAAAATCCAGACTGATATGTCTCTGTGTTATTCTACAGAGAAATATCAGTCTGGTCACCACGCCGTCCTCAGTGGTTTACTCAAATCCAAACCGTACCGTGCATTTTGATTGGTTTATTTAAGTCACATGTTCTTCGCGAGCAGCGTCACTCGTACGTGTCTCCTCGCCGACAACAATCAAGATGGCGCACCGAGGAGCCGAGCGTTTGTTTCATTCAGCGGTATGGTACGGTAATGTTGAAATAACTCCCTCGTTCCTACCTCGTGGCTTCACTACTCCGTTTGTTTACTTTCTAACTTTCTTGTCACTTTGTTAACGTCACGTCCGCCATTTTCTGATTGGCTAACTCTGCTGTCCGTTAACTCGGGTTTGCTCCGCCCTAGAAATCGAATTGTTTCTAAGGCGACCGGATGAGTCTGGAATTTCCAGGCAACAATGAAGGTAGTTTTAATAAATATTGCAAAAAATTAATTTATAAAGATCCTCCCTAATATCTTTAAATGTTTTGTGATTTTATAAATAAATATTTTTAAAAACAGATTTGACCTTGACCTGAATCTTATAAAACTACTTTTTATTAACAAAAGAACATAAAAAACACATCAGGTGTAAAAAAAAAAAAAAAAAGAGACATTTTGCCATGTTATGGAATTATGATTACGTTTTGATGGTGGCAACACATCTTGAAAACATGGGACAGGGTCGTGTTTACATTGTAAATAGATCCCTAAATAGCTAAATATTAAAATACCTAAGCCTTTAAAACTAATTTAAACTCACTATTTCCTTCGTTGCATTATTGCATGAACTGTCTGACCTGTAATTGGCCAATCAACAAGAGGCCAAATGCCCAAAATCTGCCCAGTGCCAATATAACAAGAAATTTGTTGTAGCTTGAAGCTGGTTATCTTCCCATTCTTACTAGAGACCCTTCCAGATATCTGGTGGTGGTACTTCAAAATTAAAGGTAGCATAAGTTGAGGAATTGCATGCCCCATGTGCAGTTACTTTTGAACATCATCTGAAACCATATGACTTGTGATGCAGTGAGAAAACCGCATCCCTGGTTGAGTCTGAGAGCACCAGTGACCACCACTGCTCCTGACCAACTCTGCTGGCAGGACTGCTGGGCTGTTCCAGGAAGTTGACAATGCTTTTGCCCCCATAAAGACAGGGAGGGGACCTGGTAGATAGGGACTTGTTGATGCGTTAAAGGCCTGGAGAAGTGGGTGGGGGTCTTCTAGTCCAGGGTAAATGGGTTCACTGTGTGCAAACGGTCAGTGAGAGATGGCCCTGATTTAGCCCCAGGTCAGCCGTGATGTTCTCAAACACAGAGGTACGTAAACATATGTGCAGAATTGGCTAAAGCAGCTGGGTGCGAGGACTGGCCCTGTGCCCAGCTTTTTCTTCTTCTATAGTTTTGTGTGCTTGTCAAATAGGTGCTAGCTTTTCTTCCAAAATTCATAAAAGAAAACTGCAAACAAGAGATCAGTGCAGTTAATCATGTACAGTTGGCTCGTTCAGGGATCAGAAAACAAGGAGGTTTTGATGCCATTTTCCAAGTGACCCCAAAGGCCCTGGTACAAGGCTCTGACATCAGTTGTTAAAGTTGATCAAGAAATTAAATCTGGGGTGAACTCCTGAAATATTTTTTTACATTGACGTACTTACTCATACATATTGTTAGCCTGCAGCTCTTTAGATGTGAACTGTGATGAAATGTGTTCCTCAAGGAACATGATGTTTGTGTTTTCTTTGTAACAACTTTAATTTCATATTTAATTCCACCTTGAGTGAGACTGCACAACAGTAGGAAATGTGAAATATTTCAGTAAATATTGAGCTACATTATGAACTATCCTGTCCCCTGTAGCAACATAAAATCATTATACTGTATTTAAATCTACTATAAAGGTACAGTCTCATGACTATTATTGGCTGCATTGGCAACACAAAATTTAAAATGTTGGTGAACTCGGTCACACCAGATTTGGATTTTAAGATCTTTTTACCCAAATATTTACCTTTTACCGTGCAGGTTGTGTTTTTGTTTGTGTCTGTTTGCAGTATATCTTCATGGTCCAATTTTTATGAATATTTTACGAAAGGTCACTGAACTAGACTTGATCCTCAGGTCCAGGTCTGAGCACTTGCGAGAAAGGACCAATGGCTTGAACTTTTATCTGCATTATGTCGGTGTCTGAAACATCAAATACCATACTGCACATTTTTTGTGATTTGTAATTGTTGATAAAAAAACTTTAAAAAAAAACAAAAACAAAAAACAATTTGAGACAGTAATGGTCTAATAAATTGGGACAACAGTTTCCACATGAACATTAAAAAGAATCAAGTATAACCTTTTTACTTCTCTGTTGGATGCACACAATAAATATTCTACACACCTTGGACTAGTCAGTGCAAAAGCGATTGTAGAAAAAAAAGAACACAGAGTATAAAGAGCTGTCGGGCCCGTAACAGCATGACTTATTCAAGGGCTTTGTAACTATTGCACCAAATTATTTCAAATGTAAAGCATTAAAAACAGCACACAGTGTATATGTCCTGGTTGGAGCCTGGTTGTGAGAGAACATGATCTGGAATATAATAGTGTTTGATCATTAAGACCCTTGTTTATAAAGATCTGATGAGATGTCTTCATATGACTCCAAGTAAGTGATGCTAATATTCATAAATACCACACTTTAAGCCTTATCTATGCTTAAACACAGCATGACGTATGAAGCATATCTTATGTCTTTCTTGTATACTGCTTGTTTTTCTTGTTGATCTTGTTGTCTTGATGTATGGAGCTCCTAGTTTGATGATGTAGTCGAACTGCATTGTTTTTATTCAAAGCACCATTTCATATCTTTAAACAGCTTTTCTTGCCATCATCAGTGCTTTTTTGAAAAGACTTTCTTGGCAATCACACTACTGAGACATGAGAGGAGAGAAATCCTTTTGAAACTTAAGCTTTGTCTAAAAGAAATTTGGTTGCCCTGGGGTAGTTAAGAGTAGTTATGAACATTTAAATTGCCACTGACCAAAGTTTTAAAAGTTCATGAAAGAAAACTTGCTGATTATTACATTTTAAAGTTAAATTGGACTGGCTGAAAAGTAAACTGTATGTTGAAAGCTTTTGAAATAGCAAACTTTTTCATGCAAGGTTGATATTGCATGCTAAAGGCATATAGCATAGAATTTGGGGTCAGGGTTTCAGAGGTATGGGGAGAGACACGGGGCCACCAATAATTTAGAGGGAGAGGAGAAGATCGGGGGGTGGGGGCAAAGAAGTGGTTGTTGTTTGATCAAAGGCTCAGCGAATTGTGTCACAGACAGACGGGGAAGAATGGCGTTGGATGGTGTGACTTGCATTTTGATTTCCTTTTGAGAGGCGTGGGGGTACGGCAAGTGTGTGTGTGTGTGTCTGGGGGGGGGGGACTTTTTAAGGAGGAGGACCCTGTTTTTGATCCCAATACAACATCCTATCCAGGCAAAGTGGCAGAATGTAAGGCTACAGTAAGCATAAAGGAAGCTGCAAGGTGGTCATTTGCATAATTCCCCATCTAGTATATTTAAATAAGCACAATGTAGACTTAGAATTGTGTTTGCATTATATTATGACATATGAAAGTATAGAATACGGCTTTAGTTAGGCTATGTGTATTAGACTGCACTGTTGTTACTTATCAGGCATCACATGGGTATCTTTTTCTACAGGTGGTTTGGGGGCAGTGGTTGGTGGTTGGCAGGAGGTGTGGCCATCTTGAGTGACAAGCGGAGTACAAATCCCCGCCAGGCTTTCATTGAGAGTGTGGCCTGTGTAAGGGGATATTCATGTGAAAGGCTGCCTCCCCCAGGGGCAGAACAGGCAGGGCAGAACGAGAGCCGCCCCCTTGTGGCACTTTCTGGAGTATACCGATGTCCCACCACCCCTCAAAAAAAAAAAAAAAAAGTGATTCCATTGGGTTTGTGAGTGCTGGGGCCTAGCAGGGAAAGCTAGAGAGCATAGTCATTGTCATTTTTGTGTACGTGTGTGTGTAAAATGGCGTGTTTGCATTGAGTCGTCTTTTGTTGCTCTGACCCACTTCATCAAATCTCTCATCCAAAGACCCCCCCCCCATTCCCCCTCCTTCCCCATTCCTACATCCATCAATCCACATGTGACCAAAAAGACAAATCCATGCTGCAGAGATAATGGTGCAGCTTCTAAAATAACAACATGGACCACCACAACAACAAGGCTGCCCCATTTGGAGTGGAAGAACCCATTGCACAAAGGGCCAGTGTTCAGGACCCAGGGGCGCAGGCGGGGCTCCCCACTGCCATCCAAGCCGTTTGACAAGCAGGAGAGGCGAGAGAGGCTGTAATTACAAGCAGCTTTGCACTTCTGCTTCTTCCTTTTTTAAAAGATACAGAGCTGACTCACTGTGTTTCCTATCCAAATTCAAGACATTAGATGACAGGGATGTTTGGTATGCACCTGACTTGGTACATGACGATTTCACAAGGGGCATGTCAGGATATGCCACACAGAAGTGTGACACTGTTTTGATCACGACGGTTCCCTTCAATTTTGGCATCCTCCATGGAATGTTTACTCTGAAATTATCAAATATGTGAGTAATGTACACCTACCACCTAAGCTAACGTTTCACTTGTAAACAGTCTTTCAGAAATCACTTGGTAACTGGTGATTTATGGAGGTAAAACAATGAAGTTCAAAGGATAGACAAGTAGATTTATCATGCTATTCAGTAGGGCTGGGCGATAAATCGATTTTTTTCGATTAATTCGAATTTGTAGGGCAGGTCGACTTGTTTAAATAAAAATTTATTTTAAAAAAAAACATCCACCACCGGCGCTTTGGGCTCCCGTAGTTCATAGTGTGTAGGCCCACCAGCCCTCCCTCTGCGCTAGAGGAACACAAACAGCATGGCAGCGAGCAGGGAAGAACTCGCTCCTAAGAAAGGCACAGTGTCGTCAGTTGTGTGGAATTGGTTCGGGTTTGCGGCATCAGACGGAGCACAAACAGCGCCCCGCTGCAAAGTCAGTCCGTACAGGATTTCGCGATGTTGCAATCGTAACTATTAATGCAAAATCAAGCAAACCCTGTGAATTCAAGCAAACCGTGCAAATTCAGCGCAACCCTGCAACTTTGTCCAAACTCCGCAACTCTCTCAGCAGCAGGTAATGCGCGGCAGAGGTCGGGTTGAGCCACAGACAAAGCGCCGTGGAGGTGCGATGCGGAGGACGGAGGTGCGGTGCGGAGCAGCGCAGAGCTATAGTGCGGAGATTGAGTGCACATGAGGTCGCAGGTGCTCACCAGCAGCAGCGGTGTGGATGGGACTAAAGGAGGAGATGAACGCGGTGCTTTCTAGTTTTGTCTGGTGTCACTCTGAAAAGCTGTCTGCGTTGCCATGGTGATATAGTTGCCTAAAAAGTTGAATGGGCAGCGTATTTAGACAACAATGAAGTTTGAGGTCATTGTTCTTTAAACGTTAATGTTGCAGGCTAATAACCTTCCTGAAAACCTAGTGCAGCAAACTTCCTCTGTTTTTTAATGACTGGATGTTCTACAGCACACAACAGGAATCACCAGAGAAGATCTGAGAGGAACAGAATCAGAATCAGCTGCAGGAGCCCCAAAAACAGCCTAATAACACAGCAATATCATTTTAAAAAGTAGGTACACTTGGCCTGTTCAAATACAGGTATTTTTAATTAGATTAATTGCCACCTCACGTATGTTTAAAAACAGATTTTGTTAGTTTTACAGTTCTAGCTAATATTTTTAAGAAGAATTCTGGACAAAAGAAAATTGCAGCAACTTTTAGCGCAACTTTTAAGAAAATCCCCCGTAAAATCACAGGGCCTTCTCTTCTATTTGACTTGTCAGATTGCACTTTATCCTCAAGAGGAAATCAAAGCAATAAAGCTAAACTTGTTTTGGACAATTTCTATGTTGTCTTCAGTTTGATTTTAAGTAAGTGGGGAAAAAAATCATTTTTAAATCGTAAATCAAATTTTTTGTGAAAAAATCAGAGATTTTTTTTTTTTAGGATAAATCGCCCAGCTCTACTATTCAGTTTACAGCTCCAAAATATATTACAAATTAAATGTCCTGTAATTATTTTGTGTTAATGTACAAGACAAATGTTTGTTTTGTTTTTTTGTTGCAGAAGTGATTGCCAGCTTTGGTTAGTACAGTGGTTTGTTTGTTAGTCTGTATGCATAAAAATGTAATGGTCAAATTGTCGTAACATTTTCAGGAAAGTAATGGGCCAAAGAAGAAATGTTTCTTCAAGGTGTGGATCCAAAACACAGTAGTTTGCATATTTGTTGGATAAATTCTGTACCATTTCGAGCTTGAGACATGGATACTAACTCCAGCCACAAAGAAAAAACTATTGATTTTTTTTTACTATTGTAAGATTTAATAGCTTAGAGCATTAGAACTTTAAGATTCCTGCTTTAAGTCCATGTCTGGGCATTATATACAGTATATGCCTTTGTGAGACACGGCCAGTGGCTTGGCAGAGGTCTCCACTCTAGTGTGTCTGATTCTGAACAAGAAGATTCCAGGATAGCACTGAAGATGAAGATGCAATGATGGACAGTGACCAGCTATTTATAGATATTTTGGACTAATATCTTTTCATTTATTAATTGTATACATGTTATCCTTTTATGACTTATGTGGAGTTGGACTGGACCATATCATAGTTATTTTGGTGTAAGGCAGGATATAGGCAGAATAATAGCCAGTTGCTCTCACATTCATTTCTTGGGCAATTTAGATTCACTAGTTCTCCTTTACACTTTTATTACCGTATACTGTGTAATTCTGCCATGGGCTACAGTATTTTACTCGCAAATGAACTGAGGCTTATCAAAATTATTCAGGTTATAGGATGTTTTTTGCCTCTTAATGTTAACTCTTTATGACTGACAATGTGGTTGCATAGTATGAAGGTTTGTGAAATAGGTTTCAAACTAGCCCCGACCTTCTCTTTTGTCTGAGTTTCTTCCATCTCAGGTGTAAAAATGAGTCATTTAGTTTCTCAAGGATTCTGATTGATGGCCTAAGCATGCTAGCTTATGCTTTATATTCAGCGTGTGGGAGGCCAGCGGAGGAGGATTCAAGGCTAGACTGTGTTCTGTAACAATTCAAATTTCTGCATCACTTGACAGAAAATGCACATGAAAAAGGGTTCCTGTACCATACAAGACTTTTAGAATGAGTTTTGCTGTTTCTGCCTCTTTATCAAGGTGTAAAGACTTGGAGGATAATATTGATAATCAGTAATGGGCCAGCCAAGGATGAAGGATGGTTATGTTTTTGGTGTGGATCCAAAACACCTTCTGAGTCGTAGGATATTTAATGGATTCTGTATCATTGCAAAGAAGGTATATCCCAGCTGCCACCAAGCCACTAACTCCAGCCACGGTAGAGGAACATGATAATTTAAGTGTGTCTCTGGTTTGATCCCTTGGATTTTTAGTGTTTCAATTGATGTAGCTTTTCCCCCTGAACTAGAAGATCCCCAGTTTGAGTCTGGGTTCTATATCCTTAGATTCAGTACGTGCGGTTTCTGCCTCTTCATCAAAGTCTAAAGGCTTGTTTCTGCTTCATCAAGTTATATTCCAAAGTGACATGGCATGAGATGGGAAGTGGCACACGATGTCCACATTCCTTCCTGGTTCCTCTTCATCCAGAGCCCAGCTGATTTGCATTTGACCCCTTTACTCTTGCCTAAAATCCCTTCAGGTCAGAGGCTTGACCCCAGGGCCCTGCAGCACTGAAGTAGGCACCTTTTGAATTGTCTGTTCACTTGGCCTGCCGCGGAGCTAACCTGCTGCCTACGTGATGGAGTTGGGTTCAGAGGTCAGGGGTCAGCAGAGGAGAAGGCTATCAGTGGTGGTCATCTGCAGCGGCCCGGAGCCAGAGTGGTCCGCAGCTCGGCGCCACAATGCTAGCTCATTTGGGTGTTTGGTCATTGGGTTAATAGGATAAGTGACCTGCGGCTCAGTTTGGCCCACTTCGAATGCTAATACAGGAGGTGGGCTGTGCTCTGTTGCCAGGGTGGGATTAATTCAGGATTTTGACCCTTCCTTTGGCAACACTTTTAATCCCATCTTTTATTGTCAATGCTTTAAAATGCAAAATTTCATCCAAAAACTCAAGCTTTCACTTTCTACATCCTTTTGTTTTTTAACCTAAAGAAACTTTTTACTGTATATAAAACATAACAAGAAGCTAGCAAGATAATCACTCTTTTATAGCTTTCCAGATATGGGCATGCTCTCCCATAAGAACATTTATCTTTTCTGAATTTGTCATATCGACACAACTCTACGCACATTTTAAAATGTATACAACTTGCAGTATATTGTTGTTTATCAGTATGTATCATGACCCTTTTGGTCATTTATAATCTTAAGAAATTACAAACTACTGCTTAAATGAATTGTCTCTGAGTGTTTCATGTTGTTTGCCGGACTGTTGAAGTGATGGTCACTGCATTATCGGACTTCCCTTGTGATACTATCGCCTCCTGGGAGCACATGCTAGCACTTCGACAAGATCAGTCGCTGGATAGCTTTTTGCAGCCTCTCTTACAATGTATTCCACTAAATTACAATATTGTAAACTAAAAACTATGTGCTATATTTTGTTTCCAACTGCTGTGGATCTCAACCTTACTAGTGCTTTTCACTAAAAATCTATGTTAGGCAGAGTAACAGAAGTCCTTTGAGATAAATGTTTCAAGATAAGTGCGTTTGTCAGTTCGCAATTAAGGAGGCTGCCACCTCTTTTTTTTTGGGGCCCTGGCAGTGAGTCAATGTTTGTGATGTCTGCCTTCCTTTAGCTTTAATCTTCTTTAAAGACATCTTCTTGGGGCTGGCACTGCACAGCTTTTCTGGCACCGAAAACTGGGCCAATTTACTGGCCTTACGTGTAATGTGAGGGGAACCTAATAGAGACTGAGCATTTGTGCTTTTTGGGGATAGAGCAAAATTTAACTACTGCAGTTTTGTCCACAAGCAAAACATTGCGGCACTATTAATCATTTGCCACCTTTCTTAAAGTAGAATGCAAAAGTGCCTCCTCAGCAGATTTGGGGAAGCACATAAATCCTAATTTGCCCATCTGCTGATTTTCTTAGAGGGTCTCATATATTTCTGTACTTTGAGTATGCCACACACAACAAATTCTTCAGACGTCCAGTGCTCTTAAACTCTTCAGTTTCGGTATGAAAAAGAGGTGACAAGAAGATTAGGAATTGTGGCAGTGGCCAAACGGGGCATCTAAGAAAGATTAGTTTAGTTCTGAGCCTGTTTTACTCCCACCTTGCCTACATCTACAAACCAAAGCATTTCATGAGGCACTTTTCAAATTATTACCTCCAACAAGAAAGTTATGTTTTTGCCAGTGTCATTATTGTGACAAAGGGCCAATGCTGTTGTCTGTACTTTATGACTATTTCCAGTTTTCATTATGTGCATCTTTTTTGCCACTAGTTTTATAACTGAAAATCATATAGTATATATCATTATGCTAATAAATTTTATGTATATTTTTTCAGATGCATCCTTTGGGACTATGTAACAACAATGATGAAGAGGACCTATATGAGTACGGCTGGGTCGGAGTGGTGAAGCTGGAGCAGCCAGAGCTGGACCCCAGTTGTCTCACTGTCCTTGGGAAGGTAAGACTCTCAATTTGTTTCCCGTGCTTTTTCTTCGCTATCATCAACAAGGCTTTATGCATTCACTACATTGATGTGATGTTGGCTCAAATATCAAAAACTTATACTATAGTATTGAATTTTTGAAAGTTCACTTGCACAACCATGGGTTAAACATGTAGAATGTAAACTTCTGTTATCTGTTTTAAACATGACCAAAAACACTATTTTAGACAAAGTTTCAGACATAGAACTCAGTCAGTTGTCAACATTAAAAAGCCAGTGTTTATTACCTTTACTTTACATGGTTCACAAATTTATTTTTAACTGTACATTTGTTTGGGACCTAATGAGAGACTAAACTAGACGTCCCTTGTCTGCCTCATGCCCCCCACCTTCCTCCTCGGTGCTCAGACCCCTCTGGAGTCTCAGAGTGGTATTTTATCATGCTTTAATTAAGTGTTCCTCTTAATGGAATGTACCAACATTCCCCCGGAGGATGGGGGGGGGGGGGGGGGGGGGGGCACTGGAGGGGAAGGGCCGGCTGTAGTCTCATTTATCCTGTGCACAGCCAGTGACAGAAAGAGAGCAGCCATTCATAACTTAAGGAGCCCTTGTGATGTATAGATATGCTAATGGTGCACTTTCTTGTGTGATGGCTGCTGACCTAATGTATACCGCAAGTGCTCACATGATTTGTCCATGGCAGTTATAATGGAGGACTTACACCTAAAGGGTTGAGATTATTCAAGGAAAGAATACATTGTTTGTTATTTCTATTCCAGGAACATATGCAAAACGTTACCAAGATTAAAAGCATGCCAGCAGCATGCTTTCATGCCACAGGCAACACACCACACGGCACATTGCCCGTCATTTTAGACAATTAAAGAATGTGGGATAGTTTGGCTTAACAAACTTCTGTTGTCTTCTGTTGCTTCTGACAATGCCTTGTTTAACAAAGAGGTGGTTGTAGATTGGGCCAGCCCTCTACAATTAAGATATGCTGGGATGTTGTTTGACCGAGTCAGGTTTTGCATAATATAACAATGAAGAAAAAATACTTCTGATTTGCATAATATGATGCCTAAAAATGTTTTGGCTTTCCTGTAAAGCAGTGCATTCTACAGTTTCACCATTGGCCTCTATCTGACCTCAGTCACTGCTCAGCATTGTAAGTGAATTGTAGAACAAACATCAATCAAAGTTCAAGTGTAAAAAAAAAAGGGAAATACCTTGCAATGTTGAAGTAATATTAAAAAAAAAGGTTTTGATTGATGAAGGCTAGCCAGCAATCTGTGTTGTAGCCAAGCAGGCAAGAAGGCACCCATGTTAAATAAAACTGCTTCTACTGAGTGATGTAAGCCCAGTACTAATAAGCTGGCCATTTTGATATGGTGTTTTTCCAAGAGACAGCATAGTGCTGCTGACAAGAACCTGGGCCTGTGACCTTTTGGCCCAGAGCCAGTCTCCCTAACCTCTGGACCACTCTGTTTCCTCTTTGTTTACTCAGTCAGGACTATAATTAGAGGAGGGGAAGTCTATTGTTGCACCTTGACAGACTCTCACCCAGGCTCTCATCACAGCTGGGTGCTTTGCGTTGGCACCAGCGCTTTTACCAGGCCAGACAGGGCAGTGCTTACCCCCTGCTCAGGCGGCCAGGCCACCATGCCCAGTGGCATCCCGGGTCCTCTGCCCACTGGTACACTGTCACCCCGCCTCGTCTGGCACCCCATCTCCACCACTCATCCTGCCCAACTGGCCCCTAACTGAACCCAATATCCCACTCGTCTTTGCTGCCCCTTTGCCGCCAAAAGTGTTAGGGTCTCGTCTGCTCAAACTAGAATTCATTTAATTAAGTCCCAGTGAGTGGAAAAATGACTGTTTACTGTAATCCATGGCTAAATATAAAGTGCCTGGGAACACAAGACCCCTGATTATGCTAAAGTTGCAGTTCAACACGTAGCTATGGTTAGTCCTTTTATTTAGAGGTGAATACAAGGAAGGTGCTTTCAGTAAGTGTGCAGTACTTAATCATTGCTGTATATAGTTAGTTTTTTTTTTTCAAGCTTCTATTCATATCCTTTAGTTATATCATGAAGGCACCTGTGAAGATCATATCTTCATATTTTAGCTTAAATGACTTGAGCATCCAGATATCTTTGTCTCATAAAGATACACTAACATCAGCACATTTCAACCGCAAAGGAAGAGGATGAAAGGAGGGCCGTGGTGCTGTCCTCTGAAGTCCACGTGCAAACCTCACCAAAGTGCTGGCGTGTCATATATATGTACACAGTTTTTTCCTGCACTTCCTGTCTGGTTCCTGTGAGACCGTGAGCACTGTTAAACCCTGACCTCAGTGTGCCACAGAGGCAGCCCCTCCTCCACAGCCGCAAAAACCAAGACCGAATTGAATCCTACAGCAGCATCCTGAGGTTTAGTCCCTTCTGCAAGTCTTCCAATAGACATGCATAGAGTATATAAAGTGTGTAATCACCTTTGTAATCTTCGTTCAACATGGTAACTCGCAAATAATCAATGGTGCATAACTACCACCTTTAAAGGCTGTTGATATGTAAATGGCATTACATTTGTGACTTAATAATCACTGTATCCTTTCAGCCAATCATCAGACCACAGTATGTCTAGCTCCACCTGTAAGATACCAAACAAAGCTCCACCTTGAAGTTACCAAACCACTGTGTTGATCAGGACTTTGCAAAAGTGTCACGCCATTGCGTAATGTACTGTACTATACTGCACTATACTGCTTGGGGGAAAGACCACTTTTGCTACAGTGGTCTTTTCTGACTTCCTGTAATGGCTGTGATTTCTGGCGGTTGCCCTGGAACATGAAGTCATGCCACTGGCCCGTGTTGGTGGCCCATGCGTCTGGGGGGTCTTTGTGGCTGTGCCAGTGGAAGGAGATGGGTGTCAGTCCCGTGGCTGCACAGGGGCTGGGCATGTGCTGTAGCCTTTGATCTCACTCGGACACTTATGACATCAGACCAGGGGAGGCATGGTGGCACACACAGAAAGGAGTTCGATTTCAAAGGACCGGGGAAGAGTATTTTTGGCTTCTCAGTCAGATTACGAAAGCGAATGTCTGCTTTAGTAAGTGGGTGGCTAGGATTTGTGTCTCAGTTGGTACAACTTTTGCATAAGCAGAAAAATGTGACCCTTCCTCCCACACAGCCCCTCATGGCTAGTGTAAAGCGAGCCTCTTGGCTGGCATAGCATGTAAAACTCCCTGGTATGTAGTTGTTGTGTGAGGCCTGGCGCTGCCCTCAACCAGCTCGTCTCTCAACCACGACTGGTTCCACCTTAAACACCAGCCAAAGACAACATTTCATTGCAGCGAAGCGCAACTGGCCTGAGCCTGGCCGGCCACTACAAAGCACAGTGAAAATAACTGGAGCAACAAGACAGGTTTCAAGATCATTACCAACCTATCCTCCCTGAAATAAAGATAGCTGCTTTTAAGTTTTGCCAGAGGCACATAACCATAAAAAGTGTATCCTGTGTGGGAAGCGCTGTCTTTGACTCACATACAAACACAATTCTTCAACCACAGTTGTCATGGAACAATGTGAGCCCTTTTTTACTTTTCCCCTCAAGTTGGAGCTAAAGACCAGAGTGTACAGTACTGCTGCAGCTTCATTGTGGGAGGTTTGGCTTTAACTGTGGTTCAGGTGGAAGTAAGTAGTAATCAGATGAACTGTTCGATGTAGATGGTGATTTTGAAGAACTTTTCAATGGCTTAATAAGGTATTGCACAAAGACTAGTTAGCAAGAAACAGAACTTGAAATATCCTGACTACTTAGAGCATCAGAAACAGTGTGTTGAAACCACATGAGGTCCATAGTGGGATGTGTGCGTTGACGAGAGCGAGACCTGTAATAAAACCAAAGAAATGGCAGCAGACAGATGAGTGTGATATTGCAGGCGGCTGGCTCCGAGCCTGAGCCAGGTTCGCTGGGCTACACACTCAGGTGAATGTGAGAGGTCGTCTGGAGGCCATGGCAGTGCCAGGAGAGTGTCATGCCACAGGGCCTGTTGTACAAAAGGGGCTGCCCTGCTTTCAGACCACCTCTTACAGCACACCAGCCCTCAGTGACGAATATTCCCATAAGCTTGTTTGATGTGTACCTGTCTTGTCTTTGTCCAGGGGAACTAGTTACACAAACACTGCAGTCTTTTAAAAAATAGAATTAACTTAATTTTTTTATAAATATCTTACAAAAATAGGTGATGTTATGATCTTATGCCAATATAGTCTTTATGATCTAATCCCAATGTAGTCTTTGCTGTCATGTTCCTTTCTGCTTAAATCAACTTAACAATGAGACTGGATGCTCGGACAAATTACTGCAAATATCACATAAAAGAACTTTAAAAGAGGCTAGTGTGAAAGAAAAAAAATCCTTGAGCCAGACTCTCAATGACTCACTTCTCGCTCTCTCTCCCTTCTGTCCAGTTGCATGATTTTTTTTCCGCTAAGACTTTCCTGGAGTGCACATTCTTGATAATGCCTCAGAAATTGCAGTCGTTTCACACCCTGCAGTGTTTTGTTAAATTGCAGAGAAGCCATAATAGCCATTGATTCCCAACTATGGCTTTTGTCTGATTCAGATGGAGTTGGTCTTAATAAAGTTTTAAAGAGCTAACTGTTCATAGCAGATACAAAAGAGATATTGATGAAACTGCTTTCCCCTCTGCTTGTGGTAAAAATCACAGGGTTTACTTCCCTGGGTGCTGAATGGTAAGTCAATACAGAGCGGCTGAGATCAGAGCAGCTAACACTGGCAGCTGCTGTGTGAAGTATGGAGTTATGGGGGCTAATGAGAGTTAAGTTTTATTGGTTTTGTTTTTAGGAATGTGCTTTTCTGACTCTTAAAGATCTTTGAAATCAATGGCTGTGCTGTGCTATAGAGCAGACCAAAGAATTGAGTTGTTAGTGACTTTGGTCCTGTCTTGCAGTTGTGCAGAATCTTCTCATTCGAAAACTCCCAGCTCACAGTGTCCCAGATACAGACCAAAAATAATAATTTCTTCTTTGGATGATAACCTTTGGCCTTCAAAATTAGTTTTTGATTTATCTTGCGATCAAACTAACACTGGTTTTGATCTAGCAGATGCTCATCACTCCATCTACTGGAACAAAATTATAATACAGGTTTCTTTGACTGTGAGTCCCAACATGATGATGTAGCTTGCATACTATCAAAAATTCTGAACCGATGGATATTTTTATATATTTCAGATTTCAAAAGAAAAAAGTTATACTGTACATTTTGACACAATGCAGTTTTAACCTTTTGCTCTCCTCTCTGATTCACCATCAGCACATAAACACTTTAAAAGGAATGTGCAGAAAGAAAAACTGAAAGAGCAAGGAGGAACTGGAGAGAAGAAAAAGTTTGATGCAGCGAGCCGTCGGGGGCCTGCCTCTCGGGCTCTCTCTTTCATGTTTGTGTACGCCTCGACTTGCTGATATTATCTTGGCTGCTCTTCCTGGCAGGGTGTCGGAGAGGCTTCCACAGCGAGCGGGCAGGGGTCTCTTTCTCTTCCTCTTTCCCAACCCTCCCCCCGCCAACCCTCCACTCTGGACCCTCACCCACCTTCCTTACGGTCAGATCCCCCTCTCAAAATAAAGTCCCCTCTCTTAAATCACCGCTTCACCACGTTTCACGCCACTCGGGTTCCCACTGCGCCCGTTTCCATGGTCACTGGGAAGCTCCATGTGTCATGTGGTTCAAAGTGAGCTGTCCCTGGGCCGAATTACCCAGCTTTCAATGGGAGGCCAAATGACCATTATTAGACTTCACAGCTCAGGCCCCTATTTAAAGAGAGAAGAAAGGAGCCCCGGGGACTTCAGATGAGAAAGATGCAGGGAGAGACAGTGAGAAAATGCACAGAGGAACTACAAGGAAGTAGTTTTAAACAGTCCTTAAAAGTTGTTTTCTTTCTTTTTTGCCCTCTTTTAATTTGTTTTAGGGCTGCACAATATTAAGAAAACAATGCAATAAGAAACATCTCAGTTAAATATTGTGATAATGATATAATTGGGGGTATTTAGATTCCGTTTATCAAATTACGACAGTAAAATTTAATAAAATGTATGAAGAGATACAAAGCTTTGGACTCACTGATCAAAACCTGGCCTAAACCAGGTAAAGTTTTTTATTTGGCTATAAGAATTTGATTTAAGGCTCCAGACACTTGACACTTGTCTAAATTTGCCTAAGTCAGATGGAAGACCATAACATTATTGCCATAGTTTCTTGCAATATGGATAATGCTGATATCACAATAACAATATATTTGCAATATATGTACAGTATTGTGCAGCCCTACTTTGTTTATAGTACTTAAGTTAATTTAAAAGTCAGACCGCATCCATGGCCAAATCTTCTATCTGTTGAGATCCTCTGTCTGGATCAAAAGACGAACCGTGGAAAAAGTAAATCTCTCAGAAGATAGTAGCAGACTTCCCACCTACGTCAAGCAAAGCCCTGTCTTTTCTCGCCATATCTCCTCCTAAGCCCGGCTGCTTTGTGAGGGAATGCATTTGTGTGTGTGTGAGAATGGCCGTGTCCCGCGCCCCGCTGCGTATGTCAGGGCCGTGTTTGTCTTTAAAAGCTCGGAGCGGCTATCTGGCACGGAAGCTGGAAACCCAAGCCCCCTGCTCCACACACGGCTAATCTGATGCCTGTCCCTCCTACAGATGACTCTCCAGCCCAGGGTTAGCGCGGGTGAAAATGGCAACCCGCTTTCCTTTCATGCTCCGCCAAGGGAGCCAAGGTTAGGTCCCGTTCAAGGAGATGAAGAAGCGGGTTTGTGTGGGACGCTGACATTAAAGCCTGATATTAGACAGTGAGGTAAGAGAAAACGAGCAGTGTGGATGAGAAAGAGTTTAGAAAGGCAATGCATCAAGCAGATTCGGGCAAAGATGGGATCGCCATTCACATAACACATAATCTTTCTTTTAACATTATATAAACTATTATTTTCACTACTAGTGTTGGTTTGTGAAAAAACACATTTTCCAAAAAGTCAAAGAGTTAAAACTTACTTTATTCACACTAAAAGATAAACAACATATCAACAGTTGAAACCAAGACTTAAAAAATACTAGCTCATTCTGAATTTGATTATATTAAAAGGGCAATGAGAGTATTTTATAGCACATTTCCCATAGTGTTGCTTAATATGAGGTCAATTGCATATGATGTGTTTAGCAGCACTGCGTCTAAAGTAAACTCGAAGGATCATATCTGACAGTTATTGGCATTAATTGTTCTGGCTTTTTTTGTAGCTTGAGACGTTTCCTAGAATACTTATCTTACGCGTTCAATGAATAAAGCAAAACCTTCATTATGTTGAGCTGAAGGTCAAGCCAGGTCACTTTTAGGTTTTGGAAGTCCCATTTTTAACAGAAATTATGCACTGATAGTTTTTTTTTTTTTTTTTTTTTCTGTGCTTTTTTTCCCCCGTTTCTGTTTTTTCCTGTTTCCTTGTTCACAGACAAGGTGATCTGAAATAAGGGATGTACCCAATGGCTGTGGCCTACATCACTTTATCATGGAAGTGCCCGCCAAAATTGTAAAATATAGGTATTCTGGCAGCGGCTATTTATGCGTTTACAGCAACGCAGCACAAAACAAAAAAACTAATAAAACTGTTTTGCTTTTATTTGACAGAGACAGTGTAGTGGTTGACAGGGAATGGGGTGGGAGAAAGAGTAATGAGAGGCCGGTGTTTAACCCTGGGTTGCTCACGTATGTGGTATATAAGCTCCACCAGGAGAAACACCAAGGCAGGTTAAATTTTTGATGCATTTCTGTTACGTTTGTTGTTGTTAAGTGGAGCTAATTGCAGAATCACATCTATGCAAAACTCAGGCTACCTTAACATTTTTGCTGTGGCTGTGAATTGATTGAACTATTAGATTTTAGTTACTTCCTGTCGAAAATAATAAAATTCTATTGTGGCTTTGTAGAGAATTAGTCACAAGCACAAATTAACTTTTATGAGTCAGAGTCCACTGCACAGCATGAGGAGGTGGTAGTGTAAAAAGTGAAGTTGAAAGGGGGTGGGAGTGTAGGCCAGGACAGAAGAGGACAGGCAGCAACAAACACCCTCCGCCGGCTGCAGCTTCATCTTCACAGCTTTACAAGAGAAAGGCATCAGCAGCAACAGCAGCCACTCACTGAGCAAGCAGGGACATGGACTCCGAATGCAGCTCATGGGCACAAAGAGATTAGACGAAGCCCCAATGGCTGCTCGTGCACTTTTACAGGTGTACGTGTGCCCTCTAGCATCATGGGAAAAGAAAAAAGCAGTATTCAACTAATGAAATAAAATGAATGCCTTACTTTAAATGTAAACATCTTCAATTTTATGTGGTACATAGTCAGAATATTGTTGCATGTACAGTATACAGCTTACCGCGATTATGGTCAGGAGGCGTTCAGCAGCGCCCAGTAAACAAGCAGAACAGCATGAAGCCTAATGCCTTAAGACAATAGTCACATTTTTAGACCAGCAAAGACACATATTCTGGGTCAGTCTATCACTGTCTCACTGGTTTGTTGGTTGTTTTGGTCTTTTCTGTCATAAACTTTTAAAAGAGAAAGTTTTACTGTTGTAGCTTATGATACTTTTATGCGCTTTCAGGAGGCACAGTTACCTATTAAGGAACACATGTTGTTGTGTGTCATGTTATTAATTATAAATGATGATTACCAAGTGAATTAACTGAATCTATTAGCATTTAGCGCTACAAACATGCTAAGATCACTTGTATGCACGATTAGCCTGAGCGAAGCAGCGGTTTGGTTCTCTCTCTGTAAACTGTACTTTGAGATGATGAACGATGTACAGTTGTGAGATGTAAAATGTATTAATAAAACAGTTCAAAGGCACAAAACGTCTGAATATTTCCACTAAGTTATACATGTCTTTCAAATGATCCTGGGACATAATCAACCAGGAGCCTCTTTTATCCTTTTAAGTTCCTGTTTAGACACCAGGCTGACAAGAGGCACTTAAAAAGTAGTATTCTTGTCCCTCGCCAGAAAGCCTGTTTATTTTCCTGTGAATTACAAAGGGCCAGAGCCCAAAACCGGTAAGAAAACAACTTGGGAGGGACACAGAGGAAAAGAGGAGGAAATTTAATTAGTGGTTGTCCATTCCTCCGGCCCCAGCGCTTGGTCTCGGCTGGGCACAGCAGTGGGCAGCAGCTCGACAAAACACTACTTGATTAGTGGTGCTCTGACTCAATACATTTGCATCTGGCCTGTTTGTCCAAGTGTGTACTCTTAAGTGATGCTGCCACAGGACTGAGACCCAAGGAGACAGGAAATGTTGCCTGTGGTGTGCAACAAGACAAACAAGTTATTTAGAGAGAAAGTGTTTGAAATTGTCTATTTGTCTAGAAAACGTGAGCCTCAGCCACCCATACATTATGTAGCTTCTCACAGCATGCATGATCCTATTTGTTTTTTTACACATAATGGATTTATGGATTTAGCGAAAAAAGAAAGCAGGTTTGTGTGGAAGAAAAATAGCTCTGGGCCTGATAAATGTTGTATTAGAGGCTGTTGGTTCATAAAACCACAGTGCTTCTCAGAAATCCTCCAGATTCACTCGATGACAAGCACCAAGGTGTTTGAGAATAATTATCTCCGGGGGTAACTCCATTCAAGGCCTCCTGCCAAACCCCATTTTTTTACCACCAAATATTCAAGTCTCCTGGTTAGACTGGGTCACTTTGGCTTTTAGATAGTCTGAAAAGTTGCATGCTACTTGACTGTAGATTAGACCTGAGAGTGACATAAACTCTTTATTGATAAATGTTTTACAGAGTGAGCTGTCAGACCCTTGGTGTGCTGTAGGACACAAGTGTGTTCAGATAAAGAGTGGTAAAGAGCGCTCCCCAGCAGCAGCACACCTCACTCTTTAATGGACCGGCCGTGTGCCAAGTTCCTTTGGCAGGCCTCCTCCGAGGTGCCTCCGCACACACACATTTGATAGCACTATTCACTTGTATAATTGTGGTTATGCAATGCTGGGTGAATGGCCACCCCATATTGTGCACTGAGGCAGAGACCGGGATGAAGAGGGGGGGTACTGCTGAAGACGGGGTAGAACAGTGAGCCTGGGAAGTTGGGACACAAATTGAGAAAACACTTAAACATCACCAGTGTAAACATCCTTCATACCTAAATACACTTCAATGTCTCATGAGTAGGATGACTTCATGTTTTTATTTTCCTGTTTGCTGTACCACACTGCAGCTTGTTCAGGGTTGCTGCCCATGGGAACTGTGTTTCCCTCTGGGAGGGCAGCACAGTGGGACCAGTCAGTGGGAATAGTCATTATACAGTAGGCCAGTGCCTATACTGACTGTTCATGTCTTTGTCAGATAGTGAGTTTATTACATCAGCTGCAAGTGTCTTTTTCTCCAATGTCCTTCTGGACTCATTACCCATAACCCTTTGCACATTTGGGACGTGCAATGTTCCATGCACAATACTCACAGCATCATGCGCTGTGTCCTGATTCTTTTCATATGTGAACATCTAGAGATTTTAAAATATTAAATAAATATATTTGTTTAGCCAAATGGTTAGTGACTTAGAAAGAAGAAAAAATATTAGCTTCATAAGAAAAAACTTTCACTGTTAATTCAGATCTGCTTCGTATAGTTACACTTTTGATTTTAGATGGCAAATTGGTATTTTAGAAATGATGTAAAGGCCTCTGTGAGTGTTTTCAGTTCCCTGGTGTATTTAGAAACAGCAGCTTGCTTCACTGGTAACAAGTGCTACAGTCACGATGTTGAGTGGAGGAGCAGAGATGTCCTGGTGTTCCTTAGCTATCCTCTTAACTCTGACCTGATATTAATGGTGCTGCGTGAGCTCTCTTAGTGCTTCAAGTGTTTCTTTCCCTCGTGTGTTTACGTTGGCTTTAACTGGCAGTTTATATGAACACAGAGATGAGCTAGAGGATTCGGAGCGGCACTCTGTTCACCGTGTGACGCACAAGTGGATTTTTATGTGCTTCGTAAACACTTTTTCTCCGGCTTAAGAAACGCTGCCTCAGATGTCCCAGGGCTCCTGTAAAACGCTCCGGCTGCCGGCTTAATAGCATTCAAATGAATATTAAACGGCAATAGGATGGGGTTGAAAAGTTTGCCAAAGGAGAAATTGGACAACGAGATGTTCAAATAAGTCGAAGTCAAAGAAGAAAGATGAAATGTCCTGGTCTCTCAGTGTGTTAGCAGCCATGGGAAGACTTGGCTAAGAATGCACAGGGAGTCTAGTTTAGGTGGAGAAGGCTCTATACAATGTGATATAAAGTTATGGAAAATTGGTGCAACATAAGCTCTTTTCCTAAAACTTTACAAGACCTTAGAAAAGACCATAAAATTATGATGGCAGCATTATCAATCTTTGATGTCAGTCATGTCAGTATGCATCTATTGTAACAGCAAAACACATCCTCACAATTATCTAGACCTTTGTTCACAGCAGGAGACCAGGAAGCTGGCGTGTAATGCTCTCACTGATCAACAGAAATGGGTAATGAATCTGTCAGAAGCTTCAGATGACTAAAAATGCAGAATAGATGGAACCTGTCGTTCCAATCCAGTGACACGCGGCCCTGCTGAAAAGTCAGATTTTTATTTTAGTTCAATGTAAATAATGTCTTGGCACGCTGGGTCCACCGTGAGAGCCAGCCAGGAGGGAGGGAAGGATGGCGACCACATAGAAGTAAATCCACGGAAGAAAAGTATGCCTTTATCTTTTAATAAACCGTAAATCCAGGAGGCAACATGAAATTACGGCATAATAGCAGTGGAGAGTCTTCTGAAGACTTAATTGCCTTAATTATAGCAGTGCGGCGAAAAAGAGGGACTTGGAAGGAAGGCAGCAGCAGAAGAAGAAAAAGAAGAAAGTTGAAGTGAATGTTTTAATAGGAGTTGGACAGATGTGGCAGGTGTAGCCCAGGTGTGTGTGTTTTTGAATGTCAGACCTCTTGTCCACATATTTTGACAGGAGTGGTAATGCACAAATCTTAAGTGGGTAAGAAGTGCAACGTTGAGAACACTATGTTTACAGACGAGTAAAAAGTCTGAGGCTCAGAGCTTACAAGCTGGCAGGCTTACTTAGCAAAGCTAAACATAGCTTTCATTTTCCCTGTGCGTCTAGACGGACTTTCAGTACTTTTCATGTGTGGTTTTCGTTCGCTTTGAGAAGATTGTACCCTGATTCTCATGCCTGTGAGCCAATGGGAAGTTTGTTTAGCCAGCAGTGTTGCGAAGTACCTGTGCACACCCCTCCCTCATCCTAATGCACTTCTGCTTTGGTGTTCTTGTAGTTTTGCATGAATGAGTTTATAAGCTCTCAGCATGGGGACAAATGAACAACTCATATCAGCTTCTCCCAGTAACTTTACATTTATTTCAATCATACTTTTTTTCTTTATTATCAATGCATAACATAGACATCAAATTAGGAAAGTGAAAAACTCTGACTTTTACAATGCTCTATGAAGATACAGAAATCTGTTTAAAAATGGCAGAAAACATGCAAACAAATCATGTCTGTTATAATAGTTAATAGCCATAACATTTTTCTCAAAATGATGTGTAATGAAGCAATAAAAAGCTACCAAAAAGTCAACATAATCTGTAAAGTTAGAAAATCTTTTGCTAGCTCCCAGTTAGCCTGCCGTTGACTCCACAAACTGATGCTAACAACAGCCACAGTACAATACAGGCATTAGAATTTATTAGCCCTTTTTATGTGCTTATTAATTTTTGACTATGTTTCTTATGGGGATGTAACAATATTGCCAGTATTGTGAAGTCTCACAATATTGTCGTGGAGTTTTACAGTATTAAATGGCAAGCTCCCAGGTTAATGTGCATTGTTTTGTTGTAGTGGAATGGTAAAAAAGCAGAGGGAACTACACAGACCATGATACTTTGCTCCGTTTCAGTGCAGCCAACATGACAAAATTATTATCATCAAACATTTATTAAGTTTTGATCTTTTGAAATATCACAGTAATTAATGCTTTAAAGGCTCGTCAGGGCATTCTTAGAGAATACACTTTGTTATGATCATACCATACTGTGAAATTTGGATATTGTTACATCCCTAGTTTTTAGTGTTGAAATGACTAAACCTTTTATGAGAATTTGTGGAAATGACATTGTAGCTATGGCCACTCGTAACAACCATTTGTACAATAGGATGCTGAATCTGAAAGATTTATTTTCAGACACTTTATTGAAAACCACTGTGGAAAAGAGCCTAAGCATTGTCAACGTTTTGTTCTCTTTAAAAAAATGTCTTAAATAGTCCAGAATTAGCCTTGCATTTGTCACTAGTGCAACTAAATGCCACATAAGGTTACCAACCACAGGACAAAATACACTAGTAGAAATTTCTGTTATCTGTAGTCACTAATTTAGGGTCTGTAAAAAGCTCCCAATTATACTCTGTAGAACAAGTGACTTTTACCAATTCTCTATATTTTTACACACACATGCTTCAAGTTATTCTGTCTCTTAAAGTTCTGAATTTATCTAAGCACTACTAACTTTAACAGTTTTATTCACTTTGCCTTTTTATGACAGAACACCTGACCATAAAACCGCATTACCACACTGAAATATTTCTCCTCTCTGTGTTCTGCGTGTGAGGTGGTTGTACTTCTTCTTACAGAGCTGGGAAGGAGATGTGTCATGTTTTTTTTTTTTTTTTTTTCAAGATCCAGTTGGCCTGTGGGTGCATTTTTGTTGTCGTCAGGCAAGTCTGTGCACTGCAGCGCGGGCCTGCCCGAGTGGAGACTCTTTGGAGGGAGATCTCTTTCTTCTGCCAGCGTCTTACCAAGAGCTATTAATTATTAACCACGAGAGCTAACATCAAAGCAGCAGACTTGTGCTGAATTAAACGGGGCTGGAGCTGCCAGTGTGCTGCAAGAGAAAACTGGGTGAGAGGGAAAAGCCCTCTTCACTCCCATCGCGTTTGAACTTTCCAAGTACAAAAGTTAAAAAAAGAAAGTGTTAGTTTATGTAGAAGAGAAAGTCTTGTGTTTTGATTTGAATGATGTTTGACAAGGCATTTGTTGTCGCAGAGGTGGAAAGTAACTAGGTACTTTTACTCTAGTGTAGGATCTTTTTTTTTTTTTTAAAGGAAATTGTGTATTTAAGTAGATAAAGTAAAATTTAAACTTAGTAGCAAAGGGCATACCACTCTTGTTTCATAACCTGGGTCTAAGCTCAGGTTTGAGGAAGCAGGTGAAGTTGTAGTATTGGTAGTTGTAATACTAGGAGAATCAGTGGTAACAATAATAAACTGGTACTAGTAAACTTTATTCAACCTATTCAGTATTTGGAATAGAGAGATGGTAGACAGAGGAGAGAGACATGGAGCAGACTGGCCCAAGCTGGGAATCGAACCCGTGTGAGCCACTCAGGCACCCTTTTTTACTTTTACTCAGCTAATAATTTTGTAGACTACGTTTAACTATTTGAGTATTAAGATTTTGAAGTCACTGTGCTTTTACTTTATTACAGATTCTATATATGTACCACTTCCCTAATGAGCTTTGTAAGCCAGATTCTTACACCAAATATCTGACAATTAAGCCAATGGGAAATCTAATAATTGAAACGTATCTTGTAGCGCACTTGCTATGTGTTTATGTGTTCATAAAGCTCATTCACACTGGCTGCCGCAGAATGGTGCCAGCCTTATATCAAAGGCCTTTTGTTAGATTGGATCTATTTCTCGCTTGCTGCAACATGTCCAGACAGTGATATAGCCCCAGTACTCTCTCTGTACAGTATGCTACATACCTGCACATGGCTCTTACTCACAGCTCTACTACTCCACTTATTGATGACAGCTGATGGCATTTTTACTCTTGAGGAAAAACAAATAGCACTCCGACACTTAATAGCTGCCAGATTTTGAGAGGTAACATTAGTACAGTGTAAAGCAATCCTCCTTCAAGAGCTGTGTGTAATGGTTAACCTCTTTGTATAGATGGACCTGAAGTGATGTCACAGTTACAAACAAAGCTTTATGGGCATGGAAGCAAGCATTTAGAAAAGACCATTTGTTCTGAAGCGACATGGGAAGCGGCTATACAGGGCCTCTATATGAGCAAATGTCATGTAAAAGCTTTGGGTTCAGGCTTAATACAGACCATAGCAGCAATTTTAAAGACACACTCGGACAATAAAATATTCTCTTCCATGTGAGGAATATATTGTTGGCTGCACAAGTCAATATTGTTATTACTACTGTGTTTCTTAACATTGGGACCCAGAGATTTCCTTTATGATTTTGTTGGAATCCACTTTTTACACACACCTTGCAATCCTGTCTACAACCTGACCTTAATCTCATCATAACCTTATCAAAAAAACAAAAAACAAAGAACATGTCCCACATTTGTATCAGACCCACCAGTTGAAAATACACACTGTATTGCAGTGCTACATAGTCCAACTGTGTCAAAGCATTTCTCCCCACTATATATATTACATCAAGCTAATTCTGAGTATATCACTTGTCATGATCACTAACAATGGTGGAATGTAACTGAAGTAAAAGTACTTAGTTACTTTACTTAAGTTCAATTTTCTGTATTTTACTTGAGTACAAGAAACAGTACTTTTTACTCTGCTACATTTATGAGTTGGAGGTTTGAAGTGCAAAGTATTTTGAGTTTTGGTTTAAAATCATGTGTTTTTGTTGTGTTGTGTTCTCACCGTAGACACAAAGTACTTAAATATAATATAAAAGATGCAGTAAAGTAGTACTCCTTAGAACCATCAAAATAATAAAGACAGAAAATGTCATTTACAGATTCAGTCTCTTCTATTGCATTCATTTCATTAGTAATAAGCACAAATTTTCAGCAAAATGCCTCACATTTCAAGTTGTCGAATCTTTTTTACTTTTTTACTTGCAAGTAAGTTTATACTATTACTTTTACTTGAGTACGTTTTTGCTGCTTTATCTGTACTTTTACTGAAGTAAAGAAATTGAGTACTTCTTCCACCAGTGGTCACTAATTTATTTTGGATACATCCATCATTGTTGGTGGTTCTTTTTAGTTAGTGGATATTGAATTAGACAGCTCTGGAATCCGCAGAAATTGCAGGCAGTTTCCTAATTAAGAGACATGATTAGTCTGGGGGCGCTATAGTCTATTAAAAGAAAAATTGCATATGGCATGTTTTAAGTATCGTGTAGTTTGTGTATTTCTCTGTGGCTTGATACCCAGCTCCAAACCAGCTTTTTACTGTATTCATCATTCAATCATTTCTATCTTCTTTGGATACACAGTATGATGTCAAAGCTGAACTTCTATTGTTAAGAAATCTCTTTGTTGGCTCTAGATAAAGAGTAAGTGTGCCTCCTACACAAACCACCAGTCCTATCTGTGTGTGTGTGTTGTGTGGAAGAGCCGCTGACACTGTCCAGCAGCCACTCGGCGGGCCCAGTCACACCGCTGTACATTGTCACTTTGATCTCTCTCTTCCCTTTAGTTATGAGGAGGGCTGGCCACAAACCAAGGGCACTGCATAGTTCCAGGATATGGTCCCAGCCGCGCTCCTTCAGATCACATCCAAGCGAGTGCGGTGAGACTGTCTCAGCAGAGCAAAGAGTCAAGATAAAGTGTTTTTTTTTTTGTTTTTTTTTTCACATGAGGGGAAACCAATTTGGATTCTGCGAGGAGATACTTCTACTTCTACAGATCCAAGCGTTTCCCTTTATCTTTCGCCTGTAGCTGAAGCCTTCAAAAGCTCGCTCGGTGTTAGGACTTTCTTTGCTCTGACATAAAAGAGACCCTTGTGTATAGCTTGAGAGCTACAGTAGCAGTCCTTGACAACTTTATTCAGCTTTATTCAAGCTGAATTCAAACTCGCTGATGAATTCATGCTACAGAAGTGCCCCGATTTTCTCAGTTCCTACCATACTATTAGTTTAATCAGATGCATATTCACTGGGATGACATCATGGCAGAGCAATGAAGACCACATGTGAGCCACAACATGCTATCAGTCAGTGTTGTCTCTTTCATTACAGTGTGGTGTGGTTTGGACTGAGCACTCCCTCTAGTGGGGTAAACAGGAAGTGACCTAAAAATGGTGTAGAGAATAAGTTTTTTTTTTTTCATGGTTTAGTTCATTTTTAAGAGTCACACTAAAAACTATCTTTAATAAATTAAGTATAGGCTTTAGATGAGTGCATAGGATGGCAATAGAATAGTATAGTATAGCATTTTAGTATTAGTTTTTGTTTTTTTGTTTTCCCCCAAAAGGCACTGTATGATAAGTTTAGGGTGAAGAGTAGTGGAGAGTAACATAGCATGGCATTGCAGAGCTTAGTATACTTTTGCATATTAGTAATAGTAATAAGATAAAGTGTGTTATAAGAATAACACACAGCAATGTTTCCCAACCAGCGGTACTGGGACCCCTAGCGGTACCTTTATATATTTGGCTTTCAAAGGCTAAAACAAACCTAAATCAGGACTAACCCAGGACTATAGCAAGGGATGTGACACTAAAGAAGAACAGGGACTAAACCAGTACAAAACCAGGTCTAAAACTGGAACTCAACTTGTGGAAAAAACAGAGCCAAACCAGAACTTAACCAGGACAAAACCAGTAACAAACCAGGTCTAAGCCAGAACGAAACCAGGTCTAAACCAAGGCTAAACCATGTCTAAAACCAGAACAAGACTAAGACTAAATCAGGACTAAGCCAGGACTAAACCAGGACAAAACTAGTACAAAACCTGCAACAAGTCAGGTCCTGTGGGTAAACAAAACCAAAAACCACTGCGCAGCATAGCAAATTTAGCTAAAGTCTAGCTTACTGTGGCTCTTTTAAATTGTATAATTATAAAACTCAGTCCACAAAAACTAGGTTTGAGGGGGCAAGGACAGTCAGTGTATGTGTCAGCACTGCAAACAACTGGCCATTTTTTTAATAATAATATGCTATTGTCATTTTTAGATATTAAACAAAATAAATACAAATACATGAACAACACTGAGCAGACAAACATTAAAGTGAGGTTACAGCATATCACGGACTGTCAGATGTTAACAATGACAGAAGTAGTGTAAAGCAATAAAGCATACTACAGTCAACTCAACTGGCCATTTTTTAGGTTGTACCCCTCCTCAGGCCCATAGTTGCAGCGAATAATACCTGGAAATGCTCATGACTTCATTTGTGATTCATATGGCATTGAAAAATTAGTTTTGGCATGTATGACACTGACTGGCTGTGCATGAGTTAGTAAAATGAAAAAGTTCTTTACTACTGTTGTTAAATCATTATGTGTTGTGTTTGTTTTTCCAGGCTAAGAGAGCAGTGCAAAGGGGTGCGACAGCTGTCATCTTCGACGTGTCTGAGAATCCGGACGCCATCGACCAGGTTTGTCTTCTCCCAGACTCTCACACACACAAACATACTGTAACATGGAGTGCTTTTCACGTGCCCTGCCCTGATTTTCACTCAAGCACTCAGTTTCTTTGAGCTCTCACTTGTGTAAAGGAGGAGTGACTGAGACGGCTGAAAATAGACACGGCTTTCACTCTAGTGTACCTTGTTGAGCTCATAATTGCACAGGTAGCAGGCGTGAACACACGTTACCTCATCCCTTAAGACCTCAGATCTGTCTGAAAGTTGAGGCACAGAGAACAAAGTTGTAAAAAAAAAAACACATCGCATAGGTTTGTGTGTCTTTGTCGCAAGAATTCTCCCGTGGTATTCATATTCGCAATGCCAGGCCCGGACTTGCAGCTTTTCTCCGTCTTCGTCTTGTGTGCTGGCGGGTCGTAAAGCGCAGAGCTGAAAGATAAAAGGGATCGTGCCGGGACCACATGAAAGGCAGTGCTGGGCGGCTGTGTTAAATTCCCCTGAGAGGCTTTTCCAGTCAGGGCGGCCCGATCAGCACAGACAGCACCCACAAGGGGGGGGGGGGGGGGGGGGGGTTAATTTTTTTTTTTTTTTTTTTTTTTTTACCTCACAACCAGAAAGTTCTGGGTTCAGTCCCTGGTTTGGGTACAGAAAAGTGGTTTCAGTCATATCAGTAGTAGTATTACTAACATCATTAGTAAGAGTGGTTGCAGTAATAGTAGTTCAAAAATAGGAAAAGTAGTAGATGTAATAGTAGTAGGAGCAGTAGTAGTAATACAGATTAGAAGTTTCAATAGTTACAACAGTAGTAGTAGTAGTAGTAGTAGTAGTAGTAGTAGTAGTAGTAGTAGTAGTAGTAAAAATAGTAGTAGTAGCAGCAGTAGTAGAAATACAGATTAGGAGTTTTAATAGTAGCAACAGTAGTAGAAGGAGCAGTAGTAGCAGAGCAGTAGTAGTAGTAGTAGTAGTAGTAGTAGTAGTAGTAGTAGTAGTACAGAATAGTAGTTTGTAGCAATAGTAATAATAGCAGCAGTAGTTGTAGCAGTAATAGCACATCTTTTGGAGTTTGCACTTTAGTAAACTTTACATCTAATACTCTTACTCAACTCTTGCTCAACTAATATTATTTTAAAGTAACATTACTTTTACTTTAGCACATTACTTGAGCACTTCTCCATTTTTTGACTACTTT
This sequence comes from Bostrychus sinensis, assembly GCA_020698575.1. Taxonomy (NCBI): domain Eukaryota; kingdom Metazoa; phylum Chordata; class Actinopteri; order Gobiiformes; family Eleotridae; genus Bostrychus; species Bostrychus sinensis. Next base: position 15,679,568 of record CM036249.1, on the reverse strand, counting down.
TAGCAGAAGTGATGGCTATAATTTGCATGCCGTCTCTTTTGTCAGAAGCCCTAGATCTCCATCCTTGGCGGCAGATCAAACGGTCCAGTGTCTATACTTTGAAACCAGAACATAGCTTATTTCACCGGGGAACATGACGACAGCACAAGAAATAGAAAAGCGAATATCCACGGTATTTCCCTTGGGCTTTTCAAATTACAGATTCTGAGAGAGAACAGAGAGCAGAGGAGGAGCGAGGCAGAGCAGCTCCCTCTGGCTGTCGCTAACCACAGTTTCCATGTCTCTAGCCCTCGGGACGGGGTCAGAGGTCAGGACGTCTCTCCTTTGGTTTGGTTAAAGAGGAGCTCACGCCCGCAGGCTCTTGTTGTGCACTCGAACGTCTCACTCTTCCAGTCACTCCACCTGCCACTAGCAGCTCTCCGTCAGTGGTGCAGAACAAGCTCACTTTCAAGTTGTTACAGTTTAGCCACACACCTTTTACGACTGAAGACTAAGGAAATCCTGGTGGGAAAGAACTAGAGAGCTGCTGGGGCTTGTAGCTCTGCATAAAAATGTGCCTTTAACTCATGGGAAAGCCTCTAAAAGTTACATATTAGAAAGTTTTTACATTTTTTCTAAACCTGACGCAATTGTATATTATTCTTTTTTTTAAGATATGTGTTAGGCCTTTTTCAGCTTTATTGAATAGTGCAGTTGAGAAGTGACAGAAAATTATGAGGGCAGAGAGCATCAAAGTGTCAGTTTCCGGACTCGAACCTATGACGCCAAAGCAGGCTGTAGTTTCCATGAATATGTGCCCTCTCTCTACTGACTAAGCTATACCGCAGCACATACATGTATTCTTTTTTATGCTATTTTGACATTCCTAACCAACCAGTACCGATTTACAAAAGCAGATTTTTTTTATTAAAGGTTTATGCAACTTTTGGGCCCCAAACCAATGTTTTGGAACCACACTTTCTGGCTGATAACTGACACATTTTGTGGGTAGATTATGAAGTATGTGAACATTAGTTATGGTCATGACATACTGTGTTTCTTGCAGTATATAATTTGTCATACAATAACATATTTAAAGTTACTCACATTTCTTTGCTATTCAGGAAGCTCCTGTACCGTGTATAGCTCATAGTATACTCATAATATAGCTGATAATTGATAAAATGCTCTTTGTGATTGTATACTGTATGTATGTATATAAAACAAGAATGACTACTTATAACTGAATACTTCTCCTAAGTACAGATACATCTACTAACCGTGCAAAAAAGTCTGCATCATGTTGAAGTTGTGGTAACGCTTTTTAGTAAACAAATTTGAAGTTCGCCCTGTACCTGTTTCATTTTCATTTGAGAGTGGAGATGTATACTGACAGAAAATTAACATAACATGTAAAAAATATGGAAGCACTAATTAATCTGTGTCTCCGGGTGCTATTATTTTCAATTTGGTTCAGTCATCATCATTATCCTCAGCATGTGTTTTTTAGCCTGAAAAAAACATGCAATTGATTGTTATTGTGGATTTGTATAATACGTTCCTAATGTTCCTCCTTATCTGTGTGCAGCTGAACCAGGTGGCAGAGGACCCTCTCAAGCGGCCGGTGGTGTACGTGAAGGGCAACGATGCAGTGAAGCTCATGAACATCGTCAACAAACAGAAAGTGGCCCGCGCTCGGATCCAGCACAGACCTCCGAGGGTAAGAGCTCAGCGTGTTTGTGAGATTTCAAACACTTCTCAGATGTGAAGACAAACCAAAATTCCAGCTGTGAAATGTGAGCCCTCTCTTTGTAGTCGGCAATCGCCACTGCCCTCAGGCCCTGGACATTTGCACGGTGCTGCGAGAGATGAATATCGGCCATTCAAAGAGCTGTTTGTTTGCTTGGAATATTTGATAAGGAAGCACCACACTATGAGGTCAAATAACTTGACATAATGACAGCCCAAGAGAAAGCCGAGTCTGATAAAAGACATTACTGACAGAAAACTCAAACAAGTGCCCCTTTCTCAGTCAATTCAATAAATGTCCTCATCTAATTCAGCAGCTTTTGATTTGGTTCTACATGCCAAAAAGAAACTGTGTCCACTCCAGCCTGAAGTAAAGTAAGACTGAACAATTTATGTGCCAGACTAAATGGCTTGTTCATGGCATGCTAGGTTTGTGTTTTAATTTCCCTGCTGTTTTAAAGTAAACTACATGTATCTCTATAATACTCAGTAAAATCAGTATCAGTGTATGTAGCCAAGCGCATGAGGCCAGGAGGAAAGACATGCAGAAAATATACAAAATAACCAAAGCTATAACAATAAGTTGTTAAGAAGGATCATGCATGGCCCTTCAACTAATTTGGCCATTGTCCAGGGTTGTCTCCACCTCAGGCCCTTTTTTTTTTAAACATACTGTACAATGACAGTGACTTCTCATGTCATGTTTTGCCAGTGTGTTATCTTAAGTCGCATTTAAAAGGTCTTTCTTATACTAGGTACCATTTATTTGACACATGTATTTGTCTGTTCACAGCAGCCTACAGAATACTTCGACATGGGCATCTTCCTCGCCTTCTTTGTGGTCGTGTCGCTCGTCTGCCTCATTCTGCTCATCAAGATCAAACTCAAGCAGAGGAGGAGCCAGGTAAGAGATTAAAAAAAAAAAACTCAAGTGTACCGCCTTTATTGAGAAGAAGTAGTCTAGTTGTTCAAATCAAGGCCACGTGGGAGTAAGTTAATCAGTTACTGTCGGACTGATTGCGTCTGTATTGACAAATAGCTCTCGAGTGGAGACTTGGGCAGGCCACATGAATCAGAATTACCATGTAATTAACGTTGATGAGCATTAAGTATTCAGAAGTCATGACACCGTTTACACAAGCGGCTGTTAACGTTCATGTGGATGTGTCCCGTGGGTGGGTGTGTAATATATGTGTGTCACAGTGGCAGATGACTTTCCTTTGTGGTTAATTAAGAGAGCAGCTCACACCAGGAGCTAATTTATCACATAACCGTTCCTTCCAGAATCGTGAAACATTAATGAATTCCCATGGTGTTTTTCTCTCTCATTTGATGGTATACACTGAACATAACTTAAGTAGTTATTAAGGCTGGACAATGTTACCTCAAATTATGATAAACTTATTATTATTATTAAAACATTTTAAATAAGTTGTAATTGTTTTGCCTTTTGCCCCCAAAGATCACTAAATAAGTGCACTAAATAAGCTGTTTCATTATTACTGAAGAATGCAAAGACATACATGCGTACATAATTTGATAAATACTGAAAACAACCAATTGATGTGGTGGGGCTCTCGGTCTTTCTTCCACATTACCAACAATAATGAATGCATTTTATAAAATTGTGTACTATACAACTTGAAATGGCAAATAACAAAATGAATACACCTCACATTAACGCTTTGTGCATTGCCTTGAAAAAATTTTACTTTGAGGATTTAGCTCCTGTTCCGATACAACATCCCAGAGTGGACAAACTACCCTAACGTACAGTGCCACTGTTGGTTCTTATAGACCAGTGATTCTCAGCTGGAGGGGTGGATTACATATGTTGCAGTGAGAATGAATGTTCAGATAATTTGTGGCCAAAATATTGCTTTCATTTACTTGGAATTGTAAAACTGATTTTATAATATGTTGTGGGATTAATAAGAAAAACTCCCAACTTACTGTCTAACTTGCAACAGTAGGATTTTTTTCAAATATACAACAGAGCAATGTTTCAGCACTGGGCCATCATCAGGCAAAGGGCCCTTTGCGGTGCGGGAGTGTTTCTTCTTTTTTAAGGTTTGGCTAGCATTACACTTGCTCTCTCCTACGCACCTGTCTCTAGAAAAAGATGTGCAAAGTACTTCAGTTTATAATATAGTTCTGGTGTAAGTGGGTCCTAAAATGTTCAGGAATGAGTCCGGCAAACAGACGAGTTGAGAACCCGTTACAGATGGTAAAAAGGAAGGCTTTCAGGTGTTGGAAAGCAACTGACACATATCTGCATCTACATATGACACCTTCAAAATAATTATCAAGGGCAACACTACATACATTTAGTGCTGAATTTTCCCTGTAAATTGCCTAATTCTCAAAGCACAATATAAGCAATGTATGACCATTTGTTTACATTGCTACCGGCTTTACACTGGTGTGCATGTGTTAAACTACTCTCTCTCCTGTCTCCTCAGAGCTCCATGAACAGAATGGCTATCCAGGCTCTCGAGAAGATGGAGACACGTAAATTCAAGGCTAAAGGGAAGGTCCTGCGTGAGAACAGCTGTGGAGCCTCAGACTCTCTGAGCAGCAGCTCCACGTCGGACTGCGCCATCTGTCTGGAGAAGTACATCGACGGAGAGGTGAGAAACTCCCACACGCTGCCTGTACTAAGAACCCAATGAAATCAGTGTCATTAGGATCCAAACAAATGCACATGGTACAGGTTGTGTTGGAACTACTTGAATGTCTTCAGAGCTTCGTCATATTCAGTTGAATGTGTTTTATTTATTAATAAAAGATAGCACCAAGATATCAAACCACAATGGAGAGCACTGAAGATCCAAGTAAAATATACAGAGGCTAAAAATATATTTCTTCATTGCGCACTGAACATAAAGGGACGTCCCAGCAGAGTAGGTTACTCAGTGTAATATTTTCTCAACCCCTGTCGCCTGAGGTTTTGTATTTTTAATGCTTATTCTGTAACATGGAACATAATGCAGTGTGTGGACAATAGAATGGAAGTCCCCTGATGTGTGAGAGAGCCCTTTTTCTCGGGGCTGACGCGGTTTCCTCAGCATTGTAGATGTTTAGTCGAGACTTTGAGAGCACCTGGAGAGATAACGGTACCAAAGAGTGCAGCCTTGTGATTGAGCTTCCTGTTTTCCCACTGGCCTTCTTTAATCCAGACCCAGTCTTTATATCTACATTCGTCTTTGGGGATTCAGAATAATGCATTGCTCGTCCTGGCTCAGAGATGCTGCAGGGACAGCCCCAAGCCCAGGGGACATATTTGGGGCATGTGTGAGTATTGTGTTGTTTTGTGGGGATCTGTCTTTTCGGTAAGAAGAAGAAAACAGAACAAAGCATGGCGCCACAACTGCACGGAGGAAGTGGTGATATAAAAGGCTCAATGGCATCAAAGCCATTTTTGAGCAGCATACCTGGCAACAAAAGCATGGGTGAAAAAGAGCAAAAAGATGAGTCACGTTAAGCAACAAAGTAAAGGCATTTCTGTCAGTGAATTTGTATTCACACTGCTCTTTCTGTTGTGCCTTGACTTCCTTCATGCCAGTTCTCCATTTGAATACAAAGTGTTGCATTCTTTTCTATCAAATCTCGGATGTATCCTGCTTGTTTTGTGTCAGTGCTTTGGGCATTAGATTAGTATTCATACAAGACTGTGGTATGAAATCCAGTTTGTAGCATCATGTCGAAGTACTGCATTTACAAAACTCGTAACAGAGGCCTGAGGGATTCTACAGTATTACTATACTGCCCCCTGCTGGACATCTAGACAGTTTTGTTATCAACAGCTGTTCCATGATCCTTTTACCTTTTTTAGTTAGATTTTAGATTTTTGGTATATACATAAAACAAGTACCAACACATAGTGGTGAGCCTATTGTACTTTTTTTTTTATTATTAGGCCTTTATGTAACAAGGATTAAGAATCTCTTTAACAACAGAGACCTGGCCAAGGCATCAGCCATCTTGTACAGAAGTATGAGATGGTTGAACTGATTGTGTTTGCTCTTGCAGGAGTTGCGGGTCATTCCATGTGCACACAGGTTTCATAAGAAATGTGTGGACCCCTGGCTGCTGCAGCATCACACCTGCCCCCACTGTAGACACAACATTATAGGTGAGTCAGTTTCTATTTTTGTCTCACATACAGTATGCTAGAATTGTTTTTTGTTAATTGTTGATTGTTGTTGTGTCTTTGACAGAGCAAAAAAAGGGCGGCCCAGGCCCAAGCTGCTTAGATCCAGGTAACCCGGTCCACGGGCGGCAGCAGAGGGTGGTGTTGCCAGTTCATTATCCTGGACGGGTCCACCGGGCTGGAGGGGTGGCCGCCTACCCCACCAGGACCAGCATGGACCCACATGGGAACCCCATCACAGTGCTCACTGTGGACCAGCACCCGGACCCTCAGAGCCTGTATCCACCCCAGTCCACCTCCACCTTTCTGCGGAGCTACCACCCCGCCCTGCACCTGGATCACTCTCTGAGTGCACACCATTGTGGCCTGGAGCACCGCGGGCCCCCACCATATGGGGCACAGCCACATCATACTGCTTTCAAACGCCCCAAGTTCCATGGCCGCAGCTTCTCGCGAGCGGCGTGCTTCTCTCAGTACGAGACTATGTACCAGCACTACTACTTTCAGGGTCTGACTTTTCCTCAGCAGGATGGGGTTCCAGGACCTGCAGGGGCAGGAACCCTCACTGGGGGAGGGGTCCACAAGGGACACCACAGCAGGGCCTTTCAACAGGGGCTGCTCTACCCCACTGTGGTCCACATGGGCCCCACCACGTCGTCCAGGATAGCAGATAGCGGCAGCACGTCGGGCCTGAGCTGTTACCACGGCCACCGCTCGGTGTGTAGCGGGTACCTGGCTGACTGTCCCGGCAGCGACAGCAGCAGCAGCAGCTCGGGACAATGCCACTGCTCTTCTAGTGACTCTATGTTGGACTGCACCGAGGTCAGTAATCAGGGGGTGTACGGCAGCTGCTCCACCTTCCGCAGCTCCCTGAGCAGTGACTATGACCCCTATGTGTACCGCAGCAAGAGTCCCTGCAGGGGGCTCACAGAGTCAGGGGCCTGCCCCACAGCTTCTGCCGAGGACCCCTCGGCATCTCCTGTTCCCTCGGGACATGAGTGCCTCCAGCTCCCCCCTGGGGGGGACCACACCTCCAGCTGCAGTCTGGAGCCCAGGGACAACACTAGCACTACCTCAGCCTCGGCTCCGGAGCACGAGCGGGGCAAGGCCCAGGACGAGTTGGGGGAGCATGGGGTGGCGGCCTGCAGCTGCTGCTTTGACATGCTCCCACCTAATGTAGAGTGCAAGGGGCCGGACTCAGAGCACAGTGGGGCTCTGGCCTCGGGACGCTGTCACAAAGCAGGAGCGGACTTTCAGAGCTCCAAGAACTACTTCACTGAGCACATGTGCCCTTCTGCGGAGCAGGTGGGCTTCGAGGGGCTGCCCTGCTGTTTCTACAAAGAGATGAAGGTCCACAGGGCTACCACGGGACACTTCACAGAGGACTATTCTGTCAACGTGCAGTATGCACACGGAGACTCGGACACCTGCTCCGCACAGGGCTGCTGTGAACTCAACCAGAGAATACCCATAATTCCAGAGGACATAGACTGTGAACTGGGCTCATTGTCAGAAACACAAAGCAGTTTATTGCCACCTAGTGTCAAAATGGAGACAGAGATGTGGACAGAAGAACAGCCAGAGCCCAGAGAGGGTTTGTACACAACAGGACAGTTTAGGGCTCAGGCCAGGAGTCAGGCTCGGAGTCAGGCTCGGGGTCAGGCATGCACTCAGGAGGATGAGACCCGGGCTTTGTTCCACCCTCAGCTCTCTGTTAAGCCCAGTACATTGGGAAGTAGTACTGCAGCCAGTGAGGGAGCTGTGAAGATATGAACTCAACAGTATATCTTCAGTGTCAATCATTAAAACCTGGAGTTGCCTTGTTCTAACCTTGCTCTCTGAGCTCTGAATGTTATCATCATAGATGTGTGAATTTCTACTGAAATGGCCTGTCATTTCTACATATAGTGTGTCAAGTTCATTCCTGTGGCCACCTCTCAGCACCAAACTAGATTTTATCTGCAGTTATGGGAAGATGTTAACTCGTGATATAACATCTATTTTCCAAGAGAAGTGTCATAGGTCATTGGGCCCAGTTCTATTGAGGCAATATTTATGAACATAATCAAGACATTTTTATTGAAAAACCTCTGCATCAACACATTTACATTTTACTCTGACTGCCTATAAAGCTTAAACCACAATTCACATAGGTTTTATGGACATAGCTATACCAAAACAGAGACAATTTTTATTTTTTATTAACTTTTTTTTAAAAGTGCAGGGAAAAGGGTCTAAGTGTCTGTGACCCACACAGTTATGTAATGAAAACCTACAATGTTTAGGAAAAATCATAGAAATGTGAATGCAAGGCTGACACTGGTCTCTGTTTAGTATAATATATCTGGTTTTTGGCATTACATTTGTGTCCAGTAGTGGCCTGTAAGAGATGTGCCCGAACAACATTAAGCCTTACGCTGGTGAGCTATTTGTAGCGATAGCTACAGACAATGTCACGCCCTGTCCAGGACCGGAGTGACAGTGTCAGTAGATGTGTCGAGGGCTCAGGTGTAGCACCCTCGTGTATTTGCGGTCACATACAGATTTCCTCCGTGAGGTATGCTCTATGGTTCTTAAAGCTCTAGTATGTGTCTAAGGCCAAAGGAAAGTAGCTGGAGAAGACTCATAATTCATAAGGGTTCCTAATTGTACTGTGACTTTTTTACTGATGCAGTCATTCATACCACAGTGGATCTGTTTGAATCATACTCAGTCAGTGCTTTGTCATTCATGCCTTTGTTTGTCCTGCAGACTGTTTTATACTGTTTCTATGAAATATACACATTCATTACACAGAGGAGAACCTTCTCAAATAACAATATTTAAGTTAACCCAGTGCTGTAATCATGAGAGAATCTAATCTTGCCTTTTGAATAGAGATATATACCTACTGCAAATAGAACATTTTGGGGTACTTGAGTCACTATTTAATTTTTGTTTCTAGCACTTAAAAAGATTAAAGTGTACAAAAATAATATTTTTTAATTTTCTAAGAATATAATTATTTTCTGTCATTACCATTACAAATGTTTAAAGGCTAGAAATCAATCTGTGTATATTTCTGTACCTGTATAGCAACACATTTCATAAATGGAAATATGTTCTCTGAATATTTATTTACTAATATATTTATCTTTAAGCCATGTCTTATGTTCAGAGTGTATGGACGTTTGAGTTGCTTTTTATTTTGAGAAAAATCACTAACATAAGACTTTGTATATACATGGTAATTGCACACAAGACGATTAAATCTTCTGACCAAAAACTGATTTTAAAATTTTAGTACCATACAGTTTTGTAATCAAAGTGTACAAAGATCTGTAAAATATACAGTTTTATTCAAGTATCTCATGTTGTGGCTTTCTCTTTTTTTTACCAAATAACTTTCAGGTTTCAGTTGTCAAAAGGTGAGTTCAGGGCCGTTTCTAGCTACTGTATATACAGACTCTACATTTGCATAGAGCCCCCACAAGCCACTGGGGGCCCCAAAGCTGAATGTTCAGCCTCATCTGAAAAGAACTGTTGTTGTGCATGTGGTATGTCATTGGAAGTTATTGCTTTAATATCTGCCACTTAAGTTTTGACATGTGTTACTGCTTTATACAAAACACTAGTTATCTAATAAGTGACTAATAAATATTAGGCCTATTGATGGTTATTTTGGACTAATATGGCAGTGGATTATTGTTAACTCAACTGAGTTTGTTGCAGTTGTTTTTTACATGTATTCTCATTGTATCAGTTCTCTTGAGCAGCTCAGATTAAGATGTTAAATTTTGAAACAAGTGGTTTTCTTGACTGTAGTCTGTTTTTCTAGTAATAGATTGTGGCAAGTTCAAGAGTCATGGGTCAATAGGAATCTCCCCATTATAGTTTGCCAAACTAGGGACCCCAAACAACACCTTGCACCACACAGCTACAAACGGCCCTGGGAGAGTTACTAATTGCTTCTTTATTGACATTTTATTACTGGATGTTAGTGCAGTGATAAAATGCAGATAAACATCTGCAGATATACAGTGCTAATACAGTATAGGCACACATAAATAAATTACTATATTATGTAAGTAAAATGTTTTCAGAAGTTCAATTCAAAAAGTGAAATGCATTAATTGTGATCTATTATGATAAACAAAAATTATTTTTTTATTAACTTTAAGCTATAATATACACCAGACAAAACAGACATGACCACCTGCCTAATAAACAACTCTATATGCAACAAACTGTAATGCAATGTGTATTCTGACTCATTTTTTAACAGAACCAGCATTACCTTCCTCTGCAATTTGAGCTGCAGTAGCTTGTCTGTCAGATCGGATAATGTGGGCCAGCCTCCTCGTGTGTTACCTGCCGCTGGTTCACCACTGCTCCTTCCTTGAACAACTTTTGATACATCACTATAATAGTATTCACGTCAAGCTGTCAGTCGTCATAACGTTATGCTTGACTGGTGTGAGTGTTTCATGTTGAATTGAACTACTGAAATAAACAGACTTTTCTATAATATTCTAATTTATTGTTGTGTGCCTATAAAATCTTGTAGTTTTAAGTGTAATTTCAGACCCAGTAGTTCACAATTTTGCCCATAAAGCTCCAGTCTCTGTGGTGACATCTCTGGACTACAAAAGCAGCCTGTAGTGAAGAGAGTGAAGAGTCTATGTCTTGACAGATGGAGTGCAAAGTGCATCTCACAGCTTGAAGCCAGAGTGAAGTGCCACAATTCCCCCGGTCAGGTTGTAGTAGCGCACACAACAGAAACCAGCGTCCTCAATCATGGATTTAAACTCCTCCTGCACAGCAACAAAACACATACTCAGTACACGCAACTGAGGCTATAATGAAACTTAATTAGTAAAATATTACAGATACCCAAATAAATGCAGTTTTGTTACCTGATCTGGGAACCTTCGAATGCTCTCTACCAAATACTGGTAAGATTTCCAGTCTCCAGCAATAACTTCTCCCAAAACAGGAATTACCTGGAAACTGTAGGCATCGTAAAGCCTAGTTTTGGATAAAAGATAAATATTAGCATTAATGTACAGAATAAATAAAAAAATACTTCTGTCCAGCTTTGTTATCACAATGTCAAATTCAAATGAATGATCTGACTCATTGTTTTTCTAGAAAGGCATTCATTTTGAGTTCTTATGTATGCCTGATAGCTATACCACAGCTTTGACTTGATTCCTGTCTAAAAGATATTTTGAAGAATTTGGAGATTATAAAGGTCACAGTATTTCAACATCCATAAACCTGCTGCAACTGGTGCAAACTGCTGCTGCTCAGCTTCTGACAAGCACTTAATGACAAAATCATATTACTCCTGTTCTGTGCTCCCTCCACTGGCTCCCAGTACGCTTCAGAGTTGATATTAAACTTTTAATGTTTGTTTTTAAAGCCATTTATAGACTTGCATATTTCTATTTATGTGAACTTTTAATTGCACACAAACCCAGCAGAGCTCTGCATACTGCAGTCCAACATCTGCTAGAGGTCCCCAGGACCATGACCATCACAGATCTCCCTTTGTTCAAAGCTAAGCTAAAAACTTATCGTTAAACTTATTGTTTAGACTTGCTTTTAGTACATAACTGCACTGTGACACTTGTATTACTCCATTTTATTCTGAAAATGTTTTACTTTTGTTTTAAACTGTTATAGTTAACTTGTTTTTAGTTGTTTCTATCCTTTTATTATTGCACTTTGGAAAGCACTTTGGTTCAGCTGCTGCTGTTGTAAAGCGCTATACAAATAAAGTTTGATTGATTGAGTTTGATTGAAGACACTTTACAGAAAAACAAAGATTTATCTCCAAAAGGTCAATGGCAAATTTCACCTTGACATCAGGCTTTGTGACTTTTTACTGCACCTGAGAACTAAGTGTCTCATCACTTTGAGGTTAGCAGGGGCACCTTCATATTTTGTGTGAACTTTATACTCAGATCAAAAATAATTTTCCCTTGATATTGCATCTTATTATGACGGTTTACAACTAATGGTCCTGTCAGTGTTTTCTGGACTTTCAACCATTTCTCTTTGGAGCATTTCATTACATTATTTTCATCACAGTGTAGACCTGATTCATGTAATCAAAATTATTCACTCTTAAAATGAAAAATGAAACAGTTCAAGCTGAAAAGCATTGTTGTGCGAGTCCTGCCTTTTGTTACTTTTTGATTGAAAAAGTGTAAAAACAAAAATGTCCAGGAGAGGGCAGTGTTGGTTTTCTGCTAGGTTTTTCAGGCTTAGTTGGTAATAGATCTTTATACTGTACTCGATTGGTATAATGTACAGGATAAACATGGTGCAGTATATTCACATGTGTAAAGCTTAAACATTTGTACAAAATTTTTATTCTTACCTTGACAAAATAGGATTTGACACTTTGCTGAATTCTAAGCACATAAACCTGCCGCCAGGTTTTAGGACCCGGTGAGCCTCCTGTAAAGCCTGCAAGAACAATTATGATATATTGTATATACGTTTGTTTAAAAAAGATAACACAGATTTTTGAGAAAATATATTTTGCTGTCATGTTTTCTTAATATGTTTTACCATCTAATTAACTTGACATCACTTGTTTAATTTCTGTGCTGGGCATGACTTTGGTTGTGTTGTTCTGCCACAGTAATACATATATAGTCTGCTCACTGACCTGTTCTATGTGGGTAACATTACGTATTCCAAAGGCAATGGTGTAAATATCAAACTGGTCATCGTCAAATGGCAGCTCCTCGGCATCTCCTACCACCCAGGACAGACCTGAGCACGGGAGACATGCACACAACAAAGTAAGTCTATAAATATATCATGGCTCCAAAGAGTGAACTGATTTGGCCCCTCAAGTAGAGCGCCTATGTAATTGCACTCAGCAAAAGCATTTAATTGTAGTGGGAGGACAGACACACTCACCAGAAGTGATGCCCATGCTATCGGCTTTCTGTTTTCCCACTTTCAGCATCTCCTTATTGATGTCACACACTACAGCTCTGGATTCTTGGAGTTCACCTTCTTGCTCTATTGTGTAACTCTCAGAAACGTCCTCCCAGGATGATGTCTGCATGGCCCTTGCCTCCCTCCTCCTCAGCCGCTCTTCCTGGGACTTGATGTAGTCCAAAAAACGGAAGGCAATGTCACCTGCGAGAGAGAGGACAAAATGTAGGCAACAGTGCTAATACTACATTTGACCATGTTGAGTGCATGTACCTGTCCCTCCTGCAACATCAAGCAGACATGCACCAGGCTGTGGGTGCATGGTGTGCAGCAGTACGTCCTTCCACAGTCTGTGAATGCCCAGGCTCATGGCATCGTTCATCACATCGTACTTCTGAGCCACGTTCTCAAACACCTGATACACTAAGAACACATGAAGAGAGCGCTACAGAGTGCTGTGTTTTACATTAACATCTGACAAAAAAGATGAATTTCACTCTAAGCTTTTCATATAGATTGAAAACTTGCTTTTCTGTGGCTTCACAAAAGCATCTCATAACTAGATTATCACAGTTGGATTACGATGACACTATCTATACATCTACATGTCCCACAACCTGGCCAATTTGGACCCCCTTTACAATGCTGTTCTCAGGTATATAACAGACTCAGCCTTTAGGACTCATTCTGGACCATTGTACTTTATACTCACTCACTCGCTGCACTTTCTTCACTAAATATTCACAGGATGTGGAATTGGTATATTTTAATATCCAAGGCTATTTTGGGCAAGTTGTCTTCTTATATCTGCTTCAAGTTCATTGCTCTCCTGAGCCAGCATCTGGCTGAGGTTTAAGGTACCTTTTGTACGAACAGAGTCAGGGAAGATGAGCCTGTCCTATTTCGGGCCCTGGTCCTGGAATGATCTGCAGGTCAGTATGAGGCTGAGGTCTCTCATCCTTTTGCCTGGTTTTAAACTAAAAATATCGGGGTTTTTAGTCCCCAACAGCACCTGTATCATGTCGTTGTGCAGGATCTTACTGGTTTATTTAATCGCTGTGTCTTTAACAGTTTATATTTTCTTGTGATTGTAAACATCGGTGATTATGTTGTATATCTGTCAAATATCTAATGCCTGCTTGAACTTTGCACTTTGCATTGCTGCCTCATCTTGGACAGCCAGGACATTCTTAAAAAAGAGACTGTCAATCTCAATGGATTTGTTTCTGGTTAAATAAAGATTAAAGGCTAATTAAATGCTACTCCAACGTAAAAACATCTTAGAACTGGTCTCGGTGTCCTTCCTTTTGGTCAGAGCAGGTCGCTGTTTCTCACCTTTCCTCGCCTTCTCCTCCTCTGGCACCGTCTCAAAGCCGAAATGTGTGCTTCTGTCGCCGGCTTCTTGGCTGAAGCAGCGCCCGGACCGTGGCCCCCGGCAGTGGGCAGAACCAGCCGACACTCCGCTGGCCGAAAGGTAAACATTTCTACTAAAATCTCGGAGGACTCTGCGAGTGAACAGCCTGACGGAGGCGGCCATGTTGACTGGCCAATGATTTTTACGTCACACGTACGTCATGAACATGCGACGTAATTTAAACAGTTGCAGGCCCCTGAGCAGCATGAGGTTCAACTTCTGAAAAGATTATAATATCTAACTTTTACCCACACTATGTCTATGTATGAACAGATTCTTGATTCTTTCGTTGATTCTTTTTAAATTTTATATATTTATTATATATATTATATATTTAATTTACTACATGATATTACTCATATTTGCTCTCAGAAACTAAAAAGAACCTCTGGACACAATCTGGAAGTGATTTAGCTTTGAACATTATTGGAATGATTCTATAATAAACAAATTTAAAAAATAATTGATTGGTATAATCATAATACCCAGTCTTATTTATAATACGTATTGGCTGTTTGTTTTTTTTTGCTTATCTATTATGGTTATTTAATATTATTTCCACACTAAAATGAGTCTGACATCTCATCTTTAGAGAGTAGGGTTAAGAATGTATGAAAATGTATTTTATTCATATATTTGTAGATGCAAATTTGTGACTTGAATGTAGCAGAAATTTTACTCAAAATTCTTGACTGCATTCATTTGAAATACAGTATGAAAAAAAGTACTTTGACTACTTGAGTATTTTTGAACTCACATACTCCAGTACTTTAAATCAAGTAAAAATTTGACTTAGCAACTTTTACTTGCATTGGAGTATTATTTAACCTGGAGGATCTATACTTTTACTCAAGTACTTAAGTTAAGTACTTTGTCCACCACTGGCTGTATCATTCTCAGCTGCAACCAATGAAATGTGTTATGTAAAATAAATATTAAACACATGTACCACAACGGGACCTCCAACATTTAAGCTACTTAAGTCAAAACACATCAGATTGATATCCTCATGATAAATGGTTTGTTGACCTAACCTATAAAAAATATTCTCCACTGACAATTACATATTTTTCATAGTAACCAGTTTCCCTGAAGGCAAACCATACTGTACATAAACAGCTGTCAGCGGTATAAAGCTTCAATAATACATGAAAATCTCCAGCTTTAAACAGGCCAACGCACGCATGCAAAACCACTGAGGGGCACGACTTAATTGCACTGGGGTCATAGACAACATTACAGAGCAAGGATCAAAACAGACAGGTTGGTGCACGGCCAGTAATCCAGACTTTACGCACACAAATCCACCGGAGTCATTCAGCCTGATTCTAGCCGCTTCAGAAGAACTTGACTTTGGTAGCTCTGGTGCAGAAAGTGGCAGGTATTGTCTGCCCTCTGTCTCACTTTCTCGTCCGCACAGTAACCATGACACGCTGCTGCATTGTCCCATTGTAGCCTTAATTACTGGTCGACCGGGGTTCACGTGGATTATCTTACACGGGTCCCTTTTCCTCAGCGATGGTATGGTTTGACCAAAGAGTGGTCTGCAGGCCAGGGCTTTTTAACAGGGACCCAGAGGAGCGGCGATAAGGCCCAGACTAGTCAGGGATTAATGTTACACCTTCACAATCGCTTTTGAAGGTAAAAAACATTATGGGGTCAGGGGAAGGGTTACCAGACAGGCCAAACAAATTAGATTTTGCGGTCTATAGCTCTGCCAATAAAGTTTCTAAACGTTTCTAAAAGTTTGCAGTAAAGTCTGAAAGGTATATTTGTGTATGCTCATATTTAATGCCTCCAGTAGGGGGAGTAAGAGCGCCTTTTAAAGGTTTGAGGTTTGGGTTTTAGTCCAACAATGCGTTACAAATGGCAGTGAGAGGTGATTATATTGTCCTTGATGCCTTACTTATATTAAAAGTGCTATAAGCAGTTTATATTTATATTTAATTAAAACAAATACCTTCATATGTGCCAAGATATGGTGTAAACATGTCCAAATCTAATATTAGTTTTACTAGTAACAATGGTACAGCTGATTTATGAACAACTGAACACATATTTTATATAATAGCCAAGTTGTTTTTGTTTTCATTTTTTGCTTTCGTTCTAAAACTGCATCGCTGATCGTCCAATCAGAAAAATTGTTTTGCTTTAGACTGCAGTACCATTTTCTAACCAGTATGAGCGCATGCTGTTTACAGTAGCTTTAATTAATCTACTGTCCTGTGTTTCGTTCTATTACTTTAATGCTATGTAAGATTATTAAATTTCGGTTATTTGTTGTCCAATCACTCTCCTTGGTTTGCCTGGTTTGCAAAAAGGATGCCATTGTCCAGAGTGTACCCCACCTAAGGCCCATAGCAGCTAAGATATGCTTCAGCCATCTGTGGTCCATTATGGAAGCAGCAGAAGAAAATGAATGCAAAAGCAGAAGAAATAATAAAAGTCTGTAACACCTGTATTGTGTGTGTGCTTGCAGTGAACATTTACATTTTATTATCAAGCGCCCATTGGTTAGTCTACACCTCTGGTCAACAACACAACTATCAAAGGCCATTGCTAAAAAAATGAAAGTGTCTTTTTTAGTGATGGCTGGTAATATACTCAGACATAATTGTAGAGAAATAGGAAACACATTGGCAAAGTGAAAAAATTGTGTAAAGTGTAATTTTAAAAGAAGAAAGTATTTTGATTAGAAAATACAACAACAGAATAGAAAAACTTTTAAAAATAAATATTCAATCAATTACAGTAATTAAAACTATTTTACATGTTGATAACAAGGCTGAAACTGATGTATTTTCCAGACCCACAGATGGTACTTTCTTTCTTTCTGAGCCAAATATGATGTGAAAAGATTGAGAACCACTGGTCTCGTTGATGTACAAGCCATGCCATTTTACAAGAAGCACTAATCAGTTCATGTTGTATAAATTAGCTCACACTCATACTACACATGTGCTTCCATAGGAGGATTTGCCAATATATTGTAGCCTATATGCAAGCATAGCTGTTTTTCTCACAGGCCCTAAACAGTTCCAGAGTGTGATGAAAGAAACACCTTTAATGAATTAAGAAATAATTTGCAGTCTTATATGCACCGTGTCTTGTTTGTTTTTTTTCACAGTAATGCAGTTAAGTAAAGCTGGACTCCCACTGTTCCCCTGAATATGTGCAGGTTGCATGGTTGACCTCATCTCAGAGGGGGAGCCCAATGGGTTACACATGGCACTCCAAATCCTCTATTCAATTCATGAGTGTGTGCATCTCCAAAACAGTCTGGGAGTCATTTCACAGATCTGATAAGTACTTAGCATACGTGCCACCAGTGGGCACCATGAGAATAAACACTGATGCAATAAGGAAGCACGCTGCTATGTGTTTTAAATGGACAAACTATCACTAGCCACCTTGACTTTGACATGTAGCAACCAATTGACTAAAGTATGTAATGGAGGTTAGCTAATGCATTGATATTTAGCAGCTTTATTTAACAGACAAGTTAGCACAACTTAAGCCAAAGACTACATACTGAAAACTATTGAATCATATAGAAAGAAAATACTATCCTACTGTAACTACAAGCACCTGGAGATTGTCCATCAAGACATTGGCCCTATCTTGCAATGGTAAAGATGCTAACTCCAGCCACAAGGGGTCAGTAACAGAGCTAAATATTTTAGTGGGACAGTTGAGACATAAGGGTTTGGTCAATGGATAGAGCATTTAACCCTGAATTAGAACATTTTCAATGGGTCTCCAGGTCTAGGCACTAACCATAGTTTGTCTAGTTCATGGGTAAATGCTCTTTATTTTCTTGATTTCCTGTGGTTGACATTAGTTTGGATTAGGTTGACATTGGCCCTATCTCATGATTGTAGAGCACTGGTTTCCAAAATGGGGTTCAGGGCCCTCTGGGGGTCTGCGAAGGTACTGCAGGGGGGCTCTCAGAGGTTGTCTATGTTAAAAACATAAAAAGAAATTGAGTTTGAAATAAAGTACAGTTATATACTTGTTTAAAAATATTACTTTAAAACGATTTTAGCCAATAGTCAGAGTTTTTTGTAACGTTTTTATATAAATATATGAATAAAACATGACAGTCCTTTGAATAGAGGGAAGTTATAGTTGGGGGTCCGCGTTGGATTTTTTGAAATTTAAGGGGGCTGCGACACTCTTAACTTTGGGAATGGCTGTGGTAGAGAATAATGGGAAAAAAAATCCTTGCAGAGCCACCAATGGCTGTAGAGGAATTAGCCCTTCTACATCAGTGAGAGCCACACAAAAAAGGATGATGACTGACTTGGCTCATGACCATTCCTGAAAATGTCATCAAAATAAGACTATTACTTGTTAACTAACTAACAAACCAACCAACTATCAAACCTGTAGGTATATATATAAAAAAAAAAAAAATTGTCCTCTCGCCCTCCGTGGGCGGTTTCATCCATCCAAGCTCGGGTCCTCTACCAGAGGCCTGGGAGCTTGAGGGTTCTGCGCAGTATCTTTGCTGTTCCTAGGACTACACTCTTCTGGACTGAGATGTCTGATGTTTTTCCTGGGATCTGCTGTAGCCACTCTTCCAGTTTGGGGGTTACTGCCCCGAGTGCTCCGATGACCACGGGCACCACTGTTGCCTTCACTTTCCAGGCCTTCTCAAGTTCTTCTTTGAGGCCTTGGTACTTCTCCAGTTTCTCGTGTTCCTTTTTCCTGATGTTACAATCAGCTTGGTATTGCGATGTCAACCACAACGGCTTTCCTCTGCTGTTTGTCCATCACCACAATGTCCGGTTGGTTTGCCACTACCATTTTGTCTGTCTGGATCTGGAAGTCCCACAGGATCTTAGCTCGGTCATTCTCTATCACCTTTGGAGGTGTTTCCCATCTTGACCTCGGGACTTCCAGACTGTACTCTGCACAGATGTTCCTGTACACTATAGCAGCCACTTGGTTATGACGCTCCATGTATGCTTTCCCTGCCAGCATCTTACAGCCTGCAGTTATGTGTTGGATTGTCTCAGGGGCCTCTTTGCACAGTCTGCACCTGGGGTCTTGTCTTGTATGGTAGATCTTGGCCTCTATTGCTCTGGTGCTCAAGGCCTGCTCCTGTGCAGCCATGATCAGTGCCTCTGTGCTGTCCTTCAGTCCAGCCCTTTCTAGCCATTGGTAGGATTTCTGGATATCAGCCACTTCAGTTATCTGTCGATGGTACATCCCATGTAGGGGCTTTTCCTCCCATGATGGTTCCTCCAGCACCTCGTCCTCTGTTTTCCACTGCCTGAGACATTCACTGAGAACTTCATCTGTTGAGGCCATCTTCCTGATGTAGTCAAGGATCTTGGATGTTTCATCCTGGACAGTGGTTCTGACACTCACTAGTCCTCTGCCTCCTTCCTTGCGCTTAGTGTACAGTCTCAGGGTGCTGGATTTGGGGTGGAACCCTCCATGCATGGTCAGGAGCTTCCGTGTTTTCACATCTGTGGTCTGAATCTCTTCCTTTGGCCAGCTTATTATTCCCGCAGGGTATCTGATGACCGGCAGGGCATAGCTGTTGATTGCCCGGACTTTGTTCTTGCCATTGAGCTGACTCCTTAGGACTTGCCTTACTCGTTGGAGGTATTTGGCTGTGGCTGCTTTTCTTGTGGCCTGGTCCAGGTTGCCATTTGCTTGTTGGATTCCAAGGTACTTGTAGCTGTCCTCAATGTCTGCTATTCTGCCGTCTGGGAGTGGGACCCCTACTGTATGGACTACCTTCCCTCTCTTTGTCACCATCCGCCCACACTTCTCAAGTCCGAATGACATTCCGATGTCATTGCTGTAGATCCTGGTTGTGTGGATCAGTGAGTCAATGTCTCTCTCGCTCTTGGCGTACAGCTTGATATCATCCATGTAGAGGAGGTGACTGATGGTGGCCCCGTTCCTGAGTCGGTACCCATAGCCAGTCTTGGTGATTATCTGGCTGAGGGGGTTCAGACCTATGCAGAACAGCAGCGGGGACAGAGCATCGCCTTGGTATATCCCACATTTGATGGACACTTGTGCAATTGGCTTGCAGTTGGCCTCAAGGGTGGTCTTCCACTGCCTCATTGAGTTTGCAATGAAGGCTCTTCATATATATATATATATAACCAACTTCCAACTTCTGATCCAACTTTCAAAGTTGGATCAGCCTGTAGTGTGTTTTTCCACTTTAATTTTGAGTTAGGGTAACCCAAAGAGACTATTCATTTATTTTCTTTGCAAGTTTTGTTTACATTGCACAAGTTTACAGTAAAGTATGTGAAGGTTAATTCAAAATAAATGTTCTAAATTTACAATTTTGTGTTTGTACATAAATTCATAATATGATTAATCGCAATTAATCGCAATTAATTTTCTTCAGATTTGCAATTAATTAGTTTTTTTTTTTTATCGATTCCCGGCCCTAATATATACATATTAGGGAATCGATATATATATATATATATTAGGGAATCGATAAAAAAATTAACTAATTAATTAATTTATTAATTAATTTGTTAATTAGTTAATAATGCATTAATTGCATTAATATATATGTGTGTGTGTGTGCTTACTCTTTGTGGTGACTGCAATTTAAGCTCTGAAATTATCAGAATGAGTTAGGTGACGGTGCATGGGCTTTAGAAACGCACAGGAGCACTTCCAGGTT